>AP027107.1:25476200-27876200 GCA_028142955.1 Pinctada fucata | reverse complement strand
TCTCTATATAAAACATTACGGGGGAAGATTCTCTATAGAGAAAACATTCCACAGGAAAGAGTCTCTATGGGGGAAGATTCTCTATTAGATACCGGTTTTTCATTATGCTATTGGAAATTAATTTAAAAAATATCTATAAATGTATTGCACTTACATAGGAAAAAGATAAGATAAATTGTTATTTAACAAAGGCAGGATACTTGAATGAAAGATGACACTGTCGCTAAAATGCAATTTTGAGACAATTGACTGAAGTTGATAGTTAATTATTAGGAATCCTGCGGAGAAATCTTTGTCAAAAGCAAACAAAATGATCAGCAAAACCTAGATATAATTTTCATGTCTGGTCCATGCTGCAAATTTAACCGTTTATAAATAATGCTATTGAATTTGAAGACGTTTAACATTCATGATTAGATGAGAAAAAATGAATATAGGATTAAAATATTGCAAAGATTAATATTTTTCATTTTCATCTTCCAAAATCGTCCATTCTAAATGAATTGACATCCGATTCCTGTAATGTAAATTTGTCAACAAATGTACTGTGATAAAAATTGAGTTTTCTATTTTATTCATGCAAAGTTTCAATACGACACGTTTGGTATCAATATTTCATTGCATCTGGAATGCGAAGGTTTGTGACACCATTTTCCCCGATATCGTCCAAATTACGTTGCAGTTTGGTCATGTATAAAAGTCCAAAAGTCCACAATTTTGAAAATCGCCGTAATTTCTTCAAATAACGTCGGAAATTATTCAGACATCATTTGGATACTCATACATCAATCAGCGTATCAAATGTTTTAAGGAAGCTAAGACTGTACTTTTCCTAGGATGTGAAAAAAACTAATAAAGCAGCCGCCATCTTGGTGTTCAATCCCTCATTAAGAACATAGCGCCCTAGTTGTACATTGTATTTAAACAGTGTTACTTGTGACACGAAAATAAACAAAATTGCTTTTCTTCTCGATAGACCTCTGTTCATCATGAAGGGTGGGAGGATTTGTGCACGTTATCTGGATAACAATGCAATTTGTTATTACATGTTAAACGTCTTCAAATTCAATAGCTTCATTTCAGACTAGATAAATTTACAGCATGGACCAGACATGTACGTTCGGGTACTTAACCCTCGTCAGTGATCCTCAGACTGAGCAATGTACATTTGTAATATGGTCAACAAGTGTGAAATTATTATGTCCAAAAATGTATCGAAAGATGCCCCCTCCCCCACCAAAATGTGCATGTATCAAATATGTATATACTCGTATGTCACCGTCTTGCATAAGAATCAAGAATTCAAAGATGAATTATATGACGCAACGTCATTTGAGAGCGAAGATAAAGTTTTATTGCGATTCAGGTGTTCCTGGTATCTCTCGAAGTTCTTTACTCGACTTATTTAACACTAAAATCCAAATATATTCTTTAAAAAATATATGTATCAACTGTATCCTCTGAATTAATTCGACTTCAACAAAAATAGATCAGTTATACTTTTAGTTAAAGAAAATCCTGACTAAAATCTGAACAGTACTCACAAAAATTGAGCATCGACGGACCCCTAGCAAGCTAGAGGTGGGACCAGGTGTCCTGGAGGAGAAAGCATCTCCTGTTGGCTAGCCGCACCCGCCGTCGATGTTCATGCACGAAACAATATATAGATAAGTGTACAGTTTTGTTTTAAATTATCATATTACGTCATGACGTCATGGTGAAAGAAAATGCATTTTGACGTTTCTCAATGCCATCTTCCCCGGGTCATGAAATACTTACCTTTTGTCAAATTTTCATAAAGCTTACATTCTTAGAAACTAGAAAGAGGGCCAATTTTGATGGTTATTGGCCCTTCTCCTTTACTGTAAGAGCGGGCGTCAACAATTGGTTTCCGGACCAAAACTTCAACATATAAAGTACTCCGTATACTTACTCGTCATAGGTCAAGGATGTTCCAATTTGATTTTTGAGGTCAAAGTCATTTATAAGACTTTGATTATCATTTTTGTCAGATCCTAATTGAGTATGTATTGCATCTTTCAACACCCTGTTTGGACATAATGTTGTCCTACGACACTGATGGTCACACGAAGAACTCACTCTATGACAAACATGACGATTTCAATTTCAGCATCACAAACTTTCCTTTTCTGAGTAGCAACATCCCTTCATCGCCTGCTTATGGCGTGTTCATATCTCAGTTGATACGCTATGCCAGAGCAAGAAGGAAGAAGATCTCCAACAAGACCCCGTTGCAGCATCAAGAGCAAAACACCCGATGCAAAAACACAAAAGACGAGTACAGCAAGTTCCAAATATGCAGATTTTATTCTGAGAGCTAGGCGTCTTTCAGAGCCTTTTCATGGATACGTTTGTGACCGACTAACATCGTCACTGAGGAAGTTCTACGTCATACACTATGATGTCCCTCTCTCCAGAATTGTGGATGATATTCTGCCATTTTCATGTGGTGGAGGTTTTTGTTTGTTTGCTTTTGTTCCAGTTTTATCCTGATTTTGTATGCCTTCGGTTTATGATTTTCTGAATTATCGATTTTGTGCTGTATATGTGGATATGGTCATTATCCATATTTGTCATTTGCTTGCTTGTTTTTGTCTTTGCTTAATTGTTTTGTTTTTCTTTGCAAGCGCGGATCCAGAGGGGGTCGGGGATATTTTAGTATGAATGTACATATTCCATAATCTTGAACAAGCCCCGATTCCCCTTTTGTTGACATAATATTTGAAAAAAAAAATACATATATACATTACATATAAATATTCCCCGCGAGGGATTTGACAGTAAGTGTTTTTAATATTTTCCCCTGACAGTGTCGCCAAAGCGTTTTCTTTATAGACATAACCTAAGGCAGTGTATGTATTTTACATATTGTTTTCATTTTCGTGCGTAAACATCGACGGCGGGTGCGGCTAGCCAACAGGGGATGCCTACTCCTCCCGGGCACCTTCCTCCACCTCTAGCTTGTTAGGGGTCCGTCGATGCGCAGTTTGGTGCTCTTTTGTGAGTGCTGTTTAGATTATCGTCAGAATCTTCTTTGACTCTTTTTATATAAAATTTACATGAATTTATATTGGAAGTCTTTCGTTTTGATAATATTTTTACTCACCATTAAGTACAGATAGCGATCATGGAATAGCCGATAACCTATTCTCCATCATATTTCTTTAATATCTGAATTTTTCACTTTTGAAGTATTTTCTAGACATAACCTAAGGCAGTGTATGTATTTTGCATATTATTTTCATTTTCGTGCGTAAACATTCTTCACTTTTGAAGTATTTTCTAGACATAACCTAAGGCAGTGTATGAATTTTACATATTGTTTTCATTTTCGTGCGTAAACATCGACGTAAACATTTAACATAGTAAATTTCCCCTGGCTTGACGATGATGATTTTAGATTACCGTCCTATGGTATCTATATTTCACAGCTCATCCGGTATGCTAGAGCATGTACTGGATTTTCATAGTAGAAATTTGCAAATTACCAAGAAACTTTTAGGACAAGGTTTTTGCTTTCACAACCTAGTAAAGACATTCTGGAAATTTTACAAAAAATATTGTCAACTTCTTCTGAAATTTGTACCAATACAAGCAACAGAGTATATTACTTTGGGTATTTCACAACCTGCATTTTATGGTGGCATTATTAACAAGATAAGAAGGATCAAATATAGACAACATCACTATCGAAAATGCGTCAGAATCATCAAACGCCTTTTATACCGTGGATATGATCCTAATGTCACCAGACGGACACTAGGCTTGGTACTTGACCAATCTACAGTCTTGTACAAGCGCATTCTTAAAACTTGCACTCTGACTGACTGTGACGACGGGACTCCATGACGGGCCTTGTCCAAACCTCTTTAGAGAAGACAGGGCCCCGACCACCAGTCATCTCTGAATGTCAGTCGGACTCCTCGGGTGATAACATACATGAGCTCGCGGCGGCAGAGCACGGATTCTATTACGTACGCCCTCTTTTTATATCCATTTACATATTCATCTGTGTTGCTTGGGCCCCTGCGTTTTGCGGTCTTGTTTGTATGTGGTTATCTGACAGTGAGGAGGTTGTTTTACACCATAATTGTACGTTCTGCGAGACCTCTGGGTAATAGGAAAAATGGGAGGGTTGTGCGTACGTAATCCAGGATAACCACACCTTCTGCTATTACTGTGGCAGATGGCCGTCCTAAGTCGGCACCGGTTGCCCATTGGTCTCGTTGGTTTATGTGTAGTCCTTTGTGTTTGATGTTTCTGTGTTGTGCGTTGACGTTCCTTGCCCCTTATGCGTCTCTTTCTGTGCTTGTCTGCTTTGTGTTTTTGCATTGAGTGTTTGGGGTTTTTGCTGTGGATGCTGCCACGTGGTGTTGTTGGAGATCCCCTCCTTTGTTCTAAGGAAAAAATCTAACCGTTCCAGGAATAGAAGAAGAAATATGTTTACCACAGGATTGTCACGTGCTTGATTGATTTTTTGAAAGATGTCTTCTTTTAATCTGGATAGTGTAGTCAAAGCCTCTTTTAATCTGGATCATAGTGTATTCAAAGGAATCTGTATTGTCTCTAATACAGATATAAAAATGTCGAAGAAGGCGTTTCAAAAGAGTAAGCGTTGATAATAATTGTAACCCGGGGAATGAATTCGAATCCGTTTTTGTGTGGTTTCTTTGGTTGGAGATTGGTTGGTTGGTGGGTCCTGTAGCATCATATCCCACCCATTCTGCTACGTCTTTTGATACATTTTTTGGACATAATAATGTTCATACTTTTTTGCCATATTACATTGTTTAGACTTAGGATCACTGACGAGGGTTTAGTACCCGAAAAAGGTGCATGTCAGGTTCATGCTGTAAATTTATCAGGTCTTAAATGATGCTATTGAATTTGAAGACGTTTAACATTGATATCTTCGGGGGGGGGGGGGTTATTGTCTATGTATTCGGCTTTGAGGTTGGCTTCGACTTAAACAAACAATATTAATATGATTTCAATTACTACATGTACATTTTAATTCATTTTACCGTTACAGTATATACTTTTGAAAGTGTACCTTATTATCGTCAGGGTCTTCTTTAACTATGATAAAATAATGAAGAAAAAAAAAGGTTGGAAGTACACATTTTTCTTTGTTAAGTGATATTTTTATTCATATTAGAGAAAAGTGAGTGCAGAGATTCATGTTAAAGAGAAATTACGTCGTAAATCAGTATGTAAAGTTCATATTTCTAAAAAAAAAACAAGAAAATGTGTCGAACCCCCATACCAACTTTGCATCGAAACCCCGGACAAAAATTAATGGTTCGACATAAATTATCATCAAGTTTCTAAATTAAGTACGCAGAAGGTGTTCAAGGTTGTTGTATATTATTTCCATTTATATTGTTGCCTGCCAAATGATTCACAGGTACCAGAACATTAATGTTAACAAACAAATTTTAACAAATATGCGATTTGACAGCGTAGTACCCTTATTGTACACTAATATTCTCGACTTCTATAGCTCTGTCTAGCATAAAATAGCATCAGAAGATAGAGTAGACTTTCCGTCAACCCGTGGGTTTGTATTTTATCTGATGTTTGCAATATTATATTTGAAAATTGAACCTGATGCCCAACTCCACTGAACCCGCTTATGTTTTGGGGATCATGGTGTAATTTGAATTTTATGGTGAAGATTTATCCTTCATATTTCAGGATGTGGTGACGATCCAGCAGATATTGTGTTCATCCTAGATTCAAGTGGCAGTGTAGGAACAAAAAATTTCAAGAAGATGCTAAATTTTGTGAAAAGCCTTGTGGGTGAATTCGTTATTGGATCAACCCATACCAAAGTTGCAGTTCTGACTTTTGGTACACACGTATACAATCAGTTCCATCTCAACAAATACACGACAAAGGCGAGGATTCAGTCAGCAATTGACGGCATCAAGTATCGCAGAGGTTGGACTTATACATATAAAGCGATCAAGTTTGCGCGAGAGGAGAGTTTTCAAAAAGGAAATGGAGCACGAGAAAGATCTACAAAAGTTGCAATCATTGTAACTGATGGCAAATCACAATATGCCTCCAGCACCGTGAAAGAAGCCAAAAAGCTTCGAGAACAAAATGTCATTATCTTCTCAATAGGCATTGGAAATAAAGTCAAAATTGCAGAGTTGAAATCAATGGCTTCGGATCCCGATAGCTCTCATGTTTTTACCGTTAACACTTTTGATGGCTTAAAAACGATTAAAGATTCTCTGGCAAAGAAAGCTTGCGAAGGTAGTATTCAATGATTAATGAAAATCTTGCTTATTCGATCTTAAAGTAATATTTTTACGAATGAAAAACCATTTGAATGTACTTTTAATAAAGTATTTCAAATTATGATAATTATGATAGTCCATGGCGGATGGTCGACCTGGAGTTCAAGTGGACAATGCTCTAAATCGTGTGGAGGTGGAACAATGACTCAGAAGAGGGAATGCAATAACCCTAAGCCAAAAAATGGAGGTCAACATTGTATCGGTATTAGTACGAGAACACTAGCATGTAATACCCAGAACTGCCCCAGTAAGTAGAAAATAAGACCGAGTGAATTAGTGAGATATAAATAAGCTGTTATTTGATAAAAATGAAATTGCAGATCGAAACGCCATGCAGTACGTTATTAAAGAAAAACATTGAAATCAAAACAATAAATTTGGTACAATATTGCTAATTCATTAAAATGGCTAAAATGGTATAAATTGCTGTATTTGCAGCTGGATTCGTTTCTATTTTTTCTGCCACTTAATTGTTCTTTTCTTTGATTTTTATCTTTTTTTTTTGTAGATCCTTGTACCTGCCGAGCTAGTGGTGATCCACATTATAAAACATTTGATGGTCAGTGGATCCATTTCCAAGGTGTATGTAAATACCTCCTAACTGAACTGATCAATGCATATGACCCTTGTTGGCTTTCTGTATCTGTGAAAAATGAGAACAGAGGAAATAAACGGGTATCTTTCACAAGATCAATTGATGTACAGCTTAAGAAAGCACATATCCGTCTCAGGAAGAATGGCCACGTAGAGGTAAGTATTGTAAAATGTATTTTGATTTTATGTTTCAACTCTTTATTTTTTATTTCTTTACATTTTTTATGATAATTGTCTATATGTTTGGAATTTTGGACATACTATTATATTCAATTGCAATGAAGAAGGTCACTGATCATGCTGGAAAGATGGATCTCATACGCTTTTATAAGTTATTCCTAGCGACCGAAGAACTTCATTGATGATGATTTCAGACATTGTATATTATAACCCTGAATGAGTAGTTTACATGCAAGCCGTTTTTCTATTACCTTCATTTTCAAACTTTGAACATGCCTTGGTGCACCGATTTAACTGAGAAACAAAAACGCCACTAGCAGGAGAAGACGGATTGTTGCTGCTCATGAAAAGAAAGTTATTAATCTCAATGGGTACTAATTGTGCGCCTCTAGTTGCAGTTTTATTTCTATTCACGTTTGAAAAAGAATTTATCGAAAAGCTTCAAAAGCAAAAGCAAAAAACCAAAACAAAACAAAACAAAAACAAAACAAAAAAAACATGATGATTTGAAATGGTTCATTGGTACTTCTAGGTACCTGGATGATATTCTTACCATCGACAATCCCGTTTTTTAAAAGTGCTATATATCCACAATAATTGACTCTAACCAAGGCAAACGTTACAAACACATTCTCATTTCTATTAAAAATCGCCACCCTGACCTTAACATCTGAATAATATTTGCTTCAGTGTATTTTTTTTAGAATCGGACTTTTCTTTAACAAAGTAGGTTTTGTCATAATAATAAATTTATATTTTTCGATTGCCGTTCTTGCTTGTAAATGCATTACTTATATTTTTGCGAGTCTTTCTTTCAATTTAGATTGTGGGATTGTTGTGTAAAGTGTTGAAAAATCAAAAGCTTTGATCGAATGGACTCTATTGAAGTGAGTGGATGTGAGATGTTCTTAAAGTTCCTGTGAATTCTTTAAAATCCTCATCTGGTTTATACCGCTTCGAGAATATACTGCCGAACAATATTTTTGAAGTCCAAATTTGATTTCAGGTAAAACTTTGGTAGTAAGATCGATACATATTTAGTTGAATATTTTGGGGAACCAGCGATGAAAATTGTTTGTGTGGATTTTTTATGCATTTTAGATATGTAATATAAGTATGGTAAATATAAAAATCTAAATTGTTTGTGTCAAAGCCAAAGAAATCGAGAGCTGATTTGTGGCTATCTAATATTTCCGACTTAGAAAGGTTAATTGGAGTGTAAGTAGGATTTCAAGGTGTCGAATATAAAACCAAATCTTTAACAAGGCTGTCGAAATACATGTAGTACTTTTGCATGTAAATGTGTAATTATTTGAGGCTTTGTCTGCTGGTGTGATGACGTAATGCTCTTAGAGGTAGGTCAGCTCTGTGATAACATTGTAGTGTTCACAGTTGCTTGTAAGTTGTAAATTCTAGATAAAAGTAAGCCTCTGATGCATTTTATCCATTCGGAAAGGGTATCGAGTTGTAAATCCTCTTTCTTTAACCAACGTCTTACATATTTTTATAAGCTGAGGAGATTAGGGACATAATGGAAACGAGAAAGGCCGGCAATTTATATAGATTTTTATCTTGTTTATCTTCGTATAAAATTTGTACTAAAAGCCGTATATGAATTGTGCTTAAGATTAATGGTGTCCGTGCCTACCTGCCATATGCAGAAACGGGAGTGTTCGAAATCAAAAGATCAGGAAGGAATGTCCTTGTTGAAACTAGTTGTGGTGCGATTATATCATGGGATGGAAAAAGCGTTGTGACCGTATCGATCCCTGGACAATTTAAAAACAAATTACGTGGTAAGTTCAAAAATTTCTGAAAGGAATGTCTACTTAGCTTTTGCTTAACGTATCCAGTGTACAAATGGAGATCTCGCGGACATCTCGTCCATTTAAACAGTGTTAAAATGATCTCGGTAATCTTCGGCAGTGTCTCGATAGTTTCCGTGGATTAAGCGAAGGTTGTCATGTTGACCTTTAAAGATAGAAACCATTTTTTATGTTTTATAAGATATATTTAGTTAAAAATATTCAGTGATTTCTAACTATATAATACGCTTAATATTTATTTGTACAACGGATACCTTAAGAGAATTAAGGGGCGAACGAAGTATGAATAATAAAGCTATTAAGGTTTTATTATCTCTGACAAATTGTATGATTTAATTTGAAATTATGAATATCGAATAGGTAAATGTAACAAATGCTAAACGTCTTCTCAGATTCAATAGCATCATTTGATAACAGATAAATTTGCAGCATGGACAAGACATGCACGTTTCGGATACTTAATCCTCGTCAGTGATCCACAATCTTAACAATGTAATATGGCCAACGAGTATGAATGTTAGTATGTCTAAAATGTACCGAAAGGTTAATATACCGAAACGTGCATGTCTTGTCCATGCTGCTGCAAATTAATCTGTTCTTAAATGATGCTATTGAATTTGAAGAGTTTAACATTTGAACCACTTGGTGAGTGTCACTGCTGGTAAAACCAGGAGTCCCCGAGGGCACATGTAGCCAAGATCGATCAAACTTCGGTTGATCGTCTCTTCAACGAATTCGAAAATTTCTTTAATCAATATTTCTTGAAATTTCTAAAACATGGATCCTGTAGCACTATATCCTATCCATTCTGCTACGTCTTTCGGTACATATATGACATAATTACTTTCACACTGTAGGGCTATATATATTACATTGTTTAGATTGAGGGTCACTGACGAGGGTTAAGTACCCAAAACGTGCATGTCTGGTCATGCTGCAAAGGAGTATATATGGTTTATATAGTAAACTGGCCCCCTAAAATCGACTTTTCCAAATTTAAATTTTGTTGTCATTTTGGAGAGTTGAATATCTATAATCTGATAAATCTATGTTTAAAAACTTCTCTTCGATTTCTACGACATTGTAAATTGTGCTTGAATATCATGAAAACTGGTAATACTGTCAATTTTTCACGAAAAATAGCATAAATCTTTATTATTTTCATTGAGATGACATCGAGCGGGATCATGAACAACTTTTTCCTTTTACATGCACTTCAAGACGTGCAAAGGTAACAGCATATCAAAATATAAAAGTTGTTCAGAAGCCAGCTCGATACTAACTAATAGAAAGTTTGTCAAAAATGAACCCAAAAGGACGTTTTTTTTAGAAATTAGGCAAAATATACCATATTATACCATATAATATACCAATATACCATATTTGAAGCCAAAAATCTAAGAAATTGAGAAAAGAAATTAAAGGATATGTATAATTTCATAAGTAGCCTACATTGTAGATTAAATATAGGTACAACATCATTACTTCCAGAAAATTTTAGATTTTGCCATGACAGGGGGCCACTTTACTATATAAACCATATATAGTCCTTTATCTGTTCTAAAATTATGCTATTGAATTTGAAGACGTTAAACATCGGCTACATGTGTCCTCGGGGACTCCTGGTAAACCTTTGTTTGAATTGAAATCATCTGACAAGTTTTTAGTACGCGAAGCGTTCATGTTTGGTCCATGTTGCAATTTTTGTATCTGTTCTTAAATAATGCTATTGAATTTGAAGACGTTTAACATTCGAATGTATTATAAACAGATTGAATAATATAAAATAATGTGTTTCACAATATTATTGTTTTATGGACCATGAATCAATATTCATAATTTTACATGATTGAACGTCATACGATCTAGGATAAATTTTACTGTATCTATACACAACTATTAATGTTGAGGTTTGATATAATTCTTTCTCCAAATGTCATTAGTGGCAAGGAAATCCTACCCGTGTAGATTTGAGGTTGGGGTTTTATGTATTGTTTTCTTTATTTTGATCAGCTAACGTCGCTATCATGTATGACGTCACATAAAAGGCACGTGAAAATTTTATCTCATCCCATAGGGTTAAGGTAATGATATCTTTACCCAGTGCTTCCATGGATGCCCTAGACCACAGTGGAGGAAATAAATATCTTACCTGTTACGAAGGACATCGAATACCTTAAACGAATCAATATGATTATTTTTCTTAATGCAAGACTTTTATTACCAAGCAAAGTGTACACATGTCAAAAACATTTTCTAATTGCAAACAAAACGAAAACGCATTCTTCTATGTACATTTTTATCCGATATTCGGAAGATCTCCGATTCGCAGCGGTGTCATACAAAAGAGTCCAGGGCATCTGTGTTTACGACAAAAAAATGGGAACCATGTGTTCATTATGAATCAAAACGCATTCCCAACCATTGCATATAGAACAAAGTTTGAACAATTTCATGATGAACATACTATATGTGTTCTTATAGGAATTTGTGGTGATTGCAATGGGAAAAAGGATGATTATAAAACAAAGAATGGGAAGGATGTTTCTAAGAGGAAAGATAGGTTTAACTTAATAGGGGAGAGTTGGCGAGTGCCAGACGACAGCGGATTTAGAGAGTGAGTATGGTTAAAAATTACTCTGTCTTTGCGTATACTTCTGCGTTCATAAGAAAGGGAGAAATAAAGTATATTCAGGTTGACGTTTAGACCACCAGAGAACGAATATAAACGAAATATACTTTTGAGCACTAAACCGTACCACAGAAAACATTAATCTAGAATTAAATCAGATATGTCTAGTTATTGAAGAGAGAAGGTTGCCTTAGTATCAGTGAAATATGAAAGGATATTAAAAAGATCAAATTCATACTTGTGCACCCAAGCAATGGCGGGTCTATAAAAAGATCAAACGATCAGAAGATCAAGAAATACTTATTATATGTTTTCATTTTTTTGTTTTGACTTTTTTCTTTATTTCATTCATATGACAAAGATGTACTCCTCCGGATGGACCAGATAACTGTTCGCCACTGTTACTCAAGAAAGCAAAAGCAGCTTGCCAAGTTATCAATTCAAAATTCTCTGAGTGCACCAAGCATGATGCTGATCAGGCAAAGGAATTCTTTGACAACTGCTTGTATGATTATTGCGCTTACGTAGGAAAGGTTTCGAAAGCCGTACTAGGAAAAGTTGTGTGCAATGCCATTGAAGGATTTGCGGAATTTTGTAAAGAGAAAGGAATAACACCAAGATGGAGGAGGAAAAATTTCTGTCGTAAGTATTGATCGGAATGAAATTAAAAGTAGAATAATTTCTTATGTGAAACTAAGTCATCGTCTTAAATGACAAGTTCGATTAAATGATCACAGGAGGTTACAAAAAAACCCAAATAATAATTATCTTTATTATATGAGGCTGAATTCATGCAGAAGCTAGCATTGCATTTCAACTGAACTAACGTGATGACTAACGTGATGACGTACTATCCATCAATAATCTAAACGTTCTTGATTATCTTGGCCCCATCTATCACAATGAGCTGAAATATTCAAAGAAACACCTGAGACCAGCACTTCAGCCTCCTTCCTAATCATACTATTGTCGATCAGTGACAACGGTTATTTGAACACATCTCTACATGACAAACGTTACTATCTTAACTTCACTATCACAAACATTCTCTTCATGTACAGCAACATTTCTTCTACGTCTGCCTTCGGCGTATTCATTTCACAACCAATACTTTATGCAAGATCATTTTCTAAGTATGAAAACTTCATGATACTGGCTAAGCAGTAAGCTGCCGACTCAGGGCTAACCAGCGGAACGCCTAAAGATCTCACTGAAAATTGTCATGATCTCTAGAAAGAACTCTTTCCGTCTTTTATCTATTTTGACATCATCGGATCTAATACATTTCTATTTTTGGCATTCGCGACGTGTGTTGCACAAAATCAAAGGACGCTCACTCCTCCAGAGCACAAAGTCCTGTATTCATTCGGGGATTCGCGAATTCCTTGTTTATGAAGACTTACACAATTGTGTCATATTATCCTGGATCTTATTCTTTATCATGACCAAAATATGTTATGTTTAATATAATGTTCGCTCAAAGTCATGAGATAGTGTTCAAGGTGACGTAGTATTTTAAATGAAATTTAGTTTGTGTTATTGACCATAATTCGTGAATCATATATCCAATCCCTTTTACATATTAGTATATATAGTTTTAACCAAAAGGTTTCACATGACCTTGATCTAAGGCCATGCCATCATCGAGGCAAAGGTATTTTAGAACCTTTTCAAATAAATAAAAGATGTATATACTTATCATCAATCAATCACGTTCACGCTTGAGTTTTCATTGCACTTTGTTCAGGACCAAAAAAGTGTACATCACCTCAACTCAAGGCAATTTAACCACGTTCGATGTAACGTTTTAATACAATTCTATTCGCTAACTTTCTCCAGAATGTATTTCAATATATCCAATGACTTTCAAATTTAATGTGTCGTTTCTCTTTACCTTATCAAAAGACTATATATTGTTAAGGTGTGACAGCTGTATAAGTTTAACCAAATTATAAGTGACATTTCTTTCTTATAAAAAAAATGTGGACACTTTCACCTATCTAGTCTTGAAGTCTGATCTTAACTCTTTATTCTAAGTACAAAAAAAAGTATACCTTGTGTTTGTAAATCGAAAAATAATTACACATAGAGTACACAACCCTCTGTTTACGTACATGCGTGCATGATTACCTCTTAGGACCCCCATGGTCAGAATCGCATCAAATTTGATATAAAGAATGATTTCACATATTTATCTTTTTCTGAAATGTCTTCGTCTATCCTCAAAGATTATACTGATATCAAATTCAAGTTTATAATGCTTGTCATTGTCAACAGTTCATATTAAACACGTGGTAGCTCTGACGTCAATTTTCGTGACCTGAGGTGTGTTACAAATTTGATTGGCTTATACAGCCATGTGACCTTTATATAGTAAAGTAGCCCCCTTTTAGTGAAAAATCTCATCATTTCATGAAGTAATGAATTTGTGCCAATATTTATCCTACAATGTAGGCTATTTGTGAATTGATACATAACTTTCAATTTCCTTTCTCAATTTCTTAGAAATTGGGCTTCAGAGTGGTATATCTTCCCAATTTTCTGGAAAAACATCATTTTGGGGCTAAATTTTGACAAACTTCCTATTAATTAGCATCGGGCTTCTGAATAATATTAAATTTTGAAATGATGTTTCCTATGCACGTCTTTAAGTGCATGCAAAAGGAAAAAAGTTGTTCACAATCCCGCTCGATGTTATCTCAATAGGAATAATCAAGAATTATGCTAGTTTTTTATGAAAAAGTGACAAAATCACATTTTTTGTGATATCTATGCAAATTTTACAATGTCTTAGAAAGCGAGGAGCAGATTTTATACATGTAACCATTTTTCTCAAAATATAGATATTTAACTATCTAAAAATGACAAGAAAATGTAAATTTGAAGAAGTCGATGTTAGGGGGCCACTCTACTATATAAATCGTATATACTCCTCATAATGTCGGACACCGGTAAACACCTTTTCATAGGATCTCTAGTTAGTAGATTCGAGGCAAAATTTATCAATGAGTTTCGCATCTGAATAGACACTACACATAATTTTCAGCCGTTGACAAACTTAAAGCTGAACTAAGTCTTTAAAAACCCCCATGACGTAGTAAATTTTTTTAGGGAGCGGAAATTGTTAGAAGTGAAACTGACAATCTCCGTCCCCGAGCTAAAAATACACTTGGTCATGTGTTGATTTGAACTTTCCCCCTGATGACGTTTTGCATACTAATGTATCGTGATCCAAAATCCACTACCTCGAGTACTCGAGCGGTATATAAAGAAGCCTGGACGAGTGGACATTGTCATTTGTATGAGATGTTGTCTACCTGTAAAGATGAATTCAGAAATTAGAAAATTGCACAGAAAATCATACATTCGAATAGAATATGGATAAAGTAATCATGGAATCGTCAGTTTTAGTGAAATAATTAAAAGACGGGTAATCTTGGCAACTTGCGGAAGGGGATGGGGGGGGGGGGGTATAACGGGATATGGGGACGGGACGGGTAGGTTCTTGCATAAGTTTCACATAAAATATTGCACACCAAAAAGTTGAATTCGAAATATTCATAGTTTATATAAATACTTGCATTTACAATGTCAAAAAATTCAATGCTACGTTTTGTAACATTGATCAAAATTTGGTACATATGTGAAATAGTGGCGGGATGGGATGTTGTTGGATTCAAGTACATGTATATCATTCAAACCAACAGACATGAAAGTAAATTGAAATGATTTTTCACAAGCAAAGTAGATCACATATACATGTAGATGAAGGGGGAGCCCAATGTTCATGACCAACCAAGACATATTGGACCGGAAGGGGTGGGGGTTAAAATTTATATTGTCTGAAGTGAAATATATATATATTAATCAGTGTTTACTGCTCAAAGTTTACATCAAAGAATGGGATGCAATTTATTAGACGGAAGAGTAGTTGGGAGGGGGATGCCGGTTGAGGGGGGATGTTATATCGAAACATTGTCATGCAAAAAAGCACAATAAAATTACATACATTAACTAAAATACGATAGTGAAATTCTATAATATTATATTTGCAGTACATACGATTTTGTTACATATACCTGTCTACTACTGTACTAAACTGCTAAACAGTACAAAGCTGTATCTCTGCATTTTCTTTATTTCAAAATTTCTTTTAGAAAATGTAATTAATCAGCTAAATCTAGAGAATAAAAACTGCATAATAATCATTTTGTCTTACTTACATGATAATATAGAAAATACAATCCAATACAGGCCAACGGTCGGTACACAAGTTTCTACAACATACATGACCTCATTGTTTAGACACATGTGAAAATCGCGTGTTCGATGAGACTATTCGCATAATGAAAATGGGCTTTTATAAATTTATATCAATTAGAATATACATTGTACATGTATACTAGATACCGAATATTTGAATTAGCTTCATTATCCATTGGAATTTCTATTTATGATCGTTTGTATGAGTATTTCCAATGATGTGTTAAAGGGGGGGGGGGTGACGTGAACCAGGAGACCTATAGTGGTGCAACAGATTGAATTCGCATCAGAAATGGGAAAGAAACAAGTTATAGAATTCTTGACAATCCTATTTATCAATGGTTTTAGGTTTCCTTTGTGTTGAAACTATTTTTCGTCGAACACCTCAACCTGGGCCATGTCTTGGATCCGTTTCCTGCCAATATCCTCATCTCAATAACAAACCCCAACAATTCTGTATATCCCTTTCTTTTCAGGGCCGAGTCCAGGATTTATGTTGGGAAAGGGGAACATAGTGGCCTTACAGTCTACACACTTTACCGATATAATAACCATGACTAAATGTTTTAATAAAGAATATGACACCTAGACTGACGTCGGACGGTACGCCCCCTTCCTCCCTCTCCCCCTCCCCCCAAAAAACCAAACGCACCCACCCACGTCCATACACATTCTCACACAATATTTATTCTGAGTGCATGACTTTTAGGATACTATATTCTTAGAACTATCATTTATTTTCAAAAAATGCCATCCACTTCCCCTCAGAATGAAATGGTCACGTGTCCCTTAAAAATACAAATGTTATACAGAAATTAATGTAGATACTGTGCATCTAATTTAGTAGTTGTATCTTGTTATTCTTTGATCACCATGCATATATACACGTTTTCATTCAGATATATGTTTGGTAAAATATTGAAAATTATTAATCATGAGAGAGAGAGAGAGAGAGAGAGAGAGAGAGAGAGAGAGAGAGAGAGAGAGAGAGAGAGAGAGAGAGAGAAGAACAAAATGACAATGTTTGAAACATCATTTTGATACTATTATGATTATTATCATTTTAGTTTTAATATTTTTTCCCATTGAATTTAGAAATTGCACAAAGGGAGGGGAAGGATTGACAAAAGAGTTATTTGTTTGTACTGTAGTGGACCTTTAGATTAAAAATAGAAGAACCTTTTTTATTCTTATATATTCACTCTAAACATTTATTAACTACTCGTATACTTGCTCAACAAAATTGAAAATACGTATAGCGTGCAGCTTTGAACAACTTACATTCACTTGTAAAATCCCAAATGTCATATATTGCGTTAACTTAAATTTTTAAGTTATATAATTTCATAATTATTATATTACCGAAATCAAAATGATTTGGCTAGAAGATAACGAGTTATTGAAATATTTTCTATCCTAACAAAAATAACCATTTTGCACCAAAAATGCATATTCTACCCCAAAACGGAGACATTATAGAACTACATGTACATGTATGACATAATAAATGTTTCATTCAACTTTCATTTGATACATGTACATGTAAGTTGAATGATTATATTACAGAATAACTTTCAACCTATATTTATAGCTAATATGATTAATATGATGAATCTATTATTTTTTGGAGAAATTTATGTTCATAAATGAGAAATAGGCACTTTGTCCTGAAATAAAGTAGAAAATATACTTGCTTCATATATCTCATTTACGAGCAAATCTAAGAAATAACCGTTAAAAATACGTATAGACTATCCATTTTCAGATATAATATTCTCTAGAAATAAGCCATTTTTTACCCCAAAACACCAGGAGATCTAAAATTATTTACTTATTGAGTAAACTACAAATGACCATAAATTCTTGATTTCATGATGGATCAGGATTTTTTACTGGTAGTATACAGAAAGCAGAAATTTCTTATTGAAAACAAAACACAAATTTCTGTATACATGATAGCGACAATTTCGAGGCTTTGCAAAAGAACAAGGATACAGACATTATGTCGAGTTGGAGGGGTTTCGTTTGGTCTAAATCATCCGTATGCACTACTCTGGAGCTGAAAGGTTGGAAGAAAAAGTAAAATTTCTTTGAATTTCTGTGAAAATTAAAAAAAAATCCACATTAAAAGTATAGGAATTGGATTTAAAATTAATTTCATCTGAAACTCATCAAAGCTTTTATACATTCACGTGGTTTCATTTTTGAATAGCTATTCCTTTTTTCCCTTTTATCACTGATTTTCGAATAGATGATTTCCCTAAAACTACTGAACGTCTCCTTCTTAGCGGGGCATGTCCCTGAGAAGTATGAAAATGTTCACATAACTAACTTTTAAACTTTGTTTCTGTCTGTCACACTTTAGTTTTTCGAATTATATGAAAGTGTTATTGTATAAATTGAAATAAGTTTTGATATATGAGTATATCTTAGAGTTTTAGTCTTGATTCCGTTTTACACGTCGAAGAGTTCTAATTACATTCATAATATTTTAACTTTTCTGGACTTTTTTTTCCTTATTGAAGCCATTGAACTACTTTTTCGTACTAGTATGTGAATATATGTCGGTGTAATTAGTTTCAATTGACCTATTTTTAAAAGAGTTCTCGTTCTTGGACTTAGTAAAATTCAAGTTTTTTCTAGATATGAGAATTCAGACCTTTTTCACTGTTACATGTATCGCAAATATTGAACTGAGTTTTGGTTTGTGATAGATCATTATTACAGATACCGAATTGGTATTTGTCTGCACATGCATCGAGTTCAGTATTGGTCTCAGATTTATACCGGTAGGGGATTTGAATCGCTTGGCGATAAAGAAAAGGTACTAAGTAGTTGGTTATAAGTAAAAATAAAAGACTCCCAATATGAATAAAATATTCTAGTCCATGAGCGTGTATTTCCTACGGAAGCCAGTTTGTGTCATGTTATACATGTTGCATTTATTTTCTATCTCGTAGTTACGAGAAAAATTGTCGTAGTTACGATAAATAAATTTTTTTCGAAGTTACGAGAATAAAATTTCGTAGTTACGAGAAAAAATGTCGTTGTTACGAGAAAAAAAATAGGGGTAAAAACTATTTAATTTTATCAAAAATCGCTGAAAAAGAAAAAACCCAATAATTTCACTGTCTTTTGGACAAATTTACATCAGATTCTGAAGCTTTAATAAATATGTGCAAAATAAGGCAGACTAACGAAATTTGTTATTTCCTAAATTTCATTTTGATTTTCTGTGCAATTTCTGTATATTAAAGTTTGATATTTGCACTTATCTTTGGGTTTTGGGGAAAAACAGGTATTTCGTGTTAAAAATTTTGTAAGTTTTATGGAAATATGTTATCCCCTTATAGATACCCCATAGTTGGAATTGCTTAATTTTATTAAATTTGCAAAATTGAAATGTGATGACTTTAAACATTCATTACCTACTTTTGATATGAGTACATGTCCAAAGTATGTGAAGACTCCAAAAATTGAATAAAATTAAGCATTTCCAATTTTCAACATTTTTATACAATTTGTTATTTTAACCCAAAATTTCCACGAAATACCCGAGTTGACAAAGTGTACATGTAAATCAAATTCATTTTAGAGTAGGGCCTTTATGCTTTTAGAAAATACTTTCAAATCCAACAATCTATGGGGACCCTCCCCCTCATTCTTGTGATTTGTCAAAAATGCTGTTTTTTTTTTGTTTTCAAGTTGGATTTTACTTCTACTAATAATTTTTCATATATACGCCCATATGTGGACACCCCACCCCTTCACTGACAGTGACGACTTGGAAACAAACCCCCCTCACTGAAAAATGTCTAGATCGCTTTAATTCATTGAAATATGAGCCATTTTGATTTAGATGTAGCACTCTTTATTTTGTTCCAAACATAGAACATTAGTATTACGAAATTGTGATCTTATTGACTATATTACTAAAACTCTAATCGAACACGCGGTTTTGCACATGCGTGTAAAATAGTAACATGTGTACCTATCATTTGCTATAGAGGATTGTATTGACTTTATCAACATGTAAGTAAAACCATGCAATTTGCAAGTTTTTTTATTCTGATATAATTTTAGAAGATTGTAACAATGGACTTGTTTAAAATAAATTTTAAAATTAGGAAATTTTAGTGTTTTAGCCGTTTAGTAAACAGGTACAATGTAAATATACAATGTGAGTCACTAAGTGCATTTATGTAATTGTGTAAGATACAGATATACTGAAAATGAATATTTTGTAGGCAGACATAGCTAAACAGAAAAAATGTAATTTTGAATTACATTTGGAGTTCCTGTAACGAATTTTCGAAACCCCCCCCCCCCCCCCCCCCCCCCCCCGAAAACTCGAAACCTCACAACGCATCTTTTTCCCAGATCGTTTTTCGTCTGTTTTTTATGTAAATTACAAGCAAATGATATTTATACATTTCATTTCAACGCTTTGATACATTCATACATTTCATTTCAACGCTTTGATTTTTGGCTACCTTTCGATCACCCTACCCTACACCAAACCCTCTTGATCTGTCCAAAACATTGAGTCCCCTCCATGCAGTTGCATTGTGATAAGTTTGAGATCATGTTATCTTTGTAAGTAATCATTTGTTATTTACTACATTTCATAATGATTTACTTGTAGTAAATCTCCCCCCCCCCCCCCACTATTTCAAACTGTGCCTTAATTTGATTTTTATACACAGTACTTGTATATCATTATACATACGCCATGATTTCTTTTGGGGTGCTGTATAAGTGAAAAATGTACCGGAGCCCCCCCCCCTTCCCAACCTCCAACTCCCGACCCCCAAGTCCCCCTCCCTCTATCACGTACCCGGGGCAGATCTCATTCATTATAACTACATATGAGAAAATAATTTTATTCTTATTTGAAAATTATGTATTTGAATATATGATTTTATATGCAATTTTCTAATTTCTGAACTCATCTTTACAGGTAGACAACATCTCATACAAATGACAATGTCCACTCGTCCAGGCTTCTTTATATACCGCGCGAGTACTCGAGGTAGTGGATTTTGGGTCACGATACATTAGTATGCAAAACGTCATCAGGGGGAAAGTTCAAATCAACACATAACCAAGTGTATTTTTAGCTCGGGGACGGAGATTGTTAGTTTCATTTCTAACAATTTCCGTTCCCTAAAAAAATTTACTACGTCATGGGGTTTTTTAAAGACTTAGTTCAGCTTTAATGATAGAATCGATCATATCAGCCACTAGGTTATACGAATCATGCTTCGGGCGTTATGTCTATTCTTAAACAGTCTAATTATCTACTTTTAAATTTATCATTAATGAGCTGGAAAAAATAAAAGAGCTTTGTTTTCTTTTTTTTTCTATGTCTAAAAATCTAAGTTTTAGGTGCCGAATTTTATTCTTGCGAACTCATTTTGCTTTTCTAGATAATAGTATTTACATATATTTATTCACATATACTTTTACACAATTGAAAATTTTCTTATTTGAATCACAGCATTGCCATGTGGTAGATACCAAGAGTATGATCACGCAGCAAGTGGATGTCCCGCGACCTGTACTAACCCGCATGCTCCAAGGACATGTAAACTACCAAGGACAGAAGCTTGTGTTTGCAAGAGGGGATACATTCTAAGCGATGACAAATGCATTAAGAAAACACGTTGTGGCTGTTCTAGAAATGGAACGTATTACCCGGTAAGTAATGAAGAACTTCGTTTTATTTTATTTTTTTCGTATATAGAAAAAAAGTCTCATGAAGCAAGGAAATATATATTTGTATGCTCCAAATATTTCAGATATGATGATGACTTAGCTACATTCATGAAAAATAACATTCCTTATTGGTTTTTCATGGAACATGTATGATTTATTGCATCTGTTTAGTTGCAAACCAAAACATATTGTTTTTATAGCTATATGTATTTTAAAACTCACGTGAGCTAAAGGCTAGAGTGAGCTATAGTCATAGCGTTTCGTCTGTCTCCCGTCCGTCAGTCGTTGATGAGTAGACTTTCATATTTTAGAATTTCTCTCCAAAACCGCTTAGAGGATTTTGATGAAACTCTGTTTGAATGAGGTACGAAAGGTCCTCTGCTATGCTTTCTTAATTCGGTCCGATCCCTTCAAGGATTGACTAGGAACGGGGTCAAATATGTCCCAGATGGTACCCCTCTTAAAACATTTCTTTAGAAAAGCTCCATCGATTGAAAAACTAATGGTATATGACTGATTAAGTAGGATGTATTATTCAAGTTTGTTCATTTCGTTGAAATCCAATTTCTTTTTATTCTTTTCTCTCTTTCCTAGATTTACTACCCAAATTTAGTTCATTTTAGCCATACTAAATTGGAGGAATGCTTATGTGAAAAAAAAAAACATAAAAGAAGTACCAATCATTTATTCAGTCTCAAAGTCGAGAAGGCAGGACCAAATCATTAGAATTTTCATTGGAACAGTTGCGAACCAAGGAATGAACAATATTCCGAAGTGAGAACTAGTGCCTCGAGAGAGTCAGAGTCTCCTGTTTGCATGTAACACCATTGAAAATGTCAAATTCGATGATTGTTTCAGTGTACATATTGATGTGCATATCAAGTAAATATGTCTTGTTTGGTGATGATGACAGCAATTGAATCGCAATCTAGAATGTCACTGGTCATTTTTAACATTTTTGACTTCCCTCCTGAAATTACTCATATATTATTGATATTCATTGTAAAAATGCAGAAGTGTTCCAACTCTGTACCATCCCGAATAAAATTTTAAACCAATTTATTCATGATATTATGTATCTGACACGTGTTTCGGATATTAAATCCTCATCAGTCATCCTTTGATCCAAAGCAATCTTTAGCCAAAATTAATTTTGCTAGCGCCCTCTGGTTATATTTTTTATAATTAAACTTGTGCAATTTGCAGAGAGTGCGCTGCTCCAAATTCCCTTTAGGGTTGATTTAGTAGCATATCCAAGTAAAATTTTCTTTCAAAATAGCTTTTGAGGGATGGTTTTAAGAAAAAGGGGATGATCTCCAGCATGACCAACCTGCACCCACTCAGCGATCTTAAGATGTTAATTCCTTTTATTTAGATGACAAGTTTCCGAAATATATTTATAACGAATGAAATGTAACTGTCAAAGAATTTTGTCAAAATATCAATTTTTTGGAGATTTAATTTTTTTTCAACATTGTACATTTTGTATCTATGTATATTTCCGTTCCCAATGGATCCAAGGGTATTTGGTTCAAATCAAGGTGGGACCAAAAAATATTCAGTTACTTTTTCATTCTTTTTTCATTTTTGAGCTTCTAATGCATTTTAAAATTATATAAGTGATTTAATTTCATTTCTGTTACATGCTTTTGCATTTCAACAATTTCATCAAACTTAATTTTCCCCCATATTTTCCCCTAAGATAAGATTGATATATTTTAAGTGGTATTATAGTAGAATTTTATAAATGAATGCTTTTGTGTATGTATTTTTCATGAAAAATTTGATTTTCTGAATTTATTATAATTGTTTTACTTTTTTTAATTGGAAATTCTGAAATCAACCCGTGGGGTATTGAACCGCGCTTAAATGTTGCAGCCCTAATTTCGAGATGTGTAATCTTTGATTATGCTTTGTTTTCAAAAGGCTTATGATAAGTATTATCTAAATCATATTCGCTCTAAGATTTCCAGTGTTCTGAGGTGGGCAATGTGGCCCCTGGGGTCCTGGGCCTCTTGGTTTTTTTTGTGTTTTCACACCATGTTAGCAGAAGATAAGGAGGTTATCTTGACGATCACCTTATTCAGAAACCAAAGATACAATTCCAACGTCAACATCTTTCCCTTCTCGGCATATGTAACTTCCTTTCACATCTATATCAAGTTTTATCCAAACGTGACATAAGTCAAAGTTTATATGACCTACAAAATTTGAAGGGAGAATGTTTGTAATTCAGCTTGCTGTTAGGTCTTTCCTTAGATAAGCTCTCCTCCAGATGACATCAAAATGATGGAATACCTAATGGGGACAAATAATTCAAATTTAAACAAAATAATGATGTTATCATTTGAATTTGCAGCTTTATAAACGGGTAACAACGTGCAAAGATGATGAAGGTGAAGTACTTTACTGTAAGAGACGGGGAAGAAAAGCAGTGTTGTTAGTGAGAAAGCTATGTACCGGCAACTCCTTGTGTAAGGCGATCAAACAGCGACACCAATGTGTCTGTAAGGATGGTTATACTAAGAAAAGGCGTTATTGCAAACCAATAGGTAAAGCATGGTTTTTAATCCTGAAGTGACTGGTTTATGAATTAGCTCAATTTCTTCTTCAACATTTTATCTCTTATCGCTCCTATATTCGTGCACTAAAAACTGAAAACACACATTGATCAGATTTGTTCTCAATTTTAAGAAATATGTCTCATTATGTAGAACAAATAGGAGGATATGTATTGTTTTCGCCTTCGCGTCCGTCCATCCATCGGCCGCATCCGTTTATCCGTCGGCTCGTATGTCTGTCTGTACATCCGTCTGTCTTCTGTCTGTCTGTCACTTTGTCTGTTTGGATACCAGCTGTTTTATTAGCCGACGATGGCATTCGTGTGTCACAAACATATTTTCATCAAAGAGATTTATTATTGACTGAGCTTGGGTAACTAATTTTTCAAGAAATCCCCTTGTTATTGAATTACATAAGCTATAAAAAGGAAAGAGTTAAATTTTCTCTAATTATAACTTCAGTAATAGGTTATATATATTAAATGTTTCAGATCATTGCTTGATAAAGAAAGATTCATCCAGCTGTGGAGTAACCTTGTATGGGATCTGCCTTCATGAATCTAGCTCCAATGAGGGTTGTAAGTATTCCGTTCGGACATATAAAACATACAGAGGTAGAAGTATTCGATTAGCCGATCCTATCATTACCATCAACGGTAAAGGATATCAGCTTCGAAATAAAAAAGTGAAGGACTGCGTAACAGTTACAAAGAACGGTATTTCTGTAGTGATACAGGAAAAAGGATGCCCTGCTTCATGTCAACGTGGAATTATCTTAAATCGTTGAACTTTTGTCTGATAGCCATTACATTGGTATTTTCAGTTATTAAACAATAAATATAAGCATCGAATCCAATTGACTTGATTTGCTCATTCCCGATGAATTATTCTGACAATAACAAAAAAGAGGGTAAAATCTAAAAAAAAAAAACACTCGGTTACAGTACTCACAGGAAAATATATATATTGCGTGAAAAGCAGAGTAGACAAGAACAATGAGATATACAAAAGTGACATGAAAAACAAATGGAATTTATTGTTGATCTAAGGATCAATGATACCCCGCTGGGTGTATGTTGCATATAGGATAACAAAACCATTACTATACATATGGTAGTTTTAAAGGGCATAAATCTGTACATAACTGAGCAACTTAACCCATATCTAAAAAAACTGTCCTGCTTCACATGGTGTAAAATCTTATGATAATGAATTGGTCTTTTGAGATAGTTTTCCTTTAGGATGTTTAAATGTCAGGAAACCACAAAATATTGATTCAAGGGACATAACACCTCACAAAAGTGAGCAACATAGCTTATATAGGTTCTTGATCTAAATTTCTGCGTAAAAATCAAAATTTTAGAAATTAATTTATTCCCTGTGAGGGTTTTCTTTTAGATGTTTTGAAATCACAAAATACTTATTTTTTTAGCTTCAAAGGGCACACCTCTGCACATTTTTGAGCGACATAACCCATATTTGAACTTGACCTTCATTTCATGGTATAAAACTTATATATAACAAATTACTTGATTATCTGTAATGGTTTTCCTTTAAATGTCCGGAAACCAATTTTTTTTTAAATTTTTCTTATTTTCAAGGGGCATAACTCTGCACGTAATTGACAACATGACACATACTTAAAGTTGATCTATATTTCTTGATGTAAATTGTATATCCAAGAAATCAATTGATTATTTTTAAAGGTTTTCCCTCCAATGTTAAACGTCTTTAAATTCAAGAGCATCATTTACATATATGTAAGACCTGAAAATTTACAGCATGGACCAGACATGCACGTTTCGGGTACTAAACCCTCGTCAGTGATCCTAAGTTTAAACAATGTAATATGGCCAAAAAGTATGAAAATTATTATGTCCAAAAATGTACCAAAAGACGTAGCAGAATGAATGGGATATGATGCTACAGGGCCCACGTTTTAGAAATTTCAAGAAATTTTGTAACAGAAAATTTCTAATGCGTTGAAGAGACAGACAATCAACCGAAGTTGATCGAACTTGGCCACATGTACCCTCGGGGACTCTTGGTCCACCAGCAGTGACACTCATCAAGTAGTTAAAATGTTAAACGTCTTTAAATTCAATAGCATCATTTAAGACCTGAAAATTTACAGCATGGACCAGACATGCACGTTTCGGGTACTAAACCCTCGTCAGTGATCCTTAGTCTTAACAATGTAATATGGCCAAAAAGTATGAAAATTATTATGTCCAAAAATGTAGCAAAAGACGTAGCAGAATGAGTGGGATATGATGCTACAGGAATGTCCGGAAACCACGAAATTTTGAATGTTCTTAGTGTCAAGAGGCATAACTCTGCACAAAATTGAGGGACATGACCCAAATTCGAATTTGACCTGTATTTCTTGGTGTAAAAGCTATATGCAAGAAATGAATTGATTATCTGTAAAAGTTGTCCTTTAATTGTCCGGAAATCACAGGAGGAACGGACATGTGCATCACTATTATAACTCACCATTTTATGGCGGGGGTATACACTAAACACAATATACTTAACATCATGGCACGAGACCAATTGGCAATCCAATTTAAGAGAATGCTCAGCAGTAAACTTCAGGATAGACTTGGATTCATCGATGTACTTGTGCTTCTCGAAATGTGAGTTGAAGTTTTTTATGGTCTGATATTTTTTATGAATAATGTATGTCGTCCATATCACTGACGAGGATTGAGTACCCGAAACGTGCATGTTTGGTCCATGCATGCTGCAAATTGATATGTTCTTTAATGATGCTACTGAATTCGAAGACGTTTAACATCATACATAAAGAGGCATCCTACATAGTCGGGGAGCCAGTTGGACCCGCCATGCATCCCCTTGAGTACTTTTCTTCACGGGTACCAAAATGTTCCTTAGAAGCTTTGTTTTAGCCCTTTATCAATTTTTACATCATATATATTTTTTGCCATTTCGGGAATTCGAAAAATATCATCGAACTCAATGGAGGTTAATATCTTAGCACCATACCTCCAATGATATTTTGAACATAGATTTTATTTTCGATATGCTACTCAATCGACCATACAGGAAATTGGGAGCTGCGCACTCTCTGTAAAGTAAATTTAAGATATTTGAATTCTAAAAATAAAACCAGAAGACGCTAGTACATTGAATTTGGGCTGCTTATGAAAAGAATTTGGCTGGACGCATAACTGATGAGAATTTAATATTGAAAAATTGGAGCATTGACGGACCCCTAGCAAGCAAGAGGTGGGACCAGGTGCCCGGGAGAAGTAAGCATCCCCTGTTGACTAGCCGCATCCGCAGTAGATGTTCACGCACAAAAATGAAAATATATTAAATACATGCATTGTCTATGGTTCTGTCTATATAGAAAGTGCTATAGCGACAATGTCTGGGAGCAATATTCAAAACACTAACTGTCAAACCCCTCGCGGGGAACTTTTTTACGAGCTCCACACGGCAAAGGGCATAAGTGTGACACAAATGAGTTAAATGGCTATTTCAAGTAAGATAAGCTGATTTTTGTAAACAAATTATATTCAAAGATATTTATTACTTATAAAATCGAATATCTGAACCTGTTTTCTAGAGTCTTTTCATGTTTTTTCTCATTCAACAAATGTTATGTCAATGGAGAGAGAAGACTTTGTAGGCATTTCTTGTATCATGGATCACAATATAGAGTTTAGAAGTAAAAAACAAAATGAAAAGTGTTTCCTTTTAGATACTTTTGAAGCATTTTTATTTCAATTTATTCAGTATCGAGGAGTAAAAAAAGATCGATCATCAGAAAATGAGGGGATCTCCAACAATACTCCTTGCAGCATTCACAGTAAAACGCCAAAACAACCCATACAAAAACACAGAGTCGACATGACATGCACAGAAAGAGAAGCAAAAGCGACAAGGAACACAAAAAACCTCAACAACACAGAAGTATCAAACACAAATGACAACACATAAACAAACGAGACCAATTGGCTAGCGATACCGACTTAGGACGGCCATCTGCTACTGCAAAAGCTAATGTTGTGGTTTTTTCTGATTATGTGCACAGAATCATCCCAATTTCCGGTAACCAAGAGGTCTCGAAGAACGCACAATAGGTGCGTAAATAACCTCCTCACCATACAAACACGACAGCATGACGCAGATCCCGAGCAACAAAATATGGATTTGAAAATGGACACAAAAGTAGAAGGCGAACAAAATATTGTCCTTGCTCTACCGGCTTTACCGAGCTCATGCATGTTATCATACGAGGAATCCGACCGAAGTTCAGAGAGGACATATGGTCGGGGCCCTGTCGTCTGAAAGGAGGTTTGAACAGCGCCCGTAATGGAGTACTGTCGCCACAGTTGTCAGCTTGCAATTCTTAAGAATGCGCTGATAAAAGACTGTAGATTGGGTAAGTACCAAACTCAGTGCCAGTCTGGTGACAGCAGGATCATATCCACGGTATAAAAGGCGTTTGATAATTCTGACACATTTTTTATGGTTATGTTGTCTATCTTTGATTCTTCTTATCTTGTTAATTATGTCACCATAAAATGCAGGTTATGAAATATCCAAAATAATTTACTCTGTTGCCTGTATTGGTCCGAATTTCAAAAGAAGTTGACAATTAATTTTGTAAAATTTCCAGAAAGATTTTACTAAGTTGTGAAAGCGAAAACCTTGTCCTAAAAGTTTCTTGGTAATTTGTAAATTTCTATTATGAAAATCCAAAACGTCAGTACATGCTCTAGCATACTGGATGAGATGTATGTACGAGTCTTAATTTAAATATTATAGTCATGTGACGATTTGTCTTGCCTTTTTCATGCGCATGTGTATTGAAGTACTATATAGAGTCGATAGGGATGGCGGTTTATCCGGATATTTCGGTTACCCCATTTAACTTTATAGACAATACATGAATTTTGATGAAATTACAAAGGAAATTATCATAATTATTCTTACTCATAAAATGTTAAATTTTCTTCTGGTGTAAAATTGACCCTGATTCTTTATAATCAATCGATATATATACGATCCAAAAAGGGGCCTTAAGGTCCGGGATCCTTTCAATTATTAAAATATAAAACATTAGTACATGCTCTAGCATACTGAATGAGTTGTGAATTGTTAAAACCGTATAAGGCACGGTCCATTTGATATTCTGGGGGGGGGAGGCTTGGGTTTTTTAAAAAAAAATAATTTTGCTCTCCATCTTGATTAAAAAAATAAATTTGCTTATGGTGTGAAAGAAAAAAACAATCTTGCTCTTACATATAATCTGAATTTGAAGAATTACCATAAAATTTCGCTTAAATTCTTGAAAATTTTCCGGCTCGCTTCGCTCGCCGCAGTTTTCAAATTCTATCAAAAATTTTAGGCTCGCTTCGCTCGCCATAGTTTTCTATCAAAACATCATTTTTCTAATGGCAAAATCCATAGATATCAAAAGTTATACATGTATGTGAATAAAAAAAGGGCTTCCTTAAAATCTCAAATATATTATCAATATTTATGCGTTGCTATTAATACCTGTTTCATGTATCCCATAGAGTTTAATTTGATGTTCTTGTAAGCTTGGAAGGAGAACTTCAGTTATTCGCCAATTTACAATTCTAAGTAACATTTAAAAATTTGTCTTGGAGACATTCCCCTCAGACCCGCTTATATACATGTTATATACATGTACCTTAATGGCTTTAAATTATAAAATATTGAGAATTGAAATCTTTTATCTCTCTGTTTAAAAGTGAATTGAATACTTGCATAAAAATAAACTAATATATTAACATGATTAATATTAAGAGTTTTGAGTAAAAATATAAATAATTTCTATTGATAAAACACAAACATTCTTAATATGCGCATCACTTTGTTAAAAAAAATTCCTTGCTCCAACTTTGCAAGAAAAAAATAATTTTGCCCTGGTTCGGGGCGAAAAAAATAATCTTGCTCCAACAAAAAACCCAAGCCCCCCCCCCCCCCCCTGAATATCAAATGGACCGTGCCTAACGGTAATATAGGTACATCACCGTCAAGCTAGGGGAAATAAATGAAAGAGGAGCTGAAACGTCAATTCTATTTGTTGGTATTTTAAAGATAAGAATATTATAAGTTAACCAAAGTTTTCCTATGTCAAATCGACCATTTCGTTGTTGAGGTATACCCATTTCTATTTACATCTCACCTGCCAAAAATATCATCCGAAAGCCCGTGACGTCACTGCATTGCATGGCTTCGAAATCAAAGATGGCGGACTCCTTAGAGGAGAAGTCGCGAACGCGAGCCAAAGGGAAAGTAAGATTTTGTTGTGCGGGGGGATGCACCAATACCAATGCAGATGGGGTGTCATTACATTCCTTCCCATCTGAGAAAAGACCGGATATAAGACGAAAATGGATTAAATTTATCAGAGAAGAACAAATTAATTTTTTATCACCTACAAAATACCAGTTCATATGCGAACGACACACAAAAGAATATTATCCAAAAAAAGTATTCCATTTTGGAAGCACTTGGAAAGAACGACGAAATAAAGAGGAAAGATCTCAATCCGGATGCAGTTCCAACAATCCATCTGAAGCCAAAACGGTAGGTTAAAAACTGAATTATAGTTACTTATATTGCACTTTTTATTTGCAGTGATGCAGAATAGTGGTTGTCAAAATTTCATTCAGACTTCAAAAGAGTTTTGCTACATAATTCTGGTTCATGTACACAAAAGCCTGATTGAAACATATAGATTATTTTCCAATAAACTCATGAGACAGTCACACACCAGAGTGGGACATCTCAAAATTGTGCGATATTTTCATTGTGACGTCAAAGTAAGAGGCATGACAACACATCTCATCAAGGTGCTTCAAGACGGTGCAATCAGATATGACATCATAACTGAATTTTTTTTTCCAAATGATAGGATGTCGGGTGTCTGTGTGTATAAAATCAAGGTAAGGAACGATCTAGTTACAGTGCGAGGAAGACGCTATCTTCTTATTTGGTTATTTTCCTGACAGGAACGGTCATTATCTTCTATCTGGAAAATGGACTATTTCCCCCTTTGAGTCATTTCATAATTCATTACTGTGATTTCATATGTAAATCCTCTGACCATTTGTCATTGAATGTTTGAAAAAAAGCTCTAGAACTTTGTGACGTCATGACAGACAGTGTGACAAGGGGCATAGCCAGGCATACATTTGTACTCGAAAATGCCCACATCAATCATGTTTCACAAAAAAAGATAAAGTATCCCTCGACAGTGTCAAAAGAAGGAGGCCACTATGACATGAATATCAGTTTCTAGGCAAATTGAGGTATATTAGTAACCAAAAGACAATATAGAATGTGTTGTTTTTGTAAACATTTTCAAAATTCTTGAAGATTTCAATGCATACGGTCAATTGGAAAGAATGCATGGCTGTCACGTGCAATATCTGTATGTGGATGCAAAAGTGTCATGTTCAAATAGAAAGCTTTCTTCATCCTAAATGCAGTTCATTGTTTTGCTTACTTCATACTCACTCTTAATCTAAAATCAGTTTAACTACGATTCAGAGGCCTTGTATCTTAGGTTTAAATCATGAGAATCTCAAATGATGTTTATATTTCTTTGTAAAGTATAAAGAAAAAAGGTCTGTTAATTATTTTAAATGTAGCACCCAAACATTTTCCTGTATTTACAAATTTTGGAAGGTCTAAAGATTTCATTGGACATATACGTGACATGTAAAGAAAGAAGGGGATCTCCAACAATACTCGGTTACATTACCTACAGCAAAACACCGAGCAGACACACACACAAAGAGACAAGGAACGTCAAGTCACAACACAGAAATATCAAACACAAAAGACTTCATGTAAACCAACGGGACTAATCGATCAATCGGCGCCGCATCAGGACGACTATCCGCCATACCAGCCGCAGATGATGTGGTCATGCGGACAACATCAACACAATTCTCTATCCCTCCGATAACCACGAGGCACGAAGAATGCACAACCGTGGTGCTAAACAACCCCGCACTGGATTACAATAACATAATTAAGAGGTTGACTAGAGTCAAAAACTAGAGTTCCTCACCCAAAAGCTGACGTCATTTACTGACTAAAAATAAATGGCTTATACAGAAAGTGATATATCAAATGAAAGATCATTTCCTGCAGATTTTATTGGTACTAAAGATATATACCTTTCCGATAACATTTTCACTCTGAAAACGGAAGTGAAAGTGAAAATAGAGAATTTTTAACATGTCATTCCGATTGACTTTGGTCCCGTTTTGACCATGATTGTTCCAGAAAATTTCCTTACATTAAAATGATGCTGATTTGAAGGCCATATTTGTCTAAATAATATATGAAATTTATTTAGGGTTTCGCCTATTCCTTTTTGAGAAATCAACAATATATCAAGAAGAACCAAATTTCACAAGTCCCCGTGCCGTACCCTTGTCGGAAATCACCTCTACGTTGTGACTTCTTCCAGTTTGATTTTATATGCATATCCAAAAATAGAGCCCATGGATATCTTACAAAATCTTACAGAATCTAATGATACATTAAAACTTGCCTTCAATTTAGTTGTCATACACACTGTAGCGATATCATTGTCTGACTTTTTATACAATGTATAAAGAAAATTGATCGATGCCAAATTAGCTTAGAGGCTATATGGTTTATAGGATTGAAACCCTGCAAGACGACCACACAAACAGACAGCATAACGCATGGACCCAAGGCAACACCCACATGGACACACAAATGGACAGACGGTGCAGCGAGCCTACGTATGCTGTAACCCGAGCAGTCCATCCGACACCCAGAAAGGACAGGCGGTCGGGGCCCGTTTTTTCTAAGATGGAGCTCAACCATCACAGCCAGCTAGAGCGCAAGCCCCAAGAATGCAGCGCAGAATCACCAAACAACGAGCAAAGCGTCAGCCCTGCGATAACAGGACCGCATCCACAGCACACAAGGCGTCCGATGTTTCTTACACAATCTCCATGGAAATTTTGGCATTAACAAAGAAGCCGACAACAACCTCCGAAAAACCCTCAGAAAAAACCAACAAGCCAGGGAGAGCAAAACCCCTGATATCAACCCCTCCCCCCCCGACGACCTGCAAACCTCCACCTTTAAAATCGAAAACATCAGCACATGCCCCAGCTCAACGGACGAGCCGCGAAACGCAAGCACCGCACGACGAAAACCCAAGAACACTATTGCCAAGCAAGGGGAAACTCACCATTTTTATTTACTATTTTTTTGAATGATATAGAAGAATTCTTAACACATCAAGGATTAACAGGTATGGAAGTCGTAGAAATAAAACTGAGAGAGGAATTACACATATTTATGAAAATTTTTCTGTTATTATACGCAGATGACACAGTTATACTAGCAGATACTTCTGAAAATTTACAGCTTACATTAAAAGCATTTGAAAATTACTGTAAGCACTGGAAACTAAAAATTAATGTCGATAAAACAAAAGTCCTCATTTTTGAAAGGCGCAGAAATAGAATAGTCAGACATTTCTTTATCAATGAAAATGAAATCGAAATAGTAGACTCTTATTGTTATCTAGGAGTCATGTTTAATTATAATGGAAATTTTTTAAAGGCACGAAATCACCTTGTTGGGCAGGCTGAAAAAGCGCTTTATGCTTTATATACTAAACTAAGAAATATCTCCATTCCAGTTGATCTTCAATTCAAACTATTTGACAATCTGGTAGCTCCAATACTCTTGTATTCATCAGAAATATGGGGTTTCGAAGATAAAACTATAATAGAAAAGTTACACCTGAAATTTTTGAAAAACATACTTAAATTACGTTCATCTACACCAAACTATATGGTGTATGGTGAAACAGGACGGGTACCGATGGATATCAAAATCAAAATTCAGATGCTTTCCTTTTGGTCAAAACTATTAACGAATAGTGAAAACAAATTATCAGGAATTCTATATCAACTACTTTACAATCTACATGAAACAGGCCGTGGAAGGTTTAAATGGATAGAATATATTAAAACAATACTAAATGATATCGGTCTTAGTTACATTTGGTCGTCACAGACACCTTTGAGTAAAATTCAAATAAAAACTGAAATCAATCAGCGAATGAAGGATCAGTTTTACCAAACTTGGTTCTCTGCCATAGAAACATCTTCAAGAGGGTCGTTTTACTCGCTTTTTAAATCAGAATTCAAATTAGAAAATTATTTGATTAATTTAAGTCAAAATCAAAGACTGTTAATATGTAAATTAAGATGTAGTAATATCAAATTTCCAATAGAACAAGGTAGATGGCAAAACATACCGAGATCCGAAAGACGATGCACGCTATGTAATATTAATTCAGTTGGAGACGAATTCCATTATTTATTTTCATGTAATAACGAAAATATAAAAAAATTACGCATTAAGTATATTCCAAGCTACTTCATATCGAATCCAAACGTAGGGAAAACGGTCGGACTCCTCTCATTTTGTAACATACCAGTATTAAATAACCTTTCTAATTTCATCTTTAATATTCAACGCTTTTTTTAAAGCAGTACATGCATGTAAATTGTATTTGTTTTATACATGTAATCATATATACTACCAATTGTCTTAATGTTACTTTTATCCAGATAATGAAAACGTTAATTCAACATCGATTATATACAATTCTTTTTTTTTTTTTTTTTAAATTGTTTATTTATGTATTGACTTTTAATTGATTTCCATGTTATGAAAGATTTTTTGCATGTGTTGTCACTTTGTCATGTCATCATTATACATGTATGTTGTTCCTCTTGTTGCACTTAACAGTGCCAGAGTGTATCAATAAAACTGCTTAATCACTACCATGCCGAATCAAAACTCACCCCTCCCACTACAGGTCGAGGAAAGACCAAATATGGAGATAAACAACAACATCACATGACATCTGACAAATATTCGTCACAGTAGAAAACTGACCGTTCCAGTCAATTAAGTACGGTCACGTGGTCCATTTACTACGAATTACTACAATGAACCACGTGCGTAAAGGGGGTATCTGTATTAAAATCGCTGGGGGTCAAAGAGAATCTCGTTTAAGGAAAAATTAATATCATTTGTTAGTTTAAAACATATAAAACATGCTTTCTACCATAGGGTTTTAAATTGCATGACAAATTACGCCCATTATAACTTGTAAAAATATAAGGTAATCAAAAAACACTTATATAATTCGATCTGTACATAATTATGTTAATAATGGCTAACATGAAGAGAAAATATATTGGTATTATAATTTTATTTAATTTTTGTCAACAGTTGGATCTGGTAGCAGAGAATGACGTTTGAAAGGACATACTTTATAAAATTTTACTAAACTTTGCTTCAAATTAAATCAAGAAACATGTCATACCTTTTTTTAGTTTAAATAGATTATTATTTACATTTTTTTTTCATTTTGAATTGAATTACCAACAAAACTACTTAGACTGGATCCCCCTTTTCCAAGGACAAAAGTTTTCTAGATCTGCAAACGATTCAGTGACGTAGCCAGAGCATATTTGTAACATTTGCAGATGGGAGTAGGTGCCCAGTTACTGAAGCATATCCAATACAATGCCCTCGTGAAGGCACTGATGACACCCCCTCCCCGTTTTCGGATTGCAAGTAGTTTGCCAGAGGTCCATACCATATCAGAAGAAGGAAGCTTTCTTGTCTCTGTAGAGCACTGATAATCACACAAATGCTTTTTTTAGCAGTCGATCCATACATTAAATGAAAAAAAGATTATCCCTGAGCATTATCCCCCTCCATTTTTGATACAATATTATTTCAAAGTGTCCTCCGAACTCCTTTTTTGTACATTTTTTCTCTTCAGCGTAGTGGAAAATTAAACTCAATACGATTGTGTGAAATAATGTTTTTCTCATATTGAGTTCAGGAAATATGAGCTACGAACAGACAGATGGACGGATGTACGGTTTTAAAAAAAAATCGTGGAGTATAAAAAAGGTACTTTCAATGTAAATGTTTACATTTTGTATAAATAGTTTAGAAGTCCGCAAGGTCATTGTGATCAAGCATAATATATTTTGGTTTCTGTATTTCAAGGTATGATAAAGTCTTGGACCTATGTGAAACTTGATAGTTTAATAATCGAGATACCGACGTATACACAATATATTAATTCCCATAGAATTATATTTTTAAAATCGATATTGATTGTAGGTGGCGCACAAATAAATCATTTTTTTAAATTGCGACGTAGTGCTAACGTAGATAATTATGTTTAGATAGGTTAGGTTTTGAATGAAAATTTTATAAGGCCTTTTTGATATGTATATTTCAATATCAGGATGAAAAATAGACATAAAAAATCAATAATTATTTCTTGCATTCAACCATTTTGTACAGCTCGCCATGTGTGATTGTTATAATTGAATCGTCGAACAACAGGGACTATGTTATAATAGTGAGGAAATATTATATACCAGTTTCCTCCTCTTAAATGGCTAATTACTTATTGGGTGACCATGTTTTAGAATTCTGTTAGGACAGCATCGTTTTGTATGTATAGATATACATGAAATACCGAGTTTTACGACGTACTCGTATAACTTTACCATTATAAACCTAATACAATAATGCAGCATGCACCTTAAAAAGAAACTTAAAATTTGGTAGTGATATGTCATAAAACTCCGGGAACAAGTGGAGATAATAAACAAATCTATTTTGAAGTCACAACAATTGGAGCTATGCTTCAAATTTTTGAAAAGCCATCGGTGAAAAGTTTGATTTTTATGTCAACTCTTATGTGACATTGTTATTTTTGTCCCAAATATCCTCATATTTTCCCCCAGCAATTTAAATACAGATACCCCCTTTACGCACGTGGCTCAATGTAGTAATTCGTAGTAAATGGACTACGTGATCGAAGTTAATACGGAACTTTCGGGATACCCGGTGTATACCGTTCTCGGTTTGACGTTATATAAATTGTCACGTGATAATCGACCAATTGTTAGGCATAATCGTTGTTTACATAGTAACGTAATGTGAAAGTAGAAGCAGACTATTGAAGTAGTTCGCAGGAGACGGACTTGGGGAATCGAACCCCGGCCGTCCGGTTGATAGTCAGACTCGTTGCCGAGTGAGCTAAATGGACATCCCAATAGCCCAGTCTTAGAACTTGTACTGAACTATTGGTATCTGCTACTACCGGAACCACTATATCCTTCCCCCTTTTCTGTTGAGGGCCGTGGATATACCCCGCTGAGTGGCCACTCCCCAACCCCTGACAGGGTTCTGCGACTTCTCCTGCAGATCGAGCTGGCCCACACACACAAATTCTTCACCTCGTCGCCAATGAAGTAGTTCGCAGGAGACGGTCTCGGGAAATCGAACCCCGGCCGTCCGGGTGATAGTCAGACTCGTTGCCGAGTGAGCTAAAGGGACATCCCAATAGCCCAGTTTTAGAACTTGTACTGAACTATTGGTATCTGCTACTACCGGAACCACTATACTATGTATTATTATGTCTCTTTTGTCTGTAATTAACACCAAGACAAAATCTGCGGATGAGCCATCTTTATATTGGTGTTCTGTAAAAGATGTACATGTACCTCAGACGGACGTAAAAAAGCAAATCTGAGTAAATATCCATAGATGATAGGCGTGACATTTCATGCGTATCCAGGTCCTCGTCGTAATCCTAATCTTCGACGTAAGTGGATTAATCAGGTTTTTCGGGAGGAAAAATATGTACCAAAGAGACATCACAGGGTCTGTTCATTACACTTTGTTAATGGTTACTCAACTAAAGACAATCCAGTTCCCACTCTATTCCCAAAGAACAACTTTGGCGAGGAACCCCCGACAAAACGGAGCAAAACGTCAATTGAGAAAAGGCAGGTGTTGAAAGACATCACAACTTTAAAGGAAAATGTCACAATGCCCGCAGTCACACCAATTAAGCCTTTCATGGTAAATATGATAGAGTTGTTGTTCAAATAAAATTCAGTACTCTTTGATAACTCATATCCACAGAAGTCTGACACACTGTGGGTCAATACACCTCAAGAATCAAACATCTGCTTTCAAGAAGTATTAGTGAACAGTGTGACATGCCCCTATGCACTAGACCAGCCAAACCATCTAAATTTTTATGTAAAAAGGGGGAAGAAACAATGAAGACAAATTAGACTTAGATCTAATGCACCATAATTATCAAAGTACCATTATTTTAATTTGAATAGACAACAAGCATCAGTAGCTCTGTAGTTGAAAAATTCATTTTCTTTAATTTCATAAAGTCAGGGAGATCTGCTAGACAATTAATTAACTAAAAGTTAAATTTGTGCCAGAGTCTTTGCATTAAATACATTTGAAACTTTGAAAATGAAGACTTTGAAGACTTGCAAATTAGTTAGAAAGTAACTCAACTAGTTACTAAGATATTCAAATTTGCTGTCATTCCATTATACACATAAGTTGAACTGTTCCATACAATGTTCTCCTGTATCACCGTTACTTTTTGTATTACATACATTTTGATGACCAAGGTCCAATTTTAGACTCTGAGTTTGAACTGATTTTTGCTAATGGGAGTCAATATAACATGTTCAAATTAATTTTAGAATGCCACAGCCCTTGCTGATGGGAGAATGATACCATTGCCTGTATACAGTGAATGCATAATTGATACAGCAGATGATTTGATAGATGAGAGGATGGAAGTTGATGATGATGAAAACGTATCTACACCCCAACCTACATGTAAGAATAATGAAAATAACATATGAATAACACCTTAATATAATTTTTATTATTAGTATAATATTTTCAAAGGAGAGAAATCATTGACTGCACACAATAATATATGAAAAATAATTGTATATATATCTATTAATACTAGTAGTCAGTTGGGTTTTTTTTTTCATTCCACAACCACTAGATTTTTTTCCCTTACATATATATAATTTTGGAATAATGTTAGGCTGTTATTATTTTTTGATTGGCATAAGTGTAAATGACTACTATACAAATTCTATAAGAACTGCAATGTTACAAGTGTTTATAATATAATTTCAGCCAAGAAAGCAGACCACTCTTACAGTGCTTTACATAGGCATTTCCCTGAATATCATGATATGACTGTCCAGACAAATCTCTCCGTAACTGACATAGACAAAATGGAGTCAGAAAGTACCACATATACCAAGGGAAATGTTCTACTTGACCTTTTTGTGAAGAAAGCTACCAGTACAAATGCTTCTGTTAGAAAATACTTTGGTCTACCTAGTATGGCCTTATTACTTGGCATATTTAGTAAGTATTTGACAGATACATTAAATGTGCAGATCTAGATAGAAAATATGGTTCCTGTCTACTAAGGAAGGTCACCATCTTCCCTCTCCCAGATTCTGCCTGGAAAGTGATAAAATTTCTTGCTTTTATAATTATAAATTGTCATTTTCTCAAAAGCATAGGCTGGGACCCCTTTGAAATCTATTCTAGGTCCTTGCATGAATTTAATGAATCTAGATATTCATATATGTACTACATGTACATATTCATTTACTATCTTGATCAGTTTAAAGAGTAAATACAGAGTGTAGTTTCTTAGCTATAGGCCATCTCCATATGTCATTGTTATCACTGTTACATCATTGATAAGTCTGCTGTAACATTATTATTGTAAATTGTATTTCCAAATTAATTATCTTTCAGATATTCTTCAAGATGCATGTTCCAAACTGAAGTACTGGTCAGGTGCCCAAAGCAGACAGGAAAAGCGTTACGAAAGAGAGAACCACAAGAAACCAGGCCCAAACAGAAAACTAACACTTTTTCATGAGTACCTCTTAACCATTTTAAGGATCCGTCTTGCTGTGAACACACATATCCTTATTGACCTTTTTGGTGTGTCTGAAAGCAGAGTCCCAAATATTTAGTACACTTGTTAACTATATGTACAGAGTATTTGCTCCTCATATAAAATGGCCCTCAAGGTCAAATGTGAAAAAGCACATGCCAAAATCTTTCAAGAAATCTTTTCCAGGGACCAGAGTCATAATCGATTGCACCGAGATTTTCATACAGAAATCAAGGAATCCTAAGGCTCAAAGTCAAACATATAGTAACTATAAAAGTCGCAATACTTTCAACACTTTGGTGGGTATTACACCCTCTGGTGCATTTTCATTTGTTTCTGAATTCTAAGGAGGAAACGTATCTGATAGGTACATAACAGCCCACAGTGGCTTTCTTGACAAAATTTCACCTGGTGACGAAGTAATGGCAGATCGTGGATTATTTACTTGAACGCAAAGCAAAACTAATCATGCCCCCATTCACCCGCAAGTGTAGTTGGGGAAAAGGCAAAAGACTCACTCCTGCTCAAATTCAAAGTACTAGGGAAATAGCAAAGCTACGTATACACGTTGAAAGGGCTATTCAAAGACTGAAGTTTTTCCGCATTCTTTCACGCATATTACCATTGTCATTGAAATTCTAGCAAACCAGATTCTTGTCATAGCAGCCTTTCTATGCAATCTTGCACCTCCTCTTGTGAAAAATTAAAACTGACAATGCTTTGTGCCATTACATAAACTATTTATTCTACAGTTTAATAGTTATCTATATTTTGCAAAGGCTACATTTTACAAACATTTACTTTTGTTGTTATACAATTGTTATGTTAGTATTTATCAAGATTGTTCATGTTATTTGATCATGTTCGGGTATTAAAACTGTTTCAGAACTTCTTCCTTAATTTTCTATGTCTCACAATTCAGTAATATTACATATTTACATGTATATATGTACTTGAATGTATAACCTCTTACATTGTGTGCAATTTAATTTTTTGTTTGTTTTTTATTTGTTTTTTTTTTTTTTGCTACAGTACTAGCCCTATGCAAATAAGTGCTAACATGTGTTCGCATTCGGTCTTCTACGGAGAAAAATAGATTATATTATGGTACCCATTTCATAAGCAATAAATGATCATAGCTTGGTAGCGAAGGCATATGTGACTGTTGTAACCAGCTTCTAATTTGTTAGCATGATACACTCGCTTCCATTATAAATTTGACAAAAATAGTTTATTCTTGGTTTGATCTTGACTGGACCATTTGTAACTTGAAAGAATTATCGAAGAGCCTGTGGGCAGGTTGTGGGATTCCTATGGGTATACTGGATGTGTGCCTCTTGTTGCAGATTCATTTCTCTAGACTTATGTAAAAAAAAAAAGAACTTGAGGCAGCGAGAGCATGATGCATAGAAGTGTTCCGTTGCTGTTTCTGGGTGCCATGATCTTACTGTCGGCAGTGCTGTTTTTGAGGAATGTAAAAATGTAGTTTAACCACAAGAGTTGAAGCTGAGCAGGGCTATCGATGCAGACATGGATACGCCGTTTTTGGACCTGGGTGTCGGAGTTGCAAATGGAGAGATTCGTGCAGGTTGTTTAGTGCAGGTCGGGGAAAGTGCCAAATATGGATATAAACAAAATATCACATGATATCTGACGAGTATTCGTCATGGTAGAAAACTGACCATTCCAGTCAGTCAATACGTAACTTTCGGGATACTGCTCTGCTTCGACTTTTACACATTATTTACATCGATTGTTAGGCACCGCTCACTTCCGGTTCATGGGAAAATGTCGACTAACACTGATATTGACTTTGAATCATGGCAAGTGCCAGCTCTAAAGGACTTTTTGTCAAAAAAAAAGGAATTAACTGCTCGAAATACTTGAAGAGGCATTTGATCAAATTATGCAAGCTTGCTGTAGAGAAAGAATTAGAGGATCAAAATGGAGATGAAGCTCAGAAATATGAAGCTTTTGATGTACAGAGAAGAACAGTGAACAACATCGTTTTAAGGAAGGTGGATGAAATTGAAGTGAATGAATGGTCGTGAGACTTAAAGTGTTTGCCTGACATAGAAATTGCTGATGTGTTTGTTTGGCTGTTAGGCTCAGGGTGGACCAAGGAACGTTTGAAATGTTACAGGCATGACAACGGGTACAAATTGTATACAAATAACCACATAGATAAAGTTTGTCTGTATAATATTCCGAATACAGACTATGTCTATATTAAATGTGAAACTGTGTCTGAGACCAGACAGAATTCCACCCCATACCAAACATGGTTACTGTGCCTGAGACCAGACAGAATGCCACCCCATACCAAACATGGTTACTGTGCCTGAGACCAGACAGAATGCCACCCCATACCAAACATGGTTACTAGTAGGAAAAGATGGAAACATACACTCTGGTGGATGTGCTTGTGTGGCGTAAGTATATACATGCATTAAATAATATGAGTTACCTTGTCCCGAGATCTGCTTATAGGCTTGGCCTATATGAGTTGTTGTAGTGTGTCATATAATTGTAAATAAAGTTCCTGAATAACTATGAATCACATTATATATAAAATAAGCTTTCTGTACCATATGACAGACTTTTTACAGTATAAATACACATGTATATATAACAAGTATTATTTACCTCTTGCTGCATCATAGGATTAAGTATTCATGCAATTTTTTCACAGTGATGATGGTTCCTGCAAACACTGCACGGCCCTGTTGTTTGCACTGTCATCTTTCATTGAAAGACACAAAGACAGACACACACAGGTCGGAACGGATGTGTCCTGTGCGTGGGATAAACCACGCACATCATCATGCCCTGTCAAGATCGAAGAAATGAAGACCAGCAATTCTGAGGCGATTGAATTAGATGTTCAACAAGGCCCTTTCCACACAGTTTACAACCCATGTAAGAATATTCAAGATGAAAGAGTTGTTGAAAATCAGTCGTTTAAACTATGTATGTATAGAGTCGTCAAGTAATTCTGTGCTACTACATTCTCTGGATCCACCCTCTGATTATGAAGAAATGGAAGATATCTAAAAGATTCCTGATATTGAAGAAGTTGTTAAGAGTGCTCAGAAAAATCAAATTAATGTTGTTGATCACCTTAAATCTGTTTTTACTTCAGATGTTATATCACATGTAGAATCTGTTACTAAAGGTCAAAGTGAATGTGAAGAATGGCATAGACATAGACGTGGAAGGATAACTTCCTAAATTTTTTCCAAAGTTGTTCATTGCCGTAGTGCAAGTTCCCATGACAACTATATCATCAGGGAAATTTTGAAATCTGGGGATAATCTGTCTCATGTCCCTGCAATTGCTTACGGCAAGGAAAATGAAATAATTGCAAGGCACTTATACTTTGATGGCTATAAAAAAGTACACAAAGGTGCCAAAATCAGTCTGTCTGGGTTTCACATTTTTCATGAAAAACCATTTATGGGTGCCTCTCCTGATGGCCTTATTACATGCAAATGTTGTTCAAAGGGATTGATTGAAATTAAATGTTCCTTTTCGCATCGAAATAAAACCCCATATGATATAGCAGGCCTTAGTGATTATCATTTGTACAGGGATGATGCTGATGCTATACACCTTCGCACTGACTCTCCATGGTACTTACAAATTCAGGGTCAGTTAGGAATACTAGATCTTCCATGGTGTGATTTTGTGTTTTATACCAAGCGTGGCTTGCACACTGAACGTATTACTTTTGACCATGACACTTTCAATTCTATTGTAAAATCCAGTTCTTGTTTCTTTGAAACATATCTAGAGGAGGCCTTGTTATCAGAATAACATCCGTCATGAAATATCAATTTACTGGTATAGACATTGAATGAATATGAATGAACTTCCCTTTAAATATTTGTGAAATATAAACTGATATATATATATATGTGATGTAAGATCATGATTTTTCAGAAACCATGAGTATAGTGATGAGGAGTATCCCCGGAATCAATGATTCAAGGGCATATAGTTTTTGGCCTGTCCATCTGTTTGTCCGAAAAACTTTAATTAACATTGGGCATTATTGAATGGAAGGTGATAGAGCTTTCATATTTCACATGTGTATTCCTTGTGACAAGAAATTTCCATTAATACCAAAAGTTTTGACCTCATGACCTTGACCTTTGACCTTCTTTTCAAAAACTTTAACATTGGGCACTATAAACTATTGAATGGTAAGTGATAGGGCTTTCATATTTCACATGTGTATTCCTTGTGACAAGACCTTTCCAATTGATACCAAAATTATTGACTTCATGACATTGACCTTGACCTTTGACCTACTTTACAGAAAATGGTGTTTATACTCACAAAGATGCCACTAGAGGCATTCGTGTTGCACAAACACAGGCTTTATTTATCTCATTTTACAGATTGTGGAAAATACATGTATATATGTACTTGAATGTATAACCTCTTACATTTTGTGCAATTTAAATTTTTACATTCCAAAATTTGGAAGCGAGTGTATCATGCTAAGAAATTAGATGCTGGTTACAACAGTCACATATGCCTTCGCTACCAAGCTATGATCATTTATTGCTTATGAAATGGGTACCATAATATAATCTATTTTTCTCCGTAGAAGACCGAATGCGAACACATGTTAGCACTTATTTGCATAAGGCTAGTACTGTAGCAAAAAAAAAAAAAACAAAAAAAAAAAACAAAAAAAAAAAAACAAAACAAAACAAAAAAAAAAAAAAAAAAAAAAAAAAACTACAACAATATGGCAGACAGATATGACGAGGGACGAAAAGGAATCGACAATCGGTGTTATCAAAATCTTAGAAGAGATATGTAATAAACGATAAAAGAAAAGATATTTATTGACTTGGCATTGGACAGATATAGACCAAAGAGGATGACCGAGACATTGAAGGTGGAGTCGGATGAGAAATTAGCCAAAGGGAGATACAGTGTAAATGTACATATGTGATTATCATTTTTGTATTGTATTATGAGATGTATAACTATAAGTTTGATGTGTATATATATACACAGCATTTTTATGTGTGTTTATATACTATATATATTCACAGTCTATATCGAATATTAATAAAGAACTTAAATAAAGGCTAATCTTCACTCAGGATTTTGTAAACAAGCACACATGTACATAACATACTACACCTGCCTTCCATTCAAGCCGCCATACGCTGTAAGTCGTTTGAAAGTGTTCGATTGTCCACATTCGACATGGTTATTTGAACGCAACATATTATTTATGATTAATGTAATACATGTACTGTATTAGTATAACCTAAAGTAAATTACATGTATTGTTACTTTATACGACAATGAATAAGCACATGTTCACACGTGGTTTACTACATGTTTCGTAGTAATCCCACGATGTAAAGTTCATTCAAGAGATTGGCTGGTCGTGGTAGCATGCTCACTCTGTCCTTGGTATACGTGACATATTTCTACATACTGTATATGCAAATAACAAGTTCCGACTTTTACCGAAATCGTGTGTAAACGAGAAAAAAAAAACAACGTCCAAAAATAAAAATGTGAGAGATAATTAATGCAAGTAATATGTAGATGTTTAAAACCCATTTACGGTAAAACTTCGTTATTGTCAGTTTAATCCTTGCGAGACTATCTGTTACATTAAGTTGCTGATTGAAATTGCCGATGTGAATAACCTGAGCCTTTTTCATCATTTTAAGGTGATATCACACGTTTCGTGTTACACAACACTTATTTTCAGAAAAAGAGCATATTTCTTATTTCCTAATTTAATTCAGATGTAAGGGACAATATTAGGAGGTCACCATCCAAAATTTTGAGATTTTGAAATTGATCAGACTTTTTAGCCATCCATTGATTGTAATGGAAATGCTCATTTTTTGGCTAATTTTTTTTTTCAGCCCAAGATTTTCAAATGAAACTTCACATATGATTCCCTCATCATATTGTGCAAATTCTTATAGAAAGAAATAATTCAATGACCACGTCATATGCTGCAAAATCTGACTGAATGTGTAAATTATCATTTAAAATATTAAAAGTGCAATTCGAGTTATCTTTCTTTACCATGTGACCAAAGACAAAAGCATCCGGATCTATATTATCATCTTTTTGAAATATCACAGCAGTGTTCCTTCACTCACAAGGATGTCAATATGTAAATAAATAGAGCCGATTAAAGATTTTGTGTGATATCACGACGGTATGTGCACATGTGTAATGATATTACATGTACCATATGGGTAACTATATTATAAGTTTCTCTACATTCAAACACTTTACTGACACCTGACTTATTTCTGAATAGATACGACATATGTATGTAGGTAAAAAAGTCTAAACAAAATTTTCAAATAAGTTCAATTTCAGCAAACATTTGACTATTGTTGGTCACTCTAGGCCTACCATTACTTTCCAAAGAAAAAAAACATTCCAATTTACGTATATAATAAGTGTCTTATTTTGTGTGTTTATTTTTGCGCGTTAGCGCATTTTATCAAATAAATGCATCAGCCATTGTAATTTATTTCTGCATAAACACACAAAATAAGACACTTATTCTATATATATGCACTTTCAAAGCCAAAAATAGAACAAAGGAAGCACCCGATTCTATTTATAAAGCGAATTCGTTCACCAATACAGAGGGGAGTTAATTTTAGAAAGGAACAGCTGGAGTTTCCCATGACAACGTCACGCTTATTCACTATGACTGAACTGTCATAAATTAATGCATTATGATATATTTAGTATTACAAATTAAACAATTTAACAATGGAATCATGACAAAATATGACCAAATAAGTTGTTTATTACTCTCTAGATGTTGACTGTTTGGAACTAGTTTTGTTGGCGGAATGAATTCCCATTTAGTATCCGTTTGAGTCAGTTGCAGCGCGGTGAAATCATGAAATGTTGACAGCGTTAGTTCATGGATTTTTCTTCTACTGTGTACTGCTTACATGGGTGGTTTATTTTGGAATTATCAGAAACAACGCCGAATGTGACAAGAAATCTTCATTCGAAATATTCCGTTGAGTGAAGGATGTGACATCAATCGACAGAGAGCTATTGTAGCTGCGCCTGCCTCTGTTGCTTGTTGATGTCGTATTCTGTAATCGTCAAGACAAAGTCGCTGAAAGAGGTAAGGGATTAATGGGGAAGATTTTAGATATGAATTCGACTTTCTATATGATGATGTTCCTAATTTCTGTATAGGAAAAGATTTTATACTTGTTGATATTCAATTCAAATTCATACGCGATGCTCGGCGGCGTTTTGACGTCACACTGTTATTGATACAGAAATCAATAACAATCGTCCTGAAAGCTTTATCTCGGGCAATTACAGTGGTTGTGCATATATATACGAATAACAATCTGATTAGCGCTCAAGCTCGAACCGCGGTCTTCCCGTATGGTGGGCAAGAGCTCTACCTCTGAGCTATTAGATCGCCTTGCCGATTAAGTGATTATAACAAAGCCAGAACATCAAGACATTTTAAGTTACGAAAATCGGAAATCTTCAGCGTGGAGATTTCTTAAAAATTCTCGTCTAAGGGAGGCTACTGAAACGCGTGTAATATCTCGTTAAAGATGAATCTGATCAATTAAAAAAAAAGAAAGATTAAGACTCAATTAGATTAGATATTGAACGTGATTTTTTAGTAGTATTCTAACTTGTCCCATTAGTGGCTTTTGCTTTCGAGTCTTTCTGTGTCTTGTTGTGTTCAGTGCGAGTCCTGCTGGAGATCTTCTCCGAAATAATTCAGCGATGCCAAAATAATTAAATATATCTATCAATTTGCGTTTTCTATATTTAAAGTATCTTCTTGTCGAGTCTGATTGGCTCCTTCAAGAGAAGCCAGTTGCAATTTAGGAATTGAGAGACGTTGCCCTTCAATAATTGTAATTAGAAATCCAGGGTTTGTAATATGTATATACAGAAATATTTACCATCGAAGAGGAATCATACACTAAATCTAGGGTACATTTGTTAGCGACTTACTTTGTCACAGCAGACTTATCTGAAACTGTACCACGGGTACATTTGAGAGCGGCTCACTTAGTCACTGCAAAACATTCTGGACGGTATGATGAAAATATAAAACATTATGACATCTCGTTTTCCTAAATATGCTAAACAATTCAAAAAGATATTTTACATGTTTGTAGACGGGACTTACATGTACCAATGGTCTGCTGTATTCATATCCTTAGAATCAGTGAATAAAAGTCAAACACCAAATAATTAAAAAAAATCACAATCGAAAGTAACAAAAACAAAATAGCACTTTCTCACATGGAAACAACTGGACAAAAAGACGGAAACAGTGACATAGCTTAAAAAAACATAAAGGACATCTTATCAAATGAACAATCTACAGAGTCCAGTAAAAGTATGGAATGCATTATCGAATGCATTGTATGTGTCGATGTTAAAACGAGCCGTGCTAATTTGCTAGATAAACATACTCATGTATCATATTTATGTAATGCAAGTATAGTGCCAAAGTAAGAAGGCCCCAAAAAGAATTCCAAAGACCATTTCAATTTCTGTTTTTGTGTTACACAAAAACTATTAGGGAATGCTTGCTCATTGGTGCGGTTTTCCAACCTAGAACAAGAAAATTATCGAAAAATCATTGTCAGTAGCGCCACCCTTAAGATGTACACTGAGGCTGAAAATGCAAATCAATTTATCCCAAAGCCTTGTTGAATCCGCCATTCCGAAATAGAAGAGCATCGTACACGTAGACGATGTGTTGTCCATCAATAATCCAAAATTCACGGACTACCTGAGCAGTATCTATATTTCAGAGCTTGAAGTAAAAGAAACTACAGAGACTAATAATTCAGCATCCTATTTGGACATAATGTTGTCCTACGACACTGATGGTCACATGAACACCTCACTCTATGACAAACGTGACGACTTCAATTTTAGCATTACAAAGTTTCCTTTTCTGAGTAGCAACATCCCTTCATCGCCAGCTTATGGCGTGTTCATATCTCAGTTGATACGCTATTCCAGAGCAAGTACCAAATATACGGATTTTGTTCGGAGAGCTAGGCGTCTTTCAGATAAGCTTCTCAGTCAGGGATATGTTTGTGACCGACTAACATCGTCACTGAGAAAGTTCTACGGTCGATATGGGGAACTCATCATACACTATGATGTCCCACTCTCCAGAATGGTGGATGATATTCTGTCATAAACCATTTGAACCATCCAACCAAAGATTGTACTCTATGTCTTCCGAAATGGAAGTAACCGGATGTGACAGTTCTACCGAATTGAAGCGGCGGGTGTTGCATGCAAGCAGGAGATGCTTACTCTTCCTGGGCACCTGTTCTCACTCCCATATCGGGAGTTCGCTTCTTTTCATATGGTGGAGGTTTTTGTTTGTTTGCTTTGGTTGCTGTTTTAACCTGAGTTTGTATCCCTCAGTTTCTGATTTTCTGAATTATCGATTTTGTGCTGTATACAGGGATATGGTCATTATCCATATTTGTCATTTCACACGTTTTGGCCATATTACATTGTTTAGATTGAGGATCACTGACGAGGGTTAAGTACCCGAAACGTGCATGTCTGGTCCATGCTGTAAATTTATCTGCTCTTAAATGATGCTATTGAATTTGAAGACGTTTAACATTGATGTGAAAGGGTCACACGCATGATAATTAAATGAAATTTTTCACATGAAATTCATGTGAAGTTTCTGACATGAATTGCATGTTAAGTCTATTTGGTACGAAGGTTACAAAGTAAAATCCGTGTAAAATTCATGTGAAGTAAATTTATATGAAGTTCGTGTGAATTTTTTTTATTTACATAAAATTTATATGAATAATCATGTAAAATTTACATGATAATCATCTCATGTTAATTTCATAAACATCAAATACCTAACAGTTATTCAGTCTCAAAGTCGAGAGGGCAAGGCCAAATCCTGAGAATTCCGATCGGAACAGTTGCAAACCCCGGAATGAACAACATTCCGAAGTGAGCCCAGGTGCCCGGGGAGAGTCAGCGTCTCCTGATTGCATGCTGTGTTAGCAAGAGCAATGATAAATATTATATTTTTCATGGAGGTCAGAAAGTTCTTTGGCAACAACAAGGTCATGAAAAATTGACTCGTATCTGTGGTTAATTGAATGCCGAATATTTTCTTTTAAGTAATTCTACGATGGATTTCATCTATTCGGAGAGTGTGTCTAGTTCTACATCCTCCTTTTTTGTCCACCGTCTGGCGAACTCCTCACATACATTTATAATTATTCCAAAGTTTTCTCGCCATGTGAAGGAAATGGGTTCCCTGTACTTTAGACCTTTACCGAGAAGGTTCCTAAGTTTATTGTTACCGATATTAAGGTCACCAGCTTGGTAGATGAAATCAGAGGATGAACATGTGCATGTGAGGCACAATTGGCTGTGTAGAAATTTTCAGACCTATCAGAAGTTGGATCTATAGCAGTTTGAATGACATATGCGGTGTCGCACAAATTAACTTCAACAAAGCCGTCTGCAAGAAATTTCGATTAAAAAGAAACTTCTGTGGAGATTCAAATAATTAAATCAATAAAAACATTCCGCACAGAAGAAATAGCGATGCCCCTACGAAAATTAGACCAGGTACCCGGTTACAGTAAGCATCTCCTGTATGCTAGCAACACCCGTCAGTAGTTAAATGAATACGGAGACAAACGATAACTAAGCAGAGAATCAGTACTTCTTGTAGAAGTTTACTAAAATATAACGCGACGTGATCTTAATATTAAAGTACATCTCAAACTTCTTGCATTTAATATGTCTGCTATATGCATGATCACGTCTGTGGCCGACAAAATCTAAATGTAATTTGTTGCCGATTTTAGTCATAATCCGTGTGCGCTGTAATTCATTTGTTCGCAAGCTAATACATGTATATCATGAATAACCTTTATTGGGACCTTAGATATAAAAAGAAATATAAAGCTTTTAAATTTATTCTTGATACAACACCTGACAAAGGATAATTCCAGCTGTTGTTAATTAGAAAATTATTTTCTATGAATTTTGAATAAGTATTTGCCTATATAAGGGTAGTATCTACCTAGCATTAGGCTGTCCGTCATTGTTCACAAGATGAATCATCTTGTGCCCTGCATTCTCTTTGTATGTTTCTGTATATTGGTCAATGGTAAGATTTGTTTTTCTTTTAATTTCAAATTTCAAATTAGCAGTATTTTGATTTTCAAAGACTATACAGTGGCTGATGTTATTCTATACAACAATTTAAAGATGATATTCAGTTGTAAGTTTTAAATTCTATAATCTTTTTAGAGTTAGAAAAGTGTTTCTCTAGCAAACAGGAAAAGCTTAATACCCACTTGAGCTGATTCCTTACTTCACACTGGTAAAGGGTTTGAGTCACGGTTAATAATGTTTGGGGGGATGTTAAACGAAACTAACAATACCGATTTCGCACAAAAATGGCGGAATTATACAACTGCAATGCGATAAATTATATTTTTTACTTCATATTTCGTAATATGAAGAATCTAAAGCCGTCATTGAACCCGTAGTTTACTCACCTATTGTTACTTACAGCCCCAAATATCCAACATTGAAGCTGGTCCAACAGCGTAGCTGGTCGATCAAATTTTGATCTTTGAAGACAAATATTTCCATAAATATCGATAGTACAAAGCTATACTCGAATGTAAATATTATGTTGTTATATTTTAAGTCATGCTATATCAAAAACAGTCCATTTCTAAAGAACAAACAACTTACATCTCCTGCAACACGTCATTAAGTTCCTTTCTTGCGAGGTTCAATATTTTGAGGGGAGGTTAAAATTGACTTTCATTTTTAATCATTTTAGCTACATTAATACTCTTGAAGTCTGTTGTGACAAGTGAATTATCTACGTATCCGTTCTACCAAATGTATTAAACACTGAAAGTGTCACTTGTTTGTACTATTTCCAATTTTCGGTTTGAATTGTATATTATTCACTAATATGTACTATTCACTATTCCTAATCTTTAAAATATTATCCAAGTAAAAGTTATAGATTTGTTTCCATTTTCAGTGATTTTCGATGTCCGAGTCAACATCTTTTGGCGTTGTTTTTCTTTATAACATCACCGCAATTCCATCGTGATATAACAATGAAAAAGAGCTCAAAAAAGTCGTACCTTGGACATTTAAAGTAATTTTGTGAGCCATATTACTTTCTATAAAGACATTACCTTAGACAGTGCATGTATTTTATATGTTGCTTTCATTTTCATGCGTGTACATCGACGGCGGATGCTTACTCCTCCCGGGCACCTGGTCCCACCTCTAGCTTGCTAGGGTCCGTCGATGCTCATTTTGGTGCTCTTATGTGAGTGCTGTTGAGATTATCGTCAGGATCTCCTTTAACTCATTTGTGTCACACTTATGTTCTTTGCTGTGTGGAGCTCGTAAAAAATTCCCCGCGAGGGGTTTGACAGTAAGTGTTTTGAATATTTTTCCCTGGCGTGGTCGCCATAACACTTTCTATATAGAAAAAACCTCAGACAGTGCATGTATTTTATGTTATTTTCATTTTCGTGCGTGAACATCGACGGCGGGTGCGACTAGTCAACAGAGGATGTTTACTCCTCCCGGGCACCATTATCGTGTTCATTTGTGTATTCTATTGTGAGTGCTGTTGATATTATTTTCAGGATCTTTCTTAACTTATTTGTCAGCCATTATGAATTTTAGCAAGTGGTCTGAATTATTATTTGCTATAACGACATACTAGTACGTTCTTCTGACCTTTGAAATGATTGAAATAAACAATTGAAACTTCTTAGTAGCAGAAGATAAATTTTCTCGTGTAAATTTCTAATAATTTGTAAGATGAAGTATATACTTAATATCTTTTGCTATCAAGAGTGTAATTCATTTTTAAAAAATGACAGCCACGTCGCACCCCTCCCGGTCATAATCATATGGATGTCCCCTTATTTGGTAATTTCTTGTCATAAGTATTTAAGATTCAGAAATAAAGTTACTGATATATCTTTTTTAATCACTTCAGTACAAAAAATACCACTCGATATGCCAAATTTTAATTGAAATTCACTTACCAGCTGAAGGTATTTTCCGTCTTTTTATTCTGTGCAGCGATACATGAAGAATTTTGTATTTCATGGCATCTTTTACGAATTTTTGGAAATTTATTTGTATTCTCTTTTAACGGCCTAAAGGAACAAATGATTTATGATTTATCATGAACATTACTTATTTTAGGATTTCAAACCGTATTAAAAGTTGTAAGTCAATAAGACTTAACAGACGATAAGATCACTTGCCGTGTAGGTTTTTGATACTAAAATGGCGATTTCATGAAATACAGAGATATAGTCAGGTTAGGATTTTTAAAAAGAAGTTACTGTAGGTCAAACTCAAAGGCCAAGAGTTAAGGTCCCAATTGTTGGGCAAGTAAGTAAAACTCGAAATATCAAAGTCCTAGACCTCATAGTCCATGAATTAGAGCCAAGGTTTAAGTTTTGTCCACGCAACGGACGCCGACGACGTCGAAATTCAGATTATATTAACATAAGCTCTCCGGACATTCACCACGGCTCGCTTAAACGTTATTTTAAGTGTTTTGTTTGAATTAAAGGACTGAAATGAAGATGTTTCATTTGTCAAAAACAAACTTCAAGAGTTCATTTGTGAATTTACATCGCTAAAAAGATGTAAAATGAAAGTCAAGTTTAACCTCCCTTCATAATATTGAATGTTAACCTTCCATGTAAGGAAATTAAATGACGTGTTGCAGGATATCTAGGTTGTTTGTACATTAAAAATGGACTGATTTTGAAATAGCATGGTTTATAATATACCTACATATCATTTGTATTCTAGTATACGTATCACTGTGCTATCGATATTTATGGAAATATTTGTCTTCAAAGACCAAACTTTGACCATTTACACGGCTTTGCTCGACAATACAACAATTTTGGATGTTTGGGGCTGTACATAGATGAGTATATTGCGGGTCCGTGACGGCTTTAGATTCTTCCTATTACGAAATACAAAGCCAAAAAATAAATCTTATCGCATCGCAGTTGTATAATTTCGCCATTTTTGTGCGTAACTGGGATTCTTAGTTTCTTTTAACCTCCCGGCTCACCAACACTATTAACCGGGATTCAAACCCTCTACCAGTGCGAAGAAGGGGTTTCAACTCAAGTGGGTATTGAGCTTCTCCTGTTTGCTAGTGAAACACTTTTCTAACTCTAAAAAAATTATAGAAAATTAAAACCTACAACTGAATATCATCTTTCAATTGTCAGAATAACAACAGTGACTGAATACTGCGTAACCGGGATTGTTAGTTTCGTCTAACCTCCCCCAACATTATTAACCGGGACTCAAACCCTTTACCAATGTGCACTTTCTTTCATTAATTTTTCTTTATCCTTTCTTAAATTTGCTATACAGGTGATCATGTTCCTGACGAAACATCGGAATCTACAAGTAAGTATAAAAATCATATTTTATTTCAAATTTTTTTATTCATCGGATTTCTTCTTTTAACTGAATTCCTTGCGAATGATCTTTGCCATCAATATCGAGAGGAAATTGTTTATATATCTTTTCTCATGTCATCTAAAATAACAGGCCCTTTTTTAACAAAGAAAAAATATATTGAAATAATAATTAATATAATTAAGTACAACATGTCTACCATTAACACACTTTGGTAATATGTTTAGATTGAAGATCACTGACGAGGGTTACGTTTATTATCAAACTTTCTTGAAATTTCTAAACGTTGATCCTGTAGCATTATATCCATTCCATCCTGCTACATTGTACGTCTTTCGGTACGTGTTTGAACATAGCTTCCACACGCTTTTCCATATCACATGGTTTAGATTCAGTATTACTGACGAGGGTTAAGCTCATATGAAAAGAAGCAAACTCTCGATAAGGGAGTGAGACCAGGTGCCCAGGAAGAGTAAGCATCTCCTGCTTGCTTGCAACACCCGCCGCTTCGATTCAGTATAACTGTCACATCCGGTTACTTCCATTTTTGGTTGGATGGTCTATGACAGAATACCATCCACCATTCTGGAGAATGGGACATCATAGTGTATGACGAGTTCCCCAAATCGACCGTAGAACTTCCTCATGGACGATGTTAGCCTGATTGATGCTTTTAATTTGAAGACGTTTAACATAAAAAATCATCGACGCTTAAGGCCGAAAGAGTTGGAATTAAGGTAAACAGAGCTATCTCTAAAATCTCGTGTATCAATTCTATGGTTCTTGATTTCAAAAATCATTCTGAGGGCTATATTGCTAAATGACTCTATGGTTTCTTTAGAACTGGCCATAGAAAATTTCTTGAGATAACCTCAGACATGTTTTATAAAATCCTTTTATTTTCGTGCATGAACATCGACGGCGGGTGCGGCTAGTCAACAGGAGATGCTTACTCCTCCTCCCGGGTACCTGGTCCCACCTCTTGCTTACTAGGGGTCCGTCGATGCTCAATTTGTTGCTTTATTGTAGGTGCTGTTGAGATTAGTGTCTGGACCTTCAACTCATTAACATTCACACTTGTTTTCACTGGAGAGAAATGTTACTCATTGTGGTTTAAAAGCCATGGCATTGGCATCGAATACTCGAATACAACGTCGGTTAGTTACATAATTGGCGTAAATATGAAAATATCTTCGTTCTCAGTACAGAAAATACAGTTTTTCAATTAATTCTTAGAAGTATACATAATTCATTATGATCAAGCAACAAACAACACTGTTTAGACTTTATTTAGGGGTTAGGAATTTCTTAAAATTCCCAAATCGCAAACTAGAAATAATCATTTCTATTGATGAAAAGAGTTTTTCTTGTTCATTCATTCTAAGATATATGTACTACAAAGTTTAATCGAATTGAGAAGAAGTGAGATAAAAATTTCAATATAAATTTGTCGAACAATCGTAATAAATGTATACCAGAGAAAAAGTAGTTAAGGAATCAAAGATCCAGCGGAATATGGGCAAAAATATCTCAAAATTGATGAATGATACAAATGGAAATATGTTCAATAAACATAGAAGAAGTTATTCAAATGAGTTAAAAAAGGATCCTGTCGACAATTTCAACAGCACTCACAATAGAGCACCAAATTGAGCATTGACGGACCCATGCAAGCTAGAGGAGGGACAAGGTGCCCGGAAGGAGTAAGCATCCCTTGTTGGCTAGCCGCGACTGCCGTCGAAATTCTTGCAAGAAAATAAAAACAATATATATAAAACATGCACTCTCTGAGGTTATGTCTATATAGAAAGCTCTATGTCGACCATGTCAGCGAAATATATTCAAAACATTTACTGTCCATTAAGTGAGGCACAAACTCGAGAAGCTTAGGTAAATTCATAAGAATTTCGATTGGAGTACAACCTTCCCACTTTTTCGGTTACCGGAAAGCCTCGAAGAATGCACAACAATCCCCTTACTGTTAGATGACTACACAAGCAAGACAGCAAGCAACACCGAAGAATATGTATATGGATATAAAAGAGGGGGATTGGTCATACGTAATACAGTCCGTACTCTGCGAGTTGTATCGTGCTGGTGCATGTTATCACCTGAGGAGTCCGACTGACATTTAGAGAGGACAGGCTCTGTCTTCTCTGAAGAGGTTTGGTTGGGGGTCCGTCATAGAATCCCGTCGTCACAGTCAGTTAGAAGTTGCAAGTCGTAAGAATGCGCTGGTACAATTATGTAGATTTGTCAAGTACCAAGCCTAGTGTCCGCCTGGTGACATTAGGATCGTATCCATGGTATAAAAGACATTTGATGATTCTGACAAATTTCCGATGGTTACGCTGTCTATCTTTGATCCATCTAATTTTGTTTATCATATCACCATAAAAGGCAGGTTATGTAAGGCCCAAAGTAATATACTGTGTTGCTTGTATAGATCCGAATTCTAAAAGAAGCTGACTGTAAATAATGTATTTCCAGTCAGTCTTAACTAGTTTATGAAAACGAAATCCTTGACCTTAGATGTTCTTAGTTATTAATTTTTGTAAATTTCTACTGTGAAAATCCAAAATATTAGTATATGTACATGCTCTAGCGTAGCGGATGAGCTGTAATATATAAATGCCGTAAGACGATAGTCACAAACGGGTCTAAGGTTTTGTCAGAATTTATCAAAATAAAAAAATCTTATGTTGTTTACTTTTATCAAACATAATTATGTATATTTTGCATTAAAGATACGATTTGATAGACAATGTAACACGTATTTGAAGAAAACTTAATCAACGGAATCTTCTTTGAGAATTAACGATCAACTCAAAAAGAATATACGCATTGGTTTTAAATTTCTTCATACGTCCGCTAGAAAAAACATTATCATTAAAAATGCCTTAGAAAATATAATCATATACTTGTCGATATGCCGCGCGACAAAATGTCATACACATTTCACATATTTTTTCATTAAGCTGGCTTATTTCGAGAGAGAAAACAATATTCTTCCTCTCAAACAATTCTGTATCATATTAGAAAATATAAGGCATGAATAACAACGATTGTCTATGCAGAAAAGAACAAAATAAAGGAAAACATAGGATATAAACAATATTTTTTGTTTAATTTTCACGATTTTCCCACCTTTTGCCCTCTTTAAGCAAACTCTGATATTAATATTTATTCTTTAAAGTGGGAGTATTAAGTTAAAAATCAAGACCAAATGCAGGCCTGTGTTCGATATGTTGATTTAAATCGAAAACTAAGCTTCGTTGATAAAACCGTCGCACTATTATAGTGATATACATTTCAAAGTTGATCATTTTATCCACTAAGATGGTATTACTGCTGATGTACTCATACATGTAGTCCTCGGTGATATCTTTCTTCCTGTCTCATATTGTCTCTATTTCATTTTAAAAATGTACCGCTATTTGTAATTCCTTTGTCATCAAGTTTGATAAATGGGTTATAGAAAATCATTCAAATCTCCATTAAATCTAAGCTTGGCTTCTTTTTCGGCATATATGATACCGGACATTAAGGCCCCTTTTTATCAAACACAAATCGAAAAACTCAATGCAAGTTGTATTAGTTTGAAAAAAGTTATCTTTTGAATATTAAATAACCATTGAAATAAAGATCTTCTTTATCTCATTTGTATTTAAAGATCTAACTATGTGTGGTGTCTCTTTGTTAAGTACCCGAAACGTGCATGTCTGTGCTTAAATGATGCTATTGAATACGTTTAACATTTGTACCACTTGGTGAGTGTCACTGCTGATGGACCGGGAGTGCCCGAGGGCACATGTAGCCAAGTTCGATCAACTTTGGTTGATCGTTTTTCAACGCATTAAAAAAATTCTGGTATCAACATTAATTGAAATTTCTAAAAAGTGGGTCCTGTAGCATCATATCCCACCCATCCTGCTACGTCTTTCGTTACATTTAAAACATAATAACTTTCTAAATATTTGGTCGTATTACATTATTTAGGATTGAGGATTACTGACGAGGGTTAAGTACCCGAAACGTGCATGTCTGGTCCATGCTGCAAATTTTATATGTGCTTAAATGATGCTATTGAATTTGAAGACGTTTAACAATTGTAAAAGGGGTATTCGCAAATCAGGATAAATCGCCATCAATTGTGGCCTTGCATATTGTTTTATAAATACATGGACACGGCCAATCAGTTAAACATTAATATATGCAAATAAATCGATGCTTTCCGTGGCGTCATATAAACCAAATCCACCAAAGCTTACAAAGGATGGGTACATTTTAGTTTGATTTGCAAAAGACTTGTGTTTCGGCCTCGAGCAATTTGGTTTACAAATCTTACTCTAATGGTGATTACAAGACGATTTTATTTTGGTTTCAGGATGTGGTGACGATCCAGCTGATATTGTGTTCATCCTAGATTCAAGCAGTAGTGTAAAAACCAAAAATTTCAGGAAGATGTTAAATTTTGTGAAAAGCCTTGTGGATGAATTTGTTATTGGGTCAACTAATACCAAAGTTGCTGTTCTGACTTTTAATTCACGAGTATACAATCAGTTCCATCTCAACAAATACACAACAAAGGCGATGATTCAATCAGCAATTGACGGCATCATGTATCGCAGAGGTTTGACTTATACATATAAAGCGATCAAGTTTGCGCGAGAGGAGAGTTTTCAAATAGTAAATGGAGCTCGAGAAAAATCTATAAAAGTTGCAATCATTGTAACTGATGGAAAATCACAACGTGCCTCCGAAACTGTGATAGAAGCCAAAAAGCTTCGGAGAGAAAACATCACGATCTTCTCAATAGGCATTGGAAATAAAATCAAAATTGCAGAGTTGAAATCAATGGCTTCGGATCCCGATAGCTCTCATGTTTTTACCGTTGACTCTTTTGATGGCTTAAAAACGATTAAAGATTCTCTGGCAAAGAAAGCTTGTGAAGGTAATAATCAATTATTTTCATATTCAATGATTTATGAAAAGAAAATCTTGATTATTCGATCCATATGATTGAGATTTTCAATTTACATTTTGACGAAGTGGAAAATCATTTGTACTTTTATTCAAATATTTGAATTTCTTATAATTTACTTTATAGTCCATGGTGGATGGTCGACCTGGAGCTCAAGTGGACAATGCTCTAAATCTTGTGGAGGTGGAGCAGTGACGCAGAAGCGGGAATGCAATAACCCTAAGCCAAAAAATGGAGGACAAAATTGTATCGGTGGTAGTACGAGAACACTAGCATGTAACACTCACAACTGTCCTGGTAAGTAGTGCCTTCTATGAAAATCTGAGACGAAACTGAAGTTCTTAAGGTGCCTCTTTGGTCAAGATTTCCCACCTCAAAGCGGATATGTTTTAGAAATGTTATCTTAATTGAACATAGTATGCGAAAGAAAATACTTCGAGGTAATTTCTTTAGAAATTGAGCAGGTGGTACTCTTTTGAACTGTTGCGTAATTGATAATCCATCAATTTCGTTTTACGTATGGAATATTATTGACTAACACTGTTTTATAAAGTAGCTGATGGATACCGAAAATTATAAATTGTTTAAATTCGACTGAAAATAAGGCAAATTCTACCGCCCTGACCCTTTTTCAAGAAAATCACAAACTGGCACTATTCGTGAGTATTTGTTCTCTCTTATTTGAACACGGACATATATTTTTTCTTCAAAATTTTGAAAAGTTTTTCCTAGAAGTCCTTTTTACTGTGTGTTTGAGAAAAAAAACCCAGTCATATTCAGTACATATATCTCTTATATTTTTACATTAACTATGATGATTTTTTTCGATATTTTTGTGTAAAGTCGAGAACATTTTAAATCATCGATTAATTTGATACCTATGGTAAAACTTAAAGTTTAATCAAATTCATGTTTTGTACAGTTTCTAGCATGTTTTATGGTATATTAAGGAGGTATGAGTGTGAACCGCATTTTCAGGGAATAATAGAAATTGAAAATAATTGTCTACATATGAAAAAATATCCCTTTCTTCATCGATTGCAATATTTCATGAAAAAAAGAGGGTAGCCGTTTGTACCCTATATACCGACAAAAAAGGGAGGTAGCTCTGCACATTTTTTTTTCTATAACAATGTCCCAACTTTGGACTTCATTTTAAAAATCAACATAACACAGTACGAAGTAATTTTTTATCCATTGATGTAGCAAATGAAGTAAATTTATCATTTTCGAAAAAAAAATTTTTGTTGCCATGGTAACCATACTGGAGAAGGACATTTATTTCATCCCATTTTTGACAGTAAAAATTGTATGAAAAGTTTAAAAACATTAATTTTCGAAGTAGTTGGCATAATAGAATGTTTATTTTATCATCTAGTGATACATGCTACAGATAAAAAATAATTTATAGAAAAAAGAGTGTAGCCGTTTTAAATATATTTAGCTTAGAATTCCTCTGACCAAGCCTCTGGATATGATAAATCCGTTGTTTATGATTGAAAATGGAAAGTTGTTATATATCTATACATTTTATCTGAGATTTCTTATAATCTGGACTTCGGAATAAAACTTTGAGTCATATTATGATCAATTTCTTATTCATTTTCCCAACACTTAGCGCTTTTTAAAACACCGACAACGTAACGTAACGTAACGTAACATAACGTAGCGCACATCGTGACGCTCACTTAAGGTAATGCTCGGCGATATTGTATACTGTCAATCTCACTGAATGAGAAAAAATGGATGTTTTAGATTCCTAGCTGTATGCTTCTTCTGTATATCACTTCTCTCGAAATTGATTTTGCGGCATCTACACGTACACATGTAGTTTTGACATCCATACATATTGTACCAGATTTTAAAAAAATGAAGCAACTTTAGTAGAACAACAATACGAAGGATCTCTTAATCTCTAGATAAGTTTGCTTTGAAATAATTTATCTAAAGTTAGCTGAGGCACATTTCTAGTTTCATTTGACCAAGTGCTAGGATTAGGATTAGTCGGTATGATAGGAAAGGTAGTAAATGCACACCCTGTCTTCCGCATTGATCTCCTGCACATGTTCTCTTCAATAAATGTCGTTATATCATAGATTACTAAAATTGAAACAGAATAATTCCCATTTCAACAGGGCGTACAATGGGAAGTTTGTTTACGGAGTCCTTCGGATCCATTTATTTTACAACGTACATGTACGTGATCTTTGGTCTTTTTGATGATTTGACAGTCGGTCGTCATGCTCACTTATTGCAACTACTAATCAATAGGCCTCGCGATTTAAATTCTGCTAAATCATTATAACACATACGTTTAGTAAATGAAAGAAAAGTACTTTCAAGATATATTAGTTTTACATGTTTTCAATATTTGAGGTAAATTGCGTGGTCAGTAACGCCTTATCGTCAACAAGTACTATAAAATATAATTAATCTTTTGAATTTATTTGTGTCTGTTTTTTATGCAAGAATAAATTTGAAGTATTAACTTACTCAATTCAATCGCAATTAAATTATTCCGCTCCGTAAGTAATAGAAGAAAAACTTAATTATCAGACTTCTAAAGAACAAGCACGAAGCGCTTTCTTAATAATTCGCGGAAAAATATTACAACGTCATAATTCAGTATGACGTCAAATAAACTCCCGTTGATGACGTAAACTATAGGCCAAGGGTAAAACGACGTCGTGATAGAAGCGTATTTTAGATGTAAACAAGGATATATATTGCTCGTCATTTGAAATGCATTGCTCTTTAATCTAGAGGTATATTCAACCATTAGTTCACTAAGTTTTCAGATTTTGTTTTCTTTACGACATCGATACGGTTTACGTTTGATTTGTTCACGCTCATACCCTCTTAAAGAAGAAAACTAAAATGAAAATCTTATGAGTGCATACAATTTCTACATTTTCTTTACAAATGTGCTATTTAAGCCACAAATTTCGGCATTTTTCATCAAAAATGGTTTCGATTCTTGTCTATCCCATACATTTTTTTCGAAAAAAGGTGTAATCGCACGGGTATAGAAATGATATACATTCAAACCTGCCTTATCTGACTTTGCAAGGGCCGACAGAAAATAGGTCACATAAGACAGGTGGTCACTTAAAACAGGTTCAAGCTGATCTGACTAAGACCAACACAATTTCCGTAGTATAAAGCAACATAATATTAAATGCATTTATGCATATATCGCTTCACTTATTTATTAATAAATCAAATTTCAAATACAAAATCATATTAGTTTTAAAAAATATTTCATATAAGTTTTGATTATGAAAGGCACAGATTTAGAGATTCAGTGTAAAATATTATTAAGAAATTATTGTAATGTTTTTGGGCTGATCATGGTATGAACGCCAAAAATTGAGATAAATTGCATAAGTTTTCCCTCGATTTTTGGTGTTGATACCTCGATCAACCCCAAAAATATTACAATGACTATATATCTATTTTTCACAACAAAATTTTTCGGCCAATTAGAATCTTCGTTTCTTACGAATAACAATGGAAATAAACTGATTGTAGTTTCAGTCCCGAGTAACACTAAAAGTCGTAATATACAGGTTCGGCATTCGGAACGAGACAGGAAACATACGGTCGTTGTCGCGTTAGACAGGTTGTCGCTTAAAACAGGTTGATTTGATGGGAAAATCTCTCGAGAGAATGAAAAAAGGTCGTATAAAGCAGGAAGTCACTAAAAAGAGGGGTCACTTTAAGACAGGTTTGACTGTATCTATATTACAGAATTTTCTGTATTCTGGATTCGTTTCCAGATTTTTTTTTTTTTGGTCCTCTTATTATATTCTTTCTTTGATTTAAAAAAGAAACTAATATCTTTTGTAGATCTTTGTACATGCCGAGCAAGTGGTGATCCACATTACAAAACATTTGATGGCCAGTGGATCCATTTCCAAGGTGTATGTAAATACCTCCTAACTGAACTGATCAATGCATATGACCCTTGTTGGCTTTCTGTATCTGTGAAAAATGAGAACAGAGGAAATAAAAGGGTATCCTTCACAAGATCGATTGATGTACAGCTTAAGAAAACACATATCCGTCTCAGGAAGAATGGCCAAGTAGAGGTGAGTTACATTACTTGATTATAATATATGTAGTTTTGTTTTGTTTTATTTTATTTCTGATCAGACGATCTTGGCAAAATACCGTTTTTGAGTTTTATTCATATTTTGAGACCGTTTGGACAAAGTATTCCATATTTAGATTATAAAAAAAGCACGCTTAAACATACACAACATTTGCTTTATCGTATGTCAATAAGATCATTGAGAAGTATATCAAAATGTTGTCTTTGTTTTTTTTTTTCAAAATGCTCAATCTGTTTCATTATTTCAAGTGTGTAAAGTTTTGTCGTCTTTGATGTTCGGGTTTTGGTTTTCGTTGTCCCTCTTGTGATTTATGAGTTTGCCTTTACATATGGTATTTTTTGTGATTTGATGTCCGTGCTTCAACCGAGTTTAGCTAGAGCCTCCTGCTTTCTTTCAGTTAAAATTCTGGAAAAACAAAACATTGCGGAAACAAAATTTCCCCAAAAACTGTCATTCGATCTTACTCGTATACGTTAACTTCATTCAAGACCTTCTTTAAAATAATCATGATGTGGCAATGATCCAAAAGGCCCAGGACAATGACAAATTAGATAAACTGACAATAAAATTGAAAGTAAAATGATATAATCAAAATTCCTATTTCAATCTTTTATATTTGGTTTGGCAGTTCAGACATTTTATAGCTTCTATTTATACATACTACTACAGATTGATGGAGTCCATATCTACCTTCCGTATCTAGAAAAAGGAGTGTTCGAAATCAAAAGGTCAGGAAGGAATGTCATTGTTGAAACAAGTTGTGGCGCGATAATATCATGGGATGGAAGAAGTGTTGTGACTGTATCAATACCAGGACAATTTAAGAATAAATTACGAGGTAAGTTAATGATATCTCATGATGAAATGTCTTCTTATCTTTTGCTTGAGGGAAATGAGGGGCGAATGAAGAATAAAAATAAAGCTGATAAGCATTATTGTCGCTGACAAATTGTATGATTCAATTTGAAAATATGAAAAACGAATAGGCAAATAGTGAAGTTCTTTTCTTAGTTCTAGATACATCGCTCAATCAAAGACTTTTATTTATAAGGAACCAAGGTACTTTGAAATAAATGAAGTTAACGAAAAGGCATTCTGCTGTTTACTTCTTTATTCGATATTCGAAAGGACACATATACATATATATTTTCATAGTCGTGATTGGACGATTTATTTATAAACATACGATGCGTTTTCCTAAAGGAATTTGTGGGGATTGCAACGAGAAAAAGGATGATTATAAAACAAAGAATGGGAAGGACGTTTCTAAGAGGAAAGATAGGTTCAACTTGATAGGGGAGAGTTGGCGAGTGCCAGACGACAGCGGATTTAGAGAGTGAGTATCATTCAGAATTATTCTGTCTTTGCGTATACTTCTGCGTTTATAAAATATAAAGAAATAATGTATTTAGAAAGATGAGTAGACCATTTGAGAAGAAATATGTACAATATGTATTTTAGCAGAATACCACAGAGAACACCGATCGGAAAATTAACAAGAAATATTACATGTTTAGAAATAAAAAAAATAAGGTTTCAACAATATCAATAAAACATAGATAAATATTTAAACGATCAGATGCAACGACGGATTGAAACACTTTCATTAAGTACCTTGAATAATTCATTCTTATTTATTCATATGACAAAGATGTACTCCTCCGGATGGACCAGAAAACTGTTCGCCAGTGTTACTCAAGAAAGCAAAAGCAGCTTGCCAAGTTATCAATTCCAAATTCTCTGAGTGCACCAAGCATGATGCTGATCTGGCAGAGGAATTCTTTGACAACTGCTTGTATGATTATTGTGCTTACGTAGGAAAGGTTTCGAAAGACGAGCTTGAAAAAGTTGTGTGCAATGCTATTGAAGGATTTGCGGAATTTTGTAAAGAGAAAGGAATAACACCAAGATGGAGGAGGAAGAATTTCTGTCGTAAGTATTGATCTGAATGAAATTAAATGTTCCTTCTGTGAAATACAGATCTGAAAACATAGTCGTTACGAAATTGCTACGTGTTAATGTGCTCAGCGAGAATGGAATGTGAGAACATTTAAATTTTTTGCTCATATAGTAAATAACAAAGGAGCAACTGTTTAATTTTCAAAACATTGCAACGTATATGGAAGGAGAGGGGCATAAGACTTTAACTAATTTCTTTTTACATACCCCCTCTCATTCCCTCCCCTCTACTACAACTGCAGCTTTTATGTAAAAACAAATCCTGGATCTGCTCTGCCAGTACAAAGAGTTTACCACTAATAATCTACGTGTTTTTTTTCCAAGACATTATTTTCCTGTCTTGAAACATATTAAAATTAAAATGTACGAAGGGCAAATCGATTTTCTATGTTTTTTTTTTTTTTTTTTTTTTTTTTATATAAGAAAATAACCAAATAAAAACAGTGTGTGGGACCGGCGAAATATTGTCCAAAGCTATCTGTATATGTGTGTACAGAATTCTTGAAAATTTTAAGATCCTGTCAAACCGATTCTGCACTACGGTCTCTCTCAGTTGTTGCTAAATGACTAGACGCATGTTTATTTGAATTTGTTTTTGTTTGGTTTTCTTGTTTTTGTAAATTTTTGTATGTTTGTTTGTTTGTTTCGTTTTTTTTTTGTTTTTGTTTTTTGCCGCTGGGGTGAAGTAGATGGAGCAAATATATGTGAAAAATACTGATAATTGGATGTAGAGGAGGTTAAACGTTTCTCCCTTACCCCATAAAAACTTTAAAGGGTTAAATTTCTGAAGAAATATACCTTAAAATCCACGTTTAATATTCCATTTTCGCTTCTTGAAGAATGATTTTTAATTTCGGCTTTTTATTTCGTATTCATGTATCTATTTATTTTCATATTTATTTATCTATATCTATTACTAGTTTTGTATATTTACATACTCATTTATTCATCTATTTCTTATTCATAAATTTACATTCTAAATTTTGAAATAGTTATATTTTTTCAATGTCACGCTGCGTCCTCATTATGGCTTTGCCATAATTCATATTATTATCAAGTTTGATCAATTTCGGTTGATCGTTTTTTCAACGCATTCTAGATTTCTGTTATCAAAATTTATTTAAATTTCTAAAGCGTGGGTCCTGTAGCATCATATCCCATCCATCCTGCTACATGTACGTCTTTCGGTACACTTTTTCGACATAGTAACCTGCATATTTTTTTGACATATTACATTGTTTAGATTTGAGGAACGTGCATGTCTGGTCTATGCTGCCAACTTATCTGTACTTAAATGATGCTATTAAATTTGAAGATGTTTAACATTAAAAATACTGGTCAGGAAGGAGTTATCGCCCAGCAGAAATTATCGCCGTTTGCCCATTATCTTCAGTTATACTTATGGCAGAGACTGGATTTTTGCAGCACTAATACTTCTTTTATTTATCAATGTTAAGCGTTTTCAAATTGAATAGCATGATTTTAGAACATAAATTGGCAGCATGGACCAGGCAGGCTCGTTTCGGATACATCACCCTCGTCAGAGATCCTCAAATCTAAACAATGTAATATGCCAAAAAAGTATGAAAGTTACTATGTCGAAAAGCGTACCGAAAGACGTAGCAGGATAAGTGGGATATGATGCTACAGGACCCACGTACATGAAATGTTAAATGAATCAAAGCTCCTGGGGGGGGGCGATTGCGATGCACCTTGCTGCCATCTCTCTCAATCATTGAAGAAATTTCACATTTTTTTCAATCATTTTTATAAACTGATTAGAAAAAGAATAGAGGAATCCGATGGTATAATTTAAGTTGGAATATTGTGGATATTAGACGAGAATGATCCCACTAGGCGATAATTGCTACTCCAACCTCTTTAAAGAGTGCCTAAAAGTAGTGCATTTTAATTGCTTATAAAACCAGTACCAGTCATCAGAATTAATTGAAAATGGAAGTACAGGTAAAGGGTGCTAGTTTGTGCTGTCCATATATCTTGTACAAGTCTTGAAAATTAAAGAAATTAGAGCCAAAAAAAATGCTTTAAAAATCGGTGATAATTACCTTCACCAGTACGGAAGTGTTCCAACTCTTTACCCTCCTGAAGAAAATTTCAAACCAATTCATTATGCACCAAACCCTGTGTGTTTAGAATATTAATTCCTCATCAGTGATGCTTCCAGCCAATGTGAGTTAAGATACAGCCAAAACTCAACTTAGTAGCGCCCTCTGGTTATATTTTTTGAAATTAAATTCAGTGCGTGGCTCCATATTTCCTCTAGGGTCGATTCACTAGCATATCCATATACAACCTATGTTCAAAATAGCATTAAGTTTCATCTCTGAATAGACACTGCACAAAATTTTTAGCCGATGGCAAGCTAAAATTTGGACTTTACCTCAGAACTTATCCTTAGGGTATACGAAGCATGCTACGTTTGGTAGGTCTATTCTAAAACAGTCAAGTTATCTACTAAATTTATCATATATGTAGGTGAGTTGACAAAAATGTAAGAGTTTGGTTTTTCATCTTTCTCATATATAATTATTCACATATACTTTTACATAATTCTAAAAATATTTTCTTATTTGAATAACAGCGTTGCCATGTGGTAAATATCAAGAGTATGATCACGCAGCAAGTGGATGTCCTGCGACCTGTATTAACCCGGATGCTCCAAAGACATGTAGACTACCCAAGACAGAAGCTTGTGTTTGCAAGAGGGGATACATTCTAAGCGATGACAAATGCATTAAGGAAATACATTGTGGTTGTTCTAGAAATGGAACGTACTACCCGGTAAGTAATGAAGGACTTTCTTTTATGAACAGTATTATTTCTCGTGTATAGAAAAATAGTTTCATGAAACCAGGATATGAATACCGTATGCTTTGAATATTTTAAGTTCAAATTATGATGATAACCTAGCTACGTACCTCGTACATTTATGAAAAAATAAGCATTCCTTATTGGTTTTTCATGGTACGTCTATCATGTATTGCATCTGTCTAGTCCCAAACAAAACAGGTTGTTTTTATACCATTTTTGTGTTTTAGTTCACCTGAGCTAAAGGCTCAAGCGAGCTATTGTCGCCCGTCCGTCAGTCGTTGGTAAGTAAATCAAACCTGGTGTATGGGGAGAGTCAGCGTCTTCTGTTTGCATACAACAGTTCCTTGAAAACTATTCAAATTCGTTAGTGTACATATTGATGTACATATCAAGAAAATGTGTCTTGTTTGATGATGATGACAGCAATTCAATCGCAATCCAGAATATCACTGGTCATTCTGGAAAGAGGGATCTGATATGCTTTCATAATATCCCTGAAGCGACCGAGGAACATCTTAATAATGATTTGAGCAGTTGTATAATATAACCACCACCTAACTATAAAATATTCATATTTGGAACATGCCCTGGTGTACCGTATTAGCTGAGAAACAAAAGCTCCATAAGAAGATGTTGCTACTCATGAAAGAAAATTTATTGCAAATAAAGCATGTGTTTGTGAAACACGAATGCCCCCGGTGGCTTCTGTTATGTACATGTATGTGAAAGGTCAAGGTCAGGGTCACTGGGTTAAAAATTATGATATCGATGGGAAAATCATGTGACAAGGAAAACACATATGAAATATGAAAGCCCTATCACTTACCATTCAAAAGTTACACCCAGTGTTAAAGTTTTTGAAAAGTAGGTCAAAGATCAAGGTCAAGGTCACGAGGTCAAAAATTTTGGTATCAATAAAAAGGTCTTGTCACAAGGAATAGACAAGCTAGCTCCCCTTCAAAAGTTACGTCCAATGTTAAAGTTTTTCGGACAAAAAGACAGACAAAAAGACTAACAGACAAACAGACGGACAGGCCAAAAACTTTATGCCCCCGAATCTTTTATTCCTGGGGCATGAAAAGGAAGGGGGATATTTTTAACATTTTCAACTTTCCTCCTGAAAATGCTCATATATTTTTTGATACTAATTGTAAGAAATGTAACTATCAAAGATTGTTGTCAAAATATCATTTTGGGGGGAGGGGGGATTTAAGTGCATTTTTCCAAAGATTGTTTATAGGTATGTTTTCCATGGCCAATGGACCCAAGGGTAGGTTCAAATCCCGATGGGACCAATAATCATTTTTCTTCTTTTTTCATTTTTTAAAAGTTTTCTGAGCTTCTAATGCATTTTCAAATTGTATTAGAAATTTTGATTTCATTTCTGTGACATGTTTTTGCATTTAAACGTTTTTATCGAGCGAATAGCTCTAACTGATCACCTGAATTGTTTCACGCTAGAGGGCCCCAATTCCGTACATGTATGATTTGAAGCACGAACCAATCAAATCACAGGGTTGTCAGCATCGTGACGTATTAAATCTCTGCCGGAGAAAGTGAGGGGCCGATGCTGCTTCTATGTATCTGTTTACTTGAGAATCAAGCTGTTTTGTTACGTAGAAGCGCATGTTTATGTAGTGAGCTTTAATGGACAGGGATATAAATATGTAAACACGAAAAATAGAACAATGTACATGCGTGGATACGTGTTTATTTCATTGATGAGGGAGAGGCCAAAGCAATTACGGGACGTTGACGAGGAAGGTATTATTACGTATACGATGTACCTGACACTAATAGGATATTCGTTTCATAACTAATTATAAGTAGCTGTACTGATCCAATCCCCTGTCCGTTTTATGTTGGACCGAAAATTGAACATCTGAACAGGCATGTATACGGACGTCATTTCCTGATGTGAAGTAAGAGAGGGAGGGGTTGTACAACTACATGTATATTCATCGTTAACTATTTTTACGGGAGACGTCTTATTGTTGTTTACCGTTTTAGAAAATTGGACGTTAAAAAAAATTGAGAAAAATTATTTGTTCATTATTACGTACACCATATCATATTCTAGAAACTTTGCAAAAAAGCAAAAAAAAAAGCAAAAACATTATTAATACTGTATATACTGTGAGATAAATATAATCAAAAACTTACCGACTCGCGCCGCTCGCCGCTTCGTGAAATAAAACTGTTCTTACAGAATACTGAATTAGACACTATTTATTCTTTATTCGTTATTTTTTTCAGCTTGTTACCCTCGCCAGTTTTCATATCATATTTTCAGAAAATAAATGTAAAACACAAAGAGTTCGTTGTATGCACCGTCCCGTCCCGTTTCCCCTTTCTAATTTTCAATCTAAGTCTAAAAAAAATTGAGAATAAATGTACATTTTGTATTAGTTGTTTATACGTCAAAAAGATATTGATCAAATAAATCCTTCCAACGAGCAAACTTTTAATTGCTAGATAATAATTACGACTACCCCACGTCATGCGTAGACTTTTAAAATTAACATAATAAACGTCGCCAGTTTATAGGCATTGATACATTCCAGACAATACGTATAACGTTTAAGATTGGAAATGAAGGAGAATGTACCAAGGACGTACAAACTTTATGAAAATAGAGACCTCGAATGCATTTTAATTTTTTTTCTCAGAAATTGAACGCGTAAGACACTACACCAGCAAACGACTTCTGTACATAGGAAGCAGCAAATGTAGGACATTTCGTTATAGCATTTTCAAGGTCTCAGATAGCATCGTCTGTTCTTTACCAGTACAAGATTCTCTCTCTCTCTCTCTCTCGCTCTCACCCTCACACGTCTGTCTTCAATATATGTCATACCAGGTCTGTAAATATTTCTACATAGGACTCAATGAAAGCCTCAAGCTGGGTATACTACTTTTATTAATTGACCGATACATTTCTGTATGAAATTAAAACACCCTAACAACACGAAGAAACCAGAAACCGGAAGCTTTTTGAAATGAAATGCAATTTATTTTTTCATTCGATTCAAGGAATATTTTTTTCATTTGATTTTATAGAATTCAAGGAATATTAATGGAAGATATATGCTAAAGATTGTCATAGATTGCCCGACAACCAACTCCCCTCTTCCACTATACTCGGCCACTAGTATTGGTGCTTTTGAATATGATAATTCGAGGACAGTCATCATTGAATTCTAATGACATAATCATGAATTAGCATTTCAGTATTACTCTATACTTGTTGCAAGTTGCATAAACTTGGCTACGAAGTAAAGTTTGATGACATGCATAAATGATACAATGTCATATTCTGATATCTAGCTATTTGCTCTCAGTACCTTCAGTGCTTTCATTCAATTTAGCCTCCCCCCCCCCTATTTTTTTCTCTAAGATTTTAAGACTTTTTCATGGTCTTCTATGAAAGATATATCGGTTCCACCCGAGGGGTCTCATCTTTCATGGAAAAACATGAAAGAGTACTTTTCTCTCATATCTAAGGGCCAAAGTTAAAACTGAAAGACAAAAGACGAAATTAGAAAAATAAACTACGAATATTAGGCTTTTTCAAAATATAACACAAGAATACATTGAAAAACAATCTTAAAATCGGTGCTAGCTTGTTTGCTTTGCGTGCTGAAATCATGACGTCACAAAAGTGTCATGTGATATGAGATACAGCTTTCACGTGATAGTTTTATATAGATGTCGTTCACATAGCTGTATCGCATGGGTCTTCTCTGTAAAACATACGCGGGTATGAGAGAAAATGCTGATATTTTTTAGTGGTATTTCTGTTTTAGTCATAGCTTTTGTTTTTGTATTTTTCATAAGAATTTGAATTTCTGAATTTTCATGTATTATAATTGTTTTACTATCTTAAATTGGGAATTCTGGAATCAAACCGTGAGGTTTTTGAGCCTTGCTCTGTTTTCTTTTTTAAATTTTTATACCATGTTAGTAGAAGATAAGAAGGTTATCTTGCAGATCACCTAACTTTCAAACCAAAGACACGATTTCAACGTCAACATCTTTCCCTTATCGGTATATGTAACTTACTTTCATCGCCATATCAAATTTCACCGAAACGTTATATAAGCTTAAAAGTTACATGATCTACAAAATCTTAAGGAAGAGTGCTTACAGGTAGTTCTTTCCTCAGATAAGATCCTCATCCATATGACCGCAAAATGATAAATAACAGGGAAGAATTGATTCAAATTCGAACGAATCGCTCATTAATTATGTTTTGTTTAACAAAATAATGATGTTATCATTTGAATTTGTAGCTTAATACACGAGTAACAACGTGCAAAGATGATGAAGGTGAAGAATTTTATTGTAAGAGACAGGAAAGTAAAGCAGTGTTGTTAGTGAGAAAGCTATGTACCGGCAACTTCGTCTGTAAAGCAATCAATCAGCGACACCAATGTGTCTGTAAGGATGGTTATACTAAGAAAGGGAGTTCTTGCAAACCAATAGGTATTAGCATGCTTTTTAATAGCATTTCTCTATAATCAATTAACAATTTCGGCATGCATAGTCTCCGATTTTCATGAAATTTCACACATAAGTAGGGACCAATGAGAAAAGGAAAATTTGACAAAATATATATTTCTAGGTCATCTGGTTACCATGGCAAAGGCCTTTAAAGTTGAGAAATTGGCAAAATTTAGCTAATTTGAAGCTCTATAATTAGGTCTATATACGACATTATTGGAATATTTTTTTTATGCATCCTAAAGACAAGGACATAAAATTTAAAATAAGCTCACTAGTAGTGTCTGATATTGTTAAAAAGGCTGGTTACCATGACAATATAATAAGTTGGTTTTGATATTTTGATTTCAAAATGCTGTTTGTATTTTCCAATTTTCCTTCTCTCTTGATGGGTATATGATAAGGAAATATGATTTATTTTATAAATTGAGCAAATTCAAGATAAATCAACTTGTTGCTATGTATATAAGTTACCTTGGCAATGGTAACTATGGTCTATAATATAACTTATTTTGCAACTTCAGAGTCATTTTAAAAAGTTTTGCACCATGATAAACAGATAATAATTTTTGGAAATATCCTACACAAAGAGCTCTTTCAAAAACCGTGAAAAAAACTATGGGGAACATATGTTACCATGGCAACCATTTTTCATTATTTTTATAAAACAGTAATTATTAATCCCAGGAAGATACTCAATGTCAATAAAGATAAAGTAAGCCTCTGTCAAAATACAATAAAAAAAGTTTCAAATGATTGCTATAGTAATTTGACCATACATTATAGAAATAAGCATTTTTTGTTGTTTTTCAAAGCCTTTTCCTCAAAAAACGAAACAGGCTTACACATCCGTTTTTACATATACGATAAAGCAAAGTCTAAACTTTATTTTAGATTAGAAAAAAATCAGATTACTTAGCTTTTGATGCCCGTATCCTAGGACTCAAAGTGGGCCTATGTGCAATTTTACACAATTGTTCCCAGAGCAACGGGCTATTTCCTGAATATTTTTTAAAAATTTCTTTCATGTAATGAAAGATCTACTTGAATGCATTAATTAATTTTCATCACTTGGAATTAAAATTCAATGATCTAGTAAAAAAGGACTCTAAATATTGTCAAAAATTGCTTTCATTTTTGCGATTTGAGGTCATGTTGCCATAGCAACAAACAGAAACTTTGTCCCAATGTGAATGTTCATGTTTTATTTGCATAACTCAAAAACTCAAAAATGTAACTGATTTATCATTGAATGTTGAAAAAATGCCAAAAACACTATGTTGATAGGGTACCTGTGTTGTTGCTATGGAAACATATAGATAGGGCAATAAACCCAACATTATTATTACTTAACTTGAAAAGAGCAATGATAGGGTACTAATAAATCATCAGTGTTTGTTTTAGATTGTGCTGCATAAATGATGTATGTGACTTCAAAAGCGCCCCAAAATGCATTTTTTTCAATATTCAAAGACCGTTTCCATGGTAACCGGACGTGATATTGAGAAAATTTTTAACATATTTTTACTTATGGGTCAGACCCAATCTTATTAACATATTATTTCAAAATCTGAGACATGCCGAGCCATGCGTCCTTCATAAAAAAGCAAATGCTTACAGAGAATAGCTCTCGTGTTTTTACCGTTGACTCTTTTGATGGCTTTAAAACGATTAAAGATTCTATGGCAAAGAAAGCTTGCGAAGGTAATAATCAATTATTTTCTTATTCAATGATTTAAGAAAAGAAAATCTTGATTATTCGATCTATATGTTTAAGATATTCAATTTACATTTTGACGAAGTGGAAAATCATTTGTACTTTTATTCAAATATTTGAAATTCTTATAATTTACTTTATAGTCCATGGTGGATGGTCGACCTGGAGCTCAAGTGGACAATGCTCTAAATCTTGTGGAGGTGGAGCAATGACGCAGAAGCGGGAATGCAATAACCCTAAGCCAAAAAATGGAGGACAAAATTGTACCGGTGGTAGTACGAGAACACTAGCATGTAACACTCACAACTGTCCTGGTAAGTAGTGCCTTCTATGAAAATCTGAGACGAAACTGAAGTTCTTAATGTGCCTCTTTGGTCAAGATTACCCGCCTAAAAGCGAATATGTTTTAGAAATGTTATCTTAACTGAACGTAGTATGCGTAAGAAAATACTTCGAGGTAATTTCTTTAGAAAGTGAGCAGGCGGTACTCTTTTGAACTGTTGCGTAATTGATAATCCATCAATTTCGTTTTACGTATGGAATATTATTGACTAACACTGTTTTATAATGTAAAGCTGATGGATACCGAAAATTATAAATTGTTGAAATTCGACTGAAAATAAGGCAAATTCTACCACCCTGACCCTTTTTCAAGAAAATCATAAACTGGCACTATTCGTGAGTATTTGTTATCTCTCATTTGAACACGGACATATATTTTTTCTTCAAAATTTTACAAAGTTTTTCCTAGAAGTCCTTTTTACTGTGTGTTTGAGAAAAAACCAGTCATATTCAGTACATATATCTCTTATATTTTTACATTAGCTATGATGATTCTTTTTCGATATTTTTGTGTAAAGTCGAGAACATTTTAAATCATCGGTTAATTTGATATCTATGGTTAAACTTAAAGTTTAATCAAATTCAATGATTTAAGAAGAAAAAATCTTGATTATTCGATCTATATGTTTAAGGTATTCAATTTACATTTTGACGAAGTTGAAAATGATTTGTACTTTTATTCAAATATTTGAAATTCTTATAATTTACTTTATAGTCCATGGTGGATGGTCGACCTGGAGCTCAAGTGGACAATGCTCTAAATCTTGTGGAGGTGGAGCAATGACGCAGAAGCGGGAATGCAATAACCCTAAGCCAAAAAATGGAGGACAAAATTGTATCGGTGGTAGTACGAGAACACTAGCATGTAACACTCACAACTGTCCTGGTAAGTAGTGCCTTCTATGAAAATCTGAGACGAAGCTGAAGTTCTTAAGGTGCCTCTTTGGTCAAGATTACCCACCTATATATGATATGTTTTAGATATGTTTTAGAAATGTTATCTTAACTGAACGTAATATGCGTAAGCAAATACTTCGAGGTAATTTCTTTAGAAATTGAGCAGGTGGTAATCTTTTGAACTGTTGCGTAATTGTTAATCCATCAATTTCGTTTTACGTATGGAATATTATTGACTAACACTGTTTTATAATGTAAAGCTGATAGCCGAAAATTATAAATTGTTTAAATTCGACGGAAAATAAGGTAAATTCTACCACCCTGACCCTTTTTCAAGAAAATCATAAACTGGCACTATTCATGAGTATTTGTTCTCTCTTATTTGAACAATGACATATATTTTTTCTTCAAAATTTTGAAAAGTTTTTCCTAGAAGTCCTTTTTACTGTGTGTTTGAGAAAAAAAAAACCAGTCATATTCAGTACATATATCTCTTATATTTTTACATTAGCTATGATGATATTTTTTTTCGATATTTTTGTGTAAAGTCGAGAACATTTTAAATCGTCGGTTAATTTGATACCTATGGTAAAACTTAAAGTTTAATCAAATTCAATGATTTAAGAAGAAAAAATCTTCATTATTCGATCTATATGTTTAAGGTATTCAATTTACATTTTGACGAAGTGGAAAATGATTTGTACTTTTATTCAAATATTTGAAATTCTTATAATTTACTTTATAGTCCATGGTGGATGGTCGACCTGGAGCTCAAGTGGACAATGCTCTAAATCTTGTGGAGGTGGAGCAATGACGCAGAAGCGGGAATGCAATAACCCTAAGCCAAAAAAAGGAGGACAAAATTGTATCGGTGGTAGTACGAGAACACTAGCATGTAACACTCACAACTGTCCTGGTAAGTAGTGCCTTCTATGCAAATCTGAGACGAAGCTGAAGTTCTTAAGGTGCCTCTTTGGTCAAGATTACCCACCTATATATGATATGTTTTAGATATGTTTTAGAAATATAATCTTAACTGAACGTTATATGCGTAAGCAAATACTTCGAGGTAATTTCTTTAGAAATTGAGCAGGTGGTACTCTTTTGAACTGTTGCGTAATTGATAATCCATCAATTTCGTTTTACGTATGGAATATTATTGACTAACACTGTTTTATAATGTAAACCTGATGGATACCGAAAATTATAAATTGTTTATATTCGAATGAAAATAAGGCAAATTCTACCGCCCTGACCCTTTTTCAAGAAAATCATAAACTGGCACTATTCGTGAGTATTTGTTCTCTCTTATTTGAACACGGACATATATTTTTTCTTCAAAATTTTGAAAAGTTTTTCCTAGAAGTCCTTTTTACTGTGTGTTTGAGAAAAAAAAAACAGTCATATTCAGTACATATATCTCTTATATTTTTACATTAGCTATGATGATTCTTTTTCGATATTTTTGTGTAAAGTCGAGATCATTTTAAGTCATCGGTTAATTTGATACAGTACCTATGGTAAAACTTAAAGTTTAATCCAATTCAATGATTTAAGAAGAAAAAATCTTGATTATTCAATCTATATGTTTAAGATATTCAATTTACATTTTGATAAAGTGGAAAATCATTTGTACTTTTATTCAAATATTTGAAATTCTTATTATTTACTTTATAGTCCATGGTGGATGGTCGACCTGGAGCTCAAGTGGACAATGCTCTAAATCTTGTGGAGGTGGAGCAGTAACGCAGAAGCGGGAATGCAATAACCCTAAGCCAAAAAATGGAGGACAAAATTGTATCGGTGGTAGTACGAGAACACTAGCATGTAACACTCACAACTGTCCTGGTAAGTAGTGCCTTCTATGAAAATCTGAGTCGAAACTGAAGTTCTAAAGGTGCCTCTTTGGTAAAGATTACCCACCTAAAAGCGGATATGTTTTGGAAATGTTATCTTAACTGAACGTAGTATGCGTAAGAAAATACTTCGAGGTAATTTCTTTAGAAATTGAGCAGGTTGTACTCTTTTGAATTGTTGCGTAATAGATAATCCATCAATTTCGTTTTACGTATGGAATATTATTGACTAACACTGTTTTATAATGTAAAGCTGATGGATACCGAAAATTATAAATTGTTTAAATTCGACTGAAAATAAGGCAAATTCTACCGCCCTGACCCTTTTTCAAGAAAATCACAAACTGGCACTATTCGTGAGTATTTGTTCTCTCTAATTTGAACACGGACATATATTTTTCTTCAAAATTTTGAAAAGTTTTTCCTAGAAGACCTTTTTAGTGTGTTTGAGAAAACAAGAGCCCCAGGGGGCACAACGCTCACCTGATACCCATGCACGCTCTAATTGACATACTTACATTGAATACTGATAGTGCCAGTACGAGGATTTTAGCCCACAACCTTTCTAACAAGATTTATGCCGGATGCAGACAAGTTTTTTTTTCAGACAACCTTTAAAAGTACAAACAAGAGAAAACAGTCACATTTCAAAACAACAACTTTGATTTGAAAAGATGGATTATGCGATCCAAAGTCATATGCCCAGCTAGTATAGTTTGATTATGCAACATCAAAAATAAAATCATTTTGTAAAATTCCACATTAATGTGCAACAGAAACAGAATAAAACAATGAAATGATTTCATAAATTAAGTTTATTTAAAATTGAACACCAAACCTTTCATTATTAATAGCTAGTATGCCAGAAAATAATAAAGCCTGTGTTTGTGAAACACGAATGCCCCGCGGTGGCATCTTTGTTGGTATAAACACCATTTTCTGTTAAGTATGTGAGAGGTCAGGGTCAGAGTAATGTTGGTATCAATGGAAAGATCTTGTCACAAAGAATACACATGTACAATATGAAAGCCCTATCACTAACCATTCAAAAGTTATGCCCAATTTTAAAGTTTTCGAAAAGTAGGTCAAAGGTCAAGGTCACAAGGTCAAAAATTTTGGTATCAATGGAAAGGTATTGTCACAAGGAATACACATGTGAAATATGAAAGCTCTATCACCTCTCATTCAAAAGTTATGCCCAATGTAAAGTTTTTCGGACAAACAGACAGACGGACAGGCCAAAAACTATATGCCCCCGTATCTTTGATTCCGGAAGCATAAAAAACAAAGACTTTTCGGTTTTGCCTTTATTCATATTAAATTATACAGAAATCTATGAATGAGAGCTTTTGAATAGTATTGATTTCATCTTAATACATGTAACGTACAGTCAAAATCGTGTTAATCCAATTAACACAGACAAGTTGTTAGCGGACAATATTAATGAATTAAATATATAAATTAAATATTAGTGAGTTGTGCAGAAATTGAGCCAATTTATTTTCCAAACAGCAGTGTACGGTGTATCAAACCTCATGACCCAGTGAAGCCACTTGGACAAATTATTTTCGGTAAATATGCTGAAATGCGGCGCTTGGAAATGTATTTTTAGCATATTGAATCAATAGTCGTGATAAATTTAACTTCGAACTTGATCTTGTCTTTTATGCAATCTACAGATAGGTTTGAAAATATGCAAAATTCGGAACATTTTCGATGAGGACGCAGAGTTCCTGTAAAAAAAGTGAAATTTGCGAAAAAAGGACATGCATGACCCCCCCCCCCCCCTTTTTCTTTACATTTTTATGCGTGCCAAAGATTCGCAATCAAAAAAGACCAATTTTACATACTTCCGGGCATTTCAAGTCAGTCAAAATTTTTAGTGTGCATCTTTTTATTTCCTGTAGTTACCCCTACTAAAGGGGCAAGGAGGTATTGAACCAATCAAATTTGTAACACAAGATGTACGGCGACTATGTTTACCATAGATACAGAAATAAGACAGAGAAAATAATCATTAAATAGGGAAATTGTTCTGAAATATGCATGTATGAAAAAAAGCAATCCAAGGAATGCTTGTGACGCCTGCGTAGCGGATTTTTTTTATTGAAATTAGGTCAAATATCAAGGGCAAGGTCACTAGGTTAAAAATTATGCAATGTTTAGAAAGGTCTTTTCATAAGGAATACAAATGTGAAATATCAAAGCCCTATCACTTACCACTCAAAAGATATAGCAAATCATAGATTTGTTGAAAAGTAGGTCAAATATATAGGGCAAGTGCACGAGGTAAAACATAGGTAATCACAGATTACGAAGCTCACCTCGTGACAGCAAAATTCAATTCAAACATATTTCTTAGTACATGTATATTGGCTTTTAAAGGCAAAACCACTCAAGCAGAAAAAGAAGGTCAAGGTCATTTTATGAAAGTTTGATCAAAGATACATCCAATATGCAAGTTTGGTACATGTAGCAGTTATACTTTGCTCAATATTGGCTTTATAGAGCAAAATCACTCAAGCGGAAAAAGTAGGTCATGGTCATTTTATGAAAGTTTGATCAAAGATACATCCAATATGCAAGTTTGGTACATGTAGCACTTAGACTCTGCTCAATATTGGCTTTTAAAAGCGAAATCACTCAAGTGGAAAAAGTAGGTCAGATGCTGCATCCGATGCATGGGTCCATCTCGGCATCCAAAGATGAATCACTTGCGCAAGTTTGGTTACTGTAGCATTAGTACTTTGTCAGATACTGAGCTACCCCAAACTTCATATCCAAATCACTCAAGCGGAAAATGTAGGTCAGATGCTGCATCCGATGCATAGGTTCACCTCAGCATCCAAAGATGAATCACTTGTGCAAGTTTGGTTACTGTAGCGTCAGTACTTTGTCAGATACTGAGCTACCCCAAACTTCTTAACCAAGTCACTCAAGCGGAAAATGTAGGTCAGATGCTGCATCCGATGCATGGGTTTACCTCAGCATCCAAAAATGAATCACTTGTGCATGTTTGGTTACTGTAGCAACAGTACTTTGTCAGATACTGAGCTACCCCAAACTTCTTAACCAAGTCACGCAAGCGGAAAATGTAGGTCAGATGCTGCATACCATGCATGGGTTCACCTCAGCATCAAAAGATGAATCACTTGTGCCAGTTTGGTTACTGTAGCATTAGTACTTTGTCAGATACTGAGCTCCCCCAAACTTCTTAACCGGACGTGGACGCGTGGGGTTATAGCATAAGCTCACTCAACTTCGTCGAGGTGAGCTAAAAATGATGGTATGTGAAGAAAGGTCTTGTCACATGGAATGCACATGTGAAATATCAAAGCCTATCACTCAGCAATCAAAGGAAATAGCCAATCTAAGATTTTTTTGAAAAGTAGGTCAAATATCTAGGTCTTGGTCATGAGGTCAAAAGTTATGATATGTGTAGAAAGGCCTTGTCACAAGAAGAAATACACATATGAAATATCAAAGCTCTATCACTTACCAATCAAAAGATATAGCAAATCTTAATTTTTTTGAAAAGTAGGTCAAATATCTAGGTCAAGGTCATGAGGTCAAAATTATGGTACGTGTAGAAAGGTATTGTCAAAAGGAATACACAAGAGAAATATCAAAGCCCTATCACTTGCCAATCAATAGATACAGCCAATCTTGGTTTTTTTTAAAAAGTAGGTCAAATATCTAGGTCAAGGTCATAAGGTTAAAAAATATAGTATGTGAAAAAAGGGCTTGTCACAAGAAATACACATGTGAAATATCAAAGCCCTATCACTTACCACAATGTACCAATCAAAAGATATAGCCAATCTTAGATTTTTTGAAAAGTAGGTCAAATATCTAGGTCAAGGTCACGAGGTCAAAAAAATATGGTTTGCGTAGAAAGGTCTTGTCACAAAGATTACACATGTGAAATATCAAAGCCCTATCACTTGCCAATCAAGAGATATAGCCAATATTAGATTTTTAGAAAAGTAGGTCAAATATCTGGATCAAGGTCACAAGGTCAAACATTTATATGTGTATAAAGGTCTTGTCACAAGGAATATACATGTGAAATATCAAAGCCCTATCACTTACCAATCAAAAGTTATGGGGTGTGACACCCAAGTGTGACAGACAGACGGACAGACAGAGGGACGGATGGACGGACAGACAAACAACGGACAAAGTGATCCCTAAGTGTCGCTGTGCTTCGCAGGCGACACAAAAAGTCAACATCTTAAAAATAAATTCAGAGTATATTTGATAGCGTATGTGGCCAAGTTAATTCGAAGTATGAAAATAAGTACACAAAGCCAAACTACATGTAGCTATAGCTTGTCTTATTTAAAAAATCATTAAAAATCTAAAAGTTGATATTTTGACAAAATTCTTTCACAGTTTCATTTCTAGCGATAAATATAAAAATAAAAAGAGAAAAAAAAACTGAAAAAGGGGAAAAAATTGTTGGGGTCCCGCCGGGGTTTGAAGCTACTCCCCATGGGTCCATTTGGCATGGAAAACATACATTATACCTATGTACAATCTTAAAAAATATTCCTTAAAAATCCAAAAGTGGATATCTTGACAAAATTCTTTCTCTTGTAGGGTACCATGCATGAGTACCTCATACCTACAAATTGTCATGACAATCTGAAGAATGGTTATAGAAAAGAAGCAGAAAATGTATGAAAATCACCCCCCCCCTTCCTTTTTACATAAGAAAAAAATTCATAAAAAATCAAAAAAATAAATTTTAAGCATAAAATACATATCAAAGCATTAGGTAAGTTAAATATGATAAATATGTAGTAAATGAGTGTGTAAAATCATACACTTATTGAGTTATTTAAAGAAATAGTGCAAAAATGTGCATTTCTGACAAAGTCCGAAAAGACGTCAAAAACGCGTCAAAAATTTGACTTCGAAGTGGAACAAAAAATAACAACACTTCTTAAGACATCTCTCTATATCATCCTGATGCTTTCGGTTTGTCGATACATGCTTCGGTTCTGAAGAAGAAATTTGTCAAAGGAGGGTACCCCCCGTGACCTACTTTTGGCTGTGGTGGCGCCACCTGTTGACAGATCCGGACGAAAAACAACAACACTTGTAGGGGACCATGAGTACTTCATACCTACCAAGTTTCATCAAAATCCCTTCAGCCGTTCTGGAGAAGAAGTTGAAAATGTGAAAAGTTTACGACGGACGACGGACGACGGACGACGACGGACGACGGACGCCACGCTATAACAATAGCTCACTTTGAGCCTATGGCTCAGGTGAGCTAAAAACCAGTCATATTCAGTACATATATCTCTTATATTTTTACATTAGCTATGATGATATTTTTTTTTCGATATTTTTGTGTAAAGTCGGGAACATATTAAATCATCGGTTAATTTGATACCTATGGTAAAACTTAAAGTTTAATCCAATTCAATGATTTAAGAAGAAAAAATCTTCATTATTCGATCTATATGTTTAAGGTATTCAATTTACATTTTGACGAAGTGGAAAATCATTTGTACTTTTATTCAAATATTTGAAATTCTTATAATTTACTTTATAGTCCATGGTGGATGGTCGACCTGGAGCTCAAGTGGACAATGCTCTAAATCTTGTGGAGGTGGAGCAATGACGCAGAAGCGGGAATGCAATAACCCTAAGCCAAAAAATGGAGGACAAAATTGTATCGGTGGTAGTACGAGAACACTAGCATGTAACACTCACAACTGTCCTGGTATGTAGTGCCTTCTATGAAAATCTGAGACGAAACTGAAGTTCTTAAGGTGCCTCTTTGGTCAAGATTACCCACCTAAAAGCGGTTATGTTTTAGAAATGTTATCATAACTGAACGTAGAATGCGTAAGAAAATACTTCGAGGTAATTTCTTTAGAAATTGAGCAGGTGGTACTCTTCTGAACTGTTGCGTAATTGATAATCCATCAATTTCGTTTTACGTATGGAATATTATTGACTAACAATGTTTTATAATGTAAAGCTGATGGATACCGAAAATTATAAATTGTTTAAATTCGACTGAAAATAAGGCAAATTCTACCGCCCTGACCCTTTTTCAAGAAAATCACAAACTGGCACTATTCGTGAGTATTTGTTCTGTCTTATTTGAACACGGACATATATCTCTTATATTTTTACATTAACTATGATGATTTTTTTTTCGATATTTTTGTGTAAAGTCGAGAACATTTTAAATCATCGGTTAATTTGATACCTATGGTAAAACTTAAAGTTTAATCAAATTCATGTTTTGTACAGTTTCTAGCATGTTTTATGGTATATTAAGGAGGTATGAGTGTGAACCGCATTTTCAGGGAATAATAAAAATTGAAAATAATTGTCTACATATGAAAAAATATCCCTTCCTTCATCGATTGCAACATTTCATGAAAAAAAGAGTGTAGCCGTTTGTACCCTATATACCGACAAAAAAGGGAGGTAACTCTGCACATTTTTTTCTATAACAATGTCCCAACTTTGGACTTTATTTTAAAAATCAACATAACACAGTACGAAGTAATTTTTTTATCCATTGATGTAGCAAATGAAGTAAATTTATCATTTTCGAAAAAAATATTTTTGTTGCCATGGTACCCATGCTTGAGAAGGACATTTATTTCATCCCATTTTTGACAGTAAAAATTGTATGAAACGTTTAAAAACATTAATTTTCGAAGTAGTTTGTATAATAGAATTTTGATAAAATGTTTCTTTTATCATCTAGTGATACATGCTACAGATAAAAAAATAATTTATAGAAAAAAAAGTGTAGCCGTTTTAAAGATATTTAGCTTAGAATTCCTCTGACCAAGCCTCTGGATATGATAAATCCGTTGTTTATGATTGAAAATGGAAAGTTGTTATATATCTATACATTTTATCTGAGATTTCTTATAATCTGGACCTCAGACTAAAAAAATTGAGTCATATTATGATCAATTTCTTATTCATTTTCCCAACACTTAGCGCTTTTTAAAGCACCGACAACGTAACGTAACGTAACGTACCGCACATCGTGACGCTCACTTTAGGTAATGGTCGGCGATATTGTATACTGTCAATCTCACTGAATGAGAAAAAAATGGATGCTTTAGATTCCTAGCTGTATGCTTCTTCTGTATATCATTTCTCTCGAAATTGATTTTGCGGCATCTACACGTATACATGTAGTTTTGACATCCATACATATTGTACCAGATTTTTAAAAAAAATGAAGCAACTTTAGTAGAACAACAATACGAAGGATCTCTTAATCTCTAGATAAGTTTGCTTTGAAATAATTTATCTAAAGTTAGCTGAGGCACATTTCTAGTTTCATTTGATCAAGTGCTAGGAATAGGATTAGTCGGTATGATAGGAAAGGTAGTAAATGCACACCCTGTCTTCCGCATAGATCTCCTGCACATTTTCTCTTCAATAAATGTCGTTATATCATAGATTACTAAAATTGAAACAGAATAATTCCCATTTCAACAGGGCGTACAACGGGAAGTGTTTATTTTACAAGGTACATGTACGTGATCTTTGGTCTTTTTGATGATTTGACAGTCGGTCGTCATGCTCACTTATTGCAACTACTAATCAATAGGCCTCGCGATTTAAATTCTGGCTAAATCATTATAACACATACGTTTTGTAAATGAAAGAAAAGTACTTTCAAGATATATTAGTTTTACATGTTTTCAATATTTGAGGTAAATTGCGTGGTCAGTAACGCCTCATCGTCAACTTGTACTATAAAATATAATTAATCTTTTGAATTTATTTGTGTCTGTTTTTTTATGCAAGAATAAATTTTAAGTATTAACTTACTCAATTCAATCGCAATCAAATTATTCCGCTCCGTAAAGTTGTCATGGCGTGAAGTAATATAAGACAAACTGAATTACCGGACTTCTAAAGAACAAGCACGAAGCGCTTTCATAATAATTCGCGGAAAAATATTACAACGTCATAATTCAGTATGACGTCAAATAAACTCCCGTTGATGACGTAAACTATAGGCCAAGGGTAAAACGACGTCGTGATAGAAGCGTATTTTAGATGTAAACAAGGATATATATATTGCTCGTCATTCGAAATGCATTGCTCTTTAATCTAGAGGTATATTCAACCATTAGTTCAATTTTTTAGATTTTGTTTTCTTTACGACATCGATACTTTTTACGTTTGATTTGTTCACGCTCATACCCTCTTAAAGAAGAAAACTAAAATGAAAATCTTATGAGTGCATACAATTTCTGCATTTTCTTTACAAATGTGCTATTTAAGCTACACATTTCGGCATTTTTCATCAAATATGGTTTCGATTCTTGTCTATCCCATACATTTTTTCGAAAAAAAAGTGTAAACGCACGGGTTTAGAAATAATATACATTCAAACCTGCCTTATGTGACTTTGCAAGGGTCGACAGAAAAAAGGTCACATAAGACAGGTGGTCACTTAAAACGGGTTCAAGCTGATCTGACTAAGACGAACACAATTTCTGTAGTATAAAGCAACACAATATTAGATGAATTAATGCATATATCGCTTCACTTATTTATTAATAAATCAAATTTCAAATACAAAATCATATTAGTTTTTAAAAAATATTTCACATAAGTTTTGATTATGAAAGGCACAGATTTTGAAATTCAGTGTAAAATATCATTAAGAGATTATTGTAATATTTTGGGCTGATCAAGGTATCAACGCCAAAAAATGAGATAAACTGCATAAGTTTTCCCAAGATTTTTGGTGTTGATACCTCGATCAACCCAAAAAATATTACAATGACTACATGTGTCTATTTCACTCTATGACAAACGTGACGACTTCAATTTCAGCATTACAAACTTTCCTTTTCTGACTAGCAACATCCCTTCATCGCCTGCTTATGGCGTGTTCATATCTCAATTGATACGCTATGCCAGAGCAAGTACCAAATATATGAATTTTGTTCTGAGAGCTAGGCGTCTTTCAGATAAGCTTTTCAGTCAGGGATATGTTTGTGACCGACTAACATCGTCACTGAGGAAGTTCTACGGTCGATATGGGGAACTCGTCATACACTATGAAGTCCCACTTTCCAAAATGGTGGATGATATTCTGTCATAGACCATTTGAACCATCCAACCAAAGATTGTACTTTATATCTTCCAAAATGGAAATAACCGGATGTGACAGTTCTACCGAATTGAAGCGACAGGTGTTGCATGCAAGCAGGAGATGCTTACTCTTCCTGGGCACCTGGTCTCACTCTCATATCGGGAGTTCGCTTCTTTTCATATGGTGGAGGTTTTTATTTGTTTGCTTTGGTTCCTGTTTTATCCTGATTTTGTATGCCTTCGGTTTCTGATTTTCTGGGTTATCGATTTTGTGCTGTAAACAGGGATATGGTCATTATCCATATTTGTCATTTCACAACAAAAATTTTCGGCCAATTAGAATCTTCGTTTCTTACGAATAACAATGGAAATAAACTGATTGTAGTTTCAGTCCCGAGTAACACTAAAAGTCCTAATAAACAGGTTCGGCATTCGGTACGAGACAGGAAACATACGGTCGTTTAGGCTTTAGACAGGTTGTCTCTTCAAACAGGTTGATTTGATAGGAAAATCTCTCGAGAGAATGAAAAAAGGTCGTATAAAGCAGGAAGTCACTAAAAAGAGGGGTCACTTTAAGACAGCTTTGACTGTATATATATTACATAGTTTTCTGTATTCTGGATTCGTTTCCAGATTTTTTTTTTTGGTCCTCTTATTATATTCTTTCTTTGATTAAAAAAAAAAGTAATATCTTTTGTAGATCTTTGTACATGCCGAGCAAGTGGTGATCCACATTACAAAACATTTGATGGCCAGTGGATCCATTTCCAAGGTGTATGTAAATACCTCCTAACTGAACTGATCAATGCATATGACCCTTGTTGGCTTTCTGTATCTGTGAAAAATGAGAACAGAGGAAATAAACGGGTATCTTTCACAAGATCGATTGATGTACAGCTTAAGAAAGCACATATCCGTCTCAGGAAGAATGGCCAAGTAGAGGTGAGTTACATTACATGACTATAATATATGTAGTTTTGTTTTGTTTTGTTTTATTTCTGATCAGACGATCTTGGCAAAATACCGTATTTGAGTTTTATTCATATTTTGAAACCGTTTGGGCGAAGTATTCCATATTTAGATTAAAAAAAAAGCACGCTGAAACATACACAACATTTGCTCAATCGTATTTCAACAAGATAATTGACAAGTATATCAGAATGTTGTCTATGTTTTTTTTTCAAAATGCTCAATCTGTTTCATTATTTAAAGTGTGTAAAGCGTTTTGTCGTCTTTGATGTTCGGGTTTTAGTTCTCGTCGTCCCTCTTGTGATTTATGAGTTTGCCTTTACATATGGTATTTTTTGTGATTTGATGTCCGTGCTTCAACCGAGTTTAGCTAGAGCCTCCTGCTTTCTTTTAGTTAGAATACTGGAAAAACAAAATATTGCGGAAACAAAATTTCCCCAAAGACTGTCATTCGATCTTACTCGTATACGTTAACTTCATTCAAGACCTTCTTTAAAATAATCATGATGTGGCAACGATCCAAAAGGCCCAAGGCAATGACAAATTAGATAAACTGACAATAAAATTGAAAGTAAAATGATATAATCAAGATTCCTATTGCAATCTTTTATATTTGGGTTTGGCAGTTCAGAAATTTTATAGCTACTATTTACACATACTACTACAGATTGATGGAGTCCATATCTACCTACCGTATCTAGAAAAAGGAGTGTTCGAAATCAAAAGGTCAGGAAGGAATGTCATTGTTGAAACAAGTTGTGGCGCGATAATATCATGGGATGGAAGAAGTGTTGTGACTGTATCAATACCAGGACAATTTAAGAATAAATTACGCGGTAAGTTAATGATATCTCATGATGAAATGTCTTCTTATCTTTTGCTTGAAGGAAATGAGGGGCGAATGAAGAATAAAAATAAAGCTGATAAGCATTATTGTCGCTGACAAATTGTATGATTTAATTTGAAAATGTGAAAAACGAATAGGCAAATAGTGAAGTTCTTTTCTAAGTTCTAGATATATCGCTCAATCAAAGACTTTTATTTATAAGGAACAAAGGTACTTTGAAATAAATGAAGTTAACGAAAAGGCATTCTGCTTTGTACTTTTTTATTCGATATTCGAAAGGACACATATACATATATATTTTCGTAGTCGTGATTGGACGATTTATTCATAAACATACGATGCGTTTTCCTATAGGAATTTGTGGGGATTGCAACGAGAAAAAGGATGATTATAAAACAAAGAATGGGAAGGACGTTTCTAAGAGGAAAGATAGGTTCAACTTAATAGGGGAGAGTTGGCGAGTGCCAGACGACAGCGGATTTAGAGAGTGAGTATCATTCAGAATTATTCTGTCTTTGCGTATACTTCTGCGTTTATAAAGTATAAAGAAATAATGTATTTAGAAAGACGAGTAGACCATTTGAGAAGAAATATGTACAGTATGTATTTTAGCAGTATACCACAGAGAACACCGATCGGAAAATTAACAAGAAATATTACATGTTTAGAAATAAAAAAATAAGGTTTCAACAATATCAATAAAACATAGATCAATATTTAAACGATCAGATGCAACGACGGATTGAAACACTTTCATTAAGTACCTTGAATAATTCATTCTTATTTATTCATATGACAAAGATGTACTCCTCCGGATGGACCAGAAAACTGTTCGCCAGTGTTACTCAAGAAAGCAAAAGCAGCTTGCCAAGTTATCAATTCCAAATTCTCTGAGTGCACCAAGCATGATGCTGATCTGGCAGAGGAATTCTTTGACAACTGCTTGTATGATTATTGTGCTTACGTAGGAAAGGTTTCGAAAGACGAGCTTGAAAAAGTTGTGTGCAATGCTATTGAAGGATTTGCGGAATTTTGTAAAGAGAAAGGAATAACACCAAGATGGAGGAGGAAGAATTTCTGTCGTAAGTATTGATCTGAATGAAATTAAATGTTCCTTCTGTGAAATACAGATTTGAAAACATGGTCGTTACGAAATTGTGACGTGTTAATGTGCTCAGCGAGAATGGAATGTAAGAACATTTTAATATTTTGCTCATATAGTAAATAACAAAGGAGAAACTGTTTGATTTTCAAAACATTGCAACGTATATGGAAGGAGAGGGGCATAAGACTTTAACTAATTTCTTTTTACATACCCCCTCTCATTCCCTCCCCTCTACTACAACTGCAGCTTTAATGAAAAAACAAATCCTGGATCTGCTCTGCCAGTGCAAAGAGTTCACCACTAATAATCTACGTGTTTTTTTCAAGACATTATTTTCCTGTCTTGAAACATATTAAAATTGAAATGTACGAAGGGCAAATAGATTTGCTATGTCTTTTTTTTGTTCTTTTTTATATAAGAAAATAACCAAATAAAAACAGTGTGTGGGACCGGCGAAATATTGTCAAAAGCTATCTGTATATGTGTGTACAGAATTCTTGAAATTTTTAAGATCCTGTCAAACCGATTCTGCACTAATGTCTCTCTCAGTTGTTGCTATATGACTAGACGCATGTTTATTTGAATTTGTTTTTGTTTGGTTTTTTTTTTGTGTTAATTTTTGGTTTTGTTTTGTTTTGTTTTGTTTTGTTTGTTTTTTTTGTTTCGTGTTTTTTTTTTTTTTTTGCCGCTGGGGTGAAGTAGAGGGAGCAAATATATGTGAAAAATACTGATAATTGGATGTATAGGAGGTTAAACGTTTCTCCCTCACCCCATAAAAACTTTAAAGGGTTAAATTTCTGAAGAAATATCCCTTAAAATCCACGTTTAATATTCCATTTTCGCTTCTTGAAGAATGATTTTTAATTTCGGCTTTTTATTTCGTATTCATGTATCTATTTATTTTCATATTTATATGTCTATATCTATTACTAGTTTTGTATATTTACATTCTCATTTATTCATTCTTACATCTAGAATTTACATTCTAAATTTTAGAAATAGTTATATTTTTTCAATGTCACCCTGCGTCCTCATTATGGCTTTGCCATAATTCATATTATTATCAAGTTTGATCAATTTCGGTTGATCGTTTTTTCAACGCATTCTAAATTTCTGTTATCAAAATTTATTTAAATTTCTAAAACGTGGATCCTGTAGCATCATATCCCACCCATCCTGCTACATGTGCGTCTTTCGGTACACTTTTTCGACATAGTAACCTGCATACTTTTTTGGCATATTACATTGTTTAGATTTGAGGATCACTGACGAGGGTTAAGTACCAAAAACGTGCATGTCTGGTCTATGGTGCCAACTTATCTGTACTTAAATGATGCTATTCAATTTGAAGAAGAAAAGCTAGATTTGCAATCTATCTTTCGATCAACGTAAAATATATGTTGGGTGAGGGTTGGCGCCTATACTAATTTTATAGATTTATGCAAAAAATATCGCGATTTTCCTTCATTTTCCGTCCTGCAGAGCAAATGACGTCAAAATGTGACGTCATAACTAACGCACGTGACGTTTTGACAATGAAAAATATTCACTTTCTATATCGGCAGGTATTTGGGATAAATATAAGAGATACTGAATCATAATTTTCATAAAATTATTTTTCGCAAAAATTTAGGGCCGATTTTGGCAGTTAGTGAACCTACCCCTTTATCATATATGTAGGTGAGTTGACAAAAATGTAAGAGTTTGGTTTTTCATCTTTCTAATATATAATTATTCACTTATACTTTTACATAATTTTAAAAATATTTTTCTATTTGAATAACAGCGTTGCCATGTGGTAAATATCAAGAGTATGATCACGCAGCTAGTGGATGTCCTGCGACCTGTATTAACCCGGATGCTCCAAAGACATGTAGACTACCCAAGACAGAAGCTTGTGTTTGCAAGAGGGGATACATTCTAAGCGATGACAAATGCATTAAGGAAATACATTGTGGTTGTTCTAGAAATGGAACGTACTACCCGGTAAGTAATGAAGGACTTTCTTTTATGAACAGAATTATTTCTCGTGTATAGAAAAATAGTTTCATGAAACCAGGATATGAATACCGTATGCTTTGAATATCTTAAGTTCAAATTATGATGATAACCTAGCTACGTACCTCGTACATTTATGAAAAAATAAGCATTCCTTATTGGTTTTTCATGGTACGTCTATCATGTATTGCATCTGTCTAGTCCCAAACAAAACAGGTTGCTTTTATACCATTTTTGTGTTTTAGTTCACCTGAGCTAAAGGCTCAAGCGAGCTATTGTCGCCCGTCCGTCAGTCGTTGGTAAGTAAACCAAACCTGGTGTCTGGGGATAGTCAGCGTCTTCTGTTTGCATACAACACCCTTCGCAACAGTTCCTTGAAAACTATTCAAATACGTTGATTGTCTTAGTGTACATATTGATGTACATATCAAGATAATATGTCTTGTTTGATGATGATGACAGCAATTCAATCGCAATCCAGTATATCATGGGTCATTCTGGAAAGAGGGATCTGATATGCTTTCATAATATCCCAGAAGCGACCGAGGAACATCTTGATAATGATTTGAGCAGTTGTATAATATAACCACCACCTAACTATAAAATATTCATATTTGGAACATTCCCTGGTGTACCGTATTAGCTGAGAAACAAAAGCACCATAAGAAGATGTTGCTACTTATGAAAGGAAAGTTATTGCAAATAAAGCATGTGTTTGTGAGACACGAATGCCCCCGGTGGCATCTTTGTTAGTATAAACACCATTTTCTGTTATGTACATGTATGTGAAAGTCAAGGTCAGGGTCACTGGGTTTAAAAATTATGATATCGATGGGAAAATCATGTGACAAAGAAAACAGATGTGAATATCAAAGCCCTATCACTTACCATGTAAAAAGTTATTAGTTTTTGAAAATTAGGTCAAAGGTCAACATAGTCAAGGTCTCGAGGTCAAAAATTGTGGTATCGATGGAAAGGTATTGTCACAAGGAATACACATGTGCAATATCAAAGCCCTATCGCTTACCATTCAAAAGTTATGCCCAATGTTAAAGTTTTTGTAAAGTAGGTCAAAGGTCAAAGCCAAGGTCAACATTTTTGGTATCAATAGAAAGGTCTTAACATAACAAATACACATGTGAAATATGAAAGCCCTATCACTTACCATTCAAAAGTTATGCCCAATGTTAACGTTTTTGAAAAGAAGGTCAAAGGTCAAGGTCACGAGGTCAAAATTTTGGTATCAGTGGAAAGGTCTTGTCACAAGGAATACACATATGAAATATGAAAGCCCTATCACTTAACATTCAAAAGTTATACCCAGTGTTAAAGTTTTTGGAAAGTAGGTCAAAGATCAAGGTCAAGGTCACGAGGTCAAAAATTTTGGTATCAATAAAAAGGTCTTGTCACAAGGAATAGACATGTGAAATATGAGAGCCATATCACCTCCCCTTCAAAAGTTACGTCCAAACAGACTAACAGACAAACAGACGAACAGACAAACAGACGGACAGGCCAAAAACTATATGCCCCCGAATCTTTTATTCCTGGGGCATAAAAAGGAAGGGGGATATTTTTAACATTTTCAACTTTCCTCCTTAAAATGCTCATATATTTTTTGATATTGATTGTAAGAAATGTAACTATCAAAGATTGTTGTCAAAATATCATTTTGGGGGGAGGGGGGATTTAAGTGCATTTTTCAAAGATTGTATTTAGGTATGTTTTCCATGGCCAATGGACCCAAGGGTAGGTTCAAATCCCGGTGGGACCAATAATCATTTTTCTTCCTTTTTCATTTTTTTAAAAGTTTTCTGAGCTTCTAATGCATTTTCAAATTGTATTAGAAATTTTGATTTCATTTCTGTTACATGTTTTTGCATTTAAACGTTTTTATCGAGCGAATAGCTCTAACTGATCACCTGAATTGTTTCACGCTAGAGGGCCCCAATTCCGTACATGTATGATTTGAAAAGAAGGGAGGAGATCTCCAACAAAACCCCGTTGCAGCATCAATAGTAAAACACCAAAACACCCGATGCAAAAACACAAAAGACGAGTACAGCACGAGACGGAAAAGAGACACACGACATGTAAACATCAAACACAAAAGACTACACATAAACCGACGAGACCAATGGGTAACCGGTGCCGACTTTGGACGGCCATCTGTCACGCAAGTAGCAAATGGTGTGGTTATCCTGGATTACGTGCGCACAACCCTCTCACTTCTCCAATTACCCAGAGGTCTCGAAGAACGTACAATTGTGGTGTAAAACAACCTCCTCACTGTAAGATGACATCACACAAACAAGACCGCGAAACGCAGAGGCCCCATATACACACGAAGCACGAACCAATCAAATCACAGGGTTATCAGCATCGTGACTTATTAAATCTCTGCCGGAGAAAGTGATGGGCCGATGCTGCTTCTATGTATCTGTTTACTTGAGAATCAAGCTGTTTTGTTACGTAGAAGCGCATGTTTATGTAGTGAGTTTTAATGGACAGGGATATAAGTATGTAAACACGAAAAATAGAACAATGTACATGCGTGGATACGTGTTTATTTCATTGATGAGGGAGAGGCCAAAGCAATTACGGGACGTTGACGAGGAAGGTATTATTACGTATACGATGTACCTGATAATAATCGGATATTCGTTTCATAACTAATTATAAGTAGCTGTACAGATCCAATCCCCTTTCCTTTTTATGTTGGACTGAAAATTGAACATCTGAACAGGCATGTATACGGACGTAATTTCCTAATGTGAAGTAAGAGAGAGAGGGGTTATACAACTACATGTATATTCATCGTTAACTATTTTTACGGGAGACGTCTTATTGTTGTTTACCGTTTTAGAAAATCGGACGTTAAATTGAGAAAAATTATTTGTTCATTATTACGTACACCATATCATTAAAATATTAATACTGTATATACTGTGAGATACATGCATGTAATCAATAACTTACCCACTCGCGCTGCTCGCCGCTTCGTGAAATAAAACTGTTCTTACAGAATACTGAATTAGACACTATTTATTCTTTATTCGTTAATTTTTTCAGCTTGTTACCCTCGCCAGTTTTCATATCATTTTCAGAAAATAAATGTAAAACACAAAGATTTCGTTGTATCCACCGTCCCGTCCCGTTTCCCCTTTCTAATTTTCGATCGAAAGAATATTTGAAAAATTCGTACATTTTGTATTACTTGTTTATACATCAAAAAGATCTTTCTCAAATAAATTCTTCCAACGAGCAAACTTTTAATTGGTAGATAATAATTACGACTACCCCACGTCATGCGTAGACTTTTAAAATTAACATAATAAACGTCCCCAGTTTATAGGCATTGATACATTCCAGACAATACGTATGGCGTTTAAGATTGGAAATGAAGAAGAATGTACCAAGGACGTACAAACTTTATGAAAATATAGACCTCGAATGCATTTTAATCTTTTTTTTCTCAGAAATTGAATGTAAGACACTACACCAGCAAACGACTTCTGTACATCGGAAGCAGCAAATGTAGGAAATTTGGCTATAGCATTGTCAAGGTCTCTCATAGCATCGTCTGTTCTTTACCAGTACAAGATTCTCTCTCTCTCTCTCTCTCTCTCTCTCTCTCTCTCTCTCTCTCTCTCTCTCTCTCTCTCTCTCTCTCTCCCTCACACATCTGTCGTCAATATATGTCATACCAGGTCTGTAAATATTTCTACATAGGACTCCATGAAAGCCTCTAGCTGGGTATACTCCTTTTATTAATTGACCAATACATTTCTGTATGAAATTGAAACACCCTAACAACACGAAGAAACCAGAAACCGGAAGCTTTTTAAAATGAAATGCAATTTATTTTTTCATTCGATCTTTTAAAGAATTCAAGGAATATTTTTTTCATTTGATCTTATAGAATTCAAGGAATATTAATGGAAGATATAAGCTAAAGACTGTCATAGATTGCCCGACAACCAATTCCCCTCTTCCACTATACTTATCTTCCCTACCCCCTGAGTCAACCCTCTGGGTCGGCCACTAGTATTGGTGCTTTTAAATATGATAATTCGAGGACGGTCATCTTTTAATTCTAATGACATAATCATGAATTAGCAATTCAGTATTACTCTATACTTGTTGCAAGTTGCATAAACTTGGCTACGAAGTAAAGTTTGATGACATGCATAAATGATACAATGTCATATTCTGATATCTAGCTATTCGCTCTCAGTACCTTCAGTGCTTTGATTCAATTTAGCCCCCCCCCCCCTATTTTTTCCCGAAGATTTTAAGACTTTTTCATGGCCTTCTATGATGTTAAACGTCTTCAAATTGAATAGCATCAATTAAGAACAGATAAATTGGCAGCATGGACCAGACATGCACGTTTCGGGTACTTAACCCTCGTCAGTGATCCTCAATTCTAAACAATGTAATATGCCAAAAAAGTATGAAAGTTACTATGTCGAAAAAGCGTACCGAAAGACGTAGCACGATGGGTGGGATATGATGCTACAGGACCCACTTTTTAGAAATTTCAAGAAATTTTGATAACAGAAATTTTAGAATGCATTGAAGAAACGATCAACCGAAATTGATCGAACTTGGCTACATGTGCCCTCGGGGACTCCTGGTCCACCAGCAGTGACACTCACCAAGTGGTATAAATGTTAAACGTCTTCAAATTGAATAGCATCATTTAAGAACAGATAAATTGGCAGCATGGACCAGACATGTACGTTTCGGGTACTTAACCCTCGTCAGTGATCCTCAATTCTAAACAATGTAATATGCCAAAAAAGTATGAAAGTTACTATGTCGAGAAAGCGTACCGAAAGACGTAGCACGATGGGTGGGATATGATGCTACAGGACCCACTTTTTAGAAATTTCAAGAAATTTTGATAACAGAAATTTTAGAATGCATTGAAGAAACGATCAACCGAAATTGATCGAACTTGGCTACATGTGCCCTCGGGGACTCCTGGTCCACCAGCAGTGACACTCACCAAGTGGTATAAATGTTAAACGTCTTCAAATTGAATAGCATCATTTAAGAACAGATAAATTGGCAGCATGGACCAGACATGCACGTTTCGGGTACTTAACCCTCGTCAGTGATCCTCAATTCTAAACAATGTAATATGCCAAAAAAGTATGAAAGTTACTATGTCGAAAAAGCGTACCGAAAGACGTAGCACGATGGGTGGGATATGATGCTACAGGACCCACTTTTTAGAAATTTCAAGAAATTTTGATAACAGAAATTTTAGAATGCATTGAAGAAACGATCAACCGAAATTGATCGAACTTGGCTACATGTGCCCTCGGGGACTCCTGGTCCATCAACAGTGACACTCACCAAGTGGTATAAATGTTAAACGTCTTCAAATTGAATAGCATCATTTAAGAACAGATAAATTGGCAGCATGGACCAGACATGCACGTTTCGGGTACTTAACCCTCGTCAGTGATCCTCAATTCTAAACAATGTAATATGCCAAAAAAGTATGAAAGTTACTATGTCGAGAAAGCGTACCGAAAGACGTAGCACGATGGGTGGGATATGATGCTACAGGACCCACTTTTTAGAAATTTCAAGAAATTTTGATAACAGAAATTTTAGAATGCATTGAAGAAACGATCAACCGAAATTGATCGAACTTGGCTACATGTGCCCTCGGGGACTCCTGGTCCACCAGCAGTGACACTCACCAAGTGGTATAAATAATAAACGTCTTCAAATTGAATAGCATCATTTAAGAACAGATAAATTGGCAGCATGGACCAGACATGCACGTTTCGGGTACTTAACCCTCGTCAGTGATCCTCAATTCTAAACAATGTAATATGCCAAAAAAGTATGAAAGTTACTATGTCGAGAAAGCGTACCGAAAGACGTAGCACGATGGGTGGGATATGATGCTACAGGACCCACTTTTTAGAAATTTCAAGAAATTTTGATAACAGAAATTTTAGAATGCATTGAAGAAACGATCAACCGAAATTGATCGAACTTGGCTACATGTGCCCTCGGGGACTCCTGGTCCACCAGCAGTGACACTCACCAAGTGGTATAAATGTTAAACGTCTTCAAATTAAATAGCATCATTTAAGAACAGATTAATTGGCAGCATGGACCAGACATGCACGTTTCGGGTACTTAACCCTCGTCAGTGATCCTCAATTCTAAACAATGTAATATGCCAAAAAAGTATGAAAGTTACTATGTCGAAAAAGCGTACCGAAAGACGTAGCACGATGGGTGGGATATGATGCTACAGGACCCACTTTTTAGAAATTTCAAGAAATTTTGATAACAGAAATTTTAGAATGCATTGAAGAAACGATCAACCGAAATTGATCGAACTTGGCTACATGTGCCCTCGGGGACTCCTGGTCCACCAGCAGTGACACTCACCAAGTGGTATAAATGTTAAACGTCTTCAAATTGAATAGCATCATTTAAGAACAGATTAATTGGCAGCATGGACCAGACATGCACGTTTCGGGTACTTAACCCTCGTCAGTGATCCTCAATTCTAAACAATGTAATATGCCAAAAAAGTATGAAAGTTACTATGTCGAAAAAGCGTACCGAAAGACGTAGCACGATGGGTGGGATATGATGCTACAGGACCCACTTTTTAGAAATTTCAAGAAATTTTGATAACAGAAATTTTAGAATGCATTGAAGAAACGATCAACCGAAATTGATCGAACTTGGCTACATGTGCCCTCGGGGACTCCTGGTCCACCAGCAGTGACACTCACCAAGTGGTATAAATGTTAAACGTCTTCAAATTGAATAGCATCATTTAAGAACAGATAAATTGGCAGCATGGACCAGACATGCACGTTTCGGGTACTTAACCCTCGTCAGTGATCCTCAATTCTAAACAATGTAATATGCCAAAAAAGTATGAAAGTTACTATGTCGAAAAAGCGTACCGAAAGACGTAGCACGATGGGTGGGATATGATGCTACAGGACCCACTTTTTAGAAATTTCAAGAAATTTTGATAACAGAAATTTTAGAATGCATTGAAGAAACGATCAACCGAAATTGATCGAACTTGGCTACATGTGCCCTCGGGGACTCCTGGTCCACCAGCAGTGACACTCACCAAGTGGTATAAATGTTAAACGTCTTCAAATTGAATAGCATCATTTAAGAACAGATAAATTGGCAGCATGGACCAGACATGCACGTTTCGGGTACTTAACCCTCGTCAGTGATCCTCAATTCTAAACAATGTAATATGCCAAAAAAGTATGAAAGTTACTATGTCGAAAAAGCGTACCGAAAGACGTAGCACGATGGGTGGGATATGATGCTACAGGACCCACTTTTTAGAAATTTCAAGAAATTTTGATAACAGAAATTTTAGAATGCATTGAAGAAACGATCAACCGAAATTGATCGAACTTGGCTACATGTGCCCTCGGGGACTCCTGGTCCACCAACAGTGACACTCACCAAGTGGTATAAATGTTAAACGTCTTCAAATTGAATAGCATCATTTAAGAACAGATAAATTGGCAGCATGGACCAGACATGCACGTTTCGGGTACTTAACCCTCGTCAGTGATCCTCAATTCTAAACAATGTAATATGCCAAAAAAGTATGAAAGTTACTATGTCGAGAAAGCGTACCGAAAGACGTAGCACGATGGGTGGGATATGATGCTACAGGACCCACTTTTTAGAAATTTCAAGAAATTTTGATAACAGAAATTTTAGAATGCATTGAAGAAACGATCAACCGAAATTGATCGAACTTGGCTACATGTGCCCTCGGGGACTCCTGGTCCACCAGCAGTGACACTCACCAAGTGGTATAAATAATAAACGTCTTCAAATTGAATAGCATCATTTAAGAACAGATAAATTGGCAGCATGGACCAGACATGCACGTTTCGGGTACTTAACCCTCGTCAGTGATCCTCAATTCTAAACAATGTAATATGCCAAAAAAGTATGAAAGTTACTATGTCGAGAAAGCGTACCGAAAGACGTAGCACGATGGGTGGGATATGATGCTACAGGACCCACTTTTTAGAAATTTCAAGAAATTTTGATAACAGAAATTTTAGAATGCATTGAAGAAACGATCAACCGAAATTGATCGAACTTGGCTACATGTGCCCTCGGGGACTCCTGGTCCACCAGCAGTGACACTCACCAAGTGGTATAAATGTTAAACGTCTTCAAATTAAATAGCATCATTTAAGAACAGATTAATTGGCAGCATGGACCAGACATGCACGTTTCGGGTACTTAACCCTCGTCAGTGATCCTCAATTCTAAACAATGTAATATGCCAAAAAAGTATGAAAGTTACTATGTCGAAAAAGCGTACCGAAAGACGTAGCACGATGGGTGGGATATGATGCTACAGGACCCACTTTTTAGAAATTTCAAGAAATTTTGATAACAGAAATTTTAGAATGCATTGAAGAAACGATCAACCGAAATTGATCGAACTTGGCTACATGTGCCCTCGGGGACTCCTGGTCCACCAGCAGTGACACCCACCAAGTGGTATAAATGTTAAACGTCTTCAAATTGAATAGCATCATTTAAGAACAGATAAATTGGCAGCATGGACCAGACATGCACGTTTCGGGTACTTAACCCTCGTCAGTGATCCTCAATTCTAAACAATGTAATATGCCAAAAAAGTATGAAAGTTACTATGTCGAAAAAGCGTACCGAAAGACGTAGCACGATGGGTGGGATATGATGCTACAGGACCCACTTTTTAGAAATTTCAAGAAATTTTGATAACAGAAATTTTAGAATGCATTGAAGAAACGATCAACCGAAATTGATCGAACTTGGCTACATGTGCCCTCGGGGACTCCTGGTCCACCAGCAGTGACACTCACCAAGTGGTATAAATGTTAAACGTCTTCAAATTGAATAGCATCATTTAAGAACAGATAAATTGGCAGCATGGACCAGACATGCACGTTTCGGGTACTTAACCCTCGTCAGTGATCCTCAATTCTAAACAATGTAATATGCCAAAAAAGTATGAAAGTTACTATGTCGAGAAAGCGTACCGAAAGACGTAGCACGATGGGTGGGATATGATGCTACAGGACCCACTTTTTAGAAATTTCAAGAAATTTTGATAACAGAAATTTTAGAATGCATTGAAGAAACGATCAACCGAAATTGATCGAACTTGGCTACATGTGCCCTCGGGGACTCCTGGTCCACCAGCAGTGACACTCACCAAGTGGTATAAATGTTAAACGTCTTCAAATTGAATAGCATCATTTAAGAACAGATTAATTGGCAGCATGGACCAGACATGCACGTTTCGGGTACTTAACCCTCGTCAGTGATCCTCAATTCTAAACAATGTAATATGCCAAAAAAGTATGAAAGTTACTATGTCGAAAAAGCGTACCGAAAGACGTAGCACGATGGGTGGGATATGATGCTACAGGACCCACTTTTTAGAAATTTCAAGAAATTTTGATAACAGAAATTTTAGAATGCATTGAAGAAACGATCAACCGAAATTGATCGAACTTGGCTACATGTGCCCTCGGGGACTCCTGGTCCACCAGCAGTGACACTCACCAAGTGGTATAAATGTTAAACGTCTTCAAATTGAATAGCATCATTTAAGAACAGATAAATTGGCAGCATGGACCAGACATGCACGTTTCGGGTACTTAACCCTCGTCAGTGATCCTCAATTCTAAACAATGTAATATGCCAAAAAAGTATGAAAGTTACTATGTCGAGAAAGCGTACCGAAAGACGTAGCACGATGGGTGGGATATGATGCTACAGGACCCACTTTTTAGAAATTTCAAGAAATTTTGATAACAGAAATTTTAGAATGCATTGAAGAAACGATCAACCGAAATTGATCGAACTTGGCTACATGTGCCATCGGGGACTCCTGGTCCACCAGCAGTGACACTCACCAAGTGGTATAAATGTTAAACGTCTTCAAATTGAATAGCATCATTTAAGAACAGATTAATTGGCAGCATGGACCAGACATGCACGTTTCGGGTACTTAACCCTCGTCAGTGATCCTCAATTCTAAACAATGTAATATGCCAAAAAAGTATGAAAGTTACTATGTCGAAAAAGCGTACCGAAAGACGTAGCACGATGGGTGGGATATGATGCTACAGGACCCACTTTTTAGAAATTTCAAGAAATTTTGATAACAGAAATTTTAGAATGCATTGAAGAAACGATCAACCGAAATTGATCGAACTTGGCTACATGTGCCCTCGGGGACTCCTGGTCCACCAGCAGTGACACTCACCAAGTGGTATAAATGTTAAACGTCTTCAAATTGAATAGCATCATTTAAGAACAGATAAATTGGCAGCATGGACCAGACATGCACGTTTCGGGTACTTAACCCTCGTCAGTGATCCTCAATTCTAAACAATGTAATATGCCAAAAAAGTATGAAAGTTACTATGTCGAGAAAGCGTACCGAAAGACGTAGCACGATGGGTGGGATATGATGCTACAGGACCCACTTTTTAGAAATTTCAAGAAATTTTGATAACAGAAATTTTAGAATGCATTGAAGAAACGATCAACCGAAATTGATCGAACTTGGCTACATGTGCCCTCGGGGACTCCTGGTCCACCAGCAGTGACACTCACCAAGTGGTATAAATGTTAAACGTCTTCAAATTGAATAGCATCATTTAAGAACAGATAAATTGGCAGCATGGACCAGACATGCACGTTTCGGGTACTTAACCCTCGTCAGTGATCCTCAATTCTAAACAATGTAATATGCCAAAAAAGTATGAAAGTTACTATGTCGAAAAAGCGTACCGAAAGACGTAGCACGATGGGTGGGATATGATGCTACAGGACCCACTTTTTAGAAATTTCAAGAAATTTTGATAACAGAATTTTAGAATGCATTGAAGAAACGATCAACCGAAATTGATCGAACTTGGCTACATGTGCCCTCGGGGACTCCTGGTCCACCAGCAGTGACACTCACCAAGTGGTATAAATGTTAAACGTCTTCAAATTGAATAGCATCATTTAAGAACAGATAAATTGGCAGCATGGACCAGACATGCACGTTTCGGGTACTTAACCCTCGTCAGTGATCCTCAATTCTAAACAATGTAATATGCCAAAAAAGTATGAAAGTTACTATGTCGAAAAAGCGTACCGAAAGACGTAGCACGATGGGTGGGATATGATGCTACAGGACCCACTTTTTAGAAATTTCAAGAAATTTTGATAACAGAAATTTTAGAATGCATTGAAGAAACGATCAACCGAAATTGATCGAACTTGGCTACATGTGCCCTCGGGGACTCCTGGTCCACCAGCAGTGACACTCACCAAGTGGTATAAATGTTAAACGTCTTCAAATTGAATAGCATCATTTAAGAACAGATAAATTGGCAGCATGGACCAGACATGCACGTTTCGGGTACTTAACCCTCGTCAGTGATCCTCAATTCTAAACAATGTAATATGCCAAAAAAGTATGAAAGTTACTATGTCGAAAAAGCGTACCGAAAGACGTAGCACGATGGGTGGGATATGATGCTACAGGACCCACTTTTTAGAAATTTCAAGAAATTTTGATAACAGAAATTTTAGAATGCATTGAAGAAACGATCAACCGAAATTGATCGAACTTGGCTACATGTGCCCTCGGGGACTCCTGGTCCACCAGCAGTGACACTCACCAAGTGGTATAAATGTTAAACGTCTTCAAATTGAATAGCATCATTTAAGAACAGATAAATTGGCAGCATGGACCAGACATGCACGTTTCGGGTACTTAACCCTCGTCAGTGATCCTCAATTCTAAACAATGTAATATGCCAAAAAAGTATGAAAGTTACTATGTCGAGAAAGCGTACCGAAAGACGTAGCACGATGGGTGGGATATGATGCTACAGGACCCACTTTTTAGAAATTTCAAGAAATTTTGATAACAGAAATTTTAGAATGCATTGAAGAAACGATCAACCGAAATTGATCGAACTTGGCTACATGTGCCCTCGGGGACTCCTGGTCCACCAGCAGTGACACTCACCAAGTGGTATAAATGTTAAACGTCTTCAAATTGAATAGCATCATTAAAGAACAGATAAATTGGCAGCATGGACCAGACATGCACGTTTCGGGTACTTAACCCTCGTCAGTGATCCTCAATTCTAAACAATGTAATATGCCAAAAAAGTATGAAAGTTACTATGTCGAGAAAGCGTACCGAAAGACGTAGCACGATGGGTGGGATATGATGCTACAGGACCCACTTTTTAGAAATTTCAAGAAATTTTGATAACAGAAATTTTAGAATGCATTGAAGAAACGATCAACCGAAATTGATCGAACTTGGCTACATGTGCCCTCGGGGACTCCTGGTCCACCAGCAGTGACACTCACCAAGTGGTATAAATGTTAAACGTCTTCAAATTGAATAGCATCATTTAAGAACAGATAAATTGGCAGCATGGACCAGACATGCACGTTTCGGGTACTTAACCCTCGTCAGTGATCCTCAATTCTAAACAATGTAATATGCCAAAAAAGTATGAAAGTTACTATGTCGAAAAAGCGTACCGAAAGACGTAGCACGATGGGTGGGATATGATGCTACAGGACCCACTTTTTAGAAATTTCAAGAAATTTTGATAACAGAAATTTTAGAATGCATTGAAGAAACGATCAACCGAAATTGATCGAACTTGGCTACATGTGCCCTCGGGGACTCCTGGTCCACCAGCAGTGACACTCACCAAGTGGTATAAATGTTAAACGTCTTCAAATTGAATAGCATCATTTAAGAACAGATAAATTGGCAGCATGGACCAGACATGCACGTTTCGGGTACTTAACCCTCGTCAGTGATCCTCAATTCTAAACAATGTAATATGCCAAAAAAGTATGAAAGTTACTATGTCGAAAAAGCGTACCGAAAGACGTAGCACGATGGGTGGGATATGATGCTACAGGACCCACTTTTTAGAAATTTCAAGAAATTTTGATAACAGAAATTTTAGAATGCATTGAAGAAACGATCAACCGAAATTGATCGAACTTGGCTACATGTGCCCTCGGGGACTCCTGGTCCACCAGCAGTGACACTCACCAAGTGGTATAAATGTTAAACGTCTTCAAATTGAATAGCATCATTTAAGAACAGATAAATTGGCAGCATGGACCAGACATGCACGTTTCGGGTACTTAACCCTCGTCAGTGATCCTCAATTCTAAACAATGTAATATGCCAAAAAAGTATGAAAGTTACTATGTCGAGAAAGCGTACCGAAAGACGTAGCACGATGGGTGGGATATGATGCTACAGGACCCACTTTTTAGAAATTTCAAGAAATTTTGATAACAGAAATTTTAGAATGCATTGAAGAAACGATCAACCGAAATTGATCGAACTTGGCTACATGTGCCCTCGGGGACTCCTGGTCCACCAGCAGTGACACTCACCAAGTGGTATAAATGTTAAACGTCTTCAAATTGAATAGCATCATTTAAGAACAGATAAATTGGCAGCATGGACCAGACATGCACGTTTCGGGTACTTAACCCTCGTCAGTGATCCTTAATTCTAAACAATGTAATATGTCAAAAAAGTATGAAAGTTACTATGTCGAAAAAGCGTACCGAAAGACGTAGCACGATGGGTGGGATATGATGCTACAGGACCCACTTTTTAGAAATTTCAAGAAATTTTGATAACAGAAATTTTAGAATGCATTGAAGAAACGATCAACCGAAATTGATCGAACTTGGCTACATGTGCCCTCGGGGACTCCTGGTCCACCAGCAGTGACACTCACCAAGTGGTATAAATGTTAAACGTCTTCAAATTGAATAGCATCATTTAAGAACAGATAAATTGGCAGCATGGACCAGACATGCACGTTTCGGGTACTTAAACCTCGTCAGTGATCCTCAATTCTAAACAATGTAATATGCCAAAAAAGTATGAAAGTTACTATGTCGAGAAAGCGTACCGAAAGACGTAGCACGATGGGTGGGATATGATGCTACAGGACCCACTTTTTAGAAATTTCAAGAAATTTTGATAACAGAAATTTTAGAATGCATTGAAGAAACGATCAACCGAAATTGATCGAACTTGGCTACATGTGCCCTCGGGGACTCCTGGTCCACCAGCAGTGACACTCACCAAGTGGTATAAATGTTAAACGTCTTCAAATTGAATAGCATCATTTAAGAACAGATAAATTGGCAGCATGGACCAGACATGCACGTTTCGGGTACTTAAACCTCGTCAGTGATCCTCAATTCTAAACAATGTAATATGCCAAAAAAGTATGAAAGTTACTATGTCGAGAAAGCGTACCGAAAGACGTAGCACGATGGGTGGGATATGATGCTACAGGACCCACTTTTTAGAAATTTCAAGAAATTTTGATAACAGAAATTTTAGAATGCATTGAAGAAACGATCAACCGAAATTGATCGAACTTGGCTACATGTGCCCTCGGGGACTCCTGGTCCACCAGCAGTGACACTCACCAAGTGGTATAAATGTTAAACGTCTTCAAATTGAATAGCATCATTTAAGAACAGATAAATTGGCAGCATGGACCAGACATGCACGTTTCGGGTACTTAACCCTCGTCAGTGATCCTCAATTCTAAACAATGTAATATGCCAAAAAAGTATGAAAGTTACTATGTCGAAAAAGCGTACCGAAAGACGTAGCACGATGGGTGGGATATGATGCTACAGGACCCACTTTTTAGAAATTTCAAGAAATTTTGATAACAGAAATTTTAGAATGCATTGAAGAAACGATCAACCGAAATTGATCGAACTTGGCTACATGTGCCCTCGGGGACTCCTGGTCCACCAGCAGTGACACTCACCAAGTGGTATAAATGTTAAACGTCTTCAAATTGAATAGCATCATTTAAGAACAGATAAATTGGCAGCATGGACCAGACATGCACGTTTCGGGTACTTAACCCTCGTCAGTGATCCTCAATTCTAAACAATGTAATATGCCAAAAAAGTATGAAAGTTACTATGTCGAAAAAGCGTACCGAAAGACGTAGCACGATGGGTGGGATATGATGCTACAGGACCCACTTTTTAGAAATTTCAAGAAATTTTGATAACAGAAATTTTAGAATGCATTGAAGAAACGATCAACCGAAATTGATCGAACTTGGCTACATGTGCCCTCGGGGACTCCTGGTCCACCAGCAGTGACACTCACCAAGTGGTATAAATGTTAAACGTCTTCAAATTGAATAGCATCATTTAAGAACAGATAAATTGGCAGCATGGACCAGACATGCACGTTTCGGGTACTTAACCCTCGTCAGTGATCCTCAATTCTAAACAATGTAATATGCCAAAAAAGTATGAAAGTTACTATGTCGAAAAAGCGTACCGAAAGACGTAGCACGATGGGTGGGATATGATGCTACAGGACCCACTTTTTAGAAATTTCAAGAAATTTTGATAACAGAAATTTTAGAATGCATTGAAGAAACGATCAACCGAAATTGATCGAACTTGGCTACATGTGCCCTCGGGGACTCCTGGTCCACCAGCAGTGACACTCACCAAGTGGTATAAATGTTAAACGTCTTCAAATTGAATAGCATCATTTAAGAACAGATAAATTGGCAGCATGGACCAGACATGCACGTTTCGGGTACTTAACCCTCGTCAGTGATCCTCAATTCTAAACAATGTAATATGCCAAAAAAGTATGAAAGTTACTATGTCGAAAAAGCGTACCGAAAGACGTAGCACGATGGGTGGGATATGATGCTACAGGACCCACTTTTTAGAAATTTCAAGAAATTTTGATAACAGAATTTTAGAATGCATTGAAGAAACGATCAACCGAAATTGATCGAACTTGGCTACATGTGCCCTCGGGGACTCCTGGTCCACCAGCAGTGACACTCACCAAGTGGTATAAATGTTAAACGTCTTCAAATTGAATAGCATCATTTAAGAACAGATAAATTGGCAGCATGGACCAGACATGCACGTTTCGGGTACTTAACCCTCGTCAGTGATCCTCAATTCTAAACAATGTAATATGCCAAAAAAGTATGAAAGTTACTATGTCGAAAAAGCGTACCGAAAGACGTAGCACGATGGGTGGGATATGATGCTACAGGACCCACTTTTTAGAAATTTCAAGAAATTTTGATAACAGAAATTTTAGAATGCATTGAAGAAACGATCAACCGAAATTGATCGAACTTGGCTACATGTGCCCTCGGGGACTCCTGGTCCACCAGCAGTGACACTCACCAAGTGGTATAAATGTTAAACGTCTTCAAATTGAATAGCATCATTTAAGAACAGATAAATTGGCAGCATGGACCAGACATGCACGTTTCGGGTACTTAACCCTCGTCAGTGATCCTCAATTCTAAACAATGTAATATGCCAAAAAAAGTATGAAAGTTACTATGTCGAAAAAGCGTACCGAAAGACGTAGCACGATGGGTGGGATATGATGCTACAGGACCCACTTTTTAGAAATTTCAAGAAATTTTGATAACAGAAATTTTAGAATGCATTGAAGAAACGATCAACCGAAATTGATCGAACTTGGCTACATGTGCCCTCGGGGACTCCTGGTCCACCAGCAGTGACACTCACCAAGTGGTATAAATGTTAAACGTCTTCAAATTGAATAGCATCATTTAAGAACAGATAAATTGGCAGCATGGACCAGACATGCACGTTTCGGGTACTTAACCCTCGTCAGTGATCCTCAATTCTAAACAATGTAATATGCCAAAAAAGTATGAAAGTTACTATGTCGAAAAAGCGTACCGAAAGACGTAGCACGATGGGTGGGATATGATGCTACAGGACCCACTTTTTAGAAATTTCAAGAAATTTTGATAACAGAAATTTTAGAATGCATTGAAGAAACGATCAACCGAAATTGATCGAACTTGGCTACATGTGCCCTCGGGGACTCCTGGTCCACCAGCAGTGACACTCACCAAGTGGTATAAATGTTAAACGTCTTCAAATTGAATAGCATCATTTAAGAACAGATAAATTGGCAGCATGGACCAGACATGCACGTTTCGGGTACTTAACCCTCGTCAGTGATCCTCAATTCTAAACAATGTAATATGCCAAAAAAGTATGAAAGTTACTATGTCGAGAAAGCGTACCGAAAGACGTAGCACACAGGGTGGGATATGATGCTACAGGACCCACTTTTTAGAAATTTCAAGAAATTTTGATAACAGAAATTTTAGAATGCATTGAAGAAACGATCAACCGAAATTGATCGAACTTGGCTACATGTGCCCTCGGGGACTCCTGGTCCACCAGCAGTGACACTCACCAAGTGGTATAAATGTTAAACGTCTTCAAATTGAATAGCATCATTTAAGAACAGATAAATTGGCAGCATGGACCAGACATGCACGTTTCGGGTACTTAACCCTCGTCAGTGATCCTCAATTCTAAACAATGTAATATGCCAAAAAAGTATGAAAGTTACTATGTCGAAAAAGCGTACCGAAAGACGTAGCACGATGGGTGGGATATGATGCTACAGGACCCACTTTTTAGAAATTTCAAGAAATTTTGATAACAGAAATTTTAGAATGCATTGAAGAAACGATCAACCGAAATTGATCGAACTTGGCTACATGTGCCCTCGGGGACTCCTGGTCCACCAGCAGTGACACTCACCAAGTGGTATAAATGTTAAACGTCTTCAAATTGAATAGCATCATTTAAGAACAGATAAATTGGCAGCATGGACCAGACATGCACGTTTCGGGTACTTAAACCTCGTCAGTGATCCTCAATTCTAAACAATGTAATATGCCAAAAAAGTATGAAAGTTACTATGTCGAGAAAGCGTACCGAAAGACGTAGCACGATGGGTGGGATATGATGCTACAGGACCCACTTTTTAGAAATTTCAAGAAATTTTGATAACAGAAATTTTAGAATGCATTGAAGAAACGATCAACCGAAATTGATCGAACTTGGCTACATGTGCCCTCGGGGACTCCTGGTCCACCAGCAGTGACACTCACCAAGTGGTATAAATGTTAAACGTCTTCAAATTGAATAGCATCATTTAAGAACAGATAAATTGGCAGCATGGACCAGACATGCACGTTTCGGGTACTTAAACCTCGTCAGTGATCCTCAATTCTAAACAATGTAATATGCCAAAAAAGTATGAAAGTTACTATGTCGAGAAAGCGTACCGAAAGACGTAGCACGATGGGTGGGATATGATGCTACAGGACCCACTTTTTAGAAATTTCAAGAAATTTTGATAACAGAAATTTTAGAATGCATTGAAGAAACGATCAACCGAAATTGATCGAACTTGGCTACATGTGCCCTCGGGGACTCCTGGTCCACCAGCAGTGACACTCACCAAGTGGTATAAATGTTAAACGTCTTCAAATTGAATAGCATCATTTAAGAACAGATAAATTGGCAGCATGGACCAGACATGCACGTTTCGGGTACTTAACCCTCGTCAGTGATCCTCAATTCTAAACAATGTAATATGCCAAAAAAGTATGAAAGTTACTATGTCGAAAAAGCGTACCGAAAGACGTAGCACGATGGGTGGGATATGATGCTACAGGACCCACTTTTTAGAAATTTCAAGAAATTTTGATAACAGAAATTTTAGAATGCATTGAAGAAACGATCAACCGAAATTGATCGAACTTGGCTACATGTGCCCTCGGGGACTCCTGGTCCACCAGCAGTGACACTCACCAAGTGGTATAAATGTTAAACGTCTTCAAATTGAATAGCATCATTTAAGAACAGATAAATTGGCAGCATGGACCAGACATGCACGTTTCGGGTACTTAACCCTCGTCAGTGATCCTCAATTCTAAACAATGTAATATGCCAAAAAAGTATGAAAGTTACTATGTCGAAAAAGCGTACCGAAAGACGTAGCACGATGGGTGGGATATGATGCTACAGGACCCACTTTTTAGAAATTTCAAGAAATTTTGATAACAGAAATTTTAGAATGCATTGAAGAAACGATCAACCGAAATTGATCGAACTTGGCTACATGTGCCCTCGGGGACTCCTGGTCCACCAGCAGTGACACTCACCAAGTGGTATAAATGTTAAACGTCTTCAAATTGAATAGCATCATTTAAGAACAGATAAATTGGCAGCATGGACCAGACATGCACGTTTCGGGTACTTAACCCTCGTCAGTGATCCTCAATTCTAAACAATGTAATATGCCAAAAAAGTATGAAAGTTACTATGTCGAAAAAGCGTACCGAAAGACGTAGCACGATGGGTGGGATATGATGCTACAGGACCCACTTTTTAGAAATTTCAAGAAATTTTGATAACAGAAATTTTAGAATGCATTGAAGAAACGATCAACCGAAATTGATCGAACTTGGCTACATGTGCCCTCGGGGACTCCTGGTCCACCAGCAGTGACACTCACCAAGTGGTATAAATGTTAAACGTCTTCAAATTGAATAGCATCATTTAAGAACAGATAAATTGGCAGCATGGACCAGACATGCACGTTTCGGGTACTTAACCCTCGTCAGTGATCCTCAATTCTAAACAATGTAATATGCCAAAAAAGTATGAAAGTTACTATGTCGAAAAAGCGTACCGAAAGACGTAGCACGATGGGTGGGATATGATGCTACAGGACCCACTTTTTAGAAATTTCAAGAAATTTTGATAACAGAATTTTAGAATGCATTGAAGAAACGATCAACCGAAATTGATCGAACTTGGCTACATGTGCCCTCGGGGACTCCTGGTCCACCAGCAGTGACACTCACCAAGTGGTATAAATGTTAAACGTCTTCAAATTGAATAGCATCATTTAAGAACAGATAAATTGGCAGCATGGACCAGACATGCACGTTTCGGGTACTTAACCCTCGTCAGTGATCCTCAATTCTAAACAATGTAATATGCCAAAAAAGTATGAAAGTTACTATGTCGAAAAAGCGTACCGAAAGACGTAGCACGATGGGTGGGATATGATGCTACAGGACCCACTTTTTAGAAATTTCAAGAAATTTTGATAACAGAAATTTTAGAATGCATTGAAGAAACGATCAACCGAAATTGATCGAACTTGGCTACATGTGCCCTCGGGGACTCCTGGTCCACCAGCAGTGACACTCACCAAGTGGTATAAATGTTAAACGTCTTCAAATTGAATAGCATCATTTAAGAACAGATAAATTGGCAGCATGGACCAGACATGCACGTTTCGGGTACTTAACCCTCGTCAGTGATCCTCAATTCTAAACAATGTAATATGCCAAAAAAGTATGAAAGTTACTATGTCGAAAAAGCGTACCGAAAGACGTAGCACGATGGGTGGGATATGATGCTACAGGACCCACTTTTTAGAAATTTCAAGAAATTTTGATAACAGAAATTTTAGAATGCATTGAAGAAACGATCAACCGAAATTGATCGAACTTGGCTACATGTGCCCTCGGGGACTCCTGGTCCACCAGCAGTGACACTCACCAAGTGGTATAAATGTTAAACGTCTTCAAATTGAATAGCATCATTTAAGAACAGATAAATTGGCAGCATGGACCAGACATGCACGTTTCGGGTACTTAACCCTCGTCAGTGATCCTCAATTCTAAACAATGTAATATGCCAAAAAAGTATGAAAGTTACTATGTCGAAAAAGCGTACCGAAAGACGTAGCACGATGGGTGGGATATGATGCTACAGGACCCACTTTTTAGAAATTTCAAGAAATTTTGATAACAGAAATTTTAGAATGCATTGAAGAAACGATCAACCGAAATTGATCGAACTTGGCTACATGTGCCCTCGGGGACTCCTGGTCCACCAGCAGTGACACTCACCAAGTGGTATAAATGTTAAACGTCTTCAAATTGAATAGCATCATTTAAGAACAGATAAATTGGCAGCATGGACCAGACATGCACGTTTCGGGTACTTAACCCTCGTCAGTGATCCTCAATTCTAAACAATGTAATATGCCAAAAAAGTATGAAAGTTACTATGTCGAAAAAGCGTACCGAAAGACGTAGCACGATGGGTGGGATATGATGCTACAGGACCCACTTTTTAGAAATTTCAAGAAATTTTGATAACAGAAATTTTAGAATGCATTGAAGAAACGATCAACCGAAATTGATCGAACTTGGCTACATGTGCCCTCGGGGACTCCTGGTCCACCAGCAGTGACACTCACCAAGTGGTATAAATGTTAAACGTCTTCAAATTGAATAGCATCATTTAAGAACAGATAAATTGGCAGCATGGACCAGACATGCACGTTTCGGGTACTTAACCCTCGTCAGTGATCCTCAATTCTAAACAATGTAATATGCCAAAAAAGTATGAAAGTTACTATGTCGAAAAAGCGTACCGAAAGACGTAGCACGATGGGTGGGATATGATGCTACAGGACCCACTTTTTAGAAATTTCAAGAAATTTTGATAACAGAAATTTTAGAATGCATTGAAGAAACGATCAACCGAAATTGATCGAACTTGGCTACATGTGCCCTCGGGGACTCCTGGTCCACCAGCAGTGACACTCACCAAGTGGTATAAATGTTAAACGTCTTCAAATTGAATAGCATCATTTAAGAACAGATAAATTGGCAGCATGGACCAGACATGCACGTTTCGGGTACTTAACCCTCGTCAGTGATCCTCAATTCTAAACAATGTAATATGCCAAAAAAGTATGAAAGTTACTATGTCGAAAAAGCGTACCGAAAGACGTAGCACGATGGGTGGGATATGATGCTACAGGACCCACTTTTTAGAAATTTCAAGAAATTTTGATAACAGAAATTTTAGAATGCATTGAAGAAACGATCAACCGAAATTGATCGAACTTGGCTACATGTGCCCTCGGGGACTCTTGGTCCACCAGCAGTGACACTCACCAAGTGGTATAAATGTTAAACGTCTTCAAATTGAATAGCATCATTTAAGAACAGATAAATTGGCAGCATGGACCAGACATGCACGTTTCGGGTACTTAACCCTCGTCAGTGATCCTCAATTCTAAACAATGTAATATGCCAAAAAAGTATGAAAGTTACTATGTCGAAAAAGCGTACCGAAAGACGTAGCACGATGGGTGGGATATGATGCTACAGGACCCACTTTTTAGAAATTTCAAGAAATTTTGATAACAGAAATTTTAGAATGCATTGAAGAAACGATCAACCGAAATTGATCGAACTTGGCTACATGTGCCCTCGGGGACTCCTGGTCCACCAGCAGTGACACTCACCAAGTGGTATAAATGTTAAACGTCTTCAAATTGAATAGCATCATTTAAGAACAGATAAATTGGCAGCATGGACCAGACATGCACGTTTCGGGTACTTAACCCTCGTCAGTGATCCTCAATTCTAAACAATGTAATATGCCAAAAAAGTATGAAAGTTACTATGTCGAAAAAGCGTACCGAAAGACGTAGCACGATGGGTGGGATATGATGCTACAGGACCCACTTTTTAGAAATTTCAAGAAATTTTAATAACAGAAATTTTAGAATGCATTGAAGAAACGATCAACCGAAATTGATCGAACTTGGCTACATGTGCCCTCGGGGACTCCTGGTCCACCAGCAGTGACACTCACCAAGTGGTATAAATGTTAAACGTCTTCAAATTGAATAGCATCATTTAAGAACAGATAAATTGGCAGCATGGACCAGACATGCACGTTTCGGGTACTTAACCCTCGTCAGTGATCCTCAATTCTAAACAATGTAATATGCCAAAAAAGTATGAAAGTTACTATGTCGAAAAAGCGTACCGAAAGACGTAGCACGATGGGTGGGATATGATGCTACAGGACCCACTTTTTAGAAATTTCAAGAAATTTTGATAACAGAAATTTTAGAATGCGTTGAAGAAACGATCAACCGAAATTGATCGAACTTGGCTACATGTGCCCTCGGGGACTCCTGGTCCACCAGCAGTGACACTCACCAAGTGGTATAAATGTTAAACGTCTTCAAATTGAATAGCATCATTTAAGAACAGATAAATTGGCAGCATGGACCAGACATGCACGTTTCGGGTACTTAACCCTCGTCAGTGATCCTCAATTCTAAACAATGTAATATGCCAAAAAAGTATGAAAGTTACTATGTCGAAAAAGCGTACCGAAAAACGTAGCACGATGGGTGGGATATGATGCTACAGGACCCACTTTTTAGAAATTTTGATAACAGAAATTTTAGAATGCATTGAAGAAACGATCAACCGAAATTGATCGAACTTGGCTACATGTGCCCTCGGGGACTCCTGGTCCACCAGCAGTGACACTCACCAAGTGGTATAAATGTTAAACGTCTTCAAATTGAATAGCATCATTTAAGAACAGATAAATTGGCAGCATGGACCAGACATGCACGTTTCGGGTACTTAACCCTCGTCAGTGATCCTCAATTCTAAACAATGTAATATGCCAAAAAAGTATGAAAGTTACTATGTCGAAAAAGCGTACCGAAAGACGTAGCACGATGGGTGGGATATGATGCTACAGGACCCACTTTTTAGAAATTTCAAGAAATTTTGATAACAGAAATTTTAGAATGCATTGAAGAAACGATCAACCGAAATTGATCGAACTTGGCTACATGTGCCCTCGGGGACTCCTGGTCCACCAGCAGTGACACTCACCAAGTGGTATAAATGTTAAACGTCTTCAAATTGAATAGCATCATTTAAGAACAGATAAATTGGCAGCATGGACCAGACATGCACGTTTCGGGTACTTAACCCTCGTCAGTGATCCTCAATTCTAAACAATGTAATATGCCAAAAAAGTATGAAAGTTACTATGTCGAAAAGCGTACCGAAAGACGTAGCACGATGGGTGGGATATGATGCTACAGGACCCACTTTTTAGAAATTTCAAGAAATTTTGATAACAGAAATTTTAGAATGCATTGAAGAAACGATCAACCGAAATTGATCGAACTTGGCTACATGTGCCCTCGGGGACTCCTGGTCCACCAGCAGTGACACTCACCAAGTGGTATAAATGTTAAACGTCTTCAAATTGAATAGCATCATTTAAGAACAGATAAATTGGCAGCATGGACCAGACATGCACGTTTCGGGTACTTAACCCTCGTCAGTGATCCTCAATTCTAAACAATGTAATATGCCAAAAAAGTATGAAAGTTACTATGTCGAAAAAGCGTACCGAAAGACGTAGCACGATGGGTGGGATATGATGCTACAGGACCCACTTTTTAGAAATTTCAAGAAATTTTGATAACAGAATTTTAGAATGCATTGAAGAAACGATCAACCGAAATTGATCGAACTTGGCTACATGTGCCCTCGGGGACTCCTGGTCCACCAGCAGTGACACTCACCAAGTGGTATAAATGTTAAACGTCTTCAAATTGAATAGCATCATTTAAGAACAGATAAATTGGCAGCATGGACCAGACATGCACGTTTCGGGTACTTAACCCTCGTCAGTGATCCTCAATTCTAAACAATGTAATATGCCAAAAAAGTATGAAAGTTACTATGTCGAAAAAGCGTACCGAAAGACGTAGCACGATGGGTGGGATATGATGCTACAGGACCCACTTTTTAGAAATTTCAAGAAATTTTGATAACAGAAATTTTAGAATGCATTGAAGAAACGATCAACCGAAATTGATCGAACTTGGCTACATGTGCCCTCGGGGACTCCTGGTCCACCAGCAGTGACACTCACCAAGTGGTATAAATGTTAAACGTCTTCAAATTGAATAGCATCATTTAAGAACAGATAAATTGGCAGCATGGACCAGACATGCACGTTTCGGGTACTTAACCCTCGTCAGTGATCCTCAATTCTAAACAATGTAATATGCCAAAAAAGTATGAAAGTTACTATGTCGAAAAAGCGTACCGAAAGACGTAGCACGATGGGTGGGATATGATGCTACAGGACCCACTTTTTAGAAATTTCAAGAAATTTTGATAACAGAAATTTTAGAATGCATTGAAGAAACGATCAACCGAAATTGATCGAACTTGGCTACATGTGCCCTCGGGGACTCCTGGTCCACCAGCAGTGACACTCACCAAGTGGTATAAATGTTAAACGTCTTCAAATTGAATAGCATCATTTAAGAACAGATAAATTGGCAGCATGGACCAGACATGCACGTTTCGGGTACTTAACCCTCGTCAGTGATCCTCAATTCTAAACAATGTAATATGCCAAAAAAGTATGAAAGTTACTATGTCGAAAAAGCGTACCGAAAGACGTAGCACGATGGGTGGGATATGATGCTACAGGACCCACTTTTTAGAAATTTCAAGAAATTTTGATAACAGAAATTTTAGAATGCATTGAAGAAACGATCAACCGAAATTGATCGAACTTGGCTACATGTGCCCTCGGGGACTCCTGGTCCACCAGCAGTGACACTCACCAAGTGGTATAAATGTTAAACGTCTTCAAATTGAATAGCATCATTTAAGAACAGATAAATTGGCAGCATGGACCAGACATGCACGTTTCGGGTACTTAACCCTCGTCAGTGATCCTCAATTCTAAACAATGTAATATGCCAAAAAAGTATGAAAGTTACTATGTCGAAAAAGCGTACCGAAAGACGTAGCACGATGGGTGGGATATGATGCTACAGGACCCACTTTTTAGAAATTTCAAGAAATTTTGATAACAGAAATTTTAGAATGCATTGAAGAAACGATCAACCGAAATTGATCGAACTTGGCTACATGTGCCCTCGGGGACTCCTGGTCCACCAGCAGTGACACTCACCAAGTGGTATAAATGTTAAACGTCTTCAAATTGAATAGCATCATTTAAGAACAGATAAATTGGCAGCATGGACCAGACATGCACGTTTCGGGTACTTAACCCTCGTCAGTGATCCTCAATTCTAAACAATGTAATATGCCAAAAAAGTATGAAAGTTACTATGTCGAAAAAGCGTACCGAAAGACGTAGCACGATGGGTGGGATATGATGCTACAGGACCCACTTTTTAGAAATTTCAAGAAATTTTGATAACAGAAATTTTAGAATGCATTGAAGAAACGATCAACCGAAATTGATCGAACTTGGCTACATGTGCCCTCGGGGACTCCTGGTCCACCAGCAGTGACACTCACCAAGTGGTATAAATGTTAAACGTCTTCAAATTGAATAGCATCATTTAAGAACAGATAAATTGGCAGCATGGACCAGACATGCACGTTTCGGGTACTTAACCCTCGTCAGTGATCCTCAATTCTAAACAATGTAATATGCCAAAAAAGTATGAAAGTTACTATGTCGAAAAAGCGTACCGAAAGACGTAGCACGATGGGTGGGATATGATGCTACAGGACCCACTTTTTAGAAATTTCAAGAAATTTTGATAACAGAAATTTTAGAATGCATTGAAGAAACGATCAACCGAAATTGATCGAACTTGGCTACATGTGCCCTCGGGGACTCCTGGTCCACCAGCAGTGACACTCACCAAGTGGTATAAATGTTAAACGTCTTCAAATTGAATAGCATCATTTAAGAACAGATAAATTGGCAGCATGGACCAGACATGCACGTTTCGGGTACTTAACCCTCGTCAGTGATCCTCAATTCTAAACAATGTAATATGCCAAAAAAGTATGAAAGTTACTATGTCGAAAAAGCGTACCGAAAGACGTAGCACGATGGGTGGGATATGATGCTACAGGACCCACTTTTTAGAAATTTCAAGAAATTTTGATAACAGAAATTTTAGAATGCATTGAAGAAACGATCAACCGAAATTGATCGAACTTGGCTACATGTGCCCTCGGGGACTCCTGGTCCACCAGCAGTGACACTCACCAAGTGGTATAAATGTTAAACGTCTTCAAATTGAATAGCATCATTTAAGAACAGATAAATTGGCAGCATGGACCAGACATGCACGTTTCGGGTACTTAACCCTCGTCAGTGATCCTCAATTCTAAACAATGTAATATGCCAAAAAAGTATGAAAGTTACTATGTCGAAAAAGCGTACCGAAAGACGTAGCACGATGGGTGGGATATGATGCTACAGGACCCACTTTTTAGAAATTTCAAGAAATTTTGATAACAGAAATTTTAGAATGCATTGAAGAAACGATCAACCGAAATTGATCGAACTTGGCTACATGTGCCCTCGGGGACTCCTGGTCCACCAGCAGTGACACTCACCAAGTGGTATAAATGTTAAACGTCTTCAAATTGAATAGCATCATTTAAGAACAGATAAATTGGCAGCATGGACCAGACATGCACGTTTCGGGTACTTAACCCTCGTCAGTGATCCTCAATTCTAAACAATGTAATATGCCAAAAAGTATGAAAGTTACTATGTCGAAAAAGCGTACCGAAAGACGTAGCACGATGGGTGGGATATGATGCTACAGGACCCACTTTTTAGAAATTTCAAGAAATTTTAATAACAGAAATTTTAGAATGCATTGAAGAAACGATCAACCGAAATTGATCGAACTTGGCTACATGTGCCCTCGGGGACTCCTGGTCCACCAGCAGTGACACTCACCAAGTGGTATAAATGTTAAACGTCTTCAAATTGAATAGCATCATTTAAGAACAGATAAATTGGCAGCATGGACCAGACATGCACGTTTCGGGTACTTAACCCTCGTCAGTGATCCTCAATTCTAAACAATGTAATATGCCAAAAAAGTATGAAAGTTACTATGTCGAAAAAGCGTACCGAAAGACGTAGCACGATGGGTGGGATATGATGCTACAGGACCCACTTTTTAGAAATTTCAAGAAATTTTGATAACAGAAATTTTAGAATGCGTTGAAGAAACGATCAACCGAAATTGATCGAACTTGGCTACATGTGCCCTCGGGGACTCCTGGTCCACCAGCAGTGACACTCACCAAGTGGTATAAATGTTAAACGTCTTCAAATTGAATAGCATCATTTAAGAACAGATAAATTGGCAGCATGGACCAGACATGCACGTTTCGGGTACTTAACCCTCGTCAGTGATCCTCAATTCTAAACAATGTAATATGCCAAAAAAGTATGAAAGTTACTATGTCGAAAAAGCGTACCGAAAGACGTAGCACGATGGGTGGGATATGATGCTACAGGACCCACTTTTTAGAAATTTTGATAACAGAAATTTTAGAATGCATTGAAGAAACGATCAACCGAAATTGATCGAACTTGGCTACATGTGCCCTCGGGGACTCCTGGTCCACCAGCAGTGACACTCACCAAGTGGTATAAATGTTAAACGTCTTCAAATTGAATAGCATCATTTAAGAACAGATAAATTGGCAGCATGGACCAGACATGCACGTTTCGGGTACTTAACCCTCGTCAGTGATCCTCAATTCTAAACAATGTAATATGCCAAAAAAGTATGAAAGTTACTATGTCGAAAAAGCGTACCGAAAGACGTAGCACGATGGGTGGGATATGATGCTACAGGACCCACTTTTTAGAAATTTCAAGAAATTTTGATAACAGAAATTTTAGAATGCATTGAAGAAACGATCAACCGAAATTGATCGAACTTGGCTACATGTGCCCTCGGGGACTCCTGGTCCACCAGCAGTGACACTCACCAAGTGGTATAAATGTTAAACGTCTTCAAATTGAATAGCATCATTTAAGAACAGATAAATTGGCAGCATGGACCAGACATGCACGTTTCGGGTACTTAACCCTCGTCAGTGATCCTCAATTCTAAACAATGTAATATGCCAAAAAAGTATGAAAGTTACTATGTCGAAAAAGCGTACCGAAAGACGTAGCACGATGGGTGGGATATGATGCTACAGGACCCACTTTTTAGAAATTTTGATAACAGAAATTTTAGAATGCATTGAAGAAACGATCAACCGAAATTGATCGAACTTGGCTACATGTGCCCTCGGGGACTCCTGGTCCACCAGCAGTGACACTCACCAAGTGGTATAAATGTTAAACGTCTTCAAATTGAATAGCATCATTTAAGAACAGATAAATTGGCAGCATGGACCAGACATGCACGTTTCGGGTACTTAACCCTCGTCAGTGATCCTCAATTCTAAACAATGTAATATGCCAAAAAAGTATGAAAGTTACTATGTCGAAAAAGCGTACCGAAAGACGTAGCACGATGGGTGGGATATGATGCTACAGGACCCACTTTTTAGAAATTTCAAGAAATTTTGATAACAGAAATTTTAGAATGCATTGAAGAAACGATCAACCGAAATTGATCGAACTTGGCTACATGTGCCCTCGGGGACTCCTGGTCCACCAGCAGTGACACTCACCAAGTGGTATAAATGTTAAACGTCTTCAAATTGAATAGCATCATTTAAGAACAGATAAATTGGCAGCATGGACCAGACATGCACGTTTCGGGTACTTAACCCTCGTCAGTGATCCTCAATTCTAAACAATGTAATATGCCAAAAAAGTATGAAAGTTACTATGTCGAAAAAGCGTACCGAAAGACGTAGCACGATGGGTGGGATATGATGCTACAGGACCCACTTTTTAGAAATTTCAAGAAATTTTGATAACAGAAATTTTAGAATGCATTGAAGAAACGATCAACCGAAATTGATCGAACTTGGCTACATGTGCCCTCGGGGACTCCTGGTCCACCAGCAGTGACACTCACCAAGTGGTATAAATGTTAAACGTCTTCAAATTGAATAGCATCATTTAAGAACAGATAAATTGGCAGCATGGACCAGACATGCACGTTTCGGGTACTTAACCCTCGTCAGTGATCCTCAATTCTAAACAATGTAATATGCCAAAAAGTATGAAAGTTACTATGTCGAAAAAGCGTACCGAAAGACGTAGCACGATGGGTGGGATATGATGCTACAGGACCCACTTTTTAGAAATTTCAAGAAATTTTGATAACAGAAATTTTAGAATGCATTGAAGAAACGATCAACCGAAATTGATCGAACTTGGCTACATGTGCCCTCGGGGACTCCTGGTCCACCAGCAGTGACACTCACCAAGTGGTATAAATGTTAAACGTCTTCAAATTGAATAGCATCATTTAAGAACAGATAAATTGGCAGCATGGACCAGACATGCACGTTTCGGGTACTTAACCCTCGTCAGTGATCCTCAATTCTAAACAATGTAATATGCCAAAAAAGTATGAAAGTTACTATGTCGAAAAAGCGTACCGAAAGACGTAGCACGATGGGTGGGATATGATGCTACAGGACCCACTTTTTAGAAATTCCAAGAAATTTTAATAACAGAAATTTTAGAATGCATTGAAGAAACGATCAAGATACATCGGTCCCACCCGAGGGGTCTCATCTGGAAAAACATGAAAGAGTACTTTTCTCTCATATCTAAGGACCAAAGTTAAAACTGAAAGACAAAAGACGAAATTTGAAAAATGAAATGAGAAAAAAAAAAGAAAAATAAACTACGAATATTAGGCTTTTTCAAAATATAACACAAGAATACATTGAAAAACGATCTTAAAATCGGTGCAAGCTTGTTTGCTTTGCGTGCTGAAATTATGACGTCACAAAAGTCTCATGTGATATGAGATACAGCTTTCACGTGATATTTCATATAGATGTCGTTCACATAGCTGTATCTCATGGGTCTTCTCTGTAAAACATACTTGGGTATGAGAGAAAATGCCGATATCTTTTGTGGTATTCCTGTTTTAGTCATTGCTTTTGTGTTTGTATTTTTCATAATAATTTGAATTTCTGAATTTACATGTATTATAATTGTTTTACTATTTTAAATTGGAAATTCTGGAATCAAAACGTGAGGTTTTTGAGCCTTGCTCTGTTTTCTTTTTAGAATTTTTATACCATGACAAATATGGATAATGACTATATCCCTGTATACAGCACAAAATCGATAATTCAGAAAATCAGAAACCGAAGGCATACAAAATCAGGACAAAACAGGAACCAAAGCAAACAAACAAAAACCTCCACCACATGAAAAGAAGCGAACTCCCGATATGGGAGTGAGATCAGGTGCCCAGGAAGAGTAAGCATCTCCTGCTTGCATGCAACACCCGCCGCTTCAATTCGGTAGAACTGTCACATCCGGTAACTTCCATTTCGGAAGACATAGAGTACAATCTTGGGTTGGATGGTTCAAATGGTCTATGACAGAATATCACCCACCATTCTGGAAAGTGGAACATCATAGTGTATGACGAGTTCGACCGTAGAACTTCCTCAGTGACGATGTTAGTCGGTCACAAACATATCCCTGACTGAGAAGCTTATCTGAAAGACGCCTAGCTCTCAGAACAAAATCCGTATATTTCGTACTTGCTCTGGCATAGCGTATCAACTGAGATATGAACACGCCATAAGCAGGCGATGAAGGGATGTTGCTATTCAGAAAAGGAAAGTTTGTAATGCTGAAATTGAAGTTGTCACGTTTGTCATAGAGTGAGGTGTTCATGTGACCATCAGTGTCGTAGGACAACATTATGTCCAAATAGGATGCTGAATTATTTGTCTCTGTAGTTTCTTTGACTTCAAGCTCTGAAGGATAGATTCTGCTCAGGTAATCTGCGAATTTCGGATTATTGATGGACAAAACATCGTTTATGTATCTATAAGTGAAGTTGAAGTCAGAAGCTAAGTATCTTTTCCCTTCAGAGACCAAAGATTGAATGAATTCAGCTTCGTACGAGTAAAGGAAAATGTCGGCAAAGAGTGGGGCACAATTGGTCCCCATTGGAATTCCGACAATTTGCTGAAAGACCTTTCCTCCAAACACCACAAAAATGTTGTCGATCAAAAAGTTTAACATCTGAATAATATCTGTTTCAGTGTACTTATTTTCAGAATCGGACTTTTCTTTTACAATGTTAAACGTCTTTAAATTCAATAGCATCATTTAAAACCTGATAAATTAACAGCATGGACCAGACATGCACGTTTCGGGTACTAAACCCTCGTCAGTGATCCTTAATCTAAATAATGTAATATGGCCAAAAAGTATGAAAATGATTATGTCCAAAAATTTACCAAAAGATGTAGCAATATGGGTGGGATATGATGCTACAGGACCCACATTTTAGAAATTTCAAGAAATTTTGTAACAGAAAATTTCAAATGCGTTGAAGAGACAGACGATCAACCGAAGTTGATCGAACTTGGCTACATGTGCCCTCGGGGACTCTTGGTCCACCAGCAGTGACACTCACCAAGTAGTTCAAATGTTAAACGTCTTTAAATTCAATAGCATCATTTAAAACCTGATAAATTAACAGCATGGACCAGACATGCACGTTTCGGGTACTAAACCCTCGTCAGTGATCCTTAATCTAAATAATGTAATATGGCCAAAAAGTATGAAAATGATTATGTCCAAAAATTTACCAAAAGATGTAGCAATATGGGTGGGATATGATGCTACAGGACCCACATTTTAGAAATTTCAAGAAATTTTGTAACAGAAAATTTCAAATGCGTTGAAGAGACAGACGATCAACCGAAGTTGATCGAACTTGGCTACATGTGCCCTCGGGGACTCTTGGTCCACCAGCAGTGACACTCACCAAGTAGTTCAAATGTTAAACGTCTTTAAATTCAATAGCATCATTTAAAACCTGATAAATTAACAGCATGGACCAGACATGCACGTTTCGGGTACTAAACCCTCGTCAGTGATCCTTAATCTAAATAATGTAATATGGCCAAAAAGTATGAAAATGATTATGTCCAAAAATTTACCAAAAGATGTAGCAATATGGGTGGGATATGATGCTACAGGACCCACATTTTAGAAATTTCAAGAAATTTTGTAACAGAAAATTTCAAATGCGTTGAAGAGACAGACGATCAACCGAAGTTGATCGAACTTGGCTACATGTGCCCTCGGGGACTCTTGGTCCACCAGCAGTGACACTCACCAAGTAGTTCAAATGTTAAACGTCTTTAAATTCAATAGCATCATTTAAAACCTGATAAATTAACAGCATGGACCAGACATGCACGTTTCGGGTACTAAACCCTCGTCAGTGATCCTTAATCTAAATAATGTAATATGGCCAAAAAGTATGAAAATGATTATGTCCAAAAATTTACCAAAAGATGTAGCAATATGGGTGGGATATGATGCTACAGGACCCACATTTTAGAAATTTCAAGAAATTTTGTAACAGAAAATTTCAAATGCGTTGAAGAGACAGACGATCAACCGAAGTTGATCGAACTTGGCTACATGTGCCCTCGGGGACTCTTGGTCCACCAGCAGTGACACTCACCAAGTAGTTCAAATGTTAAACGTCTTTAAATTCAATAGCATCATTTAAAACCTGATAAATTAACAGCATGGACCAGACATGCACGTTTCGGGTACTAAACCCTCGTCAGTGATCCTTAATCTAAATAATGTAATATGGCCAAAAAGTATGAAAATGATTATGTCCAAAAATTTACCAAAAGATGTAGCAATATGGGTGGGATATGATGCTACAGGACCCACATTTTAGAAATTTCAAGAAATTTTGTAACAGAAAATTTCAAATGCGTTGAAGAGACAGACGATCAACCGAAGTTGATCGAACTTGGCTACATGTGCCCTCGGGGACTCTTGGTCCACCAGCAGTGACACTCACCAAGTAGTTCAAATGTTAAACGTCTTTAAATTCAATAGCATCATTTAAAACCTGATAAATTAACAGCATGGACCAGACATGCACGTTTCGGGTACTAAACCCTCGTCAGTGATCCTTAATCTAAATAATGTAATATGGCCAAAAAGTATGAAAATGATTATGTCCAAAAATTTACCAAAAGATGTAGCAATATGGGTGGGATATGATGCTACAGGACCCACATTTTAGAAATTTCAAGAAATTTTGTAACAGAAAATTTCAAATGCGTTGAAGAGACAGACGATCAACCGAAGTTGATCGAACTTGGCTACATGTGCCCTCGGGGACTCTTGGTCCACCAGCAGTGACACTCACCAAGTAGTTCAAATGTTAAACGTCTTTAAATTCAATAGCATCATTTAAAACCTGATAAATTAACAGCATGGACCAGACATGCACGTTTCGGGTACTAAACCCTCGTCAGTGATCCTTAATCTAAATAATGTAATATGGCCAAAAAGTATGAAAATGATTATGTCCAAAAATTTACCAAAAGATGTAGCAATATGGGTGGGATATGATGCTACAGGACCCACATTTTAGAAATTTCAAGAAATTTTGTAACAGAAAATTTCAAATGCGTTGAAGAGACAGACGATCAACCGAAGTTGATCGAACTTGGCTACATGTGCCCTCGGGGACTCTTGGTCCACCAGCAGTGACACTCACCAAGTAGTTCAAATGTTAAACGTCTTTAAATTCAATAGCATCATTTAAAACCTGATAAATTAACAGCATGGACCAGACATGCACGTTTCGGGTACTAAACCCTCGTCAGTGATCCTTAATCTAAATAATGTAATATGGCCAAAAAGTATGAAAATGATTATGTCCAAAAATTTACCAAAAGATGTAGCAATATGGGTGGGATATGATGCTACAGGACCCACATTTTAGAAATTTCAAGAAATTTTGTAACAGAAAATTTCAAATGCGTTGAAGAGACAGACGATCAACCGAAGTTGATCGAACTTGGCTACATGTGCCCTCGGGGACTCTTGGTCCACCAGCAGTGACACTCACCAAGTAGTTCAAATGTTAAACGTCTTTAAATTCAATAGCATCATTTAAAACCTGATAAATTAACAGCATGGACCAGACATGCACGTTTCGGGTACTAAACCCTCGTCAGTGATCCTTAATCTAAATAAAGTAGGTTTTGTCATAGTTCACAACAATAAATTTGTATTTGCGATTACCGTTCTTACTTGTAAACGCATTACTTATAATTTTTGCGAGTCTTTCTTTCAATTTAGAATGTGGAATTGTAGTGTAAAGTGTCGATAGAAGTAGTAGAAGATAAGAATGTTATCTTGCAGATCACCTAACTTTCAAACCAAAGATACGATTTCAACGTCAACATCTTTCCCTTATCGGTATATGTAACTTACTTTCATCGCCATATCAAATTTCATCCAAACGTTATATCAGCTAAAAAGTTATATGATGTACAAAATCTGAAGGAGGAGCGCTTACAGGTAGGTCTTTCCAGAGATAAGATCCTCATCCAGATGACCGCAAAATGATAAATAACAGGGACGAATTGATTCAAATTCGAACGAATCTTTCATTTATGTTTTGTTTAACAAAATAATGATGTAATCATTTCAATTTGTAGCTTAATACACGAGTAACAACGTGCAAAGATGATGAAGGTGAAGAACTTTATTGTAAGAGACAGGGAAGGAAAGCAGTGTTGTTAGTGAGAAAGCTATGTACCGGCAACTTCGTCTGTAAAGCGATCAATCAGCGACACCAATGTGTCTGTAAGGATGGTTATACTAAGAAAAGGAGTTCTTGCAAACCAATAGGTATTAGCATGATTTTACTAGCATTTCTCTTTAATCATTGAACAATTTCGGCATGCATAGTCTCCGATTTTCATGAAATTTCACACATAAGTAGGGACCAATGAGAAAAGGAAAATTTGACAAAAAATATATTTCTAGGTCATCTGGTTACTATGGCAAAGGCCTTTAAAGTTGAGAAATTGGCAAAATTTAGCTAATTTGAAGCTGTACAATTAGGTCTATATACGACATTATTGGAAGATTTTTTTATGCAACTTAAAGACAAGGACATAAAATTTAAAATAAGCTCACTAGTAGTGTCTGATATTGTTAAAAAGACTGGTTACCATGACAATATAATAAGTTGGTTTTGATATTTTGATTTCAAAATGCTGTTTGTATTTTCCAATTTTCCTTCTCTCTTGATGGGTATATGATAAAGAAATAGGATTTATTTTATCAAATGAGCAAATTCAAGATAAATCAACTTGTTTCTATGTATATGTTACCTTGGCAATGGTAACTATGGTCTATAATATAACTTATTTTGCAACTTCAGAGTCATTTTAAAAAGTTTTGCACCATGATAAACAGATAAAAATTGTTGGAAATATCCTACACAAAGAGCTCTTTCAAAAACCGCGAAAAAGTTATGGGGAACATATATTACCATGGCAACCATTTTTCATTATTTTCATAAAACAGTAATTATTAATCCCAGGAAGTTCAAACTCAATGTCAATAAAGAGAAAGTAAGCCTCTGTCAAAATACAATACAAAATACAACAGTTTCAAATGGTTGCTATAGTAATTTGACCATACATAGAATTAAGCATTTTTTGTTGTTTTTCAAAGCCTTTTCCTCAAAAAACGAAACAGGCTTACACACCCGTTTTTACATATACGATAAAGCGAAGTCTAAACTTTATTTTAGATTAGAAAAAAATCAGATTACTTAGCTTTTGATGCCCGTATCCTAGGACTCAAAGTGTGCCTATGTGCAATTTTACACAATTGTTCCCATAGCAACGGGCTATTTCCTGACTATCTTTAAAAAATTTCTTTCATGTAATGAAAAATCTACTTGAATGCATTTAATAATTTCATCACTTGGAATTAAAATTCAATTATCTAGTAAAAAAGGACTCTAGATATTGTCAAAAATTGCTTTCATTTTTGCGATTTGAGGTCATATTGCCATTGCAACGAACAGAAACTTTGTCCCAATGTGAATGCTCATGTTTTATTTGCATAACTCAAAAACTCAAAAATGTTACTGATTTATCATTGAATGTTGAAAAAATGCCATAAACACTATGTTGATAGGGTACCTGTGTTGTTGCTTTGGAAACATATAGATAGGACCATACACCCAACATTATTATTACTTAACTTGAAAGAGCAATGATAGGGTACTGATAAATCATCAGTGTTTGTTCTAGATTGTGCTTCATAAATGATGTATGTGACTTCAAAAGCGCCCCAAAATGCATTTTTTCAATATTCAAAGACCGTTTCCATGGTAACCGGATGTGATATTGAGAAAATTTTTAACATATTTTTACTTATGGGTCAGACCCAATCTTATTTACAAATTATTTCAAAATCTGAGACATGCCGAGCCATGCGTCCTTCATAAAAAAGCAAATGCTTAAAGAGAATAGCTATTAATCTCGGAGTCACTGGTTAAGGAATTAGTTCTTCTTTAAGGTAAGGTTAGCAAGTTCAAACGGGCAAATTATATAAACATTATACACATCACTGAAATCAGGAAGGATTCCTCTCTCAAATGATGGAATTAGATTAAAAATTGTCCGTTTCATATTCTATCATGAAAAGGTTAAAAAACAAGATATGTCTCAATTTCATCTAAAATCAATATATCTACCTTTATTATCCAAAATTATGAGATTCACTAGACAAAAAGAGACAAAACTATTAAATTGTATCTATACAATGTTCACAATATCAAAATATCAAAGTATATTCAGTACTGGTATACCTCATTATGAAAAAATCGTTATCTTAACAATTTTGGTTAAAAAAGAAACGGTTGCCATGGCAACAAAAAAGATGAAAACTTCCCTATTATACGTCCATCTGTTTAGTAAAAAAGTAATGACAAAAAGAAATTGATATTGTCATTATTATAAGCTAATTAAGCTCGTATGTACCCGAGTTCCTTTTCGAGGAAATATTACATAAACAGCCATGGGTAGCATGGCTGTAAAAACATTTTTACAACATTTTAAGTTCTTTTTGATTTTGTCCTTCTTGGAACAGAGCTAAAATCCAAAAAAATATCTATACATAATGATATTACTCTATCATAACATATTTCCCAGAATGAAAACTTAGAAACCCCACTCCGTTACCATGGCAACAGCAGCTGTAGATTTTCCCGCCAAATATGATATTTGAGAAATCCAGCTTATCAAATTAGCATATTTTCAATGTTAATGGACATTTGTATCACATATATTCAAAAGGCGATAATAGTAGTCCTAGACAAATACTGAATACATTGTAGTTATAATTTTAGGGTATCATCAAAATTATTAATTCATAAGAAAATTCTCTGTTGGCATCTTTATCAGTAAAACAGCTGCAGTGTAAAAGGTAGGTCATACTCAATGGTCAAAGTCAAAATACTTGGTATCAATAGAAAGGCCTTGAAATAAGCCATACATGTGTAAAATATGAAAGTCCTATCACAAACCATTAAAGATTTATGGCCGAGGTTAAAATTTTTGCAGACAAAAAGCAGTGTTCTGCCCAGAAATTTCAGATAGCATGGTGCTAAGTCTTCTCAGTGCACCTTGCGTTTGGATGCGCCATTGCGCGTAGCGTCATTCAATGTTGCATCATTGCATACTGTTTTATGTGTTGTTGCTTTATTACTAACTCTTCAAAATAATTTTGATAATGAAATAAATGTGTTAATAAAACAACATTCTTATCTACATGCCAATTATCATTAAAAATTTAGACAGTGAGATCATTGGTGTTCTATTTGTAAAGAGAGAGTCATGACAGTTTTAAAACTCAATTAGTTTTGGGCCTTTTGAGCAAAATTATCTTGAGACTGTCTCATGACCGTAACTCCAGGTAGCTTAGTGTAAGGTTTACGTTTTTCAAAAGTAGGTCAAACTCCAAGGTTGTGATTCCGAGGTCAAACCTTTTGGTATTGATGGGAATATCTTGCCACAAAGAATACATATGAAATATAACAGCCCTAATCACTAAAGATTCAAGAATTTGTATGGCCAAAATTAAAGCTTTTGCTGACAAGATGAAAGGCAAACAGATAGGTAATTATTAAACTATATGCCCCCACATTTTTTAATAAAGGGGAGATAAATTAGTTGAATATTATTCTTACACAATCAAATGCAAATTTTTATTAAACAATTTCACTACTCTTTAATCACTAATCACATTCAGCATTAAGATTTATAGCATCAGCACTCATACTTTCTATAATCTATAAACATTGTTACAGAAGTATTCAATATTTTACATTTTTGTATTCTCAATTCTTCACATATTCAATTATTTTTCATCATATACAATGTACGTAATGTCTGTGAAAAGATATACAATCATATCACAAGTTCAAGGTGTATCATAGATGCATTGTGTTGGATTGAACAAAAAAACTTGCACCAAGAATAAATAATTTCTTGTACTACAATTTGTAAAGACAGATTAAAGAAGCCATACTTAACACATTTACATGAATTTCGCAGTCTATGGTCGTAATATTCCGTAACTAGAACTGCCCTAAAGTGGACGGATTATACCCCCCGCGGGACGTTTTTTATAAATGGGACCATTTATGATGCAATGTGAAAAGCCTACCATTAATAGTATAAAAGAAAACTGCTTTCAAAACATCTTAACATAAAATGTTGTATAGGGTGAAGGTCAAGGTCACAGGGTCAAAAGTCATGGTACCAAAATGTAGTACTCTTTACGGTGAATGTGTGTATGATATATGAAAGGCCTACTATTAATAGTATAAAAGAATTCTGCTTTCAAAACTTCTTAACCGGACAGACAGACAGACGGACAGACAGACGGACAGACAGACGGACAGACAGACGGACAGGATGATTCCTATATACCCCCCTAAACTTCGTTTGCGCGGGTATAATTATCAATAAACTACCACCAAAGTCCCATGACCTTGATCTCAGATCAATAGGGCATATCCTTAAATGATAGGAAATATTTCTGGTAAGTGTCATATCGTCACCAGACGGACACTAGGCTTGATACTTGACCAATCTACAGTCTTGTACAAGCGCATTCTTAAAACTTGCACTCTGACTGACTGTGACGACGGGACTCCATGACGGGCCCTGTCCAAACCTCTTTAGAGAAGACAGGGCTCCGACCACCTGTCCTCTCTGAATGTCAGTCGGACTCCTCGGGTGAAAACATACATGAGCTCGCGGCGGCAAAGCACGGATTGTATTACGAACGCCCTCTTTTTATATTCATTTACATATTCATCTGTGTTGCTTGGGCCCCTGCATTTTGCGGTCTTGTTTGTGTGTGGTCATCTGACAGTGAGGAGGTTGTTTTACACCACAATTGTACGTTCTTCGAGACCTCTGGGTAATCGGAAAGTGGGAGGGTTGTGCGCACGTAATCCAGGATAACCATACCTTCTGCTATTTCCGTGGCAGATGGCCGTCCAAAGTCGGCACCCGTTGCCCATTGGTCTCGTTGGTTTATGTGTAGACCTTTGTGTTTGATGTTTCTGTGTTGTGCGTTGACGTTCCTTGTCCCTTACGCGTCTCTTTGTGCTTGTCTGCTTTGTGTTTTTGCATTGGGTGTTTTGGGGTTTTGCTGTGGGTGCTACAACCTGGTGTTGTTGGAGATCCCCTCCTTTGTTTGATACATGTAGGTGCGCATTACACACTTTTATTGTGTCCTCTAACTTGACCTTTGGACCCAAAGTTTCACCAGGCTTCTCTCCCCATATGCCACCTTCGCTCGACCTGACATGGAATTTTCAGTGTGGTAAAGACAGTTGCCAAGCAATAGATGTTGATTCAATGCAGCACTAGTGGAAAAGGATCGTTAGGCAATCAAATTATGTTGCTGACATTTTCTTTTTCTGAATTCGCAGACCATCTGCATTGGAATCTGTCAATGTATTAAATCAAAATATCTTATTTTTCAAAATCCTTGAGCAATTGCTTCTATCCAGCGAAATTTGAAAATCAGCTTAACATTTACAGTGAAACCTGTCTAAACCGATACCTGTCTAATCCGATAACCTGTCTATTCCGATAGAATTCTGTGGTCCCAAAGAATTTTCTATCTTTTCCTATATAAAATAACCTGTGTAAACCGAACACTGCCTACTCCGAATACCGATACACATTTTTGGTCCCAGTGACATTTTATACATGTACGATATGCTAAAACAACAACTATCTTGACCAACTCATGTTTTGATTAATTATCACCCCAAGCTGATCAATTAAAACTTATAATAGCTCAATGGAATCCATTTCTCTTATTAGTAACCTGCCCAAGCCATGGCCAGTTTGTAGTATGATGAGATTAATTTGTTTGTAAACTTATCACCAAGTACAAATATGTAAATTCCATGATAGCCAATTCCATCTGACTTGAAATCTTTTTCATGGAGTAAACATTTAATGTAACTTTATATCACAAAGAGGATAATTTTCATGAGAAATAAGAGTTTCAAAAGTTCATGGTAAACATGAAAGCAATATTACTAGCTGTTTTACAGATTTATAGTGAATTTTTCACTAGGAATATAAAGATGATTTGAAGAAATTGTCAGAATGTCTAAATTCTATTAAACCTGTGTAATCCGATAACCTGTCTACACTGATATTTTTTCATGGTCCGAGTCAATATCGGTTTAGACAGGTTTCACTGTATATGACATCCTTTTCATTGCTTATCTAACGATGTTTGTTTCATTTGTGACTATTATAGCCAGGTCAAGAAAAGACAGGTAAAATGCAAATAACACTACAATTTTCTCTATAAATCTCCTTTCCAGGGCTGTGATCTTGGCATACAGAACATATTCACTTTGACTTCAATACTATTTTCTCTTATCAATGCAATTTTTCATCGAAATTTTAAAGTACAATGTAGTTACAGCCAAGCATTAAGTAACAGTCTGTAAACTAGTACTGCTCACAGTGTTTTTTCAAATGAGATCCTGACGATAATCTCAACAGCATTCACAATAGAGCACCAAATTGAGCATCGACGGACCCTTTGCAAGCTAGAGGTGGGACCAGTTGCCCGGGAGGAGTAAGCATCCCCTGTTGGCTAGCCGCACCCGCCTTCGATGTTTAAGCACGAAACTAAAATCAATATATAAAATTCATGAACTGTCTTACGTCGTGTCTATATAGAAAGTGCTATGGCGACAATGTCAGGGAAATATATTCAAAACACTTACTGTCAAACCCCTCGCGGGGAACTTTTTTACGAGCTCCACACGGCAAAGGGCATAAGTGTGACACAAATGAGTTAAAGAAGATCCTGACGATAATCTCAACAGCATTCACAAAAGAGCACCAAATTGAACATCGACGGACCCCTAGCAAGCTAGAGGTGGGACCAGGTGCCCGGGAGGAGTAAGCATCCCCTGTTGGGTAGCCGCACCCGCCTTCGATGTTTAAGCAAGAAACTAAAAACTATAAAATTCATGCACTGTATTACGTCGTGTCTATATAGAAAGTGCTATGGTGACAATGTCAGGGAAATATATTCAAAACACTTACTATCAAACCCCTCGCGGGGAACTTTTTTACAGTATCATTATCTGCAGCAACAACTTTAACCTAGAGAATTGTTAATGTTCTGCTTAGGTCTTAGTACATAGCTGAAAGACTTGTTTTAATTACCATCTGAATCTGGGAATTGAAATGTATATTGTCCCATCCTGCCTTTACCAACAAAATTTTCTGTGAGTCTCCACTGCACAAGTTTACCTTTAATTGTAAAAGTTTGAAAATTAAATTTAATAAAACAACTTTAAAGATGGTGTGGTGGAATTACATGTGCATAGTACATGTACATGTAATAAGAAAAAATGACCGACATTTTTAGACCTGCATTGCTAAAATTCTAAACTGAAGAACAATGTACATGCAGTAGAAACAAAATACAGTGTACTATATCGTCAGTGCTTGAAATTAACTTTTACTGACCAGTCGCCATGTGGGTCCCTATTGTTGGAATTTCGGGGGCCCACAATTATTTGGGGGGGGGGGGGGAACATCATTTACCAAATTGGAGAATAGGTTAGATAAGAAAAAGAAATCATTACTTATTAATTGCTGTTCATGAGCCAGTCTTTCAAAATAGTAGAGCAACCAAGTCGCTAAATTTGAAATTTTAATCAACACCCCTAACACAGGGCTAAATTTCATATCAAACGAAAGAATATAACGTGGGCTATTAGTTTAAGGTGTCGTAACAAATTCGTATGGTAAGAATTTCTGTAATTTCACAGAAAAGCGGAAAATTAGTTAAATTCTAAATTCTAGATTTTTTTTTTTACAAAAACTTACTTCTTTTTACAAATGGATAGTCCAGGTGACCGAAATAAATGTCATTATGCTTATTGGAGTCAAAAGAAACTTTTTGGATTTAAATGATTTTTCAAATTTCAACTTCATGGATGAATGAGCACACATTCTAAGATAAATAGGCAAAAGTGAAAAATTCAATTCTTTCACTTGAATTTTGACAATGTTGATTCAAACATAAAAATTACCAATAAAAAATGATATTTTGATATGTGAATGTGTTTTTTGGAAAGTTTGATAGAGATCGATTTCAAGACTTTAAAATTACAGGCAATCAAATGAGTTAAAGAAGATCCTGACGAAAATCTCAACAGCACTCACAGCAGAGCACCAAATTGAACATCGACGGACCCCTAGCAAGCTAGAGGTTGGACCAGGTGCCCGGGAGGAGTAAGCATCCCCTGTTGGCTAGCCGCATCCGCCGTCGATGTTTATGCACGAAAATGATCAAATTATAAAAATTACATGCACAAACTTCCCCTCCCGATAACTTTGTTAATAATGAAATAATTAGATGTTTCCTCGATACTGTTACTGAGTTAAACACCACATAATTACAGCAAAGTCTAATTTCAACATATTAATATGAATAAAAGTTTTTTTTTTTTAAGAAGACGACAAATTTACATCAATAATTTTGAAAATACATGTAATGCTTTTTTTCTTTCTGTACCATCTCTATTCTGATGATTTCGAACATTGTGATAAGGAAGTCTTTTGTCCGCCCGATTATAGAAATAATTAAGTAATACAAAGAGTTTGATATCAACAAAACAAGGAAATGCGCATTGTATTTTCCATCCACAAGCTTCAAGTTAGATAAGCAGCGTAGTTGCCTATGCGACCCAACACATTCAAACCGCTTACGAAAAATATGACTTTTTATGCATTTTATTAGTCCCCTACCAGCAACGCCGAAGGGGACTCTTAGTTTCCTCTCGGTCTGTCTGTCTGTCCGTCCGTCCGTCTGTCTGTCCGTCTGTCCGTCTGTCCCATTTTCAGTTTTCCGGACTTTTTTTGCTGTTGTTGCATATATTGAACTCATTTTTGGTATGTGGATATATCTCAATGGGATACAGATCAAGTTTGAGTTTGCTTTCGATTGACCTAATTTTACAAGAGTAATGGCCCTTGGACTTAGCAAATTTTATGAAATTTCAGTTTTCCGGACTTTTTTCCGCTGTTGTTGCATATATTGAACTCATTTTTGGTATGTGGATATATCTCAATGGGATACAGATCAAGTTTGAGTTTGCTTTCGATTGACCTAATTTTACAAGAGTTATGGCCCTTGGACTTAGCAAATTTTATGAAAATTTCAGTTTTACGGACTTTTCTTTGGTTCTATTGCAAATAATGCACTGATTTTTGGTAAATGAATACATCTCAATGTGAATCAGACCAAGTTTGAGTTTGATTTCCATTGACCTATTTTTACAAGAGTTATGGCCCTTGGACTTAGCAAATTTCATGAAATTTTCAGTTTTCCGGACTTTTTTGATGCCTGTTATTGCAGATAATGAGCTGATTTTTTGTATGTAAATACATTATATTGTGATGCAGATTTGAGTTTAACTTGGACTTAGCAAATTTCGTGAATTCAGTTTCCCAGACTTTTCTTGGCTGTTGTTGCACAAGATATGAACTGATGAACAGAAATGCAAGTCATAAATTTCTGCCGCCGGTAGGGGACTTATATCGCACAGCGATCATTGCATTTTTTATTTTAGATAAGTTTTGACTGTCTGTTCATAATTTTCCATGCTTCATCCTAGTCTCATGGACATATTCCTAATTTGTCCCTGCAACTTGTTTATCTATAAATGAAACAGAAATAATACAAACAAATAATGAAAATCAAACAAACAAACCTACAACAATCAAAGACACTCATATGAAAATACTAACCGAGAGGCAAATCTTAGGCGATATTGAAAAAGAAATGACCTTACATTAAAGGATGATCTATTCTATAGAGGGTCACCTACCATGCACAATGAAAATGGTGTTCTTATCCGAAATACTTCCTCTCACATTTTCGAATATATCGCCCGACTACTATTTCGGGTTTAAAAAATGAAATTGCTCGACAAAAAAAAAAAAAAAAAAAAAAAAAAAAGAACACTTCAAAATAATAAATGAGTGTAACCAGGTACAAAATAGCTTTTCTCTCGGTAACATGTATTAAAGTTGGAAGTAGGACATTCAAATTACTCAATAGGCACCTAAAATTGCGGATATATGTTAAACGTCTTTAAATTCAATAGCATTATTTATAAACGGATACATTTGCAGCATGGACCAGACATGCACGTTTCGGGTACTCAACCCTTGTCTCATGATACAATCGAAGTGTTGTAGCTATACATGTAACAAAGGAAATTTGGACTTTTGATATAATTTGGTTTTTTTTTAAATCAGCTTTTCATTTTATCAATTACTTTCCTGTTTATCCGTGTTTATTCACTGAAACTTTCTTGTTAACCTTCTTTTTGGTACTGACGTCCGACGCTGAGCTGACACATCAGTCTCGTCGTTATAAGAGTTTGATTCCAATATTGTTGTATCGTTTCTTGGTCTCTTTAATATCCGTTGTTGAAAATCGGAACTTTGATACATTACACTGACTTAAGTCATACTTTTCATACCTTTTTTATACTTTTTACTTAATTCGGGAAAATCGGCCATAGACGCGCCAAAATTCCAGGCTCCTGTCGAGCAAACGTTCCGTTGTCAACAGACCATATATAACACACACTTTCTGCTTTTTCTCTCCGAGATGTATAGCTGTTTATTTCTTGTATTGTAGTAGTATGAATATAGTCCTAATTAATGCAGGATTGCTCAATTACGTTACCAACATTACGCATGACTACATGTATGTGGTGTTTGTGCTACATGTATGTACAACATCACAAAACAAAGCACCTCCCAAATTCTTTGACACTTGAGGACTTTCGATGGTTCCCCTGGACGCCTTAAGGTGGGTTCTCTGACCCAATGCATCATGAAAAGCATCCACTTAATTTGTAACAGAGCTGTACGAATCTGAACTGAGGGAAAGTACGGATGATAATATGGAAAAATGGCACAACGTTAACAAAAGGCATACATCACTGTTGAAAACGAAGAGTCCAGACTCTAACCAGTGTTCTTGGCATATATATTTACATCACTGTAGCACTAAAATAAACGTCGGAAGATACTTTTTCATTATTTTATCGAAACTTCATGCGCATTTTTCAATTCACGTACTTTCCTTACAACTTGTCACAACCGGGTCTCCATACATGATCTTGACACGGCATATTAAAATGAGGTATTTTTCATGAATTTGTCAACAGGATGACATAATTCCACTTTTGGCAGTTACTTTTATCAAATATACGTATATATACTGATATAAAGGTACGATTTGATAAAAACTATAACACGTGGTCTTTGAATCTTTATCTATGGAATCTTCTTTGGGAAATGACGCTTAACTTAAAAGTGTATACGCATTAGTTTTTTATATTAAATTATAAACCTCTAGAAAAATTATCCATAAAAAGGCCTCAGAAATAATAATCATATATTTTTCGATATGTTTTGAGACAAAAATATTCTACCTCCAAAACAATTCTATATTATATCTACATATCTAATGCAATGATTGCAATGACTTTTTGTACAAAACAGAGCCAAATATAGGAATACCGAGGATATAACCGATAAACATTTTGTTTTTATTTTTTATGGTTTTATCATTCTTAACCCAATTTAAACAAAATCTGACCATGATATATTCTTTACGACAGCTGTTTTTGAAAGCAGGGGTATTTAGCTAAAAATTTAGACCAAATTCAGGCCTGTGTTAGGGGTGTTGATTTCGAAAACTAAGCCCCTTTTTCAATTTGGTCGCTCTACTAAAAGTCCTTCAACATTTTAAAATGAGCATGCATTTTGTCTTTCTGTTCAACATTAATCAGAGGGCAACCACAAAGAAGTCCGGTTGTCTGGACAATTTCAGTACAAATAATGTCATGCAGACTTGGAAATATTTGAAAAGGGGGATCTTGCATATATGGTTATGAGAAAAATGTATGAAAAACTGGATTAATCGTAAAGAGGTTTTTTTTCCTGAACTCCCATGCAACTCCCCCCCCCCTTCTCTTTGCGCATTGAAACAGTGCAGCTTCTTATTTCCATTGTAAACTGCATCCCTGTGTAATCTCACTGAGAAAATTGCACGTCTTTACATATGTTAATCTGCTCTTGATCAATATACGTTGGTCAACATGGTCAATCAATGGCATAAGTTACCGAGAAAATGATTCAAAAGTACACCAAAACTCTGTATGAAATTGAACACATGTTGTTCCTTTAATAACACATATTTTAATGGAAATTGTATATATACATGTATATAGTTTGTTAAAAGCTATATATTATGCAAATTAGAGGAATTGATGTACCGAAAGAAGTTTTACCTTGCGAGACGTAAATTTCAAATTTCTAACTAACACAGCTTAGTTTCATAAAAGAAAGTGCCAGACTGTACGTTTGTACGTTTTCAAACACGAACGTGATTACACATGTACAATGAAAATTCATTGATCAAAGTAATATGGGATAAACATTTCAACTTTTATTTTCAAATTAAGCATTCCTATCTTGGCGAACTTGAATTTGAATAGACAAATACAGTCATTGTACCTGTATATCTCATATAAAAGTATTACAATAAATACATACTGTGACAGATACACTAGTTACTGGTATTTGAAAGGTGCTGTTTCTGCTTTACAGAGTATGGTGAGACAAGATTTATTTAATGTCGGTATAAGTATATATATAGCTCCAGAGAGCTTTTGACCTACATATCATTTTCAAAATAGATGCCTACATGTATACATGTTATATACTTAGATCACATAAGATAAATGAGTGCAAACAATGCACAAAATACCTATCATTTAATTTTATTGTCATTTTCAAGAAACGAAGATTCTGATTGGCTGAGAAATTTTGTTGATACATCGATCAACACAATTTTTCACGGAAGTCTATTTATAGCACTATTTTTAGAACTGGGGGTTCCCTCAAACACGAATGAACTCGTTGCTGAAAATACAATTTGTTGATGTTTGCTTATCATTTCTAGGGTACCATTTCTTTTCTACTTACTCAAAAATTAACAGTGCATGTAGAATGTGCTCAAACTGGTCCTTATTCCAAAGATATACATGTAGAGAGACGTTCATTCGCTGTTTGAATCATGGCGGCTACCATAACTTGTTTTGGCAGACGTATCACTGCAAAACCTTCCGACTTACGAAATATAGTGCGGTGATTGACTGTTTTTAGATCCAAGAAAACAGTCCGTTTTCCATAATTAAACGATAAGAAATGAATCTTATATTTTTTTCTGTTTTTTCAGGTATCACCCGAAAAATTCTACAGAAAACTTTTGCATCAACGCGCTACGCGCATTGATGCAGTTTTCTGTCCAATTTTTCGGGTGATACCTGCATCAACAGAAAAAATATAAGATTCATTACTTTTGCATACCAGCTGCATTACTGAAAAATTAGCCGACGATGGCATTCGTGTGTCACAAACATGTTCTTTTTAAAAACGAGATCTATTACTGACTGAGCTTGGGTAACTTTGTATGAATAAATCCTTGTGTCATTGAATTACGAAAACTCTAGGAAGAAAAGAGTTATAAATATTGAGTGATTGGTTATATATATATATATATATATATATATATATATATATATATATATATATATATATATATATTAATTGTTTCAGGTTATTGCTTGATAAAGAAAGATTCATCCAACTGTGGAGTAACCTTGTATGGGATCTGCTATTATGAATCTAGCTCCAGTGAGGGTTGTAGGTATTCCGTTCGGACATATAAAACCTACAGAGGTGGAAGTATTCGAGCCGATCCTATCATTACCATCAACGGTAAACTATACAATCTTCAAAATAACATAGTGAAGGACTGCGTAACAATTACAAAGAAGGACATTTCTGTAGTGATACAGGAGCAAGGGTGCCCATCTTCATGTCAACGTGAAATTATCTTGAAACGTTGAACTTTTGTCCAGTAACAATTACGATTGTATGATTAATTAAACAATAAATATAAGCATCGAATCCAATTGGCTAGATTTGCTCATTCCCGATGGATTATTCTGACAATAACAAAACAAGGAGGGGATGATCTCCAAAAAGACTCGGTTGCTATACCAACTGGAAAACATCTCCGTGAAGACGAAGAGTAGGCAAGAACAATAAGAAATGCAAAAGTGACAAATTAGATAATGAAGGTCCTGACGACAACCTCAACAGTACTCGCAATAGAGCAGAAAACATTGACGGACCTCTAGCAAGCTAGATGTGGGACCAGGTGCCCGGGACCAGTAAGCATCTTCTGATTGTCTAGCCGCACCAACCGTCGATGTTCACGCCGCACGAAAATGAAAAAAAATCTAGAAAACATTTACTGTCTGATGTTATGTCTATATAGAAACCGAAATTTAAGTGTAAATATATTATAATGCAATTCCAGTAATATCAAAGAGGCCATGTTTATATAGTGAGTGTTATGGCGACCATGCCAGGGAAAACCATTTAAAACACTTACTGTCAAACCCCTCGGGGGGGGGGGGGGCTTTTTTTACGAACTTCACACGTCAAAGTGCATAAGTGTGACACAAATGAGATAAATGAGATCCTAACAGCAATCTCAACACAGAAACACAAAATACGACATCAAAAACTTACCAAACATAAAATACTTAACATCATGGAACGAGACTAATTGGAAATCCATGCCATTGGTCTTCAAATTTTATAGAATGCTCAGCTGTAAACTTTAGGATAGACTTGGATGGATTCGTTGATGTTATTGTGCCCCTCGCAATGTATGTTAAAGTTATTTTTACTGTCTTATATTCTTTGCTTGATGCATGTCGTTTATATCATACGTGTACAAAGTCAAATAAAGAGACACCTGCAGATTGTCTTCTTCAGAGTACATAAAAGGAAGATAAATTATATAACTCAAACAAGCAGGACAATTTTATCTTTCGAAAAACACAATATGTTTGGTATTGTTTCTAACTTCGAGGTTGTTTTATTAAAAGTATTCTTTCTTGTTTCGTGATCATCGGCTGTTTATCATTATGATTGATTTACAAAGGTGGATGTCTATTTTGTAACAATCTAGTTCACGTGTGCACTGCATCTTGGTCTTATTCGCTATATTTTCGATTCCTTATTTTCTTCTTTTGACGTTTGTTTATGCTGACACGAATCAGAGATATACCATCTAAATTTAAAAAAGAATCATTATTGAAGAATTACAAATAAAATCTTAATGTACTTTCTAATCAATTTCGGAACTCAGAAGTGTCCATTTCTATTTTCTCTCTTACTCTTCGCTTACAGTTTCCTTGTCAAACACACAAGTAAATTCAGGGTCGCCATAAAGTCAAAATGAGCAATCATTAGTACGTAGGAAATGAGGGGATCTCCATCAACGCTTGGTTGCAGCCCCCATAGCGAAAACCCATGCAAAAACACAGAGTTGACATCTTGAAATTTCTAAAAAGTGGGTCCTGCAGCATCATATCCCACCCATCCTGCTACGTCTTTCGGTACGCTTTTTCGACATAGTAACTTTCATACTTTTTTGGCATATTACATTGTTTAGATTTTAGGATCACTGATGAGGGTTAAGTACCCGAAACGTGCATGTCTGGTCCACGTTGCCAATTAATCTGTTCTTAAATGATGCTATTCAATTTGAAGACGTTTACATTCACAGCAATAGAAACCAATGGGACAAGGAACAACAAAAACAACACAGAATCACCAAACACAAAAGGCCAAACATAAACCAAAGAGACCAATTGGCTAGCTGAGCAGACTTAGGACGATCATCTAGTACGCCAAAAGCAGATGGTGTGGTTTTCCGGATTAAATGCACAGAACCCTTCCACTTTTCCGGCTACAAAGAGGCCACAAAGAAAAATCTTTTGCTTAATCAACTGTGCATCAACGATTCGACGACTTTTGTCAACTTACCGGATTATATACAATCGTAAGCACAATCGGTTTTTAGCGTTGATTTTTTAAAATTGGGCGCATTAAATTTCAAGATTCAACGTGCGCAAAGAAAAATTACTGGAAAAGAATGTTTGTTTGAACCACGACTTTCAGCGCCATAGCTAAGCCGAACGCCTTACGCTTGCAGGAGGCCGAATTGATAGGTGTTTTGTCTGCAGCAGCTCTGCATGAAATATTATGACAAGATCACATAAAAAAACCCAAAATTTGGAAATTTTTGAAAAAAAATTGGGTGCTTTAGCAATCACACATACGTGGTATCTACGCCAATGACCATTTCGAGTACTCTACGCATAATTTCCTACGTTTATTTCACCGAAAAGAAACCGTTCAAATGATATTAACACTTGATTGCATATATACACAAAGGGGAACCATCGGGCTCATGTGATGTGGATATGAGAGAAGGGAGGGGATCTCCAACAAGACCCTCTTGAGTGTCAAAACGCACGTGCGTCAATGTTTGCCATTGGAAAATGCAAAACAAGAACTCATTAAACTTGCATATCATGGATATTAAGAAAAACCATAGCAACCGATGTTCCTATTCCACAATGATATCTAAAATCGAGCTTAACACATCATACATGACTTCGGACCAATACAGGCAACAGAGTATATTACTTTGAGTATTTCACAACCTGCATTTTATGGTGACACAATTAATAAGATAAGAAGGATCAAAGATAGACAACATCACTATCCTATCGAAAATGCGTCAGAATCAGCAAACACCTTTTATACCGGGGATATGATCCTAATGTCCCCAGACGGACACAAAGCTTGGTACTTGACCAATCTACAGTCTTGTACCAGCGCATTCTTAAGGCTTGCACTCTAACCGACTGTGACGACGGGACTCCATGACGTGCCCTGTCCAAACCTCTTTAAAGAAGACAGAGCCCGACCACCTGTCCTCTCTGAATGTCAGTCGGACTCCTCGGGTGAAAACACACATGAGCTCGCTACAGCCGGCAGAGCACGGACTGTATTATGTACGCCCTCTTTTAATATCCATTTACATATTCATCTGTGTTACCTGGGCTCCTGCGTTTTGCGGTCTTGTTTGTGTGTGGTCATCTGACAGTGAGGAGGTTGTTTTACACTACAATTGTACATTCTTCGAGGCCTCAGGGTAATCGGAAAAGTGTAAGGGTTTTGCGCACGTAATCCAGGATAACCACACCTTCTGCTATCTCCGTGGCAGATGGCCGTCCTAAGTCGGTACCGGTTGCCCATCGGTCTCGTTGGTTTATGTGTAGTCCTTTGTGTTTGGTGTTTCTGTGTTGTGCGTTGACTTTTCTTGTCCATTATGCGTCTCATTCTTTGCTTGTCTGCTTTGTGTTTTTGCATTGGGTGTTTTGGGGTTTTGCTATGGGTGCTGCAACATGGTGTTGTTGGAGATCCCCTCCTTTGTCTTGTACCAAATATCTTCTTTTCATTTGTTGGAGGTTTTTTGTTTGCTTTGGTTCCTGCTTTATCCTAATTTTGTATGCCTTCGGTTTCTGATTTTCTGAATTATCGATTTTGTCTCTCATGCTGTGAATGTCTACTCGGTGTTTTTACATGGGAATGTTTCGGTGTTTTGCTGTTGGTGCTGCAACAGAGTCTTGTCGGAGGTCCCCTTCTGTCTAAAGTATAAAAAGTTATTGAAGATCTCAAGTGCATTTATCTTTTATAATAATTTTAGTGTGTCTGAAGCATCACTGATGAGAATTAAATAATCGAAACACGTGTCTGGTGCATTGAAATTGATTTGGAATTTTCTTCAAGAAGGTATAGAATTGGAACCCTTCGACATTATTCTAAAAATCTTATAGTAAAAACTATCAATCGACTTATTACTCATTCGCATATAACATCTAAAGGCTTTCTAGGTCGGTAAATGCTCATATAAATTTTCAAATACTTTTTCAAATAAAGGGCTTTGTACATTGAACAATTTGAAAAATGAATTGATTGTTGAAATACACTTACCGCTTGGTAGCTCTGAAATAAAAAAAAAACACATAATGTTTGCAGCAATTATGAATGTAATATTCATTTTAGGAATATTTCTAAATTTCTTTTTGGTTATGGGAAATAACCTCAAAAAGCCGAAGCACAAACGGTATAATTCGCGTAACGTTTGTGCATCGGCTTTTTGAGGTTATTTCCCATAACCAAAAAGAATTTTAGAAACATTCCTCATAATTTAATTTTAAGTTATATAATACATTATGTGCATCTTATTAGATCTTGAAAAATCGTGAAAATGCTTAATGCAAAGTTCCTGAGTAGGGATTATCTCCCTCGTTGCTAATAACAACAACCGACAGTACAAGAATGGAGGCTGGTAGTTGAATGGCGCCGGCGTTTGTTTTCATACATTTCAGCCCGAGTCATTTGATATATTTTAAACGATGGAAATAGAATGACTCTGGATAGGATGGCAAAGCATTTGACAATCAGGTATATGTTTGATAGAGGTAGATTTTGATTAAATGCAATCTTTCATCAGCGTGACCTATCATCACACCGACGCGATATGTTTACCTACAATCTCGTGGTAAGTACTTCATTTAATCGTTTACTTGTGGCTACAATCGATTATGTTTGTCTATCTAAAGATGAAAGTAGTATAAATAACGTGTTTCTTGTATCTAGTCTTCGTTCTCGAGGTAATTCAGTGTATTAAGTTTACGGGATCCGCCATTTTGCTTAATTTTGGAAGTAGTTCCAGAAAAGGGGGCGTGGCCTAATTTTTTTCAGGTTATGGAAAATAACCCCAACTTTTAAGCCAATGAAAATCCTTGTTACATGCAAAATTAAATTATTTGAGAATGGAATTAATCTTTGTGAATATCGTAAATAACTCAACTAGAAACTTCAAATTTTAAACCGTAGACGCCACATGAGGTTCACATTTAAGTGTATAGGTTTACCTCTAAACGTTTACCCCTTCTTTTGTGTATCATTTTAAAACCAGATATAAAAATATCACAATCACTTACTCCTCCCGGGCACCTGGTCCCACCCCTAGCCTGCTAGGGGTCCGTCGATGCCCATTTTGGTGCTCTATTGTGAGTGCTGTTGAGATTATCGTCAGAATCCTCTTTAACTAATTTATGTCCTTTAGCGTGTGGAGCTCGTTAGAAAAGTTCCCCGCGAGTGGTTTGACAGTAAGTGTTGCCAATGTTTTCCCTCACAAGGTCGCAAGACCAATTTCTTTATAGACATAACCTTATACAGTGCATGTTTTGTAGATATTGATTTCATTTTCGTGCATGAACATCGACGGTGGATGCGGCTAGCCAAACAGGGGTTGCTTACTCCTCCCGGGCACCTGGTCTCAGCTTTCTAGGGGTTCGTCGATGCTAAATTTGTTGCTCTTTTATGGGTGTTTTTGATATTGTCGTCATGATCTTCTTTGTCTCATTGACATACGAAACTAGTAAAAATGAAACCAAAACAACCGATACATTCTCTAAAGGAGCAAAAGTTAATCACTGCATACTTCTAGACAATAATTTTAAATACGGCGCGTAATGATAATGAATTCTCATCAATGATACCTTTAAGCGAAATGATTCAAAACGGAAAATGTTCAGAGAAAATAAACTTCAAAATTTTATTTTTCTATCTGGTAAAGAGTGAGTTGATCCAAATTTTGTGTTGCGTCTATTCAGAGGCTAAATCTCATTTTAATCTTGTATTTTAGAATGCTGAATAATGTTTTTAAAAGAGTGCAGTCTTTTTTTATCACTTAATTTACATTAACTTTGGTACAGACGAGACAGCTGTGGAATTCAAACAAGATAAACTCATTCTTCTATGCACCTGGTTTCACTCCCAGTTTTAGGATTCTCTACTAGTCTGGCGGAGATAATTTCGAATTTTGATAAAGTTTTCTTTTCTGTCCATATGTGCAATTTCTTCGATTAAAGATATTCGAATTAAGCAATAATTGTTATAACTGGCATTTTCAGTTCATTCGATTCACGTCTTGTAATCTTCGATACTTTTCAACAGTCCTTAAAATTCTCGTCCAGTCGACACATAAAATTTGCGTGATATTACTTTTGACAATCTATTAATCTTATCGAATCTCCACTGCACCCTCTTCCAGTGTTTTGAGATGTAGGCTTAGAACAGCTTCTTTCCTGTTTCTGCTTTCCGCCAACGCATGTTTTAGAACATGTTCCGTCGTTTACCCATGCTGACCATTGTCCCTCCACTTAATTTTAAGAAGATTTGTGTCGTTTTTTATATCGAATAATTACTATGGAAGAATGGAGATAACATCTATTGCAGCATATATTTAAATCTCTTACAAATGTTAAAAGTCTTTAAATTCAATAACATCATTTAAAACCTGATAAATTTACAGCATGGACCAGACATGCACGTTTCGGGTAATAAACCCTCGTCAGTGTTCCTCAGTCTAAACAATGTCATATGGCCAAAAAGTATGAAAATTATTATGTCCAAAATGTACCAAAAGACGTAGCAGAATGGGTGGAATATGATGCTACAGGACCCACGTTTTAGAAATTTCAACACAGAAAATTTCAAATGCGTTGAAGAGACAGACGATCAACGAAAGTTATAAAAATGGCGATAAAACAATTTCTAAATCATTAGAAACAAGATCTGTAAACAGCTTATTTGAATTAGTTCATCACCCTTACTTATTTATTGGTACCCCTCATAGAACTGTTCAATTACATGTTCTGTTTATACATTTACATAGTTGTGAATAAGTCTTCTTGAAAGTCCATTGCAAACTGTTCCGGCGTTTTGTGGTGCAGGACCAGGAGTCCCCGAGGGCACATGTAGCCAAGTTCGATCAATTTCGGTTGATTGTTTCTTCAACACATTCTAAATTTCTGTTATCAAAATTTCTTGAAATTTCTAAAAAGTGGGTCCTGTAGCATCATATCCCACCCATCCTGCTACGTCTTTCGGTACCCTTTTTCGACATAGTAACTTTGATACTTTTTTGGCATATTACATTGTTTAGATTTAGGATCACCGATGAGGGTTAAATACCCGAAACGTGCATGTCTGGTCCACGTTGACAATTTATCTGTACTTAAATGATGCTATTCAATTTGAAGACGTTTACATTTATACCACTTGGTGAGTGTCACTGCTGGTGGACCAGGAGTCCCCGAGGGCACATGTAGCCAAGTTCGATCAATTTCGGTTGATCGTTTCTTCAACACATTCTAAATTTCTGTTATCAAAATTTCTTGAAATTTCTAAAAAGTGGGTCCTGTAGCATCATATCCCACCCATCCTGCTACGTCTTTCGGTACCCTTTTTCGACATAGTAACTTTGATACTTTTTTGGTATATTACATTGTTTAGATTTAGGATCACCGATGAGGGTTAAATACCAGAAACGTGCATGTCTGGTCCACGTTGACAATTTATCTGTACTTAAATGATGCTATTCAATTTGAAGACGTTTACATTTGAGCAACTTGCATTCCTTTACGACATCCTTTGGATGCAATCAGGAGACGCTGCCTCTCCCCGGGCACCTGGTCTCACTTCGAATTGTTATTCATTCCGAGGTTCGCAACCGTTCCAATGGAATTTCTAATTATTTTCCCTTGCCTTCTTGACTTTGAGACTGATCATGAATAACTGATAGGTACTTCTTTGAAATTTATTGGAACATGTTCCGTCGTTTACCCATGCTGACCAACTGCAGTCAACTTTAAAATCACATGACATAACATATTCTAGGAGAGGAATTAATATAAGCTTCTGGCTTCTGTTCTTATCCGAAATAATTGTACTTTCCTATGACTTTTTATGAGCATGTAGTGCATTGTCACTAAATAAATATGTTTAAACTAAAATAACATGAGGACTTAAGCTTGGATTTTATCTTCTTAAGAAATGCCGAAGAAGCACAGAGATGTAAGCTACCACCCGAAGCTAGCTTCTTTACTTCAAGCTATACCTATATATAGGGAATCCAGGAGAGCGTCGTAAATAGCTTTATCTATTTTATATGATCAATAAGGGATAAATCTCATTTTATAAATACATATATATGTATATTTTGAATAACTTTTATTAAGGTATTCAATGGGTAATGAGAAGTAATTAAGTCTCCCATTTATAGAATACTGACACCTTATATCACTGCATAATTACAATGTAAAATCTAACTGAATTTTTTTTTGGCCAATTAAGATATCGAAAAAATAGGTAACATAAAGAGTTATGCGCCCTTAGAACTCTTTGGAAAAATGTTAATTTTTCTAAATTTTTTAACAGAATGATGGGGCCTCAAATACCGTTTGGTCGAAAAATTCTAATTAATATATATAATCAAATTTCGCCGAAAAATCAAAAATTCACCAATAACTTTTTCTGAAATTATTTGTTTTTTCGATATTTTTCATAAAGGGGAGATAACTCCTAAACATGACCCCATTCAAAATATTTCTTATTTCAATAACTACTGGGATAATATAAGAGTTTTTAAAATATCATTTATTACAGAAAAATATTAAATGATGAATACACCTAATTTCAATGCTTTTGGCACAATTGTATTCATTACCCATCGAATATCTAAACAATAACTTTCAATATCGAACGAAAGTATTTTGTAAACGAATGAAAGTGACAAATATGGATAATGACCATATCCCTGTCTACAGTACAAAATCGATAATTCAGAAAATCAGAAACCGAAGGCATACAAAATCAGGATAAAACAGGAACCAAAGCAAACAAAAACAAAAACCTCCACCATATGAAAAGAAGCGAACTCCCGATATGAGAGTGAGATCAGGTGCCCAGGAAGAGTAAGCATCTCCTGCTTGCATGCAACACCCGTCGCTTCAATTCGGTAGAACTGTCACATCCGGTTACTTCCATTTTGGAAGATATAGAGTACAATCTTTGGTTGGATGGTTCAAATGGTCTATAACAGAATATCATCCACCATTCTGGAAAAAAAGCAGCATTTGATCTAGATGATAGCACCATATATGATTTCTGTGTTTTTCTTCCTTAGCAATTCCATTCGCTTTTGTAGTCAACTAATCCAATAAAATACATGAGTAAAAAATCCATACAAAAAAATGCTTGCATCGTCTGCAAAAAAGGCTTATTTTTAAAAGTGGATCAAATATGTAGGTCCAGGCCATTCGATTCAAAATTATTGGTATCAGTAGGAAAGTGAAATTCACAAGTGAAATATAAGACCTCTTACTTACCAATAACTAGTAAAAGATATGGACAATCTCAAATCAGATATAAGCTGATTCATCTAGAGCAAGGCAAATGCGTAAAATTATTTTGGTATCAAAAGAAAGGTATCAACAAAAGAAATACACATGTGAAATCTTACAGCCCTTTCACTTACCACACAAAAGAAATAGCCCATCTTATTTTTTTTAAAAGTTTAAATTTCTGGGTTAATGTCTCTTAGTAAAAAGTTATGATAAATGTATGTGTAGAAAGGTCTTGTTACAAGGAATACACGTGCAAAATATCAAAGCCTAGGTTTTCACTTACCAATTAAAAGGTATAGACAATCTTAAGAGGTCAAATTTTGTAAGATAAAGGAGGGGATCTCAAACCTAACTTTGTTGCAGTACTAAACCTTAAGCCCAAAACACATGATGAGAAAACACAGGGTAGACAAGCACAGCAAAACACGACAAAAAAGACTTAAATATTAAAAATAATGAAAATGACGATAAAATAATTTCTAATTCAACACAAAATGTAATTGTAAACGACTACTGACTGAATTCGCTCATAAGATTTTCTACTTTATAGAACCATTCAATGCTCTTTACCTGGAAGACTGTGAATTACAATGTATCAATCTTGTCGCATGTCCACTGCACCCTCTACCATCGTTTTATGGCGCAGGAGTAGAACAACTTCTTTCCAATTCTTTTTTTCCCCACCACATGTTTTAGAACACGACCCGTCGTTTACCCATGATGACCATTGACCATCCACTTGAAATTAGAAGATGATTTGTATAGTTTTAACATTGTATACCTGCTATGAAAAACTGGACATGGAATATATTGAGCTTCTTTATTTCGGATTTCCTTTGATTTATATCTTCTCCCTATCAGCCGTATTTTCATATACTAGTACTAAATGTAAAGAAATAAATCCCCTGTTCATCGAATGGAGGATCATCAAAACATGTAAGAAGTATCAGCTCAGAGAGTTCCTAATCCTTTATAGGATTTCGTCTCTATATTTCAAAATTGACTTTTCACATTTATTTACCTTTACATGGCTTTGAAATACAATCTATCGATCTTGTCGAATTTCCATTGCACCCTCTACCGGAAATTACCTAGAATTAAATTCACACATAATTAAATTTTTTGGTCATGAAAGTTCCTTTAGCTATTAACTTTTTTGTTTCAAGTCTTATTTTATAGAAATTAAACTTTAAGCCGTATAGCACAGAGGGTAGTTCTACTGTTTTGTACAGGTGTACATGTACCATTGTCAAGGGATTAAGGTAGTCTGAACCGATGTCTTTTAGAGCAAAGACAGATTTGCGTCCCTTACCACATGCATTATTTATGGGTTCATTTTTTTTACCCTTGTTGTCTAAGAAAATTCCAAGATGCGTACATGACTAAAGACATTATACACAAAGATTGAAAAATAGATTTTATGAGCTCATTGATGCACTAAAATCCATCGAATATTTCTTTAAGAAATTACATATTTTGATTCCATGCGGATTTTGTCCAAAAGAAAGTTTTTGCTTGCTTATTTCATTTGAATGACAGTTTTAAAGTCCCTAAGAGGCATAAAGTCAGATTAACGCAATTCGACCTGATGACCTTTATATTTTAAATAAACAATGAAGGCAACCCAAAATATTTTGACGACATGTCAATTTTGAAAGTTGAGACTCTATATTGTTGTAGGGATTCCAATGGGTACTAATTGTGCGACTCTTTTTGCAGATTTATTTTTATACACGTATGAAAAGGAATTTATCCAAAATCTTCAAACGCAAAGAAAAAATGATGAAGTGAAATGCTTCATTGGTACTTCTAGGTACCTGGATGATATTCTTACTATCGACAATCCTGTTTTTGAAAAGTATAAAAATGTTATTTATCCACAAGAATTGATTCTAAACAAGGCAAACGTTTCAAACACAGAAACACCATTTTTGGACCTAAATATCAAAATTGTTAACGGAGAGATCCATACAAGTGTGTATGACAAAAGAGATGATTTTGGATTTAACATAGTAAATTTCCCCTGGCTTGAGGGTGATGTTCCTAGATTACCGTCCTATGGGATTATATTTCACAGGGCATCTGGTATGCTAGAGTATGTACTGATGTTTTGGATTTTCATAGTAGAAATTTACAAATTACCAAGAAACTTTTAGGACAAGGTTTTCGCTTTCACAAACTAGTAAAGACTCTCTGGAATTTTTACAAAAATTATTGTCAACTTCTTCATAAATTCGGACCAATACAGGCAACAGAGTATATTACTTTGGGTATTTCACAACCTGCATTTTATGGTGACATTATTAACAAGATAAGAAGGATCAAAGATAGACAACATCACTATCGAAAATGCGTCAGAATCATCAAACGCCTTTTATACCGTGGATATAATCCTAATGTCACCAGACGGACACTAGGCTTTATACTTGACCAATCTACAGTCTTGTACCAGCGCAATCTTAAAACTTGCACTCTGACTGACTGTGACGACGGGAAATTCGGGAATCCATGACGGGCCCTTTCCAAACCTCTTTAAAGAAGACAGATCCCGACCACCTGTCCTCTCTGAATGTCAGTCGGGTGAAAACATACATGAGCTCGCTACAGCCGGCAGAGCACGGATTGTATTACGTACGCCCTCTTTTGATATCCATTTACATATTCATCTGTGTTACTTGGGCCCCTGCGTTTTGCGGTCTTGTTTGTGTGTGGTCATCTGACAGTGAGGAGGTTGTTTTACACCACAATTATACGTTCTTCGAGACCTCTAGGTAATAGGGTTGTGCGCACGTAATCCAGGATAACCATACCTTCTGCTATTTCCGTGGCAGATTGCCGTCCTAAGTCGGCACCGGTTGCCCATTGGCCTCGTTGGTTTTTCTGTGTTGTGCGTTGACGTTCCTTGTTCCTTATGCGTCTCTTTCCGTGCTTTATGTTTTTGCATTGGGTGTTTTGGAGTTTTGCTGTGGGTGCTGCAACCGGGTGTTGTTGGAGATCCCCTCCTTTGTTCTGTAGTTTCATTTGGTATACAATTTAGCCTTTCACTAAGAATGGAAATTAAGTCTAAAAGTTTAGGCTCTTTGTTACCCGACTTATCTGCTACCTGCATGGCAGATTGCCGTCCTAAGAGTCGGCATCGATAACCCTTTGGTCTTGTTGGTTTATATGTTGTATTTTGTGCTTGATGTTTCTATGGTGTAAATTTATGTTCATTGACCCTTTTGTGTCATTTTCGCCAGGTGTCTAGTCTGTGTTTTTATGTGTATTTTAGAGTTTTGCTGTTGGTGCTGCAGCCGAGTGTTGTTGATAATCATCCTTTCTTGCATTCAATCAGGAAACGACTCTCCAAGGGCACATGTTCTCACTTGGGAATGATATTAATTCCGAGGTTGACCACCTTCCAATGGGAATTCTAATTATTTTGAGACTGAAGAACTGATATGTACTTCTTTGTTGTTTATGATTTAAAATTGATACGCGAAAACGAAGCTGCGTCGAGACTTGCATATGTCTGTATGACATAGCTAAGATCTTTAAAAACCTTCTGCATAAAGGTCACCGGTAGTGTTGGTTACTCTTCCTTTCACTTGAATATGGAAGTTTGAATTCAAAGAGTCTTGCTCTTTACAATACCTTAATTAAATACATCTACCAAATGTAGGCGATTTGTATTCACATGATGGCATTGTCGACGATTACCTGTTTCATGATGCATTGCAATATTACCTTAAACATATGTTGTGAATAATAATTAGTTTATGTAATTTTGGACAAAAATTTATAGAAACATAAAGCATGTCAATATACATATATATTTCAGGATATATTGACAATTTCATAATGTAAAAACTCACTGAACGTAAAGTCCATACAAAAGTTGCCAGCTGATGCAGGCTATGGGCTTAATTTATGATTGAAAAGTAATTTAGATTACCGGTAATTAACACTTCATTGTTTAATTTTTGTTAACGCCAGAAACACCTGTACCGCTTGTCCAGTTCTTCTTTTCAAAACCGAAAAACTGGCAATCGGACACCTTTTGTTGCATTATGCATCTATTTACATTTGAAGAGAAAATGCCGTGTTATTATCGAATTACTATCAATAAAACAATCCTCAAAAAAAGTATATATACGAAAAATATTCATCATAATCTGGTCGTAACCAGGGTATCATGATGAAGTATCTAACTTTATATGTCGCTATTACCAGCATGGTGCTGATGGTTTGTGGTAAGTATTATTATTTTACCCCTGTATTTCTCTTAAGTCAAATAGTAATTCTGAGATTTAGTTTACGTCCGCGGACGTGTACCTTTCATGTAAAGATTGCAGGAAGAAAGAAAAAAAGAATAAACGTGCATGTCCAACTCAAAAGAAGATAACTACAAATTAAAGCGAACTTTTTAAATATCTTAGAATGCCTATTCCATCATCAATATTAGAGGACAATTGTTACTATTACCCTTTTTTTTTTCTCTTTGCCTCTGAAAGTCCTTCGCAATAAATTCACTCTAACTGATCATGTGTTTGTATGATTTCATGCTTGACTGGTAGATATCTTTCAGAAAAGTTCCAGAATTAAAATCACCCTTGCATAAGATTTGTGAAATACGTACACTTAAAACTATTGTTTAAAAAAAACCTATTTACTGTTTGACCTTTAATACAAAAAATAAGACTTTACGAAAGAGGGTTAAGAATCAACAAATTCGACATTAAAACACAAAAAAGACCATACATAAACAAACCAGACAAATAGGAAATCCGTGCCGACTTTGTTTCATGAAGTTGTCAAGTTATGAAATGCCATAATAGGAATTCGCTCAAGCTTTGTTACGGCAAGTAAAAAGATTTTCTAAATAAGATGGTCTGGAGTTGTTTTTTACTTAACCGAACCCGAGTATTGCCTTGTACATGTTGTAAGATCACATCTAAAACTCAATTGTACATTACCCAAATTTTTCATAGAATCAAAATTCTCAGAATATTATTATTCTTGAATAAAAATACTATGTAATTGGAGATGCAACGATTCACCGCGGTGCACCGAGAATCGCGATTCTTAGCTCTGACTCGAATCGTAAGAAACGATTCGAGTCGAATAGTCTAAGTAATGCAGAAAAAAAAGTTCTAATTTCAACTTTAAAGTATTCACTAATCGCAGGTTTCCCAATAAGAATGATTTTAGGTGATGATTTAGAATAAAAAGTGAACCTTTCAAGTTCATTTACCTAGCAATTCGTAAGAAAATACGGGATCAGAGGAAATTCGAACCGGCGACTTTTACCGCATTTCAACGAGCGCGCGAGTGCCACCCCATATTGAAAATTGCCTCTTTTAAAGTATTTTACTTATGCACTTCTTTGTGCAAACTGGTTAGTTGTCATATATCTTTTGTACACAGTATCGAATTTATATCCCCAGAACGGCAGCAGGCCGTTCTGTGGAGAGGGGAGGGGGGAAGGCTTGAATAATATTTCCACATGATACACATGTGCTTTCACATGAACTGGGTATTTTATGCATTTTTTTAGATTGAGATGATATTTTCAATTAAAGTTTTAAATAAAAGAAAAAAAAATATCCTGGTGGAAAATTATATTGCAAAAAACTCGAACCGAAAAAAAAAACCGAATCGAGACATAATGAAATCTATTGTTGATCTAAGGATCAATGATACCCCCGCCCGGCATATTTTACATATAAGCAGTGTATAAGAAGTTTGAAGGTGCACAATTCAACACAAAATTGAGGATTATGACCCTTTATTTGAATTTGACCTGTATTTCTCAACGTAATTCTATATCTAAGAAATAAATATATTCCCTGTTACAGTTTTCATTTAAATGTTAGGCAAGCATAAAATATTTTTTTTATTTTCCAAGTTTGAAAGGGCACAAATCTGCATGAAATTGAGCCATATTCAAACCTAACCTGCAATTTTTGGTATAATAGCTACATTCAAGAAATGAATTTATTATCTGTAAAAGTTGTCCTTGTAATGTCCAGAAACCACAAAATTTTGAATTTGTATAATTTTCAAGGGATATCATTCTGCACAAAATTGAGGGACATGACCCATATTCAAACTTGACCTGTTTTTCTTGGTGTAATAGCTATATGCAAGGAATGAATTGATTATCTCTAACGGTTTTCCTTTAAACGTCCTGAAACCACAAAATTTTGAATTATTCTAAGTTTCAAGGGGCATAACTCTGCACATAATTGAGGGACTTGACCCATATTCAAACTTGACCTGTATTTCTTGGTGTAATAGCTATATGCAGGAAATGAATTGATTATCTGTAACGGTTTACCTTTAAATGTCCGGAATCCAGAAAATTTTGAATTTTTCTAAGTTTCAAGGGGCATAACTCTGCACAAAATTGAGGGACTTGACCCATATTCGAACTTGACCTGTATTTCTTGGTGTATGAGCCATATGCAAGAATTGAATTGATTATCTGTAACAGTTTACCTTTAAATCTCTGGAAACCAGAAAATTTTGAATTTTTCTAAGTTTCAAGGGGCATAACTGCACAAAATTGAGGGACTTGACCCATATTCGAACTTGACCTGTATTTCTTAGTGTAAGAGCTATATGCAAGAAATGAATTGATTATCTGTAACGGTTTACCTCTAAATGTCCGGAAACTAGAAAATTTTGAATTTTTCTAAGTTTCAAGGGGCATAACTCTGAACAAAATTGAGGGACTTGACCCATATTCGAACTTGACCTGTATATCTTGGTGTAAGAGCTATATGCAAGAAATGAATTGATTATCTGTGACGGTTTACCTTTAGATGTCCGGAAACCAGAATATTTTGAATTTTTCTAAGTTTCAAGGGGCATAACTCTGCTCAAAATTGAGGGACATGACCCATATTCGAACTTGACATGTATTTCTTTGTGTAAGAGCTACAAATGTATATCCAAGAAATTAATTGATTATCTGTAACGGTTTTCCTTCAAATGTCCGGAAACCACAAAATTTTGAATTTTTCTAAGTTTCAAGGGGCATAACTCTGCACAAAATTGATGGACATGACACATATTCGAACTTGACCTGTATTTCTTGGTGTAAAAGCTATATGCCGAAAGTGAATTGATTATCTTTAATAGTTTTAACCACAGGTGGGATGGACGCACGCACGGACACACGGACGGACAAGTGCATCACTATATACCCCCACCATTATATGGCGGGGGTATAAAAATATAAATCGAACCGAATCGAGAAGTTCCCGACTCATTGCAGCTCTATATGTAATGTAACTCAAAATCATTCCATCAATGGAAACAATTGTTAAACGTCTTCAAATTCAATAGCATCATTTAAGAACAGATGAATTTGCAGCATCAAACATACATGCACGTTTTGGGTATTTAACCCTCGTCAGTGATCATTAATCTAAACAATGTGATATGGCCAAAGAGTATGAAAATAATGATGTCCAAAAATGCACCGAAAGACGTATCAGGGTGGGTGGGATATGATGCTACAGGACCCACGTTTTAGAAATTTCGAGAACTTTGGTTTTGTCGTATAGTGGTTGTGTTGGTGCGTTGTGTTTCCGTCTGGTTCTTTAATTTTGTGTATGGTACTGGTCTGATCTTCTAGACGAAAGGAAAACGCTTCAACGCCGAAGTCCATTTGATAAGAACTTTAACAATCTGACAATGGTGAAAGGCGTCTGCTGTACTGGCATGCAAGGAGGAGACCCGTCGGACATGGTCCCCACAGGGAGGAGACCCGTTGGACAAACGTCTATGAATGTCGGTTTTGGTCTGCTTAAGGTCTGAATTGCATTTTCTGACCAGGGCTTTTCATTCTAGAGAACAAATAACTTGTTTACTTCCCTATACCCCCAGTTATAATAAAGCCTACGCTCACGCAGCAAGATACTCCCGTTGGGATTTTCTTCACAACACCAAAATATCTAAGTCCCATAACTCCATAAGGACAAATTGGATGAACCTAGCTTAAAATCGAAAGGCGGCTTCCTCTTCAAAGTCTGATCAAAATGTACAAATATCATGAAAATCTGTTGACACATATTCAAGTTATTGCGTTCCATGCACCTATATTTTGCCCTTAGCTTAACATGTATGTGCATATAACCCCCCCCCCCATTACACATAATTTCTGGATTATGTGAAAAAAAATTCAAGAACCCCTTATATATGTGAAAGAACATGCTTTCTACTTGAAGTATACTAAATTTCAAAACATTTCAACCAGAAATAGATTTTTAAATAATTTTTAACTATTTTAGTATATTTTCACTGTATTTTAAAATATCCAAGTCCCATAACTCTGTAACGACATATCGAATGAACCTGAAAATCGAAAGGCGGCTTCCTCTCCACAGACCAATCAAAATGTATGAATATCATGAAAATCTGTTGACGCATATTCAAGTTATTGCGTTCCATGCGCCTATATTTTGCCCATAGCTTAACATGTATGTGCATATAACCCCCCCCCCCCTTCCTATTACACACAATATCTCGCTTATGCGACCAAAAAATTAAAAACCTGTTACATATGTCAAAGAACATCCTTCCTACATGAAGTATACAAAATTTCAAAACATTTCGACCAGAAATAGATTTTTAAATAATTTTTAAATATTTTAGTATATTTTCACTGTATTTTAAAAATCTAAGTCCCATAACTCTGTAACGACATATCGAATAAACCTGAAAATCGAAAGGCGGCTTCCTCTCCGCAGTCCAATCATAATGTATGAATATCATGAAAATCTGTTGACGCATACTCAAGTTATCGCGTTCCATGCACCTATATTTTGCCCTTAGCTTAAAATGTTTGTGCATATAACCCACCCCCCCTTCCCATTACACACAATATCTCGGTTATGCGACAAAAAAATTAAAAACCCATTACATATGTCAAAGAACATCCTTTCTACTTGAAGTATACAAAATTTCAAAACATTTCGACCAGAAATAGATTTTTAAATAATTTTTAGATATTTTAGTATATTTTCACTGTATTTTAAAAATCTAAGTCCCATAACTCTGTAACGACAAATCGGATGAACCTGAAAATCGAAAGGCGGCTTCCTCTCCACAGTCTGATCACTATGTATAAATTTCATAAAAATCCGTTGACGCGTATTCAAGTTATTGCGTTCCATGCGCCTATATTTTGCCCATAGCTTAACATGTATGTGCATATAACCCCCCCCCCTTCCTATTACACACAATATCTCGCTTATGCGACCAAAAAATTAAAAACCCGTTACATATGTCAAAGAGCATCCTTTCTACCTTAAGTATACAAAATTTCAAAACATTTCGACCAGAAATAGATTTTTAAATAATTTTTAACTATTTTAGTATATTTTCACTGTATTTTAAAATGTCTAAGTCCCATAACTCTGTAACGACATATCGAATGAACCTGAAAATCGAAAGGCGGCTTCCTCTCCACAGTCCAATCAAAATGTATGAATATCATGAAAATCTGTTGACGCATATTCAAGTTATTGCGTTCCATGCGCCTATATTTTGCCCTTAGCTTAACATGTATGTGCATATAACCCCCCCCCTTCCTATTACACACAATATCTCGCTTATGCGACCTAAAAATTAAAAACCCGTTACATATGTCAAAGAGCATCCTTTCTACCTTAAGTATACAAAATTTCAAAACATTTCGACCAGAAATAGATTTTTAAATAATTTTTAAATATTTTAGTATATTTTCACTGTATTTTAAAAATCTAAGTCCCATAACTCTGTAACGACATATCGAATAAACCTGAAAATCGAAAGGCGGCTTCCTCTCCACAGTCCAATCATAATGTATGAATATCATGAAAATCTGTTGACGCATACTCAAGTTATTGCGTTCCATGCACCTATATTTTGCCCTTAGCTTAAAATGTATGTGCATATAACCCACCCCCCCTTCCCATTACACACAATATCTCGGTTATGCGACAAAAAAATTAAAAACCCGTTACATATGTCAAAGAACATCCTTTCTACTTGAAGTATACCAAATTTCAAAATATTTCGACCAGAAATAGATTTTTAAATAATTTTTAGATATTTTAGTATATTTTCACTGTATTTTAAAAATCTAAGTCCCATAACTCTGTAACGACAAATCGGATGAACCTGAAAATGGAAAGGCGGCTTCCTCTCCACAGTCTGATTACTATGTATAAATTTCATAAAAATCCGTTGACGCGTATTCAAGTTATTGCGTTCCATAGGCGGACGGACCGACGGACAGACGGACGGACGGACAGACGGACAGACGGACAGACGGACGGACTTCGCCATACCATAATACGTCCCGTCAAATGACGGGCGTATAAAAATGAAGAACGAATCTTGGCCTTAAGCCCCCTTCACACTTTCACGGATCGGGCCACGGATAGCTACGGATCGAGAAAATTTTTACATCCGTAGCTATCCGTAGCAATCCGTAACTCGATCCGGCACTAGTCGTGACAAGTCGTAGCTATCCTTGGCAATCCGTAGCTCTCCGGGATGAGACAGAAAATTTTTGAATATGTTCAAAATTTTCCACGACTCCGCTACGGATAGATTTGTCGTAGCGGAGTCGTAGGGGAGTCTTAGCAACCCGTAGTGGAGTCGTAGCTATCCGTAGGGGAGTCGTAGTAACCCGTAGCGCATCCGTAGCAATCCGGGACCATTTTTGTGATAAAAATATCAATACGACTCTGCTACGGATTGCTACGACTCTGCTACGGATTGCTACGACTCTGCTACGGATTGCTACGACTCTGCCACGGATTGCTACGACTCTCCTACGGATTGTTACGACTCACCTACGGGTTGCTACGGATAGCCAAGGATTGTGTCTTATATAAACTTCAAATTTATTAGGTTTCTGTGCGTTTTCGGTCAATATATGAGTTAATACTTCAACTATTGAATTTCAGGTCATGGTATAAAGGCTTGTATAAAGCCTCAATACTGTTATAAAACAAGTGAGACCATCTCAATTTGAAAATATTCGGTGTTTTAGTAAATAATTATGGATTACAAATCCATAGGAAATTCAAGCCAGTCCTACCAATCCGTACTGAAGTCGTAGCTATCCTTGTGCGAATCGTGGCTATCCGTACTCGAGTCGTGGTAATCCTTAGCTATCCGTACCCATCCCTACCTATCCGTACACGTGTCGTAGCAATCCGTATCTATCCGTACGCGTGTCGTAGCAATCCGTAGCAATGTCGGGACGATATCCGTAGCAATCCTTAGCTATCCGTACTCGATTCGTATCAACCAGTAGCAATCCGTACTGGAGTCGTAGGTTCATGGTTCATCGAACAATTTGCGTCCCGACTCGCCACGGATAGATCTTTTTTGGAGTCGTAGCGGAGACGTGGCTCGATCCGTGAAAGTGTGAAGGGGGCTTTAGGAATGGACGTGAACCTTAGATGTGAAATAAATCATGCAACAAATGTCCGTACTCGGACCTACCCCAATTCCTGACCTCACGTTTTCTACGTTTCCAATCTAGGTAATAGCACCTATCTAGGTAATAATCATGTTTCCTCCTCCTCGCATACCAGCATCGCAATATCATAATAAGCATGTTATAAAGTACAAACAAGTGCAATCAAAGATAAAAACATTCAAATTAACAATCTCAATTGATATTCTTTATCAATTTCAATTAAGTGAAAATATGTTAACTTTAACAGTCTCTCACTAAAATCAATAATACATCGCCGGAGAATGCCTTGCGAGCTGGAACGTAATGTTCATAATGTGATTAATCCTCATGCAGAATACATATTGAGTGGTTTTTACGTCACTTCGCTATCAGGATAATTTTCCGCTAAAATGAGGTCCACAATACCGCCGGTGAAGGCCTTGCGAACTGGAACCCGATGTACGAAACAGTAGATTTTCAAGATAGACAAAATCTTTGAGACACTTAAGTTTTGCTCTTATCTGGTTCTCTGCGGTAGTTCTAATTTTTACTGGACATCTATTGGGGACTGGATCCACCGCGACAGGTCAAGGGGATGCTTCCGTCCAAAGGGGTCTGTGGTATATGGTCTTTGTTAAGGGATCTGTGGTATATGGGTCTTCGGAACAACCATGGCGTCGACCAATCTTCGCTGATTTCAAGGGTAGTCAGTACGTCGAAGATGGACATTTTCCTAACCATAACTGAAAGATATAAAAATAAAATAACCAGAATTAATGATTAATTATACTTGCAGCTGAATCCAAATTGTATCATTACCGGGTGGGAGGGTGTTAATTTTTCCATGGACAATCTAAAAAAACGTCTAGCCGGTAAAACGGCTTTATCAAAGTGATTGAACCCCAGGGCGGTTCGCGCAGGGGTTAACGGAGGAGGGGTCATGTAGAATGAAATTAACTACGTACAACATCAAGATAAATGGTGAATGTTCGTAGACAAGGCAAGAAAGCTAGAACATTCTAAATTAACTTTAAAAGTCTGTCTAAATTAACTTTATCAGTCTGTCTTTGATATCATGTATATCACTTTCGGCACGAACAGTGGCGGATCCCGGATAAAATAATGAGGGCCATTATTTAACACTCGCTCCACACACAAAGACAAACACACAGTGGTTGTCTAAGTGTACTTTATGAATAGTCCTTATTCCTGGTAGTGAACGTCTGTATGCCCGCTCTCCGCGTTGCCCGTTGATGCCATGGATATCCATTCTGCAGGATGGTCCTTTCACACTTCAAATCAAATACTCTATGTCCCTTAGCGAAATGACGTCAGCTACGTCTTGTTTTGAATTTCGAATCTGATGCAGCACGAATGTCTCCTTTTTCTTCCCGCATCTATAGAATCTGAAATGTTCTAATTTTGATTTTAATTCCAAAAGTCAAATTATGGGCCCCGAACACATCCGTTCGTTACCGGAGCTTTTCCTCTGCAAATATTTTTACGGGACGGATAATGTTGGTTGTCGGTCCGTCCCCTAGAATCACTTGAATCCTTGATCAGCGATAGGATCGAATCCTCGGGTTTCTCAGCTTGTATGAGGTCTGATGGTATTGATGGTGCAATTATCTATTGAGATCTTGAAATGAGTTATCCTTACAAACTTTTACAAAATTTTACATAAAACTTATCCCAATAATAACCCCATTATCTTAAATTAGATTAATGCCAAATTGAATTGTTCATATCTTCCTTTCAATGTTATAATTAAATTTTGAAGAGAAACAGTAAGAGGTTCCCATTTTTAATTTCAAACGTTTAAGCTTTCTCTTTAACTGCTCTTTGAATTGATATTCTTTTCAATTTGTATTAGAAATAAAATTCAATAATTTGCCATAGATTTTATACATACTTTACGTAATTTGAAAATGAACTGCAGAGCGTTTACTTTTATATTACATTAAGATGCTACAGGATTACTTTCAAGAGTGGCCATTTGTATTAATCATACAAAAAAGTCATCCAAATAATAATTTTACCGTACCCTTAACCGACAAATCTAACTACAGTTTCAGTTATATTCAAGGTTAACGAAGTATTATAAATGGTTCCACTTACAGTACCGACCTGACTAACACGCTCACCAAATTTGGCTTTTTTCTCGTGTCAACCGTTACTCGCAGTTGCCTCCAAACAAAATATCACCAGGGACTTGTAAGATTTTTAAGATGTGGTACATCCCTGTTGTAAAAATCCTGGTCCCGCCCGAGAAGTTAAGACTACCCACTTGATCACATGTTATCTACCTGTAACAATGATACCACAACTTTAATGCCTATCTTTGACAAAGTAGGTTTTGTCATAGTTCACAACAATAAATTTGTATTTGCGATTACCGTTCTTATTTGTAACCGCATTATTTAAATTTTTGCGAGAATTTCTTTCAATTCAGAATGTGGAATTGTAGTGTAAAGTGTCGAAAAATCAATAGCTTTGATCGAATGGACTTGACTAAAATGAGTGGATTTCAGATGTTCTAAAAGTTCCTTCGAATTCTTTAAAATCCTCATCTGGTTGATACCACTGCGAGAATATACTGTCGAACAATATTTTTGAAGTCCAGATTTGATTTCAGATAAAACTTTGGTGAGTAAGATCGATACAGGTTTGGTAGAACATTTTGAGGAACCAGCGATGAAACGTTGTTTGTATGGATTCTTATGCATTTTAGGTATGCAGTAAAAGTATGGTAAATCTGAATCTTAATTGTTAGTGTGGAAGCCAAAGGAAGCAAGAGTTGATTTGTTATTTCAGAGGCAGAAAGGTTTGTTGGGGTGTAAGTTGGATTTCCAGGTGTCGAATTTAAACCCAACTCTTTAACTAGACTATCGAAATAGTACTTTTTGCAAGTATATGTGTAATTATTTGAGGTTTTGTCCGCTGGTGTGATGACATAATGTTCTTGGAGGTAGGTAAGCTCTGTGATAACATCAGGGTCTTTAAACATAGACTCGAATCTGGTGTTCACAGTTGATTTTAATCGGTTAATTCTAGATAAAAGTAACCCTCTGATGGATTTTATTCATTCGGAAAGGGTGTCGAGTTGTACGTCCTCTTTCTTTGCCCAACGTCTTGCATATTCCTCACAAGAATCCATGATAATTTTGAAATTTTTGTTCCATGTAAAGGACATTCTTTCTCTGTATTTGGGACCTTTTTTTAACAGTTCTCTCAACTTGTCGTTCTTGACTATACTAAGGTCACCAGTAATAAAGTGTCCACAAGTAGAGTAGTTGAATCCGATGAAGAACATTCGCAAGGAAGTGGATGTAGTGAGGGATTACTTAAATCAATACACTGCAAGAATATTTTGTAATTGTAAATTTTAGATGCAACTGTTGGTGTGTAGCTATAGGAAATAGGAGTTTCTTTTCTTTTGAAATATGGGGGGTTTTTTTTCTGTGACAGTTTTGTGATTCAAAATTTGACCAAGATTCAATCTATCAATACCTTTGTTTGCAAATCTTACTTTAATGAAAGGACGGTTTGTTTTCTCCTCTAATTTATCTGATCTAACTGCTTGAAATAAACGAAAATTAGAAATGTCCAAGATGACTCCTTGTAGTCTGTATTCTGGGAAACGTGTATCGGTATATGTGAGGTCCTTCGTATATTCGTAGAGTATACGAAAACAAAGCCCAGAATTAAGGTTACTACTGGTGGCAATAATTTTGTCAATCGAAGAATATTCTTAAATTTTGACTATTCTTTTTTTATGAAACTGTATGTCAATGTCAAACATCTTTAAGGTTTCAGGGGTTGTCCGTCTGTAATACCCTAAATATTTCTCATAAGGAAGATGCAACGTGTATGTTTGGTCTTTTTCCATACGTTACACCTTGATATAGTGAAAGAATGTCAAAATCTTTAATTTTGAACTGCTAATTCTTGTCTTTGTAGTTTTAGAAATAGTAAGTCGAAATTACTAAAATGAATTGGGGTATCCATAACTAGGCCGTTACCAAAATTGTATATCTGTTAGTATATTTCCCCTTAACAATATCCATTATTTTATGAAATAATGCAAAATGAAGTTCTATCTTGGGGGGGGGGGGGGGGGGGGTTGCATAACGATGGTTATATATAATCTATTTCAGTAGTCAAAACTGCAAGGAAATCTTGTATTTGGCAATATATCACATTCATTCGACGTTATAGTGACGTCAGAGGTAAGAGGTATTCAGCGTATGACTACAGGAATTTGTAGGATTTCTGGACCAAATCGGGTTACGGAAACCGTACAAAGCTTTTGTTGTGTGTATCCATACATACGAGATTCTTGATATGTCTAAACAACAGAGGCCCCCCCCCCCCCTTCAAAGAAATTTAGGAAAAGAGAGAGTAAAAACCGCGAATCTAGAGGGAGAAAGACTCAGAATTATGTTTTAATGCACTCTCATCCTGAGATTTTTTTTATTTGGTGAGGCAGGGCTAGAGTTCTCAATAATCTTAAAAGAAGGGTGCGATTCCGAAAGAGATTTTGCGATAAATCAAATGTGCCTTTACTAAGAAAGTAGGCGTCAGTTTTTCTCAAAGTAGGTCATGACAAATAATACAGTACCGACTTATAAATGGAGAGGGGGGAGGAGCTAGGTGCTGTTTCGTATACGTTTAAGGACAGGGAAGAAATAATTTTCTCTGACTTTTATGAATGAGAAATTTTAAAAGATCACGCTATATGTTAAAGTCAGATTCAGAAGCGTATCTAGAAACTCAACTGCAGCGTGCACATATAACTTTTAATTGGATGACTTGCGATACAAGGAGGATTGAGGGCATTGAAGGATATTTATATTATCAACATATAGCTCATATTACAATATCTAAAAATACCATTAACATAGAAAAGAATAAAAACAAACTTCGAGAACAATCTAATTTATTACGCATTCGCGTGAAGGGTATTTTGAAAAAAAAGGGGAAATGGGTCGCAAAGTGCAATGATAGTGAGTGTCAAAAATTATTCCTGAGAGGGGATTCACATGAGAGAGAGAGAGAGAGAGAGAGAGAGAGAGAGAGAGAGAGAGAGAGAGAGAGAGAGAGAGAGAGAGAGAGAGAGAGAGAGTTCTCTATCACATAAACAATTAAGAGGCTTGGGTTTGATTTCTTTTATTTGCTCAAATTTTTTACGGTGTTTTTTTTTCAATCAAATTCGGCGATATTCGGCCCCATTCCCCCTCCCTGTAATATATATTTTTACCCTCTTGTCAGAGTAATTTTCCCCCATATAAAAGGTTTTTTCTATGGCTAAAATGTTTAAAATAGTGTGTAAAATTTAACAAAATCAGAGATATACGGTAGTATGAATCTGAGAGAAGGAAAAAAGGAAACAAAAACTTATTGTTATGAACGCCATTCACCTTGCTCGTTCTCGATTATGCGTGTATTCATCTGCATAATGGATACATCTTTGAACAAAGCAGGATTGATACTAAAGTTCATTTGCTTTAAGTTTTCAAATAAGGAAACTTAGTTCGATAACATTTCGCTGCTAAGTAGGAAAGCTGACAAAGTTGTAGAAAATTCTTCTGATCATAGACAATCAGAGATACAATACTTTCAATATCTGATCCATTATATCGCTAAATCTCCAAGAAATAATCCTGTTAGATAGTTCAACTAATATTTTCATATTCGATTATGTTTCAAAGCAACACGTTGTTGAATTTACGACGATGACGTTATAAAAAGGAAACTTTTACAGCGATAGCCAGGGGTCTCATTTATGGATATTTTAGAACGTATAGATCAAAAGATAAATCTAGCTAAAATTAATTACTATCAGATTGTAGACGATAATTTCCTAATTTCATCGATACCAAACTTGCTGAACAGCGAGATAGAAGAGTTTGAACGCCGAAAATTCCGAGCGCTGTCGACACTATTCATCGGCGAGTTCACAATATTTATTTGGCGCGTTATCATGACGTCAATATTATAATGGCGTCAATATCCTCGGTAAGAGAGCCTCCGAAAAGACTATATATTACTCTGTGGAGCCACCTTAAATTTATATGTGGCCTTGATATTCGACCTTGAATATCACTACGCTTCTTCCTTAGGTCATAATCAAATGTCTCAATGTTGACCAATTGAAATCAGAGATAGACTTTTTATGATTTTTCCACAGAAAAAGAAAATTGATTAATCAAATTGTGATTTAATATGTATCTTTCTTTACACATGTTACTCCGGATTTTTCCATAATTCTTTTACAATTTACAATAAGCAAGAGTGATATGCACCTTGTGAAATCAAAAGATTTCATTGGACATATACGTGACATGTATCAGAGAGAAAGAATGGGATCTCCAACAATACTCGGTTGCATCACCTTCAGCAAAACACCAAAACACCTCATGCAAAAACACAGAGCAGACACGCACACAAAGAGACAATGAACATCAAATCACAGCACAGAAATATTAAACACAAAATATTACATGTAAACCAACGAGACCAATGGATCAATCGGCGCCGTACCAGGACGGCCATCTGCCACATCAGCTAAGATGTTGGAGATGGGTGGTCATGCGTACAACATGCACACAATTCTCTATCACTCCGACCACCACGAGGCACGCAGACAGCACAACCGCGGTGCAAAACAACCCCACACTGGGTTAATTTAACATAAAGGGTTGACCTAAAAAACTAGTGTTTTACACCCAAAAGCAGACGTCATTTACTGACTAAAAATAAATGGCTAAATATATAGAAATTGATATCCCAACAGAAAGATCATTTTCTGCAGATTTCATTGGTATTTTAAAAATGATATATACCTTTCCGATACAATTTCCATTCTGAAAACGAAAGTGAAAGTGAAAATAGAGAAATTTTGACATTTCATTCAGATGGACTTTGGTCCTATTTTGACCATTGTTCCAGAAAATGTCTTAACATTAAAATGATGCTGATTTCAAGGCTATATCTGTCTAAATAATATATGACAATTATTGAGGGTTTCGCCGATTTGGTTTTGAGAAATCCACAAAATATCATGAAGGACCGACTTCCACAAGTCCCTGTTCTGAGCCCCTCGCCGGAAATCACCTCTTCGTAGTGACTCCTTCCAGTTTTATTTTTATATTATTTTGCATTTAATATGTCTTCTATATGCATGATCACGTCTGTAGCCTACAAAGTCTAAATATAATTTATTGCCGATTTTAGTCATATCCGTGTACGCAGTAATTCATTTGTTCGCAAGCTAATACATGTATATTATGAATAACCTTTATCATGACCTTAGATATAAAAAGAAATATAAAGCTTTAAAATTTATTCTTGATATAACACATAACAAAGGATAATTCCAGCTGTTGTTAATTAGAAAATTATTTTCTATGAATTTTGAATAAGTGTTTGTCTATATAAGGGTAGTATCTACCTAGCATTAGGCTGTCCGTCATTGTTCACAAGATGAATCATCTTGTGCCCTGCATTCTCTTTGTATGTTTCTGTATATTGGTCAATGGTAAGATTTGTTTTGTTATTTTGAGTTTTTCTTTTAATTTCAAATTTCCAATTAGCAGTATTTTGATTTTCAAAGACTATACAGTGGCTGTTGGTATTCTATACAACAATTTAAAGATGATATTCAGTTGTAAGTTTTAAATTCTATAATCTTTTTAGAGTTAGAAAAGTGTTTCTCTAGCAAACAGGAAAAGCTTAATACCCACTTGAGCTGATTCCTTACTTCACACTGGTAAAGGGTTTGAGTCACGGTTAATAATGTTTGGGGGGATGTTAAACGAAACTAACAATACCGATTACGCACAAAAATGGCGGAATTATACAACTGCGATGCAATAAATTATATTTTTTACTTCATATTTCGTAATAGGAAGAATCTAAAGCCATCACGGAACCCGTAATATACTCACCTATTGATACGTACAGTCCCAAACATCAAACATTGTAGCTGGCCCAACAGTGTAGCCGGTCGAACAAATTTTGATCTTTGAAGACAACTGTTTCCATAGATATCGACAGTACAAAGCTATACTCGAATGCAAATAATATGTTGTTAACAAACAACCTACATCTCCTGCAACACGTCATTAATTTCCTTTCTTGCGAGGTTCAATAGTACGAGGGGAGGTTAAAATTGACTTTCATTTTTAATCATTTAAGCTACATTAATACTCTTGAAGTCTGTTGTGACAAGTGAAATATCTGCGTATCCGTTCTTCCAAATGTATTAAACACTGAAAGTGTCACTTGTTTGCACTATTTTACCTTTTCGGTTTGAATTGTATATGATTCACTACCATGTACCATTTACAATTTCCTAATCTTTAAAAATATTATCCAAGTAAAAGTAATAAATTTGTTTCCATTTTCAGTGATTTTCGATCTCCGAGTCAACATCTTTTGGCGTTGTTTTTCTTTATAACATCAACGCAATTCCATCGTGATATAACAATAAAAAAGAGCGCAAAAAGGTCGTTCATGTACCTTGGACATTTAAAGGAATTTTGTGAGTAAGTGTTTTGAATAGTTTTCCCTGGAGTGGTCGCCATAACACTTTTTATAAAGACATAACCTTAGACAGTGCATGTATAATTTTATATGTTGCTTTCATTTTCGTGCACGAAAATCGACGGCGGGTGCGGCTAGCCAACAGGGGATGCTTACGCCTCCCGGGCACCTGGTCCCACCTCTAGCATGCTAGGGGTCCGTCGATGCTTATATTTGTGCTCTATTGTGAGTGCTGTTGAGATTATCGTCAGGATCTCCTTTAACTCATTTGTGTCACACTTATGCCCTTTGCCGTGTGGAGATCGTAAAAAATTACCCGCGAGGGGTTTGACAGTAAGTGTTTTGGATATTTTTCCCTGGCGTGGTCGCCATAACACTTTCTATATACAAAAAAACCTTATATATGTTATTTTCATTTTCGTGCGTGAACATCGACGGCGGGTGGGGCTAGCCAACAGGGGATGTTTACTCCTCCCGGGCACCTCTAGCTTGCTCATTTTTGTATTCTTTTGTGGGTGCTGTTGAGATTATCGTCAGGATCTTCCTTAACATATTTGTCAGCCATTATGAATTTCAGCAAGTGGTCTTTATTATTATATGGCATAACGACATACTCATGATACATGTACTAGTAAATTCTTCTGACCTTGAAAATGATTGAAATAAACAATTGAACCTTCTTAGTAGCAGAAGATAAATATTCTCGCTTAAATTTCTAATAATTTGAAAGATGAAGTAAATACTTGATATCTTTTGCTATCAAGAGTGTAATCTATTTTTTAAAAATGACAGCCATGTAGCACCCCTCCCGGTCATAATCATATGGAAATCCCCTTATTTGGTAATTTCTTGTCATAAGTATTTCAGATTCAGAAACAAAGTTACTGATATACCTTTTTTCTCACTTCAGTACAAAAAACTTACCAGTCGTTATGCCACATTTCAATTGAAATTTTCTCACCAGCTGAAGGTATTTTCCGTCTTTATACCCCCGCCATATAATGGTGGGGGTATATAGTGATGCTTTTGTCCGTCCGTGTGTGCGACCTCCCGTGCGTGCGTCCGTCCCACCTGTGGTTTCCGGACATTTAAAGGAAAACTATTTCAGATAATCAATTCATTTCTTGCATATAGCTTTAACACCAAGAAATACAGGTTAAGTTCGAATATGGGTCATGTCCCTCAATTTTGTGCAGAGTAATGCCCCATTGAAACTTAGAAAAATTCAAAATTTTTTGGTTTCCGGACATCTAAAGGTTAACCGTTATAGTGAATCAATTCATTTCTTGCATATAGCTTTTACACCAAGAAATACAGGTCAAGTTCGAATATGGGTCATGTCCCTCAATTATGTGCAGAGTTATGCCCCTTGAAACTTAGAAAAATTCAAACTTTTGCGGTTTCCGGACGTTTAAAAGAAAACTGTTACAGACAACCAATTCATTTCTTGCATATAGCTTTATCACCACGAAAAGTTCGAATATGGGTCATGCCCCTCAATTATAAGCAGAGTTATGCCCCATTGAAACTTAGAAAAATTCAAAATTTTGTGGTTTCCGGACATTTTAAGGTAAACCGTTATAGATCATCAATTCATTTCTTTTATATAGCTTTTATTCTAAGAAATACAGGTCAAGTTCGAATATATGTCATGTTCCTCAATTTTGTGCAGAGAAATGCCCCATTGAAACTTAGAAAAATTCAAAATTTTGTGGTTTCCGGACATCTAAAGGTTAACCTTTATAGTTAATCAATTCATTTCTTGCATATAGCTTTTACACCAAGAAATACAGGTCAAGTTCGAATATGGGTCATGTCCCTCAATTTTGTTTAGAGTTATGCCCCTTGAAACTTAGAAAAATTCAAAATTTTGTGGTTTCCATACATTTGAAGGAAAACTGATACAAATCATCAATTCATTTTTTGCATATAGATTTTACACAAAGAAATACAAGTCAACTTAAAATATAGGTCATGTCTCTCAATTACATGCAGATTTATGCCCCTTGAAACTTAGACAAATTCAAAATTTAGTGGTTTCTGGACATTAGAAGGACAACTGTTACAGATAATTAATTCATATCTTGAATGTAGCTATTATACCAAAAATTACAGGCTAGGTTTGAATGTGGCTCAATTTTATGCAGAGTTGTGCCCCTTCAAACTTGGAAAAAACATCTATATTTTGTACTTGCCTGACATTCAAATGAAAACTGTAACAGGGAATATATTGATTTCTTACATATAGATTTACATTGAAAAACACAGGTCAAGTTGAAATAAAGGGTCATGTTCCGCAATTTTGTGTTGAATTGCGCACCTTTAAATCTTCATATACATTGCTTATATGTAAAATATGCCGGGCGGGGGTATCATTGATCCTTAGATAAACAATAAATTTCATTTTATTCTGTGCAGCGATACATGAAGAATTTTGTAATTCATGGTATCTTTTACGAATTTTTGGAAATTTATTTCCGATGTTTTATCTTTTTACGGCCTAAAGAAACATATGATTTATGATTTATCATGAACGTTACTTATTTTATTATTTCAAACCGCATTAAAGGGTGTAGATCAATAAGACTTGTCAGAAGATAACATCACTTGCCGTGAAGGTTTTTGATACTAAAATGGCGATTTCATAAAATACAGAGATATAGTCAGGTTAGGATTTTTAAAAAGAAGTAGGTCAAACTCAAAGGTTAAGAGTAAAGGTCCAAATTGTTGGGAAAGGAAGTAAAACTCGAAATATCAAAGCCCTAGACCTTATAGTCCATGAATTAAAGCCAAAATTTAAGTTTTGTCCAAGCAACGGACGCCGACGACGTCGAAATTCAGATTATATTAACATAAGCTCTCCGGACATTCATCACGGCTCGCTTAAAGGTTATTTTTAAGTGTTTTGTAAGTGTTTTGTTTATATTGAAGGACTGAAATGAAGATGTTTCATTTGTCACAACAAACTTCAAGAGTACATTTGTCAATTTACATCGCTAAAAAGATGTAAAATGAAAGTCAAGTTTAACCTCCCGTCATAATATTGAATGTTAACCTTCCATGTAAGGAAGTTACATGACGTGTTGCAGGATATCTAGGTTGTTTGTACATTAAAAAAGGACTGATTTTGATAAAGCATGGTTTATAATATACCTACATATCATTTGTATTCTATTATATCACTGTGCTATCGATATTTATGGAAATATTTTTCTTCATAGACCAAACTTTGATCATTTATACGGCTTTGCTCGACAATACAACTATTTTAGATGTTTGGGGCTGTACGTATTCACAGATGAGTATATTACGGGTCCGTGACGGCTTTAGATTCTTCCTATTACGAAATATAAAGCAAAAAAAATAAATTTTATCGCATCGCAGTTGTATAATTCCGCCATTTTTGTGCGTAACCGGGATTGTTAGTTTCGTTCAACCTCCCGGCCCACCAACACTATCAAACGGGACTCAAACCCTTTACCAGTGTGAAGTAGGGAATCAGCTCAAGTGGGTATCGAGCTTCTCCTGTTTGCTAGAGAAACACTTTTCTAAATCTAAAAAAAATTATAGACTTTAAAAATTACAACTGAATTTCATCTTTAAATTGTTGTATAGAATAACAACAGTCGCTGTATGGTCTTTATACTGCGTAACCGGGATTGTTAGTCTCGTTTTACCTCCCCCAACATTATTAACCGACACTCAAACCCTTTACCAGTGTGCACTTTCTCTCATTAATTTTTCTATATCTTTTTTTTAAATTTGCTCTACAGGTGAATATGTTCCTGACGAAACATCGGAATCTTCAAGTAAGTATAGAAATCATATTCTATTTCAAAAATTTTTATTCTTCGGATTTCTTCTTTAAACCGAATTCCTTGCAAATGATCTTTGCCATCAATCTCGAGAGGAAATTGTATATATATCCTTTCTCATGTTATCTAAAAAACAAGCCCTTTTTGAAACAAAAATAAAATATGTTGAAATCTATGTTCTATCATAATAATTAAGTACACCATGTCTACCATTCACTCGCTTTGGTCATATCACATTGAGTGACACTGACGAGTGTTAAGTACCCTAAACATGCATGTCTGGTCAATGCTGAAAATTGATCTGTTCTTTATTGATGATTTTGAATTTGAAGACGTTTAATATTAAGCCTCCATCGAAAATTTCTTAAATTATTTCATAAAATCAAAATTCTCAGAATATCATTATTCTTGAATAAAACGGCTATGTGATGTTACTCTATGAAATGTTCCATCATAAATGGACAAAACTGGTATATGTAGAAAGCTCAGCACTATTTTTCTTTTCAAAGAAAACTGAAACTAGATTGCTTTATGATTTTTTCAGCTAGTAAAACGATGGTAATATGTGAGCATAAAAGCAATACAATATCATGTCCAGCTGGTCATCTGATCAAGATCGCATCTGCTAACTATGGTCGTACTAGCAAAGGAACTTGTCGGAGCAGCTCAAACCGTGACACCAATTGCAAAGCTTCAAAAAGTTTGAGCATCGTCAAGTCTTTTTGTGATGGAAACAATGCCTGCTCACTCGAAGCAACGAATAGTGTATTTGGAGATCCGTGTGTAGGAACCTATAAATACCTTACAGTGGTCTACAATTGCTATAAATCAGGTAACGATTATTTATTTTACATTTACAATTGCTTTAATTATTCCACACAGTATTAAAGTTTTCACTACTGTCTTAAGCAAAGTCAAAACTATAAATTAATAATGAATATGTGTTTTTTTTTTTAATTATAATCTTAAATTAGAGGAAATCAATGATACTTGATATTGATTCCTCCGTAAAGTTGTTGATACTGAAGCATTATATCCATTCCATCCTGTTACATTGTACGTCTTTCGGTACGTGCTTGGTCATAGCTTTCACACGCTTTTCCATATCACATGGTTTAGATTCAGGATCACTGACAAGGGTTAAGTACCCGAATCTTGCATGTCTGGTCCATGCTGCAAATCAGTCTGTTCTTAAATGACAAATATGGATAATGACCATAAAACAGGAACCAAAGCAAACAAACAAAAACCTCCGACATATGAAAAGAAGCAAACTCTCGATAAGGGAGTGAGACCAGGTGCCCAGGAAGTGTAAGCACTTCCTGCTTGTATGCAAATGAGTTAAAGGAGATCCTGACGATAATCTCAACAGCACTCACAGAAGAGCAAAAAATTGAACATCGACGGACCCCTAGCAAGCTAGAGGTGGGACCAGGTGCACGGGAGGAGTTAGCATCCCCTGTTGAATAGCCGCACCCGCCGTCGATGTTAATGAAGCATGGAAATGAAAATATATAAATCCATGCACTGTCTGACGTTATGTCTATATAGAAAGTGCTATGGCGACAATGTCAGGGAAGTATATTCAAAACACATACTGTCAAACCCCTCGCAGGGAACTTTTTTTACGAGCTCCACACGGCAAAGGGCATAAGTGTGACACAAATGAGTTAAAGGAGATCCTGACGATAATCTCAACAGCACTCACAGAAGAGCACAAATTTGAACATAGACGGACCCCTAGCAAGCCAGAGGTGGGACCAGGTGACCGGGAGGAGTAAGCATCCCCTGTTGGCTAGCCGCACCCGCTGTCGATGTTAATGAAGCATGGAAATGAAAATATATAAAATCCATGCACTGTCTGAAGTTATGTCTATATAGAAAGTGCTATGGCGACAATGTCAGGGAAGTGTATTCAAAACACTTATTGTCAAACCCCTCGCGGGGAACTTTTTCTACGAGCTCCACACGGCAAAGGGCATGAGTGTGACACAAATAAGTTAAAGGAGATCCTAACGATAATCTCAACAGCACTCACAGAAGAGCACAAAATTGAACATCGACGGACCCCTAGCAAGCCAGAGGTGGGACCAGGTGCCCGGGAGGAGTAAGCATCCCCTGTTGGCTAGCCGCACCCGCCGTCGATGTTAATGAAGCATGGAAATGAAAATAAATAAAATCCATGCACTGTCTGACGTTATGTCTATATAGAAAGTGCTATGGCGACAATGTCAGAGAAGTATATTCAAAACACTTACTGTCAAACCCCTCGCGGGGAACTTTTTTTACGAGCTCCACACGGCAAAGGGCATGAGTGTGACACAAATGAGTTAAAGGAGATCCTGACGATAATCTCAACAGCACTCACAGAAGAGCACAAAATTGAACATCGACGGACCCCTAGCAAGCCAGAGGTGGGACCAGGTGCCCGGGAGGAGTAAGCATCCCCTGTTGGCTAGCCGCACCCGCCGTCGATGTTAATGAAGCATGGAAATGAAAATATATAAAATCCATGCACTGTCTGACGTTATGTCTATATAGAAAGTGCTATGGCGACAATGTCAGAGAAGTATATTCAAAACACTTACTGTCAAACCCCTCGCGGGGAACTTTTTTACGAGCTCCACACGGCAAAGGGCATGAGTGTGACAAAAATGAGTTAAAGGAAATCCTGAAGATAATCTCAACAGCACTCACAGAAGAGCACAAAATTGAACATCGACGGACCCCTAGTAAGCCAGAGGTGGGACCAGGTGCCCGGGAGGAGTAAGCATCCCCTGTTGGCTAGCCGCACCCGCTGTCGATGTTAATGAAGCATGGAAATGAAAATATATAAAATCCATGCACTGTCTGACGTTATGTCTATATAGAAAGTGCTATGGCGACAATGTCAGGGAAGTATATTCAAAACACTTACTGTCTAACCCCTCGCGGGGAACTTTTTTTACGAGCTCCACACGGCAAAGGGCATAAGTGTGACACAAATGAGTTAAAGGAGATCCTGACGATAATCTCAACAGCACTCACAGAAGAGCACAAAATTGAACATCGACGGACCCCTAGCAAGCTAGAGGTTGGACCAGGTGCCCGCCGCTTCGATTCGGTAGAACTGTCACATCCGGTTACTTCTATTTCGAAAGACAAAGTGTACAATCTTTGGTTGGATTATTGAAATGGTCTATGACAGAATATCATCCACCATTCTGGAGAATGGTACATCATAGTGTATGATGAGTTCCCCATATCGACCGTAGAACTTCCTCAGTGACGATGTTAGTCGGTCACAAACATATCCCTGACTGAAAAGCTGACTGATGACAAATATGGATAATGACCATATCCCTGTCTACAGTACAAAATCGACAACTCAGAAAATCAGAAACCGAAGGCATACAAAATCAGGACAAAACAGGAACCAAAGCAAACAAAAACAAAAACCTCCACCACTTTTAATTTGAAGACGTTTGAAGACCTGACTGATGCTTTTAATTTGAAGACGTTTAACGTTATAAATCATCATCGACGCTTAAGGCCGAAAGAGTTGGAATTTAGGTAAACACAGCTACATGTATCTCTGAAAATCTCGCGTAGCAATTCTATGGTTCTTGATTTCAAAAATCATTCTGAGGGCTATATTGCTAAATGACTCTATGGTTTCTATAGAACTGGCCATACAAAATTTCTTGACATAACCTCAGACAGTACAATGCATGTTTTATAAAATCCTTTTATTTTCGTGCATGAACATCGACGGCAGGTACAGCTAGTCAACAGGGGATGCTTACTCCTCCCCCCGACCACCTCTAGCTTACTAGGGGTCCGCCGATGCTCAATTTGGTGCTGTTGAGATTAGCGTCATGATCTTTAACTCACTGACATTCACACTTGTTTTCATTACTGGAGAGAAATGTTACTCATTATTGTTTAAAAGTAATGGCATTGGCATCGAATACTCGAATACAACGTCGATTAGTTACATTATTGGCGAAAACACTCTGTAGTATCACGTGACTTAAAATGGTGAAACCACGAATAAATAAAAAGCTCAGTTTGAGGAAAGAAAACAGGAACTGCAATCATTGCTATGATTAGATTTTTTTCTTTTCATAGGCTATATCCTTGTCTCAACTGATACTTTTACAACCATGGACTCGTTAGCAAGTAAAACACTGTTGTTTTTACAAACATAGTGACAAAAGCTGTAGATATTTGCGTGGAAACCACCACAACATTGTGTTTAACATATTCAAACCACGACGTTCCTTTTGTCAGAATGCTTGTAAAAACTACAATGTTTTCTTAATTGACAATAAAAGAATCATCAAAATATCATATTTTACAAGGGCATCGGCTATGAAAAGATAAAATTGAATCAAAACAATCATCACAGTGCCTGTTTTCTTTCTTCCAAACGAGCGGTATGCCTCCATTTTGTGTTCGTGGTTTCACCAACTCGTGTCACGTGATGCTACACAGGGGTAAATACGAAAGTATTTGGGTTCTCAGTACAGAAAATACAGTTTGTCAATTAATTCTTAGAAGTATACATAATTCATAATGATCATGCAACAAACAACATTGTTTAGACTTTATTTAGGGGTTAGATATCTCTTAAAATTCCCAAGCGCAAACTAGAAACAATCATTTCTATTGAAGAAAAGATTTTTTCTTGTTCATTCATTCTAAGATATATGTACTACAAAGTTTAACCGAATTGAGAAGAAGTAGGATAACAATTTCAATATAAATTTGTCGAACAATCGTAATAAATGTATACCAGAGAAGAAGTAGTTAAGGCATCAAAGATCCAGCGGAACATTGGCAAACATATCTCAAAATTAATTTCTCTTACAAAATGAATGATGCAAATGGAAATATGTTCAATAAACATCGAAGAAGTTATTCAAATGAGTTAAAAAAGGTCCTGTCGACAATCTCAACAGCACTCACATTAGAGCACCAAATTGAGCATTGACAGACCCCTGGTAAGCTAGAGGATGGATAAGATGCCCGGGAGGAGTAAGCATCCTCTGGTGGCTAGCCGCGACCGCAGTCGAAGTTCTTGCAAGAAAATAAAAACCAATATATAAAATACATGCACTGTCTGAGGTTATGTCTATATAAAAAGCTCTGTGTCGACCATGTCAGCGAAATATATTCAAAACATTTACTGTCAAGTAAGTGAGTCACAAACTCGAGAAGCTTAGGCAAAGACAGCAAGCAACACTGATGAATATGTATATGGATATAAAAATGGGGGAGTGGTCATACGTAATGCAGTCCGTACTCTGCAAGTTGTATCGAGCTGGCGCAAGTTATCACCCGAGGAGTCCGACTGACATTTAGAGAGGACAGGAGGTCGGGGCTCTGTCTTCTTTGGTCAGGGCCCGTCATAGAATCCCGTCGTCACAGTCAGTCATAGTGCAAGTCGTAAGAATGCGCTGGTACAATTATGTAGATTGATCAAGTAACAAGCCTAGTGTCCGTCTGGTGACATTAGGATCGTATCCATGGTATAAAAGGCATTTGATGATTCTGACGAATTTCCAATGGTTATGCTGTCTATCTTTGATCCATCTAATTTTGTTGATCATATTACCATAAATGGCAGGTAGTGTAAGGCCCAAAGTAGTATACTGTGTTGCTTGTATAGATCCGAATTTTAAAAGAAGCTAACTGTAATCTTTGTATTTCCATTTAGTCTTAACTAGTTTATGAAAGCAAAATCATTGACCTAAAAGTATTAATTTTTTGTAAATTTCAAACTGTGAAAATCTAAAATATTAGTACATGTACATGCTCTAGCGAACCGGATGAGCTGTGATATGTAAATGCCGTAAGACGATAGTCACGGGTCTAAGGTCCTCTCGGGATTTATTAAAATGAAAAAGAAATCTTATGTTGTTTACTTTTATCAAACATAATCATGTATAGTTTGCCTTAAAGATACGATTTGATAGACAATGTAATACGTGGTTGAACAAAACTTAATCAACGGAATCTTCTTTGGGAATTAACGCTCAACTTAAAAGAAAATACGCATTGGTTTTAAATTTCTTCATACGTCCGCTAGACAAAAATTATCTTTAAAAATGCCTTAGAAAATATAATCATATATTTGTCGATATGCCGCGTGACAAAATATCCTCTTTAAACAAACTCTGATATTAATATTTATTCTTTAAAGCGGTAGTATTCAGCTAAAATGTATAACCAAATTCAAGCCGTGTTTGATATGTTGATTTAACTATAAAACTAAGCTTCGTTTTAACACCGTCGCTCTACTATAGTGATATACATTTCAAAGTTGATTATTACATCCACTAAGATGGTATTTCTGCTGATGTACTCATACATGTGTCCCTATGATATCTTTCTTCTTGTCTCATATTGTTTCCAATTTGACTTTAAAATGTACCGGTATTTGTTATTCCCTTGTCATCAAGTTTGATAAATGAGTTAAAGAAGATCATTCAAATTTCCATTAAATCTAAGCTTGACTTCTTTTTCGGCATAAATGATACCGGACCTTAAGGCCCCCTTTTTATCAAACATAAATCGAAAAACCCAATATAAGTTGTATTACTTTTTACATCAAATAAAAAAAGTTATATTTCGAGTATTAACCCTTTCGCTGCTAAAATAGGTAGGCTGAAACTCTATACTCAAATCAATACTTTTGACTTGACGTAACAATGGAAGTGACGTCACAATTACGGCACTACCTGTACAGCGTCGGCAAATTCCACATAAACTGATAAAGCGTAACATATTGTCTGCCTGTAGGCTACTGAAAGCTCCATTTGTACAAAGTGAAATGCTAAGAAAGATCGAATGTGACTTTAAATTCATCGAAATACATGGACGGACTTTAGTCTCTACAAAACATGAATACTTTATACTCCTCATAATGGGCATACTTCATGAAAATATATGTTTGCACAAGATGAGAGAATAAGCTCTTACGCTGCCCATATGAAGCATACATGTGTGGCGTTCACGTATTCATGATGAAAAAAAAAACATTTGAGAAAGATGAAAAGATACCATTTATCAAATCTTTCTCATTTAGTCAGCCCCAACAACTCCTCAGTGGAGTTGTAAGATGCTTAGTTTGTAAGATATTTCACGTTGTATGGCTCGACAAGATTCTACAAATTGGAATGAGAGAAAAATCCCCTCCTTTTCAAAAAAGTGTTCAAATTTTCCGACTATATAATCGGCGCAAGCATAAAATATCGAGTCAGATATTTCACTTGAAAAAAGATAATTATTCATTTGTACAGTAATACTATAACATTTATTTATCCGTGTCTTCTATTTTATGCATCTAATTATTATATGCCCCGTATCTTAGATAAATGAACATTTTCGGGGGAGGGGGGTTTCTCAGTGTATCTTTGCAAATTAGTAATTGTCTGACAAAACTGTTAACCTTGGGTAAACATGTAAAAATCTAGCAAAAATAAAATAATAATAACATTGCCCCCCCCCCCCCCCCCCTCCGCCAAATGAAAACGATACATATAAGAGGTCCACATATCGCCCATTCTGCGTGCAGTGGCTGAGGAGTCGAAACTGTGTCATCCAATCAGAGTTCTTGGTTTCAATCTTGGAAACAGACAGACAGACGGTTACATGCTCTACGACTATGAAAGCTAAAAAAGGGAGGATCGACCCATCAATTCAAGTAATTTTACGCAAAAATTGGGGAAAAATAGATTTCATGATAAAGATTTCGATTGGAACAATTTTACCACAACTAACTGCTATCTTTATATCTACATGTAAATGTACATATTTACATTTGTTCATTTCTCTTCCGATGTCGAAATATCGACCAATATTGAATGACGTACGACGTTCTTATGATCATAGTTCGTTAACATTTTTTTACTTCTCTTCAGTCTACATGTACATGTAAGATGAACACTTACATTATATATGTTTCTCCTTCATGTAAACATTATGTAACGTGAAGCGACGGGCGAGTCCGAAGAAGGGGTCTGAAGTCAAGCGAACTTGACCGCATTCCCGATAAAGCTAGCCTGCCGGGGAGGCAGTTCAAGTGGCTTATATTCTTAAGCTCACTATTCGTTACACTTCCCCCTTCTCGGGGAAGCTTCGTTACATAAGTTACAAAAGGGGGGAGTTGCGCTGTGCGAATTATGTGATCATTTCATGATCATAAATGATGACAAATTAACAAAGCTTTAAAAGTCCATCGAGTGCTAAAGAGTCCAAAAAAAGCCTATATATTCTTTATCTTTCAACGTCAAACCTTACCCCTGCAGGGATAATCTACAAAATTGAAATAATCCATGTATTATAAGTTCGCATCTTGGAAAATTTTCTGATAGACTCACGAAGCTTTACAATGTATGTGCATGTCTTTCAATCGAGGACGTTTCTATGTATAACCTTTTGATAAAAAAAATCCATATACTTATTACGCGCCAAATACTTTTCTTCGTAAATCGCTATTCTGTCCAACAAAAATGACGTAATGTCAAGACCGGTTTGGTGAGCACTGTAAGACATGTAGTGTAAAAAGACCTTTATAATGCAAGGAAGCATAAATATTATATATCATTGATATGTAAAAGTGTGTATTATTATACAAATATGGACTTGGTCGAGGTCATTATGTCATTATAATGACCCGATGAAATTTGTAATATTGACCGAGGCCGAAGTTATCATTATTATACAATTAATTACCTTGTGTGAGGTAGATATTGCAGTATAGCAACCCGAAGGATATGTTATTCACCGAGGCCGCAGGCCGAGGTGAATAACATATGCAGAGGGTTGCTATACTGCTATATCTACTGAACACAAGGTAATTAATTGTTTTATTGTATGATCATGAAATACAACGATCAGCTTGACAGCATTCATTGCTGTAAGTAATGTATAGGTATTCTCTGATGGCGCGAAATATACGAATACGCCGCTACTATTATAACGTCATAACTACATGTACAATACTAATTTTAGAAAGATACAGGGGAAAATATGAGAGTTGTTCTAAATTTAGCACTCTGGAGGTGGTTATAGCGATATATTTTGAAGCTCCAGACATGTTTTCAGCCAATCAGCGATGGACATATTTTCCAGTCATACAATAAAATGACATTATGACCGAGGCCAAGTCCTTATTTGTTATATTATATAACGAATTGTAAGACTACATATGATTAGAATAATGATTCAAATCAATATGAACACATAATTTCTAATTAAAAACTTAATGATTAATTGCACTTTTTTGTGAAAAGTGTATCTAAGCTTTTAAAATTAAACAAAATAACTATCTTCATTTTTATTGTGAATACTAAAATCAGGACAAATACCACACCGAGTCATTATCTTCCGTCAGCGGTCAATATCGGAAAATAATGACTCGCGCTCCAGCCAATCAGAATCGACGTTACATCCTGGTTATATAATATAACATAATAACTAGACATGTCATAAATTTGAATCATAAATAATCAGTGTAAGTCTTGGTTTGTTCTATTTTAGCCTTTTTAATAAAAACAAGTCTGAAAATGGAATGATACTTGACCTACACCATCTCGACCTACATTTGCACGAAATCTACAAAAAACCAAAGTCAGTTTTACGTTTTATAGAGTTTGGAATGTCGTCAAATGCCTTGAAGTGCTTACGGAAGCCTTAGATAATTATACGAAAAGATGGTGTAAATCAGAAGGAGTCGAACCGCATGCTCTGAATGACTGGAAAAACCTCATTTTAGATATAACGGATATTCGAATAGACAACTTCCATAAAAACCCTCATCTTTTTCAAAATCCACGTTCCAAATCAGAAAGATATTTCAAATCCAATCTAAGTAAATTACATGAAAAAGATGTCTTTGCACCAGCTGATAAAGCAGCCAACAACACCATTATCCTTTGAAAACGTTACTACATATCAACTTTGATTTCGGAACTTTCATCTACTAATACATACATGTATATCAAAAGCAATGAAATTGCATCTAACATTTTAGGCAAGCATAACAGTGAACTGTCTTCATTCAATATATCTATTTATGAATTGGATCTCCCAACACTATATTGCATACCGAAACTGCACAAGTCTCCTTACAAATTTCGATTTATTGCTAATTCTAGTAACTGCTCCACTACAATTTTGTCTAGAAATCTGACGTCAGCACTTACTGCTATTAAAGAACACATAACTAGATATTGTGAAACGGTTCTAAACAGGAACGATGTAAATTTATTTTGGTCTATCAAGAATTCAGGGGATGTGATTGAATAAATGAAATCTGGAAATTTCCAAGCCAATACGATTTCTTCATACGACTTTTCCAATATGTACACCTCACTTCCTCATGACAAAATTAATGATCGATTATCTAATCTCATTAAATGGTGTTTTGATCGAGAGCGAAAAACTTACATTTGTACATCTGAATCGAAGGGTTTCTTTTCCTCGACAGACTACAAATCATACAAATCATGGACATGTAGTGACCTGTGTAATGCCTTGTCCTTCCTCTTGGACAATATTTATGTTAGATTTGGTGAGGATCTATACAAGCAGGTTGTAGGAATTCCTATGGGTACTAACTGTGCGCCTCTTGTTGCAGATTTATTTTTATACACTTATGAAAAAGAATTTATCCAAAATCTTCAAAAGCAAAGAAAATTTGATGAGCTGAAATGTTTCAGTAATACTTCTAGGTATCTGGATGATATTCTAACCATTGACAATCCTGCTTTTGAATTATATAAGAATGAAATTTATCCACAAGAATTAATCCTTAACAAGGCAAACCTTTCAAATACAGAAACACCCTTTTTGGACCTAAATATCAAAATTGTAAACAGAAAGATTCATACAAGTGTATATGACAAAAGGGATGATTTTGGATTCAACATAGTAAATTTCCCTTGGCTTGACGGTGATGTTCCAAGAGTACCGTCATACGGCATTTACACATCACAGCTCATCCGATACGCTAGAGCATGTACTGATATTTTGGATTTTCACAGTAGAAATTTACAAATTACCAAAAAACTTTTAGGTCAAGGTTTCCGCTTTCATAAACTAGTTAAGACTTTCTGGAAATTTTACAAAAATTACTGTCAATTTCTTTTAAAATTCGGATCTATACATGCAACAGAGTACATTACTATGGGTATTACACAACCTGTCTTTTATGGTGATATGATAAACAAAATAAAAAGGATCAAAGGTAGGCAGCATAACCATCGAAAATGCGTCAGAATCATCAAACGCCTTTTATACCGTGGATATGATCCTAATGTCACCAGACGGACATTAGGCTTTGTACTTGACCAATCTACAGTCTTGTACAAGCGCATCCTTGAGACTTGCACTCTGACTGACTGTGACGACGGGACTCCATGACGGGCCCTGTCCAAACCTCTTTAGAGAAGACAGGGCCCCGACCACCTGTCCTCTCTGAATATCAGTCGAATTCCTCGGGTGATTACATACATGAGCTCGCTACAGCCGGCAGAGCACGGACTGTATTAGGCATGCCCTCTTTTTATATCCATTTACATATTCATCTGGGGCCTCTGTGTTTCGCGGTCTTGTTTGTGTGATGTCATCTTACAGTGAGGAGGTTGTTTTACACCACAATTGTGTAATCGAGACTCCTGGGTAATTGGAGACCACAATCGAGACTTCTGGGTAATTGGAGAAGTGAGAAGGTTGTGCGCACGTAATCCAGGATAACCACACCATTTGCTACTTGCGTGACAGATGGCCGTCCAAAGTCGGCACCGGTTACCCATTGGTCTCGTCGGTTTATGTGTAGTCTTTTGTGTTTGATGTTTACATGTCGTGTGTCTCTTTTCCGTCTCGTGCTGTACTCGTCTTTTGTGTTTTTGCATCGGGTGTTTTGGTGTTTTACTGTTGATGCTGTAACGAGGTCTTGTTGGAGATCTCCTCCCTTCTTTTCATAATAAAATTTCCTATCATTTATCATAATCTCACTCATCTTTTCCCACCAAATTTGCAGCGGCCCTAAATCGGCCCTGCGGCACAGAAATCGTTAAATAACCATTAAAATTCTTCTTGTAATAAAAAATCTTCATCTCTATCTCATCTTTATCTCATTTGTATTCAAAGATCTTACTATTTGTGATGCCTGTTTTGTGAAAGGGTGAATGTGTATTCGGGTATTCGCAAATCCGGAAAAATCGCCATCGATTGTGGCCTTCCATGTTGTTTTCTAAATACATGAACACGGCCAATCAGTTAAAAACTTTGCAAATAAATCGATTCTGTCCGTAGCGCCATATAAGAGGCGTGGTTTTATGTTAATCTTTAAAGTTCAAAATTTCTTGAAATTTCTAAAACGTTGGTCCTGTAGCATCATATCCCACCAATCCTGCTTCGTCTTTCGGTACATTTTTTGTACATACCTCTCACATTCTTTGGCAATATCACATTGTTTAGATTAAGGATCACTGACGAGTGCTAAGTACCCGAAACGTGCATTTCTGGTCCATGCTGCAAAATCAGTTCTTAAATGATGCTGACATTTTTGAAGACGTTTGACATTTGATGCTATGTTTTTATTGAGTTTTCTCTGATTTGAACAAGAAAACAAATCCATATTGCTTATTTCCCATCAGGGATAATTTGTCAACTAGCTATCTGTCTGTGCTTTTTTATTAAGCCGTATGAATTGCGTATACGCCTATGTTGAAGAAATATCATATCTACAAGATTTTTGTTTTCATAATTCAACCAAAGCTTACAAAGGACTAATACATTTTAGTTTGATTTGCAAAAGACTTGTGTTTCGGCGTCGAGCAACTTGGTTTACAAATCTTACTCTTATGGTGATCACAAGACGATTTTATTTTGATTTCAGGTTGTGGCGATGATCCAGCTGATATTGTGTTCATCCTAGATTCAAGCAGTAGTGTAAGAACAAAGAATTTCAAGAAGATGTTAAATTTTGTGAAAAGCCTTGTGGATGAATTTGTTATTGGGCCAACTAATACCAAAGTTGCAGTTCTAACTTTTAATTCACGAGTATACAATCAGTTCCATCTCAACAAATACACAACAAAGGCAATGCTTCAGTTGGCAATTGACGGCATCAAGTATCGCAGAGGTTGGACTCATACATATAAAGCGATCAAGTTTGCACGAGAGGAGAGTTTTCAAAAAGGAAATGGAGCTCGAGAAAAATCTACAAAAGTTGCCATCATTGTAACTGATGGCAAATCACAATTTGCCTCCAACACCGTAAGAGAAGCCAAAATGCTTCGCGAACAAAATGTCATTATCTTCTCAATAGGCATTGGAAATAAAATCAAAATGGCAGAGTTGAAATCAATGGCTTCGGATCCCGATAGCTCTCATGTCTTTACCGTTGACAGTTTTGATGGCTTAAAAACGATTAAAGATTCTCTAGCAAAGAAAGCTTGCGAAGGTAACAGTCAAGTATTATGTATGAAAATTTTGATTATTCGATCTGTATGTTCAAGATATTCAATTTAGATGTTGACGAAGTGGAAAATCATTTGTACTTTTAGTCAAATATTTGAAATTTTTATAACTGACGTTATAGTCCATGGTGGATGGTCGACCTGGAGCTCAAGTGGACAATGTTCTAAATCGTGTGGAGGTGGAACAATGACGCAGAAGCGGAAATGCAATAACCCTGAGCCAAAAAATGGAGGGCAAAATTGTATCGGTAGTAGTACGAAAACACTAGCATGTAACACTCACAACTGTCCTAGTAAGTAATGCCTTCTATGAAAATCTGAGAGAAAACTGAAGTTCTTAAGGTGCGTCTTTGGTCAAGATTACCCACCTAAAATAAAAGCGGATATGTTTTTATCATAACTGATACGTAGTATGCGTAAGAAAATACTTCAAGGTAATTTCTATAAAAATTGAGTATGTGGTACTATTTTGAACTGTTGGTTTTTTGTGTTGGTTAATGTTTTATAATGTAAAGCTGATGGATACCGAAAAATTATAAATTGTTTAAATTCAGCCGAAAATAAGGCAAATTCTACCTCGCTGACTCTTTTACAAGAAAACCACAAACTGGCACTATTCGGGAATATTTGTTCTCTCTTATTTGAAGACGGACATATACTTTTTCTTCAAAATTTTGAAAAGTGTTTCCTAGAATGAGTTAAAGAAGATCCTGACGATAATATTAACAGCACTCACAATGGAGCGCAAAATTAAACATCGACGGACCCCTAGCAAGCTAGAGGTGGGACCAGGTGCCCGGGAGGAGTAAGCATCCCCTGTTGGCTAGCCGCACCCGCCGTCGATGTTTATGAAGCATGGAAATGAAAATATTAAAACTTCATGCACTGTCTGACGTTATGTCTATTTAGAAAGTACTATGGCGACAATGTCAGAGAAGTATATTCAAAACACTTACTGTCAAACCCCAGAAGTACATTTTACTGTGTTTTAGAGAAAAGAACCCGTTCATATTCTGTACATGTATCTCTGATATCTTGAAATTAACTTTGATGATTTTCGATATTTTTCTGTAAAGCCGAGAACATGGTGAGACTTTTATTAAATTCATGTTTTGTACAGTTTCCAGTCTGTTATATGGTACAGTGAAAACCTAAATGAAAATCTTATGAGTGCATACACTTTCTATATTTTCTTTATAAATGTGCTATTTTAAGCAACAAATTTCGGCATTTTTCATCAAATATGGCCAAATCGATTCTTCTCTATTCAATACATTTTTTATTCGAACAAAGTATAAACGCACGGTTATAGAAATAATATAAATATATATATATTATCTGGTGATTCTACCTTGCCTTCTCGAATATGAGACTTAATAAATGATTGGCGCTTCTGTATTCGGGATTCGTTTCGAAATTATTTTTCTACCCCCTTATTATATTCCTTCTTTGATTTTTTTTAAAGTAATATCTTTCGTAGATCTTTGTACATGCCGAGCCAGTGGTGATCCACATTACAAAACATTTGATGGCCAGTGGATCCATTTCCAAGGTGTATGCAAATACCTCCTCACTGAACTGATCAATGCATATGACCCTTGTTGGCTTTCTGTATCTGTGAAAAATGAGAACAGAGGAAATAAGCGGGTATCTTTCACAAGATCAATTGATGTACAGCTTAAGAAAACACGTATCCGTCTTAGGAAGAATGGCCAAGTAGAGGTAAGTTACATTACATGACTATATTATATGTGGTTTTGTTTGTTTGTTTTTGTTTTTGTTTTTCTTGACAAAATACCGTATTTGAGTTTTATTCATATTTTTAAACCGTTTTGGCAAAATGGTCCATGTAATTTAAAAAAAAAAAGCATACTGAAACATACACAACATTAGCTCAATCGTATGTCAGTAAGATCATTGACAAGTATATCAAAATGTTGTCTTTATCTTTGTAAAAATGCTCAATCTGTTTCATTATTTAAAGTGTGTAAAGCGTTTTCTCGTCTTTGATGTTCAGGTTTTAGTTCTCGTTGTCCTTTTTGCCTTTGCATTTTGGTATTTTTGTGATTTGATGCCCATGCTTCAACCGAGTTCAGCTAGAGCCTCCTGCTTTCTTATAGTTCAATTCCTTGAAAAAAAAAACATTGCGGAAACAAAATTTCCCAAAAGATTGTCATTCGATTTTATCCGTATACATTAACTTCATTCAAGACCTTCTTTGAAATAATCATGATGTGACAATGATCCAAAAGGCCCAGGACAATGACAATTAGGTAAACTGACAATAAAATTGAAAGTAAAATTATATAATCAAGATTCCTATTGTAATATTTTATATTTGGTTTGGCAGTTCAGAAATTTATAGCGACTATTTATATATACTACTACAGGTTGGTGGAGTCCATGTCTACCTACCGTATACAGAAAAAGGAGTGTTCGAAATCAAAAGGTCAGGAAGGAATGTCATTGTTGAAACAAGTTGTGGCGCGATAATATCATGGGATGGAAGAAGTGTTGTTACTGTATCAATACCAGGACAATTTAAGAATAAATTACGCGGTAAGTTAATAATATCTGAGAATGAAATGTCTTCTAATCTTTTGCTTGAGAGAAAGGAGGGGCGAATGAAGAATTAAAATAAAGCTGATTAGCTTTTCTTGTCGCTGGCAAATTGTATGATTTGATTTGAAAATATGAAAATCGAATAGGCAAATATTGAAGTTCTTTTCTTAATTCGTAATATATCGCTCAATAATAATAATAATAATAAACATCAAAGAAGTACCGAACAGTAATTAAATAAAAGACTGTATATCTATAAGGAACAAAGATTCTTTGAAATAAATGAAGTTAAAGAAAAGGCATTCTGCTGTGTACTTCTTTATTCGATATTCGAACGGACACATATACATATATATTTTCGTAGTCGAGATTGGACGATTTATTTATAAACATACGATGCGTTTTCTTCTAGGAATTTGTGGGGATTGCAACGGGAAAAAGGATGATTATAAAACAAAGAATGGGAAGGATGTTTCTAAGAGGAAAGATAAGTTCAACTTAATAGGGGAGAGTTGGCGAGTGCCAGACGACAGCGGATTTAGAGAGTGAGTATAATTCAGAATTATTCTGTCTTTGCGTATACTTCTGCGTTTATAAAATATAAAATGAGAAATAATGTATTTAGAAAGACGAGTAGACCATTTGAGAAGAAATATGTACAACAAAGGAGGGGATCTCAAACAACATCAAGTTGCAGTATCAACAGCAAAACCCAAAAGCACCCAATGCAAAAACAAAGAGTAGACAAGCACAGGAAGAGACGCAAATAAACACACAACACAGTAACATCAAACACAAAGGACTACACATAAACCAATGAGCAATGGGCAACCGGTGGCGAATAAGGACGGCCATCTCTCACGGAAATAACAGAAGGTGTAGTTATCCTGAATTACGTGCGCACAATCCTTCCACTTTTCCGATTAACCAGAGATCATTAATCGAAAAATTAACAAGAAAAACTACATGTTTAGGTATAAAAAAGAAGGTAACAACAATATCAATAAAACATCAATAAATATTTAAAAACTGTTAAAAAGAACTCTTTATTACCGACGTTTCGGCCTTAAAGGCCTTTTTCAAGGTTTAACGAAGTCAAAATCGAGCGTCACATCTTTCACTTCATTCGAATTGCAATTGTTTGTGAGCTTCTCACTTATGACGTCACAGTGTTGACGACGACGTCGTGGCGGGAATGCCTGGTCTCGTGTGTGCTGTACTGTCATAATCTGGCCAGAGGATTCCTAATTTTGATTTTATATTGAGTCCGAATGGCACGAAAGTGTTTAACTTTTCCATCCGAAAGATTTCCCGTCCTTTCCTATAATACATCGAATTAGAATAACATTTTTCAAGAATAGTAAACTTTACATCTTTCTCTGAATGATCTTTTAAATTAAAGTGATTGGACACTGTTTTGTTCCTTTTATGCTTTATATCCGCTAGGTGTTCTTTTGCTCTTTCGGCTAATGTCCTTTCTGTTTCCCCTACATACACTATTTGATTACATGATTTACATTTTATACCGTATACTATGTTCCTTATTTTGCAGTTTTCTCCATGATCCAGAATCTCGCATATCACGCAATCGTCTCCGCACCTTCCGTTTGAATTATCTGTTGCTTTGAATATTTTGTTAAGTTTACCGTGCACCAGAATATCCGTTAAGTTCCTGTCCCGTTTAAATGCTACTATTGGCGGATCCGAAAATATTTTTTCCATTTTTGGTGACTTATGCAGCAAACTCAAATGATTTCTTGTTATCCTTTGTATGTCCGGTAGGTTTTTCGAATATGTTATTACTAGTGGAACTCTGTCTTTCCCTTTGTGTTTTGAATTGTAATTTAGAAGTTTGATCTTTCAAGTTTATCTACTTTCTCAAGTTCTCGTTCGATAAACTTGCCACTGTATCCTCGCTTTCTTAGTTGTGTTTTCAGTTCTTTCCTACGTTTTCGGTAGTCTGTTTCTCGGCTGCAAATCCTTCTTATCCTGATTCCCATGCCGTAAGGTAAGGATTTTTTAACGCTTGATGGATGGTTAGAATCTTTATGTAGATATATGTGTTTGTCTGTCGGTTTAGAGAAAAGATCTTTTCTCTAAACCGACAGACAAACACATATATCTACATAAAGATTCTAACCATCCATCAAGCGTTAAAAAATCCTTACCTTACGGCATGGGAATCAGGATAAGATGGATTTGCAGCCGAGAAACAGACTACCGAAAACGTAGGAAAGAACTGAAAACACAACTAAGAAAGCGAGGATACAGTGGCAAGTTTATCGAACGAGAACTTGAGAAAGTAGATAAACTTGAAAGATCAAACCTTCTAAATTACAATTCAAAACACAAAGGGAAAGACAGAGTTCCACTAGTAATAACATATTCGAAAAACCTACCGGACATACAAAGGATAACAAGAAATCATTTGAGTTTGCTGCATAAGTCACCAAAAATGGAAAAAATATTTTCGGATCCGCCAATAGTAGCATTTAAACGGGACAGGAACTTAACGGATATTCTGGTGCACGGTAAACTTAACAAAATATTCAAAGCAACAGATAATTCAAACGGAAGGTGCGGAGACGATTGCGTGATATGCGAGATTCTGGATCATGGAGAAAACTGCAAAATAAGGAACATAGTATACGGTATAAAATGTAAATCATGTAATCAAATAGTGTATGTAGGGGAAACAGAAAGGACATTAGCCGAAAGAGCAGGATATAAAGCATAAAAGGAACAAAACAGTGTCCAATCACTTTAATTTAAAAGATCATTCAGAGAAAGATGTAAAGTTTACTATTCTTGAAAAATGTTATTCTAATTCGATGTATTATAGGAAAGGACGGGAAATCTTTTGGATGGAAAAGTTAAACACTTTCGTGCCATTCGGACTCAATATAAAATCAAAATTAGGAATCCTCTGGCCAGATTATGACAGTACAGCACACACGAGACCAGGCATTCCCGCCACGACGTCGTCGTCAACACTGTGACGTCATAAGTGAGAAGCTCACAAACAATTGCAATTCGAATGAAGTGAAAGATGTGACGCTCGATTTTGACTTCGTTAAACCTTGAAAAAGGCCTTTAAGGCCGAAACGTCGGTAATAAAGAGTTCTTTTTAACAGTTTTTAATTATTTGTTCCCTCTGGAACGTTATTGACAATTTTGAATAAATATTTAAACGATCATTTAGTACCTTGAATAATTCATTCTTATTTATTCATATGACAAAGATGTACCCCTCCAGAGGGACCAGAAAACTGTTCGCCAGTGTTACTCAAGGAAGCAAAAGCAGCTTGCCAAGTTATCAATTCTAAATTTTCTGAGTGCACCAAGCATGATCCTGATCTGGCAGAGGAATTCTTTGACAACTGCTTGTATGATTATTGTGCTTATGTAGGAAAGGTATCAAAAGACGAGCTTGAAAAAGTTGTGTGCAATGCTATTGAAGGATTTGCGGAATTTTGTAAAGAAAAAGGAATAACACCAAGATGGAGGAGGAAGAATTTCTGTCGTAAGTATTGATCTGAATGAAATTAAATGTTCTTCTGTGAAATTAAGATTTGAATACATGGTCGTTAGAGTTTCTTAAAGGATTTAAAATCAAATTGCAATTGATATATCTCTTGAGCAATATATCTAATGACTTTGAAAATTAAAATTGGCGTTTCTGTTTGACTAATAAAATCAAAGATGTTCTTGGACGTGGTTTATTTTATTCCAATTTAATTTGTTCAGATAATCTCTGTTAGTCAATAATTTATCCCGAGATGGTCCCCGATTTTTTCTTCTATACATGTATGACCTAAAACACTTACTCGTCTCCCTCTCTGATTTCAAATTTTGACAGAAGTAAACAACCAGGCTAGTCGTGCGCAAAATTACCGCGTGTTAATTTGCTCAGCGAAAATGGAATGTGATACATTTTAATTTCTGTTCATATAGTAAATAACAAAGGAGCAACTGTTTGATTTTCAAAACATTGCAACGTATATGGAGGGAGAGGGGCAGGATACTTAAACTAATTTATTTTTTTCATACCCCTTCATTCCCTCCCCTCTACTACAACTGCAGCTTTTATGTAAAACAAATCCTGGATCTGCTCTGCCTTTGCAAAGAGTTCACCACTAATTATCTACATGTATTTTCAAAATAGACATTATTTTCCTGTCTGGAAACATATTAAAATTGAAATGTACGAAGGTGAAATAAATTTGCTATGTTTTTTTTTTTTTTTTTGTTCTTTTTTTTATATAAGAAAATAACCAGATAAAAACAATGTGTGAGACCGGCGAAATATCGTCCAAAGCTATATGTATATGTGTGTACAGAATTTTTGAAATTTTCAAGATCCTGTCAAACCGATTCTGCACTGATGTCTCTCTCAGTTGTAACTAAATGACTAGACGCAGGTTTATTTGAATTTTTCTTTCTTTCTTTGTTTGATTTTTGTTTTTTGATGTTTGTTTCGTGGTTTTTTTCTTTTTTGTCGCTGGGGTGAAGTTGAGGGAGCAAATGTATGTGAAAAATACTGATAACTGGATGTAGAGGAGGTTAAACGTTTCTCCCTCATCCCATAAAGGCTTAAAAGGATTACATTTCTGAAGAAATATACCTTAAAATTCACTTTTGATATTCCATATTCGCTTCTTGAAGGATGATTTATTTTTATTTTGGCTTTTTATTTCGTATTCACGTATTTATTTGTTTATTTTCATATTTATTTGTCTATATCTATTACTAGTATTGTATATTTACATACTCATTTATTCATCTATTTCTAATTCATAAATTTCATTCTAAATTTGTGAAATAATAATAATTTTTCAATGTCACCCTGCATCCTAACTATGGCTTTGCCATAATTCATATAATTATCAAGTTCGATCAATTTCGGTTGATCGTTTCTTCAACGCATTCTAAAATTTCTGTTATCAAAATTTATTGAAATTTCTAAAATGTGGGTCCTGTAGCATCATATCCCACCCATCCTGCTACGTGTTTCGGTACGCTTTTTTCAACATAGTAACTTGCATACTTTTTTGGCATATAACATTGTTTAGATTTGAGGATCACTGACGAGGGTTAAAAGAAGGGAGGGGATATCTAACAAGACCCCGTTGCAGCATCAATAGCAAAACACCAGATGCAAAATCACAAAAGACGAGTACAGCACGAGACGGAAAAGAGACACACGAGTACCCGAAACGTGCATGTCTGGTCCATGCCGCCAATTTACCTGTTCTTAAATGATGATATGACATTCAATTTGAAGACGTTAGGACGAAGGAAGGAGTTATCGCTTAGCAGTAATTATCGCCGTTTGTCCATTATCTTCGGTTATACTTATGACATAGACTGGATTTTTTCAGCACCAATACTTCTTTTATTTATCAATGTTAAACGTCTTCAAATTGAAAGCATCATTTTAGAACAGATAAATTTGCAGCATGGACCAGACATGCATGTTTCGGGTACTTAACCATCGTTAGTGATCCTCAAATCTAAACAATGTTATATGCCAAAAAAGTATAAAAGTTACTATGTCGAAAAACGTACCGAAAGACGTAGCGTAGCAGTATTTTTGGGATATGATGCTACAGGACCCACGTACATGGATATGAAATGTTAAATGAATCCATGCAATAAAAGCTAACATTTTAGCATCTTAATTTTATGAATTGCGTTATCTTCCAACGAGCTCCTGGGGGGGGGGGGATGGCGGTGCAGCTTGCTGCCTTCTCTCTCAATCATTGAAGAGATTTCACATTTTTTTCAAATCATTTTTATAAAATGATTAGAAAAAGAATAGAGGATTCCGATGATATGATTTAAGTTGGAATATTGTGGATATTAGACGAGAATGATCATCCCTCGTGGCGTTAATTGCTTCTCCCACCTCTTTAAAGAGTGCTGTCATCTGACAGTGAGGAGGTTGTTTTACACCAAAACTGTACGTCCTTCGAGACTTCTGGGTAATCGGAATAGTAGGAGGGTTATGCGCACGCAATCCAGGATAACCACACCGTCTGCTACTGACGTGGCAGATGGCCGTCCTAAGTTGGCACCGTTTACCGTGGTCTCGTTGGTTTATGTGTAGTCATTTGTGTTTTATGTTTTTCTGTGAATTGAAGTTCCTTGTACTACTGCGTCTCTTTCTGTGCGTGTCTTTTTTGTGTTTTACAGTGGGTCTTTTGGGAGGTTGCTGTTGGTGCTGCAGCTAGGTGTTGTTGGAGATCTCCTCTTTTCTTAAAAGTGGTGCATTTTAATTGCTTATAAAACCAGTAATAGAGCAAAAAAATGCTTTAGAAATCGGCGATAATTTCTTCTTCACCAGTACGGAAGTGTTCCAACTCTTTACACTCCTGGAGAAAATTTCAAACCAATTTATTATGCACCAAACAAGTGTTAAGAATATTAATTCCTCATCAGTGATGCTTCCAGCCAATGTGATTTTAGATACAGCCAAAACTCAACTTAGTAGCGTCCTCTGGTTATATTTTTTTAAATCAAATTCAGTGCGTGGCTCCAAATTTCCTCTAGGGTCTATTCACTAGCATATCCAAATACACTGATAAACGTCTCTAAATTTAATTGCATTACTTAAGACCAGCTAAATTTGCAGCATGGACAAGACATGCACGTTTCGGCTACTTAACCCTCGTCAGTGATCTGGTGATATGGCCAAAAAGTGAAAATTATGTCCATAAAATGTACCAAAAGACGTAGCAGAATGGGTGGGATATGATACTACAGGACCCACGTTTAAGACATTTCAAGAAAGTTTTGTAACAGAAAACTTCAAATGCGTTGAAGAGACAGACGATCAACCCAAGTTGATCGAACTTTGCTACATGTGCCCTCGGGGACTCCTGGTCCACCAGCAGTGACACTCACCAAGTAGTTGTAGTTCAAATGTTAAACGTCTTCAAATTCAATAGCATTATTTAAGACCAGATAAATTTGCAGCATGGACCAGACATGCACGTTTCGGGTACTTAACCCTCGTCAGTGATCCTCAGTCTAAACAATGTAACATGGCCAAAAAGTGAAAACTATGTCCAAAAAAGTACCGAAAGACGTAGCAGAATTGGTGGGATGATGTTACAGGACCCACGTTTCAGAAATTTCATGAAAGTTTGTAACAGAAAATTTCAAATGCGTTGAAGAGGCAGAAGATCAACCGAAGTCAAAATAGCATTAAGTTTCGTCTCTGAATAGAAACTACACAACATTTTTAGCCGATAGCAAGCTAAAATTAGAACTTAACCTTAGAACTGATCCTTAGGTTATACGACAAAGGAGGGGATGCATGCTACCTTTGGTATGCTACGAAGCATGCTACGTTTGGTATGTCTATTCTAAAACAGTCCAGTTATCTACTAAATTTTTCATATATGTAGGTGAGTTGGCAAAAATGTAAGAGTTTGGTTTTTATCTTTCTAATATATAATTATTCACATATACTTTTACATGATTTGAAAAATATTTTCTTATTTGAATAACAGCATTGCCATGTGGTAAATATCAAGAGTATGATCACGCAGCAAGTGGATGTCCTGCAACCTGTATTAACCCGGATGCTCCAAAGACATGCAGACTACCCAAGACAGAAACTTGTGTTTGCAAGAGGGGATACATTCTAAGCGATGACAAATGCATCAAGGAAATACACTGTGGCTGTTCTAGAAATGGAACGTATTACCCGGTAAGTAATGAAGGACTTTCTTTTACGAACAGTATTATTTCTCGTGTATAGAAAAATAGTTTCATGAAACCAGGATATTTTACCGTATGCTTCATATACCTTAAGTTCAAATTATGATTATAACCTAGCTAAGTACCTCATACATTTATGAAAAAATAAGCATTCCTTATTGGTTTTTCATGGTACGTCTATCATGTGTTGCATCTGTCTAGTCCAAAACAAAACAGGTTGTTTTTATACCATTTTTTTTGTGTGTTTTAGTTCACCTGAGCTTAAGGCTCAAGCGAGCTATTGTCATAGCGTTTCGTCTGTCGCCCGTCCGTCAGTCGTTGGTAAGTAAACCAAACCTGGTGTCTGGGGAGAGTCAACGTCTCCTGTTTGCATACAACACCTTTCGCAACAGTTCCATGAAAACTTCTCAAATTCGTCGATTGTCATAGTGTACATATTGATGTACATATCAAGTAAATGTGTCGTTTTTGGTGATGGTGACAGCTATTCATTTGAACTACTTGGTGAGTGTCACTGCTGGTGGACCAAGAGTCCCCGAGGGCACATGTAGCCAAGTTCGATCAACTTTGGTTGATCGTCTGTCTCTTCAACGCATTTGAAATTTTCTGCTACAAAATTACTTGAAATTTCTAAAACGTGGGTCCTGTAGCATCATATCCCAACCATTCTGCTACCGTACGTCTTTTGGTACATTTTTGGACATAATAATTTTCATACGTTTTGGCCATATTACATTGTTTAGACGGAGGAACACTGACGAGGGTTTAGTACCCGAAACGTGCATGTCTGGTCCACGCTGTAAATTTATCAGATTTTAAATGATGCTATTGAATTTAAAGACGTTTAACATTTGAACTACTTGGTGAGTGTCACTGCTGGTGGACCAAGAGTCCCCGAGGGCACATGTAGCCAAGTTCGATCAACTTGGGTTGATCGTCTGTCTCTTCAACGCATTTGATATTTTCTGCTACAAAATTACTTGAAATTTCTAAAACGTGGGTCCTGTAGCATCATATCCCACCCATTCTGCTACGTCTTTTGGTACATTTTTGGACATAATAATTTTCATACTTTTTGGCCATATTACATTGTTTAGACCGAGGATCACTGACGAGGGTTTAGTACCCGAAACGTGCATGTCTGGTCCACACTGTAAATTTATCAGATTTTAAATGATGCTATTGAATTTAAAGACGTTTAACATTCAATCGCAATCCAGAATATCACTGGTCATTCTGGAAAGAGGGATCTGATATGCTTTCTAAAGGAACATCTTAATAATGATTTGAGCAGTTGTATAATATAACCACCACCTAACTATAAAATATTCATATTTGGAACATGCCCTGGTGTACCGTATTAGCTGAGAAACAAAAACGCCATAAGAAAAAGATGTTACTACTCATGAAAGGAAAGTTAGTGCAAAAAAGAAAGGAGGAATATTTTTAACATTCAACTTTCCTCCTGAAAATGCTCATATATTTTTTGATATTGATCGTAAGAAATGTAACTATCAAAGATTGTTGTCAAAATATCATTTTTTGGATTTTAGTGCATTTTTCAAAGATTGTATATAGGTATGTTTTCCATGGCTAATTGATCCAAGTTAAGGTTAAAATCCCGGTGGGACCAATAATCATTTTTCTTCCTTTTTCATTTTTTAAAGTTTTCTGAGCTCCTAATGCATTTTCAAATTGTATTAGTAATTTTGATTTCATTTCTGTTACATGTTTTTGCATTTAAACGATTTTACTCAATTTAGCCCCCCCCCCCCCCCCATATTTTTCCCTTAGATTTTAAGACTTTTTCATGGTCTTCTATGAAAGATACATCGGTTCCACCCGAGGGGTCTCAAAATTAAGTAAAATCCGAGGCTTGCAGGGATTTTGCAAAATTTTGAGACTCCGAGGGTGAAAATGATGTATCTTTCATGGAGGAACATGAAAGAGTACTTTTCTCTCTTATCTAAGGGCCAAAGTTAAAACTGAAAGACAAAAGACGAAATTTGAAAAATAAAATGAGAAAAAAAAGAAAGATAAACTACGAATATAAGGCTTTTTCAAAATATAACACAGAAATACATTAAAACGATCTTAAAATCGCCGCTAGCTTGTTTGCTTTGCGTGCTGAAATCATGACGTCACAAAAACATACGCGGGTATGAGAGAAAATGCTGAATATTTTTAGTGGTATTCCTGTAGAATTTTTTTAGTCATTGCTTTTGTGTATGTATTTTTCACAAGAATTTGAATTTTTGAATTTACATGTATTATAATTGTTTTACTCTTTTAATTGGAAATTTTGGAATCAAACCGTGATGTTTTTCAGCCTTGCTTAATCGTTACAGTCCTAATTGCGAGCTTTGTAATCTTTGATTACTCTATAATGTCGAAAGGCTCATGATAAGCATTATATAAATCGCTCTAGGATTTCAAGTGTTCTGTTTTCTTTTTAAAGTTTTTATACCATGTTAGTAGAAGATAAGAAGGTTATATTGCAGATCACTTAACTTTCAAACCAAAGGTACGATTTCAACGTCAACATCTTTCCCTTATCGGTATATGTAACTTACTTTCATCGACATATCAAATCTCATCCAAACGTTATATCAGCTTACAAGTTATATGATGTACAAAATCTGAAGGAAAAGTGCTTACAGGTAGGTGTTATATGATACAAAGGAGGGGATCTCCAACAACACCCGGTTGTAGCACCCACAGCAAAACCCCAAAACACCCAATACAAAAACACAAAGCACGGAAAGAATCGCATAAGGGACAAGTAGCGTCAACGCACAACACAGAAACATCAAACACAAAGGACTACACATTAACCAACGAGGCCAATGGGCAACCGGTGCCGACTTAGGACGGCCATCTGCCACGGAAATAGCAGAAGGTGTGGTTATCTGGATTACGTGCGCACAACCCTCCCACTTCTCCGATTGTATATATATATATATGATGTACAAAATCTGTAGGAAAAGTGCTTACAGGTAGGTGTTATATGATCTACAAAATCTGAAGGAAGAGTGCTTACAGGTAGTTCTTTCCCAAGATTAGATCCTAATCCAGATGACCGCAAAATGATTCAATTAATAACAGGGACGAAATGATTCAAATTAGAACGAATCCTTCATTAATATTTTGTTTAACAAAATTATGATGAAACAGTTATAATTTAAATTTGTAGCTTAATACACGGGTAACAACGTGCAAAGATGATGAAGGTGAAGTACTTTATTGTAAGAGACGGGGAAGGAAAGCAGTGTTGTTAGTGAGAAAGCTATGTACCGGCAACTCCGTCTGTAAGGCGATCAATCAGCGACACCAATGTGTCTGTAAGGATGGTTATACTAAGAAAGGGAGTTCTTGCAAACCAATAGGTATTAGAATGCTTTTTAATCTCGAAGTCACTGGTTAAGGAATTAGTTCTTCTTTAACATTTTATTTCTTATCGCTCCAATTCTCATGCACTAAAAAATTGAAAACATGCATTTCGTCTCAATCTCAAGAAAAAAAATTAATATCTCATGATGTAGAGCAAACATGAGGAGGATATATATATTGTTTTTGCCGTCGCGTCCGTCCATCCATCGGCCCATCCGTCTATCCGTCGGTTCGTTTGTCTGTCTGTCCGTCCGTCCTTCTGTCTGTCACTTTTGCATACCAGCTGCATTACTGAAGAATTAGCAGACCATGGCATTCGTGTGTCACAAGGTTGTTCTTTATAAAAACGAGATCTATTATTGACTGAGCTTGGGTAACTTTGTATGAATAAATCCTTGTGTTTGATTTACACAAACTATAGTAAGAAAAGCGTTATAAATATTTCTTCTAATTTTAATTTGAGTAATTGGCTAGATATATATAAATCGTTTCAGGTTATTGCTTGATAAAGAAAGATTCATCCAGCTGTGGAGTAACCTTGTATGGGATCTGCTTTTATGAATCTAGCTCCAATGAGGATTGTAAGTATTCCGTTCGGACATATCAAACCCACAGAAGTGTTCCATTAGTCGATCCTAGCATTACCATCAACGGTAAAGGATATCAGCTTCAAAATAACATAGTAAAGGACTGCGTAACAATTACAAAGAAGGGCATTTCTGTAGTGATACAGGAGCAAGGTTGCCCATCTTCATGTCAACGTGAAATTATCTTGAATCGTTGAGCTTTGTCCAATTATCATTACGATTGTATGAGTAATTAAACAATAAATATAAGCATCGAATCCAATTGACTAGATTTGCTAATTCCTGATGGATTATTCTGACAATAACAAAACAAGGAGGGGATGATCTCCAAAAAGACTCGGTTGTAGTACCAACAGGATTACATCTCCGTGAAAACGAAGTGTAGACAAGATCAATTAGAATTACAAAAGTGACAAATTAGATAATGGAGGTCCGGACGACAATCTCAAGAGTACTCACACTAGAGCAGAAAATTGAAAATTGGCGGACCTCTAGCAAGCTAGAAGTGGGACCAGGTACACGGGAGCAGTAAGCATCCCCTGTTTGGTTAGCTGCACCCGCCGTCGATGTTCACGCCGCAGGAAAATGAAAACAATATCTACAAAACATGCACTGTCTGAGGCCATGTTAATATAGAGTGCTATGGCGACCATGCCAGGAAAAATCATTTAAATGACAAATATGGATAATGACAATATCCCTGTATACAGCACAAAATCGATAATTCAGAAAATCAGAAACCGAAGGCATACAAAATCAGGATAAAACAGGAACCAAAGCAAACAAACAAAAACCTCCACCACATGAAAAGAAGCGAACCCCAGATATGGGAGTGAGACCATGTGCCCAGGAAGAGTAAGCATCTCCTGCTTGCATGCAACACCCGCCGCTTCAATTCGGTAGATCTGTCACATCCGGTTACTTCCATCTCGGAAGACATAGAGTACAATCTTTGGTTGGATAGTTCAAATGGTCTATGACAGAATATCATCCACCATTCTGGAGAGTTGGACATCATAGTGTGTGACGAGTTCCCCATATCGACCGTAGAACTTCCTCAGTGACGATGTTAGTCGGTCACAAACATATCCCTGACTGAGAAGCTTATATGTGAAAGACGCCTAGCTCTCAGAACAAAATCCGTATATTTGGTACTTGCTCTGGCAGAGCGTATCAACTGAGATATGAACACGCCATAAGCAGGCGATGAAGGGATGTTGCTACTCAGAAAAGGAAAGTTTGTAATGCTGAAATTGAAGTCGTCACGTTTGTCATAGAGTGAGGTGTTCAAGTGACCATCAGTGTCGTAGAACAACATTATGTCCAAATAGGATGCTGAATTATTTGTCTCTGTAGTTTCTTTGACTTCAAAACACTTTCTGTCAAACCCCTCGCGGGGAACTTTTTTACGAACTTCACACGTCAAAGTGCATAAGTGTAACACAAATGAAATAAAGGAGATCCCAACAGCAATCTCAACACACAAACACAAAATACGACATCAAAAACTTACTAAACATAAAATACTAAACATCATGGAACGAGACTAATTGAAAATCCATGCAATTGGTCTTCAAATGCAAATGTTATAGAATGTCGTTCACGTTGTAAAAAGTATAAGCAAGGACCGCCGATGAGCGTAAGAGAAACGTAGTTAAATCCTTAAATCTATGAACAAAAGAATGTATATTGTACCCGGGCCGTGTACATTATTTTACTAGACCGTGGTTAATGCTGAACACTTCATTCGATTTCTAAAGATTCCGCTTCATCCAAACTTGACAAATTTTTGACCATATGAACGGATCCATCAGAGGAAGTGAGGGGATGTTTTTAATTTGAACTGGGTTTAAACAAGGTGTGAGCAAATAACACCCGTCGAGTCTCTTCCACGATTCTACTAAATGTACTCACGGCAACCAAAACACGTCATACTTCGTATATTAAATTTTGTATCTATATAAGCTTCCTTCATTCAGACAGATGAGCTACATGTACCATTATTTTGACTAACAGTTCAAAGACAGTTTTCTATGAAGAAAAACGGGGAGGGGGGGGGGGGGGCAGTTTATTTTCTATGAAGGAAAAAGAGGGAGGGAGGGGGCAGCATAAGATTTTTTGCCTTACATGAATAATGGGGGGGGGGGGGTTAGACAGGAGAGACAATTTTTTGCCTTACATGAATAAAAAGAGTACTCTTGATGGGAAAAAAAACAAAAAATAAAACCCTACCTACCTAAGGCTACCTTGCCCCTTTTTTAAGACCCAATTATCTGAGAAACATAGAATTTATTTTACATGGCCTTAAATGTCTTTATTTGAAATCAAATTCTGTAAATTGTGTGTCATTATTTTGGACTTGGAACATAAAATCATCTGACATTTTGTTTGGCTTGAAACTAGAAACTGTCAGACATTCAAAAAATCCACTGGAGATTTCCGACAATCCGGCTTTTTTCATAAACTCTGAAGACTAATTTGATAAATTTCAACATATTAAATCTTCATTTTCACTTTCAGGTCAATATTGTACTGTTACCATCGAAGAACTAGAAGGACTGCATGAAAAATTAGCATCCAATGATGTCAATGTAAGCTTCTTACTATATTGAGTTGAGACACTTCATTTATGTCGCCTGCAACATAAGAGCGACATAAAGGGATCATTTGTCAGGCGTCTGCCTGTCTGTCTGTCCATCTGTCTGGTAGTCACACTTTTACATTTTTGGCTGTAACTTACTTGATATACATCATACATCTTTCAAATTGGCAGGGATGGTAAAGCATGATGGGACTAAATTTTTACCCAAATCAGATCAGGGTCATTTTCAAGGAAAAGGTCACACATTTTTGGTCAAACAACAAATACCGTAACTATAGACAGATAATTTGTGGGAGAAAAACAATCAAACAACACCATGAGGGAGGAATGGCTAAATCTCAACCCTCATGTACAACATTTTGCTTGTCCACGACTCGGCAAGCCTCGTTCTTGACTTGCAGAATTTTGCACACTTGGGTTGAAATTTCACCATCACCATGGTATAATAGAGAGGTTGAGCAAACCGACTTGAACGTGTACATGTACGTCAAAAAATTGTTTATGATGTCATCATATTTTGCGTTCCACACACCTGTGTTACACGTTACAAGTTCGGTAAAACGTGTAAAGCGGTAAGTACACGTTTATGATTAAATGTACTTGTAGATTTTATAAGCAACTGAATGCAGATAACCTATGAAAACCTATATTCAATTTATTTGGGAACGTATGTACTTTCTGAATATTAGAAAGAATTGCAAATAAAATGTATCACAATTTAAAGATGAACCCTCAAAGTTGACCAAAAATTTTACTCTTGAAGTAATTTTTATGTTATATAAATCTGATTACTTTGAATAGATAAATCAATTCACAGTCAATGCTGAATGCCCTTTACCTTTAGAATCTAGATGCCAAGTTATTGACGAATAAGCAGTTGTAAATAAAATATAAATTATGTCACAAAACGTATATACGATTTACACGTAGCAGTAGGCGTTGTGATATCTGCTCAACCGCATAACGTCAATGTGTAAACAGATGACGTGTAAATACACGTACAAGTTCTCGTACACGTACAAGTTGGGTTTGCTCAACCTCTCTTTAATTTTAATTCCATGGGGGATGAATTTGTGCCTTTTGGGAACTTTTACTTTCTTATAATTCACAAATTGTTGACATACCGGTAAGCATCTTATGACATCCCAACCTGCAATATTAGTTCTCTACAACTGTAGTTTGTAATTTTGTTGCCGCTTACTATATCTTTTTTTTTTCATTCATTCCAGGTGAGACGGAGGACAGAACAGAAAGTAGAGGACAGAAGAAAAAGTTTTGTAACAGTGGTCTGAAACATCATGAACTGGGATTTCCATCGAGTGTCAATCTCTGCAGAATAACAAATTTTATCTGAAAGCGATCTCTTTGTGACTTTGTCTGTTTTTGCCAAGGATAAAATTTGTCTGTCATTTCTAAACACTTGTTTAAAAATATCTGCTTTTTTTTTCAAAAAATACAAGTACATTTTATTTCTGAAGTGGTTTCAAAGAGACACGTCCATCTTTTTCTAGATTTTATTTCCATCTTAAAAAACATGATATATTAAACAAGGACAATGAAGAATGGAAGATGCCATTTTTAAATTTGTAAGTTCAAAAATGTATACATGTATTTATGATTTCATGGAACCTTGTACATCTGATGTTGAATAAGCATGTATTCTGAATAAATATTACACAGTATGATAAGCATGTTTTAGGTTTTTTTTTATCATGACATACATGTAAAAAGTACATAGAAGAATAAACATGTAGCCTTGGTACTGATATAAAGGAATACGAAAAGTGCAGGATTCAAAACTTTCAAATTCACTGTATATACTAACACATAAAGAGAAATTATTTCCTTTTTCATACAGTTACAGTATATGGAAACCAGTTTACAAGATATGGAAACCAAAAGGAAACATCAAGTTTCCAACTAATTTCCAACATGGAAACCAGCTCTAATACAGGCTTACAAGATGTGGAAACTAAAAGGAAACTTGAGGTTTCCAACCCGATTCCAAGTGGTTTCCATTGTGGAAACCAGCTCTTATACAGGTTTACAAGGTATGGAAACCAAAAGGAAACTTGAGGTTTCCAACCCGATTCCAAGTGGTTTCCATCGTGGAAACCGGGCGGTTAGCGCTTTCCAAACACATGGAAACCACTGGTTTCCATTATGGAAACCTGGTGGAAACCACATGGAAACCCGGGGTTTCCATGTGGTTTCCACCAGGTTTCCAAGGTATGGAAACCTGTTTTTTCGTCCTGTGTATGCAGTAAACTTCAAGTGCTATTAGAACATCTGTGAAAATGGTATATAGCATTATCTCTTTAGAAATGAAATTTTTCATGTTGTAACGACAGAAAAAAATCCTGGTTTTAGAGGAAATCGACATTTTTGTCAATTTACCCAATTTATTTTCGGGATCGACTGTATTCTTCGTGGGTCTCAGTAAATGACGTCAGAAGTTGTACACGACGAAGTGAATGCCTGTACACAGATGCACATGTGTATGCGCATGTGGTTACCATTTCAAGAATAAAACAATCAATATCTAAAACATAGTTATTTTCATTTATTCAGCAATAATTTATAATAAAGGGCGCACCAATTCTAAAAATGCTCATGACGGGCGATCACCTGTAGATTCAGGACAGAAGAAGTTTGACATATTCTGATTAAGAAAAGTAATCGTGCCAATATTTTTGATAGATTATGTATCTATAAATGGAATTATGGATCTAGCACTTGCCGAATAATAGATCGTGGTTTGCGGAGGGTAACTTCCCACCATGCACACATTTGTCCGTTTTGAGTCGGGGAGAGAGAGAGAAAGAGAGATCATCCAATCTTTTCTATCATCAAGAGCCTCTCATGAAAACGTATGTTAAAATGTTTTCAGATTATGCTTTTCCGTAAAAACCGCTAGCTGTGACCATGAGGAAAAAAAATGTCGAATCGTTTTTCGTTGTAAAGCCCTAAAATTGTGACCATTATAAATTGATAGAATAAAATTTGATCCTTATTTCAATTAAAATAGATTCAGTCTTATCGACCTCCTCAGAATAATATTTTAAAATTTACTGAGTGTTTTGCCCACTGGGGAGCTCGTGAAATAAGGTCTACCTTATATCCCTTGCACCAATGCAGGTTAATTTTGAAATAATTGTTTATAAAGATGAATTTAAAGAAATGTATGTGAAAATAAATTAATATCGGTTTTTTTAAGTCATTATACCCCTCAATCCCTTTCTACGCTTCTCAGAAAGATTGTTTTCAATGTTCAATATGATCCGCCCTCTCTATTTTAGATTCCTTAATCCGTCTATGCCAAAGATATCTCCATCTGTCAATTGTCATTAAAGTGAATGTATATGACAATATGAATATAGGTAATACTATGTTGTACACTAAGCTCAATAAAAAGATGGTCAGGGGGCCTCCTGGTCTGAAACTTCAGTCGCACTGACGCATTACAAATTAACCCCCCCCCCTTCTGTTTTTGAGAGAGGTCGGGCTGTATATTCAACCATTGTTTCAAACTGTGCGTGTTTAGAACAAATAGTAAAATAGGACAAACGGAAAATATGATGTGACATCATGTGTGAAATCGTCCATCCCAAGACCTCTCCCCCTCCCCTTTTTTTTTCTCAGATGCTCGGTCATATGTAAATTACTAACATTAAACATTTACATATTAATACTCGACATGATCAGGAAATTATCAAAAGATGTGAAACTGAGCAAATTAAATGCGAACTCAGCTTCAATACCTCAACGGTACATTGCATTGTTAACACTACTTTCGTCTTTCATGTACAACTTTCTACGTCATCAGTGTTTCCATAATATTTACCGGAAGTGCTCATTTATAGAATCAGGGTTTCTGTAAATGGCTTAAAATAGCAACTTCAAAACTGATTTACGTATGTCTGCGGTAAGAGCTGAAAACTATTTTTGGTGTATAAAGATTTATTTTTAGAGAAAGTTTTAGGAAAAAGTATTATCTCATATTATCTAATAGCACTTTAAGGATAGACTTGGATTCGTTGATGTTATTGTGCCCCTCGCAATGTATGTTGAAGTTATTTTTACTGTATTATATTCTTTGCTTGATGCATGTCGTTTATATCATACGTGTACAAAGTCAAGTTAAGAGACACCCTACAGATTGTATTCTTCAGAGTACAGTAAAGTAAGATAAATTAATTAGCTTATATCAAAGTTGCAGGACTTTGTATCTTTAGAAAAACATAAAATGTTTGGTGCTGTTACGATCTTTGAGGTTGTTTTAATAAAATTATTCTTTCTAGTTTCGTGATCTTCGGCTGTTTATCATTATGATTGATTTGCAAAGAGGGATGTTTATTTTGTATTAATCTATTTCATGTGTGCACTGCATCTTGGTCTTATTCGCTGTATTTTCGATTCCTTATTTTCTTCTTGAGACGTATGTTTATACCGACAAGAATAAGAGATATACCATCTAAAAGCAATCTACAGGTGGAACCAGGTGCCCTGAAGGAATAAGCATCCCATGTTTGGTTAGCCGCACCCACCGTCGATGTTCAGGCCGCAGGAAAATGAAAACAATATCTACAAAACATGCACTGTCTGATGTAATGTCTATATAGAAACCGAAAGTGAAGTGTGAATATATTATAATGCAATTCCAGTAATATCAAAGATTGCCAGACATTACTTTTTTTGTGGAACCTGCCATTTGAAAATAGAAACACAGTGAACTATGAATACTACAACATCAACTTACAGTAAAGAACATACAATATAGTCACACAAAAAAGAATTAAATAAAATAAAATGAAAGATTCCGCAAAGAAGGAAACCCCAAAGGAGATAAGATAAGGTTCCTTGATATTCAGTGACAATAGACGATAGACAATATACAAAAGAAATAGATGCAATAGCAGCAACTCCCTATACTCATTTGTTTTTGTTTAGTCTCTTTTTGAGAGAAAATGTTATCTGCTAATAAATGCAGTAAATCACATTAAGATTACCTCTTGCTTGTTGATTAAAAATAAAAATAGAAAATAAAACTAGAGGGCGCTTCTAAAATTCAAAATTCCATTTGGCATCTAATTACTTAACAATGATGAGGATTTACTATCCGAAAGACGTGTCTGATGCATTTTTTTTCTTCAAGAATGCAAAGGATTGGAACACTTCCTTGATATTAGTAATTATCTCATGAGTAACACATCTTACTTTAAAGTAATCAGTAAGTGACAGTTTATTAGCAATTCTCTCCAACCATTTAAACAATTTCGGCACGCATGGTCTCCGACTTTCATGAAATCTCACACACAAGAATGGACAAATGAAAAAAGTAAACTTGACCAAATTCTTTTTGGATCATATGGTTACCATGGCAACGGCCTTTTAAATTGAGAAATTGTAAAAATTGAGCTACTTTGAAGCTTTATAACTTGGCCTTAATTACGACATTAATGGAAGATTATTATGCATCCTAAAGACTATGACATATTATTGGAATAAGCTCAAAAGTAGCGTCTTATATTGTCAAAAAGGCTAGTTACCGTAATTTTGATATAATATTGATTTCAAATTGCTGTTTGTATTATCACATTTTCCTTCTCTCTTGATAGGTATATGATGAGGAAATGGAATTTATTTAGAAGAAGAGCAAACTAAAGATAAATCCACTTGTTTGTATGTACATAAGTTACCCTGGCAACGGTAGCTATGGTACTTAGACCATTGCAACTACAAATAAGATGTGTTAAACGAACGTTTAAAATATTGTAATATTCACATTGTACCGTAATGAGGTGGAACTTTGGCGGCCATCTTGAAACTTTTGTCCTGAATGAACTCAAATTGTAAAAATGACATCGGAAATGTGTTTGTTGACCCTCAAAACCCCTGATTTGAGGTGCAACACTTAATATTTAAAGTAAGAACTTAATTTCATGTATTGGTGGAAGGCATTTGGCAGTCATTTTGAATTTCCGCCGATAAAAAGAGTTGCCCAAATTTGCCAGAGTGGCAACCGCGCTAGAATCGTTCAGTACCATTCCAAAGATAAGAATCATCGAAAAAAAAACTCATACGAAAGGACATTTTTTGGTCGGCCACATGTTATATAAGACTGTCAAATCGACTATGTTTTTATATCCATTTACAAATCAATCTCTGTTTGTATATTTATCTTATAGTGAGAATGCTACTAAACATCAAAATTATGCGTTCTTCGAGACCTGTAGGTAATCGGAAATGTGGGAGGGTTGTGTGCACGTAATCTGGATAACCACACCGTCTGCTACTTGCGTGTCAGATGCCCGTCAAAAGTCCGCACCGTTTGGTTTATGTGTGGTCCTTTGTATTTTATGTTTCTTTGTTGTGCGTTGGTGTTCCTTGTCCCTTTTGTGTCTCTTTTGTGCGGGTATGTTGTTGTTGGTACCAAGTGTTTTGTTGTTGGTACCTATTCTCACCTGGTGTTGTTGGTGATCCCCTCCTTTGTTCTAGGGGTATGATGATGCTTAATCTGGTGCTCAATTGTGAGTGCTGTTGAGTTCCCTGCGAGGAATTTGACAGTAAGTGTTTCAAATGTTTATCCAAACATGGTCGCCATAGCACTTTTTATATAGACATAACCTCAGACAGTGCATGTTTTGTAGGTATCGTTATAATTTTCTTGCGAAAACATCGACGATATGCGTAGCTACCCAAACAGGGAATGCTTACTCCGGCCTCCCAGGCACCTGGTTTCACCTCTACCTTGTTAGGGGTTCGTTGACGCTCAATTTAGTGCTCTTTTGTGAGTACTAATGAAGCTGTCGACAGGAACTTCTTATCTCAACGTACTAGTGGACTATCGAACTTGTGACTCGTTGAACAAGCATACCTTGGCTATAACAAGAGCCCCATTGGGTACAACGATTACATGATAACCATGCACACTCTTACCACACCGACAATGCAGAATGATAAGTATTGTAGTTGTTGTTGTACTTTAGCGGGGCAGATCCAAATTTTTGTGTTCAAATGAAAATATCTTTAATACCAAACCACTGAACAATTAAATGTGACAAATATGCAGTAAATGAATGCACAAAATCACACATTGAAAGAGTTATTCAAAGAAAAAGTTCAAAAATGAGCATTTCTGACGAAGTCTGAAAAGACGTCAAAACCCGTCAAAAACTTTACTTTGGAATGAAACCAAAAATAATAACACTTCTTATTATAAGACATCTCTCTAGATCATCCGGATGCTTTCAGTTTGTCAATACGTGCTTCCGTACTAAGGAAGAAGTTTGTCAAAGGAGGGACCCGGTGACGTAAAAAATGTGATAAGTTTACGTTAGACTGTCCCCGGACGCCACGCTATGACAATAGCTTACCTGAGCACCAGGATTTGAACCCACTACCCTTGAGTCCATTGCGAGAAAAGAATAAAAGAAATCTCAATATTTGCATTAAAATTACTAAGTCGAAAAAGACGTCAAAAACATGTAAAAATAGCTATCGGATAATACATCCTTCCTGATCACTCAGATGCCATTAGTTTTTCAATCCATGCTGCGCTTCTGGAGAAAAAAATGTTTTAACAGGGTTACCCTCTAGGGTCTATTAGACCCCGCCCTGGATCCACCCCTGAAGGGATCCGGTCGAAATGAACAAACTTGGTAGAGGACCTTTAGTGCTACATGTATACCAATGAGTTTAAGAAGATCCTGACGATAATCTCAACAGCACCCACAATAGAGCACCAAATTGAGCATCGACGGACCCCTAGCAAGCTAGAGGTGGGACCAGGTGCCCGCAAGTCACTTGTTTGAGACTGGTAAACAGTTAAAGTATACCACTGAGGGAGTTAGCATGATTCTGGTTTCTCGAGACTTGACCTATTTCCCGACGATTCGCCTCGGGAAATAGGTCTGGTCGAGGGAATTCAAAATCATGCTGACTCCCTCAATGGTACACTTCAACTGTTTTATTATACCGTCACGCGCTGTAACTCCGCCCGATTTAGACGCCAGGCGCTGTAACTCTGCCCCATTTTGAAGCTATTTCCTTAGAGAAATAGTCTTCCCAACTAACGCATCCTTTGCAGGCAAATATTCAGGCGAGTTACAGCTAGTTTTAATGAGTAGGTTTTTATATAGGAAAAAACAAGAACATGTACAGGTATAATTAAAGATAATAAGAACTCTTAAGAATGCACTGATAAATGGCTGTAGAATTGTCAAGTGTCATGCAGACTCAACGGAATATAAGGCGTTTGATGATTATGACACGTATATGCTTGATGGAAATTCATTTTACCTTTGATGCTCGTCGTTTTGCTAATTAAGTCACAATGAAAGGTACCTGCACTCTGTTGCAGGCAAATATCGAATTTCAAAAGAAGCTGAGACTAATTTATGTAACATTTTCCAGGAATTCTGAACTATTTAGGGGGACAGGGTGAAAGTGAGGGGAGAGGAAGGGGGTGGGAGGAGAAGGAGGAGGGAGAAAGGGGAGGGAGGGGAGGAAGGGGCGGGAGGAGGTAGGAAAATGGCGGGAGGGGAGGGAAGGATGAAAGGGAGGGAGAGGAGGAAGGGAAGGGGATAATGGAGAAGGGAAAGGGCGGGAGGGGAGAGAGAGGTACCCCTGTCCGCTCCCAAACTATGTTGTGAAAAAAATGAAGTCTTGACCTAAACTAGAGGGTTCCTTGTAAGTTATACCTTTTTACAGTGAAAACTTTAATATGTTGAATCAAGAATTTGATACTTCGTTTGTCATTAATGCTGGTAGGAATTTTTGTATCGAGATCAATGCAATGGTCAATGCGAGGAAAAACTATCTGAAGTAAATATGTCTCACGATAAAGAAGAAGGAAAATATATCACACGGCAAACATCGGAGCGATTCATTTATCAAAAAATAAAGGAGGTGATCTCCAACTAGATTCGGTGACAGCACCAAGACCCATTAGAAGAAGCGCAAATAACATAAATTGTGCAGAAATAGTGAGAGTCATAAGCAAACAGAATGAAACCAGAGAAACACACATGCATAAAAATATCCTTTTTTGAAGACTATTAGAGTTCGAAAATCCTCTGATATCTTAACCACCACGAAATGTAGGATATATTTGTAAATTGAGAGAATATTAAATGCCATATTATTCCTACAACCTGTTGTTTGAACAAACAATGCGGAATCATCATAAATTTAAATATTAAAATTGATACGAAAGCCAAAAAACATAAATTTTCAGTTTATGGCATATACTTTTATAACAATTGCAATTTGCAATTTGAAATTATAGTTATTTGTTTGTTACTTGTTTTTCCAGCTGATACAGTCTACATTATGGATTAATGACTGAAACGTATTTTAGATTCAAGATAATTTATACCTTATTTTGTTAAAAATTTCTATACGTGTGAAACATGTGCATAGCTAGTTGCATCAAATTCGTAGAAATGATACCTTGTAATTTTTACTATTTTTTCATGACATATTTCATTATTTACAATTCAAAAATATACGATTCCGTGATATCAAATGACCATGAATTAATTAATTCTTATTTAAACTATAGAAGATAACTGAATGTTCATCATTATCCAGACTGGTAAATTTCCGAATGCAAAGATGCAGTTGCTTCTTCCATGTTTCTTTTTCGTTTGTGCTTTACTGATGGCTGAAGGTAAGTTTAATGAAAAGCAATTACATTTTAGCATCCTACTTTAGACTTACTGTATAACAATTGGGAAATTATTTTGAAAATGTTTATCTACAATCGTTTTCTCAAGTACCTGATACTTTTTTCACATTAGGGGCTTAAACTTTTTCAGTAGAACATATATTCAAAAATATAGATATTGCAGACTTTCTAATCATACTCACTTGATCTATGATGTAGTGTGAAGTTTGTTAAATATCATTTGAATGAGTGTTTAAAATGGTGACTGCTTACCTACCAACGACGGTGCCAGGCCAGAGAAGAGTTTTTTTCACGGTGTCAATTTGGGATTTGCAGCCTGTTTCAAAAATACTTACGAAACACTTTCGTAAAAGGAATTTTCGTAACTTTTAATCGCAAAGTACTTCATATAAACTAAAAATCGCGAGGTTTTGTTTCTGAATTTATATTTGAAATGTAGAAATCATTTAAGGATGCTTTCTTCTGAGATCTCGAATTCAAAAGCATCAAACTTTTTTTCTTACCATTATATTTCAATAGTACTTGACCCGATAAGTAATAAAACAAACAGAAAAGGATACCAAGATATGGACTTTATGTCAGATATTTGCCATCAAAGATACCCATCTTCAACCATCTCAGAATATTGGGGTGAAATTGAAAATTGGCGAAATATTACTCATAAAATCTAAAATATATATATTCTTACGGAATTGTTGAATAGGATTACTCAAATATATTAGAATACATTACTTTACTACTGTTGAATACAATTTTTATGACATAAGATGTAACTGAATGAAATTTTTAGCAAATTCTTACCTCATATGGCAATTTTTAAAGTAACGTAAGAAACAGATTTTTGGCACTAAAATGCTGATAAAAAATGTAATTCCATCAAACTTTTTTTAAAACTTCACATAGTGTATCTAGGGACATTATAGTATGTTTTTATGAAAGAAAAAGTAGGGGGAGTTATGCATTGGGAAAAAGTTTTGGCCCATTTTGCTACTCTACCCCCTTCTTTCAAAATGATACAGGAAATAGAAAAAACACCATATTGCCAACAGTACGTACAGGTTTTATTGATTATGTTTGGTTTTATATAGCTGTTCCATGTACTTTCATGTGAATATTTATATACATTCTAATAATCTGACATTAAACATATTTTTTTTGCATAGCTAGGGGAAAGGGGGAGGGGGGTTCAGAAACCCCCCCCCCCACCCACCCCGTCTTGAACTCACCGAAACTTTTTTTTTTTGCATATTAATTGATAAATATGTTTTAAATTTCCACATACATGGCAGATATTTCACACGTAAATTAATCGTTAACAGACCTTTCATTATGGACCTTGACTTTCGATGTAGTGACCTTGACCTTTGAGATTGACCTATTTTTAACAAACCCGGCAATATCTCGCTACTGTATAAACCTTCACTTTTTCTACAAAATCCTATACACAGCGAACGGCGCTGTCTTCTGACTATTTTTCTTTTTCTTTTTTTTTTTCTTTGTCTGTTTTGTTCTTTCCTGTGTTTAATGTACAATGGATACGTATGTAGACGAGGGAACTCTCCGACCGCAGAATATATTCGATAACCTAGGACAATCGGAAAAGTATGACTGTTTCTGAATTTTTAAATCCACGTTCAACGTTATCGATAAATATGTCTAAAGAACGTATGATGTAATATACCCTCGCTCTCACACACCCCAAGACACACGTTTAGTTTGTCGGAAGACGCTGTACGTCGTGCAAGTTTATTTTTATCTTTCATAGCATTTTTTTCTTTAATTTGCGGAGCCCCCCCCCCCCCCACCGGATTATCAATATTTTTGTTTCAGTCCATGGGGTTACAAGATTCGGATTTTTTTGGATGAAAAATGCGTGCCTTATCTTTTCTTTTATAAAGTCTTCCTCTCTTATGACGCATGTCAGCCGTGAAATGCCCGTACGTCTTCAATGCGACAGTCGCACGAAAAAAAGTCTGTTATCTAACACTACGAACTCTTTTAAAATATTTCGTGCCGCATTCTTACGGCGGTCTCGAATAGTTATGATGCAGCCGTACGGCGTGCAGGATCGCAGAGACCGTATGGCTGCGGTAAGGCTGATGTGAAAGAGCCTTATTTAATATAAGTAATCAAACATTACATCCCTTTCCTGCAGCGTTGTTTATCTGTTTTATTCATAGCGGGAAGACGAACGTCATTTTTGCTGCGTGACGTCAAAGATTCTCGCAGTGACGTAATGTTATTTGAACAAGGTTGTTTTAAAGCAAAAAGATAACATAAAATGTTTATACTTATGAAAATAACAAATGTATCCTCAAACAACTCCATTTAATCATGCTATTGAATTTGATGCAGTGAACAGAAAAAACAAATGTCGTACATCTTTCTTTTACGACATTAGGAGTTATCTCCCGTCGTCTAGAACGTTTTCTGTTCAGCTCGCCAGAAGAAAGCATCCTTAAGAGAGAACAATTTAATCACAACTGAAAGACATGTTTTTGCTTTTATTTGATAATGAAAATTACGAAAATTCCTGAGATTTTTCCTAATAACTTTTGTGAAACTGAGCACTGCCCTTTCATTTTAAGTTCATCAAAGTATAGGATAGTTACTTCCTTGAACATACTCTTCAGTGATTAAGGCCACTTTTTGATAGACCCTGCGTAGGATTTTGAGCCTCTCTTTTCCGACGAAAAAAGAATATTTTAAAAATCGAAATGTTGTACGGGACTCCCACGAAATTATTTTGTCTCTTTCTTTGGCTCCAGATATCATTTAATTTCCAATGTCATTTTCAAGAAACGAAGATTCTGATTGGCTGAGAAATTTTGTTGATACATCGATCAACACAATTTTTCACAGAAGTCTATTTATAGCACTATTTTTAGAACTGGGGGTTCCCTCAAACACGAATGAACTCGTTGCTGAAAATACAATTTGTTGATGTTTGCTTATGATTTAAAGGGTACCATCTCTTTTCTACTTACTCAAAAGTTAACACTGCATGTAGAATTTGCTCAAACTGGTCCTGATTACAAAGATATAGAGAGACGATCGTTCGCTGTTTGAATCATGGCGGCTGCCATAACTTGTTTTGGCAGGCGTATCACTGCGAAACCTTCCGACTTACGAAATATAGTGTGGTGATTGATTGTTTTTAGATCCAAGAAAACAGTCTGTTTTCCACAATTAAATGATAAGAAATGAATTTTATATTTTTTCTGTTGATGCAGGTATCACACGAAAAATTGAACAGAAAACTTTTGCATCAACGCGCTACGCGCATTGATGCAGTTTTCTGTTCAATTTTTCGTGTGATACCTGCATCAACAGAAAAAATATAAGATTCATTTCTTAAGTTATTAATTGGGGTTCTGTGCGAGCTTGGAATTATATGTGTTCAAAAGCTTGCTCCCCGACGGAGGGAGAGGAGCACCTCGTTTTTCTTCTTAGAAAGTTTAATACCAAGGATCATCCCTTTAAGATATACGAGAAATACAAAACAAATTTAATCATGTTTGCCATTTAAAATTTGGTACCACAGATTTTGTATTTGTACTAATTTTGTATTAGAAATGTTTCAAGTTCAAATTAATTATCATAACTGATACTAGTACATGTAATTATGAATAATCAGAGGTGTAACGAAAGTGGACAGAATGAAGCGTTCGCTCCGAAGGACACTTGCCGCGTTTGTTGTTATAAATACATTTAACTTGCAGAGTTATATGTCGTATAATTTGTTATTGTATTCTGGATATTTAAAGACAAATGTATGTAAAATGTGTAATAGCGTAATTTTTCAAACACTGAAACTAGCTCAGATGAGAGATGTATCCCTTTGCAATTCAAGAAAAAAAAAGGAACTGCAAACCGTCCTTTTTTTGTGACGTTTTCGGGATGAGATTATTTATCGGATTTTTAATTGTATAACACAAAAACTATAAGACTGAACTTTTAGCAAAGAAGCTTTCGGTCGCGCTACCGGCCTTCTTCAGCGCATTAATTTTCATTATTATTTATTAGATAAACAATTATACCCTCTACATTCAACATAAATTCGAAATAAATTGAATTGTATATTAATGCTAGATTTACACTTAGCCATGATGCCCTATGATGTCCAAGATTAAGCAAAATCGTGCAACTCCACGATTCTATAAATAAAATTGGTCTTCACACGCTCTGACGCTCCATCTCGCTCTGATACGCGCTGTAGCGATTTATTACGATTGTAGATTAGATCTGTTACTATTTTCATCCCGTCTGCGCAAGCTTCGTTACGTTCCCGTACGATTACCACGATGAGCTATTACGCTTTGTTACGCTCTATCACGGTTCCCTACGCTTATCAAGTTTTGCTGCGATCTGTTACGATGAAGGACTACGACGTGATAAAAATTGCCGCGATTTAACACGATTTGATATGAATAAACTACCAGTTTCAATACCACTAGAAGTATCCGAACAAGATAAAGGAGGGTTTGAACACCAAGATGGCAGCGGCATTATTTGTTTTCTCGCTTCCTAGGAAAAGTACAATCTTAACTCCCTTAAATGATTTGATACTCTAATTGATATACGCATTTGAGTATCCTGATGAAATTTGAAAAATTTCCGGCGTCATTTGAAGAAATTATGGCGATTTTCGAAATTTAGGACTTTTGGAGTGTTATCCATGGGCAAACCACGACGTCATTTCGACGTCATCGGGAAAATGGCGTCACAAACTTTTCGCATTCAAAATGCAATAAAACCATTATTACTAAACGTATTGCACTGACACTTAGCATGTATAAAATAGAAAATCTAATCTTCATCACGGTGTATTCGTTGAAAAATTTCATTGAAAATGGACGATATTGGAAGAAAAAATTGAAAAATATAAAGCCTTGTAATATTTTAATCCTAAATTCAATTTTTCCCATTTAATAATGAAATCATCTCTGGTCATTCTTGATAATTTTGATAGTTTTTGACAAAGATTCATCCACAGGATTCCTAATAAGTAACTAGCAACTACAGTAAAATGGCTTAAAGTTGCAATTTTTTTAACGATAGTGTCATCTTTTATTCAAGTATTCTGCCTGCGTTTAACGCACAATTCATTTTATCTTTTCCATATGTAAGTGCAATATATTTAGGGGTAATTTTGAAGTTAAATCAAAATTAATTTCAAATAGCTTTTCGAGAACTGGAATGACACTTTCAATATTATGACGTCATCAAGAAATTCATGAAAACGACGATTAATGCATATTTAAAATTCTCGTAGAAAATTTTCCTGTGGATAGAATCAAATGTAATTTTGTATAGTCAAGGACAGACAAGAAATATATAATTTAAGAAATTTTTAGAAAAATTGAAATTGGCGTCCAAGTGCTATATACCTCCTTAAGTTTAACATCCAGGAGATGTATATTATATTTTATTTTCATCAAAGGAATAATGAATCGCAACGCATCTTGTAGATCGTGGACTGAATCGTGGAAACCGTAACAAATCGTCAGAGAGCGTGAGTGAAATCGTAGTGGTTCGTAGGAGAAAGACGTGTTTCACCAAGATCTCCTACGATCGGATATTATGATCTGTTGCGCTTTGTCAAGGTCTGTTACGCTCTACTACGCTCCATCACGTTCACTACGCTTCATTATGCTACAGTAGGTTTACACTTAGCCGCGATGCCCTAAGATGTTCAAAATTGAGCAAACTCGTGGAGCTCCACGATTCTATCAATAAAATTGGTCATCACACGCTATCTGACGCTCCATTTCGCTCTGATATGCGCTGTAGCGATTTGTTACGATTGTAGATAAGATCTTTTACGATTTTCATCCTGCTCTCTCAAGCTTCGTTACGTTCCCGTACGATTACCATGATGAGCTATTACGCTTTGCCACGCTCTGTCACGGTTCCCTACGCTTATCAGGTTTTGTTGCGATCTGTGACGATGCAGGACTACAATGTGATAATTATTGCCGCGATTTAACAAGATTTCATATAAAATAGACTACCAGTTTCAACACCACTTGAAATATCCGAACAAGATTAAGCATAAGATCCAGGAGATGAAGATTTTATATCGCAAAAAGGTGGAAGTGACATTGATGAACCTTATTTTCTCTTTCTTTTTTTCGATTATTAAAGGTAACATTTTTACATTGTAGCTAACCTGAGCCAAAGGCTCAAGTGAGCTATTGTCATAATGTTGCGTCTGGCGTCCGTCGTCTGGCGATCGTCGTCAGTCGTCGTCGTCGTCGTCGTCGTCGTCGTCGTAAACTTTTCACATTTTAAACTTCTTCTCTAGAATGGCTGAAGGGATTTTGATGAAACTTGGTAGGTATGAAGTACTCATGGTTCCCAACAAGTGTTGTTGTTTTTCGTCCGGATCCGTCAACAGTTGGCGCCATCACAGCCAAAAGTAGGTCACGGGGGGTACCCTCCTTGGACAAACTTCTTCTTCAGAACCGAAGCATGTATCCACAAACCGAAAGCATCAGAAGGATCTAGAGAGATAGAGAGATATCTAAAGAAGTGTTGTTATTTTTGGTTCCACTCTGAATTCAATTTTGGACGTCTTTTCGAACTTAGTCAGAAATGCACATTTTTGTACTATTTTTTCTAATAACTAAATAAATGCAAGATTCTATCCACTGTTTTACTGCACATTTGTCATATCTAAGTTACTGAATGCTTTGATATGTATTTTATGCTTAATTCTATTTTGACTTTTTTATATATTTTTTATGACTTTTTTTCTTATGTGAAAAGGAAGGGGGTGATTTTTATACATTTTCAGCTTCTCTTCCATAACCACTTTGCAAATTTTGATGAAACTTGGTAGGTATGAAGTTCTCTTGGTCCCCTACAAGTGTTGTTGTTTTTCGCCCGGATCCGTCAGCAGGTGGCGCCACCACAGCCAAAAGTTGGTCACGGGGAGTACCCTCCTTTGACAAACTTCTTCTTAAGAACCGAAGCATGTTTCGACAAACCGAAAGCATCAGAATGATCTAGAGAGATGTTTTAAGAAGTGTTGTTATTTTTGGTTCAACTCAATTTTGACGCGTTTTTGACATCTTTTCGGACTTTGTCATAAATGCAAATTTTTGCACTATTTCTTTGAATATCTCAATAAATATATCATATTATGCATTCATTTACTGCATATTTATTACTTTTAAGTTGCTTTATGCTTTGATATATAATTTATACTAATTGTTGTTTTTTTATATAATTTTTGTGTTTTTGTTTTCTTATGTAAAATATGAGGCTTTGCCCAACTGAATCCCTTCCAGAGATCTAGGGTCTTAAAGCGGGCCCATACTCCTTCACTTAATAAAATTGTAAGCAAAACTAGTATTATTGTTATAGTTTTCATCCCTTTTGTAATAGATTTCATCCCTTGTGTGGTAGTACTCCGCCAATTTCGGGGTGCTCCGACTCTAGTGTGGTTTTTCTACATCACAGAGAAGAAGGTAAAATGGCGGTTGCCAGAAAATTTTTATCCAAAGAAATCTGTGTCTATCCTTTAGTAAAATGAGTTTAATAAGACTGGTTACTTATATTCTCTTCAAGAATACCTCAAGTTTTATATGCTTATGTTATTTTCAATAATAAGCATGCGTATTTTTAATCCTGTTCTATATCGAATTTCCTCTGACTTAAATATAGTTTAATGGCTCGGTGTTGTGTGATTCCATGGAGTAATGAAATTAATTTACACAGCAGTGAGTGACAAGATGTTTTTATTGACAGATATCATAAACTCACAGACGCGAGCCGAAAATTATCCTCTGTGATATCATGCCATTGTATCAATGCATGTATCAAATATACGTTTAGGAAGGGAAGATGCCAAAACTCCTAGCAGTGATGGGGATGTCTGAAGATGATTTCAAATGTTGTTTCAATTTTGACACACCCCATTTCAGTGTACGTGACAAATCACTAACTGCCCATAGGACATTCGGTCAGTCAAAATTTTATAATACATAGGACCGAACAAGATTCTGTCTGAGCAAATGTCCTTTGTATTGGTACTGGAATCATGAAGTAAAAAAGGTAACTTTAACAAAGTATGTCTGAAATATTTTTGGCTAGAATGCACTTTACCTGTACGTGACCGCCATTTTGGATTCGCCCCTGAGCGCAACGTCTGATTCAGAGAGCCTAGCGGCGTTTGAGCTAAAAAAAAAAACGGGGGTGTGGGGATTGCAGCCCCCATAAGTTCATATAAATTGATCGCTATCTCACCGTTATGTGATAAATCCAGAATCCATTCTTTGTTTACAGCAATTCTTTCGTCATTCGAATGCCGCTTTACGAATAAACCATGTCCGAAGTGAATTTGCATTTATATTTGACTGTCATCGTCATTCCTGTTTGTATTTGTTTATCCACATTCAATGATTCATCTACCTCTGGGTCCTGCGTCTCTGACGCATAAAAATCGCCCAGGACCTATAGATTTCCGATTGCTGCGTCCCATGGTACGCATTTTCCTTTTCCGTATAATGCGTCCGTCTAATTTGACTATCCGGCAAGAATATAAACGCGTACGAGTACGAGTTGTATGCACAGTGATCATGGTAATTAAATTAATTAGCATATATCGTATACATAGTAACTACTGAAATTAAACGGAATGAATTGTATCGATACTTACTATAACATTTTTTTGAACGGCAAATCAAATAAAATTTCAACTTCAGACGTATGAAAAACACTTTCATCTGCAACTTCTACAAATAATTGAATGTAACTAGCAGTGGAGTATCATAGTGATGATTTACAGATTAACTTCAATTCTTTAGTAAATGACCTACTTTTACAAAAGTTGTAACTCTTTGAAAAAAAGATTTTCTCTGTATTTGAATGAAACTTGCTGTGCAGTTTCAAACTAATAGTTATACAGATGTACGATGTGGTTGATGTTGACCTACAATTACCCTAATACAGGAGTCACTAACCTTTGTTCATTGTAATAGGCCATTATTATACACAATATACCTTTACAGTGACACTGAAACTTCATACTTACTCACCTGACTCTTATATATTTCAGGATGTTTAAACTAAAGTGCAAACTTTCCATATTTTAGAAGTTCATAATTTTGGCATCTTACCCTTAGCTCCACTCCAGTAAATCATTTGATACACTTAAAAAGAAGGATCTTCATCTGCTGCAAGTACTTCCTTTGCTATCAAAAGTTATAAAATGCCTCAATGTTGTTTGATATCCTAAAAGTGAATCTGGCTCTTAGGTGAGCGATGTGGCCCTCTTGGGCCTCTCGTTTGTTGAGCAATTGAAATCTTTGCCTGTATACGTTTAACTCGTTCGAAGACAATTAATATAGCACCTCACTGAGTAACAAGATTTCTTTATAAGTCTTCTTCATATGTTAGAAATTGTTGCGGATGTTAAAAATTCTTCTAATAAAAAAAAAACCGGGTTGTCTTATAATAATTTTCATTATAGGTATATTGGAATCGCAACGCATCTTGTAGATCGTCGACTGAATCGTGGAAACCATAACAAATCGTCAAAGAGCGTGAGTGAAATCGTAGTGGATCGTAGGAGAACGTGTTTCAGCAAGATCTCCTACGATCAGATATTACGATCTGTTGCACTTTGTCAAGGTCTGTTACGCTCTACTACGCTCCATCATGTTCACTACGCTCCATTTCGCTCTCTCACGATGTAAAAATCAATCGGGACAATCGTAGCAATTTTTTTTTTTGAGAATCAAACATTTTGCCAAGATGTCTAAGATTTCCTAGGAGCATCACGATTCCACCACGTTCTCTTACGATCGTCACGATTCAACTCCACGCTCTCTTACGATCCCTTCGATTCACCTCAATCGGGGCGATCGTGGCTAAGTTTAAACCTAGCATTACGCTCTCTGTAGATGTAAAAATCAATCTGGATAATCTTAGCAAATGTTTTGAGAATCAAAAAAAAAATTGCCACAATCTCTGTGATCTCCTACGATCATCACGATTCCATCACGATCTCTTACGATCATCACGATTCAACCCCACGCTTTCGTATGATCCCTACGATTCACCTCAATCGGGGCGATCGTGGCTAAGTGTAAACCTAGCATAAGAGTTACCCTTTTATGTATCTTGTGGATTAACATAAGAATAATACCACGCGCAACCTTTGGAGTGATATTATGCAAGATCATCAAAGCAAGAATTTGAAAAAAAAGTTCGCTGTTCAGGAAGCAGCTTGAAAAAAATTTAAAAACATAGTTTTTTTGTACGTTGAATTAATTTGATTTTTGATTTATATGCTATACATCTCTCAGTTGAGCTAGTTTCAGTAAAAAGAAGCCTTTGATGTACTTGCGATACTTAGACGACATATTTTGAATATGGGATGGAACAAAAGAAGAACTCCAAGCATTTCAGATAAAAGCTAATAAAGTTCACCCGAATATCGCAGTAGAGTTACGGTTATCCGATTCTAAAATGAATTTCTGGATGTTACCGTTTATATTGAAAAAGGTTGTCTTACAAAGCCTACGGATAAGCATATGTACTTTAACAGAAATTCTAGTCGACCGAAAACGACAAAAAAGGCCATCCCTTACGGATTCGGAATTCAAAAATGCTACAAAGATAGGCCGGTTTTGAGGATCAAGAATGGGGTGCACCCAACCAAGTGATACATCCCAGACTTATATGAAATAGAGAAAAACATAAATATATAAAAGAACATATTTGACAATAGATCATTATTAGATCAAAGAAAGCACAAAATGTCCGAGTCAACATCTTTTGGCGTTGTTTTACATTATGACGTCACTGTTTGAATACACAATTCCACTGAGACGTAACAATGAAAAAGTGAGCAAAAATTGCCTACCTCGGACATTTTTCGTCACGTTGCCCTCCTTTGTTTTGTCAGCCATTGTGAATTTGGGCAAGTGGCCTATTTAAAATGAAACCAATTGTCATTCATGTTATAGGATTAACTAATTAAATGATATTATAAATTGTAAACCACTATTAGAAGTGCAAATATATGCACTTTTTCAGAATCTTAATTTTACATTCTGTTCTAGTCATTTTTATCTTTGACTGATGCAGCCACGGACAAATGTTGAAAACAAATACACAAATTCTTAAGGAAATAATTCACGCCCTCTTTTTCAAACAAATTTGTGAATTCAAAATTTCGGGGGTTAAGGTATTTTTCTTGATAATAAGTGTGAATAAAGAAGAATAAGTTAACCATAGAAATGGACTTCAAAGCGGCAACGAAACAACAACGGCATCGAATGCAGACAAAACCGTCCATAATCAATATCCAATTTATTCGACACATGCATACACCGAGAAACTGCACGTGGCGATACACGAGTGAACAAACCAACCTGTCGCATTTCCAACTAATGTATTTATTACGTTGTTCAGAATGTCGTAAATGCTTCATTTAATTATCTCTTTGAGTAGGCCTCTTTTTTCCATAAAAATATCTATGAAACAAAATAAAGGTATTAATGCTTTTGTTATTTTCATAAAATAGACTCTACATATGGTGCACATATCATTTTACATACGTAACTGGACAATTTTACACAATATAGATATGTAATGAATTAATTTGCGGGGTAATTTCTATTCTATGATCATACACTTTTTATACGCCCGTCATTTGACGGGTCGTATTATGGTATGGCGAAGTCCGTCCGTCTGTCCGTCCGTCCGTCTGTCCGTCTGTCTGTCTGTCTGTCTGTCTGTCTGTCCGTCTGTCCGTCCGCTATGGAACGCAATAACTTGATTATGCGTCAACGGATTTTCATGAAATTCATACATTATGATTGGATTGTGGAGAGGAAGCCGCCTTTCGATTTTCATGTTCATCCGATTTGTCGTTACAGAGTTATGGGACTTAGATTTTTAAAATACAGTGAAAATATACTAAAATAGTTAAAAATTATTTAAAAATCTATGTTTGATCGAAATGTTTTGAAATTTTGTATACTTCAAGTAGAAAGGATGTTCTTTGACATATGTAACGGGTTTTTAATTTTTTTGTCGCATAATCGAGATATTGTGTGTAATGGGAAGGGGGGTTGGGTTATATGCACATACATGTTAAGCTAAGGGCAAAATATAGGCGCATGTAACGCAATAACCTGAATATGCGTCAACAGATTTTCATGATGTTCATACATCATGTTTGGACTGTGGAGAGGAAGTTGCCTTTCGATTTTCAGGTTCATTCGATTTGTCGTTACAGAGTTATGGGACTTAGATATTTTAAAATACAGTGAAAATATACTAAAATAATTAAAAATTATTCAAAAATCTATTTTTGATCGAAATGTTTTAAAATTATGTATACTTAAGGTTGAAAGGATGCTCTTTGACATATGTAACGGGTTTTTAATTTTTTGGTCGCATAACTGAGATATTTGTAATAGGAGGGGGGGGGGGGGGTTATATGCACATAAATGTTAAGCTAAGGGCAAAATATAGGCGCATGGAACGCAATAATTTAAATATGCGTCAACAGATTTTCATGATATTCATACATCATGTTTGGACTGTGGAGAGGAAGCCGCCTTTCGATTTTCAGGCTCATTTGTTTTGTCGTTACAGAGTTATGGGACTTAGATATTTTAAAATACAGTGAAAATATACTAAAAAAGTTAAAAATTCTTTAAAAATCTATTTCTGATCAAAATGTTTTGAAATTTTGTATACTTCAAGTAGAGAGGATGTTCTTTCACATATATAACGGATTTTTAAATTGTCTGTCCTATTATCCAGAAATTATGTGTAATGGGGGGGGTTATATGCACATACATGTTAAGCTTAGGGCAAAATATAGGTGCATGGAACGCAATAACTTGAATATGCGTCAACAGATTTACATGATATTTGTACATTGTGATCAGACTTTGAAGAGGAAGCCGCCTTTCGACTTTCAGGTTCATCCGATTTGTCCTTATGGAGTTATGGGACTTAGATATATTATGTTGTGAAAAAAATTGCTGCGTGAGCGTAGGCTTTATTGATATTCATACGATTAGTCAATCAATTAAACTGTATATAAACGGGTACTCTACAATACTGTCAGATGCCTCTGATATATGTATCTGTAGCACCATGCGCAATATTGTCATATGTGCGCTATTTCTGTGTTTGTCGTTGGCCGTAAATGGTAAGTTCATTAACTTCATATGAAATTTTAAGACTTTTTTGTCAATGTTTCTTGATTTTGCATATTCAAAACGTTAAATAAGGTTAAACGTTTCTATGTTATACATAACTTAATGTTTGTTTAGGATGATTCGTGACTATATCCATGTCCAAAGTCTTGTACCCTTTTTGTGCTTTCATATCCAAAGTCTACTATATATTTTAAGGAGGTTTCAAACACTTGGACACTAAATTCAAATCTTCTCAAATTCATTTTATTTCTTTTCGTAATATATCAATTCTTTAAAATAAAACCATCAAAATAAGAAAATTAACCACTTAAACATCTTAAAAGTAAAGTAATTCATTTTCTTTTGCTGTCCTAAAATAGATAAATCCATCAAAAATAAATTGAAACAGTAAATGTAGTGTTATATTTAATCATAATACCTCTACTGATTTTTTTTCTATATAAAAAGAGACTCATTAAATTTAACTAAATCCCTGAAAATCGCATGATAAGACTATTTCCTTGCAAAGGGGTGCGCTAGTTGAGAAGACTATTTCCCTAGGGAGTTAGTTTCAAAATGGGGCGGAGCTTCTTTGGGGGTGTGTCAGTATCAGCAAATCAGCGCCTTTGAAGATTGATCGGATGACGCTATTCATACGCGAGCAGAGTAATCCGCCTCCTATCCGCTTAGCACATAAATTAATCCGCAATAAAATAAAACAATCAAAAATCAAACATATATGAGTATGATAAATGATGTTTCTGTTGATCTTATCATCAAAAATAAATATTTTCCGTTACTCAGTAATTCAGTCAAGAAGACAAGACAAAATCATTAGAAATTCCGTTGGAACCATGTGAACCTAATAGATATGTTTGTTTCAGTATAATGTTTGTTTCGGTATACCTAAGAGATATGTTTGTTTCAGTAAAATGTTTGTTGCGGTATAATAAAACAGGGAAATAGGTCCGGTCTCGGGGAACCAGAATCGTGCTAACTCCCTCGCGCAGTGGTATACTTTAACTGTATAGAAATGACTGTCTTACTTTTGGTGTTCATGGGTGTATAATTCCATTTGTAATATGCAAATTCCGTGAATCGCGAAACGATTCTCGGAAATTTGCACGTATCCTACCAGAACTATAATGGGTAAATTACCCTAGGGTAATGCAGTACTGGGGCGATCGTACTAATTGGGTTTTAATGTACTGTTTCGTTTGTGCTTTCTGTTTATATGTATTACCCTAGAGCGATCCACCCATAAGTACATAGGTAAATCTCGAAAGCCGTCGACTACCGAGTGATCACGAGTCCGATACGATAGACCCTTGCCATCAAAACTTAATTTTTTGTGAAGTCGAGATGGTGTAGTGGATAGCGTGCCGGACTCGTGATTGCTAGGCGGAAGGTGTCGTAGGTAATGGGTTCGAATCCCTGGCAGAGAAAATAGGTAAGTAGGGTACCTTGTTATATACATGATTTTCTTGTGATTTGCATGTATATTGATACAGATAGCACAAAAAAGGTACAAGCGGCTACGACACTAAATCGTGTTGAAAACCAGCGGAAGGGTCATGGTATCCTTTATTCCGTCTGGACACACGTATGTATCACACACACTCTCATACTAGTCAGAACCTGTAATGTTCTGCAGCTCGAAAGGCTATATCTCGTATAAATCTAGGTGCTATTTTGAATCAAGATTACCCAAAGCAGACCCCGCGACGGGGCGAGACCAGGTGCCTAGATAGAGTCAGTGTCTCCTGTCTGCATGCAACACCCGCTTCTTAAAGATTATAGACGGACAAGTCAATAGTAACTCGTCCGCCACTTATTTATTAAGGTATAGAGGAGTCTAGCCCTCATCACTAGTTTCGGCAATTGACCTCCTTTTCCGATCAAAATAGGGCGTGTTGAAACAAAGTACCTGTGAGGGAATATCAGGCAGGACGTATCTCATAAAAGTATTAAGGTAGAGGATCCCACTGGGTTCAAGTTTGAAAAAGTTCAGTGGAGATAACTACGACTTTTTAATGAATTTCATCAGCTTGTATAATTTTTTCTCTTCCCAGTATCGATGAGAAAGTTGTATGTATCCACCCAAATTATTGATATATAGCTATATAAATGTAAGACGTATCTCATAAGAGTATTAAGGTAGAGGATCCCACTGGGTTCAAGTTTGAAAAAGTTCAGTGGAGATAACTACGACTTTTTAATGAATTTCATCAGCTTGTATATTTTTTTCTCTTCCCAGTATCGATGAGAAAGTTGTATGTATCCACCCAAATTATTGATATATAGCTATATAAAGTTAACATTCTGGTCTATGGAAATTGTAAGAAAAAATGCTTTATTTCATCGGAAAAGATAATGAGAATATTTTGAATGGTTTTCTTGCTTTGTTAATGAAAAACTAAACTTGATTTCATCCAGAACTTTGGAGGTATCTACGCTTGGTTTTGAGAAAGATGGTAATTTCCAGAATAAAAAATAGAAAAAAAAATAACTATCACAAGTACATGTAAGATTAACATGTACCTTTCCTGAATCTTAGTAATGTTTTTACATTTGATGCGAGTTCCTCAAAGGCCCTTGTTCTTCTTCAATAATTAAATAAAAACGTAAAAAATATAATAATTTATTCAAGCCATACGTATATAATAATCTATACTAGCAGTGTGCACCAAAATATGGTCACAGGAAATTCCTGTATTTTCCAGAGCATCACTATAAAGGGAGGGGGGCGAAATCTTTTAACAGCAATTCTCTGTAAGAACCAAAGAATTTCAAAACATGTTGGCACGACATGTCATGGATTTTTTAGATTTTTGGTATGGAAGTTCAATGTGAAGCACTAGTATGTAAATCAACCCAAGTTTTTTTCAAAAAGGTTGTCGTTGCCATGGTAACTGTGTCTGAAGTTTCAAAAATAGGGAAAATCTATAGGACAAGGCATATTTGTAGGTTTCGTTACCATGAAAACAGGTACTTTTTTTAATCTGAAATAGCTTTGATTATTTTCTTTTAATCCTTATTATTATGCATATTTGTAAAGTTTTTTACATTCATTTCGGATACTTTTTGCATACAAGATGAAAAACTGGGCCAAAAAAGGGTATCAAAAGGCTCTGTTTTGGGCACTTAAAGACCCTTTTTTGCATGTTTTTATTGTTTTACAAGGTTGAAAATTTCATAAAAGGACCAATTTTTGAAGTCCAAATTCTAATTATCTAATTAGTATCATCTTTGAACTATACATAAATATGAAAAATAAATTGGGCTAAGTTGTCCTTTTATATGCAAAGGAGCATCAAATTTAGTTGCTATGTCAACAATCGGCTGAAAGGTTTCCACACGATAGATTAAAACACAACCTCTATCAAACTATCTACACATGATATTGGAACAGAAGTTCATGTATACATCGATCAGAGGGGTTTTGTATAAAAATGACCTTGAAATTATTTCAAGGTCACCCACTGATTCTCCAAGGTCATTAAACTTTAAGTGACCAGATTTGACGAAAAATCCTGATTTTTCATAAAATGAAGTGCCAATATCAAAAGGCTCTGTTTTGGGCACTTAAAGACCATTTTTGCATGTTTTTATTGTTTTACAAGGTTGAACATTTCATAAAAGCACCACCAATTTTTGAAGTCCAAATTCTAATTATCTAATTAGTATCATCTTTGAACTATACATAAATATGAAAAATAAATTGGGCTAATTTGTCCTTTTATATGCAAGGGAGCATCAAATTTAGTTGCTATGTCAACAATCGGCTGAAAGGGTTCCACACGATAGATTCAAACACAACCTCTATCAAATAAAGGTGCCAATATTTTAGAAACCTTGAAATATTGAACTTAACAGTTATTTGCCATAAAATGATAAACGTATCACTAATTTCTTAGAACTATTGATAACGTTTCTTCACACATTCGTATATCTAAATTCTTGGTGAGTATTTTGATAAAAAAGGTACGAAATCTGTATTTTCTTGGTTTTTTGACGAAAAAATATTTTCCCATTAGATTTCTCCAGTTCAATAAATTCTAAGATTTTTCTTTATTTTCATTTGCTTTCCAAAAAAAATGGCCTATGAAAAGATTCAAATAAAAAATAATTAAACAAAAAATTGAAGAAATCAATATTTCATGCAAAATTTGAGTCTCAAAGTATAAATGATCTTGAATATCAAGCCAATGACCTTGAACATTTAAGTCATATCTATACATGCATACATTTTGACAATCTTATGTAACTCTAAAGAGGAATAAAATCAATTTCAAAGATAATATGAAACAAGCAAAAAGGTCTAATGATGCCATGGCAACGGTCTTTGGCGACAGAATTTAGGTAAAATTCTTAAAATACCCACTCCAATTTTTCGTTCATTTTATTTGTCAATAAACATATATTTCCTTCGATGAAAATCATTGTCTACTATCGGTGCCTTTTGTGATATTTAAGATTGAAAATGGTCAAAAACACACTAAATTAGATCTTATTTTCACCTCTATTTTTCGCTTCATTTTGACTTATTTTGACTTATTACAATAAGCTTCCTGTAATAAATATCACATAACTAAGTATACTAGGTAAGAATTGAAGTAAGGAAGAATAGATTATATAAAGATAAACAAGCTGTTACAGTGGTATCCATGGCAACGAAGTCTCCGGAGATGGCTAATTTCATGGTCCCAACAGTGCTATAGATATAATGACCTCGTTACCATGGCAACCAGAGGCCAAAAAAGTGTCATTTTCATGGTCAGTACTTAATATATACCCATTATGCCGAAAATCATCAAAATTCATGACAAGCCGTGTCGATCGATTTTGGTCCTTAAAGAGAATTGCTATTAAGAAATGAAAAAAAGAAATTAAGCATAATGGAAATCTTTCTAAGATTATGCATTTTTTCTCTTTTTTTTAAACGGGTAACACCCCTCCCCTCTCTTTCATCTTGCCTGCCCTTCGAAGATGGGCTAAAGTTTAAAAAAAAAAAAAAAACACACACACACACAAAAACTGCAAAACTCGCCGAGACCAAAACTGTAAATTTACTACTACTGAGTATACTTATAAAGACATAGATATGCACTCGTGCTGTCTTTGATATCATCGAGAGTGTAAAGGCGTATGAGAAAGAGGGTATCCCTTGTCCCTCCACGGTAAATGTTTGGGACAAGCATAGTAGATTTTCCATCTCCATTTTTTTCGATCGATGAATTGCAATGGAAATCCTTAATTTCAATATAAGTATGAAAAAAAATCGCAGGTTTGCCGCCGCTCGCCAACGGGTCCCTGTAAAGTGCGAAACGAAACAAAAACGAAACGAAACAAATCGAAACGAAACGAAACAAATCGAAACGAAACGAAACAAATCGAAACGAAACGAAACAGAACGAAACGAAACAAAACGAAACGAAACAGATCGAAACGAAACGAAACAAAACATAAAACTTAAAGAAAATGAGAAAAAGAGGAAAAATCGCCGAGAACGAATATTTCAAGACAAGATCAGCATGTAATATTGCCTTAATCCAAGAGTTCTACATTTGTAACTAGTGCCGAGAGGGTTTCTTGAAAGAGTCAAAGTTGACAATTAAAAAAAGTAAATGTCAAATGCCATTCATGTGTTTAAGAGGAAGAAAAGGTAAGGGATAGAAAACCACGCTATGACACCGTAATGAGATCATAAAACGGGGTGGGGCACATTAAATGTTCTCATTTTTCTGATCAAATTTTCAAATACACATAACGGAACAGTTCCGTTTCCTCTGCGCTAGACTCATCCCTGCTGAATAATATTTTTCCGTCTATGACGAGGTTATTCATCCCATTCACTCTCCTTTAAAATGCAATTGTGCATATACCGTATATATATTATGTTTTTATCGTCAACCGTTGGAGCTGATAAGATAAGACGTAAAATCTGCCCTAAAATATGGAATTTTGAAAATGGAAATTTTAAGAAAAATTGTTCGTTAAATTAATGAAAAAACAGTATCCCATCAAACTCTGAAGTTATGTTAAATCTACTATGCATAATTTTGCTAAAATTTGGGTCAGAACTTGTCTTTTTCCCATAGAAATCAATAGAAAACGGAAAAGTTTTTTTGAACATTGTTCCCCCCGGAGATACACAACGCCACTTAAACTGGTGGTGTATATCCACGATACAAATTATCTGGAAAAGTGGGGTTCTGTATCTCCGGGGGGAACACTACCCAAGAGACGAAAAACCAAAAAAGGAAGGGGGATGCATTTGTTAAAGAATCGATCTTTAGATCATTAAATATGGAAAATCTGACAATTTTTCCTCCTTAATCCATCAAAAAATGTGTTCTTAATATGATCGAATGAAATGTACAACAATTAGGAATGAAATAAGCAGGAGCGATGTGGATTTCTCCGCTAAAGTGTATTTCGCGCTAAAAAGCTTCTATTATAGCCATTACATACAAAATAAGACCGTATTTTGAGTTCCGGATTTCATTATTTACCGACTAGAGGAAATAGAACTTTCGAAATGTATTTCTGATATACAATGTAGATGTATTTTACATCTTTAAGTTAATATTTATCCATTTCAGGCAAAAATTTTAAAATTTCTACATTTATGATCGAAATTTTCAGTTTTATTACCCGAGCACCCCTGCCTCTTTGGACCTTCATTTTAGAATCTTGGGAGTATTTCATCGAAAAGTAAAACATACAAAAAGTCTTCAGATACATCATATTTCAATAATGATTATTTTTTGTCTGCATATGTACCGTCATGTTGAATAAATACGGCACAAGATTTAGGGCTAAAAACGGCCCTTATCTTATCACTTCCAATTTGATTCTTTAAAAAACAACTAACGGTTGAAGGCAATAATGAGGGGTGGATAGGGACAAAGGGAGGGGAGAGAAAGGGGTGGGAGGAGGGAAGAAGGGGGCGAGAGGAGGGACAGATGATTGGGAGGGTAACAGTTACCCCCCAAAAAATTAGGAAATTACTTTTAATATAAATAATCTTGTTCTTATGCGTTCATGTACATAATCTCAATTTAAAAAAATACCACGAAATTCATCTATATATACCTTAAATTTTTTTCCCGATCGCTTCGCTCGCTGCAATTTTCAATTCATTTTTCAAATACTGCAGGCTCGCTTCGCTCACCATAGTTTTTCATCTAAACAGGTCTATTTCCTTTTTCAAGGTTTATAATAGGAAATAACCCATTGGCAAATAACTTCACTATTGCACCAATTTACACTTTAAAGTTTAAACATTTGTCTTGACCGCCCAAGACCTCCTCCCCCAAGGGGAGGGGGCGGCAGGAGGAGAGTGGTACCCTCTGACCCTTCAATAAGATCAGTCTTGTCTTGAAATATTCGTTCTCGGCGATTTTTCCTCTTTTTCTCATTTTCTTTAAGTTTTATGTTTTGTTTCGTTTCGTTTCGACCTGTTTCGTTTCGTTTTGTTTCGTTTCGTTTCGATTTGTTTCGTTTCGTTTCGATTTGTTTCGTTTCGTTTCGTTTTTGTTTCGTTTCGCACTTTACAGGTACCCCTCGCCAACAACTTTTATTGCTTACATTAAAAAAAAACAACAACAAAAAACAGACAAACAAACAAAATCAAAAAACAAAACACACACACATACCTTCTTCAAGAGGTACAAGAAAAATACCTCTTTACCTTATGGTAATCAAATTTTGCATTTGAGTTGTCCTATCTAAAAGAATGACTAATCAGTATTAGATTGCTCCATTTTCATATTACATGTTTTTTTCTCAAATACTAATACTTCAAGTAAAATAAGCCTAAGAATGTTCCATTTTATACCCCCCCCCCCTCGCAGCCACTTTTCTTACCTTCTTCGGACTGAAGAAGGATACGGAATAAAAAATATCGAAAAATCGTACACGTACACTCTTATGTTTTAGGAATTTGGGTCATAGGGGTTATCGATCTTACCTGAGGGATCCTCTACCTTAAATAAAACTCCAGAATAATCAGGTCTTTTTCATTCTGGAGTTTTATTTAATACATTTATGATATATGTCCTGGCTGGTCTCGCCCCTTGCAGGGTCTGCTTTGGTTCTCTTGATTCAAAATAACACCTACATGTATACGAGTTATAGCCTTTTGAGCTTCAAAGCATTACAGGTTCTGACTAGTATGAGAGTGTGTGTGTGATACATCCGTGTGTCCAGACGGAGTAAAGGATGTCATGTGTCCCTTCCGCTGGTTTTCAACACGATTTAGTGTCGTATCCCGCTTGTATCTTTTTTTTTTTGTCCTATCTGTGTCTTTTCTTCCAAGCTACTTGCTTTCGCCCTTTATTGCATGGATCCGACATTGTCTGAATAGTGAACGTAGTTGTTTACCACCCCTTTGTGCTCTCTATTTATATTGATACATGTATTAAAGAAATAATTTATCTTTTTTTGCAAATTTCATTTCATAATATTTCAGTATATTTTGGACATAATTTTCAGACTTTTGCCTTATTGGATTGGGGATCACTAACGAGGTTTAAATACCCAAAACGTGCATGTCTGGTCCATGCTGTAAATTTATCTGCTTTCATTAAAATGATGCGAATGAATATGAAGACGTTTAATTTTGATGTCTGAATAGAAATCTCTTTGTTCTTGTTGAAATATGAAAAAAAATTCAAACTTCCCATATTCCTCGTTAACTTGTTTTTTTTTTCACATACATTTGAGGTCCTATTTAGAATACACTCAACGTGTATGCATGCTAAGTCATTTGGTATGTTTCGAACATAACTTTCACAGTCTTTGGCAATATTTCATTGCATGGATTATCACTGACGAGGATTAAGTATCTGAAACGTGCATGTCTGATCTATAGATCTATACTTACCAGGGTTAAGTACCCGAAACGTGCATGTCGCTCTCATGATTACGAGGGTTAAGTACCCGTAGACTGCATGTCCAACTCATGATTACCAGGGTTAAGTACCCGATTCGTGCATGTCCTGTTCATGATAACGAGGGTTAAGTACCAGAAGCGTGCATGTCCAGTTCATGATTACGAGGGTTAAGTATCCGTAACGTGCATGTCCAGTTCATGATAACGAGGGTTAAGTACCCGAACCGTGCATGTCCAGTTCATGATTACGAGGGTAAAGTACCCGTAACGTGCATGTCCAGTTTATGATAACGAGGGCTAAGTACCCGAAACTTGCATGTCCAGTTCATGATTACCAGGGTTAAGTACCAGAAACGTGCATGTCCAGTTCACGATTACGAGGTTAAAGTACCCAAAACGTACATGTCCAGTTCATGATTACGAGGGTTAAATACCCGAAACGTGCATGTCCAATCATGATTACGAGGGTTAAGTACCCGTAACGTACATGTCCAGATCATGATTACGAGGGCTACGTACTCGAAACGTGCATGTCCAGTTCATGATTACGAGGGTTAAGTACCCGAAACGTGCATGTCCAGTTCATGATTACGAGGGTTAAGTACTCGAAACATGCATGTCCAGGTCATGATTACGAGGGTTAAGTACCCGAAACGTGCATGTCTAGTTCATGATTACGAGATTTAAGTAACCGAAGAGTACATGTCCAGTTCATGATAACGAGGGTTAAGTACCCGAAACGTGCATGTCGCTTTCATGATTAGGAGGGTTAAGTACCCGTACACTGCATGTCCAACTCATGATTACGAGGGTTAAGTACCCGATTCGTGCATGTCCAGTTCATGATAACGAGAGTTAAGTACCAGAAACGTGCATGTCCAGTTCATGATTACGAGGGTCAAGTACCCGTAACGTGCATGTCCAGTTCATGATATCGAGGGCTAGGTACCCGAAACTTGCATGTCCAGTTCATGATTACCAGGTTAAAGTACCCAAAACGTACATGTCCAGTTCATGATTACGAGGGTTAAGTACCCGAAACGTGCATGTCCAATCATGATTACGAGGGTTAAGTACCCGTAACGTGCATGTCCAGTTCATGATTACCAGGGTTAGTACCCGAAGAGTGCATGTCTAGTTCATGATTACGAGATTTAAGTACCCGAAGAGTGCATGTTCAGTTCATGATAACGAGGGTTAAGTACCAGAAACGTACATGTCAAGTTCATGATTACGAGAGTAAAGTACCCGAAACATGCATGTCCAGTTCATGATTACGAGAGTAAACTACCCGAAACGTGCATGTCCAGTTCATGATTACCAGGGTTAAGTACCCGAAGAGTGCATGTCCAGTTCATGATTACGAGAGTTAAGTACCCGAAATGTGCATGTCCAGTTCATGATTACGAGGGTTAAGTACCCGAAACGGGCATGTCCAGTTCATGATAAGGATAAAGTACCCGAAGAGTGCATGTCCAGTTCATGATTACGAGATTTAAGTACCCGAAGAGTGCATGTCCAGTTCATGATTTCGAGGGTTAAGTGCCCGAAACGTGCATGTCCAGTTCATGATAACGAAGGTTAAGTACCCAAAACGTGCATGTTCAGTTCATGATAACGAGGGTTAAGTACCCGAAACGTTCATGTCCAGTTCATGATAACGAGGGTTAAGTACCCGAAACGTGCATGTCCAGTTCATGAATACGAGGGTTAAATACCCGAAACGTGCATGTCCAGTTCATTATTTCGAGGGTTAAGTACCCGAAACGTGCATGTCAGGTCCATGCTACCAGTTCATAATGATGCTATGGATGTTATGACTCACATTAGATTTCCTTTATGTAGACCTCGAACATCACTACGTTGAAATGCGCAAGTACTACACATAACTTGTTTTATGATATAATATTGATTCTAATTGCTAAATGAAATCGACCTACACCTCTGATTCCTCCTAAATTACAAATATAAAGAGCCGTGGTCTAGTGGTTAGGGCGTCGGGCCAGTTATAAGTATAACGGGTCGTCTGACATATGCATGTTTACATGTTATTTGTTATATACAAAAATGTTCTAGTCTGTGATATGTTGATGTGTATGTTGTGTCTTGGATAATAATAAGGTCATTTCTTGTTTTTATTCTGTTTTGGGTCCTTTTGAAATTGAGAAAGGTATCAGCCAGCCGGGCAGAAAAACAAACAAATGAATAAAACCAGGTTGAAATTTCATATTATATGACTATGTGATATATGACAGAAACCTGTTTCATTTGATTATTTAAAGATTTTGTTAGCAAAAGTAAGATAGATAATAAAACATATTGAATCATTGAATTACTTTTTTTTAATTTTTACATGAAATATAAAAGATAAATAATTCCTCTTTAATTTTCGTAAAATACACATTCAAATCTTGTAGAATACACATTTAATTGGTTAAAATTCTATTATTTTATTTTTGTTTTGTTTTATGATTATGGGCCCAAAACCTACCAGCACGAGGACGCAAAACAGAAAATAACAAAGAAAGGGCCTAAGAGACTAAAACTTTTTCAGTTGAACATATATTTAAAAATATATATATTGCAGATTTTCTTATCATACTCACTTGCTCTATATAGTAGTGTGAAGTTTGTTAAACATCATTTGAATGAGTGTTTAAAATGGTGTCTACTTACCTACCAACGACGGTGCCACGACGGTGTCACGACAGTGCCAGAGAAGGGCTTTGTCACGGTGTCATTTAGGGAACAGCAGCCTGTTTCACAAAAATACTTACGAAACATTTTAGGAATTTTCGTAACTTTTAATCGCTAAGTACTTCATACAAACTAAAAATCGCGAGGTTTTGTTTCTGAATTTATATTTGAAATGTATAAATGATTTAAGAGAGAACAATTTAATCAAAATTGAAAGAATTTTTTTGCTTTAATTTGATGATGAAAGTTACGAAATTTTTCCTAATAATTTTAATAATCTTAAAAAATTGAAATGTTGTACGGGACTACAACGAAATTATTTTGTCTCTTTCCAGTCATTTTGGCTAGGGATATTCTTAATTGACGTTCTTTGCTAGCTTGGAGTTTTATGTGTTCAAAGGCTTGCTCCCCGACGGAGAGGAGCACCTCCTTTTTTAGCTCTACTGGTCAAAGACCAGTCCAGCTCATGGAACGCCCTTCGTCCGTCGTCCGTCTGTCTATCCGTCCGTCTGTCCGGCGTCCGTAAACAAGTCTTGTGGACACGACTCCTCTGAAACTATAAATCATAGAAATGTAATTCTTTTTGCATGTCTGTGGCCTAGTTGTTCTAATTATATTTTCATTGAGCCCTTGACCCCCAGGGTCTTAGAAAAAGGGTGTGGTCATTTCCTCCTTAAAGGGGTCTTTTGAACGCAACTCCTCTGACACTGTAAATGATAGAAATGTAATTGTTTCCTATATAATGGTTGGTCTATAGTCTAGATATGCACCTTATATTTTGTTTGAGCCCTTGACCACAAGGGCCTCAGAAAAAGGATGTGGTCTTTTTGTCAAGCAGTTTGAAGATCTGTACATTTTCAATTATCTACAGAAAATTCTATAGATTGAAAGTTAAAACCATGGCTGGTTTGGTACATTCCATTTTTATGAAGTTTATCTGTCTTAATGGTATTACAATTCGATGCCTGTATTTATTTTTATTTGTTTTTTCCCCTTTCTTTCTTCTCTGGTATAATTCATGCACCGATACCAGCCTTTATCAAGCTATATGGGCTCAAATACTTTTATCTGTATTTGGAAATGTAAAGACAGTAAGATTCCATGCTTTTCTTTCAATTTTACTCATTTTTCAAGTTTTTTTACATGAAATTACTGCTTTCTGACAGGTGTGACAAAGTTATTTAAGAAATTATTTTGGTATGAATTAGTTTCGAGGTCGAATCGTCTTGTACAGAATAAATAAAGAAGAACAACAATGGCAGCCACTCAGCTGCCACTGCTCTCTCAGTTCATCTCAGTTTTCCCTCCCAGGTAAATAAAACAGAAGGCATTTCTCTTCAAATCGTTTTGTAAGTTATATTTATGCTGTTCATTACAATTTCAAAAATGCTACAAGTTAAATTCTTCCTAATTTTTCAGAAATTACCTTGACCAATTTTTTTATCTAAGTGACTTAAGTTCAGTGCAGCAGTGTGGTAATTGAATTCTGTACATATAATTCTGTGCAATACATAATAATGTTTAATCTATGAAAGCAGCTTGTAGTTTGTACGAGCAGGAAAGGAAAGGGGAGGTTTATGTTGTGTCAAAAGAGGGCTGATTTCTCTAGGGGCAGTCATGGGTCCAGATACGAACATTCGATGTATCTTTAAATCTGCATGTGGCTCATGGTACAAACAATTTCTGATTGTTCTGTAACGGTCATGTGACTCGGGTCATGTGTTCATTGTAGAGAAATAAGTTGTTTTTTGTAATCATGATAGTTTCTAGTACATGTATATGCATGCATGAACTCAGTAATTCAGCAACTGGCTGACTGGGACTAAAGCCTGTTATCATTTCAAATACAATGCAGCAGGGATAAAAATGGGGATCACTCATGTCAGCTACCAGTACCTACAGCCCGTCGCTCGAGCAGAAGTTCAGCTACAGTTGTTGTCCAACATTCAAACAGATTAACACCTTTGCTTTTTTTACTTATTGAACACAGCTAACTTGGATGCTTGACAAAAGTTTGGGCGGTTTAATTGTAAACGTCTTCAAATTGAATAGCATCATTTAAGAACAAATAAATTGGCAACGTGGACCAGACATGCACGTTTCGGGTACTTAACCCTCATCAGTGATCCTAAATCCTAAATCTAAACAATGTAATATGCCAAAAAGTATGAAAGTTACTATGTCGAAAAAGGGTACCGAAAGACGTAGCAGGATGGTTGGGATATGATGCTACAGGACCCACATTTTAGAAATTTCAAGAAATTTTGATAACAGAAATTTAGATTGCGTTGAAGAAACGATCAACCGAAATTGATCGAACTTGGTTACATGTGCCCTCGGGGACTCCTGGTCCACCAGCAGTGACACTCACCAAGTGGTATAAATGTAAACGTCTTCAAATTGAATAGCATCATTTAAGAACAAATAAATTGGCAACGTGGACCAGACATGCACGTTTCGGGTACTTAACCCTCATCAGTGATCCTAAATCCTAAATCTAAACAATGTAATATGCCAAAAAGTATGAAAGTTACTATGTCGAAAAAGGGTACCGAAAGACGTAGCAGGATTGTTGGGATATGATGCTACAGGACCCACATTTTAGAAATTTCAAGAAATTTTGATAACAGAAATTTAGATTGCGTTGAAGAAACGATCAACCGAAATTGATCGAACTTGGTTACATGTGCCCTCGGGGACTCCTGGTCCACCAGCAGTGACACTCACCAAGTGGTATAAATGTAAACGTCTTCAAATTGAATAGCATCATTTAAGAACAAATAAATTGGCAACGTGGACCAGACATGCACGTTTCGGGTACTTAACCCTCATCAGTGATCCTAAATCCTAAATCTAAACAATGTAATATGCCAAAAAGTATGAAAGTTACTATGTCGAAAAAGGGTACCGAAAGACGTAGCAGGATTGTTGGGATATGATGCTACAGGACCCACATTTTAGAAATTTCAAGAAATTTTGATAACAGAAATTTAGATTGCGTTGAAGAAACGATCAACCGAAATTGATCGAACTTGGTTACATGTGCCCTCGGGGACTCCTGGTCCACCAGCAGTGACACTCACCAAGTGGTATAAATGTAAACGTCTTCAAACTTCTGTCTGATTTTTCCTGAGGAGACTATATTTCAATATTTGTCATTAGTTTTAGTCACATTTTGCAAACATGTTATTGGACCAGTTAAGTCTTTACTAATGCTTACTCTTTCTGGGCACCTGGTCTCACTCCCATATCGGGAGTACGCTTCTTTTCATGTGGTGGAGGTTTTTGTTTGTTTGATTTAATTTCCATTTTATCCATATTTTGTATGCCTTCGGTTTCTGATTTAATGAATTATCGATTTTGTGCTGTATACAGGGATATGGTCATTATCCATATTTGTCATTGTAGTTGAAAATAGATCTAATTATAGGCCTCGACGTCATTATATACAGAGAAAAAGATGAAAATTTAACTCTTTCGTGTTGCGAAGACATTGATTTTAACAGCGTTTGATTTGAAAAATGCAGAGAAATGCAATATGATTACATAATCACTGAATGAAATGCATACATGAATGTACTCTTACATGTACTGTTGCGTCTATGGAATCTGGCAACAAGACAATAATCTTATTTAACCTCCCACCTCAATGACACATACATACATGTATATTATTCAAAAGGTTATTAACAGCATGTGCATCGACATAATTTCAAGGTCTTTGGGTTTAGTTTTTTTTACATGGTTTTGATTGATTACTTTGAAAAGTAAGAGTTTTATCTCTACTCATATGCATATTGGTGAAGTTCACAAAAACAAACAGTAGAGCTGCAGTCTCGTCAGAGACTTCTGGTTTTCTTGGAAAGTTAAAAACAAAGGATCATCCCTGTAAGATGTACGATAAATAAAAAGCGAATTAAATCCTGTTTTGCCATCTAAAATTTAGTACCACAATCTTTATCACTTAGAAATGTTTCAAGTTCAAATTAATGATCGTAATTATATGTCAATTGATACTAGTACATGTAATTGCAAATATTTACATATGCCCATTCATTTGTATAGATTTTACACTGTGATTATAGGAGTATAACCGCAGTGGCGTGATTTGAACTATGACGTCATAGTAAGTTGGCTTGATTTGAACTTTGACGGTACGTAGTAACAGAGCCTTAGCAACGTAGTTGTAAACGTATTTTAACGTCGTTAAAGTGTGAAAAACTGGAATGTAAATATATATAATAACTGTCTTTTGGAATGTGATTATACTGTGATAACCTACAATGGATCCAGGAATTATGTTTCTCATAATGCGCTAACGCGCATTATGGAACATAATTCCTGGATCCATTGTAGGTTATCACAGTATAATCACATTCCAAAAGACAGTTATTCTATAAGTAATCAGAGATGTAACGAAAGTGGACATAATGAAGTATTCGCTCCGAGGAAAACTTGCCGTATTTGGTGTTATAAATAAATTAAACTTGTTGATTCATTTCGCAGAGATATATGTCGTATAATTTGTTAATGTATTCTGGATATTTAAAGGCATACGTATGTCAAAATATACTATAGCATAATTATTCAAACACTGAAACTAGACAAGCTGAAAGATGTATCACTTTGCAAATCAAGAAAAATAAAGGAACTGCGAATCGTTCTATTTTTGCGACATTTTCGGAATGAGATTATTTATCCGAGGAAATCTTTTTACATTATTAATTGTATAACACAAAAACTATAAGACTGAACTTTTTGCACGGAAGCATTCGACCGCGCTACCGGCAATCATCGGCTCATTTATTTTCAAGTGACAATTGTTATATGGCAAACAGAGAGCATGACGTCATAAACATGAACATAACCTTGCGTGCTCTTACGCACGGCGCCACAAATACAGCCCCGACCAGTCGAAAGTTTAATATTCGCTTTCCATTCGTAAACGAATTGAAAGCTTTTTGAAAGCTTAGCTTTCAAAATTTCGTCAGCGATTGCTTTCAAAATTTTGAATACTCAAGAGATGACGAAATTTTGTCAGCGATTTTTCGTTAACTAATTTTCGTCAGCGTTTCCCTAGCTTTAAAGATTTTCGTCAGCGATAGCTTTCAAACATTTTGAAAGCTATAGTTCACGAAATTTCGCCAGCGATTAGCTTTCAAAAAATGTGAAAGCTATAGTCAACGAAATTTCGTCAGCTATAGCTTTCAAAAAATGTGAAAGCTATAGTCAACGAAATTTCGTCAGCTATAGCTTTCAAAATTTTTGAAAGCTAATCGCTCGGTGAAACAACCGGTTTTTTTTTTTTATTTTCTCAGCCGGTAAAACGATTGTAATAAGTGAGCATAAAAGTAAATCAATATCATGTCAAGTTGACCGAGTCATAAAGATCGTATTTGCTTTCTTTGACCGAACTAGCAAAACAACATGTCCGAACACTGCAGACTATAGCACTAATTGCAAAGCTGTAAAAAACTTAGACATCGTCAAGTCTCTATGTGTTTGGGAAAATGCCAGCTCACTCGAAGCTAGTAATGCTGTTTTCGGAGAACCATGTAAAGGAACGTTTAAATACCTTAGAGTGGTTTACAATTGTTCTCCAACAGGTACATGTAATAGTGTTTGCTCTTTTTTTTTTTTTTTTTTTTTTTTTTTTTTTTTTTTTTTATGTACATGATATGTTCATTAATATGTACATGGAGACAATCACCAAATTTGACAAGTCTTCATGGAACTGTTGCGTGCTGACGTTGAATGTCCCCGGACACCTGGTCTCACTTCGGAATATTGTTTATTTTGGGGTTTGCGGCTATTCCAATGGAGATTCTAGTGTAATCGACTTGCCCTCTCGACTTTAAGACTGAATAACTGATGCTTACTTTTTTTATGTTCATTCATTACCGAGACTTAGAGTAAACTTTCGTTCTTAGAAAAATGGATATTTGATGTCATGAAAACAATAATATATGTAAATAGTCGTAGGTTGTTTAAAGGAGTATGTGCTTTGTGCATGTCCGGTATACCGCATTTATAGTTAAAAGGCTTTTCGCTGTCATCAGAGATCGACATTTCATTTTCTTTATTTTATGAATGAATGTTCAATAGTAGATCCTTTATCAGAGAAAATAAAATCCCAAATTCATAATCCAAAATCCATTGTCAATTAACTGCATACTATTTCCAATTAGCCATTTTAGTATGAATTTATCCGATGTTTGTTTGTTTTGTGTGTGTTTTTTTTTTCTACTTGTAATAGCACGTTTTCCATTTCTATAGGTGCGCAGACAGGTAAGCGTATTCTTTTCATGATAAGTTATGTCTTCTGTTTATCTCCATGTGGCATTTCTCGTTGGTTATCGTTGATGTTCAATTTAGCTTAATGCTCTATGCATCTTTGGATTATTTAAAGTTGAAGGAATATCCCTATCTCTTTCTGTATCGTATGGAATGGGTTTTGGGCCACAATTCTATTCGCGTTGCTAATATTCTTATTCGTCTTCCTAATATTACAATTTCTCTTGCTTACTTCCTTCTTCTATATAAATTATTAACTTACTATTCTATCGATATTCCTTACAATGCAATTCCTCTTGCTTTCATTTATTGTAATTCCTCTTTATTCAATGTGTATCTACATTCGTTTTCTATGCATCTTGCTTGCATTGCGACTCTTCGTCGATTTTACATTTCTTATTATGACTCCCTTAGCATTCCATAGTATTGCGCCCCCAGGTGTCATGATTAGAGTAAAAATGTACGCAAGATACATATAATACGAAAAAGAAGTTTCATCAGAAAAACAATTCGTGTAAGGTACTTAGAAAACGAACGTGAACAAGAAGATTCTAAAGAATAACAATACACGCAAATTAGATACATAACAAATGTAAACAAGACAGATATAATAGCAATGCAAGCGAAATGCACAGAAAACGATTGTAAATCTAGACGAATAGAATTGAATAAACTAGATTGCAATGAATGGAAGCAAGAGGAATTGCAATGTAAGGACTATAGATAGAATAGTAACCTAGCAATTTATATACATTTAGAAGAGGAATTGTAATATCAGGAAGATGAATAAGAATGCTAGCAAGACGAATGGAATTGTGGCCCCAATCCCCTTCCATAGTATCCATTTTACAAATCTAACAATTTATTTCAACTTAATACGCTTTCATAATATATCAAATATGCTGAACAAAAATATATCAAAGAACATATCATTCAGTCATTAAATTCTACAATTCTTCATAATATATGATGTAAACATCGGTAATTACCGATTACGAAGCTACTCGTGGCAGCAAACATCAATTCAAACGTACTTCTAAGTACATGTATATTGGCTTTTAAAGGTAAATTCATTTAATTAGAAAAGTAGGTCAAGGTCATTTTACGAAAGTTTGATCAAAGACACTCCCATATCGGGACTTCGCTTCTTTTCATGTGGTGGAGCTTTTTATTTGTTTGCTTTGGTTCCTGCTTTATCCTGATTTTGTATGCCTTCGGTTTATGATTTTCTCAATAATCGATTTTGTGCTGTACATAACGTGCATAAGGATATGTTCATAATCCATATTTGTCATACATCAAAATTTGCAAGTTTGGTACATGCAGCATTTACATTTTACTCAATATTGGCTTTTAAAGGCAAAATCACTCAGGCGGAAAAAGTAGGTCAAGGTCAGTTTATGAAAGTTTGATAAAAAGATACATCCAATATGCAAGATTGGTACATGTAGCACTTATACTTTGCTCAATATTGCCTTTAAAAGGCAAAATCTCTAAAGCGGAAAAAGTAGGCCAAGGTCATTTGATGAAAGGAGGTCAGATGCTGCATCCGATTCATGGGTCCATCTCGGCATTCCAAGATGGATGACTTGTGCAAGTTTGGTTACTGTAGCATCAGTATTTTGTCAGATACTGAGCTACCCCAAACGTCTTAACCAAGTCACTCTGAGCTAATTCAAACTGTTTAACCAAGTCTCTCAAGCGGAAAGTGTAGGTCAGATACAGCATCCGATGCATGAGTTCACCTCCGCATCACTTGTGCAAGTTTGGTGTTACTGTAGCATCAGTACTTTGCCAAATACAGAGCTACCCCATACTTCTTAACCGGACGCGGACGCGAGGGGAATATAGCATAAGCTCACTCAGCTTCGTCGAGGTGTGCTATAAATGTTGTTATGATCTTTACAAAATAGATGCATAACATTCAGAAATCAAACAAGAGGACGCTACTGAAATAAATGTGTCTCGTCTGAAAATTGTACCAATGTCTAGTGCATCAAAATATGTTTGAAATGTTGACCATGAAGTTGTGTTGTTAAATTATTGACATTAAAATAATTAATAGAATATATATAAACATTGTATTACTTTCAGGATGCGGAGACGACCCAGCTGATATTGTTTTCTTGTTAGATACTAGCGGTAGTGTTGGTAATACAAATTTTGGTAAAACATTAGATTTTGTGAAAACCCTGGTGGATGAATTTATCATTGGACCATCTCATGCCAAAGTCGCCGTTCTGATTTTTGGTTCAAGAGTATACAACCAGTTTCATCTGAATAAGTACAAGACGAAAGCATCCTTAAAATCAGCAATTGAAGGCATCAAGTATCGTGGAGGTGGTACTTATACATCTAAAGCGATTAAGTTTGCAAGAGAAGAGAGTTTTAAAACTAATAATGGCGCTCGACAAAATTCTACAAAAGTTGCCATTATTGTAACTGACGGAAAATCAAAGTATGCAACAAATACCGCATCGGAATCCAAAAGGCTGCGAGACCAGGGAGTAACAATCTTCTCAATAGGTATTGGAAAGAATGTTAAGATGTCAGAATTGAACTCCATGGCGTCAGATCCTGACAGCAGTCATGTTTTTACAGTAGATAATTTTGATGCGTTGAAAACAATTAAAGGATCCCTCGCAAAGAAGGCTTGTGAAGGTAACATTTCTAAAGATATATTCAAATTTGTACTTTCGGGAAAAATTGAGAATGAGACGTATTACATTCGAGGCGCCCAATGAAAACATTTCTTTTTCAGTTTTAATTCATCAGTATCAATGACTATTTATGTTTTTTAATATATGATACCAAAGTACAGATTCTTTAGTTAAATATATCGTGTACTGAAATTAAGTAAATAAATGGACGAAGATATCTTTAATTCATGTTGTAGTTGATGGTGGATGGTCTAATTGGACCTTACGTGGGCAGTGCTCTAAAACATGTGGAGGTGGAACACTGACACAGAAGCGGGAATGCAATAATCCAAAACCGAAGAACGGTGGACAAGATTGTGTTGGTAGTAGTACGAGGACACAGGCGTGTAATACCCAGAACTGTCCTAGTAAGTCCACAATACGTTGTGAACAACTGTATCACTGTCTTCTTTAGTCATATAGTGTACTTATGTTGCTCGTTTACCTTTGCTTGTTGTTTTCTTATTGTTCGTTTGTCTGCATTAATGACAATGCTGTCAAAGTAAAATATTTCTTTATTGCTTCACACATATAATTCCAATACAACAATTATTACCCATTCAATTATGATTTTATCCGATGGTTTGTTTGTTTTGTGTGGTGTTTTCTACTTGTAATAAAACGTTTTCCCATTTTTACAGGTGCGCAGACAGGTAAGCGTATTCTTTTCATTGATAAGTTATGTCTTCTGTTTGTCTCCATATGGCATCTTTTCGTTGGTTATCGTTGATGTTCATTTTAGCTTGATGCTCTATGCATCTTTGGATTATTTAAAGTTGAAGGAATATCCGTATCTCTTTCTGTATCGCATGGAAGGGTTTTTGGCCTCAATTTTATTCGTCTTGCTACATTTGTAACATTCTTATTCGTCTTCCTAATATTACAATTTCTCTTGCTTACTTCCTTCTTTTAAATAAATTATTAACTTACTATTCTATCGATATTCCTTACAATGCAATTCCTCTTGCTTTCATTTATTGTAATTCCTCTTTATTCGATGTATATCTACATTCGTTTTCTATGCATCTTGCTTGCATTGCGACTCTTTGTAGATTTTACATTTCTAATTTTGATTCCCTTAGCATTCCATAGTATTGCGCCCCAGGTGTCATGATTAGAGTAAAAATGTACGCAAGATACCTATAATACAAATAAGAAGTTTAATCATAGGAAAAACAATGCATGTAAGGTACTTAAAAAACGAATGTGAACAAGAAGATTCTAAAGAATAACAATACACGCAAATTAGATACATAACAAATGTAAACAAGACAGATAGAATAGCAATGCAAGCGAAATGCATAGAAGACGATTGTAAATCTAGACGAAAAGAATTGAATAAACTAAATTGCAATGAATGAAAGCAAGAGGAATTGCAATGTAAGGAATATAGATAGAATAGTAACCTAGCAATTTATATACATTTAGAAGAAAGAAGTAAGCAAGAGGAATTGTAATATCAGGAAGACGAATAAGAATGTTAGCAAGACGAATGGAATTGTGGCCCCAATCCCCTTCCATAGTATCCTTGTCCATTTTTTCAAATCTAACAATTTATTTCAACTTAATACGCTTTCATAATATATCAAATATGCTTATCAAAAATATATGAAAGAACATATCATTCAGTCATTAAAATCTACAATTCTTCAAAATATATGATGTAAACATCGGTAATTACAGATTACGAAGCTCAACTCGTGGCAGCAAAATTCAATTCAAACGTACTTCTAAGTACATGCATATTGGCTTTTAAAGGTAAATTCATTCAAGTAGAAAAGTAGGTCAAGGTCATTTTATGAAAGTTTGATCAAAGCTATACACTCCCATATCGGGAGTTCGCTTCTTTTCATGTGGTGGATGTTTTTGTTTGTTTGCTTTGGTTCCTGTTTTATCCTGATTTTGTATGCCTTCGGTTTATGATTTTCTGAATTATCAATTTTGTTCTGTACATAAGGATAGGGTCATTATCCATATTTGTCATACATCAAAATTTGCAAGTTTGGTACATGTAGCACTTATACTTTGCTCAATATTGGCATTTAAAGGCAAAATCTCTAAAGCGGAAAAAGTAGGCCAAGGTCATTTGATGAAAGGAGGTCAGATGCTGCATCCGATTCATGGGTCCATCTCGTCATTACAAGATGGATGACTTGTGCAAGTTTGGTTACTGTAGCATCAGTACTTTGTCAGATACTGAGCTACCCCAAACTTCTTAACCAAGTCACTCTGAGCTAATTCAAACTTCTTAACTAAGTCTCTCAAGCGGATAATGTAGGTCAGATACAGCATCCGATGCATGGGTTCACCTCGGCATCCAAAACTGAATCACTTTTGCAAGTTTGGTGTTACTGTAGCATCAGTACTTTGCCAAATACAGAGCTACCCCATACTTCTTAACCGGACGCGCGGGGGATATATCATAAGCTCACTCAGCTTCGTCGAGATGTGCTATAAATGTTGTTATGATATTTACAAAATAGATGCATAACATTCAGAAATCAAACAAGAGGACGCTACTGAAATAAATTTGTCTCGTCTGAAAATTGTACCAATGTCTAGTGCATCAAAATATGTTTGAAATGTTGACCATGAAGTTGTGTTGTTAAATTATTGACATTAAAATAATTAATAGAATATATATAAACATTTTATTACTTTCAGGATGCGGAGACGACCCAGCTGATATTGTTTTCTTGTTAGATACTAGCGGTAGTGTTGGTAATACAAATTTTGGTAAAACATTAGATTTTGTGAAAACCCTGGTGGATGAATTTATCATTGGTCCATCTCATGCCAAAGTCGCCGTTCTGATTTTTGGTTCAATAGTATACAACCAGTTTCATCTGGATAAGTACAAGACGAAAGCATCCTTAAAATCAGCAATTGAAGGCATCAAGTATCGTGGAGGTGGTACTTATACATCTAAAGCGATTAAGTTTGCAAGAGAAGAGAGTTTTGAAACTAATAATGGCGCTCGACAAAATTCTACAAAAGTTGCCATTATTGTAACTGACGGAAAATCAAAGTATGCAACAAATACCGCATCGGAATCCAAAAGTCTACGAGACCAGGGAGTCACAATCTTCTCAATAGGTATTGGAAAGTATGTTAAGATGTCAGAATTGAACTCCATGGCGTCAGATCCTGACAGCAGTCATGTTTTTACAGTAGATAATTTTGATGCGTTGAAAAAAATTAAAGGATCCCTCGCAAAGAAGGCTTGTGAAGGTAACATTTCTAAAGATATATTCAAATTTGTACTTTCGGGAAAAATTGAGAATGAGACGTATTACATTCGAGGCGCCCAATGAAAACATTTCTTTTTCAGTTTTAAATCATCAGTATCAATGACTATTTAGGTTTTTTAATCTATGATACCAAAGTACAGATTCTTTAGTTAAATAATTCGTGTACTGAAATTAAGTAAATAAATGGACGAAGATATCTTTAATTCGTGTTGTAGTTGATGGTGGATGGTCTAATTGGACCTTAAGTGGGCAGTGCTCTAAAACATGTGGAGGTGGAACACTGACACAGAAGCGGGAATGCAATAATCCAACACCGAAGAACGGTGGACAAGATTGTGTTGGTAGTAGTACGAGGACACAGGCGTGTAATACCCAGAACTGTCCTAGTAAGTCCACAGTAGGTTGTGAACAACTGTATCACTGTCTCCTTAAGTCACATAGTGTACTTATGTTGCTCGTTGACCTTTTAATTGTTGCTTTCTATTAATTGTTCGTTTGTTTGTTTTAATTACAATTCTGTTAAAGTAAAATATTTCTTTATTACTTCACGCATATTATTTTCAAATACAACAATAATTCATCTTGAACAGCGAAAAATATTTGAATATTTTAACTGTATATGCATTATTCCGATTTTCAAAAGTACATAATCGCCTATTAACTTTTAAAGACGTTTCTATAAAATGAGGAAAATACTCAATACAACCACAAACTCCTCTTTTCAAAATTTGTTTCGTGTTTGCTACCTCAATTTTCTGTAAGTCTTTTGTGATACCCATAAAAAGTGATGCTACTTTCATTTTGGCTTGGGTATAGTTCCTGAAACAATAATACGGAATTGTTACTTTTGTAACTAATAAACAATTGAAAACAACCCTCTTTCAATGGTAGAGTCGGAAAACGAGATGGTACATGTAGGACCAAAGACAAACGAAATACTTCTCAGAGGTACACTGAAGACCCAAAAGGGCCTACATCTAATATCGTTCACCTGATATATGTTGACTTGAATAGTTGAATTCTGAAATGATGCATATTTGATAATTAATCTATATCTATTCTAGACCCTTGTACATGCCGAGTTAGTGGTGACCCACATTATAAAACCTTTGATAATCAGTGGATCCATTTCCAAGGGGTATGTAAATATCTGTTGACAGAAGTGACTGATGCATCTGATCCATGTTGGATTTCTGTATCTGGAAAAAATGAGAACAGAGGAAACAATCGTGTATCTTTCTTAAGATCAATTGATGTGAATCTAAGGGAAAGAAACATTCGTCTCAGACAAAATGGTGAAATACTGGTGAGTGTTGCAACATTTTTTTATTACTTATCTTGTTATACATGTAATAAAACCCTTTCGTCTTATTGAGTGCTTTTGAACCTAGTCATATACTTTGATTTCCTTGATGAAATATTCTGTTCCAGAATAATATTTTCTATTGCCAAAAGGAAATGTATGATATATTATGAGTGATTACCAGACAGCTATCCTACAAATTCAAAATGGCGGATGTTGTTGTTATTGAGATAACATACGTATGACCATTACTTAAGGTGCTTCTTTGGTCACGATTTTGGACCATTCTTGAGCATCTCCTGTTTTATCACTCATTGAGCTTGAATTTTAAAGATATTTCAATTTATCATGACCAATGTATCATTACGACATTATTTCATTACACACCGAAAAGCGGATAAGTAAACAAAGCGGTAATTTCGATAAAAATTGAGGTCCTTCTTCGTACTGCTAGAATTTCTCTTACGTTATTTTGATTGAAATTTTGCTTTACGTATGGAATATCATTGATTTAAAGTGTTTTATAATGAGTTAAAGAAGATCCTGACGACAATTGAGCACCAAATTGAGCATCGACGGACCCTTACCAAGCTAGAGGTGGAACCAGATGCCCTGGAGGAGTAGGCATCCCCTGTTGGCTAGCTGCAACCGTCGTCGATGTTTACGCACGAAAATGAAAACAATATATTACATGCACTGTCTGAGGTTCTGTCTATATAGAAAGTGGTATGGCGATAATGTCAGGGAAAAATATTCAAAACACTAAAGGTAAAGTTGATGGATACCATCAAATTATGATTTTTTATGTTTCACCTAAAATAAGGCATATTCTACTGCTCTGACATTTTTTCAATAAAACCACTAAATGACTCTATTTGTGAGCATATGTTCCCTCTTATTTGAGCACGGACATATAATTTTTCTTCAATATTTTGAATATATCTTGTAGCGCATGTTTCTGTGTGTTTGGAAAAATCGTTGATATTCAGTATCTGTGAAATTTTGACCTTAACTTGGATGATTTTTATTATTTTTGTGTAAAATCGAGAAAATTTTAAATGATCGTCGAAATTGGTACCTATGGTAAAACTTTATCAAATTCAAGTTTTATACAAAGTTTCTAACCTGTTTTATTGTATATTAACAAAGGAAACTTAAATAAAGATGAAATGAGGGCATTTCAACCCTTTTTGTATTTTCTTTACGAATATGCTACTTTTAGCAAAAAGTTTTCCGGCATTTTACCAGAGTTTTCAAATAAACAAAGATCTTTTAAATTTCAATCATGAACCTACTAATTTTTCTTCATAAAATGATTAACTGACACGAATGAAATAATTTCGTATGGTTATCGTAAAATTGTTGAAATACCTTCATTCAGAAATGACATACCTTAATAGTTACCTTATAAACATTTTACGTCAGATTGATGGTGTCCAAGCCTACGTACCATATACGGAAAAGGGAGTTTTCGAAATCAAAAGGTCTGGCAAGAATGTTCTCTTTGAGACTAGTTGTGGTACGATGATAACATGGGATGGAAAAAGTGTTATGACTGTTTCGATGCCGGAAAAATTCAAGAATAGATTAAAAGGTAAGTAAAAAATAACGTACGCGTATAACGAAGCGGATTGTTTTAAAATTTGCTTTTACATTTTGTTGAAAGTAATGGATTCTTTAACAAACTATGTCTGCAATTAACCATTTTCCAATCTTCTTAGAAAGCACAAAATGTCCGAGTCAACATATTTTGGTGTTACTTTTCATTATGACGTTACTGTTAAAAGACGCAGTTCCATAGTGACGTGACAATGAAAAATGCGCTTTTAAAATGTCCTACCTCGGACGGTTTTTTTTTTTCTCGTCATTTTGCCAGCCATTATGAATTTCGACAAGTTGTCAATTTCATTCTTATCAGTGAGTGAAAGTCAAACCCACGTCAGAATCCAAAAATCACCACCAATAGGCTTGTACAATATATAATATACAAAACCGATAAGGAAGAACCCCCCAACAACGCAATTAATTCTCGTGAACTGTAGAAGGACGAACACGAACAAACAGACAAAGAAATAACAACACACCAGAGAAACATGAAGGACAACACTTTCTCCCATTTGCACCCATGTGGGATAGAGTTTGCCCAAAGCGACGCATCATGTAGGGTCACTGTATCCCACATGTACCTCGCGTGACTTCTGACGTCGGCCGTATAGGCCGTATCCATATTGTGACGTCGTTTTGATCCATTGTGACGTCATGATTTTTGCACCTAAAGCGGCAACCTCTCAACAACAATGTCGTTTCAAAACTCTTTTTTTTTTACATTCTAATTCTTTTCAAACCTATTAGGGCTAAGGACTACGGTTTATTGAGGGCGCTGAAAACGAATATTCCTTTATTTTTCGAATTCGACGAAGTTGACGATTTCATGATTTCATGGAATTTCAAGAAAGGCCCCTAGAAATGGGAGAAAAACGATCAACCATATGTTTGCCATGTGGTATGAGAAAAGCCCACCCCCGGGGTATGGTTTCTGGTCAGGGAACTCGGCAAGCCTCGTTCCCTGACCAGAAACCAGACCCCTCGGGTGGGCTTTTCTCATTCCACATAACAGCATATTGTTGATAGTTATAATCTCAATGAACAATATTGTCAGATTCCAATAACAATACCAATTCATAATAGACTGCATTTCATAGGAAATAATTTAATTTTGCATGTAACAAGGATTTTCATTGGCTTAAAAGTTAAGGTTATTTTCCATAACCTGAAAAAAAAAATAGGACACGCCCCCTTTTCTGGAACTGCTTCCAAAATTAAGCAGATTTAGCAATTAAGCCGTAAACTTGATACACTGAATTTTACCTCGAGAACGAAGACTAGATGCAAGATACACGTCATTTATACTATTTTCATCTTTAGATATACAAACATAACCGATTGTAGCGACAGGTAAACGATTAAATGAAGTACTTACCACGAGATTTGTAGGTAAACATATCGTGTCGGTGCGATGATAGGTCACGCTGGTGAAAGATTGCATTTTAATCAAAATCTACCACTATCAAACATGTACCTGATTGTCAGATGCTTTGCCATCCCATCCAGAGTCATTCTATTCTCATCGTTTGAAATATATCAAATGACTCGGGCTGAAATGTATGAAAACAAACGCCGGCGCCGTTCAACTACCAGCGTCCATTCTTTAACTGTCGACTGTTTTTATTAGCAACGAGAGAGATAATCCCTACGCAAGAACTTTGCATTGAGCATTTTCGCGATTTTCCAAGATCTAATCAGATGCACATAACGTATTATATAACTTAAAATTAAATTCGCTACGCGAATTATACCGTTTGTGCATCGGCTTTTTGAGGTTATTTCCCATAACCTAAAAGAATTTAAGAAACATTCCTCAATCAAACCCAAAACGTGTGTGTTTGTGTGTGATATAAATTAAATAAATTTGATCCTGTCTTACTATGGTCAATATTGTCACCATAACATTATAAAATTATAGCACTCTGATGAGGTCGATATTTGGAATTATAGACCTCAAAAATAATGTTAACAGAGGACGAAGTCCGAGGTCATAGCATCGCTGCCGTGCGTTCGTGTGTTTGTGTGTGAGGGTGTATTTGTTTGCTTCTGTGATGTTGTGCTTGGGTGTTTCCGTATTATTGTGAACAACATTTTACATTTATCTATTATCCGAGGACAAAATCCGAGGTCAATATGATTTAGTTATCCCCTCGAAACATTTTTGTGGAGGGGATATAGCATCGTTGCCGTGCGTTCGTGTGTTTGTGTGTGAGGGTGTATTTGTTTGCTTCTGTGAGGATGTGCGTGGGTGTTTCCGGATTCTTGTGAACAGTTTAAAAGGCAAAGTAATCATCATAGTAATATCAAACCTTCCACAAATGTTTCCCATGGAGAGAGGATGAAATTTATTGATGACAAAAGTCAAAGGTCAAGATTTTTGGGAATTCGGTCTAAAATTATTGTGAATAGCATAGAAGACAAAACAATTATTGCAGGGTCATCAAACCTCCCACATATGTTCCTAATGAGGAAAAGATGAACCTTATTATTTTCAAGAAAAAGGGTCAAAGGTCAATGTCACTATGGGCAAAATTCAAAATTGTTTTGCTGATGAATAGAACATGCAATTGTGAGGGGGGATGGTACGCTTGCGTTGCATTAATTCAGGTCTATTATTCTAGGTATCGCCTCAATCAAAGTGCTACAATTGTTTTACTATTGCTCTATTAACCAATTAAAATGATCTAATGATAAAAGAAAAATAAATAAGAGGTAAACACCCATATATACGGAGAATACAGAAATCAACGAACATCAGACGGAACACCTTTATTTAAAATATTGCACAACGCGACACACAAATAATACCACACACACCGAAAAGACCATTAGCAGACATGTTTAAACATGAAACAATAATCAAAAGCAAGACGGGGAACACTGTCTAAAAAGAAAAAAAAGGTTACTCGGGGAGCAAGGTAGGTCTCATTCATCTCTGAATACAATAATTCTGTTTTCGCTACAGATAAATGTATTTCATGTACATGTAGGCATATCAAAACGATTACATTCTTGCAAAATGTTGAATACAAATGTAAAATTACATTGTCTTGTTACGAAGAGTGGATGACATATCCAAACATAAATTGAATGCAAAACAATCAAAATAACAACTGTAACGATCAATATAATATGTTATTACCGTGCATTTCTCTTAATATCCGTAGTTTTGCTTCTAGTTACATGTATATGGAATCAATGCTCTTAAACCGATTTGTTTTCATTCAGTGGGCTGATTTTAGACATGATCACAAGAGGTCCTTTTGAAATTTTCATGGAAAATGCAAGAACCTGCTGCGTCTTTCGGTATCTTTGACATAACTTCCACAGTTTTTTTGTCATATTCCATTGTTTGGAGTGGGGGATCACTGACGAGGCTTAAGTACCCGAAACGTGGATGTCTTGTCCATCCTGCAAATTCATTAGGCCCCTACCGGCAACATCGAAGGGGACTCATAGTTTCCTCTGTCTGTCCGTCAGTCCGTGTTCAATTTTCTCTCTTCTTTTTTTTTGCCTGCATAACATACAGATATTCAAGTGAAATTTGATTCATAGATTGGTCTGGGATAGTTACAGAGCAAATTCGATATTCTTCACATTGGACCAAATTTTCGAGAAGTTATGCCCCTTGATGACTTGCAGAATTCAGTTTTTGTCAGTTTTCCGGACTTTCTTCAGCAACAAATGGAGGTATTCATGTGAAATTTGATTCACAGCTTAGTCTTGGATAGTTACAGAGCAACTTTGACGTTCAACACGCTTGACGTATTTTTGCTGGTGTTATGCCCATTGATAACTTGTAAAATTCAGTTTTTATCAGTTTTCCATGTTTTTTTCTGCAACACATACAGATATTCAAGTGAAATTGATACACAGCTTGGTTCGGGATAGTAACAGAGAAAGTTCGACTGTTGACACAGTATTTTCGTGGAGTTATACCCCTTGGTAACTTGCAAGATTCAGTTTTTGTCAGTTTTCCATACTTTTTTGTCTGCGACAAATAGAGATATTCAGGTGAAGTTTGATACACAGCTTAGTCTTTGATAGTTACAGAGCACGTTTGACTTTCGTCACGCATGACCCATTTTTCGAGGAGTTATGCCCCGTAATGACTTGTGAAATTAAGTTTTCCTGACTTTTTTTCTGCAAGAAATAGAGATATACAGGTGACACAGCTTAGTCTTGGATAGTTCCAGAGCAAGTTTGACTTTACAAACGCTTAACGTATTTTCCGAAAAGTTATGCTCCTTGATGACTTGCAAAATTTATGACACACAAAATTTAGTTCTGCAACAAATAAGATTCAGGTGAAATTTGATACATACCTTGGCCTTGGATAGTGACAAAGCAAGTTCGACTTAAGGAGAAAGTCAAATACGTAACTCTAACATTAACATAGAAAACTCCCCATCTAGAACCATTTCCTTTGACTGTTAAGTGTACTATTGGTCGTACGGACTTATACCTTACACCGTTACCTACGAAAGTTTGAGATATTATATAATTTTTTATCGGAAAAGTCGAGAAGGAGATAAAACCTCAGTTTCATATTTCGTAAGTGAGCTGCATGGACAGTAAGTTTAAACTAAAGTTAATTAAAGAGTTCTAAGTACAGTTGCAGGACATATATCTATGCCGGTAGGGGACTTACGTCGTTCAGAGATCATAATGTTATTTATTCTGAAATGAAGCTATGAATTTGAAGACGTGTAATATATTGACTTAAAATATAATTTCTTAAAGGCCGTCTAAAGTCTTAAGACCTAGCAAGATAATAAGTGTTGCTTTCTCGTTGAAGTGTACATACATGTATGTATAGAAACTATGAACTGTTTTCTCATAGGCATGTGCGGTGATTGCAACGGCAAAAAGGATGATTTGAAAACAAAGAATGGGACGGATGTTTCTGCGCAAAAAAACAAATATAACTTAATAGCAGAAAGTTGGCGTGTTCAAGACGACAGCGGATTTAAAGAGTGAGTATAGTTCACATTTATGTGTAGCTTGAAATGAGGGAATGAAAATATATTGAAAAAAATGTTATAGTGAACGAATTTCAAGCAACACGAATGCTTATGAAAGACGAAAAATACGTATCTGAAAGATAATTCCGTTCAATGAAGTGATGAAAGCAAAAAAAAAATGTAAATGTTTCAGGCGATGAACATATTGAGAAGGAAAAGTAAAGACAAGCGGATATCTAAAAACAAAAATATCGGACTTTCCCTTAAATGGTGATTTGAAAAACAAAAATCAGAAACGTATAGAATAATCAGATGCTATCACTATCACTATCACGTTTTCTTGGAAAACATTAATTTTTTTATTCATATAACAAAGATGCACTCCTCCGGATGCACCAGCAAACTGCTCGCCGGGATCACTCAAGGAGGCGAAAGCAGCATGCGGACTACTTAATTCCAACACCGGTCCCTTTGCTGACTGTATCAAGCTGAATGCTCCTCGGACAAAGGAATTCTATGACAACTGCTTGTATGATTACTGTGCTTATACAGGAAAGGTGTCGCAAGACGAACTTGAAAAAGTTGTATGTAAAGCTGTCGAAGGATTCGCTGAATTCTGTGAGACGAAAGGCAAAACGCAGAAATGGAGGAGCACGAATTTCTGTCGTAAGTATTGTTCTGCAAGTTGTTTTCCTTGTGTCAGACTTATTTCTATCAAACACGTATCCCTATCATTCATTTGAAATGTAAATATGTATATATACAAGGGTTGTTCGATAAATTCGTAGACAAGTTTAATAAAACTTGTATTGTGATCGTCAAACATTTTTTTCATATACCAATTTATTCCTTAAGATTGGACATTCTTGTTGTGCAAAATTTAAAGCAATTGGTCAATCATGAAAGAAATATGGTATTTTTCTTTAGGAGTCACTTTGGAAAGCGGCGTAGTAAATGACGTCCAAAACGACACCATGAGTACTTATCGTTTTTCTCTTTTTTTTCTATCTTGAAATTTGAAATCATATTTGGACATAAGTCGTTTATTTTATGTCATAAATAATACAAATTAAATAAGGCAATCATGCGCTCGAATCATTCCTAAGTCAAATTTTATATGTGCATAAAGATACATCAAGAATTTCACTTCAAAACGTTTGGATCGGTCGTTGTGCTCTTTCAGATCATCCAAACCATCCCCTATGGATTATTTTTCAACACATTATCACCTTCATTGCGAATTGTGTGCATATTGATGTGTGCTCGAATCATTTTCTTACATTCCATAGACATATGTAAAACCAATAAGATTTTTTGTGGAGTTGGCATTAGCTTGAATTAAACTTAAATGATTCCACGTAGTTTAAAAATTGCAGGGAGACGTTTTTACCACGCATACGCATTGATGGCGCTTCTTGTAACAGTAATATCTAAATACCAATGAATCATAACAAGCGCAACCTTCTGCATGATAACTTTTAAATACCATAAAATAACTAGAATATACATTGACTTTCTCGGCGTCCGAATTTAGTAATAATAGTGGAATAATGCGCGTGTACATATTTTTGGGTATGTCGATTTTCGTATTGCGCCGCTAAACGTCACGACACATAATTAAAAGCATCTATTTAAATGACATAATTTTTCAATTACCTTGATATTTTATGGATTAATTACAATATACCACAAGAATTTATGGTAAGAAAATTGTACAATTACTGTCACGCATTTCTGAAATATTCCGGTTGTCAACGAACTTTTCGAACAACCCTCGTACGTATTCAAAATGGATTATTATTTTCATTTGAATCACAGCTTTGCCATGTGGTGAAAACCAAATGTATGATTCCTCAGCCAGTGGATGTCCCGCTACCTGTAGTGACCCAGATGCTGCGAAGACTTGTAAATTGCCGAACGTCGAAGCATGTGTTTGCAGAAAGGGATACCTTCTTAGCGATGACAAGTGCATTAAGGAAAACAGCTGTGGCTGTACTAGAAATGGGACGTACTACCCGGTAAAAAATAAAACATTATAGCTAATTAACAATATAAATCGATAGATTATTTGATGCTAGTAGTCCTGAATTCACGAAAGACGAAAGATAAGTCAAAGAATTTATTCAACCATTCACCTAAATCTAATATTATTCAACAATTCGTCTTTATTTATCGATAAAATGACAATATAAAACACATTAGGCCAACTTATCTTACGTGATAAAAGAAAACAAGGTCCTGATGAGCTGTCCTCTTTAGCTCACCTGAGCGAAGCTCAAGTGTGCTATTCACATAGCGTGGCGTACGTCGTCGTCGTAAACTTTTCACATTTTCAGCTTCTCACGAACCACTGAAGGGATTTCGATGAAACTTGGTAGGAATAAAGTACTCATAGTCCCCTACAAGTGTTGTTGTTTTTCGTCAGAATCCGTCAATAAGTGGCGCCACCACAGGCAAAAGAAGGTCACAGGGGGTACCTTTCTTTGACAAACTTCTTCTTCAGAACCGAAGAACACATTTACAAAGCCAAAGCTTATGGATGGTCTAGAAGGATGTCTTAACAAGTGTTGTTGTTTTTGGTTCCAGTCCGAAGTCAAATTTTTGATGCGTTTTTGACGTCTTTTCGGACTTTGTCAGAAATGCTCATTTTTGAACTACCTCATTGACTAACTCTATAAATGTATGGTTTTGTGCCCTCATTTAGTGCATGTTTGTCATATTTAAATTACTATTTGATTTTATACACATTACATGCTACAATCTTCTTTTTTTGGAATTTTAACGAATTTTCTAGAACACTGTGCACATGGACCAAAGGGTTGTGGGTTCAAGTCCCGGCACCGGCACCCCAATTTTTGTTTCTTCCTTATTCATATTTTTTATTCTGTCACCTTTCTATGCACTTTTAAATAATCTGAATATCTTTAATTTCATTTTTAACCAAAAACATTTTTTCCATTTTCATTTTTTATCCGTTTTGCACACTCTTTTATTGTGTATTTGACGTATTTAAGTCTCTTATTGCTGTGATATATATTTCATGCCTAGATTTTATATTTTTGATTTTTTTTTAAATTTTGAAAAACGGTTTACGTGTACAAAAGTTATGGGTTCACATTCTGGCACTGACACTATCATAATGCAATTTTAGTAGCTTAAGAGTGTGCATGGGTACATGTATCAGGTGAGCGTTGTGCCCCCCTGGGGCTCTTGTATAACATATTGCTTGATTTCAGTAAAACCTTCAGTCAGAGTCGAATTTGAATATAATTCGACAGACCTTTATTGATTATTATTTTTTTCATTTCTTTACTCTAAAAACTTATTTAGGCATAAATCAATTTTGCACAGAGTCCTCAATGCGTATTTCAATTACACCAAAGATGTCTCAATTTGATTTCCAGCTGAATTCACGTGTAACAACGTGTAATGATGATCAAGGTGAAGAACTAAGCTGTTGTGATAGTACTGGGAAAGCAGTGTTGTCAGTGAGAAAACTATGTACCGGCAACTTCATCTGTAAGGCGATCAATCAGAAGCATCAATGTGTCTGTAAGGATGGTTACATCGATGAAGGGGGCTCTTGCAAACCAATAGGTATAGAAATGATCTTTTTTAGATATTTATCTTACTATTTTTCTCACGAGTCTTCAATATAAAAATCAATTTTACAAGATGAAGTTTTTTCTTCAAATTCGGTCATGTCGTCGAACACAGATTGCTTGACAAACTGGAAAGATACTCAAAAAGAAATATCCCCGATATATTGTTTGAGAAATCAGCAATTATACAATTGAAATTTCTATTCAGTTCCGTTCATTTACAATTACAAACAACTGTCTATAAAATAAACATCAAAGAAGTACTTTTCCTTAACAAGCGAAGACATAGGAACCGGTTTCCGAAGGCCGAAGGAAGAGATAATCGTTACTTTGTCACTACCAATAGTTGATTTTCTTTTTCATAGTGAAATTAAAGAAAATGTTTCAGCCATCAGTAAACTGTATAAACTTTCATACATTTACACAAGACGCATAGAAATATTGCGAAGTAGTCAAAAATACTTATGGCTATATATAAAATGGATTGTGAAATAAAGAAAACATTTACCATTTTTGAATAACATAATTCAACAAAAAACGGGGGAACTCAAACTTGCAAGGAATTTTGTAGATAAGTATTTGTTATCGTGCATCGATGCAAATGCTATGGTACTTAAATACAGTCATTGGTTAATTTCATTTTAGTCTTAGAGAGAATAGGGATATATGTTTCATTGTACATATCTCAAAGTGTAGAGCTCAAGACTAAACTCGCTAACATTTAACTTAAGTATATTGATTTCAAAATTAAACAAAATCTTTATAAATTAAGAATGATGAATTTGATTTATGTTAAATGAAACAGACGAATCTGAATAAAAGTGCTCTGATTCAGATTGGTGCTTGATAAAAAGAGAGCCTTTAAAGTGTGGAGTAACCCTGTATGGAAGTTGCCTGTATGAATTCAGTGTACGGAATGATTGTAAATATTCCGTGCGGACGTACAAAATTGGTACTACAACCGCACCTAAAATTACAATCAACGACAAGGCATTTGAGATGAAAAATGGTGTCGTCAAAGACTGTGTAACGATTATGAAACGGGACACCGCAGTATTCATAGAGGAGAAAGGATGCCCGACTGGATGCCAATAAAGAGCAACAACGATCGTACACTCTTTATTCTTATTAGTTCCACATTGAATACTAAGTCTGAAAACAATAAATATAAGCAAGCATATCAAAGCTTAGCATTATCTTTATTTGATAATCTCTGCTTACAAATGAGATAAAGAAGATCCTGACGACATCAAACAAGAAATCAGAGAGAGAGAGAGAGAGAGAGAGAGAGAGAGAGAGAGAGAGAGAGAGAGATCTTCACAGCGGAGGCAATACAGGGAAATGTACTTCTGATTCTTAGTAGATTCATAATCGATACAGTATTCCCATCAATTGTTCAAATATTGTCATAGAAGACTGGATTCACTCCTCGTTAACTAACCTGATCGAAACTCAAGTGAGTTATTGTCATTGCCCTCCATCCGTCCGTCGTCCGGCGTGAACTTTTAACATTTTCGACATCTCTTCTGCAACCGCTGCACAGAATTTCACGAAACCTTACAGGAAGTACTCAAGGTCCACTACCAAGTTTATGTTTTACGTGCCGATCAGTCAGCAAATATTGCCGCCGAGGGCTCTGATTGGCGGAATTTTGCGAAACCTTAGTCCTTTGTGTTTGATGTTTCTGTGTTGCGCGTTGACGTTCCTTGTCCCTTATGCGTCTCTTTCCGTGCTTGTCTGCTTTGTGTGTTTGCATTGAGTGTTATGGGGTTTTGCTGTGGGTGCTACAACCTGGTGTTGTTGGAGATCGAGGGCCCTCCTTTGTCTTAAAAGAAGCAAGTGCTCATTATCCTCTGCAAAGTTTGTGTTTTTCGTACCTATGGCCTAGTAATATGGCCACCGAGGGATGCATTTTAGACATCTCCAAAACTGATGTTCATACTTTACGAAACATTAAAGGAAGCAAGTACTCAAGGACCTCTACAAAATTGTCCACTACCATTCTTTGCACCTCAGATGAGCAATATCGTCCCTTTGTGCTTCTTGTTCTAGCACGAATGTCAGGTCCATGTTGCAAATTTATCTGTTATTAAATTATGCTATTGAATTTGAATACGTTTAACAGCGGGCAAACAGATTTTTAAAAAATCACAATTGAAAGGCTTACAAATTCATAAAAAAAATATGAGTGTAGATTGAGGATTACTGACGAGGGTTAAGTACCCGAAACGTACATATCTGGTCCATGATGCATTTACATTGTTTATGTTCTTAAGTGATGATATTGGATTTGAAGACGTTTAACATAAAACAGTCCCTTCTCCCACCTTAGACTGAGAACTCTCAAATTTTCCAAGGATGAGAGAAATCGATCTCACCCTCTGACGTCATCGATCTCAACTTGTGACGTTATGGCGTTGCTACCAAAGCAAAAATTGTAGTAGGGCAACAAATAGGTGATTATAACATACACTTTAAGTTGTTTTGCATGAGGATCACTGACGAGGGTTAAGTACCCGACACGTGCACGTCTGGTCTATGCTGCAAATTTGTCTGTTCTAAAATGATGCCATTAAATTTGAAGACGTTTTACATTTCCGTAGTCGACGACCCTACAACGCTTCATCCCTGGCTCCTCAAATTGTTCAACCAAATCTGTATCGAACTTACTCACCAAAGTTTTATCTGAAATCAAATCTGGACGTCAAAATTATTGTTCGACAGTATAATTTCGTAGCGGTATTAACCAGATGTGGATTTTAAAGAATTCGAATGAACTTTTAGAACATCTGAAATCAATTCATTTCAGTAGTCCATTCGATCGAAGCCTTTGATTCTTCGACACTTTACACAACAATCGTACGTTCTAAAAAGAAAGACTCGCAAAAAATATAAGTAATGCGTTTAGAAGCAAGAATGACAATGGCATAATAAATTTATTGTCGTTAACTACATGAACTATGACAAAGCCCACTTTGTAAAAGAAAAGTCTTATTCTGAAAATAAGTAAACTGAAACAGATATTATTCAGATGAAACTTCCTGATTGACAATATTTTTGTAGTGTTTGGAGGAAAGGTTTTCAAACAAATACCAATGGGAACCAATTGTGCCCCACTCCTTGCCGACATTTATGTTTACTCGTACGAAGTTGAAATCATTCGTTCTTTGGTCTCTGAAGGGAAAAGATACTTTACCGCTGACTTTAACTTCACTAGCAGATATATAAACGATGTGCTGTCCATCAACAGTCAAAAATTCGCAGATTATCTTTGCAGAATCTATTCGTGGGAGCTTGACGTCAAATTCACAAGATGAAAGTAAATCTTTACGCTCCTTGTAAAGGATATGTAAAGAGAGCGTAAAGATAGCGTAAAGGTACCTTTAAGTCAGCTTTACGCGAGCTTTACGTATATTTACACTATCTTTACGCAACCTTTACATCGAGCGTTTAGGAGCGTAATGACCTGAATTCTTTACGCAGCTCTCTGTCACTTTTACATTTTATTCTTTTATTTTCTTTAAACTTTATACAATTTGAGAGAAATAAAGACGTATTTTGTAATGGTTGTTTGACCAAAAAAAAAAAAACGAAAAAAGAAAAATAACCATCAACAAAACCCGCGCGGACTCGAACCTATTCCTTACCACGCCCACGGAATCTGAAGTCCACAACCTTACCCATTTGACTACCGCGCCTCTTCCAAATATTCAACAGTTACTAAAGCTTATATGTAAGTAATCACATTGAATCTAACTAGTACTAAAAAGTTTCACAGTTTCATGAGTTTGTAAATCAATATATCGGTCATCACTATTTTTAAACCCGATATTACCTTTGTTTATGTAATTTATAAATAGCCTCGCTACTTCGCCGCTGGCGGGTGGGGGTTAACCTTGTATATTATAATTCACCGGATATTGAACGGTATGTGACATAAATGCACGAGAGTAGCTTCAGGTCGATTTAACATTTTGTTAAATTTCTTTTTAAATCAGAAGGAAAAAATAAATTAATGAATGATTGATAAAATCACAAAAAAATATTACCGCATAATTATGAAGTTAGTTAAAACAGAATAAGCTACCTCCGGCTTCACCGCTTACGCTTCTTAAATGATTAAAGTAGTATTTGAGAAAATTAAGAAAGAAGAAAGATATATTTGAACATGCGTTTATTTATTCTTTTTTATCTATCGATGTATTTATTGATTTATTTAATTTTTTGTTACAAATTTTAAATAGTCGGGGATTATGTAAAAAAGTGAAAAATAGAAATGCTATTATGCTACCATGTACCGTAAAACTCAAAGTTTATCAAGTTGATGTTAAACCTTCCATTAGGATAATTCATAGTGGATCAAGTTCAAAACAGGTATATACTGCATTAACGGAAGCTCTCTTTCATTTCGCCGCGGGTAGGCAACCCAAATCAACATTTAATTAGGGCGGGTGTAAATACATATAGTACATAGCCTAATTCAAAACACTTGAACAGTATACGAATATGGTATCGTCAATCGGTAGGGTTATCACCTCCTTTCTTTTAGATTCAAGGCGGAATTTACAGATAAAACAACTATTTTACTTTTTATCTTAAAATTCAAAACCTGGATCCCTTCTGTCGGGTTGGACTCCCTATAAAAAAACCATAATAATGTTTTCTTGTTTAGGTGTAGGATTTTCCATTTAAATAAGGTAAACAGAAAAATTACGAAAAAAAAAAAACTTCCATTTGACGTAATATTCCCTAAAAAATTATAAGTTTAATATTTCAATGCATTTCAATAAATAAGACTGTCATTGGCTATCTTTAATGATTTTACTATTGTTTGTTTCTTTTTTTTTCGGGGGGGGGGGGTGTTTGTTTTCTTTTCTGGGTTTTTTTCTTTCGGTTTATTATTATTTTTATTACATCATTGATATTCTAGAAATACAACGTTAACAAAATTTCTTTAAAATCAAGAAACAAAGAAATGAATAAAAAGAAATCAAAACTAGATGTTACATAAATTGTTTATAAACAGTCGCGTAAGGCCCTCTCCCCTTTTAAAAATCCTAATTGTTCAACCCCTCCTCCCGCTCTGAAAAATATCTCAGATCCGCCAATGGATTGAATAAAGTATCGACTTTCTCTATGTCCATTGCCGAATAAACATCCGGTCGTGTCAACCACACATCACAAGATATGACCGCGCCTTTGATTACCCGCGGGAGACGCGTAAGCGAATCTAGCTGACTAGAGGGTGGGGTGGGGCGGGGGTATCCGATTTTCTAATGATGTATTGTCCATCTCCTCAAGATGTACGTAGTTTATTTACATATGTGTGTGTGGTTTTTTTTTTACATTATCTTCGCAAGCGAGCATTTCAAATGTCATTTAAGATTTTCTGTCTGTTTTTCCTCCGTTTTTTCTCTTTCCGTCCTATTTCTTTCTATTCTTTAAATTCTTTCTTTCTTTCTATTCTTTCTCTATTTCAATTATTTCTCTTCTATCTATTCTTTTTTCTCTCTTTCTATTCTTCTTTCTATATAAATACTTTTATTATCGATTTGAAAATAAATTAACTTTATTTGTTTACATTCTTTAAATAGCATTCTACCTGTACAGGTAAATCAGGTACATGTCATCATAACATGTAACTAATTAGTACGAAAAAGACCTTATAGAGGACCCCATTCACACCTATCATCAAAACAATATTTCCACCTTGTAGACGAACTGTTTAATTCCAAACGTTGAAAATCTGTTTTTTAAATGTATGAAATTGTATACTTATTTTCTGGCCAAATATCATTTTTTTTTTCTCTTTTGTATATCGAATAAGCTAAAAATACAAAGGTAATCTTCGCCAAATCAAAAGCCCGACGGGAATTGTGATGCTTTGGTGATGTTTTAAATAAAATCAATGTAGATAACATTCAATCGTTCCCCTTCATACGTAAGACTTAAGGAGCGAGGGGGAGTGGTTGAGGGTGAGGGTGAGAAATAAAAACGTCTCAGAAAAAATCATATGCGTGATTTACTCAGTGATTCGCTATTCAATTTTTGCCAATACTTTAAATAAAATAATAAAATAAATTTTCTCGATTTAATGTGAGAATCTTTTTCATATCGTCATTTAATGTCTTTGTTTTCTCTACAAACTAATACAAAAATATTATTAATATCCAATAAGTATGTATCAAAATGATACCATTTGAAGACAATAAATAAAGTTAAACGACATAAAAGGAAAGAATAAATTAAAAGTTCAAAATTGCTATTCTATGGGATTCAGTTAATTTTGGAGTATTTCTATCGATACTAAGGTATACTTTAAGCACGTACCTGTATGCTTTCAGAATAGATAACTTGTTTTTTTCCCCGATAGTTTTTTATTTTCGTTTTTTTTTTCTCCTTAATTCTGAGGAGTGCATGTGCCACTCCTTTTGTCATGAATAATTAAAAAATGATCGAAAAAATAACGTACAAAAGAAAACTAGGACGTACATGTGTACATCTACGCGTATGTTTAGATGTTACAGTAACAGTTACGATCATCCTATGTTACGAAAACATGGTCAGGTGACGTGGTACGTTATCGATTGTATTTTTCCCCGGGTAAATGACACCCTTCGACTGTTAATTCACCCTCACACATAGATGCGAGGGGTGAAGTGTCAACAAGGACTCTTTCCAATATATATTTGTAAGATTTACTTTGATTCTCCTATTTAAATTTATTTTCATTAGTATTTAAAGGAAACCTAAAATATAACAAACGAAAAGAAAGAGAAAAAAAAAAACCTCTTCCTACCGAAGGTAAAATACACATACTGAAATAAACGCAACTACTGGATATTAGTTTTCTTTGATTATAGTTTCAACAAATTATCCCCCATTTTCAATTTTAATTATGTAATATCAGCTTCTGTCAAAGATAACAGCTCCTCATTTAAACATTTCAAAAATGATTGTTTTTTTTTTTCTTTTTTTTTTTTTATTTAGAAGATAATATCTTATTTGTCGGTTGGCAACAGTATAGATGTGTACAAAAACGTAATTATCAAAGATGTTTGTATGTGTAAAGAAAGCGTACAGAAAGCGTAAAGATAACTTAAAGAATCCAGGTCATTACGCTTCTTTACGCGGGCATGTAAAGTCCGCGTAAAGATCCTCCGGTCTTTACGCTATCTTTACGCTAGCTTTACGTGGCCGCGTAAAGATAATTTTTCATCCAGTGAAAGAAACTACAGAGACAATAATTCAGCATGCTGTTTGGACATAATACTGTCCTTCGACACTAATTGTTACATGAACACATCACTCTATGACAGACGTGACGACATAAGTTTCAGCATCACAAACTTTCCTTTTCTGAGTAGCAACACTCCTTCGTCGCTTGCTTATGGCATCTTCATTTCTAAATTGATACGTTATGCCAGAGCAAATGAGTTAAAGAAGATCCTGGCGATAATCTAAACAGCAATCACGATAAGTACCAAATATACATATCTTTTTCTAAGAGCTAGGCATCTTTCAGATAAGCTTCCCAGTTAGGAATACGTATGTGATTGACTAACATCGTGGTAAGCTTCAAAGTCATGGATACGTTTCCTCGTCATTTGGAAGGTCTACTGTCGATACGGGGAACTCGTCATACACTATAATGTTACATTGTCCAGAGTGGTGGATGATATTCTGTCATAGAACATTTGAACCATCAAATCAAAGAATATACTTGTATCTTCCGAAATGAAAGTTACCGGATGTGATATTTCTGCCAAATTGAAGCGACGGGTTTTGCATGCAATCAGAGATACTGACTCTTCCTGGGCACCTGGTCTCGCTCCCATTATTGGAGTTCGCTTCTTTTCACGGAGGTTTTTGTTTGTTAGCTTTGGTTCCTGCTAGGCTGCGTCTTGGGGTCACTTTTGCTGGAGTGTCGTTGATGGGAAATTTTCCACTTCTCTGGTGCATTGGAGTTGGATTCAGATTTTCTACTAAAATAAAAAGAGTTGGAACACTTCCGTGTTATTTTCTTTTAGCAAACAGTACCATGAAAACCTACCCACCCGCTGACGCTAATCAAAGAAAACATTTGTTTGCCTTATTGAATGACGTTCTTAGAGAGAATTTCATATCTGAACTTCAATTATGTGGTACAAATTTAAAAGCGATATTTCAAGAGTCGAAAATTTCAAAAACTCAATATCCATTGTGTCACAATTATGCCCTTTGTCGTGTGGAGCTCGTAAAATAATTTCCAACGAGGGGTTTGAATATTTTCCCCTGACATGGTCACCAAAGCACCTTTTATTTAGACATATCCTCAGATAGTTCAGTGCATGTATTATATATATTGTTTTCATTTTCGAGCATGAACATCGACGGCGGGTGCGGCTAGCCAACAGGGGATGCTTACTCCTCCGGAGCACCTGGTCCCAACTCTGGCTTGCTTGGGGTCCGTCGATTCTCAGTTTGGGGCTCTGTTGTGATTGCTGTGTTTTCGTCATCTGTGCATAGGAAAGGTTTATTCCTCAATCTTGAATCGCGCTATTTTTTGTGGAAAAACTTACTTGAATTTAGATATTGCTGAAGGGTTATAATAACTTAACTTCTGTTCTGCTGTTGTTGCTACAACGGGGTCTTGTTGGAGATCTCCTCCCTTCTTCTATATACATTTACTTAACATGTAGGACATTATATATTTATGCCAAATATTTCAGGACTATAATAAAAAAAAAATAATACATTTCTGATCAGGTGTGTTTTGTTCATTTAACTCATTTGTGTCACACTTATGCCCTTTGCCGTGTGAAGCTCGTAAAAAAGTTCTCCGCGAGGGGTTTGACAGTAAGTGTTTTGAATATTTTCCCTGACATGGTCGCCATAGCACTTTCTATATAGACCTCACTCAGACAGTGCATGTATTTCATATACTGTTCATTTTCTTGCATGATCGACGGCGGATGCGGCTAGCCAACAGGGGATGCTTACTCCTCCCGGGCACCTGGTCCCACATCTAGTTTGCTAGGGGGTCCGTCAATGCTAAGTTTGGTGCTCTATTGTGAGTTCTGTTGAGATTATCGTCAGGATCCTCTTTAACTCATGATTACATAGTATACATTGATCTGGATCGAAACTAAAAGTCAATATTTCTAAGATTTAAGCAATGTTGTCTCGTCCGTCATTATCATTGTAATCTTTTATCTGTCTGAGGTATATAGCGGTGAGGTACAGTTAGGTACATGCTCTTTACAATCAATCAAAGATAAGAAGAAATAATGATAAGTTAATGTGTTAACGAAGATCCTTACGACAATCTCAACAGCACTCACAATAAAGCACCAAACTGAGCATCGACAGACCCCAATCAAGAGAGAGGTGAGATCAGGTAGCCGGGAGGAATAAGCATCCCCTGTTTGGCTAGCTACACCCGCCGTCGATGTTCACGGACGAAAATGAAAACAGTATTTACAAACCATGCACTGAGGTTATGTCTATATAGAACAGACGGGAGGAGATCTCCAACCAGACCTGGTTGCAGTACCAACAACAAAACACCAAAAACACCCGAAGCTAAAACACAGAGGAGACAAGTACAACAAGAGACGAGAACGAGACACACGACATAGAAACAATAAACACAAAAGACTACACTTGAACCAAGGAGATCAATGGGCTACCGGTGCTGACTTAGAACGATCATCTGCTACGCATGTAACAAATGGTGTGGTTATCCTGGGTTACGTGCACACAACCCTCCCACTATTCCGATTACCAAGAGGTCTCGTAGAACGTACAATTGTGGTGTTAAACAACCTTCTCACCGAAAATATCCACACACAATCAGGACTGCAAAACGCAGGGGCCGAAGCAACACAGGTGAATATGTAAGGGATATAAAAAGAGGATGTAATACAGTCCGTGCTCTGTCGGCTATAACGAGCTCATGTATCTTATCACCCAAGGAGTCTGACTGACATTCAGAGAGGACAGGTCGTCGGTTCCCTGTCTTTTTTAGGTTTGGACAGTGCTCGTCATGGAAGCCACGTTGTCACAGTCAGTCAAAGTGCAAGTCTTAAGAATGTGCTTGTACAAATCCGTACTAAGTTTTATGTCTGTCTGGTGACGTTAGGATCATATTCACTTTATATGAGGCGTTTGATGATTCTGACACATTTTTGATAGTTATGCTGTCTACCTTTGATCCTCCTTATTTTGTTGATAATGTCATCATAAAATGCAGGTTGTGAAATCCCAAAGTAATATACTCTGTTACTTGTGTAACAGAGTGCGGCTAGCCAATAGGGGATGCTTACTCCTCCCGGGCACCGGTCCCACCTCTAGCATGCTAGGGGTCCGTCGATACTCAATTTTGTGCTCTTTTGTGAGTGCTGTTGGAATTGTTGTCAGGATCTTCTTTAACTCATTTGTATTGATCCAAATTTCAAAAGAAGTTGACAATAATTTTTGTAAAATTTCCAGGAAGTCGTTACTAGTTTGTGAAAGCGAAAACCTTGACCTAAAAGTTTCTTCGTAATTTGTAAATTTCTACTATGAAAACATCAGTACATGCTCTAGCTTACCGGATGAGCTTGACGATAATCTAGGAACATCACCGTCAAGCCAGGGAAAATTTACTACGTTAAATCCAAAATCATTCTCTTTTGTCATGCAAACTTATATAAATCTCTCCATTAACAATTTTGATATTTAGGTAAAAAACGATCTTTGGTTCTTTATATGTTCTGCATTGTATATTTAGTCTGAAAACAATAAATATATGCAAGCTTATCAAACCCTTGGCATTATCTTTATTCGATGATCCCTGCATTCGTGTTTGCTTAGAAAGATTAAATAAAGAAAACTTTAAAATCTACAAATCATGAAAATTATTAAGAGAGAGAGAGAGAGAAATCATAAACAGGACGACGTTGTTGTCATCACAGGGGAGACGACAACACATATAAATATTTTTTTTTTACTCTTAGAAGATTCATAATCGACACAGTATTTCCATCAATTGTTCAAATATTCAAGAAGACTGTAATCATTCCTTGTTCTAGCTAGTTCAACCATCAGAGGGATGTACTGTATTCCTTATGCACACTGCGTTTCAAAAATTTTGACATATGAATGGTCACTACGTTTTAATGTTAGGGTTTCTACTACCTTATTGAAATACCATGTGATAATTGAAACTTAATTAAATCTTTAACGAGATTAACTCATTTTGAACACCATAATAAGAAATATATATTTCGTATAAATCAATGAGTGAAAGTCAAACAAATTAAGGGAGGGGATCTCCAACAAGACCCTGTTGCAGTACCAGCAGCAAAACACGAAAACACCCGATGCAAAAACACAAAAGACGAGTATAGTATGAGACGAAAAAGAGACTTCCCACATGTAAACATCAAACACAAAAGACTACACATGTATTTAAGCAGCTTTTTAAAAAACGCAATCGAAAGGCTTAATTCTTGAAAAATATAAAGCAGACCTTTTTTACTTGAAAAGAAAAATTGGACAAACAGACGGAGACAATAACGTAGCTTCATAGAAATATAAAGAACAGCTTTTTCTCAATTAAGAATCTTTTCAGTTTAGTGTAATTGCGGAATGCACTGTAGTGAGCTATGTGTAGTACTGTGCTCTGAGTAGTATGTCTTTCTTTGATTCACCAACCTCTTTACTGCTAAATCGAGATAACAACTTGCAAAATTTTCGTTTTCTTAATCTCACATTTATTATACATGCATTAAAAGCAAACTGAATGGGGAAGATATATATGCAAGGGAAAAGGGTATTACATCATTGTATGAAAACTTTTTATAAGAAACAATAGATATTGCCTCAATTCAATAAGAACATCATTCAGAATGTCAAACATAGCCTATAGAAGATATTGATGGATGGATTTCAAAGTATGGTTTAGCAAATTAGGAGCATATCTGAGAGAGCTCATGTTTAATAATCTGTGATTGATCGGTTTTCAGCAAATAAATACTAGTCAAAATTTCTTACTGAACACTTAGCTTAATATAGATATACTCCATTGTATTAGCAGTACATAGAAGGTAACTTTTGCTTGTCAAACTGAATTCTTTACAGGTCTTGAGCTTTTCAAAAATTAATGTTTTCTTTGTTACTTTGTAATTCCCGATAATTCAAGTCATCGATATAACAAAAACATTTACAGAACCAGCACTTCCGGTCGCAATAATGTATATTAATTTAAAATTTAGTTTAATGTTAAGGCTTTTTAGAGTTGTTAAAATCGAAAAAAAAAAGAATATCAATGTCGTTTTTTCACATTGATCATTTTCAAAAAACGAAAGAAAATCGATATTACACCTTGACGAGAATAACAAATCACGGCGTGAAAGAGAGACTCAGGTCTTTTGTTTTGGGCATGCGTCGTATAAAACCACATTTTATATGTTTTTCCAGTATGGAGGACGCATCATTATGTTTTTCTAAAGTAAAAAGCATGTTTTATTCGAGATTTTGTAATCTTTACGAAAATTATTCATTTTCGTCAAATTCGTCACGCTCCAGTAACGTTACCTTATATTCAACCAAAATTTCGAAAAAAAATAGTGAAAGAATTAAATAAATCTGTTATTCACTTTTTTCACTAATGAAAAGTTATTCTTCGTAAAATTATGAAGATTGAAAAAGTGTTCGGTTAGATGTTATAGATGTTTTATTTTATACATATTTTGGAGAGAGGCTTTGATTTAATCTCGTCATCAAACTAGTTAAGAGTGCAAGCTTTAAGACATGTTTGGCTTGAGCCTAGGGTCATACATGTTGTCATCAAAATTTTAATTTTCGTCTTTTTTGAAAGGTAATTTCCATTTATGAACTCAATCACGCAATCGCATGATCAATATGATGGCAAAATGAAAACATAAAAGAAACATATATTGAATTTGAAGACATTTAACATTTCTGCAAATGAGTTGAATAAACATGACTTGTTCTTTGAATTTTAGTATAATCACTCTAAGAATTCGTCATTTCACATATTTTCATATTTGAGTCCAACAGTAAATATGGATATTGCTAGAGAAAGAAAGAATAAATTTAACATTAGAGTTTTATTAATGACACATAATGCATAACATTTAGTTTTTTCAATTACACATCCTCAGTGTATAGAATTTCCGAAAAGGATATTTGCCTTCTTGCATACTGATTGTATTAATTAATCAAATTCTCTAACTCAAATAAATTACAAAATGATTCTTTTACTGATAGCGTAAAGTTTGTCAGACTAAATGTTGCACATTTCTCATACGACTGTCCTTCTTTCAGCACCGTTGAAGTACCGTTGATTCTTATTGTAGCTTGTGAGCTGTTCCCTTCATCTTCGTAAATATATGCTTCATAGGGACATGGTGCAAATTTGGGTGCAGTCTGTTTACAAATACCGGAATAAAATATTGTTACTACACAACCTGCATTTTCAGTTCGTTTTTGACATGCACCTGAAATGCAAATAAAGATCATATTCATCTTTGCAAAAAAAAACTCTAGAAAATAAAAACATTTTGTGTTTTTGTGTGGGATGTTCGGTGTCTTCGAGTAGGGATTTTCGGTATTTTAGTGTAGGGATGTTCGGTGTTTTCTCTTGGGTAATGCAAACTAGATTTCATTGCAGAAAACGAGTGATTTATTTCCGCTTTTTATATCGATTGTCTAGCCAGTCCGTCAATCAAATTTCTTTTATCTAATTGGCTGACGAATTTTAAATTCTTGGCATCTCCTTTTTACCAAGACATTCAGATACAAATTTAGAAGAAAATCATCAAAGTAATACCATACCCACCAGTTATTCAGTCTCAAAGCCGAAAATATCATAAGAATTTCCATTGGAACGGTTGCGAACCTAGGAATGAATAACATTCCAAAATGAGACCAGGTGTCCGGAGAGAGTCAGAGTCTCCTGATTGCTGTTTTGAACCATCAAACAAAATGGCGGCCAATGAATCGAATCGTCTGACGAATATTTGATTTCTTATTTAAAGAAGTTCTCGAGTCGTGGAGATTTTCGTGTATATTACAGTTCATATCAAAGTAAATTCCAACAAGAAATTTCCCCATTATGTAATCTCTTTCAGAGCTGATATAGACCAATTTATATTTTACCACCTTTTCCATTTTGTCAAAATAGCTGTGCACACCGGAAGTACGTCAGAAGTGTGTAAAAGGGAACCACGTTTCATAACGCTATATATAGATGTGTACATGCATGTTGTGGATACATGTACTAATGTACTTTTATAAATGCAAAAATAAAGGACATATCAAATGAGAGTGTATGAGTGATAAATATGATAAAAGAGCATTTAATAATGAAACATAAATATTTACATTAAAACTACTAATGTACATAATTTATTTATATACGTACGTATATGTGTTTATATATTTTAAACGACTTCCAGAATCCTAAAGTTTATCTCAGAGAGGGATTCTAAGGCATGTATAGATAAAAAATCTTAAGGGAATCAACCTTCTTTCCCCCGGAAAGAAAATGGGGATTGGGGTAAGCCGTCTATTTCGAAAAAAAAAATACTACATGAACTAGTAAAACAAAGAAAAAATCTGCATTTTTGGCGAATCCAAGGGGTCATGACGTCCTAACCATGTTCAATTATTTATTTTTGTGAGCGGGGAAAAAAGAAAGAAAGAAGGAAAGATACATATAAACAGGCCCCAGGTGCCGAAAAAAGTCAATATGCAACAACTGTTAAAGACAAATATTAACCCCCCTCTCGCCCGATTTTCCAGACATAACTCTCGTCTCCAGACCCCCCCCCCCCCCCCCCTCATAAATAACGATACGATGTTTGACGATTGTTGTTTTATAAAACAAATTTTTTTTATTGAATGTAAACAAATAAATGTCCATCAAATGTTTCATCAAACTTTGCAGGGAGTATTTTGGGGCGCGATTTTGCGAGATTCTCGTATCTTTTTCTTAAAAAACCGCATTGATTTTACTTGGATGCGAGAATTCTCGCACACATCAACATCGAATCTTTTTTTGTCCCAAGGATTTTCTATGCAATTTATGTCCGCCAGATCGAAAATAACATGACAGTGTCGTGTCTGCAAAAACAAATTTACCCATTGACTGACCACTTAAGTTAAAATGAAATGATAATTTTACGGACGAACGCATACACAATCTTGTACAAGTACGTAAATTTAAGATACGTGAGTGGACGTTGGAGATATAAATAAGGCGCAGAGCATGTTGGAGAAAAATCAATATTGTATCATAATAGAAAAGAACCTCTCGGATGAGAAGATGCCTACGTAACAACGTAAATACGAGAGATTGAAAATAAACACAGTCACCGTAGAATAATGTGCAGTAGGGCGCAGCGAGTTGCCGATTTAACGTGCCATTTTTTATCGGTTTGGGACTATGTCGCATGGCCTTCCCTGCCCTGGAAATTGTCCAACTGATGAGTTCGACTTCTTTCCCCTTTTACGAGACTTATTAATGAACGGTGTCCTAAGTACGCTCCGTCTATGACATGCTTATGACGAAACCTGGTTTGAAACGGATCCGTGAGGCACATCGAAATACGCAAGAACTTCAGTTTTCAATATGCAGAGCATAACCTGTTACATGTTTACAAAATTTTCGATAGATTGGGGTGGGGACGTAAATTTTAACTGCGGAAGGAATCGCGACTGAATTTCGGAAAAAAATGTAATTGATAATCATAAACAAGATACCATATCAAATATTTTTATATGTATTCCGGATATCTATTTTCTTATTGTTCTGGGCAACACAGTGATCATTTTCTTTTGGAGCGAAGAAAGTATTATTGATAAATTAAGTCCGTCTTGAATTCTTGTAATGTACCTCGGAAATGAAAATCTTTCTCTCTCTCGTACTGAGATACTCGATCACTTAATGTTGACGAAGAACGCTCGTTACTTTCCGTTTAATTCTGAAACGATTAGAATTTCATTTTATTCGAAATACATTACATGATCACTTCTCCCGGTAATGAATTTCAAGAAAGTTAATTTTTTTTCCAGAAATCCTGAACGTAGCTAACAGACAACTTTCCAGGCCATATCATTTATTTTTTTGTCGACCCTAATCATTTAAAATTTTTTACCTTCACAACTTTATATATTACTTAAGAAAATAAATTTCATATTATCTGAAACGACAAAAAATGTGTCGTCAATTTAATGACATTAATTTTCATTTTTCATCCTCTTCCTAATACAGTTGCGCTACCCCCCCCCCCCCCTCAATCCTAGCTATTTATAAGCTGATTAGAATATCAATTTGAGATCCCATCTAGACAGCTAGGAAAGGCTTTACTTAGGATTTCATATCCTATAAAATTTCGATCTCTCACCCTCCCTTCATTATCTAATATTTTCCATGTTCATGTAAGTCTTACCAGGAATGGGGAAGAACCCCCCCCCCCCCCCACCTGGATGGATCCGACAATGAAATTGTACAGGTCTTTTTAAAAAAACACTGATATCTAATTTACTTTGAAATTGGTTAAACCGAAAAAGAATTATAAATGTTACATATAAACAAAATATTTCACAATACGTCATCGTGTGAATGTGTAGTGTATACACACATCTGACGTCACGACTTTGTACTTTCAATTTCGGCGGAAGTTGCAGACTTGTTCTGTGTTAAATCGCTAACTTGTTGATATGGGCCTATAAATCGCTGTTTCATGAATAAACGAGACAATATATTTTTATGGAACTACCAATACTTTGTAATTTTTAGTTTGTCCGAGTATATGTAAGTGAAAATACCCACGAGTAGAGGACTTCTTTAAGGTTTGTGTGTTTTAAGTGTTTTTTTGTTTTTTTTTTTTTTTTTTTTTTTGTCCCTTTTGCTTCTCATGCCGTGGATATCTCCTCTGTGTTTTTACATCGGAATGTTTCGGCGGGTTGCTGTTAGAGCTGCAATCGAGTCTTGTCGGAGGTCCCCTCCTTACTTAAATATGAAAAGTAATTGAAGATCTCAAATGCATTAATTTTAACAATAATTTCAGTTTGTCTATAAATCTTACAGTAAAAAAATCGAATACAGTGTATTAATCATTCGCATACAATAGCAAAGGTTTTCAAGGTCGATAAATGCTCATATACATTTTCAAATACTTAAAAAAAAGCCTACACTAACGCTGCAAGATACACCCGTCGGCATCTATTTTCACAATACCAAAATATTGAAGTACCATAACTCGGTAACGAAACATATCATAAACTTTAAAATCAAAAGACGATTTCCTCTCCACATTCTTTTCACAGTGTATAAATATCATCAAAATATGTTGATACATATTCAAAATATTGCGTTCCATGCTCTATACTTTGCCCTTAGCTTAACATGACTGTATACATTGTGCATATAACCCTCTCTCCCATCAAACATTATTTCTCCATTATACGAAAAAAAAAACGAAAGACACGTGACATATATTTAGACCATCCTTTCTTCTTGAAGTATACAAATAAATTTTTATAGAATTTTTATTATTTCAGTATATTTTCATAGTATTTAAAAATTCTAATTCCCATAACTCCGTAAGGACAAATTGGATGAACCTGAAAATTGAAAGGCGGCTTTCTATTTTTAAGTTTGATCACAATGTAGAAATATCAAGTTATTGCGTTCCACGCGCCTAGTCTTTGCCCTTAGCTATGTATGTGCTTATAACCCCCCCCCCCCCCCCCCATCTTCAATTACACATAATTACTCGATTATGCGACAAAACAATTAAAATCCGTCACGTATGTAAAAGAACATCCTTTCTTCTTGAAGTATACGAATTTTCAAACATTTCAACCAAAACTAGACTTTTACAGAATTTTTTACTATTTTAGTTCACCGTATTTAACAAATATAAGTCCCATCACTCCGCGAGGACAAATCGGATGAAGCTGAAAATCGACTGTCGGTTTCCTTTCCAGAGTATGATCACAATAAAGAAATATCATAAAAATATGTTGACACATACTCAAGGTATTGCGTTCCATGCGCCTATACTTTGTTTAAGATGTATGTGCATATAACCCCCATTACACATTATTCCTCGTTTATGCGACCAAAAAAATTAAAACCCGTTTCAAATGTAAAAGAACATCCTTTCTTCTTGAAGTATACCGACTTTCAAAACATTTCCTCAAAAGTATAGATTTTTAAATAATTTTAACTATCTTAATATTTTTCATAGTATTTTAAAATTCTAAGTCCCATGACTTCTTTAACAACAAATCGGATGAACCTGAAAATCGAAAGGCGTCTTCCTCTCCACAGTCTGATTACAATGTAGAAATATCATGAAAATCTGTTGACGCATATTCAAGTAATTGCGTTCGATATGCGGGAGACGGACGGACAGACACACGGACGGACGGCGCCATGCCATGATTAATACCGCCATACCATAAGGCACGGTCCATTTGATATTCAGGGGGGGGGGGGGGGCTTGGGTTTTTTTGTCGGAGCAAGATTATTTTTTTCGCCCCGGACCGGGGCAAAATTTTTTTTTCTTGCAAAGTTGGAGGAAGGAAATTTTTTTTTAATTAAGTGATGCGCATATTTAAAGAATGTTTGTGTTTTACCAATAGAAATTATTTATATTTTTACTCAACTTTAAATATTAATGTATTAGTTTATTTTTATGCAGTACATTGTATTCTGATTCAATTCACTTTTAAACAGAGAGATAAAAGACTTTAATACAATTCTCATTATTTTATATAAGGTACATGTATATAACATGTATAAGAGGGTCTGAGGGGAAGGTCTCCTAGAATTTTTTTTAAATGTTACTAATATTTGTAAATTGGTGAATAACTGAAGTTCTTCTTCCAAGCTTACAAGAACATAAAATTAGACTTTATGGGATACATGCAACATGTATTAATAGCAATACATTAATATTGATGATATGGAAGCCCTTTTTCATTCACATACATGTATAACTTTTGGTATCTTCAAATATATGAACATTGCCATAAGTAAATAATGTTTTGATATAATACTATGGCGAGCGAAGCGAGCCAAAAATTTGTGATACAATTTGAAAACTGCGGCGAGCGAAGCAAGCCGGAAAATTTTCATGAATTTTAGCGAAATTTTATGGTAATTCTTAAAATTCAGATTACTTGCAAGAGCAAGATTATTTTTTTCTGTCACACCATAAGCAATTTTATTTTTTTCATCAAAATTGAGAGCAAAATTATTTTTTTCGAAAAAAAAAACCCAAGCCCCCCCCCCCCCCCCCCCCCCCCCAGAATATCAAATGGACCGTGCCTAATTAATACGTCCCGTCAAATGACGGGCGTATACAAAACGGATAATTAGTACATCGAATAATTGGACAGAGAGGATACAGAGGCCACTCTGAACAAATTTCTGAAAGATGTGATGGATTTAGACGGCATCCAGTTCCATAGGGTGCACCGTATGGGAAGACGACAACCAGGAAGACCTCGACAAATCGTGGCAAAATTTGTGCTGTTCAAAGACCGTGAAAAGGTCCGTCAACTAGCAAAGGAAAAACTCACTAACACAAATTATGGAATCAATGAAGAATTTCCAAAAGAGATAAACGACCGACGTAAGGAGCTCTATCCGACATATAAAGCGGCCAAAAGACAGGGTAAAAGGGCCAATTTCGTATTGGATCGGCTGTACATAGATGGTCAGCAGATGACGGCAAACTCTCCTTTACAGAATCAAGGCGCGACGGGCCCCGAAGATAGAAGGACGGAGAACAGACGCACAGACCCCCACAGACGCTAGGACAACTTGGAGGAGAGTGAAACGGACTCGAACTTTTCCAGTCAGGCATACCCTCACTCTACAAACTTTGTAAATAGTTCTGTTATAGATCCTGAATCGTGTAAATTTTCTATTTGTAGCATAAATGTATGCGGATTATCAAATAAATTGTCATGTCCAGAATTTTTGAATGAAATACAAAAGTACGACATTCTCTGTGTACAAGAAACGAAAACTGACAATACAAATGATGTAAATATACCTGGTTTGGGAAAATTTTTCAAACATAGACATGAGCTATCTAGAATAAAATCTGGTGGCATTGCGTTATATTTTAAAGAAGAAATTACAAATAATATCCATTTTTTGAGCTCAACCTGTAAACATGTTTTATGGTGCAAATTTGATACTAACATTAATCACGAATGTGAACAGGTGCTACTTGGGGTGGTATACATCCCCCAGATGGTTCTAAATATGCAGAATCTGACGTTTTCGAACAGATCGAAGAAGAATATGTCAATTTTTCACATGATTGTAAATATAGTTTTTTGATGGGAGATTTTAATGGTAGAACTGGTATTGCTCAAGATTTTATTACATGTGAAACTGATTTTAAAGCTGAAGTACTTGATGACATAGCTGGTCATCTATCAGGTTTAGATATCCCAATCATACGAAAATCAGAAGACCTACATGTTAATCATTATGGTAATTTATTATTAGACCTATGTAAACACACAAATCTTTTAATTTTGAACGGCAGAATCGGAGATGAAAAGTCGAAAGGAAAGACAACTTGTAAAAATATAAGTGTCTTTGACTACTGTCTGTCAAATATCAACTCACTTGAACTTATTCATGATTTTTGTGTATTGCCTTTCTCGTGCTTCTTATCAGATGTGCATAACCCTATTTGTTTAACAATATCGACAAATTCATCTCAAAATGAACTTAATTACAATGTTAATGAATGTGCTGTCAGTGAAGATGTTGCAAACTCATGGGATGATAATTGTAAAGAAAATTTTATTAACCAATGCAGTAATCGCTCTGATGAACTAGAAATTATGATTAGTGAAATGGCAACTGTCAACATAAATGACGTAAATAGTGAATTTATTGATTCGATTGTTTCAAGAATCAACAATATATTTACTTGTAGTGCTAAATCAGTTTTTGGTTGTAAAAGTACAAAAAGAAGAATTGAAAAAAGAAAATCATATATGTTTAAAAAACCATGGTTCACAACTGATTGTAAAAACGCCCGTCAAAATTTTAAGAGGGCTAAACGATTGTATAAAAAATATGGAAACAATATCTTCAAAGAAGATGTATATGCCAAAGAGAGATTGTATAAAAAAATCATGAAAAATGCTGTTAAAAATCACAGAAATAACAAAAGAGAACTGTTGAGAAATCTGAGAAGTTCAAATCCGAAAGAATATTGGCGGATTATAAATACAGGTAATAGAAATACAGCTAATATAAAGGCTGATATGAATACATTGTTTGACTTTTTTCGAAATCTTAATGATTATAGTGATGTTTCTATACCAGATCATGTTTTATCAGAAAATGATTTAGACATATTAGCAAATTTAGAAGTGAATGGTGTCATTAATCGACCAATATCTGATGATGAAATTTTACATTGTATTAAGATGTTGAAAAGAAATAGGTCGGCAGGATTAGATCATATCTATAATGAATATCTTAGCTCGACCTGTCACGTGATGTTACCCATTTATAATCGACTATTTAATCTAATTTTAGATACAGGTGTTTTCCCAACTAGTTGGCTATGTGGAGATATAGTCCCTATTTTTAAGAAAAAAGGTTGTCAGTCTGACCCTACAAATTATAGACCAATTACTTTACTTAGTGCTTTTGGGAAACTTTTTACTTCAATTATAAATGTGAGACTTAATGAATTTTCAGATGAAATGAATGTTATTTTAGAAAATCAAGCAGGTTTCAGGAAGAATTTTTCTACGATTGATCATATTTTTACACTTCATTTACCTATTGAATTATATAAGAAATCTAAAAGAAAATTATTTTGTGCCTTTATTGATTTTCAGAAGGCGTTTGATTCCGTTTGGAGAATCGGTTTATGGAATAAATTGTTAAATTCTAATGTAGATGGAAAATGCTTTAAGATAATTAGGAGTATGTATCAAGGAATTAAGGCAAGAATTAAATGCAATGGTAATTTTTCTGAATTCTTCCCTTGTCAGATCGGCCTCAGACAAGGCGAAAACTTATCACCTTTCCTTTTTTCTATTTTTCTAAATGATTTGGAAGATTTTCTGAAGTCAAAAAATGTGACTGGCTTACAAAATATCACTTCTATGTGTGAAAGGGATTTAGAATTGTACATTAACTTATTTGTCCTGCTCTACGCAGATGACACTGTCTTGATGTCTGAGTCTGCTGAAAATTTACAAGAAATGTTGAACAAATTTTCTGAATATTGTGATCTTTGGAAATTAAATGTCAATGTAGAAAAAACCAAAATTGTCATTTTTGGCAGCAGATCGACTTCATCTATTGATTTTAGTTTTAATGACAAAAATATTGAAGTTGTTAAAGAATTCAAATACCTTGGAGCTAATATAAAATCATTATATGACAAGTCTATTAAAGCTATGTACAACGTTATATCAAAATGGAGAAAACATAATCTTTCTATTGAATGTGCCCTAGATTTATTTGATAAAATTGTTTTACCTATTGCTACTTATGGATGTGAAATATGGGGATTTTCGAACACTTCCATTTTTGAAAAGCTGCATCTCAAATTTTGTAAATATATATTGAATTTAAGAAAAAATACTCCAAATTGTATTATTTATGGAGAACTTGGACGTTACACTACAGATATTTCAATTCAGACCAGATTGATAATGTTCTGGGCAAATATTGTACAGCCAAAAAGAAATAAATTTTCAAGTTTATTGTATTCACTAGCATTCACTAAAGATTTACCATGGTTTAGATATGTGAAAGATATTTTGAACAAAAGTGGCCTCAGTTACTTATGGTCTAATCAGTATGTTGGAAACTTAAATTGGCTTAAAGGACAATTGAAATTAATACTTATTGATCAGTTTAAGCAAGGATGGTATAGTGAAGTTTTTAATTCGCCAAAATGTATTAATTATAGAATTTTTAAGACAGAGTTTAAATTTGAAAACTATTTGAATTCATTAACTCCTCGAATTAGAAATATATTCTGTAAATATAGATCAGGAAATTTCAAATTGCCAATTGAAACAGGAAGATGGAGAAATATACCTCGTTCTGATAGAAAATGTACCCTTTGTAGTAAAAACGAGGTTGGTGACGAGTTTCATTATTTATTTACATGTAATTTTGAACCTATTTTACCAAGACATAGATTTCTTCCGCATTTTTGTCAACAAAACCCAAATATTTTGAAATTTCATTCGCTGTTTAATAACTCAGATGTTTATGTTTTGAAAAAAGTATGTAAATTTTTATCAGTTGTTCAGGAGAGGGTAAATGTAATCCTCTAAGTTATCATTATCATATTCCACGCATGCATTAGATACTATTTATATATGTAAATATTTTCTCAACCATATATGTTTATATGTGAAATGAGAATAAATCATTGTCATTGTCATTGTCATTGTCATTGGAATACCGAATTGATTATTAGAATACTCTTACCGCTTGGCAGCTCTGAAATAGAAAAAAATATATATATATATACTGTTTGCTGCGATAATGAATGAAATATTCATTTGAGAATGAAACTAATCTATGCGAATATCGTTAATAATTTTACTAGAAACCTCAAACTTTAAGCCGTAGACGCCACATGAGGTTTAAATTATAAAGTGTATAGGTTGACCTTTAAATCTTTACCCTTCTTTTATGTGATATTTGAAATTTAGAAATTAAGAAACCACAATCACTTGAAATACGAAACTAGAAAATAATGAAACCAAATACAGAAGAAGGAGAAAAAGAAAGGAGGGGATCTCCAACAGCACTCGGCTGCAGCACCCACAGCAAAAAACCCCAAAACATCCAATGCAAAAACACAGTGCAAACACTCAAAGAAAGAGACGTAAAAGGGTCAAGAAACACAAACTCGCACCACAGAAACATGAAACACAAAAAACCACACATAAACCACTGAGATCAATGGGCAAACTATGTCAATTAAGGACGGCCATCTGCCACGCAAGTAGCAGACGATGTGGTTCTCACCAAAGTCGCCAAAAAGATTAGATCATATCTTAGGGAAGAGTAAGAATTAATGTTTGCCACCATTCACTGCTAGAGACCATACTTCTAGACATAATTCTAGATACGACGCATTAGAAATACCTCTTTTTGGATTATGAATTCTCATCAATTGTACTTTTAAGCAAAATGATTCAAAGCGGAACATGGTAAAGAGTGAGTGGATCCAAATTTTGTGTTGGGACCATTCAGAGGCTAAAAGTCATTTGAATCTAGTATTTTAGAATGCTGAATAATAATTTTAAAACAGTTCAATCATTTTTTCACTTAATTTACATTAACTTCGGTACAGACGATATTACATTAAATGTTACTTCGGTACAGACGATACAGCTGTGGAATTCCATCAAGATAAACTTATTCTTCTACACACCTGGTCTCACTCCAAGTTTCAGGATTCGCTTCTATTCTCGCGGAAATAATTTCGAATAAGATAACTTTTCCTTTTCTTTCCTGTCCATATGTGTTACTAGTACTCTTCGATTAAAAATGTTCGAATAAAGCAATAATTGTTATAACTGGCATTTTTAGTTCATTCGTGTCTTGTAATCTTTGAAATTTTTTCAACCGTCATCAAAGTTCTCTTCCAGTCGACGCATAAAATTTGCGTGATATTACATTTGACTCTATTTTTATCAAAAAAGACTTCAAAAATTACCTTTGCATGGCTGCGAATTACAATCAATCGATCTTAACGAATCTCCACTGCACCTTCTTCCAGCGTTTTGAGGTGGAGGGTTAGTACAGCTTCTTTCCTGTTTCTGCTTTCCACCACCACATGTTTGAGAACATGTTCCATCGTTTACCCATGCTGACCATTGGCCATCCACTTAATTAAGAAGATTTCTATTGTTTTGTATAACGAATAATTGTTATGGGAGAATGGAGATGACATCTATCGCACCATATATCTAAATCCCTTACAAAGTTATGAAAAATGCAATAAAACAATTTCTAAGTCATTACAAAGAAGATCTGTAAACAGCTTTTTTGAATTAGTTCATCACCATTATTAATTTACACAGCCAATTCTGCCTCATATGAAATTCATGTGAAATTTACATGAACTTTACTTGAAAGTTCACATGAAATTGATGTGAAACGAAACATTTTACATGAAATTAATGTGAAGATTTTTACATGAATGTTATGTGAATTCAGTTTCCTGTGATGGTCACTTAGAAAAATTCATGTGAAGGAAATTTATGTGAAATTCATGTGAAATATTTTTCACATAAATCTCATGTGAAATTTATATGAATCTTACATGAACTTTCATGTGAAATTTACATGATGCTCATTTCATATGAATTTCATGTGGGGCACAATTGGCTGTGTATTGGTACCCCTCATAGAACTGTTCTATTACATTTTCTGTTCATACATTTACATGGTTGTGTATTACGTGAATGACAATGTTGAACGTCTGTTGCAAACTTTTCCAGCGTTTTGTGATGCAGGATTAGTTCTTAAATGATCTGTTCTTAAATGATGCTATTCAATTTGAAGACGTTTAACATTTATACCACTTGGTGAGTGTCACTGCTGGTGGACCAGGAGTCCCCGAGTGCACATGTAGCCAAGTTCGATCAATTTCGGTTGATCGTTTCTTCAACGCATTCTAAAATTTCTGTTATCAAAATTTCTTGAAATTTCTAAACAATGGGTCCTGCAGCATCATATCCCACCCATCCTACTACGTCTTTCGGTACACTTTTTCGACATAGTAATTTTCATACTTTTTTGGCATATTACATAGTTTAGATTTGAGGATCACTGACGAGGGTTCAGTAGCCGAACGTGCATGTCTGGTCCATGCTGCCAATCTATCTGTTCTTAAATGACAAATATGGATAATGACCATATCCCTGTTTACAGCACAAAATCGATAATTCGGAAAATCAGAAACCGAGGCATACGAAATCAGGATAAAACAGGAACAAAAGAAAACAAACAAAAACCTCCACCATATGAAAAGAAGCGAACTCCCGATATGAGAGTGAGACCAGGTGCCCAGGAAGAGTAAGCATCTCCTGCTTGCATGCAACACCCGCCGCTTAAATTCGGTAGAACTGTCACATTCGGTAACTTCCATTTCGGAAGACATAGAGTACAATCTTGGGTTGGATGGTTCAAATGGTCTACGACAGAATATCACCCATCATTCTGGAGAGTGGGACATCATAGTGTATGACGAGTTCCCCATATCGACCATAGAACTTCCTCAGTGACGATGTTAGTCGGTCACAAGCAAATCCCTGACTGAGAAGCTTATCTGAAAGACGCCTAGATCTCAGAGCAAAATCCGTATATTTCGTACTTGCTCTGGCATAGCGTATCAACTGAGATATGAACACGCCATAAGCAGGCGATGAAGGAATGTTGCTACTCAGAAAAGGAAAGTTTGTAATGCTGAAATTGAAGTCGTCACGTTTGTCATAGAGTGAGGTGTTCATGTGACCATCAGTGTCGTAGGACAACATTATGTCCAAATAGGATGCTGAATTATTTGTCTCTGTAGTTTCTTTGACTTCAAGCTCTGAAGGATAGATACTGCTCAGGAAATCCGCGAATTTTGGATTATTGATGGACAACACATCGTCTATGTATCTGTAAGTGAAGTTGAAGTCAGAAGCTAAGTATCTTTTCCCTTCAGAGACCAGAGATTGAATGAATTCAGCTTCGTACGAGTAAAGAAAAATGTCGGCAAGGAGTGGGGCACAATTGGTCCCCATTGGAATTCCGACAATTTGCTGGAAGACCTTTCCTCCAAACACCACAAAAATGTTGTCGATCAAAAAGTTTAACATCTGAATAATATCTGTTTCAGTGTACTTATTTTCAGAATCGGACTTTTCTTTTACAAAGTAGGTTTTGTCATAGTTCACAACAATAAATTTGTATTTGCGATTACCGTTCTTACTTGTAAACGCATTACATATAATGTTTGCGAGTCTTTCTTTCAATTTAGAATGTGGAATTGTAGTGTAAAGTGTCGAAAAATCAAAGGCTTTGATCGAATGAACTTTACTAAAATGAGTGGATTTCAGATGTTCTAAAAGTTTCTTCGAATTCTTTAAAATCCACATCTGGTTGATACCACTGCGAGAATATACTGTCGAACAATATTTTTGAAGCCCAGATTTGATTTCAGATAAAACTTTGGTGAGTAAGATCGATACAGATTTGGTAGAACATTTTGAGGAACCAGCGATGAAACGTTGTTTGAACGGATTCTTATGCATTTTAGGTATGCAGTATAAGTATGGTAAATCTAAATCTAAATTGTTAGTTTGGAAGCCAAAGGAAGCAAGAGCTGATTTGTGGTTATCTATTATTTCAGAGGCAGAAAGGTTTGTAGGGGTGTAAGTGGGATGCTATTCAATTTGAAGACGTTTAACATTTGAACAACTTCTCTTCTGTATTTGCATTCCTCTACGACATCCTTTGGATGCAAACAGGAGACGCTGCCTCTCCCCGGGTACCTGGTCTCACTTCGGATTGTTATTCATTCCGAGGTTCGCAACCGTTCAAATGGAATTTCTAATGATTTTCCCTTACCTTCTTGACTTTGAGACTGATCATGAATAACTGATAGGTACTTCTTCTTTGAAATTTATTGGAACATGTTCCGTCGTTTACCAAAGCTGACCAACTGCAGTCAACTTTAAACTCTAATGACATAACATATTTTGGGAGAAGAATTAATATAAGCTTCTGGCTTCTTTTCTTACCCAACATAATTGTACTTTCCTATGACTTTTATGTGCATGTAATGCATTGTGACTAAATAAATATGTTTAAACTAAAATTACATGAGAACTTAAGCTTGGATTTTATCTTCTAAAGAAATGCCGAAGAAGCACAGAGATGTAAGAGATCACCCGAAACTTGCTTCTTTACTTCAAACTTCGTTTGGTCTATTAAAAATTCAGGGGATGTGATTGAAAAAATGAAATCAAGAAATTTTGAAGCAAATACGATATCTTCATACGACTTTTCTAATATGTACACCACGCTTCCTCACGACAAAATAAATGATCGACTGTCCAAACTCATTAAATGGTGTTTTGATCGAGAGGGGAAAACTTATATTTGTAATTCTGAATCGAAGGGTTTCTTTTCCGCCATAGATTACAAATCATACAAATCATGGACATGTGGTGACCTGTGTATTGCCTTGTCCTTCCTTTTGGACAATATTTATGTAAGATTTGGTGAGAAATTCTACAAGCAGGTTGTAGGGATTCTAATGGGTACTAATTGTGCGCCTCTTGTTGCAGATTTATTTTTATACACGTATGAAAAGGAATTTATCCAAAATCTTCAAAAACAAAGAAAAAATGATGATGTGAAATGTTTCATTGGTACTTCTAGGTACCTGGATGATATTCTTACTATCGACAATCCTGTTTTTGAGAAATATAAAAATGTTATTTATCCACAAGAATTGATTTTAAACAAGGAAAACGTTTCAAACACAGAAACACCATTTTTGGACCTAAATATCAAAATTGTTAACGGAGAGATCCATACAAGTGTGTATGACAAAAGAGATGATTTTGGATTTAACATAGTAAATTTCCCCTGGCTTGACGGTGATGTTCCTAGATTACCGTCCTATGGTATCTATATTTCACAGCTCATCCGGTATGCTAGAGCATGTACTGATGTTTTGGATTTTCATAGTAGAAATTTACAAATTACCAAGAAACTTTTAGGACAAGGTTTTCGCTTTCACAAACTAGTAAAAGACTTTCTGGAAATTTTACAAAAATTATTGTCAACTTCTTCTGAAATTCGGACCAATACAGGCAACAGAGTATATTACTTTGGGTATTTCACAACCTGCATTTTATGGTGACATTATTAACAAGATAAGAAGGATCAAAGATAGACAACATCACTATCGAAAATGCGTCACAATCATCAAAAGCCTTTTATACCGTGGGTATGATCCCAATGTCACCAGACGGACACCAGGCTTGGTACTTGACCAATCTACAGTCTTGTACAAGCGCATTCTTAAAACTTGCACTCTGGCTGACTGTGACGACGGGACTCCATGACGGGCCCTGTCCAAACCTCTTTAGAGAAGACAGGGCCCCGACCACCTGTCCTCTCTGAATGTCAGTCGGACTCCTCGGGTGATAACATACATGGGCTCGCGGCGGCAGAGCACGGATTGTATTACATACGCCCTCTTTTTATACCCATTTACATATTCATCTGTGTTGCTTGGGCCCCTGCGTGTTGCAGTCTTGTTTGTGTGTGGTCATCTGACAGTGAGGAGGTTGTTTTACACCAAAATTGTACGTTCTTCGAGACCTCTGGGTAATCGGGAAAGTGGGAGGGTTGTGCGCACGTAATCCAGGATAACCATACCTTTTGCTATTTCCGTGGCAGATGGCCGTCCTAAGTCGGCACCGGTTGCCCATTGGTCTCGTTGGTTTATGTGTACTCCTTTGTGTTTGATGTTTCTGTGTTGTGCGTTGACGTTCCTTGTCCCTTACGCGTCTCTTTGTGCTTGTCTGCTTTGTGTTTTTGCATTGGGTGTTTTGGGGTTTTGCTGTGGGTGCTACAACCTGGTGTTGTTGGAGATCCCCTCCTTTGTTTCAAGCTATACCTTTACATAAGGAATCCAGGAGAGCGTCGTAAATAGCTTTATCTATTTTATATGTGGTAAATCTCATTTTATAAATACAAATGTATTTATATTTTGAATAACTTTTATTGAACAATTATTTTCAACATCCAACGAAAGCATTTTGTAAACGAATAGAAAATAGCATTTGATCTACATGTATATGATAGCACCATTCATGAATTATGTGGTGTTTTTAGTTAGCAATTTCATTCGCTTTTGTATTCAATTAATTCAATAAGATATAAGTGAAAAATATCAATTCAAGAAATGCTTGCATCGTCTGCAGAAATGCTTATTTTTTAGAAGTCAGTGGCGGAGTCAAGGGTGGGGGACGTAGGGGTGTACGCCCCCCCCCCCCCCCCCCCCCCCACCTACAATTTGCAAATCATAGGTAAAACGATCATTTTCCAATAAAAAGAGTAAATATTAGTAAATATTAACTACCTGTTAGTTAACATAATTGTCATATGCATCAATTTCATTTCATTAATCAGTTTCATTCATGATAATGGGTCCGAAAAGGCTGAAATTCGTTAGTTTCAGGGGGGCTTCGCCCCTTTGTCACCCTACAAGGGCTCTGCCCTGGACCCGCTGGGGACCTGGGCGGTCCCCAGACCCCTCGCCTTTTTTACGCCTCCTCTAACTCAAAAGCTGAATCCTCCACTGGAAGTGGATCAATTATGTAGGTCACTCGGTTCAAGATATTGTTTTTAGTAGGAAAGTGAAAATCACATGTGAAATATATGACCTCTAACTTACCATTTAACAGATATGGTAGATCTCAAATCAGAAAAGAAGATCATCCATTTAGATCATGGCCAATAGGTAAAATTATTTTGGGAACAAAAGAAAGGTATTATCATAAGAAATACATTAAAATAAACCATCCTAATTTTTCGAACAGTAGTTTAAATATCTAGGTTAATGTCTCAAGGTCTTGTAACAAGGAATATCAAATCCTTGGGTTTTTACTTACCAATTACATGTAAAAGGTTTAGACAACTCTTTTCATAGGTCAAATTTTAAGATAAAGGAGGGCATCTCCAAGCAAACTTTGTAGCAATACCCATCGTAAAGCACAAAAACACCTTATGCGAAAACACGGGTAGACAAGCACAAGACAAAATACGTAAACGAGACATATGACAAAGAAACATGAAACACAAAAGACTACAAATAACCCAACGAGACCAATGAGCATCTAGGTTCATTTCACTAGGTCATAAATCATTGATGGCATGTGTAAGAAGATCATAAGATATATACGTGTCGAATATCAAGCACTATCACTTAACAATCAAAAGATATACACAAACTTCATTTTTCTTAAAGTAGGTCAAATATCTCAGTCAAGGTCACTAGGTCAAATATTATGGTATGTCTAGAAAGGTCTTGTCACAAGGACTACACATGTGAAATATCAAAGCCCTATCACATGCAAAGGTCAGAGGTAAAGGGGTGTGACAGACATACAAACAGACAGAGGAACAAAACATACAGACGAAAAGTAGAACAGACGGACAGACGGATAACGGACAGCTTCGCTGTACTTCAAAAACGACAAAAACTACTTGCGTAACTAAAGATAATGAAAATGACGATAAGATAATTTCTCATTCATTACAAAATATAATTGCAAATGGCCACTTACTGATTTTTTCATAACAGTTTCTACTTTAAGGGAAGCCTTTAGAGAACCAATCAAGTTTATTTACCTGGACAAGGTTGTGAATTACAATCTATCGATCTTGTCGAATCTCCGCGGCAACTTCTACCAGCGTTTCGGGGTGCAGGGTTAGTACAACTTCTTTCTTGTTTCTGTTCCCCTCCACCACATGTTTTAGAACATGACCCGTCCTTTACCCAATCTGACCATTGACCATCCACTTAAAATTAGAAGATTTTTTTTATAATTATAACATATATATTGGATCACCGCTAAGGAGGAATGGAAATAACGTATATTGTGCTAACTCATTCTTTGGATATCCGTTGATTCATACATTCTCACTATCTGCCGTGTTTCCATATACTAGTACAAAATGTAAAGCAATATGTCCCCTCTTCTTCAAAGGGGGGGGGGGTATGCATAAAATGTATAAGAATTTTAATCTCTGAGAATTTCGCATCCTTTATAGGATTTCGTTTCTATATTTCAAAATTGCATTTTCCCATTTATTTACCTTTACATGGCTGTGAATTACAATCTATAGATCTTGTCGAATCTCCACTGCAGCCTCTACCACCGTTTCGTGGTGTAGGATTTGTACAGCTTCTTTCCTGTTTCTGTGTCCCACCACCACATGTTTTAGAACATGACCCAACGTTTATCCATGCTGACCATTGACCATCCACTTGAAAGAAGAAAGGGATTTTATAGTGTTACATTAGATAACTTGTATTGAAGATATTGTGCTACCTTATTCTATGGATATCCTTTGATTCATACATTCTCACCATCTGCCGATACGGTATTTTCAGATACTAGTACATGTACGAAATGTAAAGCAGTATGTTCCCTCATCTCCGAAGGGGGGGGGGGGGGCATAAAATATGTAAGTATTATAAGCTCAATGTGTTCCTCATCCTTTATAGGATTTCATTTCTATATTTCAAAATTGTATTTCCCAATTATTTACCTTTACATGGCTGTGGATTACAATCTATCGATCTTGTCGGCTCTCCACTGCAGCTTCTACCACCGTTTTGTGGTGAAGGATTTGTACAACTTCTTTCCTGTTTCTGTTTCCCCCCACCACATGTTTTAGAACATGTTCCATAGTTTTTCCATGCTGACCATTGACCATCCACTTGAAATGTACAGAATATTTATAGTTTAAACATTAGATAACTGCTATGGAAGAATGGGCATGGCATTTATTGTGGTACTTAATTCTTCTGATACCATTTAATTAATACCTTCTCGCTATCTACCGTATTTACATATACTAGTACTAAGTATAAAGCAATATGTCCCATCTATTTCGAAGGGGTCTTTAAAGGAAAAGCAGATGGCCGTCCAAAGTCGGCTCCGGGTGTATATTGGTCTCCTTCATTTCATGTGTTGTCATCAATGTTTAAAGTTTCTGTAGGTCTGTTCGATTGTTTTGTATGATGTTCTTGTGAATATTATTGAGTCTTTTAGCGATTTACAGTTTGTATGATGTCGTTTATGTCTTACTTTCTCGAGGGTTTGTTTCGCTTGGTGAATACAGGGTGATCATGCTGGAGATCCTTCCCTTTCCTTTTAACGATGTAAAATTCTCAGATAAAGAGTTCTTTAGGATTTCGTTTCTATATTCTCCATTGGCCTCGTTGATTTATGTGTAGTCCTTTGTGTTTGATGTTTCTGTGTTGTGCGTTGACGTTCCTTGTCCCTTATGCGTCTCTTTCCGTGCTTGTCTGCTTTGTGTTTTTGCATTGGGTGTTTTGGTGTTTTGCTGTGGGTGCTACAACCGGGTGTTGTTGGAGATCCCCTCCTTTGTTTTATATTTCAAAATTGATTTTCCCCCATTTATTTACCTTTGCATGGCTGTGAATTACAATCTATCGACCTAGTCAAATCTCCACTGCACCCTCTACCCCCATTTTGTGGTGTAGGATTTGTGCAGCTTCTTTCCTGTTTCTGTTTTCCCCCTCCACATGTTTTAGAACACGACCCGCCGTTTATCCATGCTGACCATTGGCCATCCACTTGAAAGAAGAAGATAATTTTTATAGTTTTAACATTGGATACATGTACTTGCTATGGAAAAATGGGCATGACATATATTCCGCTAATTCAATCTTTGGAAATATCTTGATTCATACCTTCTTACTATCTGCCGTATTTTCATATACTAGTAATTAATGTAAGGCTATATGTCCACTCTTCCTCGAAGGGGGGATTTAAAATATGTAAGAATTCTCAGCCAAAAGAGTTCCTCATCTTTTATAGGATTTCGTTTCCCTATTTCAAAATTGACTTCCCATTTATATACCTTCACATGGCTGTGAATTACAATCTATAGATCTTGTCGAATCTCCACTGCACCCTCTACCAGCGTTTCGTGGTGTAGGATTTGTACAGCTTCTTTCCTGTTTCTGTGTCCCCCTACCACATGTTTTAGAACACGACCCGACGTTTATCCATGCTGACCATTGACCATCCATGTTCACTTTTCAATGATAGGAAAGAGAAGAAAAGGCCTTTAAAGCGAGTTCTTGAAATTTTCTCAAAATATTAAAATCTTTCTCGCAAAGAAATATGTTAGAAATGTTACGTTTAGTTCACGTTTATTTTGCTGTGACAAAATCTTGAACGTTATCAATATTAATTGATACTTCTTCGCATTTTGCGAGCTTTTGTTGAAGTATTCATGGAAAACACATAACATATAACCAATAACCAATATAGCCATAAGCGCTGGCATATATGACTTATTCAGAAAAATAGAAGATGCATAGATATTAGACATTCCTTATCTCAAAGAAAAACGCCATACATAAATGCCTTCCTATTCACATGATTCAGTTAATAATTCAAAAAGAACGAAAACTTTAGCGGAAATGTCAACTATACATCAACAGACATATCCTAAAGGATGATGAAACGGAAAGTATCGACTTAGTAGAATATAAGTGATCGTGTTCACATAATTAGTGATCATGTGACAATATGATAAATATGGATAATGACCATATCCCTGTATACAGCACAAAATCGATAATTCAGAAAATCAGAAACCGAAGGCATACGAAATCAGGATAAAACAGGAACCAATACAAACAAACAAAAACCTCCACCATATGAAAAGAAGCGAACTCCCGACATGGGAGTGAGACCAGGTGTCCAGGAAGAGTAAGCATCTCCTGCTTGCATACAACACCCGCTGCTTCAATTCGGTAGAACTGTCACATCCGGTCGACCCCTCTTATTTATTGAAAAACAGTGTTCATGACCGCAATAGATGAAGTGACAAATATGGATAATGACCATATTCCTGTATAAGCACAAAATCGATAATTCAGAAAATAAGAAACTGAAGACATACAAATGTTAAACGTCTCCAAATTCATTAGCATCATTTAAAGGCAGATTAATTAACAGCGTGGACCAAACATGCACGTTTCGGGTATTGAAAGCTTGTCAGTGATCCTCAATCCAAACAATGAAATATGGCCAAAATATGTGATTATTATGTCCAAATATCCCGAAAGACGTAGCAAGATGGCTGGGATATGATGCTACAGGACCAAGGTTTCAGAAAGTTATGAAAATTTTGTAGACAAAAATCAGGATAAAACAGAAACCACAGCAAACAAACAAAAACCTCCACCATATGAAAGAAGCGAACTCCTAGCGACACACAAGTTTCTATGGTTTTAATTTGTAAAAGGAACATTGATTGCCTAGAATGAAATAAAAAGGAAGCCTAAAGACTCAACATCCCTTATGATTTTTATTCAGTAATTACCGCGGAAGAAGATAGATACTGTTTTGTGCCAATTTACATGTAAAAATCACATCCGTCAGGTCAATAGTTCTTATTTTCAGACATGTATCTATATTGTGTATGTCCAGAAGCGGATCAACGGAAAATTCAATAAATATTACCAAAAACAAGATTAGAGGTTTTTATTTCAAAGAAGGTATGGTGATTAAGTCAGTTACGTCATTTGCTACATCGAGGTCATCAGGAATATGCCTTTTATACTTTTAATCATATTCACATAGATAGAATCCTGATGCAAATCATAAAAATATACCAATTTCTAATAAGGGGCCAATCTCAATGTAAACATTTGTATATAGTAAATAATTCGTAAACAAATATTGAATCTGAAGACGTTAAACATTGAGTCGTTGCAAACCTTATAATAAATTATTTGATTGTTAAAATCTTTAAAAGTGAATATTGAAATACTTGTAAAGAAGCCGACTGGCATGTACATAAACCTGAGAGGGAGATCAAGTATTGAATATCCCATATCAGTTTGTGAGAAAATATCTGGCAGTGCTTTATTTAAAGTTGTATCTAAAACTGAGAGCCGAAAATGTCACAATATACCGAAATTTATCATGATATGTAATGATAAACTTGACAAACATTTCCGATAACCGAAAAGAAGCAATTGACAATGCAACGACAATCAAACATTTTCATGAATAATTTTCACTTGACCGTTTCATAACCACAAAATAAGTGGATTGATTATCAAGTGAATAATGAATATTTTTCTTGAAAATGGCTGTCATCTAGCGTATTTTGATTTCTCGAGGTGGGCCCATAGCTATTATTGTATAGTATGGCCTAAAGAACGATAGGGCCAAGTTTCATGCTTTCCTGAAATTTTTCATAATTATTTCACCATTCAGATGGACTATGTTTGTTTGCTTTGGTTCCTGTTTAGTCCTGATTTTGTATGCCTTCGGTTTCTGATTTTCTGAATTATCGATTTTGTGCTGTATACAGGGATATGGTCTTTATCCATATTTGTCATTTAAAACGTATACACGTCAGAATAAAAATGTACCCCAACGCCGCTACCGGAGAGCAGTTCAGCTCTGGGTATGTAGCATGATTCATGTGATAGTTGAATAGGTTTAAACTTAACAGTAGGGCGGCCAAGCCGGATTTGCACGTGCGGCGTAAAAAGGAAAATGTGAGTCCGCGAATGCATGACGCACTCTTTCTCGTCGAAGAAAATATGGACGCCCCCGAATTTTGGTCCTTTTCCGAAAGCTCTAGACAGCACAATTTTTCATTTCAGCAAATAAAATATCGTCAAACTTTTGCTTTTAGCTTTATATTTTACCCTCAATTAGTTTATTTTAGACAAACCTGACATTTTAATTACTAAATCGATGATTGAAGTTGGCTAAATTTTCCCGGGAAAAATGCCCCAAAAAGTGGAAAATAAAAATGAGGTACAAAAAAATGGTCCCTCACAGATTTTTATAATATTTTCAAAAAATGACATTCACATCGGCATCTTTCAAATATCAACAAAATACTGAACCACTTTTTCATATATTGAAATAATTCCCGTTTGCAATCAGCTGGTGTTAGCTTCGTTTCGGCATGCGCAGAATCACGATTTTGCACCCAATACACATTGAACGTGTGTCACATTGTAAACATGAATGAATGACTTTATTCGGAGTTTAACGTATTTTGTGTATGAAAAAGTATAACTGTTGGATGATTTTTATCTCGTGAACCCATTTCTAACCTTGGAATTGCAATTAAGAAGAGATTAATGAAGGTTTCAAGCTGTTTTTGTCCAACCTGACTTCACGAAGGCCGATGTCAGTACAGTGCCAGTGTCGGTGTGATGTAAACTTGATGACGCAAAAACACGGTACGACTTGTGTACTTCACATACATGTACTTTCTTTAGTTCAGCTCTTTGTTTATATAGTGAAATGGATGCTAGGCCGATGCCTCGATGACGAAATTAATCTAGGAACCATTGAAAACATCGACTTTTTCCTCAAGCTCAAGGTAAATAAACAAATTTGTAAACAAATATTTTTTTTCTCTTTCTCGTTCTCTCTCTCACACATACATATACACACTTTACTAATACTACCAAGATATGTAATAATTTTCAATCACTGAACTGATCAGCTTATTAAGTTCATTTATGTGCCTTTATTTTGACCAACCAAGCCTAACCCCCCCCCCCCCCCCCCCCCCCCCACACACACACACACACACTCCATTGGGCCCTAAGCCATTTTTTTAAATTTAAAAAAAATTGCACTTTGTCATTCACAAGTATACATGATAATATTATTATAAATGTATTTTTTTTTATTCAGAAAATAAAGTGAAAAGAGAAAAGAGACTGAATGGGGGGGGGGGGGGTTACTCACATTTACATTCACATAAACATATAAAATGCAAAATGCAACATGGGTAATTTAAACTATGAATTTCTAGATAGATAATATATCATAATATAATTTGATTATCTTCTAGTTCAAGTCATTAAAAATAATTTTTCATGAATTCCATTGGTTGAGTGTTGAATTTTAATATCAATACTATTCTTTCCAGTGATAAATTTATGATTGCTAAATGAATAACATATACAATCAAATAGTTATAAAGGATTAATACAATTTAAGTACAATTAATGAATCATTTTGAATTTTTCAGTTTATGACTATGCATTCGTGAAAATTGTATCAAAATAAACAAATAAATAAATGAGTAATAAACTAATTGAAAATGTAAAATTACTTTTTCAGGTCAAACTTGTTAGAAGAAATCTTGCTGTCTGAAAATCACCAAGTGGCTTATTATATGGAAGGCATGCATTTAAAAGGAATTATTGATTGGAAATTGTGTACTATAGACTAGTATATTGATATCATATTCTACATCGAATTGGTTTGAAGATTGTGCATATTGCCATCATATTCTTCTTTGTGAATTGTGAGTGTGCAAAAATACCATACAAATGGATTATTCACAGAAGATGGAAGAGTTCAAGACCTGTCAAAATTTCAGAAAACAATTAACATGATTAATGACTGTGAATCTTATTGGACAATGGCAGATATAGTGAGATAATGAAATAAATATTTTTTGTGAATTCTTGCAGAGGATGAATTGGTCAATTGAATTTCTTCTTTATGATATAGGAATTTAAATTCAACTGTCATGGATCATGGGCACATCAAATTATAATAGTTATTTCTTTCGTAGTGACTATCTGGAGTAAAAAAGTAAATATAGTCTTCCTTGCAATAAAAATCACATATTTGTATCTTTTGTTTTCCAATTATTGAAAGCTCCTGCGCATTAAACAGAACAAAATTGGAATTTTTATATTGATTTTTCTCGGATACAATTAGTATATTTCAAATTTTGGATGTATTGTCTGGCATATCCAAGAAAATGTCATTTTTCCCTTGTGCGTGGCAGTTTTGTACTTGATCAGAGGAAATTAGGAAGGTCGCTGGAAAAATCTTCGGTCTGTTGAATTCTGGTGATATTTTTTTACAATCTAAATGTTTGCTCATCATAAGGTTAAAACAACCTTTCCTTCTAGAATGGTAAATTTGAATTTATATTCTGCTTTGTGAATTTCTGATGGCGAAGCGTTCGGTCGATTGACGATCTCTCCAAAATTGTCGAAACTGTGCAGCATGTCGGGGTACATAAATGAGGTACAAAAAAATGGTACCTCACTGATTTTCATAAAAATTGAGAATTGAACACTTGGATATATTCTCCAAAACATATGAAAAAATTAAAGAACCACTTTTTAATATTTTTGAAAACAATCCCCCTGTTTGCGAGGAAGGGGGCATGGAAGTCGAACGTTAAGAGTACTGCTGTCATTTTGTCGGCTGATTTTCGACATATTTACAGAATAAAACATCACATCTTGGGTATATTTAGAGACGTACATAAGCTTAAAGAGTTTTTAATCTTTTAAAATCCGATGCCATCAATTTGCATTGCTGTTATTAGTATTTTTCTGCTGTGAATGTGTTTCGAAAAAATGCTTAGTAACGGCGACGCGAACTTCGTTCGATATTAATGCGCCGTTCTTAGCAACGGTTGCCGTCACGCGCAAATCTGGCTTGGCTGCCCTACTGTTAACATTTGTACGACGTACAACGCGAATTCAACAGCGCCATCAATATATTCAACTCTTCTACAGTACTTTTTAGACAGTAATGTCCGTCGTGTTTCTATAGCGCTGCGGTATTGTTATCGTCTGTTAGTCACCTTTTTCTTTTCTCGTGAGAAAGTTCAATTTTGATTATACATTTCATTTCCAGAATTTGTAGGCCTAATGGTTGTGAGTTTTGGATTATGATATTGGGGTTTGTGTTTGATTAAAAGGGGATCTCGAACAACACTCGACTGCAGCACCCACAGCAAACTCCAAAACACCCAATGACAAAACGCAGAACAGATACGTACACAGAGAGACGCAAAAGGGACAAGGAACACCAACTCACACAATAGAAACATCAAACACAAAAAACCTAATAAAAGAAACAACGAGACCAATTGGCAACCGGTGCAGACGTAAGACGGACATCTGCCAAGTATGTAGCAGTCGGTGTGGTTATCCGGATTACGTTTGCACAACCATCCCAATTTACCGATTACCAGACTTCTTCAAGAAAGCACAATTGTTATGTAAAAAAAACCCTTGACTTTCCCTGATCTCTGGATAAAAGTATGACATATGCATTGAAATTTATATGCATATTTTGGCGAGTTATCCTCATCAGTGGTGTTTTTATGCCTTGTAACATTTAATCATCTCATTCTCTTTCCCATGAGTCAAAGGTATGTTTCAAAATGTTAAACTTATTCAAATCCATAGCATCATTTAAGAATAATTAAAATTGCAGCACGGACCAGATAATTTTTAAATGTGTGTAATCTTAACTTCTAGTTGGTCTTTAGTACCCACTCACAAATACCTGTGCATGGTTGTATATTACAAGGGATGGTTTTAAATTTCTTTCCTTGACATTTTGCACCATTTGTACATCGTCTAAATTGATACTGTACACCTTCGCCGCACGTCCTTGTACAAGATCCAAGATTTATCCAATCTGACCATGTTCCTATTATATCTGAAGAAAAAAGAAATATACGTTAGATATGGTTTGTCATTTTTATCTATATATATTTGACACAAAGGTTACTCGGTTACAACACCCAAAGCAAAGCTCAAAAACACCCAATACAAAACCACAGAGCAGACATCCACAGAAAGCGACGCAAAAGGGACAAGGCACACCTACAAACACCATAGATACATGAAACACACTAAAAAAAACACATAAACCAACGAGACCAATGACCAACCGGCGCCGACTCATAAGGACAGCCATCTGCCACGCAAGTAGCAGACGGTGTAGTTATCTGGATTACATGCACAGAACCTTCTCACGATTCAATACCTCCAAAAATTTCATCTATCTGATGACAATATTCTTTTATTTTATCACTTCTTTCAGAGAATTATAATTGCCGTTGGCTTGATATCGGTTGAAGCGCTCGATATGGTGTCTCAATTTAATTAACAGCCCGGACGGATTTTCGTATACCATTTTGTGTTTTATGTTAGACGTATGATTTCCCCGTTCTTACAACTATTGATGATTTCCTTGGTATTTGTTCTCTCTTGTCCTTTTGTTGTCGCTTATTGTCCCTGTAACATGTGTAAATACCCTGTCGTGTTGCTTATAAATCTACTGTAGGAATCTAATTCCCTAAATACAATGTTTAAAGTCTTCAATTTCATTAGCATCATTTTAGAGCAGATAAATGTCTTCTTTATTATGTAGGTTTTCCATGAAAAGACCTTGCTATATTTATTCAACAAATGCTTGTTAGGGTAGAATTCTGCTCATCGAATTAAGCTGAAATACTTATCCCGGGCAGTAGACACAATACCACATAGATTTACAAATAATTTTATCTGCTCTTAAATGATGCTTATGAATTTGAAGACGTTAAACAATCAAGTCTGCTCCTGGTGCATATTTCTCTCACTCCCTACCTTTTTGGGTTTCCTTTTTTGTTTTGATCAGTGAATGAAAGTCAAATTCAAAACCCGAAATCCTGATTAATGAGAAACAAAAATTAGGAATTTGAATATTATCTCTTCTGTGGAAGGGTTGTGCGCATTTTATCCTGATAAACTTACCATTTGCCTTTATCGTGAAGATGATGACAATGGTGGCTATTTGGCCTCGTTGCTTATTGTGCAGTCTTTTTTGCTTCATGTTTTGGTACTTTGCTTTTTTGTCATCTTACCTTCGGTGTCTTTGGTTGAACGTGTCCACACATTTCATTTCTTTATATATTTTTTTGCAATCCTGTTGGTGGTCCCTACTTTATTCTGAAGTACACTATAATTAATGTATTTTAAATTCTTTACCTTGACATGCTTGATTGTTGCATTCTATCGTCCTTGATGATTCCCCGCTGCATTGTACTTCATCAAACCAACTTCTCCAATTTGTATAACCGCCATTATCCGCTTTGCACTCTCTTGTTTGTCTTTGTACACCCCCGCCACACGTGATGGAACATTGACCTGAGTTACTCCATGCCGACCATTGTCCTTGTTTTTCAAAGTGTACATATTAGCGTGTAAATAAGTTCATCCATTCTTGTAAAATATGGACTTTTGATGAATATTAAACAAACGATTAATAGTTGAATAAAATCATCGGATAAAAAATGGTAAAACAATTGAAATTCTATATTATGTCATCATACAAGCAGACAAAGCTTCAAATTATTACACATTTACTTGCAAAAAGTACTATTTCGATAGTCTAGTTAAAGAGTTTGGTTTAAATTCGACACCTGGAAATCCCACTTACACCCCAATAAATCTTTCAGGCTCTGAAATAATAGATAACCACAAATCAGCTCTTGCATCCTTTTGCTTCGACACTAACAATGACAAATATGGAAAATGACCATATCCCTGTACACAGCACAAAATCGAAAATTCAAAAAATCAGAAACCGAAGGCATACAAAATCAGGATAAAACAGGAACCAACACAAACAAACAATTTTTGCAAAAACCTCCACCCTATGAAAAGAAGCGAACTCTCGATATGGGAATGAGACCAGGTGCCCAGGAAGAGTAAGCATCTCCTGCTTGCATGCAACACCCGCCGCTTCAATTCGGTAGAACTGTCACATCCGGTTACTTCCATTTCGGAAGACACAGAGTACAGTCTTTGGTTGGATCGTTCAAATGGTCTACGACAGAATATCATCCCTTCATCGCCTGCTTATGGCGTGTTCATGTCTCAGTCTATACGCTATGCCAGAGCAAGTACGAAATATACGGATTTTGTTCTGAGAGCTAGTCGTCTTTCAGATAAGCCTCTCAGTCAGGGATATGTTTGTGACCGACTTACATCGTCACTGAGAAAGTTCTACGGTTGATATGGGGAACTCGTCATACACTATGATGTCCCACTCTACAGAATGGTGGATGATATTCTGTCATAGACCTTTCGTACCATCCAACAAAAGATTGTACCCTATGTCTTCCGAAATGGAAGTTACCGGATGTGACAGTTCTACCGAATTGAAGGGGCGGGTGTTGCATGCAAGCAGGAGATGCTTACTCTTCCTGGGCACCTGGTCTCACTCCCATATCGGGAGTTCGCTTCTCTTCATATGGTGGAGGTTTTTGTTTGTTTGCTTTGGTTCCTGTTTTATCCTGATTTTGTATGCCTTCGGTTTCTAATTTTCTGAATTATCGATTTTGTGCTGTAAACAGGGATATGGTCATTTTCCGTATTTGTCATTGTTAGTGTCGAAGCCAGGGATATGGTCATTATCCATATTTGTTATCCACCATTCTGGAGAGTGGGACATCATAGTGTATGACGAGTTCTCCATATCGACCTTGGAACTTCCTAAGTGACTATGTTAGTCGGTCACAAACATACTCCTGACTGAGAAGCTTATTTGAAAGGCGCCTACCTCTCAGAACAAAATCCGTATATTTGGTACTTGTTCTGGCATAGCGTATCAACTGAGATATGAACACGCCATAAGCAGGCGATGAAGGGATGTTGCTACTCAGAAAAGGAAAGTTTGTAATGCTGAAATTGAAGTCGTCACGTTTGTCATAGATTGAGGTGTCCATGTGACCATCATTGTCGTAGGACAACATTATGTCCGAAAAGAATAGAATGCTGAATCATTCCATGTAAATATAACAAAATATCAAAATGCGCTTTCGCAATTTGATAGGGCGCCACACTTAATTAAGTTGTATGCTTTATTTTGTATAAAGAACAACTTATTCGAATTTATAGTTCGAAACATTAACATATCTTGTGCATCGAAATTTTAAATTATGTCTAGAATGCTGTTTATCAGCAGCATAGAAACACTTGTTTTTCTTTTCATGTTTTTTTTTTAAGATTGTACATAGCAGGGAATTAAAGTATCTCACCGGAACATGGTTGGTTGTTGCATGGCCTTGTCCGAGATGACGCACCATTGCATTGTGGTTTTTCATCGCCTTCGTCATACCCTCCATATCCCCTTCTTCCACTAATACACCGTCTTGTTTGCGTTCGGACACCTCCGCCACATAAAGCAGAACATTCACCGTTAGTCCATCTTGACCAATTACCTTGCAATGAATGATGTCACGTTTTCGTGGTTTCGTCATAATGAAATACGCTTAAGATTTGCTAGCAGATGACGCCTCCGGTTCCAAAAATATACTACTTTTATTTCTTTTAGATATGTATTACATTTTAATAACATTTGTTCATAGTATTGGTTAATGTATATCATATGCTTCTGAGGATCTCATTTAGAAATTCTAATGATTTTGCTTTACCTTCTCGACTTTAACACTCAATGACTGAATGGTACTCCTTCGATATTTATTTTAATTTTTGAATTATTATTATTTGAATATTTGAATTATACGTTTTGAGAAAATGATTGTTTGTATAAGTGTGCGGAAGTCGATTACAAAGCCCACTTCAGAATTCAAAAATACATGAAGCAATCAATTTAATTTGAAAAAAATAACAAAACAATAAAAAAAAAATGACACGAAGAAGGTCCCAAACAAATCGCCAAAATTTACAACTTCCCGCCTTATGAAAATTGAACAAAAAGTTCATTAAGGAGGCTTTAATTTATCAAGATATATATTTGTAAATATTAATATGTGTATTTATCATTCTTATCTCTTTATCTTTATTTTTTGATATTACAAAACAAAGGAGGGGATCTCCAATTGCAACAACACAAGGTTGCAGCACCCACAGCAAAACCCAAAACACCCAATGCAAAAACATAGAGCAGACAAGCAAAGAAAGAGACGCAAAAGGGACAAGGCACGTCAACGACAAATCAGAAACATCTAACACAAAGTACTACACATAAAACAACGAGACAAATGGGCAACCGGTGTCCGTGACAATTGATGGATACGTTTGATTCTCATCACAAATGATTCTGGTGTTCCTTTTGATTCACTTACTATTCAATAAGTTTTTTTTCTGTTTTATGTGGTAAATAAAAGTATAAAGCCTGTGTTTGTGAAACACGAATGCCCCCGGTGGCATCTTTGTTAGTATAAACGCCATTTTCTGTTGAGTACGTGAAAGGTCAAAGTCAAGGTGACGAAGGCAAAACTTTTTGCTATCAATGAAATGGTCTTCTCACAAGGAATACACATGTGAAATATGAAAGCCATATCACTTACTATTCAAAAGTTATGCCCAATGTTAAAGTTTTTGAAAAGTAGGTCAAAGGTCAAGGTCACGAGGACAAAACTTTTGGTATTAATGCAAAGGTCTTGTCACAAGGAATACACATGTGAAATATGAAAGCCCTATCACTTACCATTCAAAAGTTATGCCCAATGTTAAAGTTTTTGGAAAGTAGGTCAAAGGTCAAGGTCAAGGTCACGAGGTCAAAAATGTTGGTATCAATGGAAAGGTCTTGTCACAAGGAATACACATGTGAAATATGAACGCCCTATCACTTACCATTCAAAAGTTATGCCCAATGTTAAAGTTTTTGAAAAGTAGGTCAAAGGTCAAGGTCAAGGTCACAAGGTCACAAATTTTGGTATCAATGGAAAGGTCTTGTCACAAGGAATACACATGTGAAATATGAAAGCCCTATCACTTACCATTCAAAAGTTATGCCCAATGTTAAAGTTTTTAAAAAGTAGGTCAAAGGTCAAGGTCAATGTCACGAGGTCAAAAATGTTGGTATCAATGGAAAGGTCTTGTCACAAGGAATACACATGTGAAATATGAAAGCCCTATCACTTGCCATTCAAACGTTATGCCCAATGTTAAAGTTTTTGGAAAGTAGGTCAAAGGTCAAGGTCACGAGGTCAAAAATGTTGGTATCAATGGAAAGGTCTTGTCACAAGGAATACACATGTGAAATATGAACGCCCTATCACTTACCATTCAAAAGTTATGCCCAATGTTAAAGTTTTTGAAAAGTAGGTCAAAGGTCAAGGTCAAGGTCACAAGGTCACAAATTTTGGTATCAATGGAAAGGTCTTGTCACAAGGAATACACATGTGAAATATGAAAGCCATATCACTTACCATTCAAAAGTGATGTCCAATGTTAAAGTTTTTAGTTCGGACAAACAGACAAACAGACAGACAGACAAACAGACGGACAGGCCAAAAACTATATGCCCCCGAATCTGTGATTCCGGGGGCATAAAAATCATCTGTCTTTTGATATGATGATGCCCTCTTTATTTAGCGAGCTAAATGGAGATTGAACATATCTGCGCGTAACAGTTGTACGAAAAATCATTACCTCGATCCCGTTTGTGCCACTTATTCCAGAGTCGTTCATATCTTCTCGCTTCGCAGTCTGAAATATATATCATAAAACATGTTAAGGAGGCGTTATTTGTAACATTGAATTCAGAATATGAAATATATCATAGTTTGTTTTTTTTTTTATGCTTGCAAATGTTTCCTTATTGACAAATCGCTTTAAGAAAAGTCTTGAATATTCTCCCTAGTACATCTCCCTAAAGGAAGAAGCGCTCTCTAATGTTGAGAATGACAACTATGGATAATGACCATATCAAAATTATTCCCATTCCTATTAATGGTTTGATGAAATAATACATGTTTAAACTTGATTTGTTATAATTAAAATCAAAATTAAATTGATTGATAACTGAAAATCATAATCATTTTTTCTTCTTGGGGTTAAATGTAAACGTCTTCAAATTGAATAGCATAATTTAAGAACAAATAAAATGGCAACGTGGACCAGGCATGCACGTTTCGGGTACTTAACCCTCATCAGTGATCCTAAATCCTAAATCTAAACAATATGCCAAAAAGTATGAAAGTTACTATGTCGAAAAAGGGTACCGAAAGACGTAGCAGGATAAATAAATATGATAGATATGATATAAATATAAATATGGGACGATATCCCTAGCAAAACTACCCTTTATTGTCTACAGCGAGACCCAATTGAGAAATTTTCTATTCGTCTAGAACCAATGCCGTCCAAATATTTTGTATGGATGTTACAAAATTTACGATTAAATCAAAATTGTTAATCGTCTTCAAATTAATTAGCATCATATAAGAACAGATAATTTTACAGCATGGACCAGACGATCAATAAAGAGACAGACGATCAACCGAAGTTGATCAAACTTGGCTACATGCTCCCTCGGGGATTCTTGGTCCACCAGCAGTGACACTCAACAAAGGGTTCAGATGTTCAACGTCTTAAGACATCATTTAAGAATTGATAAATTTGCAGCATGGACCAGACATTGACGTTTCGCACACTTTACCCTCGTCAGTGATCCTCAATCTGAACAATGTAATATAGCCAAAGACTGTTAAATTTATTATGTCCAAAAATGTACCGAAAATATAGCAGGATGGGTAGGATATGATGCTACAGTACCCATGTTTTAGAAATTTCAAGATAATATATGACAATATAACACCATAATACTTCTAGTTGCTGAACCAAGGTTGCATACATCGCATGAAACAATTGACAATTTCATAACGAAGAATAACAAGAAAGACTCTAAGTAGACAAACTAGCATATATAGAGGCCGTGTCACACAGCCATTTACATATACATGAGTTAATTTTCCAGTTTTATCTTTCAATTTGAAATTCTAAAATGAAAAATTGAATCAATTTTCGATTTTCGTTTACCAAATTGAAGATGGAAAATGAAAAAAAAATGGTTCAATTTTCTATTTTTCATTAACGTTTCCGAGATGGAAAATTGAATTGTGGTTTAGCACACGGGGCAATTTTTAATAAACTTAGTATCCACTGTTCACATAGCTCACTTCAGACTTGACAAACATTTTTTTCTCATTTTTTGACTATTTTACGATTGAAAATCATAAAGGAAGATAGATTTCGAATTCTCATAACTATCGGTTTAAATTGTATGTCTATAAGAAGTAGGGAGGAGATCTCCAACCAATATTTATAGCACCAATATTAAACGTCTTCAAATTTCAAATCTTCAAAATATTGAACGTCTTCAAATTCAAACGTTTATAGGACAAATATTAAACGTCTTCAAATTCAGTAGCATCATTTAAAAGCAGATAAAGGAGTAGGTTCGGTAACCATGGAATTCGGCCCTGTCGTACTTTTCAATAAAATTTTGTATGTCAAATAACTGATGTCTGCAGTTTCTAAAACTGTTTTCTTTTTTCAAATATCTTCAAAATTGACGAAAATATGTGGAATTGTTTGAGGCATGGTATAGCGTATTGAGCGACATCAGTGACGTCGTCACATGACGTCCTCACGACGTTGTGTCGCCATAAGAAATTTATGAACAATTGTTATAACGGAAACAATAAATGAAAATAGAAAGTATTTACATTTACGATTAAATCAGACGATTTGAAGAGATAGTCACTAACGCAGTCTTTCCCAATATATCGGTCTGCCGGTCCTGACAGGCAAAATTACGTTCGGACTGGTACGTTCCTATTGCCGATGTTGGCTAAACTTAGAACTGATTTTTTGCTGAGTTTTTTTTTTTTTTTTTTTTTTTTTTTTTTCGGACAGTTTTTGTTTCGGACCTACTTGTTCCTTTAAAACATAGGTTCGAATGACTCATGTGAGCTGAAAGTTTTTGAGAAAGATATGAGCAGGTAGCCTCAAGGTAGAGAAGATGCGTCGCGTATTTTCATCGGGAACTCGAGATCACTGTCCTTTTAACAACTCATGCACACGCAGTCGAGACCGTATTTTTCACATATTGGATTTTTCTGCAGAAGTTTATTTCGTTACATAACAGCTATTACGTCGAAAGATCCTACCATTATTAAAAAAAAATCGTATAAATTTGTTTTGGTATACCCCATTCGATTCTGTTCCTGTTATCATTATTTTTTTCTCTCATATTTTTTTTTCTCAGTGGATAATTTATACTTGTGCATTCAAGGTATCCATAAAAGATTTTTTTTTAAATTTATTACATGACCTTCGAATTGTGTTCAAACGTACCTTACATGTAGATTGTGCAAGAGAGGTGGGGGGGGGGGGTTGTGGGTGTCGACCGAGCGCTACGATTGAAGTGACATGCGAAATAAATTTTCTTGTCATATTTCAGTCTTCTTAAATTGCAACTTACTTCGATGATTTCTTCCTAGTGTAAATGTAGTGATAGCTTCAATAATCCAAACATCATTCTCGTTTTTTTTTTTCTTAACCTTTAAATGCCCCAGACACATAAACAGTGTGTGGTGATATACGAAGCTATGTCACCATGTGCACGCAGAGGCCGTAGCCAGATTGGGGGGGGGGGGGGGGGGTTCCCATGAAATCACTGTACGAAGCTGATTAAATGGAAAGAGGGGAGGGGGTATGGAATTTGATATATGCAAAATAATTTTATGGAAATAAGAAAAAAGAATTCTGGCTACAGCCCCTGTGGATGTGCACGAATAAAATGTATCATTTTAAAATCTCTGAATATAAAACATTTGCTTTACAGACAGTTTCTTTGTCTAATAACAATTCATTTTAGCGTCGGGTAAATGTATCTTTTACATTCTACAGAACTCTAGATTTGAAAATCAACAAATTATATCATTAACATTATCGTCCATTCATGTAATCGTTTGTGAACTCTAGCTTAAAAGTCAACATCAGATGCGGTGATATTTCATTCTCACTTTGATTAAATCTCTTTTATTAATATCATTATTTATTCATGTATTTAGCATATACATTGTTTGTACTACATGTTGTATATAAATGTAGATATGTGCACAAATTTGATCATGATCGATTTTCAAGCCGGAAGCTGCGTACGTATTACAAAATTGATTAAAAAATAAAATAGATAAAAACACAGAAAAACAAAGAACGGTATGTTATACCTACTACCGGTCAAAATTTCGGGGCGATGAACATGCCCTTCCATCAAACCTCCTAATTGCGCTTCCCTCTCAGCGGAAACAAATAGGTTATTAATTTCTGGAAGAAGTAAGTCCACCCGTGTGTGTGTCAGTCCGTCCGCCCCACACATGGTTCTGAACATTTTAAAGAAACCTTTACAGCGAATCGATTTACTTCCTTTATAGCCTTTACAAAAAAAGGGTCATATTCGAGTATGACCCATGTTGCTCAATTATGTTCAGAATTACTCCTTGAAACTTGGAAAATCTGAACATTATGTGGACTTCAGAGATTTCAACAAACCCGTCGTAGACCAAAAGATACTGAAATTGAAATATAAATGTTTTAGGATTTATAGATAGGCGGTGGTATTACTAATCTCTCGATCAACATCTCTAGATTTGGTTTGACCGTATCCTATTCTTGTACTTTGTTAATTCAATTTGATAAGGTGGGGGGTGTCCTGACTAGTGATGAATAAAATGTCGCCGACAATCGGCTGTCAATCACTAAAAGTCTTTCGATTCCGATTAACGATTTCAATTTTTCTCGATCAATTTCGCCGAGAGAAATAATTTCCAGCTTGAGGCATTTATTTCCCTCAAATTCAATATATCACCTTATACAGATACCTTAAATTGTTTTTCTTGCAAAGATGGTAAGACACACAGGCACTTTTATATTAAATGATATCTATTTTCTTTCTTTTTTTTTTAATTTAAAAAATTTTCTCAACATTTTACAGAAAAAAATGCAACCTTTTCGTTAAATCTCATGCCGCATTTTTCCGAATTTAATCGATTCTGATTATTTACAAAACTATTTTAGAAATTCCGATTCCTAAACGTCTTCAAGACTAGTACTTGCCCAGCCCATGATCTCTCTTTAAATTCATGAAAACACAAAAAAGGAGTTTAATTTCCTCTTGATACATTACAAACTCAGATCCCGGGTTCATTTTGTATAAAACATGACCACGAGCTAAGTAATAAGCTAGGGTATCCTACATCATACATGTATTTCCATAGTTGTAATTTGAGTATATAAGTCATACCAATAATAATAAAATTTTCCGATACTCTTTCTCTCTCATTTTCTGAATAGAGATTTCGTCTTTCTTTTTGTCGTTTTGAATTCGAGAACATATGTTATATTCATAGCGATATCAACTGAATCTTGATTACTATTTCTGTTTAGAGATTTGGAAAAAATCAAAATACTAACTGTTAGATAACGCGCCAATATTTCTTCATTTTATTCAATTTATATTAACATTCCATTACATTTGCAGTATGTATATGAATGCTTAAATACATTCTTTATTCAACTTACTTTTTTACCTTTCGTCCATCTTTTTTTTTTTTTTCTTTTTTATTTATTTTGGTACTGTCCGCGCAGCACACTTCAGAAATCGGAAAAACAAGATTTTTGTCATCTTTATCTTTTGAAACTTTTGATAGGATGTAGACCATTTGATAGCTCTAGTTTTAATATAAATTCAATACTGATATGTACATCGTACATTTATATCAAGAAACTCATACACTGAGCCTTTACATTTTTTTTTCTCTTATAAAAACGCCCTATCAAACTTAATTTCTGGTCCTGGTAAATATGTTAGTTTCACTAATGATCGCTGAACTTCTGTTATGAGTTACGAGACATCAAGAACGATCAAACTGTATAAGAATTAACCAAAGTAATCTTCCTTAGGGAAGTGGTGTAACATCATCAAATAAAATAAACTCTTTTTTCAAATTTTCGACCGCGTGGTCTTTATCAAGAAAATTTTACAGCCACAATATAAAGTCTAGGTAACGTCCATCACCTTTATATGGACGCTACATAGACTTTATATTGTGGCTGTAAAGTTTTCTCGATAAAGACCACGCGGTCGAAAATTTGAAAAAAGAGTTTGTTTTATTTGATGATGTATAAGAATTATTCTCAAAATCTATAGACATTGAAAAAGATCTCGATTTTCTGATTTCTAAAGAAAGCTGCACGCGCAAAATCTCTTTCAGGTTGGTAGAAGTACAACATCGAAAACTGTAAAATAGATGCACAGCACACTGCGTCACAGAAACGAATTTGTCTGTACAGCAAGATATGAGTATGATCTTCAATTTGATATAAATTCAATTTCTGTGACAACATGTGCTACGGGTTAAATTTCAGGATAAAGACTCTTAAAACATGCTAAAAACACGGAAATCGGCATACCGTCATGGATTAACGACGTCATAGATGACGTCACAGCACGTGCAGATTCCCGAACGTTGCATTTTTGGGAACTTTCAAAGTTTGTCATTGCTTTCATGAAAAAATAACATGAAATAAAACGTTTTTAAAATCTAGGTTAGAACAGGGCCAATATCGGTAGTTTCCGAACCTACTCCTTTATAGCATAGACCAGACATGCACGTTTCGGGTATGGAATCATAGTGATCGTCAATTTAAACAATGTAATATGGCCAACGAGTGTAAAAATTCTTATGTCCAAAAATGTACCAAACTAACAAACGTAGTAGGATGGGTGGGATATGATGCTACAGGACCCACGTTTTGGACATTTCAAGAATTTGTGTAACAGAAAATTTCAAATGCATTGAAGAGACAGACGATCAACCAAAATTAATCGAACTTGGCTATATGTGCCCTTGCGGACTCTTGGTCCACCAGCAGTGACACTCACCAAGTAGTTCAAATGTTAAACGTCTCCAAATTCAATAGCGTCATAGACCTGATAAATTTACAGTATAGACCAGACATGCACGTTTCGGGTATTGAACCCTAGTCAGTTATCCTCAGTAAAACAATGCAAAATGGCCAAAAAGTATGAAAATCATTATTTCAAAAAATGTACCAAAAGACGTAGCAGAATGGGTTGGATATGATGCTACAGGACCCTCGTTTTCGAAATTTCAAGAAATTTTGTAACAGAAAATTTCAAATGCGTTGAAGAGACAGACGATCAACCGAAATTAATCCAACTTGGCTACATGTGTCCTCGGTGACTCTTGGTCCACCAGCAGTGACACTCACCAAGTAGTTCAAATTAAACGTCTCCAAATTCAATAGCATCATTTAAGACCTGATAAATTTACAGCATGGACCAGACATGCACGTTTCGGGTACTAAACCGCGTCAGTGATCCTCAGTCTAAACAATGCATAATATTGATATCACAAGTTTTAAAACTGAACCTTTAGGGGATGAGGATCGAGTGTGGAAGGGGACTTCCTATTATTCTCATTAAACTGATATTCTTGTATGAACATTAACAAGAAAAAAGGCTTCAAACTTGAAGGGATTTCAGATAAATTGTATATTGTACATGTAGTACTCTTCACACAAATGTTGATCATTCAAAGTCCTTTGTTTCTCATTTCGTATAGTACGCCGTGACAAAGAGGAAGAAATGACAAAGGGGAGCTGATGTCATAGCCCTAATGTCGGCATCGTTGCATGGACACATTTTTATCCTGGGCCATATCTTTTGGGCAATGAGTGGTAGAGCCTCATTTAAAATTTGGTACTCATAGCCAGATCTTTCATTTCATCTTGTCTTTCGACCTAGTGACTTTGAGCTGGGAGTTTGACCCGTGTACCTATCACTGGGTGAAAAAACAAGTTTACGCAATGCGTAAACTATATGGAAACTTTGCGGAAACCTGAAGTTTCCATATAGTTTACGCAAGGATTCCGTCGCTGAAACTCAAGTTTACGCTTTGCGTAACCCGACTACCCGCTCAAATTCCAAATGGTTTACACAAGCGTAATCTTGTAATTTCCATCAAGTTTCCGCAACTGAAACTTAAAGGCACCAACTTGCGTAATCAATTGAAACTTCAGGATTCCAGATAGTTTACGCATATTTTACCTTGCGTAAACTTGATTGCCATTTTATGATATAAAGGTTCTGCTTGCGTAAACCATATGGAAACATGCGTAAACTATTTGGAATCTGAATCAACACAAGTTTACGCATTGCGTAAACCATTTGGAATCTTTCAATATCAAGTTCAGGCTAGCGTAAACCATATAGAAACTGACATTATAAAAGTTTTCAAATGTGTAATCTTGTTGAAACTTGCGTAAACCATTTGGAACCTGAATAAACACTGGTTTAAGCAGTGTGTAAACCATTTGGAATCTTACTATATCAAGTTTAGTCTTGCGTAAACCATTTGGAATCTTACTTGAGTCTTGCGTAAACCATTTGGAATCTTACAATATCAAGTTCAGTCTTGCGTAAACCATTTGGAATCTTACAACATCAAGTTCAGACTTGCGTAAACCATTTGGAATCTTACAATATCAAGTACAGACTTGCGTAAACCTTTTGGAATCTTTCAATATCAAGTTCAGACTTGCGTAAACCATTTGGAATCTTACAATATCATGTTTAGACTTGCGTAAACCATTTGGAAACCATGTGTATAAAAGTTTCCAAATGTGTAATCTTGTTGAAACTAGCGTAAACTATTTGTAACCTTGATGTTCTAAAGTTTACATAGTGTGTAAATTGCGAGGAACTAATGCTTCAATTGTGATTACAGAATAAACCAGCAGAAGGTTTTGAAAACCATGTACTGATGTAGAAACTCAAAAGTTAACGAGTTTTTAATGCATCCCCAAATAGCAAGAATATCTCGATATCAGCAAATTATTTTTCATCTACATTGCCTTATGTTACTGAAAAAAGACCAAATAATGTAGAATGAAACAAGTATTTAATTTTTATATTAATAATCATGTAATAAATTTATATATCAAAATGTAGCAAGAAACACATACAAAGGAAAAGAGTAGCCTAAAATCATTTTCCTATTTTTCCATTTTGTCTAGATGTGAAAACTATTTTCAAAATCTGAGTAAAATAAAAGACACTGTTCTTGGACATAATTTCAAAAAGCCTACGCTCACGCAGCAAGATACGCCCGTTGGGATTTTTTTCACAACACCAAAATATCTAAGTCCCATAACTCCATAAGGACAAATTGGATGAACCTAGCTTAAAATCGAAAGGCGGCTTCCTCTTCAAAGTCTGATCAAAATGTACAAATATCATGAAAATGTTGACACATATTCAAGTTATTGCGTTCCATGCACCTATATTTTGCCCTTAGCTTAACATGTATGTGCATATAACCCCCCCCCCCCCCCATTACACATAATTTCTGGATTATGTGACAAAAAATTCAAGAACCCCTTATATATGTGAAAGAACATCCTTTCTACTTGAAGTATACAAAATTTCAAAACATTTCAACCAGAAATAGATTTTTAAATAATTTTTAAATATTTTAGTATACTTTCACTGTATTTTAAAAATCTAAGTCCCATAACTCTGTAACGACATATCGAATGAACCTGAAAATCGAAAGGCGGCTTCCTCTTCAAAGTCTGATCAAAATGTACAAATATCATGAAAATCCGTTGACGCATATTCAAGTTATTGCGTTCCATGCGCCTATATTTTGCCCATAGCTTAACATGTATGTGCATATAACCCCCCCCCCTTCCTATTACACACAATATCTCGGTTATGCGACCAAAAAATTAAAAACCCGTTACATATGTCAAAGAGCATCCTTTCTACCTTAAGTATACAAAATTTCAAAACATTTCGACCAGAAATAGATTTTTAAATAATTTTTAACTATTTTAGTATATTTTCACTGCATTTTAAAATATCTAAGTCCCATAACTCTGTAACGACATATCGAATGAACCTGAAAATCGAAAGGCGGCTTCCTCTCCACAGTCCAATCAAAATGTATGAATATCATGAAAATCCTTTGACGCATATTCAAGTTATTGCGTTCCATGCGCCTATATTTTGCCCATAGCTTAACATGTATGTGCATATAACCCCCCCCCCTTCCTATTACACACAATATCTCGCTTATGCGACCAAAAAATTAAAAACCCGTTACATATGTCAAAGAGCATCCTTTCTACCTTAAGTATGCAAAATTTCAAAACATTTCGACCAGAAATAGATTTTTAAATAATTTTTAACTATTTTAGTATATTTTCACTGTATTTTAAAATGTCTAAGTCCCATAACTCTGTAACTACATATCGAATGAACCTGAAAATCGAAAGGCGGCTTCCTCTCCACAGTCCAATCAAAATGTATGAATATCATGAAAATCCGTTGACGCATATTCAAGTAATTGCGTTCCATGTGCCTATATTTTGCCCTTAGCTTAACATGTATGTGCATATAACCCACCCCTCCCCCCTTCCTATTACACACAATATCTCGGTTATGCGACAAAAAAATTAAAAACCCGTTACATATGTCAAAGAACATCCTTCCTACATGAAGTATACAAAATTTCAAAACATTTCGATCAGAAATAGATTTTTAAATAATTTTTAAATATTTTAGTATATTTTCACAGTATTTTAAAAATCTAAGTCCCATAACTCTGTAACGACATATCGAATAAACCTGAAAATCGAAAGGCAGCTTCCTCTCCACAGTCCAATCATAATGTATGAATATCATGAAAATCCGTTGACGCATATTCAAGTTATTGCGTTCCATGCGCCTATATTTTGCCCTTAGCTTAAAATGTATGTGCATATAACCCACCCCCCCTTCCCATTACACACAATATCTCGCTTATGCGACCAAAAAATTAAAAACCCGTTACATATGTCAAAGAACATCCTTTCTACTTGAAGTATACCAAATTTCAAAACATTTCGACCAGAAATAGATTTTTAAATAATTTTTAAATATTTTAGTATATTTTCACTGTATTTTAAAAATCTAAGTCCCATAACTCTGTAAAGACAAATCGGATGAACCTGAAAATCGAAAGGCGGCTTCCTCTCCACAGACTGATCACTATGTATAAATTTCATAAAAATCCGTTGACGCGTATTCAAGTTATTGCGTTCCATAGGCGGACGGACAGACGGACGGACTTCGCCATACCATAATACGTCCCGTCAAATGACGGGCGTATAAAAATCATGAAGAGGAAAAACAATATATGTTTATGAAACATTAATGTACTTCTGTCATCTACAATAATAGCTGTAGTCTGAAAAGTATGCAAAACTTCCAGGCAAAGGTCACTAGGTCAAGACAATTGGTATCACTAGGAATTTTTAGAATGGTCTTATCACTAGAAATTAGCCGCAGAAACGGCCAACGACACTTGGATATTTGGTTGGTAGGGGTGTGTTGGCCGCAGGAAAGTACATTGAACAAACCTGGGACCCAAATTTAGGATATGGCCGGCACGAATCGGCAAATTTTCTAGGGGATTATTGACTGTGTCTCACTCGAATAAAATAAAACTAAACGATCGGCAATCATATTTTACCTTGTTAAGCTTTAATATCAATGATACGGCCGGGATTCTACTTGCCTCCGCTTCGTCTCTTCGAATTCAAGCGCCATGTTGTAAGTTAACACTCATGCGTCAGGTCAAACACGCGACACCTCGATCCATATGAATGGACGTTGTTATGGAAACAACCTCGTGGTGTCACGTGTTTGACCTGACTCATGAGTGTTAACTTACAACATGGCGCTTAAATTTGAAGAGACGAAGCGGAGGCAAGTAGAATCCCGGCCGTATCATTGATATTAAAGCTTAGCAAGGTAAAATATGATTGCCGATTGTTTAGTTTTATTTTATTCGAGTGAGACACAGTTAATAATCCCCTAGAAAATTTGCCGATTCGTGCCGGCCATATCCTAAATTTGGGTCCCGGGTTTGTTCAATGTACTTTCCTGCGACCAACACACCCCTACCAACCAAATATCCAAGTGTCGTTGGCCGTTTCTGCGGCTAAGTAGAAATATACTGTCAAATGAACAATGAAAGCCCTGTAACTAATCATTCAAAAGTTATATCCAAGGTTAGTTTTAAAAAGAAGGTGGTCAAACTCTAAAGTCGAGGCCAAAATTTTGGTATCAGAGAGTAATGAGACAAGATTTCAACATTTCTCTTCAATTTGGCCTTCCAGATATGAACATGACACATCCTTGGGTTCTGGGCATCAACTTTGTGACAATACATGTATTATCTAAATTTATGAAAGGGATTAAAAGTTATAAAACATAAATGATTGTATGATAGATGGACAACAGACCGGGTAATTCCTATTAATCAAGATATAATTCCTTAAATTCTGTTTACATGTGATATATGTCCCTTAACAACATTGATTATATTATGCATGTGTTGAAAATTGATTTGATAACTTCAAAGTAAAAAATCCACATAATGTCAGTATGTTACAAATTTGTAACCATTTCAAAAGTTTGTCACTATTGATGATATTGGTCTGCTAGCCACACAAATTGTGCTGAGGTTAAATTTCCCTGAATTAACTGCATCAGCTCATGAATCTTCTTTAGATGCTGAAACTAAATGCAAAGTAACAATTTATAAATACATGCAACAATACAAGAGAACAATAATCATTATAACCAGAATTCTCTGATGAGACTGAAGCTCTCCTGGTTGTTTGCTTAAATAAATCTAAGTAACACCCATTTTCCAGGACCCCGGGGATCAGGGTCTAAAACAAAATACAAGACCAGAAAATGATTGATGTAATGGAAAAGAATTACTCTCTAGTCTCTACTAATTATACTTATTGAGAATTGGTGCTCATAGAGTTTGGTGCTCATAGAGTTATATAGGGGAAAATGACCACACCCATTTTCCAAGACCCTGGGGGTCAGGGGTTCAAACAAAATACAAGGTACATATCTACTGTCCTGTTCATTAAATACAGAGCACCATGTTTTGTATATTTTCTCAGCCGTCTTAGGAATGTTCCAAATATTTATTGTCTCCAAAGATTGAACTCCTTTAGTCGTCACAGAAAATGTGCATGAACTCACCTTTTCCACTGTATTTAACCTGCCATACGAAAAATAAAATGTCTACGGGAAATTCCCATGTTAATTTCAGCCTGCCACCATATTGTTCTCTGTACAAACAATGGTAAACATTGATGTCATGGTGTCCGGCATCATGCATTTTAGTCGTTTTTACTATAGAAAATTCACATAGACATTATATTTTCCGTCGTATTTTTTAACTACGGTAAGCAATGCACAACCAAAAAGGAGGCATTTTCTGTTAAACTAAAAGAGTTCGATAGACTGGATATCAATTTTTAAGTTGACAACATTATACTTCAGAGAAAATCGCCAAAACAGGGTGCTCTGGATTTAGTGAACAGGACAGTAGATCAAAGACTATGAATAATGAGAAATCAATTATCTTTCAGTTACAGCAGTTATGGATATTACGTAGAATTCTTTTATATTCGTGCTTTTCCACTTGATAAAGGCCAAGTGGCCGAAAATTTGTGGATATAGAGTGTTCATTGTTATTAGGGCTGTGACGATTCACCACGGTTCTCGATTCACCGTGGTTATTGATTCCCCGCGGTTCTTGACGACGGTTCGATACACAATACAAGAAGAGGCCGTATGGTTCACTTATGGCTCGTTTTCGGCATTTAGTTTTATCTTTAAAAAGTCAACATGGCGATGCTCGACGCCGAGTCGTCGAAGATTATCTCTGAGTTTTGTTTTTGTTTTTTCTGGTCAATACCATACTTCTCGAATCATTCAAATTATGAATGATCTTAATTTGTTGTTGTTTTAATAAAATATCTGATGAATTACAGAAATACCTTCATATCTTATATCTAGATATGACGACGACAATGAGGGTATGGCATTAGCTTTCAGGACTTTTTCGTCCCAGCGAGCTAAAAATGTTGTATGGTGATTCGAATCATATCGTGAGTAAATGTAGCAATACATATCATATCGTGAGCCCTAATTGTTATTTGTTAATTATAACTTGATACATGTATAACCAAAAAAAAAAAAATAATAAATAAAACCTATGTTTGTGAAACATGAATGCCCCCATTGGCATCTTTGTCAGTAAAACTGATGAAAAGTAGTTTCACATTTGAGGTAAAGGTCACAAGGTCAAATTAAGTATCAATGGAAAAGTCTTGCCACATGGAATTCATATGTGAAATATGAAAGCCCTATCACTTACCATTCAAAAGCTATGCCCAAGATTAAAGTTTTTCAAAAGTAGGTCAAACTCCAAGGTCACAAGGTAAAAAATTTTGGTATCCATGGAAAGGTCTTGTCACAAGGAATACACATGTGAAATATGAAAACCCCATCACTTACCATTCAAAAGTTATGCCCAAGGTAAAAGTTTTTCAAAAGTAGGTCAAACTCCAAGGTCACAAGGTAAAAAATTTTGGTATCCATGGAAAGGTCTTGTCACAAGGAATACACATATGAAATATGAAAGCCCTATCACTTCACATTCAAAAGTTACACCCAAGGTTAAAGATTTTTCAAAAGTAGGTCAAACTCAAAGGTCAAGGTCACAAGGTCAAAAATTTTGGTATCCATGGAAAGGTCTTGCCCAAGAAATGCACATGTGAAATATGAAAACCCTATCACTTACCATTCAAAAGTTATGCCCAAGGTTAAAGTTTTTGCGGACAAACAGACAGACATACAGACAGACCAAAAGCGAACTCTGTAAAGTACGATTCAAATCGAACCGACCAAGCACGAACCGAGGGTAACCAAATTTTCAGTTAACCGTTACAGCCCTTACGAAAACCCATCAAAGTATCATGTACGTACTGTAATGTACTTACTGCTATCTAGATAACATTTTCATTGCAAACATGGCACAGGTTCATGCCAGTCATCCTCTACCTAGTAACAGCAAAATGATGACCTGTAAAGTGTAAATAAAATCAGATTTCAAGCTTAAATACTTTGTCACATTCTAGAAAGATTAGACCTACCTGAATCTATAAGTAATTAGAGAGGTTTAGTTACAAGTTCTTTCAACGTGTACGTATGACGTACATGTACACGTCACAGTTTGACGTCACAATCCGAAGACGTCGTTTAGTTACACGTACGAATCGGAGTAGGTATAGGTATAGCTATGTAGTAAGGTGAACGTTTAGCTTGCTTCTTTTAAATCAGTTTAGTCTGCGAGAAAAATACATTGAGATTCGTAAAACCTCGACGCAAGGAAAGTTAGAATCCTAAACGTGCTTTATAACACGGAAAACTGGAAGTTCGATCAATGACAAGTCTGGAATTTTTCAAAGAAGTTACCCGTTCTGCCGTTACGTGTAGAGCATCGTTTACACGTCCATAATGTGTAGCTATACGTCACGTCGTTACGTCATTTGAACAAAGATCGCAGGAAGTGATGACGTAATACGTACACGTCACGCTAAAACTTGTAACTAAACCTCCCTAATATTAAGTTGGTGTGCATATAACATGTATAAGTGTAGATTTCAAAGAACAGACTTATTTTTATGATTGAAAAGTATAATATTGAAAATATTGGTTGTATATTGCATTTTATCATGTCACAAGGGGGAGGGATTGTATAAGTGTGTTTTGACATCAATTTTGTATGACAGACAAGTACATGTATATACAAATCTCAAGTACACAGAAAAACCAATTAAAAAAATTATATTGGCATACCATTGATCCTTCATGTATATTGTGCAGCATCTTTTACAGAAAGGGCATCCTTTTCAAAGCCAAAAGTCCAACATACCAGTGACCACTGAGTATCATCATGTACATGTAGTAAGGTGGAGATCCATCAACGCTACAAAGAGGAATCCAAAATTAAATTTCAATGTTTCAGATCTAAATTTTTATATAATCAGTCTGAATGTTTCCACATAACAATATTTCCTCCAAATTGGCTAGAGTTATCTCCCTCCGTGAACACATTGAACTACAACCCCATTGGACTCTTCGGAACTAGCCATGCTAACTGTTCGTGTTCTTGAATAAAGACACGCCCCTTGTTATTGAAAAAAATGATGACACGATTTATTCAAGCGATTGGTGAGGAATAGTCATTCTCTGAAGTGCTGACACATCAAAATATTCAAAACAACACTTATTATGATAAGGAAGGGTAACATATCATGCATCTTCTCAAGACAAATGCACAAAACCACTGGACCACTGAGAATCGACCTTAAGTGTCCTGATTAGCATATGAAGCAAAGGTTCGAAAATAAAACGGACACGCCCACAGAAATCTGCCAAAGACGCTGGCGTAAAATATTTAGCAATACCTTCTTATGTTTCATAGATATGTCAATTACTTGATTATGTAACACAATCGAATGAAAACTATCGAAATATGTGTGCTGATTAATTGGCTAGTGATGACAAACTCTCAAGAGACATAAATTTTGAATGCTCACTCGACATGCTAGATGGCGCTCAGAGAATTGTGGGAAATATAAAATTTTTGATTTGAGATCCAACAAGGGGGAGCAAATTATGTACGCTTGTTTTGAAGAGATTGATATTGCAATACGCATTGGATCAACCCATCATGGGATCGGCCGAGCCCGGTGTCTGCCCAGTATTCCGAAGGTCCGATAGTTCGAGGGCCCATAAAGCTGAAGGTCCGATAAATCGACGGCCCGATAATCCGAAAGCCCGATAGTCCGAAGGTCCGATAGACCGAAAGTACTGCATTCCAATATACAGAAGGATCCATAATCCTAAGTACCTAAAAATCGAATATCCGATATTTCGAAGGTCTATTAGAACATAAGTTTAGAGGTCCGATAGTAAGAAGGCCTAATGGTTCTATGGTCCGATAGTCCGAAGGTTTGAAAGTCCGAATGCCCTGTACATATACATGTAGATATGAATTTGATACAAGATACCTGACTGTACAATTGAAATTGATAGATTTAGAAATCTAAATGGAGGGGAGGGGGCTGAAAGAGATATTATCAAGGAACTTGAATTGAATATATACCCAAATGAGTTAAAGAAGATCCTGACGATAATCTCAACAGCACTCACAATAGAGCACCAAGTTGAGCATCGACAGACCCCTAGCAAGCCAGAGGTGGGACCAGGTGCCCGGGAGGAGTAAGCATCCCATGTTGGCTAGCTATCAAATCAGATTTTAAAAGGTAACAAAATAAATCATAAAGAAATGATATCATCACAAGGAGCTGTTGTTTGAAATAGATCTCTGCAATCGCACGTAAGTAAAAAAAAACAGGAGGGGGGTGCAGTTCAACAGCGCAAATGGTCCTAAACAACTAAGTTATTTAGGAAGTAGTGAAGAAATATTTGTAACAAGATCTAATTAACTGTCACAATGTGGCAAAGATATGGCTATACTGCGGAAAGCCATCGATCAGTATGTCGGAAATATTAGTTGTCTGTTTAAGTCAACCAAAAGAAAAAAAAAAAAAAATAACGAGGGCGTCCTTATTCATCGGAATTTGAAAATGTACGAATACATTTATCGGTAACACATGCAAAACACACGTTTTTTTTATTTCTTTAAAGATGTAGGTTCTAGAATTTATACAATTATCATACATGCAACGATATAGCCTGGGTAGGCGTATGCGCTATTAAATTAGTGAATGAATGTCAACCCGAAATCAGATTCCAAAAATAGCAACGCCAACGCTGCAACGCATGTCGGGGTTTAAATATTTCTCACAGATGCACAGACAGCGCGATAATATAATATGTCCTGTCTTATGACGAGCGTATAAAATCACATTCAATCAAAAAGCTTACAAATGACAAATATGGTTTAGGAATTTTATTGGATATTCGGACTATTGGGTCTTCGGACTATCGGGCCTAATACCTATAATACTTAAAAAAGCTAAGAAATAAAATTATGAACAATTTCTTTTTAAATCTGAAATTGGTTTGCAGCTATGAAAATGCTAGGTGGCCCTAAAGACCCTATCCGTTTTTCACGTCCCCCCCCCCCAACTCAAATCATATCCTGTATCCACCCCTGAAGAATGGTTCCAGGATCTTTCGTCATGTTTGTACCTATTCCTATTTGTACCAAGATTTTTCGTACGGGATCTTTCGTACCTGTTACTGAGATCTTTCGTACATATTGCAGAAAAAAAAAAAGATTATGTTTCTGCTATATAGAGCTTATTTACTTGAGCTCCTCAAAATTTGATAGTGGGATCTTTCGTACTTATGTCTGGTGTTTGACCATTGTCGGCAACCCACGCTTGGTCACGCAAGCTCACCTCCCGTGGGTCATAACGACAGAATTTTCGCTGGATCTAAAATCTAATTCGAGTACTTGTCGGTTAATTTGTTATCGATAGCAAAATATCATCTATTTTATTTTTCCATCAACAAAAGATGACCTAAATAATCATGATAATGTTGACAGTGATTAATATTTGTTAATTTTAGGAGTTACAAAACAATATTGCTTAGGCCATGTAAAATAAAATCTATGTTTCTCAGACACCGCCGCGCGCTATAATTTGCCGCCGACGAGACGTTTTTATTGCAACTTCAGAAAAAAATATACGCCGTGTCTCATCCTCGATCGTCGATTAAAAACGAAATATCCATTTATTTCATTGAACATGTTTATTGTACTTTAAAATCGTCAAAACTGTACCCGATGAATAAATACTTTTAAAAGCCCGTATAAATCACGGCGCGTTCCATATTTACGTAACGGGTAAAGACTTTATCCACGCGTCGTTTAAAGGGAATTGTATAGGATATACTAACAACGTGCCGCGGACACTTGGACGACTGGCTATTCGCGTGTTTAATACATCGAGTATTACATGTATTAAAACGTTCGTATAGTTTTCTTTATTGATCTCCACAGCATATGTGAATACCTATGCCGAACAATAGCAAGTGTCCATTGTAATACTTCCGAATCTATTAATAATGACATTCACATTGTAAAAAGTATAAGCAAGGACCGCCGACGAACGCAAGAGAAACGTAGTTAAATCCTTAAATCTATGAATAAAAGAATGTATATTGTACCCGGGCCGTGTACATTATTTTATCAGACGGTGGTTAATGCTAAACACTTCATTCGATTTTTAAAGATTCTGCTTCATCCAGACTTGACTTCCGAAGATATACGCTATCGGCCAAATTTTATATGAACGGATCCATCCGAGGAAGTGAGGGGTCGTATTTAATTTGAACTTGGTTTAAAATACTGTTTAAACAGCCGTCGAGTCTCTTACGCGATTCTACTAAATACTCACGGCAAACAAAACATGTCATACTTCGTATATCAAATTTGATTAGCTTCTTCCATTCAGACAGATGAGCTACGACTCCCCGTTCTCAGAAGGAATAGGTTATTTTACTTAAAAAAAAAATCAACTTATTTACAGGAGAAAGCCATACATTTTAATGTACATGTACCATTATTTTGACTGACGGTTCAAAGACAGTTTTCTATGAAGAAAAACGGGGGGGGGGCAGCATAAGATTTTTTGCCTTACATGAATAATAGGGGGGGGGACAGAACAGACGACTTCTTTGCCTTACATGAATAATAAGAGCACTCTTGATGAAAAAAAAAAAAATAAAAACCCTACCTACCTTGCCACTTTTTTAGACCCAATTATCTGAGAAACATAGAATTTATTTTACATGGCCTTACATAGTGGCTTTAAATGGCTAATTCACTGACAAGTAATCGCATCAGATTTTTGTAATGCTATCCAGCGAAAATTCTGCTGATATGACCCACGGGAGAGCTTGCGTGACCGAACGTGGGTTTCTGACGATGGTGTCAGGGATGAAAATTCGTTGAAATTTTCAGGGGCCAAGTCAATAAATTTAGGCGCCCACATCAAAACGATTAGCCCACATCAAAATGTATCTAAATTTACATTTTCAAATTTAAGCCCAAACCCCCTTCTCTCCTTGTACAGTGTACATGTTGAGTTTATTTCAAGTACAAGTACCTTTAAATAAATCAATAAATACAGGTAAATCCAACTAGAAAGGTTTCTTGTTGCGGTTGCAACAAGAGTGTCTTCCTCCTATACAATTTTTGGTTTGGAAATATGAAGGACGTCACATTACATGTATTTATATTATATATTTAAGTTTTCAAATAGCAGTAACATTAAATTTTCAAACCGATAATTGTTGGTGAGCAACCATTTGATTTGGGGGGGGAGGGGGGGGGGCAGGAATTCTATTGCCAGCCGGTAAAATTTTTTCAGCAATTTTCTGAGCAGGCCATTTTTTTCAGCCATTACCAGAGTCGGAGAAAAATTTTCGCCGGTTCTTCGGGCCGGATTTAAACAAATTGTCAAATGTTGTGAATGTCTGTGTGAGTTAAACTCCCCGCTGTTACAGAGTATGAGTTAATAACCGTTCCTTCAGATGTCTTTTTGCAATTAGCGAATTTCAGACAGATTTAAATAGAACCTTTTCTAGATTTTTGTGCCTATGCGTATTAGGTCTCTGGTAGATACAGCTATGTGAACAGTTTGTATTTAAATTATATTAATTAATTTTTTGACTTTAAATTGTCTGGCACAAAGGGCCAGCAAAAATTTCCATATCATGCAATGTATCCTTACTTTTGCATGGTCCGGGGAAAAAAAAATTGCCGGCCCTTTGGGCCGGAATATTTTTTTCAGCATTTTTCAGAGCCGGGATTTTTTTTTTTGCAAATTCTTCCTGCCCCTTTCCCCCATAAAAAAGGCGAGCTCGTAGCTGTAGAACCAATTTTCTTGAGAAGAGAAATGGTAATAACAAGTTACGTTCAATATATATATATATAAATACCATGAGGTTCTCGCTGTGCAGGTTCAAATTTGGACCCCCCCCTTCCCTTTTTTCAAAGTTTATTTTGAATTTCCATCATGGCGACATCGTTCAATATAAACAGAACTGTTTTCGAAAAACGAGGGGAGGGAAGAATGTTGGAGAAATTGTTCATCAATTTGTAAATAAACCAACCGAAAATTATGTTCGAACGTTTGCTAGAATTAGAAAGTAAACTTGATGTTCAAAATATAGTTATTGAAGTTTAGAAACAGGTTTGTAGGTTAGAAATCGGAATCAAACTACCACTTTTTGTGTGTAAATTCTGGTTTGTAGCTGATCTCTTCTAAATTAATCAACTGTTTTAAAATCAAATTGTGTATATCGAAATGTATTTATGAAATGCATATTCATCATTGCCGTGAAATCGGAATTTGAAAATCTCAATACTGCTTTTCTCGAGTCGGACTCGGACTACCAATTTTAGTGTGCGCCCGATCTGTTGGCGTGAAGGTGTATCGAAATACCCAACTCAAAATTTCGATGCTCATATCTTTTCAACAGTAAGAGATAGGAAAAATCAGAAAGACTAAATAAGACAGATATATGGATAAAAAATAATAATATTGAAATTTTTAGGAAACTTCATAAGCTTAATTTTTGTTTACTGTTATAAGCAAAAAAGTGTCTTCCTCCTATGAACTTCTGAATTTGGAAATATGAAGGACGGTGAAGGACGTCAACGTAATAAATCGTTACAGTGTGCATCTAGCATTTCATATCTTGCATGGCTGTCGACTTTCAAAAAGAATGGAAATTGTAGATAGCAAAATACGAGATATTTAAGCTTACAAATAGCAAAACATGAAATTTTCGGTCCTTTTGAGTAATTCGACGCTCCCGTCAAATATTTGAATCTACTAAAAAACATGATAAAAAAAATAACAGAGACCAAAAATAAAAAAGACCAATCTAGCTTTTACTCCAAACGTAACGTTGGAGAACTTTCAATGTCCTAGCTTACAGGGTTCTTGAGAAATCGCTGATCCAATTTTCCACGGTTACGAAAACAATAGGTCTTCCGACGGAAGTCGGAAGACCTAATTATAAACATATTACGTACACGTCAGTCGGTCTCCAGACAGTGACTTTGTGCGCTTTTGGAAACATTAGTTAGTTTTGGTATATACATTTGTACTGATCTAAAATTACAGTACGTCTTTACAAGGAAATAAGAGAGATCTATTCATTTTCGCGAGAAAGCGAACCGAAAATTTGTCAAATACCCATGAGTTTTTGTTTCCAAACGTTAGTTACGGCAACTATGATACAAGAAAATAATAAAGATTGGAATTCTACGGTCGCCAAGTGGGCGATAAGAAAAAAATTTTTGGTAGTCCACACTGAATTTTTAGTCGCATTGGCGAGCGGGCGAGTGCTTATTTGCATCCCTGGGTGTTTGACTGTCTCACAAGTTTATTGGAAAATCATCTATTGGTACGAAAAATCCTGATGATTGGAACGAAAAGTACAAAAGAACTCAACACGAAAAGACTAGAGTTGTAAAATCGAGAAAAATTACTATCAATTATCGGAAACTATCGGAGGAGTACATCGATATCAGAATCAGACTTTTTTACTTTAAAATTGTTATATGTTTTGTATCTTCAGAAGGAGAATACTCAGGGCGTAGGTATGCAAGTAGATCTTGCAAACAAAGGTATTTATCTCGAGGTTTGCTTTAGACATGATAGAAAGGGGGCCTAGCTTCCTTTTTCTAATTCTATTAAAGCCAAAACAGTCCCATGCTGCGGACTTAGTACTGCTGGGATGTGGATAAATCTGCTCCTCCTCAACCGGTAACTTTGCCAAAGCAATCGCGTCTAGTTTTTAGTTTTGAAATATAGCAAAGACTTTTCGCACTGAGATCATTTGTGTAACTTCAACAGCGACAATCGATTTTCGAAATCATTATCGATAGTCAGCACTTTTCAAGATTCAGCGACTATCATTACAACACTAGAAAAGACAACAATATGAAAAATCCTGACGCCCTGAAGAACATGTATCTTTAAGTTTACCCATATCCTTCCGATGGCAAAGGCCGAAAGGGAAAGGGGGGGGGGGGGGGGGGGGGTAGCTTGCAACGAAGTAAACAAAGATTTTACCTGATACATGTTCCTTTTTAGGAGGAAGTAATCATATAAATATGTCTAAATATATAAAAAGTGATTCAAATAGTCCACAGGATCGCCGTAAAATAAAAGCAAGAACAAGAAAAATCAGTGCGTGGGTCGAACTGACCAAGCCGGCGTCTTTATTTTGGGAAATGCACGTTAAAAAGTAAATATTAATGACTTAGAAATGCATCTTACCATTTATCGCCATGGGATTACCCAAGTAAACATGTTTTGTTTAGTTTCTTCGTGGGAAAACAACTTTCAACCCGCTTCTGAGTTTCCTCTGTATACAAATAAAATGCTCGCCTCTGATTGGTCAATATTTGATTTGAAATTGTGCTAGCGCGAACACAGAGCCCGCTGTATTTTTCGGCGTTTTTTCACTCTCTCTTTTCTTTTTCTTTCTTTCCTTTTTTTTTTTTTTTTTGGATTGTTCTGTTTTTTTATTTCATATACATATATTTTGCCATAATGAATGATTTTATTTTAAACCTCGACAGTGGCGGGTTCAGGGGGGGGTGCGGAGGGGGCATCCCCCCGGCACTGACCCAAAATTTTCCAAAAAAAGTGATTAGCAGGTGATTTTGTGTTTCCAGCTCGGAGATCCAGACAATATTCAGTGGCGGATTCAATCACAATCGGCAAAATTAGCCCCTTGACCCCCGGCAAAGGGGGCGCTGGATCCGCCATTGATATTGATCGAGTATCAGTAGCGGAACAAGCGCTCCTTTTGCTGGGGGATCAAGGGGCGAATTTTGCCGATTTTGTCTTTTGTTTTTTCTGTAAATGGACCAAAATGTACCTGGTTATTTGAAAATTTGGAGTCAGTGCCGTGGATAGACGTTCTTCCTATTTTTTTTTTCACTAGTATATCTACATATTTTTTTAAGTTGCCATCTTGATATTTCTATGTTGTTTATGATAAGGAGAGGGCTTATGGAATGTTGTTATAACTTTTGCCCCATCCTATTTCATGTTATTATGAAATAAAATATAATATGTTAAAACTAAAACATATTTTTTTTCTTGGGGGATGCAAGCCCAGAATAAGGCTTGGTTGGCCTGTCCCTTGGAATCAAAATATGTACAATTATTTACGTTCATAGACTAGACTTGAAGTCTCGGGAGGGACTGGACCAAACTTGAAAAACTATATCCACCCCATATATTGTATTTTATGATTGAGGGCGAAGCTGGCCCAATCGGCATTTCAAAGCTCAATTGATGAAATAAAATTGTGTGAGAAGACAATGAATTCTTTTCGACGAATTGTCCTGTTTAAATTATATTGTATTTATATACTGTATTTATGAAAGAGATTAATTTATGACTGAGAAGTGTCCCACTTGTCTTGTGTTTCATCAATACGTCAGAAAGTCACAATAGGGCAGACCTTTTTCGTGTTTATAACTTCATTTTAAAAAATACAAGTTGTCTTCTTGTGTGATGATGGGAGCCGGGGGATGGGCCTAGGGGTAATTTATTAATGAGATCCCGGATGGATCTGCAATCCCCCCTTTCATATTTAAGCGTACAGACGATCGTACATGCATTCATGAAAGATCGAACATGAAAAGCAAAGTAATCGATTATCAATTCTCTCTCTCTCTCTCTCTCTCTCTCTCCTTAAACATAATGTAAGACTAGAGCAGATATTAATGTCAGCAGCGGATCCTTAGGTTCATGAGCGATCAAAAAAAAAAAAAAAAAAAAAAAAAAAATCACTGTAAGTTTGACAAATAATTGTTGATAATACAAATATACATAATTATTTTGAGCTTCAATTAATTTATTTCTTTATCTTTCCCTGTAATAGTTCACAGAAAAAAAAGTTTTGAGGAAATGCACACTCGGGTGCCGATCCAAAACATGCTGTCATGAGGGCGCGCAAAAGTGCCCCTACAACCCCCCCCCCCCCCCGTGCGACTCTCATATCCATGGGTACGCAGCGTGAACCCTTTTACGTCACAGGATTTTGGACTTCATTAATTTTAGTGTTTCTTTAAGCTTTAAAAAAAAAATTGAAAGTTTTGAAGGGGGGGGGAGTTTATAGGGTATAAATTTAGGACACTCGGGATTGAAACCATCCATTCAACTACAAGAACATCATATAAAGTTCAGTGGTCATTTTTATCTGCATTTGATATTTTGCTAGGGGCCATTTATCAACACAAAGGGGAAAGGGTGGGATATATAGAACAACTCGACGAAATTCTTAAAAATGGCACTCGCCTATAATTAGAACATATCGATATATAGTCTTGTATTCTCGTGTAAAAGTAACTGACATGCGGATGCAAATTACACGGGTTAGTGATTGTGTACTTGTCAAACTGTCAAAATTTTCAATTGTCTGGATACCTCTAAGCACAGAACTGGACACTTACATGTTTCAAAGCAGACCTTAAAATAAAATGAAATGAAATGAAATGAAATAAAATATAAAAAAAGTAAATAAAATAAATAAAATAAAATAAAATAAAATAAAATAAAATAAAATAAAATAAAATAAAATAAAATAAAATAAAATAAAATAAAATAAAATAATTGATAATAAAAAGAAACATAAGAATGATATGCTGATTATAAATAATTTAAGGAACAAAAGAAAAAAAAACGGACAAAAAGAATTGATGGATATAAAATCGCTTCTTTTATGATGTAAAAGTAACTGACACGCGGATGCAAATTACACGGGTCAGTAATTGTGTACTTGTCAAACTGTCAAAATGTTCAAATGTCCGGATACCTCTTTGCACAGAACTGGACACTTACATGTTTCAATTTAACAAAAGAAAAAAAAGGACATAAAGAATTCAAGAGTAAAATCAGCTGATAAAAAATAATTTTTTAAAAATAGTCATTTATATTGTAATTTAATATACTTGCATATTTCTAAATAATAAGTTGAAAAACTATTAAATATGAAGAAAGGAAAAATGAAATAAAATATATATCTAAAATATTGGAAAAAAGGAAACATACCATGCATCAGTTACCATATTCACACACACACACCCTCAGAGAGAGAGAGAGAGAGAGAGAGAGAGAGAGAGAGAATTTTAATAACCCAAAATGGTAAATAAACAGTTTTCAATGTATATTTTCCTAAAAACAATATGCGTCTTAGTCTAAATTTTTTTAACTAATTATATAACTATCTAAATAAATAAATAAATAAATAAATAAATAAATAAATAAATAAATAAATAAATAAATAAATAAATAAATAAATTGATTAATTAATTAATTAATTGATTAATAAAACACAGTCGTTTCTAATATAAATACAATAAGATAGTGTTTTTATTTTATTTAAATAAATAAATAAATAAATAAATAAATAAATAAAACACAGTAGTTTCTTATATAAATGCATTAATATATTGTTTTTATTGTATTTGAATAGATAAATAAATAAATAAATAAATAAATAAATAAATAAATAAATAAATAAATAAATAAATAAATAAATAAAACCCAGTCGTTTCTTATATAAATAAAATAATATAGTCTTTTTGTGGTATTTAAATAAATAAATAGATAAATAAATAAATAAATAAATAAAACCCAGTCGTTTCTTATATAAATAAAATAATATAGTATTTTTATGGTATTTAAATAAATAAATAGATAAATAAATAAATAAATAGATAAATAAATAGATAAATAAATAAATAAATAAATAAATAAATAAATAAATAAATAAATAAATAAATAAATAAATAAAATGAGGAATCATAAGCACAAGTTTTACAATTTATCAATATATGACAGAGAAGATTTTTGGATTATATAATAGGCAGGTAAAATTTTGTCATTAAAATTTGAAAGTTACCATATTTATCGAATTCGATTGGTCATTGCTACGACCTTTATATACCTCAAATTTGATTGACATGAATAGCTAGGTGAGGTAGGAGTAGCTCATTAGCATAATTGATTGACATGTATGGGTGATGTAGTGGTAACTCATTAGCATAATTAGGATTACGTACTGTGTTTTTATGTCATACACCGCTGAAATCATTTGAACGCCGCTATTATCACGCCAATCAAATCTACTGCACTCGTGAGGTGACAAGGTATTTGAAAACCAAGCCAATGACGTTATCCTCAGTTTGATAATAAAAAATAGGTAGATTTTCAAAAGTAATTAATCAAAGTAAATTAAATAAATTCACATGTAAATAGATTATAAAATAATTAAATAAAAAAAAAACAACAAATTGATGAAAATAAACAAATCAATAAAAAAAAAAATAAAATTAGTGAAAATGATTAACAAGGAAAGTATACAAATAAAAAATAAGTAGAAATAAATAAATAAATAAGATAATTAATAAATTAATAATAAATAAATTAGTAGAATAAGTTAAAATAATAAATAAATTTAAAAATATATTAATAAAATTAATTAATAAATACATAGATTTATTAAATAAATAAATGAATAAAATAAATAAATGAAAAAAAAATAAATAAAGAAAAAAAATAAATAAACAAATTCAATATTTAACTAAAAAAGTAAATAATTTAATCAAAATAAATGAATTAATAAAATAAATGAATTAATAAAATAAATGAATTAATAAAATAAATAAATTAAAATAAAAAAATGATTTTAAAAAATTGAAATAAAATTAATTAAATAATAAAATCAATAAACTAATAAGATGAATGAATAAATAAAATTAATTAATTAGTAAAATGAAACAATTAAATAAAAAAAAATCAATAAAATAAATTAATTAATGAAATAAATAAATTGATAGAATAAATAAAATAATAAAATTAATGAAATTGAGAAAATAAATGAAATTGAGAAAATAAATTAATTAATAAAATAGATTAATAAAAATAAATTAATTTATTGATAAAAAAATTAATTAAAATGAAATGAATTAATTAATTAAATAAATTGATAGAATAAATGAATTAATAAAATAAATAAAGTATTAAAATAAATAAATTGATAAAATAAATAAATTAATTAAATAAATAGATTAATAAAATGAATTAATTAATAAAATTAATTAATCAATAAAATTAATTAATTAATAAATAAATTAATTGATAAAATAAAAACCTTGATAAAATAAATTAATTAATGAAATAAATTAATAAAATAAATAGATAAATAAAATAAATTAATGAAACAAATAAATCAATGAAGAAATAAAAAAAAAAAATTAATGATAAAAACTTTATCAGGTTTCCGCAACTGCGTAAACTATAGAAGTAGTAACATATCAAGTTTCCGCAACTGCGTAAACTATTTGTTCCAAGTTTACATTACGGAAACTTGTTGAAATAAGTTTTCATCAGGATTCCGCAACTGCGTAAACCATTTGTTCCAAGTTTACATTGCGGAAACTTGTTGAAATAAAATGGAAAGAAATTTAACAGGTTTCATCAGGATTCCGCATCTGCGTAAACCATTTGTTCCAAGTTTACATTGCGGAAACTTTATCAAGGAAAATTTATCAAGTTTCATCAGCGAAAACATTGCGTAAACTTGCGGAAACTATTTGCCAGTTTACGCAATGCGGAAACTTGTGGAAACCTGAAAATATCAAGTTTACGCAAGTTTACGCAGTTGCGTAAACCTGTTTTTTCGCCCAGTGTATACTTTTCAATAACTTTAATCTGGTCTATTTAAATCTTTAAGTAGTATTTTGAGAAATTGTCAGTTTTTATACCTACAAGACTAAAGATGTTGTCTTCTGACAAGTTTTTTCCTGAATGGAGTATACCTAAATAAAACATTTTCTGTGGAGATTGTACTTAATTTTCCATGAAATAATTGTGTTTTCCTAATGTCATGTACAAATGTATGGAAACAATGCGACAGTTTCATGTTATATTTTTTGCCTTTGCTCAAAGACATTTTTTATCTTTTACGGTGTTAATTTCATGAAATCATATTTCTGATTAAATAAATAATTCATTGGATAACATATAAATTTCATTTTGGAAATTGACAATTTGATTCCTTATTAGCATATATTACATTCGTAAAATATATAAAGTATTTTGTTATTTCGAATTTTTCATTTTCCGACCTTGCGACCCCATTTTGGGGGAAAAAAACAATTTATAGAAAAAAATGCCGAAAGTGGAAGAATGTAACTTCAATTTAAAGAGATTGCAAAGATTGCAACGTTTATGTGTAAAGACTCTTACCTAAAATGTAAATGGACAGCAGAATAAGGATGAAATAGATTGAGGTCTTCATCATGCCACGACGCTGCTGCAAATGAATATTATTCACCCCAAGCACCCGCAAAAACAACAAAATATATAGATGACAAACTCAAGTATAGATCACACAAATAGATATCTTTATAGATATTTTATGTTTTTGTTTCATATGCTTGGTAACAGATTTAACACACATTAACATATTTCATATACTATCCTTTAATTTGATTTGTTTTTTCCTATGGCGAGCGATTGATAACACGTCATCTTGAACCTTAAAGTAAGATTAGGAGGAGCTCTCCAACATGATGACGTAGCAGTCTTTATATCGGAAAACAAACATATGGCAAGAGAAAAATGGGATATAAATGATACTCTTGTCGTATTTACTTGCAATTCATCAATCATACTTTTTATTTCTTAATATTTACTGATTCTTAAGACTAAATGTTATGGAAAAATGTCAGAGGAATAATCATTGACAATTAAAATGTTCCAAGGATTCATCGCCTTCATGAGGTCGCTATAGAAAAAACGCAGTTTTCGTAAAACACAATCAAGTCTATTCGCTCATGCTCATAACATTGAAGCAATTTAAATAATTTCGTTTTAAAAACAGTGAAATGTAGTGGGTCAAAAATGGTAGGAATATCCTTTTTTAAACCGTGATTAACGATGGTATTGAAGATGTGAAGCTAACACTACACTACGATTTAGAAATATTAGGAAGGGAATTGAACGATGTCAGTTGTTCATTAAAGCGATTTCCATGACACAATAAAAAGTAGATGAAAATCATCATGTTAGGCCGAGGAGGCTCTTATAAATATCAATTATGCGTTCTTCGATACCACTGAGTAACTTGACATGTGGCAGGGTTATAATGTACGCACGTAATCCAGGTAATAACACCGTTTGCTATGAACGTAGCAGATTATCGTCCTAAGTCGGCACCCATAGCCAATTTGTCTCATTGTTTAATTTATTTTTGCGTTTGTTGTTTTGATTTAGTGTCTTGTCTTCCTTGTTCTTATTGTGTCTATTGTTGTGTTTGTCCACTCCTTTATTTCGCATTTCTGTGTTTGGGTGTGGTTGCTACAACCGTGTCGTGTAGGATCTCCTTTCTGTCATACAATTGGTTCGCTAAAAGTAATATATTCGTCATAAAATAAATACATAAAAACGAATAGAATAGAAAGCAATTCCAGGGCATCCATGAACCTAGGAGTAGTAAGCCCGCGAACACGAATGAAAACATGTACACGTTTAGTACACAGCCAATTGTGCCTCACGTGAAATTCGTATGGAATTAGCATCATGTATATTTCACATGATTTTCACATAAATTTACTGCACATGAAATTAATCTGAATTTTTCTATCTGACATTCATACAAAAATCAACTTGTATGAAATTTATGTCATTAACTTCGCATGAATTTCATGTAATAAAAGCAATGTAAATTTCATGTTCGTGCTCGTTTCATGTGAACATTTATGCAAAGTTCATATAATTTATGGGAGTTTCATATGGGACCCGATTGGCTGTGTAACCTTCTACATCTGGCATACAACGCCATTCATTGTGGAGTTCTAAACAAAACAACTGGCAGGAACGCGTTACGTCGCCTACAGTACTGTTGTCAGAGGTATTTAAAGTTCTGCACTTAAAACCGTACGTCTCCTCTATCACTCTTGAAAAGTTGACTATATAATTTGATTTTCATCATCGGTTCTGCAGAAGGAACTCGACATTTTTAAAATTTTACAGAATGGCGGAAGACAGATGGTGTGCTGTAATAAAAAATATCACAAAACTTCAAAAGAGCAAGATATAAATACTATTCCCGGACACTTGACCCTACTCCTATTTTTAATTTTGTAGAATATGTAAGAGGTTTCTGGGAAGGGGGGTGTTAGAATGACAAATATGGATAATGACCATATCCCTGTTTACAGCACAAAATCGATAACCCAGAAAATCAGAAACCGAAGGCATACAAAATCAGGATAAAACAGGAACCAAAGCAAACAAACAAAAACCTCCACCATATGAAAAGAAGCGATATGAGAGTGAGACCAGGTGCCCAGGAAGAGTAAGCATCTTCTGCTTGCATGCAACACCCGTCATCACACATATATGGGGTTGTAGACAAATTCATATTGTTGTGGGTCATGTATTATTTTAGTTCTGCTTTATGTCTAGGTACACATGTACTTAGTCATGTTGTATTATGATTTCATAATGGTTCTTTCTAGATTTTACTATGTCATGTTTATTTCATAGAGAATATTCCAGTATGTTCTTTGTTACATCATTATCATCACATGACTCTGATTTCTAGAATTTACTCTATTGTTAATCATTTGTAATGAGTCATTGTTCTAGAAGCTTCTGGTAAATTCATTGGTATTAAGTATAAATACCTCCGAGGAACTGTGTTGAGGAGACATTCGTACACATTCGTAGACACGATTCATTCATCTGTTCTGATATACTGGGACACTTTATTTGTTGAGACTTTAATCCATTTAACAACGTTTGGACACCGATCTTTCGAGAACGTTTGTGATTACCGGAAACCATACATTCGATAGACATTGTGGACCGTAACGGACACTTTGATCCGGACATTGTATTGTAAGTTGTAATCATTTGAAATATATATATTTTGTACATAACTAAACTTGAAAATTTATATTCTGTCTTTGTCTGATTTTTGCTGGCGTTTTGGGGTATTCTGACCCATAACAGAATTGGGGGCTCGTCCGGGATCGTAATCTCTGCATATTTGCACTTTAGGCCATACCAAATTAATTAAATGTTCTTTGGATTTTCTTGTGAAAAAAAGGGTGCGAGCGAGCGAAAATATAATTATTTTATTTTTTTAAGTATTGCAGTTTTTAAGGTGCAGGCGAGTAAAATAATTTCATTTTTGATATAGGTTACCCCAGTGATACATTTCTGATGTTTTTCGTACTCAAGAAGGAATCCCCATAGAAACCTGATGACTAGGAAGCCTGGCACATAGCTCTACAGAAAAGATTTTCGAACATTCCCCCCTCCTAGACTTTCGATGGGACAACAAATTTGCTCCCAACAAAATTTTTCAAACACGAGAAGTTTCATTTTCTTCGAAATTTGCACAATCTCAGACTTCTAGAAGCTTTAAGATTTGCAGAAGACAGAACCGACCCTAAAAAAAATCTTGAGCCAGAAATTTCGTGGTGCGGGCGTGCATTTTATTTTTATAATATTATTTTTTGAATTTTGAAAAATTTGGTGCGGGAAATCCAAAGAACATTTAATTAATTTGATATGGCCTTACGTAAAGTTCGTTTTTTGAAAAAAGGAAAATTCTCAAAACTTTTGTCAGCAGAAATCAATCATGGTATTTTCGGTCACTGAATTTTTGAAATCGCCGACTGTACAAGAGTTCGAATCATTGAAAAAAGATGATTTGATTGGTTTAGGTCTTCACTTGAAGTTAGATGTAAAATCTTCTATGAGAAAACAAGAAATTAGAAATATTGTGGCTAAAAAGCTTTTAGCATAGGAAATCTTTTCGTCATACGATTTTCCTGTTGAACCTGTTTCAAGCGAAACCAAAATGTCAAAATATGAGTTTGAATTAAAAAAAATTAAAATACAATTACAATTTGAAAAAGAAGAAAAAGAAAGACAATTTCAAATTGAAAAAGAAGAAAAAGAAAGACAATTTGAAAAAAAAGAAAGACATTTACAATTTGAAAGAGAAAAAGAAGAAAGAGAGAAACAGGAACGTATGCACGAGAAAGAACTCCAGTTTGAGTTAGAAAAGTTAAAATTAGAGAAAAGCGGTAAGGAAAATCCTGTTCCTTCGCCTGTCAAGTCTGAATTCGACGCCGCAAAAAACATCAGATTAGTACCAAAATTTCAAGAAAAGTCCGTGGACAAATATTTTCCACATTTTGAGAAAATCGCGGCCAATCTGAAGTGGCCATGCGATTTTTGGCCAACTTTATTACAAAGCGTACTTATTGGCAAAGTGGCTGAAGTGTACTCGGCGCTCAGTATTGCTGAGAGTTCAGACTATGAGAAGGTCAAGGACACGATTTTGAGAGCATATCAGTTAGTACCTGAGGCGTACAGACAAAAGTTTAGAAAGAACAAAAAGTTTGAAAATCAAACATATGTTGAATTTGCTGGAGAAAAAGAAGATTTATTTGATCAGTGGTTTCGATCTAAGAAAATTCCCAATTCATTTGACAATTTGCGTCAGATCATTCTGATAGAAGAGTTCAAAGAGTGTGTACATCAAGATTTAAGAACTCATTTGGAAGACAAAAATGTTAAAAATCTTGAAGAAGCCGCTGTTTTGTCTGATACGTATGCTCTCACTCATAAGAAAACTTTTGTGTCAAAAACTCAATCTAGCGATAGCGCAAAAACGTCAGATGTTCCAAAGAAAAATTAACAAGAGTCTCAGTCGTCCATTAGTTCCCAGTCACCATCTCAAGGTGGTTCTACGTCCGGTCCTAGGTCCGAGCGTTCTTAGGCATCCCCAGGGGTGGGGTCGCTTCCTACATGCAATTATTGTAAGAAAAAAGGTCATGTTATTGGTGAGTGTTTGAAGCTTAAGAAGAAAAAAAAACTTAAGTCACAGGCCTGTGCGTCTGTTAGAAATGATAGGAAAGCCTTAGATTCGATTTGTTCTGACACACCTGAGATTCAGGGTTCCAAGTCCAGTTCTGATGATTTTGTGGAGGATCATTATAAGCCCTTTTTGTCACAGGGATTTGTTTCACTCAGTGATTCTAGCGAAGCGTTGCCTGTTCAGATTTTGAGAGATACTGGTGCTGCCCAGACTTTATTATTAGAGGGTTCATTGCCTTTGTCTGAGCACACTTTTACTGGTAGGTCAGTTTTATTACAGGGTGTGGAGCTAGGCGTCATTGATGTTCCCCTTCATGAAATTTATTTGAAGTCAGACTTAATTACTGGACCTGTTATCGTAGGTGTTCGACCTACTCTTCCCGTTCAAGGCGTTTCCTTGTTGCTTGGCAACGATTTAGCTGGCGGCAATGTTGTAGCCGATCCGATTGTTTGTGAGAAAATCACGTCCGATGTCGTGTCCGATGATGAAGACGACGACTTGTATCCAGCCTGCGCTGTTACCAGGGCGATGGCCAGGAACAGACTAAAAGAGGCTGAGAGTACTTCAGCATTTAACGAGGACCATCCCTCCGAAGATATAGACCTTTCTGACACATTCATGTCTACCATTGATGACAACGTACCTGAAACGTCAGTACCACTTCATGTAGACAAGTCTCCGGCAGTACCTGGTGATGATTCCCATCCGCCATTAGACAGGGGTACAGATGCCTTAAGCCGTGAGCAGCTCCTCTCCGAGCAAACTAAAGATCCGGAGATCATCCGACTAAGCAAAAGGACCCTTCCCCTAGAAGAAGCGGACAAAGTCGGAGAGTGCTTCTACATACAAGATGGCATCCTCATGCGGAAATGGAGACCACCCGATGCACCCCCTAATGACGTGTGGCGGGTCGTTCACCAGATACGCAGGTATGTTAAGGCGTCCCATGGAATATTTCGTTAAAAATTTGCCGCGAAATAACGTAACGTCATTTGACGTCATAGACTCCGTGTCGTCAAGAACGGTAGCAACACAGTATTTCAATTAATTTTTATGATATTTTGTAAATTCAAAGGATGAAAGTTATCAGTTATAAAAAGTCATGTACTTACTCAATCGCTGACACTCCGTCTATTCAATATACCTTTGAGAAGACCCCCAATCTATTGAGTGCACTTTATGACCCCGTTGCGTTGTAAAGGACCTCTGCGTTACTGAGAAGCTTGAGAAGCGATGGAAGGTGCGAACCGACAGTTTACAAGGCGGGTGATAAGAAAAATTGAGAAAACGGTATGTATTTGTTAAAATTACATGAAAACAGAGATGCTGCACAAAGAAAATATCCTAATATACTCAATCATATATGTAATCAAAGACAAAACTATTTAAAAAGGTACGAAATCATTCTTTTTTGTACCTTGTTTACAGTACTGGCGGAGTACACGTGTGTCATATGATGCGTGTGTCGTGTACGAATTATTGCATGCAGCAATGCTGTGAAAAAGTATGGTTGTAGCGCTATTGTTATTACTTTATTTTCCATATCATCAGTGTCTGCTACGATATATTATATAATTTAGATACAAGCATATTCATGACAAAGGTAAACTTACGAGTAGAAAAAATATGGGGAAGGGGTGGGGTGGGGTGGATGTGGGACATGCATGTTTACTGTTTTAGTATGTAACAATGAAACTACTTTGTATTATACAATTCATAACACTTATGTTTTATTCATTTGTATTTCAGACTGATGAAAATTACATAATTATTTAATCATCTCATAAAAAAAAACCAGAAATGTTTTGGCATTGGATCAGTGTTGAATGCTGCATTAGCCCAGAATCATAATTGAAAGAACTTTTCAATGACCAGGTATATATATATGATATATAATTATATTATATATATATATATATATATAAATATATATATACATAGTTGAAATTTGATATAAATCTAGATCTATCTTTGAATATTGTCAGAACAAATCTATAATTGTTTACATTATTTGTGCCATTTTCTTTCCTTTAAAGTTCTAATAATTGACTTGTGAAGAAGTTAAATTAACAGTACAATAACAAATTAAAAACCCTAAAAGGTTCTGTAAGAAATTACATTTTAATACAAAAAAAAATTATTTATTCACCTAAATTTGAATTTTCTTCTATTTTCAGAAATTTGCCTTTGGAAGAAAATATAACTTTACCAGAATGCCAGCAAGAAGATGTCACGTCAAGTGTCTGTCAAATGTTAAAAAATGTGTCAATAAAGATCTTTTATTGTAAAGAAGTATATATGTATTTGTGATATATTTAATCCTAAACTATAAAAGCCTACATTTTGAATCTTTCTGATGTCTATAGACATATGGATGTCATGGTGTTTTATTTTAAACATGGGCTCTAGCCGCTCTATCAGTGGCGTAGCTTGGGCAAATCTAAGTGAATCCTTTCATGATACAAGGAAAATGAGTTCAGAAGCTGAGGACATTCGAATGGCAATGAAGGAGGTCGAATGCAAATAAAGATTTACCTCCAGCAGCTCACAAAAAAAAACCCTCCAGAGGGAGGAAAATTTTTACTGAATTGAGGAATTTTCGAGGAAAAGTGGATGCTTTAGCATACATTGTAGCTACGCTACTCGTGTCTACTCAAAGATACTTTGTTATACAAGACTGACATGTTACTCTCACAAAGTTACAGTTCTAACGCATTATGGGTTTCACAGAGATATTCAATTCTTGTGATAAAGGATGCCATTCTAAATGTACATGTACAAAGGAGTTCACGTCTATCACCTGATAAATACAGAGCTGCTGAGTTATTTATTTATTTTGTTTATTTATTTATTTTAAAATTTATTGAAATTGATCATAGCAAAGCTTCCGACCTTTGTATCTAAATATTGTACAGATCTAAATTTAAATAAGGAGTTATGAAAGGGGGGGGGGGGTCAAGCCTGCACATGCAGGGTGATATAGCCTATAATGCATGTATATAATACTGGGTTGTTGGTCTAAATATGACCATGGATTTCATCTTAAAATGAGGAAAAACAATGACCGAATGATTTTATACAAAGCTGAAAGATGGACCCCCCCCCCCTCCTCTCACGAATTCGAAAAACATGGTGAGAAAATAAAGAATATTATAGGCAGACAAAGTTAAAATTTTGTCGATGATGGCGAGATACAGGATTCAATTAAGTATACATGTAAATATATAGATTTATCTCGACAGAGTGGAGGTTTCTCCTTTCGGTGCCCCTGACGTTGAACATTGCACATTTGCATGAAATTGTATTTTCCGGCTTTTTCCTGAGAGGAGAGGTAGTCGCAGTTTCGCGTCACTAACATCCATTGTCAAGGGCATGGCCGGTCATGATTATGCGAGATTGGTACATAAGTACTGATCATATCTTTTTCCTCGAATCTGTTTATATCAGGCTTTATCACCCTGCATGGGCAGGCTTGAACCCCCCCCCCCCCCACCTCTTCCCGATAAGAATCCTTCCAATCCTTGTTGTATTTCTATCGTATGTAACATGTGATTAAATGAAGGAATTACGAAATGAATATGCTCCTCTTAAAGCTTGTTAAAAAACGTATATTTGCTATCAGCACCGCCCCCGCCACCTACAAATATGTAAGTTAGTAATAACCCCCCCCCCCCCCTCCCTCTCCCTCTCTCACGTGAACAATTACGGACCTGTATTATCAACAGCATAATTTAAAAGTGGAAATAAAAAAAAAAATAAAATAATAAGGTTTCCTGGGTGACGAAAAATAATTTCAGAAGACTCGACGCTGCATCTGACCCCTCCTCCAAGCATTCTGACTAGCAGAAAGAAAAAAATTGAAATCAATGGATAGTACAAATGTATCAGAAAGACGTGGCTATATAGTGATAAAAGCTATAAAGAAAGTGATAAAATAATAGAACCGTTAAAGATAAAGTGTCCCTGAATTTTTTTTTTTTTTCATTGAAAACGTAAAATTTATTTCGAAGGGTCTAGATTGAGGAAAAAAGAAGCCATAAAAAGTTTCATTTAAAAAATATGCAGTAACGACCATAATATTGTCGATTTTGTAAAATTAAACCTCCATATACCCTTGTTGTAAAAACGCAATATATTGTAGGTGGCGCTAGTGAAAAGAATAAGAGTTGCGCACCCAAAATTAAAAATTACGTTTTTAAACGGTTATAACTGCGAATGTATGCGTAAGAATCGCATGAAAATTTGAATTTATGTATACAAATGAGAATGTTACAAAAAATTTTTTTATTTGAAAAGAAAGATTTTGCATAATAAAATTTTGTAAAATTAATTAATTTTCAGGGACACCATACCTTAACAATCTCCTACGCATGCGTCCGATTTCAGTTCCGCTTTTCTTCACTATGAAATCTACCTGTGCCGCCTATGACCTTGTTGCAAGTTGCATACCTTTAATTATAATGATGCTTATTCAAATTATGAATTTGTTTTGTATACAAATGAGAATGTTACAAACTAAGAAAGATTTTGCATAATAAAATTTTGTAAAATTACTTAATTTTCAGGGACACCGCACCTTTAATTATGAATTTGTATGAAAATCAATAGAAACTTGAAAACATTGTCACAGATAATTATTAAATATTGCAATATAGAAAAGCAGAGTGGCGCACAAAGGGTTCTTTAATGAAGAGTAGAATCTACTGCATTGGATCATGTGACATTACTTTAAGTCTTCACCAACATATTATAATAAATATTGACACTCTACACTTCAAATTCTTCAAGAAAAATTAAAGTCTTGCCGATTTTGAGACAGAAGAATATGAATTTTCGTTGAACTGTACCTGTACTGAAACGTTATTGAGAAATTATCTCCCCCTGTCAATCGCGCATCACTTGACCGTTTGAAATGGTTCTCGGGAGGAGAACTTTTAGGGGTACTCATAGAAAATAGATTAGCGCAAGTTGTTCCTCAAAATAAATTGAAAGAAGTTTGGTGTAAATCGAATCTTCCATGATTTATCTATATAGTTCTTGCTACGACAACTTGATTTTTTTCATATTAAACCTATACAGGGGCGTAGTCATTGAAGGTGTAACGCAAAAACCAGGGTGCGCCGTAGAATTCCTTAATTTAATCCATAAATATATGGAATTCACGACTTGTCATAGCAAGATATATGAAATTTGAACATTTCTCTACACGTCACAAACCATCAGTTCACTGAGAAATTAGTGGAACAACTTGCGCTCGATGCTTCTTTTTCGTACTATGTACATGTGCTATAAATAGCGATCACGTGACTTTCATCACACCTGCAGAACTCGCCAATGACCCTTGACTTTCCTTCTGTAAAGTACATAATCATACTTTTGATTAAAGTATATTTTATTGAGGGAAAGAGATGTCCATTACAAATGTGCGATAAAGGTGATGGTATTTCCATGGGACGCCTTAACATACCCGCGTAGTGGTTCCAGAAGCGTATCGCGGGGACATCATGAGTTTAGCTCACGACACACCCATGGCAGGTCATTTAGGTGTCAATAAGACTTATAATAGGATTTTAAGTCACTTTTACTGGCCTAAGTTGAGAAAAGATGTGTCTGAGTTTTGTAAGTCTTGTCATAGTTGTCAGATGGTAGGTAAACCCGATCAAGTTATACCACCTGCTCCCCTCCAACCCATTCCAGCCTTTGAGGAACCTTTTAGTAGGGTGTTAGTTGATTGTGTAGGTCCTTTGCCTAGGACTAGGTCAGGCAATCAGTACTTACTGACAATTATGTGTACTTCGACTAGGTTTCCTGAAGCCATACCTCTTAAGAATATTAAGGCAAAGACCATAGTTAAGGCCCTTACAAAGTTTTTCAGTTTCGTAGGTGCTCCCAAGGCTATTCAGTCAGATCAGGGTTCGAATTTTATGTCAGGGTTGTTTCAGCAGGTTATGCATGAGCTAGGTATCAGGCAGTATAAGTCTTCTGCGTACCATCCTGAGTCCCAGGGGGCACTTGAACGCTTTCATCAAACCCTTAAAACTATGATGAAAACATATTGTCACCAGTATGGAAAAGACTGGGATGAAGGGGTTCACCTCGTGTTGTTTGCGGCACGAGAAGCGGTTCAGGAGTCCCTGGGGTTCAGTCCCTTTGAGCTAGTTTTTGGGCATACGGTCAGGGGGCCATTGAAGTCATTAAAGGAAAAATGGTTGACTGAGACTAGTGATTTGAATCTCTTAGACTACGTGTCTAATTTCAAAGAGAAATTATATAATGCTTGCAAACTGGCTCAAGAAAATCTCAAAACATCTCAAATGAAAATGAAAACATGGTATGACAAAGATGCTAGAAACAGAGTTTTTAAACCAGGCGATAAAGTTCTTGTATTTTTGCCTATCCCTGGTCATCCTTTGCAAGCTAGATATTTCGGTCCTTATGAGATTGAGAGTAAAATTATTGATGTTAACTATGTGGTTAAGACACCAGGTCGGCGAAAAGAAAAAAGAGTGTGTCATGTTAACATGTTGAAAGAGTATTTTGATAGAAGTGACCGAAATTTTGTAAAACCAGTTTCCACTTTGGCCATTGTAAATACATTAGAAAATTGTGTTGAACCTGAATGTAATGAAGAGACTGTCGAAAAAGACTTCGTTCAAAGTGTCCGTTTGAAGAATTCTGAAATTCTAACAAATCCGGAAGTGAAACTCGGACATCTGACCGTGCATCAAAAAGAGGAAGTGCACCAATTAGTGCGGGAATATACGACCATCTTTCCGAACGTTCCAAAAAAGACGAATGCATCTCATCATGACGTTATTGTGGGTGATGCGTCACCTATCAAACAGCATCCCTATCGGTTAAACCCGATAAAGCTTCAATACATGCGGAAAGAAATTCAATACATGCTTGAAAATGACATTATTGAACCCAGCAATAGTGATTGGAGTTCCCCATGTATTCTGGTTCCGAAGCCAGACGGAACTTACCAATTGTGTACGGACTTTAGAAAAGTCAATTCAGTCACCAAAACTGACTCTTATCCGATCCCAAGAATCGATGACTGTATCGATAAAATTGGCAGTGCAAAATTTGTCAGTAAATTTGACTTGCTTAAAGGCTATTGGCAGGTCCCGCTTACCGAGAGAGCCAGAGAAATATCGGCATTTGCGACTCCAGATGGGCTATACCAATATAAAGTAATGCCCTTTGATATGAAAAACGCACCAGCCACATTCCAGAGGATGATTCATTCGCTCCTAAATCATCTCGAAGGATCCGAAGCGTACATCGATGACGTCATCATCTACGGCGACACCTGGGATGATCATCTCCGACATACTGGCGAAAGCAAACCTCACAGTGAACCTTGCGAAAAGTGAATTTTGTCATGCGACTGTAGAATATTTGGGTCACAAAGTAGGTCAAGGTGGAAGCTATTTCAAAGTTCCCGATTCCTACCAATAAGAAAGAGATAATGAGATTTTTAGGAATGGCAGGATTTTACAGAAAATTTGGTCCAAATTTCTCGTCAGTTGTTGGTCCACTTACCAATCTGTTACAAAAGAGAGTGAATTTTGCATGGACCAATGACTGTGACGAATCTTTTAAGAAAATCAAATGTGTTCTTATGAATAGTCCTGTCCTGTCAGCTCCAAATTTTGATAAGCAATTTAAGCTTACTGTTGATGCTAGTGACGTAGGAATCGGGGCTGCTTTGTTTCAAGAAAATTATGATGGTGTAGATAGAGTTGTTTGTTATTTTTCAAGGAAATTGACAAAATGTCAAAAGAATTACTCTACTATTGAAAAAGAGTGTCTTGCATTATTGTTAGCTTCACAACATTTTGATGTTTATTTGAATGTTACTTTACATCCCATTCTTGTATATACTGACCACAACCCTCTCACATTTTTGCACAAAATGTCAAACAAGCATCAAAGACTAACAAGGTGGAGTTTATTGTTGCAAGAGTATGATATCATTATTAACCATATCAAGGGCAAAGACAATGTGATTGCAGATGCACTATCGAGAGTTTCATGAGTGATTTTTGCAGACATTTTCATTGACATTCAAACTTTTTTTAAGGGGGGAGGTGTTGTGGGTCATGTATTATTTTAGTTTTGCTTTATGTCTAGGTACACATGTACTTAGTCATGTTGTATTATGATTTCATAATGGTTCTTTCTAGATTTTACTATGTCATGTTTATTTCCTAGAGAATATTCCAGTATGTTCTTTGTTACATCATTATCATCACATGACTCTGATTTCTAGAATTTACTCTATTGTTAATCATTTGTAATGAGTCATTGTTCTAGAAGCTTCTGGTAAATTCATTGGCATTAAGTATAAATACCTCCGAGGAACTGTGTTGAGGAGACATTCGTACACATTTGTAGACACGATTCATTCATCTGTTCTGATATACTGGGACACTTTATTTGTTGAGACTTTAATCCATTTAACAACGTTTGGACACCGATCTTTCGAGAACGTTTGTGATTACCGGAAACCATACATTCGATAGACATTGTGGACCGTAACGGACACTTTGATCCGGACATTGTATTGTAAGTTGTAATCATTTGAAATATATATATATTGTACATAATTAAACTTGAAAATTTATATTCTGTCTTTGTCTGATTTTTGCTGGCGTTTTGGGGTATTCTGACCCATAACAAAATATTCAGACAAACACATATATGCAGACAAACACATTCATCAACAGACACACTCAGACAGAAAGATATGCATAGGCAGACGGATAGACAGTTAAACAGGCATACACAGATGTACTCACACACACAAACAAAAACATGTATTGACTTTGATTTCAGTAAATCCACAGTTTATCACAGCATGCAAGACAGACCGAAAATCAGACTAGGCCAATATCACTTTCTTGACAAAAACCTCTCATCAAGTCAAGCAGATAGACACACATAGTCAAGCACTCACAGAAAAACAGACACAGGGAGAAACAAAAAGAGATTCACACAGACAGACTCAAAGACAGACACTGATCAAAATACAGACATGAACATCTTGAAAGGAACATCCTGAAAGACATACACAGACATGCGCAAAACGACAGACTGATATGCAAAAACAAACGGACAGACAGCCATGTATATAGACAGACACACACACATAAGACACAGACAGATGCACTAACTCACAGACAGACATACATGCTAGCAAACGCGGACAAAAGAATTCGCTTGCAGGCAGACGGAGACACTGATATCGACGCTATCATAAAAAAGACACACGAACTTACATACAGACAAACACAAATGTAAATAACATATCAACTACAATTTTCATCATCACCTGAGATATACATGTAAGGTCTATGCCATACTCCAATCGAAGAAGATCTCTATTGAATGCAAAATTATAAATTTAATGTTTCAAAGAGAAAATCCAAACCATAAATGGTAGGCGAGGGAAATCTGATTTAGGGGACTTCAAAGACTACAATAAAGATTTTGTATCGCCGTGGGTGTCTCCAGTAAGTATATAGCAGTTATAGGGAGCTACTATGGGCAAGATATGGCCATTTATTACAAGTATTTTATTACTTTGTACGTTTATATTCATTTTGGTGCATTTGGTATCCATTTTGTCCCTTCGATAAAATGGTGCCTAATAACCCATCTGTAGGGAAGAATCTTATTGTTTCTGGACAAAAAGCATGCGAAAATTCTAGATCAAAGAGCGATTTCATGTAAAGAACTTTCGGAACAATTTCGTGATAACGGCTGAGGCTTAGCCGCTATCAAAATGTCTCAATGACCGAAAATTGAAATTTGATGTCTTTGTTTTTAACGCTATATATATGCACAACCATTGTAATTCCCTGAGATGTTACTATTGAAAGGAACGTGCTACAATTCGTGTATCAACACTCGTGACATCATAATGCATAAGATCTAAAGAAACATGCCGCGACGGCTGTTCTAACCTGCAAGCTGAACCCGCGGTGAGATGAATTTTAACGTCACCCTTTTATCTAGAAGAAGCAATTTCAGAAAACAAGAATAAAACGGACAGCTATGGTGCATATACATGTACGATAAATGCACTTGCTGTGTGTTGCATACCCGTAACAAAACACAAATTAAGACACTTATTCTCTACATATGACTTCAAAATCCTTCAACGATTATTGTTTAATTGATCAATGTATAAATTCATGAACTCATCCTACACCTCTTCAAATTCATGAATCATATGTTCAATTTTCAAATCTTTTCTATACGTTCTATGTTCACGTAACCTGAAAATTATATGATATCCTGCTTTACAGCTTTACAAAAAAGAGAGAGCTGAATACTTTAAGAATTAACTAAGCTAATTTAATTGCTCATCCTTAGACTCGAAATAAAGATTCAACCCCCGATTCATGCCCAAACACCGTTAAGAGTCATGACTACGGACCATACCTTCTTGTCTTGTCATAACAATAATGTCGAAGGGAATTCCAACTCTCTACCTTCTTGAAGAAAATTCCAAATCAATTTTCATGCACCAGACACGTGTTTCGAATATTAAATTCTCATCAGTGATGCTTTCAGCTTATAAATAGTTTCAGTAGCGCCCTCTTTAATTTTTTGAAGTTAGATTTTTACATAAACATTACAGAGAGCGCGCGGCTCAAAATTTTCTGTAGGGTCGATTCAGTAGCATATCCAAATAAAATCTATGTTCAAAATATCATTGGAGGGATGGTGCTAAGATGTTAAAGTCCTTTAATTTCGACGATATTTATCGGTGAAATGGCTAGTATCCGAAATAGCAAAAAAAAATATATTTTATGTCTCATTGATAAAAGGCCAAAACATAGCTTCTTTCATGTGACAGAGCTGGAAAGAAGTAATTAATACACTTGACAAACATCAGGCCACGGGGAACGATTTTAACTGTTCCACACTGCAACATGAAATAAGTGTCCATATTAAAGTACGGATTAATTAATAATGTCTCAGAAGTACGGACATTCTTTATCAAATAATCAAAGTATACAATAAATATACAATGTAAAAGACGGTCATTCACATATATTGTTTGTATAATGTTTTGGATAATTTTCTACATAAAATATGTCTCATTGATAAAAGGCCAAAACAAAGCTTATTTCATGTGACAGAGCTGGAAAGAAGTAATTAATACACTTGACAAACATCAGGCCACGGGGAACGATTTTAACTGCTCCACACTGCAACGTGAAATAAGTGTCCATATTAAAGTACGGATTAATTAATAATGTCTCAGAAGTACGGACATTCTTTATCAAATAATCAAAGTATACAATAACTATACAATGTAAAAGACGGTCATTCACATACATTGTTTTTATAATATTTTGGATAATTTTCTACATAAAATTGGTATATAAAATCAAATAATTAAGAGATAGGATAGTTTTCCTTTTCAAATTTCCTTTTTCGTTGCTGACAATAGGTCATTGCCAATAAGATCTCCTCAGAACTTAAAAGGAGTTTTATTGATTTCATGGTAATAATGTATTACTGAGGCGTATGGCTATCCCCCCGTTGGCGTTTTAAAAGAAATCACTGGTTACCTAATGATTTATTTGTGATTTTAATGAAATTTTGTAGATAATTTTCATGACAACGGATAGTTTCCAACATATCCTCACCTGTTGCATAAAGTCAACGAACGGTACTGTAAGGCGACGTAACGTGTTCCTGCCCGTGAAAACAAAATGTTAAATCTAGGATTTCAAAGTTCTAAAAGAAACAGCTTATCCATAATATTTTCAGTAGTCTAGAATTTCAAATATCTATTCCGCTACAAAAAAAGCTTTTTTGATATACGGCGAAACAAACTTACTCAAACAATGTATTTGTCTCAATGGGACACCATACTTTTCCAAATTAACAAAACTTATCTATTCTGACAATTTTAGACAAATATTATTGAAATAAAACTCCTGATGTAGCTTTACACCATATATGACCTGAGGATAATATATTAACTTTGGCTTAATCCGAATGACAATATAAGAATACACACATGTATGTTCATTTTAAGGCAACAAGAAAACCATTTCTTTTCTGTGTAGAGTAAAAACGATAGGTTCCGATTCCGTTGCGAAAAGAGTAAATCTGTTTTCTTTAAACAAAAATAATAGTCTAATGCATTTCATCGTCCTCTTCAGTTTATGTAAAACTGATCATTTTGCACGCATCAAGTTTTTCGTTACGAGAATAAAATATGTTAAAAAACATCGTATTTTTTTAAAGACATTGGACGGTACAATCGTGTATAATGATACTCCTAAGAATATGCTGTTTATTAATTGGGCAAATCATGGGCCATATCATTAATAAATGGAGAACAACTGAATATTCAATTGCCTTAATTTAGATATGTTGCATGTCAAATCTAGTCACTAAATGTTTTGTAATAAACATCTCAGAAGAACCTAACATTTATTCAGTCTCAAAGTCAAGAAGGCAAGGCCAAATCGTGAGAATTCCTATCGGAACAGTTGCGAACCCCGGAATGAACAACATTCCGAAGTGAGACCAGGTGTCCAGGGGAGAGTCCTGTTTGCATTCAATTTCTTAAGTAATTTTATTCAGATGAAAAAACATGATGGAAATATTTGTCAAACTTTCGGAAAAGTTCAATAAATTATACTGTAATGAAATAAATTGACAACCAGCTCTTAAATATATATATGATTGAAAGCAAAGTCTTTCTTATCTTTTGACGCCCATAGTAATATGAACACCTCACTCTAAGATAAACGTGACTTCTTCCATTTCAATATCACAAATTTTCCTTTTCTGAGTAGCAACATCCCGGCGTTACCAGCATATGCCGTTTTCGTTTCTCAATTAATACGTTATGCTCGGGCAAGCTCCATATACTCAGATTTTGTTCTAAGAAGTAGACGGCTTGTAGTTAAGCTTCTCAGTCAAGGGTACATTTGTGACCGACTATAATCGATGTGGGGAAATGGTAGCACACTATGACGCCCCCTTGTCCAGAGTTACAGATGATATTCTGACGTATACCTTTTGTGCCATAACATACCAATCTATACGTTTTTCTGCCTTCGTGGGAGTTACCGATTGTAACCTTTCTACCGAATTTAGGTTGCGAGTGTTGCATGCAACCAGGAGATGCTCACTCTTCCTGGGCACCTAATCTCACTCCCTTGCAGGGAGTTCATTCTCTTCATATGATGGGTTTGTTTTATTCCTATGCCTTTGCCTTATTTCTGGTTTTACCCTGGTTTTGCACATCATTGGTTAGATGATTTTTCGATTTACGATATTCTTCTACTTCATAAGGAAATGGTTTTTCGATATTTGTCATTATATGTATTACATTAAATTCAAAATATTCGATAAAGATAATGGTTTAAAAAGTGCAAACTTTCATGAAAATAGAAGAAATTACCCAAAGGAAATACTTATCAGACGAATCCAGCAAAAAGTATTGGCTAAAATGACAAATATGGACAATGACCATATCCCAATTCACAGTACAAAATCGATAATTCAGGAAATCACAAACCGAAGGCATGTAAATCAGGATAAAATAGGAACCAAGAACAAACAAACAAAAACCTCTACCAGAAGAAAAGAAGAAAACTCTCAATTTAGGAGTGATACAATGTGCCCAGGAAGAGCCCGCATCTCCTGCTTGCATGCAACACCCGTCGCTTCAATTCGGCAGAACTATCACATCCGGTTACTTCCATTTTGGAAGGTACAGGTATAGTCTGTGGTTGGATGGTTCAAATGGTCTTAAACAGAATATCATCCACCATTCTGGCATATGACGAGTTCCCCTTATCGACCGTAGAACTTTCTCAGTGACGACGTTAGTCCATCACAAACGTATCTCTGACTTAGAAGCTTATCTAAAAGACGCCTATCTCTCTGAACAAAATCTGTATATTTGCTACTTGCTCTGGCATAGCGTATCAATTGGGATATGAACACGCCATAAAATGATGCTGAATTATTTGTCTCTGTAGTTTCTTTGACTTCAAGATCCGACGGATAGATTATGCTAAGGTAATCCGCGAATTTTGGATTAAAGATGGACAGCACATCGTCTATATATCTGCAAGTGATGTTAAAGTCAGCAGCTAAGTATTGTCCCCTTCAGAGACCAAAGATTGAATAAATTCAGCTTTGTATGAATAAAGAAAATATGTCGGCAAAGAGTGGGGCACAATTGGTGCCCATCGGACTTCCGACAATTTGTTGGAGGACCTTTCTTCCAAACACTACAAAAATGTTGTCGATTAGGACGTTTAACATCTGAATTATATCTCTTTCAGTGTATGTACGTATCTCGTATTTTCAGAATCGGACTTTCCTTTTACAAAGTAGGTTTTCTATAGTTAACAACAATACATTTGTATTTGCAATTGCCGTTCTTAATTGTAAACGCCTTACTTATAATTTTTGCGAGTCTTTTTTTGCGAGTCTTTTTATTCAATTTAGAATGTGGGATGTTAGTGTAAAGTGTCGAAACATCAAGGCTTTGATCGAATGGACTCTACTTAAATGAGTGGATATCAGTGTATTTTAGATATGCAGTATAAGCATTGTTAAACTTAATCTAAATTGTTTATGCCAAAGCCTAAGGAAGCTAGACGACAATCTACAATGAGTGTAGAAAATGCTAGTGTTATTAGTCTAGTTGCATAATGGCAATTTTGGGGGAAGCCTATAATTTGGTACGCACAAATTGTTTTTGCATGAAAATATTGTCAATACCTTCTACTTTTACTAGCCCATAAAAGTTCCCCGCGAGGGGTTTGACAGTAAGTGTGTTGAATATTTTTTCCCTGACATGGTTGCCATTGCACTTTCTACATAGACATAACCTCAGACAGTGCATGCATTTTAAATATTATTTTAATTTTCGTGCGTGAAAATCGACGGCGGATGTGTCTAGGGGATGCTTACTCTTCCCGGGCACCTGGTCTTACCTCTAGCTTGCTAGGGTCTGTCGATGCTCTATTGTGAGTGCTGTTGAGATAATCGTCAAGATCTTCTTTAATGTTGCACGTCTTCAAGTTCAATAGCATCATTTATGACCAGATAAATTTTCCGCATGGACCAGACATGCACGTTTCGGGTACTTGACACATATTAACTCATAGCACTTTCTATATAGACATTACCTTAGACAGTACATGCATACGGTGCTTCAGTAGGTGATATGCTCCTTTCATTAAAAGCGGTAAACATTCATCATATTTTACGTGATATATCAAGCATTTCTCATTAAGTTTAATTTTAAGGAAAATTGCAGGGCCGTTTTAGGGGCTTTGTGGCCCTACCCCTTTTTAGGTAAATAAAAGAAAAAGCGTTGAAAATGAGGAAAACGCAATTACTTTTTTCCATGCTGCAGCTAGAACAACAAATTTGGAATCAAAAGATCGGCAATATCATTACTTTTAAGTCTCAAGCTAACTTTACCAATTTACTCGTCTATAAAATGGTAAGAACTATGGATTTTCGATGAAATATCTTTGAAAATTGGGGACATGTGATATTTCCTTTCATACGGTAGATGAAAAGCAATTTTGGTACCAAACACACAATAAATTGCCTTTCATTTTAAATGTCAGATAATAAACATTACAAAAGTACCTATCAGTTATTCATACTCATAGTCGAGAAGGCAAGGCAAAATCATTAGATTTTCCATTGGAATGGTTGCGAACCTCGGAATGAATAAAATTCCGAAGTGAGACCAGGTGCCCAAGCAATTTGCAAATAAAGCAATCCTGTCGCAAATGAAAGTTGTGAGGTGTGCAAATAAGATGGTGGAAGGGATTTTAATTTTTTCCGTTGAAACGAGGTTTGAAATTTTGAAAATCCAGATTACGTGCGCATGATCACTTCATTAGAAATGTAAGAAGATTACACACTGACTATTGGACTCTTTACTGACATGTCCAATTTTCCGAAAACTGTGTCAAAACAAATTTTTAATAATTGTTTGGAGAGAATAAAAAAATTTGCCTTGTTAAATTTCATCTTTTATTTTTAATTCTGTGTTCAACGCCGTGTCGTCTTGTTTATGATGTCACTTTATAATGCGAATGTTTTGTCATTACAACAAGTACCTACATGTATCGTTTTCTTTGTGCAAGTGTTCAAGTTGGTATCCAGCTGTTAGTTGATGACGTTAACTTTGTTGTTTGGTATGCAGATTAACCTCCGTGATTCAATGTTGATCCGTTTGGTTAGAATGATTTTTGTTCTCTACAGCCATGTGATAATTTTTGCCGTTACAATCATATAGGGGGGGGGGCGGACTGAGGAATACCTCTCTCCCCGCTCCCACCCCCATACCTCCCCCTCTCGCTCCTACCTTTCACCCTTCCCTCTCCTTCCTCCCTCCTCCCGCCCCATTCCTCCTCGCCCTCCACTTTTTAACCCTTCCCTCCGTCCCCCCCCCTCCAACCGCCCCTCCTCCCTCTCCTTTTCACCTTGTCCAACCCCTCATACATATGTTTTCATTTGGCTATTGTCACTGCATCATTCTTTTTATGTTTCTTTTCGTTATTCTGTTTGGATCGGTAACATGTTCTCGTTAAAGATTATCACTTATTTTTCAAATATTGATATCTGAGAGATTTAATTATACCACTGAAAAGCTGGTCGTATATGACACAGAGCAAGATTGTAGAATTCTTATTGAACGACAATTCTTTATGATATTGTTTAGGTTCTTTTCATACCAATTCTCCAGAACCATTTAAACAATTTCGGCACGCATGGTCTCGGACTTTTATGAAATTTCACACATAAGTAGGGACCCGTGAAATAAGATTATTTTGACAAAAACATGTTTTAGGTCGTACGGCCTACAAAGTTGAAAATTTTGCGAAAAAATTGCTTTTTGAAGCTCTATAGTTTGGCTTATATAATAATTATCACATTAATGGAAAATTTATTATGCATCCGATAAATTAGGACTTAAATTTTAAATAAACTTACTGAGAGTGTCTGATTTTGTCAAAAAAAATTGGTTACCATGGCAACATAATTAGCTAATCGTAATACATTGATTTCAAAATGCCTTTTGTATTTTCTATTTTTCTTCCTTTATGGGTATATGATAAGCTAAGTGAATTTATTTATAAAATGAGCAAATTCAAGATAAACCCACTTGTTGCCGTGTAAATAAGTTACATGTACCTTGGCAATGGTAATTATGGTCTATAATAATACTTATTTGCAACTTCAAAGTTAATTTTAAAAATTGTGATCATGATGAACATGAAAAATTGTTGGAGTATATCTAATACAAAGAGTTCTTTCAAAAACCGTGAAAAAATTATTGGAAACATATGTTACCATGGCAACCATTCTTTTAATTATCTTTATAGAACAAATATTTTAATTCAACTTAGTTCAAATTCAAAACTAATAAAGATCAAATAAGCCTCTATCAAAATACAACAAAAAACTTTCAAATTGATAATGGTTGCTATAGTAATTTGGTTATACGAAAAGCAGGCATCAAAAAGCGAAACAAGTTTACACAACACAATTTTTTTACATATATAATAAAGCAAAGTCTAAATAAAAACGTTTCAGATAACTTAATTTTGGATGCCGTATCCAAGGACTTAAAGTGGGCTTATGAACCTTTTTTTATTATTTTTAAAAAGTTTCTTTCATGTAATGAAAGGTCTGCTTGAATAAATTTATTGATCATGAATGAAAGTTCAATGATCTAGTAAATAAAAGACTCTAAATATTGTCATTGTTTGCACTCCGTTTCAATGGAAAATTAAGAATTTTCTATGCTTATTTGTTTTTGATTTTGGGTCAGACCAACCTAATGTATAAATTTTATCAAAATCTGAGACATGCCGTGCCATACGTCCTAACTTAAACCTATACTTACAGAGAATAGCTAGTTTAAATTATCTTGAAATAAGATACCATACTTTTGTTACCTCCGCATTTTCTTCTCTTTTATTGTATGTAAAAGCATACTAGCTTGTTTATGATGCTTATAATTTTGCATATACAGCAAATACTCGTCTTCAGATATCTATATCTAGTCTATTTTAAGACAAATATACGTTTTTCGGTCGCTACGGGATCTTATAAAAGCATATGAGATCCCTTCTTCCAGAATGATCAATTACATTCTGAATTGCGATTGAAGTGAGATTGCAACATTACCTAAGAAGTAATCTTTACCTGATATTCATCTGATATGTGTATATCAATATGTAAATCGAAGCAATCACCGAATTTGACAAGTTTTTATGGAACTTTTGCGAAGGTTGCTGCATGCCTACAGATGACGAGGACTCTCCTCGTGCACCTGGTCTTGCTTAGGAGTACTGTTTATACCGGGGTTCGCACATTTTCCTATGGAAATTCTAAGGATTTTGCTTTGCTTTCTCGACTCTAAGACTGAATGCAGATGGGTGCTATTTCGATGTTAATCGTTTTATTGTGAATGTGCTCATGTGGATATCCAGCAGTTTGTTGGAATTCAGATTGTGCGTGGTGTCCGTTGTTCAGAATGACGTGCATCCTTTCATGCATTTGGCTCCGTGTTTCAATGCCGTCGTTGCTTTTCATTTTAATTCATTGTTGATCAATTTGGTAAGAGCACTTTTCGTTGTCAACGGTCAAGTAATGGTCTTTTTCCGGTACAATCATTCGAAGGAGGGGGGTGGGTTGGAGATGTAAGGGTATGTTGTGTGTTTGATTGTGGTAACTGACTTTGGTCTTTTGTGATTTTTATCAACTTTTGTCTCTGCAACATGATCTCGTCGGAGCTTTTCCCTTATTTTACAAAAATTGATTTCTTTGAGATTTTATTTCATAGAAAAGCTTATCGAAAATGACACAGGGCAAGACAATAGAATTATTATTAAACAACAATTATACTTAATTCTTTTTTTTCAAATTATTTTTAAATTCATATATATCAAATCTTTTGATATATATTTATTTGAAACATTAATGTGACCTTCATGTCTTTGTTTTTACAGTCCAATTTTTTTCTACAACTGTCCAATATAAAATATAGTTCGCGTTTGCAAGAAACAGAATATCATTAGATTTAATATTTTACAGTCGAAGGTAAATTGTAGAATGTACACGTGAATTGACAGTTAATTGTAACCTGTTCCGATCCATATTAACAAGTCTAGTCATTTGAAAAGAATTACATGAAATACTATCCGAAATGCAATAATTCAAACTTACTTAAACATAAAAAAAAATATACAGATTAGATGTGAATCAATTTATTTTCAACCAAAGTATATTGAGGAGAGTGTGATGACATGCTTTATCAGAACCAATCAAAGATTTCAGCAACAGTTTCATTAACTGTCAGCGTGAAGTTTCGTAGACTGAATGTGCAATAATCTTTATACGTCCGACCATCTTTGAGAACATGTGAAACCCCTTTGATTTCTATAGTTGCTTCTGGGTTGTTGCTTTCATCTTTGTAAATATATGCCTTGGACAAACATTGTTCAACTGTGTCATGAGTTTGGCAGATTCCGGAATAATATGTCATTACGAAAATTCTGTCAAAATCCTCACGTTTTTCGCATTCAGCTACAATGAAGAAATAAAACTATTAACATACATTAGTTGTATACAATAACAGAATAAAAATCGAATCATACCCCCACTGCATACAATTTTCTAAGCAAATCCAATTTTATGACCTGACATTTTCTACATGGATTTTCTCTCATATAAGATCCTCATACAAGGTCACTTAATATACATGTACTTAGTATGTTAAATGCTTTATAATATATGATAGCCTTATGAGGTGCTGCATTGACAAGATTCGACAGTTAAAAATCTGAGTCCAAGGGTCGTAACTCCTGTATAACCTTTACAATTGCAATCCCTCTCTTCATGCACATATAGTACGATTTTTCATTCAGTAAAGTTTCATCGAAATCCATCCTTGGCTTGGGAGGAGTTGCAATGACAAGGTTTGATACTGAAAATCTTGAAAATTCTAAGTTCAATAACCATTAGAAGACGACCATTTGATCCTAAAAGGGGGAACGGCAATTTTATTTCGGGTCAGATTATTTATTTTCAACGAAAGGCTGGTCGGATTATTTATTTTCCAGTACCATAAGATGAGAATATTTATTTTCAACCTGTAACAATCCTGACAAGCAAATAAAAAAGAAGCAAGAATATATAAACACACACGCCCTTGCTATGTCAACTTAATACGTCATCAATTGACCCTTCCGATTGCGGGAAAAAATGCAAAATTTCGTGACGTCACAATGCTTTTACCATGTGTTTACCTCGGACAAACAAGCTTTGAACCTCGGTCAAACATCGAAATTGCATTGTGACGTCATGGAATTTCTCAAATTTTTCCCGCGATCAGAAGGGTCAATTATTTTAAATGTTCAAGACTTTCTTTGCACTTCAATAATTAAGGATTCCGACTATTCCGTCGGAATCCTTTCTGTTATTGCAATGTCTTTTCTTTATTGTTATTATTATTATTCTTATTATTCTTACCCCTCATCATCTCCAGACACTTTATTCAAAGGTCTTTTAACACAGAACAAAAAGAGTGGTACCATTAGAAAGAGCAGACAAAGATCTTCTTTAACTATATTTTGTTTGTCGATAAGTTCAACAATGCCTCCGCTAGAGGTCACCAAAGGTCAAACAGTACGATTTGAACGAAATTTGTTTTATATTGATCTTTGGGAAATTTGCAAACTTTTATACGCTTACATGCTCGATAAAATATTTACGGTTTTCTTGCTATTTTGAGTTGAAAATGGAACTTTAAATTGGCACAGTGCCAATTTCTACAGTTTTTGAGATTTTTCAGTTGAAACTTGGATGGTAGGTTACTAATACGTAGTCATTGATGATGACCTAGTTTCAAGGTAACATTTTGATTCTCAAGGTCACAACAATTTTCTGCCTATAGAACAAAGACTATTTGACCTTGACAGTTCAAACTTCATAAATACAATCATTGAGCCAAGCCCTTTCACCTTGACCTTGGCCCAAGGTCAAATTTTCATTATCAAGGTCACAACAAACTTTTGCCTATAGAACAAAGACCATTTGACCTAGAGAGTTCAAATTTGGCGCAAATATTCCTTGCATCAAGTCCTATCACTTTGACCTTGACCCTAGGTCATTTGTTCGATTTCAAGGTCACAACAGACTTTTGTCGATAAAATATTGAGCTTTGAATAGATTAAGAGGACTGTTGATGAGAATAAACTCAAAATGCTTATCTTTTATCCATGACCTTAGTTAAAGGTCAAATAAACTTTTTCAAGGTCATAACAAACATTTACTCTTGTAGAATTCACAGAATTTTGTCCTTATTTATTTATTCTTCACACAAGTAGTCCTTCTTATTAGAACTTAACATAGTAAGATAGATAACTCTTTTATTCTTGTTCTCTGTTTCTTTCTTTTTTTTATTATTAGTAGCATTACATATCAGTAGTTTCATGTTGTTGTCATTTTCTATTAATAGAAATTATCTCATTGCAAAATCATTGTGCAATTCTTTTTTGAGAAAGTCATTGTAAAGGACTAGATATTGATTGAGCAAGGAGTTTAAAGCTTTCGTAAACATGAAAGGTATTTATTATTTTTTTCTTCTGATTTATTGATAAATAAATAAGAGTCCCTAATTAGACATAAGATCTTTTGACTCATTTGCTGAAGTAAATATGGTACTAAAGCAACTATTCTTTTTTCCATCTTCTTTATTCGGATTTTAGCACTTCAGTTCCGAGGAAGGTCTAATAAAGGAGGAATCCGTCTGTTGCTTGCAACAGTAGCCATCTAGATATATGTACATTCGTATATGTATCAACTGCATATTCTCAATTGAGTTTTGACATCACATTGGGAGAGGGGTATGCCAAGAAAGTTTTTGCCGTGTCGAGTACAAAAGTAGGTACATGCAGTTGATGTGTAATGTACTATAGGCATTCCTATAAGACTTGAAGGTTGTCAGATTTGTTAAAATGAATATGCATTTTTGTTTTATACTTGCAATTGTATTACTGTGTAAATGTGCAAATAGCTATTGATATAAAATTTTATGGAAGGGCGAAGCGAGCCAAAAAAAATTGGTCTTGTTGCTAGCGAAGCAAGCTGAAAATTGTTTCTGTGAATGGCGAGCGCAGCGATCTGAGTTTTTTTTTTTTTTTTTTTTTTTTTTTTTTTCTTCTTCTTCTTCTTCTTCTTCTTCTTCTTCTTCTTCTCTTTCTTATTCTGTTGGCCAAAATATTTTGTCTACAACACAGAGGGTCAGATTATCTATTTTCAACATTTTCTTGGTCAAAATATTTATTTCCAAAAACTGTCAGCCCCCCCCCCCCCCCATCAGAATTATATAGTCATACCCTTACTCTGATGTAACTTTTTGGGCAGCAATCCCCTTTCTTCCTGCACATGCACATCTACGTATTAATAATTTACTATTGTGGAAATAGTAAATTATGAAATCCATATTTTTTGGTTTGAAGGGAATGAAACACTTACGCCCACTTTCACAGAGCGAGCTGCGACTTCACTATGACTTCACTACTACTTCAAAATATATCTATCCGTATCGAGTGGGGACGCAACATGTTCAATTGATACGAATCATGTACGTTAAGCTACATAAAGTTAAAAGATTGCGTCCGGACTTTGCTTCGAATTGCTACGACACGCGCACGATTAAACACGGATTTTTCTACGGATTGCAACGACTCGTGCATCTTCAGTCAAGACTTCTGTACGGTTAGACACGACTCGCACACGGATACATTTCTAATTTTATATGCATTTTACAGCATTATCATTTACTAAAACCTAATTCTTTCAAGATGAGACGATCTCATTTGTGTCTTAACAGTTCCAGGGTTTTATCCTTTATATTATTTTTTGAAAACGAATAGTTGAGGTATTAATCCATATATTGATTGAAGAACAATTTGATTTGAATTAAATACGAAGAGCAAAACCGTAACCATCAGTAGCTTTTCCTCGTCGAATCCATGGCTATCCGTAGAAACCCGAGGGGAGTCGTAGCAATCCATAGGAAGTCGTAGCAATCCATAGAGCTTTGTTTATCATTAAAAAAAGACTATGTAAATCCGACCAAAAAGAGAAGCATTAATTCTTTGGGGTTTTGAAAAAAGGGAGGGGAGTATAAAAATGATAAAACAAGAGTATTTCATGTTAAAAAAAGAGGGAGGGGAGTATAAAAATAATAAAACAAGAGTATTTCATGTTGAAATGATCAACCATTGTTTGCGATACCTGTTTGAAAGATCTTGACACAATACAAAATTTGTTAGTTGTTCCAAATGATATTGTTTCAAAATGAGCAAAAATATGCACATCAATTTCAAAAACAAAATGTTATCGAATGATATCACCGATCTATCATTCCTATATAGTTTCATGGATAAAAAAAACATTTATGCTATCTCTCTGCTTTTAAAAATGAATAAAAACATCATAAAGGTTCAACAAATTGAATGTAAACATAAATGTTAAACGTCTAATAAAGTCAAATTAAATCTTATTGACGAAAAATTAGATATCGTAAAAAAAAGCAATAAATGAGTACATAAAACTATAATCACGAAAATAGTACAAAAATGAATTTTTCCATTAAGCTTAATTACAATTCCAAAAACGCCTCCAACACATTTCTTTGATATGGAACATTTTTGAGACGTCATTCTAGATTATTACAATGTTTCGGTTTGAACTTTGAATTTTTGTCAAATGGACACCCCGTAATCTATACTTTTGATATTGACCAATCTGGGCGCCAGTCTGGATAGAAGATTCTTCCGTTAATCGTTATATTGAATTTAAAAATCGTCTCCTTAGAATGAAATTTATTAACCAAGATATCATACATTTGCGCATTCTTAAGACTTGCACTCTGACTGACTGTGACGACGGGACTCCATGACGGGCCCTGTCCAAACCTCTTTAGAGAAGACAGGGCCCCGACCACCTGTCCTCTCTGAATGTCAGTCGGACTCCTCGGGTGATTACATACATGAGCTCGCTACAGCCGGCAGAGCACGGACTGTATTACGCATGCCCTCTTTTTATATCCATTTACATATTCATCTGTGTCTCTGGGGCCTCTGCGTTTCGCGGTCTTGTTTGTGTGACGTCATCTTACAGTGAGGAGGTTGTTTTACACCACATTTGTACGTTCTTCGAGACCTCTAGGTAACTGGAGAAGTGAGAGGGTTGTGCGCACGTAATCCAGGATAACCACACCGTCTGCTATTTACTTGGCAGATGGCCGTCCTAAGTCGGCACCGGTTGCCCATTGGTCTCGTTGGTTTATGTGTAGTCTTTTATGTTTCTATGTTGTGAGTTGGTGTTCCTTGTCCATTTTGCGTCTCTTTCTGTGGGTATCTGTTCTGTGTTTTTTGCATGGGTGTTTTGGGATTTTGCTGTGGGTGCTGCAACCTAGTGTTGTTGGAGATCCCCTCCTTTCTCTTACATAGAAAACTTACCTTCAGATAAGCCTGAAATACATCAATAAATACATGTAATTTTTTTAAATGTGAATCAGGTTACAAAAGCAATCATGTTTCGTTAGTGTTTATCATTTAAAAATCAATTCAAATATATCATATGATGTCTATCAGAGGGGCGGAACTTTTTTCCCATACGAATGTCAACAATCTGTTTTTAAAAACATTCCATTTGATACTAACAATGTTAAGCATATAGATTTGTGAATGCTATATGTTTCAAACAAAGATTCTTTTTAAATAACACTGGCAAACTTAATGGTTGTTATTAACACCGAACTGAACGGATTCCTAGGCTGATTACATGCATGGGCTCGCTACAGCCGGTATTTCGTACGCCCTCTATTTCTATATTAATTCACATTTGTGTGTTGGTCGGGTCCCTGGGTGATGCTGTCTTCTTTTTGTAATGTTACAGTGAGGAGGTTATTTAACACTATTTTTTGCGTTCTATTTTCTAATGTTCGGGAATAAAGTTGAACATTGAATTTAAAGACGTTTAACATTCATGAACCTACGTCAGCATGACTAAGTACTACCATTGGTTGTTTCCAAGATAAGGTGAATATTAGCTTATTCAATTTTTTAAATTCAATTTATCTTCCTTTATGATATTCTGAGTATTACAGAAGGAGCTGATATTAAATTTTGCCTACGGACGTCTAAGTAAAGGCCTATTGGATCATGTCACGTGGCAATGTCGATAAACTAGAATCCTACGCTCGTTTACATGAAGAAGCTATTGTTTACAAAATCGTGTGTCATTCCGATATGATCTCTAACAATTCTTTTAATACATTATGAAACAAATGTTAAACGCGGAATGCGATAAAAACGCGAAATATAAGGTGCTTTTGTGGTAAAATGATTATCATTTGGTGAATAATGAGGTCAAGCGTTATGAGGCCACATGATCGAAGTTAACATGACTGCATAACCCAAGAACAAGTTTAATGCATAGCATTAAGTTACAAGAGTCTTGGAATTGTAAGTGTTGAAATTTGTGTTGATATGTTGAATGTTTTTCTACCACTGAGGACTGGGATATCCATGAAAATACCCATATGGGGTAAGATAACATTTTCATGTTTTTTTACTGTAACGTCAATAGTTATGTCATACATGATTGTTGCGTTAGCCGATAAAAATATGAAAAAGAATACATAAAGTCTCATTTTGAGCGCTTTTAGACCGTAAGAGAAAAATAATCAATCCCTAGTAGTGATCAGGAAAACGGAAATCCAACCCTCGTGTCCCTGAAAGCCGCGTCGTGGTACCAGCATTTCCTGGACACTCGGGTTGGATTTCCTTGTCCCTGATTACATCTGGGAATAGATTCTATTAATCTTAATCACTCGATTTTTTGGGGTGTAAGCATGTCACACATCTCAGGTCACGTGATCCACGTGATGCTATAGGCTTCGCGAAACTAGCCTAAAATTACTATTGACGATTACATTTTATTACAGATCAGTATAATCTGAGTATAATTAACAAATATTTTAAGGAACCATTTTAAAATTATACACAGTGGTATTTTTCTTACTGTAGTCGCATTTTGTCTCTTAACTAAAAACGGATCCAATGACCTCATCTACTCAATACTAGAAAAATATACAATATGGGACATCGATGTTTCCAGATAAGTCGTAGGTTTTAGCAAATTAAGGTATCCGTTGTGCAATAGAGTAATTTTAACATTTCCATTGTAAAATATGGTAAATTTTATTCTTGGTAAGGTACAATAAACCATAAAAAAAACCATAAACTATATACTCTCTGAAAGGCAATGATTCTCTGAGTACAGATATAAGACTCCAAGGGCTTGAAAATCAAAGGGGAAAAACTCTTGTACAACTTAGGTATTTTGTTCATGTACCACTAGCTTGCTATGGGTCTAACGATGCTCAATTTGGTAAACTATTGTGAGTGATGTTGAGATTTCCGTCAGGATCTTCTTTATCTCTTTTATGTCACGCTTATGCTCTTTGTCGTGTAGAGCTCATTAAAAATTTCCTTCCCCGCGAGGGGTTTGGCAGTTAGTGTTTTGAATGATTTCCTTGACATTGTCGCCATAGTACTTTCTAGACAGACAGTTCACGTTGACTTTATTCAATCTGTTTGACATTAAGTACCACTGACGAGGATTTAATATCCGAAACACGTGTCTAGTACAATAAAATTGGTACTATTGAACATATATTTTAATACTGAAAATACAGAGAAAATACACAATTTAAATGCTTCATAAGTTGCTCCCCTTTGTTTGTTTGTTTGTTTGTTTTTTGTTTTGTTTTTTTTTTTTTTTTGTAGCTCCAAAACTCATACTTTTTGAGTTGTGGGTATTACTGCCTTTCAATACTAGACATGAAAAAATAATGTTTTATTGTACTACGAATACCTTTACTCGATTAACGCCACAGTTTGTCTTGTTTCGCTGAAGGCCAATAAAGTTGACGCCGGATACACACTTAGTTTATAAATTGTCATAAGTGTTTCATGTTTTCGTGTGTATGGTATGATTGTTTATTGAACCATTCAGTGTGGGTTTTTCTGTGTCTTTTGCTATCGCATGTCGTTTGTTGAATTTGTTTTGTCTTATGTTAAATGCGTCTGAAACTTCCTTCTCAATGATGTTTATTAATTGATAGAAATTCCTTTAATGCTTTTTAACTTTCGAAATTAAAGAAATACCTTTGCATGGTTGTGAATTACAATCAATCACTCTTGATGTTTCCCCGGTACATTGTTTACCACCGTTTTCTGGTGCGGGATTAGTACAAGCTCTCGTCTGTCTCTGTCTTCCCCCACCACATGTTTCTGAGCACTCTTCGATATTAATCCATGCTGACCATTGGCCGTCCACTTTAAATGATTATTTCTTATTTAAGTCAGAATGTTATGAAATATACATTGTATAAGGATAAAATGTACGATGCAACCATTGGACGACCACTTCAAAATTAAATATGATGTTACTTTTTATGTTAGATTGTTAAAAGATATAAGGATGAAATTCCAACACGACAGTATAAACAATTGAGGGACGACTTTTATAGTTTGGGAGTAAATTCCCTTGGGTATACGAGAATCCATAAGATTCTGGAAATGGCATAACTCTTTGCATAAATATTCCGTATTCTCCTGCTTATGGCGTTTTTGTTTCTCAGCTGATACGGCTTGCAAATAAGCTACTTGTTCAGGGTAATATTACACAATGACTGAAATCATCACTGAGGAGGTTCTTTGGTCGCTATGGGGATATAATGAAAGCATATCAGACCCCTTTCCAGAATGATCAGTTGTTCATTCCGGGGTTCGCAACCGTTACGATGGAAATTCTCATGATTTGGCCTTGCCTTCTCGATTTCATAACTGAATAACTGTTGGGTAATTCTTTTATGTTTAATCTTGTTTCCTTTATATCTGATTATCTTAAATATTTTAGTGTGTCTCTATATTTGAACTCATTTTTTTCAACTTTATCCATCTATTTTTTCGCCACCCACCACTGTCGTCATGTGCGTGGATTAAGCCAATTTTGGGAATAAATTACATTTTTTCTTAAATCAGCAAACATAAAACCTAATTTTGCTAGAACGATTTTTTTTCAAAATGATGGAGTGTTACAAATTGGTAGAATTTCATAGATTACCTTTGCAAGCCTGTAGATTACAATGTATCAATCTTATGTGATCTCCCTCGCAGTCTCTACCACCGTTTTCTGGTGCAGGATTATTACAAAATCGTATCTCATCTCGCTTTCCCAAGCCGCCACATGGTTCGCTACAATTACTGTGGTTAACCCATGCTGACCATTGACCATCAACTATAAAATGGATTGAAACTGGTGTTGCATGCAGGCAGGAGATGCTTTCTCTTCCTGGGCACCTTGTTTCACTCCCATATTGCCTACCTTTGATCCTTCTAATTTTGTTTATCAATTCACCATAAAAGACAGGTTGTGTAATACCCAAAGTAATGTACTCTGTTGAGTGACTGTATACATGAAGATCTGAATTTTAAAAGAAGTTGACGGTAATTTTTGTAAAATTTCCAGAAAGTCTTAACTAGTTTATGAAAGAAGAAAGCTTGAAGTTATTAGGATGTATCCTTAAAGGCCCTATTTAACTAAACAAAATATCTTACCGTCGAGAAAACCCCATCTTATTCTTGCCTGGACAGGAAGAAAGACAGGAGACCGATTTTCAGACCGACATCGCCTGCCTCACATTCTAAGTCTTTGTTTGCCAATTTTTGATTTTATTTCAAACCTTTTATGAATTGAATTTTTCTAAGCTGAGCGATGTCAACTATTTAATCATACCTTTCTTATTTACTTTGAAATACCGAATTTATCCCTTCCAGTCGTGCAAATCCGCCAGCCTTTTTGAAATTTTTAAGGAATGAATGAACGGGGAGCTTTAATTGCTCAATTCATTGGTGGAAAATTTTAATTATTTTCATCACAAATGAATGAAAAAATGAACAGGGAGGGGATGTATGAATCAAACGGTTTCTTTTCCGCAACGATCTACACATAATACAAATCATGGACATGTAATGACCAGTGCAATGCCTTGTGTTTCCTCTTGTGCAACATTTGCTGTAAACGTGGACATTTTCGCGCAGGGTAATTTTCGCGTTTTACGCGAATCAAGGGACTTCGCGAAAATTTCCCCGCGCGAGCATTTCCCGCTGCATTCTTACCAAGGGAAAGACATTTTTATCGCGAATATTTCCCCCACATGAACGTCTCGATGTCATATGGTAACCCCCCCCCCCCGAAAAATTATAACGTTTACAGTATGTCATATTCGGCGATTATCTCTTAAGCAAGTTGTAAGTTATGGAGGGTAGAAAGAGTCATAATTCTAACTTCATATTTTTATTTCATTTCTTGTTGTTCTGCCATACCGTTTCTACGATTTGTATTCCATTCTTATATTTTTTATTATACTTCTTAAGTTTTTTATTCACATTACTTTAGTTTTAAATCAAATTCTGATTAAGGATTCTCTCTGAATCCTTCCTGTTATGAATGTCTCTTCTTTATTCTTCTTATTATTATTCTTACTATTCTTACCCCTTTCCATTTCCAGACACCTTATTCAAAAGTCTTTAAATGCAGAGGTAAAAGGATGGCGCCGTTAGAAAGAGAATAAAAAGACCGTCTTAAACTATTTTGTGTATGTCGATTAGTTCAACAATGCCCCCGCATGTGGTCCTCAAATGTCAAATCTTTGACTCTTATAACTTCTAAACTAATCGTTCGATTTGAACGAAGATTGTTTTACATTGTTCTTTTGAAAATTTGGAAACCTTTATACAGTTACATGCCCGGTGAAATATTTACGGTTTTAGCGCTATTTCAAGTTAAAATGGAACTTTAAATTGACACATTGCCAATTTCTAAGTTTTTTAGATTTTGAGTTGAAACTTGGATAGTAGGTTACTTTTGGTAGACATTTAATATTGTCCTAGTTTCAAAGTAAAATTTTTATTCTCAATGTAACAACAAACTTCTGCCTATACAACAAAGACTATTTTACCTTCAGAGTTGAAACTTCACTCAAATAATCATTGCGCCATGCCCTTTCACCTTGACTTTGAGCCAAGATCCAATTCTCATTTTCAAGGTCACATCAAACTTTTTCCAATACAACAGTTTGACCTTGAGAGTTTAAACTTTACACAAATATTCCTTGCATCAAGTCCTTTCAACCTGACCTTGACCCAAGGTAATTTGTTCGATTTTAAAGTCACATCAGACTTTTGTTTATTAAACATTGAGCTTTGATCAGATTAAGATTAATCTTTGTGAAAATTATCTTCAATACTTGGTCAAATATTCATTCGCGGTTCATAAAAACATTGCTTGTAGAATACTCAGTTTTTGTCCTTTACTGATTATACTTAACACAATTGGTCCTTCTTATTTGAACTTTACATGGCATAAGAAAGATTATTCTTTCATTCTTGTTCCCTACCTCCTTTTGTTTTCCTTAGTAGACTGATCTGTCATATTCTATTTATGGACATTTTCTTGTTGCAAAATCGTTGTGCAATTTCTCTATAATGCTTCAAATTCAAATTTTAAGCAACAGATTAACAACATTATTTTCTGAATGGGAAACTAATTAAGCTTTTCTTTGTTCAATCGTCTTTATTCGGATTTAAACATTTCAGTTCCTAAGAAGATCTAATAAAGGAGAAATCCGTCTGATGCTTGCAACAGTCGCCATCTAGTTTTCTTATTTCTATTATATATAATTTTCTAACTTCAATTCTTCGATTTTGACATTTCATTTCTGACATTATGACATTGTAATTTTAACTTCTATATTCTTTATTTTAATTTCTCATTCATATTGCATGGATAAATCTTTTATTCGTATTACATATAATATCAAACATATTAGATGAAAAAATTGATTCTCCCGTTGGCATCTTTGATAGTAAAACAGATGTAACAAATGCAGTAAATTCTACTCCGAGGACAAGACCTGAAGGTAAAAAATAATTGGTATCCATGGAAAGGTCTTGTCAGAAGGAATACACATATGAAATATGAAAGCTCTATTACTTACAATTCAAAAGTTTTGGTCAAGATACGGTCGATATGGGGAACTCGTCATACACTATGATGTCCCACTCTCCAGAATGATTGGTGATATTCTATCGTAGACCATTTGAACCATCCAACCCAAGATTGTACTCTATGTCTTCCGAAATGGAAGTTACCGAATGTGACAGTTCTACCGAATTGAAGCGGCGGGTGTTGCAGGCAAACTTACAAACTTTCCTCATTTGAGTAGCAACATTCCTTCATCGCCTGCTTATGGCGTGTTCATATCTCAGTTGATACGCTATGCCAGAGCAAGTACGAAATATACGGATTTTGTTCTGAGAGCTAGGCGTCTTTCAGATAAGCTTCTCAGTCAGGGATATGCTTGTGACCGACTAACATCGTCACTGAGGAAGTTCTACGGTCGATATGGGGAACTCGTCATACACTATGATGTCCCACTCTCCAGAATGATTGGTGATATTCTGTCGTAGACCATTTGAACCATCCAACCCAAGATTGTACTCTATGTCTTCCGAAATAGAAGTTACCGAATGTGACAGATCTACCGAATTGAAGCGGCGGGTGTTGCATGCAAGCAGGAGATGCTTACTCTTCCTGGACACCTGGTCTCACTCTCATATCGGGAGTTCGCTTCTTTTCATATGGTGGAGGTTTTTGTTTGTTTGCTTTTGTTCCTGTTTTATCCTGATTTCGTATGCCTCGGTTTCTGATTTTCTGAATTATCGATTTTGTGCTGCAAACAGGGATATGGTCATTATCCATATTTGTCATTAAAGTGTTCTTAAAAACAACGTCAATCTCCAAGGTCAAGGTCACAAGGTCACCAATTATGGTATCCATGGAAAGGTCTTGTCACAAGAAGTACATATGTGAAATATGATAGCCTTATCATTTACCATTTGAAGTTATGGCCAAGGTTTAAGTTTTTCGGACAAACAGACAGACAAACGGACACACAAAAATGTTAAACGTCTTCAAATTAGCATCATTTATAAACAGATAAATTTGCAGCATGGACCAGACATGCACGTTTCGGGTACTCAACCCTCGTCAGTGATCCTCAATCTAAACAATGCAATATGGCCAAAGATGGTTAAAATTATGGAAGATGGTGAAAGATGTAGCAGGATGGGTAGGATATGATGCTAAAGGACCCACGTTTAAGAAATTTCAAGAATTTTAGTACCAGAAAATTTTGAATGCGTTGGAGAGACAGACGATCAACCGAAGTTGATCGAACTTGGCTACATGTACCCTCGAGGACTCCTTGTCCACCAGCAGTGACATTTACCAAGTAGTTCAAATGTTAAACATCTTCAAATTCAATAGCATCATTTATAAACGAATAAAACTATATGCTCCCGAATCTTCGATTACGGGGCATAAAAATAAAAGATTTAATGTAATACGTATCAAATACAAGATACTTGATGTAAGACTTTTGACCCCTTTGACCCTGGTGCATTTTTACGACATTGTTACACCAGGGAACGATTGCGTTTGGTATGTCTATGCAACGACGGCTCCCGTTAGTTTAACAAGATCCTTATTATTTTGGTCCTGCCTGAAATTGTTCCACGGACGCAACTTGCAACAAGGTCATAGGCGGCACAGGCTTGCAATATAACCTTGCCGTCATCGCTTTTTTCCTACGCCATTTCACTCAATGTTAAAACCCGAGAGGCATCGCAGGTACGACATGTCGTCACAGTGACGTCATTCGGACTTCTGACATAAACAGTGCGAAATATTCAATATTCATATTTGAATGGGCAACGATTTTGATCTTGATGTAGGAAAATTTATACAAGCCTCATGTCTAAAGACGGTAGGTTTCGATTTCTAGCTGGAATTTGTATTTTTACTGGAGACTTCTCGCTCAGCTGATCGTGATGGCAACATACGAATGAAGAAAGAATCCCTGATACTGCATCGTATTGCATCGAAAGAAAATCATTATATGTACACTGTATACTCTGAAATGTAGTCGAACCTGATGGTATATACTTGCAATACTTAATTAACACATATGAAGCCCTAGTTCCAGTCTGCAGTCTGCAAGAATCTTGTAGACAAACAATAGGCGATGATGGCAGAGGTAGATTTCAAAGTGAAGAAATACGGAACTGAAATCGGACGCATGCTTAGGAGATTACCTCGGACGCGGACCCGCGATCGGATTTCAAAATGACGGACCTCAAAAAAATTTCTGAACAATTCTAAGCTTTTTTGTATGATTTACCTAATTACTTTGATTGATAACTGCCAAATATATTGTGAAGATTCTCAAATATGACACTTGCTTACATGTTTATTCTGTTGTAAATTTGACGATCGACTTTACCTACCACAGTAACACTAGTACATAGCGAGCGTAGACTTCCTGGAAAGCTCTACATTTCCTCAATGAAAATCAAAATTCTTTACTGCAACCAATTACAAACTTTAAATCATTATGCATAAATATTATTTAACCAGGATGTAACGTCGACTCTGATTGGCTGACGCGCTAGTCATTATTTTCCGATAATGACCGCTGACGGAAGATAACGACTCGGTGTGGTATTTGTCCTGATTTCAGTATTTACGATAAAAATTAAGATAGTTATTTTGCTTAATTTAAAAAGTTTAGGTACACTTTTCAAAAAAAAGAACAATTAATTGTTGAATTCTTGATTAAAAATGATATGTTCATATTGTTTTGAATCACTATTTTAGTCATATGTGTTCTTAAGATTCGTTATATAATATAACAAATAAGGGCTTGGTCTCGGTCATTATGTCATTATAATGACATAATGACCTCGACCAAGTCCATATTTATATAATAACAATAACAAAATAATGTTAATGATAATAGTAATAATAAAAGCAAAATATGATACTGAACAATGATATTAATAACATTACCTGTTAGACCTTCTTAGGTCGTTACATGTATTTAAAGGTTGCTTTTCAGCCTTTGCGCTTAATGGTGTGCATTTGCAGTAGGCAATGGGAAAAAATGTAAAGCCTTATATTTACATTTTACGTGTTAGTTAATTTCCTTCTGCCTTTTTCATCCTGTTTCTTTACATTGAAATATAATGGCGGAGGGAGAACGTCACTTGAAGTAACAGCAAACGAACGTTCCACGTTTTCCTGGCTTCGAAGTAGTACCTTCTGTGCGGAAACTTTGTAAATTGAGAAACTGATTTTTGTGTTTTGTTGCTCTATTGTGAGTGCTGTTTAGATTATCGTCAGGATCATCTTTAAGTCATTGGTTGTATTTTGAATATTTCAATTAAAACTTTAATAATCGTGAAAATTCACGATTTTTTCTTAACATAATTCAGACCAAGCGGAGGTTTACACTTGGGGGGAAACATATGAAAACTGACTTTGACGCACTGTTAAAGTGTTCAGACCTATGAAATCAATCAATACAATCATATAAACTTCTGTAAAATTTCCCCATTTCTTCTGGACGCAAAAGTCGAGTACAGCAATGGAAATAGATACAATTAGATACATATAATAATAATAATACGCAACAACTTTTTGTGCCATACCTTCAAAATAACCAGTAATTATGCGAATGTCTGCCACAATACCTATGTTCTGATTGGGGAAGTTAGTGACGATGGGGCTCTTCTTGGATTCTCAAAATTGTTATTCAAATTGTTCTTGCATTTTACACTTCGGTTGCTAACCACAAGTTAAACTAAAGGGGCACCGATGACCTCATCATTTCAAATTCGTGCATCGCATGATAAATCATCGAAATTTCATCGGTTCAGCACGCGGTGACTATGAGAGAATAGTGCCCGGAACCCGGGCACTATTGCTTTTTGCTTAACAGACTGTTAGAAATGGAAGATTAAAATTTAGGAACTCAAATAAGAAAATGGTATTGATATAAGAATATTACAAATTGGATAAATTTGGAGACGCTTATTTTGGCAAGAGGAAATTAAAGTTCTGTATTGTAGATTGTGAATTTATTTAAATTCTTTGGCATAAAGTACTACTGACGAGGATTAAAATATCCGAAACTCTATCTAGTACAACAGAATTGGTGCTACAGAACATATATTTCAATATATACAATAGTATTAAAACTGAAGTTAGGTGTATAAAAAAATAAAAACTAGAGTTATTGTTCAAAGATACGAATATTGGAATTGAAAGCAAAGAATTAGAATAAAGATGTAGTAATGGAATGGCAATAAGAATTGAAATAAAAATATTAAGATGAAATAAGAATATTAACAATTGAAATAGAAATATCAAAATATAATCAGAATACTAAGTTTGATTTATGACTCATTCTACCCTCCATAGTAGTTATTCCTATGGGTGCCAACAGTGCGCATCTTGTTGCAGATTTATTCTTGTTAACGCACTGTATTAAATATATTCTATATTTTCTGTCATCGAATTGAACCTAAATTTTTAAAACTAAGGTATTTCCCTTATTGCATAGCTCTGTCCTTAGCTGGGTTTTCGGAATAGTTTTAGTCATGTTTAGAATTAAGCTCCTTATGCCTACATGTACCATACAACGATTTTTGGCCATATTTTTCACTTAAATACGCTTCTGAATGCATACAACACAAAATTTGGAACCGCTGATTTTTGCAGAAGGAAATTATTAGTAGACGACGCTCGAAAACGTCACTTCGGCTTTATTAACATGTTTGACATTAAGTACTACGGACGAAGATTATATATCCGAAATACATACAAATGTATGTAGTAAAATAGAATTGGTACTATACGAGGGCCGTTCAATAAGTTCGTGGACACATGCTTTAAAAATCACATTTTAAGTCGTATGCGAATGAAATCTTCTAGAAATGAAAGGGTTACATTCAGAAATAGAAAACAAAAAATATCAGGTTAAAATAATTAGCTAAAAGGGCATAATTGTCACCTTTATACATGAAGGGTCTAGGTTACGGAGCAGTAAAATTTGAGTTGTTGAAATAAACCTACCCCTTTCATTAAAGTGATGAATAAAAATATTTGACTATCAATTAAACTTTCTATATCAATAATACTATTACTTGTTATGACAACTACAAAGTTTTAACAAAATTGGACCCGATTTACGACTTTTATGATGAGTTATGCATGATATTGTTGAACAAATCAAGCAAAAATTTATGAAGTCAGCGCTCTTTACGGAGCACGCATCTTCATAAATCGCGGGTCCGATACGTCCGTCGTCCTAGAGTAGGACGACGGACGTATCGGACCCGCGATTTATGAAGATGCGGAGCACGAGACAGTCATTCAGTTTTGAATTTTGGTTGAATAAAACAGTCGGAGACTTAATAGCTGATGGATGCATCTTGATATGGACAAAGTACATAAAAACTTATGCTGCTAGAATAGGAGGAATGTGTTTTTATGATGATTAGATGCATAAGCACGCGATTTTGGTTGGAGTTGAACAAAAAAGTAAACGAAAAGAAGTAGAGTGATTTCGTTTTCTCCCTTAATGGTGACCTGACTTTGAATGATTCAAAGATGAAAGCACAATATGATACAGAAGTAGAAATGCACATGAAAATAGAGCAAATCTTCCTCATCAAAATACACGAAAAGATATTTAAATTTTATACAAATGAGAGATGTTGTTATTTCTTTTTAAATGTAAAATTTATATTGGACATCTGACGACGTCGTTACTTTTTATTAGCTGCTCCGTTACCTAGAACCTTACGTTGTTCAAAAGGGCATTTGGAAGGTTATTTTTTACCAATCGTAATGAAAATTTGTATATGTATTCAAAATTATCCGTATTATAAGGAAATCAACATGGCTTTTATCACATTTTACAGATCTTTCCTTAAATGGTGTTGTCCATGAATTTCAGAACGGCCCACGTAGTGCATATATTTCAATATTAACAATTTATATACGTAAATAAATACCTGAAATCTTAAAAAGCAAAGAAAACATGACGATTTAAATTTATTCAATGGTACTTTTAGATACCCTAATGATATTCTCACTTTGACAATCCTGTTTGTGAAAAACAAATGCAATTTATCCACAGGAATTGACACTGAACAAGGCAAACGCAAAAGACATGGACCGGACAAATCAGGTTTTAAAAATAATAAAATAGCTTACTATTTCTTGGAAAAGTAAAAACAGAACATTCTCACAAGAGCAAAGATCGGAGAATAACACAAACGCAAGAAAAACACTCTGCAGAGTCCAGTACAGGTACGGGATGTACTGTAGGTGGCGCTGTAAGAAATGGCCTTTCCAAATTTTCATGACAAGCTATTTCATTCGGTTCTGAATTCAGCATATGCATTTCATCTAAGAGTGAGGAAACCCCCCGAATGTATTACACGACGATAACAGCATAAGAATATGGTGACTACTTAATACTCGCCTGAATATTTCTTTTGCTTTCGAAAGTCTACAATTACACACTGTCAACATAAAATGGTATCTCCTACCAAAAATCCGACTTCTGAAATTAGATGTTTTTCATACTTGACGTAAATATGATTGACGTGTTTCCTGACTACATGTACCATGTACCATCTAGCTATCCAATTCTATCATAGAAAGAGGTCTTTTATGATATTTTGTGAACTTTTTCCCAACCCCATTTCAATTATGATATAAATTATGCTCAAACTAAACCATCTCAATATAGAAGAACGAATCAAAGAATTACTAGGAAAGAGGGGATCTCCAAGAACACTCGGTCGCAGCACTCACAACAACACTCCAATACATCAATTGCAAATTCACAGAGCAGACACCCACAGAAAGAGACGAAAATGTACAAAAGACCACACATACACCAACGAGACAAATGGGAAACTGGTGCCGACTGAGGACGACCATCTGCCATGTAATTAGCAGACGGTGTAATTATTACGTGCGCACAACTCTACCACTCAGAGGTGTCGAAGAACGCACAATTGTGGTGTAAAATAACCTCCTCACTGACAGATGAATTTATAAACAGACAGCATCACATAGGTGCCCCAAGAAACACAAAGATGGATGTGTAAATGAATTTTAAAAAATAAGGATGTAGAGAGCTCAATGCATGTGAAAACTCGCGGAGTCCGACTTAGACTAAGATTCAGAGAGGACGGTCTTCTCTTAAAAGGTCTGGACAGGGTCCGTCATCACAGTTAGTCAGGGTGCATTTTTTTCAGAATGCGCTTGTAATAGACTGTAGGTTGGTTAAATACCAAGCCAAGCGTCCGTTTGCTGACAGAAGGATCATATCTATGGTATAAATGGCGTTTGATGATTCTAACACAATTTCGATGGTAATTCTGCCTACCTATTTTCCTTCCTATTTTGTTATTCATGTCACTATAAAATGCAATTTGTGAAATACCTGAAGTAATTTACTCTGTTGCTTGTATGAATTTCAAAAGAAGTGGACAATTCTAGGTGTTGTTAATACATATATTGAAATATAGTTCTATCATAAAATTTCAGTGCACCATATGCGCATTTTGATAAAATATGTCTTATCGGTGATGCTCGAAGAAGAACACATGGGAAATCCAAATAAAATGTATTTATGACCTAAAACTTCTGCCAAAGAACTACTAATGAAAAGAACTTTGCCATTTGGGTGATATATTCCCCTTAACTATCTGACTGGTCAATCTTTTATCATTTACCTGGACATTCTTTGACAAAACATGACCTGCTTCCTAACGATTGCCCATTGCATCTTCCATTACCCCGACTACACTGCCTCCTTCGTTCCTGTAGACCCCTGCCACATGTCTTTGAACATTGACCCCATTCACTCCACGAAGACCAATGTCCTTCACTTCCTCCTCCACCTATAATAGAAAACAAATTAATAGCAATTCTCTGTAACCATTTAAACAATTTTGGCACGCATGGTCTCCGATTTTCATGATATTTCACACATAAGTAGGCACCAATGAAAAAAGGTAAATTAGACCAAATTTTTATTTCTAGGTCATCTGGTTACCATGGCAACGGCCTTTGAAGTTGAGAAATTGGCAAAATTGAGCTACTTTGAAGCTCTTTAATTTGGTTTATATACGACATTTAAGGAAGAATTTCTAAGCATCCTAAAGATTAGGACCTAAGGTTTTAGATAAGCTCAATCGTAGTGTCTGATATTGTCAAAAAGGCTGGTTACCATAACAACATAAATATCTAATTTTAATATATTAATTTCAAAATGCTGTTTGTATTTTCCAATGTTCCTTCTCTCTTGATAGGTATATGATAAGAAAATGGAATTTGTTTTATAGAATGAGCAAATTCAAGATAAACCCACTTGTTGCTTTGCATATAAGTTACCTTGGCAACAGTACCTATTGTCTATAATATTACTTATTTTGCAACTTCAGAGTTATTTTTAAAACTTTTGCATCATGATGAACAGATGATAAATGTTGGAATATATCCAACACAAAGAGCTATTTCAAAAACCGTGAAAAAGCTATGGGGAACATATGTTACCATGGCAACCATTTTTTATTATTTTTATAAAACAGTCATTATTAATCCCAGAAAGTTCAGATTTATTATTAATAAAGATCGAGTAAGTCTCTTTCAAACTACAAGAAAAAACTTTCAAACAATTAATGGTTGCTATGGTAATTCGGCCATACAATAAAACTATATGCATTTTTTGCTATTTTTCGAAGCCTTTTCCCCCCAAAAATGAAACAGGCTTACACAACTTTTTTTACGTATGTTATAAAGGAAAGTCTAAACGTTATTTAAGGTTTAAAACTTTTCACATTACTTAACTTTGGATGCCCGTATCCAAGGACTCAAATTGGGCTTATGTACAATTTTACACAATCGTTCCCATAGCAACAGGCTATTTCCTGCATATCTAAAAGAAAAATTCTTTCTTGTTTTGAAAGATCTACTAGAATACATTAATTAACTATCATTACTTTGAATTAAAATTCAATGATCTAGGAAAAAGGTATGTAAATATTGTTTAAAATTGCTTTCATTTGTGCGATTTGAGTTCATGTTGCCACAGCAACGTACACAAACTTTGTTCCATGGTGATTCCTCATGTATTATTTGCATAAACAACTGAAAAATGTAAGTAATTTATCATTGAATTTCGAAAAAATGCCAAAAACACTTCTTTGATGGGGTACCTGTGTTGTTGCCATGGAAACATATAGATAAGACCATAAACCCAACATTATTTTTACTTAACTTGAAAAAGCAATGATAGGTTACTGATAATTCATTACTGTTTGTTTTAGATTATGCTGCATAAATGATGTAAGCGAATTCAAAAAAGCCAAAAAATGCTTTTTTTTCAATACTCAAAGTCCGTTTCCATGGCAACCGGATGTGACATAAAGAAAATTTTTATCAATTTTTTACTTTTGGGTCAGACCCAACCTTATACATAAATTTCATCAAAATCTGAGACATGCCGTGCCATGCGTCCTTCATAAAAGTGCAAATGCTTACAGAGAATAGCTATTAATAATTGCGCCATTCCATTTTTAAGATACTTCATCGTATAAGTTGAATAATTTATCCCTACCGACAAAATTTCTTTTACAGATACATGGTTTGCTCCAAGTTTAAAGTTTCTTAGTCAAAGTTCTAAGCACCAAAGTTACTGCTAAACTGTATTTGTCTATTCTAACAATTTTTAAATGATGAATAAAACCATCATACCGTATATCCAGAAATTTTCGCGAGATACTAATTTCGCTATATTCGCGAGTGATTTGGAATCGCGAAAAATTTTGTTTGATAAGGTTTGTGATAAATCGCTATATTCGTTACATTAGTTGATATTGTACATGTGTCATTCTTCAATTTTCCTGATTAAACAGAATGAGGAATGAATCGAGTGTATTCCTAAGATAGAACTAACTAAAACTTCAAGAATGAAAGGTACATAACAGTAACATCCAATGAACATATTTGTTTTGTTATTTAGGAATCGCGAAAAATTGTACTCACGAAAATAAATACACTCTATTTTACCATAAATTGCAAAATTTGATACTCGCGAATATTTCTGGTTATACGGCAATTAGTGTGTAGGTCAAACACAATGACCAAAAATGGTAAATTTTATATTAATATTGTCTCGTGTCTTAATTTACAAGTATAGTGGAGTGTATATCATTTAGTAGACCTTAGCTACAAAATCAATGTGAAAGCTTGAACAGATACCGGTCGGGGTGAAACCTAAATTTCTTTTTGTTGTGATTGCATGATACAATAATTCTTAAAAATAGACAGACTTTCGATAAAAGAATCCTTGAGTTAATTTCTGACGTATGAAAAGCTTCTCTCTAGCACCGATATTGGAAAGTAATTATAACAAAAAAAGAATCGATCTTTAAAACATCCTATCTTATTGACATTCGTATCTACCTACAAACCCATGTTAGATATAGTATCAAAGAAAATTAAGACGATGAGAATACGAAACAGTATTTGAATTGAAAATCCGTTGCTAAAGAGGTTGCTTGTTCATTTTGTTATACGCTGCTAATTACCTTACCTGGACATGGTGGCGTATTACAATGTTCAGTTTTGTATCGAGCACCTTCACATCCATTTCCTTTACAGACTCGAAATGCTCGCTTGAGACATCCTCTTGAGCAGCTGCCTATGAAACTCCATTCTGACCACTCTTCATAACCACATAAAAGAATTAAATTCTCCATTTGATTTCATAACCATCAAAGGCGCAAACAAAACATTTTCAAAATATTTATTAAAAAAAAACTATTAAAGACTCCATTAATGCTTTATTCTATCATATAATGATCAAATCTTATCTTTAGGGGTTTTTTTGTGAAAAAATTGTATAAACCGCATTTTCTCAATATTCAATCGAAACATTCAATTTTTGCCACTATGCTAGTTTGAAGTCTTCTTTTACAATACATCATATATTTCATGGTTACTTTTTTACACATGAAAAATCGTAAAACGGTTTCACAAAATGAAATATTTAAAATTATCAGATTGTCATCAGTGGATGAAAGTCAAACATGAAACCCGAAATCAGATTTAAGAAATCACATTCAAAAGGCAGATAAGTTCTTGAAGAAAAATATATATCAGAACTTTCTCATGAGAAAAGAAAATAGGACAAACAGACGGAGACATTAACACGGCTTCTTGGGAATACTAAGGACAAATTAATCTAATGAACAGTGCAAATACGGAATTCATTACAATGAAAACATATTCAAATATAACATGAATTATATTTCATTTTTTTCCAGATTAATCTTCTGGTTTAGATAACATCAGAAAGAACTAGAAATTATTGGAAACCACTAAAATATAAGCCGTCGTAGCAAGGAAGTAGAAAGGGCGTGCTCGGTAACGCGACTTGGCCTCTTTGACGTAGCTGCTAATCATGCCTTCTCCTGTACTTATTGACTACAGAAGCAGACAAACCGAGAAAGTATAACCTGGTTCATAAGTGAGTTACATCTACAAAAAAGGTACGACGTTCAAAACAGAAAAAGGGAAGGGATCTTCAACAGGATTCGGTTGCAGCCCCCACCCTGATACGAAAACTCAGTAGATAAGCATAACGAGAATCAAAAGGAACCAAAAAGGCCAATCATCGAAGACGACAGCAAAACCTTAATCAACAAAATCAATGGGATATTTGTGCTGATCCCTTGCAATGTTAGTTTCAAATAGTGTGAAATCCGGATTAAGTGTGTATGGTCAACTCACTAAAGAGGTTACATAGTGGTCTCAAAACCAAAAATCACGGCCCATAAATCAAAATCTATCGTAATTCAAAGTCAAGAAAATGCAAAACCAAACGATCCCTAATGGTGCCCAAAGAGAGTACCCTCTCGCTATCTAAAATTACGTGTCCCGTATTAACGGCTCAATACTACGAATTGTCTATACAGATGTTTATATTGTGTAAAAAGCTCGCAAAAGTTGAAACAGTTATTCGGCAACAAGCAATACTAATGATTGTGAAAAAAAATGTTTCCTAATTTCTATAACTAACTATGGCACGTGGTCTCGTTCCCATATTGGGAGTTCGCTTTGTTTCGTGTGGTGGAGGTTTTTGTTTGTTTGCTTTGGTTTATGTTTTAGTCTGATTTTGTACACGTATGCCTTCGGTTTATGATTTTCTGAATTATCAATTTTGTGCTGTATATTTGGATATGGTCATTATCCATATTTGTCATGGATTATACAACACGGAGCTCATAAACATGACTCGTAAGTAGTGATTGGCTTTCTGATTGATAAAGTCGGAAACAATTACAGCGACAGGGATACACACTGAAAGTGTGGGAGCACAAATTATAAGTTACATAAATCATAGGAGAATATCATCAGAAATTCTTTGAAATATGTGGATTTTCTGATGAGATCATGTAGAGAGACGGACAAAACATTTCAGGTCTGTTTGTAAAGAAGAGACTCAATTCTATTGTAGCATACTTCTGTCTCCTACATGTAAGATAGTTATGTCATCATGCAAGATAATTATGTCAACATGCAAGATATCTATGTCGAAATGCAAGTGAATTAAGTTGCATGTAGATATAAATAACTTGCATGTTGATATATTAACTTGCATTTGTAACGTTGACAAATTTAAAGTTGCACGTTAACATATTTACTTTCATGTTAAAATATTAATTTGCATGTTGGCATAATCTGGAGTAAAATACCTTGCATTTAAGGGGTAGAAGTATGCCACCATACAATTCAGCTACCTATTTTTGATATTGATGATAGTGGAATTGTATATAAATGAAGGAAATAAGTGTAGAAGAAATGCAAAAATCTCATCGAGGAGACAAAGCTTCGGCAGTATATTGCGTGTGACGATCTAACAGATTTAGCTGAGTCAAACAAGTGTCAGAAATAGACTGTACAATGACATTCCGAGAATATGGTACCAGTTGGGTAATGGGGAGAAGGGGGAACACAGCAAATGGGTTAACTGTCTAATGTGTCATAACACCTCTACCCGCAATGAGTAGAGCGTTATCAAGAATACTTGAATATTGTTTTCGGTTTCGTGCGTGAACATCAACGGCGGGTGCCAAACAGGAATGCTTACTCCTCCAGGGCACCTGATCCCACCTCTAGCTTACTAGGGGTCCGTCAATGCTCAATTTGGTGCTCTATTGTGGATGCTGTTGAGATTGTCGTCAGGATCTTCTGTAACATCTTTAGAGAGTGAAGATGAAAGTTGACACAGAGCTAGGAGAAGGGCAAGGTTTAGACATGAATATCTTGTTGTGAACAATCATTGTTATATGACAGATCATGAAGCAGCTGATAGAATTGGAATCATCTCAATACCTGTTTTAAAAGTCTTGGATTGAGTATATGCATGTGCAGCGATAAAATATTATACGGCCTCCTATAGAAGATAACTTATGCCTTTAGGCTTTCCCTGGTGTGAGGTCGTTGACAATTTTGGACATTTCAGTGTAGGTTTGAACCTACTCTTTGTTCACATTTTTGAAAGAATAGCAAAAGTAAACATTACTTTTTAGATCAACTTTTCAATGATACTAGGGAAATTTACCTGGACACGCTTGGTTGTTACATGAAATTTTCCGATATGCTACCCCATCACACTGAAAAGCTACGCCCCATCTGACCGTTCCACTTCTTGCATTACACTGCCTTGTTTGTGTCTGGTTACCCCCGCCGCATGTTGTAGTGCACTGACCTGAGTTAGTCCATGAAGACCATTGTCCTTGTACAATTTCTACAACAATGGATAGTTTCAAATTCACATTCATTGAAAGCTTTAAATCTTATGGCTATGTCAATTAGAATCTGCAACATACATCCTTTCCATGTTTCAAAAGCTTTCCTGGCACAAACCCTTTACTTCTACAACTAAGTGCTCAGAAGAAAGGGTTTGTGACATGACTGAGATATGACACCTCACCTTTTCCTGATTTCTTTTGTTTTAATTATCAAACCTAAGTTGCATGGTAAAAGTTTGCTGCAGATCTGCAGTTAAAATTTAATTTTTTAAACTCTATAGCTTACAAAAATAGGGGAGGGGGTAATTTAAGGTGACGTTTGCTGCAAGTGTGCTGCAAAGTTTGATGTAAGCTTACAGCAAATATTCGCCAAAAGTCCCTTTTTTGTAAAGAATAAAACAAAAGAGGGGATAACATTCATGATTGGTAATACATGAATAAAAAGTTAAATAATATTGAATTGTGAAATGAAAGCATAGTTCTTGAGAGACACATTCCAATTGGAATTTACATGTATACGAGAGTGATCATAAATGTGCATGTCAATATTGAAATATATGTTCTATAGTACCAATTTCATTGTACTAGTCACGTGTTTCGGATATTGAATGCTCGTCAGTAGTACTTAATGTCAAACAAGAATAAAGCCAAAGTAAATTTTCCTAGCGCCATCTACAATATAAACTTTTAATTTCCTCTTGCCAAAAATGAGCGAGTCCAAATGTTATGTAGGGTGTATTTTGAAGCGTACTTAAGTGAAAAATATGGACAAAAATCGTTGGAAGGTAGGCCGAGAAGCTTAATTCTAAACAGGACCGAACAATTAAGCCGAAACCCCAGCTAAGGGCAGAGCTGTGCAATGAGGGAGATACCCCTTACATATATGTATGATGAATGATGAAACTATTCATATACATTGTACCTTAATTATAATTTTGAGTCTTATGATAACTGTAAAAAAGTTAATGTCCCATGGATTAATGGGTTAGAAAAAGAAGGTAGGAAAAAACTTTATGTGTCATTGATATTGGTTAATAAAAACTACATAACCAATGCCTTTTTTAACAGGTCCCACCCGGGTGAAAAATATTGACCGGTCCCTAAGTGCCATTTTTGGAAATATGAGTGTAGTATATCTTTTGAATGAGGAAAGCGAGAAGTACTTGAGGATAGACGCGAAACAGAAATTGGAATTGTCTAAGCTATAGTACCTGAACGTTTTTCCCTGCGTCGTGTATTTTTCCATGGGGACGCCTCGCAATCTGAAAAATGAAATGGAAAATGAAGAGAGGTATTGGTTGATCAAGTTGAAAGTGAGGAGGTTTAAGGAAAAGGGCATTATATATAAAAAGTTTACCTTATTGTTTTTAAATAAAAAAATCTGGGTAGAAGTATGTTTGTTCGAGGAATGCTAGACATTAACGATGGCAATTTTCATTTATATATGTATATGTATATCCAAAATCAGAAAAAAATACCCAACGTTAAAGATATGAATACGTAAAAAACTGAAATGCCACAAATAACGACGACTAATTTCACATTTTATTGCGACGCGTCTTTCGGTTTTATGCTAAGCCTCTTCAGACAATAATAATGCAATATTTGTACAAACACTATAAATATATATAATACATGCAATGGTACATTGATGATAAGTAATTAAGTTGCAAAAATCGGAGTATATTGAAATTCTTAATGCAGCAGACTTTAAAAAATTCAGACCAATTATTGCAGGTCCTTATCCTACTCACAGGCTTAGTAATTTGGAAGATATTTTACTGCATCCATTCTTTAAACAGCTATGTAAGAGATGATATTGATTATATGAATCATATTTCTTCTTCTGTACCAAAGGGTATAATACTTTCAACATGCAAGATGTAGCTAGCTTATACATCAGTATTCACCATGACTTATGAAATAAAGCTATCCGGTATTAGCTTGAAAAGTTTGCAATGAATTACATTATCGCAATAAGCGTAATTACACTATCGTAAAAATCGTAATTTAGAAAGTATTGACTTACTATTAAACAATAATATATTTCAATTTATCAATGAAAATTAAACAGCAATGGGTACTAAAATGGCCCCAGTAAATGCTAATCTACACTGGGATACTAAGAACAGACTCTTTATCAAGATGTGAATCCTGATTTTCCGAATATAGATGAAAATGTTTTATTAATTCATGGAAGAGATATATCGATAATTGCATAATTTTATTGGATCCAAACTGGGGAGACATAAACAATTTACATACCATTTTAGAAAATATTCATCAAAACATAAAATTTACAATGGAATGCATATTTTAAAGAAATACTTTTTCTAGACATTCTTCTGAAAATTAATTGACAAGTTATATCAACAGATATATACAATAAACCAACTGACACACAACAGTATGTGTATTTTAACAGTCAACATCCAAAAACTTGTCTAAAAGCAATTTCATATAACTTAGAAGGAAGAATTTGTACAATCGTAGTGATTTAAAACTTACGTACAGCGCTTTTGCATCGAGCATTTCATTGATAAATAAAGGTATCGAATTAGCTAAACAAATTCCATTATCTGAGCTACAAAAAAGTTAAAGAGAAGATGTATTAACATTTGTTACAACCTTTAATAAATATAATAAAGAAATATTTAATGACAATGTGGCAAATAGGAAGAATTATATATTGACTCAACAAAACACTATATAACAGAATTTCTATCCATAAAAGCAATATAAAACATACCAAAAACAGTCTTCTATTTGTTTCAAAATATATTTTGATTGTAGTGAAGAAAATTTCAAAGTAATGTCTATTTACCAAACAGATGATTACTCAATTATTATCATCAAAGAAGAAGTTTCATTAATAAATATAAACCTATGCTTAACAGAACATGAAAATAGACTCGTATCCATGAAAATATTTGACCACTTTATCTGATATTAGCATTTCCTTTAGATATAATTGATACTACAATCTAATAACACGCTTTCAGCGAGGAGTACATTGTGATCTCATTAACAAATCATGATTATAATCAATGAACCATTGCATGTATTATATATATTATCGTCTGAAGATGAGTATAAAGCCAAAACATATGTTGCAATAAAAGGTGAAACTAAACATCGCTATTTGTGGTTCTTTAGCTTTCAAATGTATATATCTATATATATTTGTTTACTTTCGGACAGTAGATAATTCACATTCCTTGTTCTGCAATGATAGAAATATAAATTGATTTTTTACCAAAGCATTCGTGCTCGTACGTGTTGCAGAACCAATTAAGTTTGCTTTCGTGGTAATATTTGCGTCTCTCTAAAAATGTCCCATCGTTGATATTAAACGCCAAGAAGTCGAGAAGCAATCATTGAAAATAAAACATGAAGACGTTTACATTTATAACATATGAAGACGTTTACATCAATATGAAGACGTTTACATTTATACCACTTGGTGAGTGTCACTGCTGGTGGACCAGGAGTCTCCGAGGGCACATGTAGCCAAGTTCGATCAATTTCGGTTGATCGTTTCTTCAACGCATTCTAAAATTTCTGTTATCAAAATTTCTTGAAATTTCTAAAACGTGGGTCCTGTAGCATCATATCCCACCCATTCTGCTACGTCTTTCGGTACGCCTTTTCGACATAGTAACGTTCATACTTTTTGGCATATTACATTGTTTAGATTTGAGGATCACTGACGACGGTTAAGTATCCGAAACGTGCATGTCTGGTACATGTTGCCAATTTATCTGTTCTTAAATGATGCTATTCAATATGAAGACGCTTACATGTTTCTGCTTCTACCAATTCCATCAAAAGCTTTGCATAATACAGCACCGTAGAAACACTATATTATTAGCAATTTCCAGAGTCAAATGCAAGAACGAGATTTTATGTACTTCATGCTTTAAATTCACTTGCAGTATATTTTTAAAAAGGATCATAGACCTTTAAAAAGGCCATAAAATTGGAATGCCCATTGACCACGTTGGTTTATGTGTACATGTATTCCTTTGTGTTTGATGTTTCTGTGTTGTGCGTTGACATTCCTTGTCCCTTTTGCGTTTCTTCCTGTGGTTGTCTGCTCTATGTTTTTGCGTTGGGTGTTTTGGGATTATGCTGTGGGTGCTCGTACCAAGCCTTCGTTAGATTAGGTCGAACTGTGAAATGAGGTAGTTATGATACTTTCTTCAAAATAAGGTATGAACACGTGATTTTTATGGCTAATTTGGAAAGTCCGGAGAAACAAATTCTATAGCTCTGACAAGGAATTAGCCATAAAAATTTACGTCCATGTTCAAATCAGGAAAAAAAAACCCAAGATAAAAGTAGCATCAAATGTCAAACATCTTCAAATTGAATAGCATCATTAAGAACAGATCAATTTGCAGTATGGACACGACATGCACGTTTCGGGTACTAAACCCTCGTCAGTGATCCTCAATAAAGTATAAATTTAAATATAAAACCACACCTCTTATATGATGTAATCGATTTTATAGCAAGTATGGAATTCTACTCGAGTGGCCGTGGTAAAAAAAATGATATGCGATCATATGGCAATTTGCTCGACCTCTCTCATTCATATATATTGAGAAAATAATATTTGAGGCCGAAATTGATGATGATTTATCCGGATTTGCCCAATACTCCTCTCTCAAACAGACATCATATATGGTAAAATCACGTAATACAAGCGGACTTCATTAGTAACTTCGGACATTAAATATCAATTTGTCATTTCATGTAAAAAGTTATACAAATTGCGTTAAATTCTTTCACTTATTAGTGACAAAAAGGGGCCTTAAGGTCCGGGAATTTTTCTTTAGGTTAAAGATCTTTAAATATATAGGTATGATTACTCACGGAAAAAAAAATATCGGCTGAAATAAAGGTATTATCGATCATTTTTTTCTTTGGAAATCTTCTTTTCGCATGTGAAAGTTCTATTTTGGATTTTCCCTAAAATTCGAAAGCTTATCGACTGTGTTTTTATCCAATCTGATTTCGGCTCTAGTGTTTGACTTCCATTCACTAATTCCCTTTTTTCTGTTAGTATATCAGACATGAACTATCAGCCATGAACTATCAGACATGAACTATACACCAACACTTCTCGACTAAGTCTTTTTGACTTACAGTCAATTATGATGTATAAAACATAGGGACTGACAAAGAGAGAGCAAAATGGTTATTCATAAAAAATGAAAATCGGTTCGTTTATCAATCGGTCAAAAAATTATGTTGAGGTTGTTCCCTCTTGACCCTTATCATTTCTTCTCGTTTCTTTGTTTACATTACTGCCGATATCATTTCCTCTCGTTTCTATGTATACATAACTGCAGATATCGTTTCTTCTCGTTTCTATGTCTACATTACTGCAGATATCGTTTCCTCTCGTTACTGTGTTTACATAACTGCAGATATTGTTTCTTCTTGTTCCAATGTCTACATTACTGCAGATATCGGGTTTGTTGTTGTTGTTGTTGTTGTTGTTGTTGTTGTTTTCTGTTAAATTTGGCGTTACATGTTTGAGAAATAAGGGGATTTACAACAAGACTCGGTCGTAGCACCAACAGCAAAACATCAAAACCCAAAAACAAAACAAAGAAAGTCTCACAAAACCTAACGAGACTAATGGGCAATCGAAGCCGACTTAGGACGGTCATCTGCTAACTTAGAACATATTGTATGGCTATCCGGATTCCCAGCACACAACACTCACACTTTTCTGATGAACCAAAGCTGTCGATAAACAGGCATCCATAGAAAGAGACGCCAAAGAGACAATGAATACAAACTCCAACCATAGAAACATGTACATAAAAGACAACACATAAACCAATGAGGTGTAGTTATCCGGTTTACGTGTGTACAACCCTCCCACTTTTCTGATTACCCAGAGGTCCTGAAGAACGCACAATGGTGGTGTAAAATAACCTCCTCACTGTAAGATGAACATACAAACAGACAGCATGACGCAGGGGTCGAAGACACACAAATGGATATATAAATGGATATAAAAACAGAAGGCATACGAAATACAGTTCGTGATCTGCTGACTGTTGCGAGCTCATGCATGTGAATATGCATGCGAATTGTCAATATTGAAATATATGTTCTATAGTACCAATTTCATGGGCGGATCCAGGAATTTTTTTCAGGGGGGGTCCTAAAGTCCAAATTTTTTGAAGAGCAAAAAAAAAACAAAAACAAAAACAAAACGCAAGAAAATAGTTATTGATTGATGATGTTAGTTCTGTATCTTATTATTATTAAAACATGTGACTGAAAGTAACGGCGAGCAGAAAGCTTTAAAGTAAATCTTGAATTTTCACATCATAGTACTTGATTATCAGTTCTATTATGTGATTACAACAAATGGCGAGCGATAGCGAGCCAGCGAATTTTTTTCCGAGAATTGAAATAAAATCCACTATTCGTGACTTTTTCAGTTTCTTTTCGTCTTCTTAGTGCCTTTGTTTATAGGAAAGCGCAGCATCATTTGAAAAACAACGTACATGTATGTACATTTGTAACAAACTCTGGCGAGCGGTAGCGAGCCAGAGAAAAAATTTTAAATGCTAACGGCAAAATATTATCAAAATGAAAGATTTCTAATACAAATTCATGATATATTTTTCAAAAATTATGACAACAAAAGGGGAATTGGGACTTAATCTTTTGAAATATGTATACTAATAATAAAAAAGGTATGTTTTGAAAATTCCAGGGGGGTCCGGACCCCCCCGACCCCCCCCCCCCCCCCCCGTCTGGATCCGCGCTTGAAATTTTGATGTACTAGACACGTGTTTCGGATATTTTAATCCTCGTCAGTAGTACTTCATGCCAAATAGTTTAAATAAAGCCAAAGTGAATTTTCCTAGCGCCATCTACAATACAGAGCTTTAATTTCCTCTTGCCAAAATGATATCACACAGATGAATGTATAAATAGATATAAAAACAAAGGACGTGCTCTACCGATCATACAGAAATAAATTAGAAACATCTTACCTAAAGTTAAAAGGATCAGAAGAATATAGATCCAGGTCTTCATATTGCCACGAAGCTGTCCAGACTCTAGATTGTCGATTTATAAAAATCATAGTTTTGTTTATGATTTATTGTTGTTTGAAGGTTTGGTAACATATTTTCGATGAACGTTTTTGGGTATGTTTTCGTTTTTTCGATTTTATCCAAACTATGGTGCGCCATTGATACATCTACAACTCTAGGTCTGAAAAAAGAAGAGGTCTGCAACCCTATTCTTTTTCCCTTTGATTTTTTTTAACAATGCGTTACATATTTGCTTATTTTCACAGATTCTTTAAAAAAAAGAAATATCCTGACTATCTATCTTCCTGTAGCATCATATCCCACCCATTCTGCTACGTCTTTTGGTACATTTTTGGACATAATTTTCATACTTTTTGGCCATATTACATTGTTTCGACTGAGGATCACTTACGAGGGGTTAGTACCCGAAACGTGCATGTCTGGTCCATGCTGAAAATTTATCAGGTTTTAAATGATGCTATTGAATTTAAAGACGTTTAACAATTTCTATAAAACGATTTGTTCTTTTAAGGTTTATCAACAGATATTACATTCTATTCGATTTACATTCTTTACGTCTTTGTTCATTCGATTTGATCTAACCTATGGTGTCCCATTTATAACATATATTAACAATTCTAAAAGATAAAAAAAACCTGCAACCCCCGCCTTTCTCCCTTTGATTTAAAAAAAATGAGCATTTAATATTTGTATTTTCACAGAGTATCTTTGATAAAAGAAATATTCTGACGAAATACCCCGCGACATATTTTTTTCCGAGCGGATCCAATTTTATGACTTTCCACATGAATATCCTCCCATATTTAGTTATCATTCAGGGCTAAGTTCAATATATCGAATAAAATACTTAGTATGTCTTAAGAAATGTTTTGATATTTAAGAGCTTAATGAGGTGTTGCGATGACAAGATTCTAACATCTATATATATAATGTATAAAAAAGTCTAAGTCAATGGGTAATTACTCTGGTGCGTGTATGAACTTTTCGGCTGCAATCCCCCTACTTCATACACATCTACATACTATATTTCATTGAAATCCATCCTTTGGTTTGTGAGGAGTTGCGATGACAAGGTTTCACATTGAAAATTTATCTAAGAATCGTTGTCTAAGGAGTTAAAGAAGATCCTGGTGATAATCTCAACAGCATTCACAATAGAGCACCAAATTGAACATCGACGGACCACTAGCAAGCTAGAGATGGGAGCAGGTGCCTGGGAGGAGTAAGCATCCCATGTTGGCTAGGAGCATCCGCCGTCGATTTTCGTGCACGAAAATGAAAAGAATATATAAAATGCATGCACTGTCTGAGGTCACGTCTATATAGAAAGTGCTATGGCGACAATGTCAGGGAAAATTATTCAAAACACTAACTGTCAATCCCCTTGAAGGGAACTTTTTACGAGCTCCACACGGCAAAGTGCATAAGTGTGACACAATTGACGATAATCTCAACAGCACTTACGATAGAGCACAAAATTGAGCATCGATGGACCCCTAGCAAGCTAGAGGTGGGAGCAGGTGCCCGGGAGGAATAAGCATCCCCTGTTGGCTAGCCGCACCCGACATTAGGGCCATTACTCTGGTATTAGTTTTTGGCAGCAACCTTCTTTCTTCATGCATATTAACATACTATGATCTTTTATTGTGTAAAGTTAAATTGAAATACATCATTTTCTTTTGGAGGAGTTGAGATGACAAGGTTGAAAGGGAAAATGAATGTAAAAATATAATCCAATGGCCATAACTCAGGTCTAACTTTAACGACAGAAATCCCCATTCTTCATGCACATATACTTACATGTATCATGATCCTTAATAGTACGTTTGTATAAAGTTTCATTGCAATATATCAATAGGTTTGGGAGGAGTTGCGTAGATAATTTTGAAATTGAAAATGCTTGAAAATTTATGTCCAAAAGCATAACTTAGGTCTTACTTTTAAACAGCAATTCACTTTCTTCATGCACTCTACATATCATGATCCTTTATTGCGTATAAGAAAGGAGGGGATCTCCAACAAGACCCTGCTGCAGCACCAACAGAACACCAAAACATCCCCACAATTGTGGTGTAAAATAATAATTTACTGTAGATGGCCATACAAACAAGACAACACAACACATGGGCCCAAACAACACATGTAACAATGTAAATGTATATAAAAAGGGTGGGGCGTACAAAAAGCAGTTCGTGCTCTGCCGGCTGTAGCAAGCTATGCATGTTATCACCCTAGATGGTCGACCAACAGTCAGACAGGACAGGTGGTCGGGGCCCTGTCTTCTCTAAAGAGGTTTAGACAGGGCTCATCATGGAGTCCGTCGTCAGAGTCGGTCAGAGTGCAAGTCTTAAGAATGCGCTGGTACAAGGCTGTACTTTGGTTCAGTACCATGCTGAGTGTCCCTCTGGTGACATCAGGTTCATATTCACGGTATGATTCTGACGCATTTTCGATTGTTATGATGTCTGCCTTTGATCTCTCTAATTTTAGCAGCAATGTAAGTACATGATACATGAACATACATGGTGTCATTGTAAATCATCAATTACAGTACTTTGGCAGGAGTTATGATGACAAACTTTCGACCACAGATGGCCATCATGAATCCGGTATACCTCCAACAACTTTGTTGCGGGGGTATTAAAATTGTCTCTTTTTATAGAGTATTTGTTTATTTAAGGTTTGTCAATAAATATCATATATGATGAGAATTATGGTATTCGATTCGGTCTAATCTATGGTGTCCCATTGAACCAGACAATACTTCTACAAGAAAAAGAAATTCAGTATTCTTCTATTTGACGAAAAAGAGAAAAACAAAACATCCAATGATACATGTACATGTACACACTCTTAAAACCTTTTATAAAAAATATCATTGATACAACGAAACAAAACAGACAGATAATTAGAAAATTAGATAACAGAACTATTATTAACGATTCAGAATTTTCAGATTACAGGACATTCATTTACTGTCCAGAGCTCAAGTCAATTGCAATGTGGAAAAAGAAACTAGCATTAGTTATTAAGGGTCTGTTATTTTAGAAGTCTGTTTAAAATTAAGATAAATTAAAAGAATGCTTAGGAATAGATTATAGACCGCACCCGACTTAGCGTCCTCTATTTCTCCAAAAACACCAACAAAAATAACTGAATAAATATATAAAGATTAGCGGTAAGAAATAAATTATTTTATTGTCAATTAGCCGAAATCAGTAAAACTCCGGTAATCAGATCAATATGGACAATATCAATTAAATAATCTGAATACTACTTTAGGAAACTGTATATTTATATTCGACATGATAAATTGAATTCCGTTTATTGATTATTGATTGAAAATATGCAATTCCTTTGTGAATAAGAAGCGGTTATCACTAAAAGTTTCCTTTAAACCAAGAACTCAGACTGCGCATTCTTGACCTTTAATGACCCGATGTGAAAAACTGTGGAAAAACACGCATTATTTCATTACTTCTTGTAAATAAAATAAATATATAGGGAACTTTTGGAGTTGATGTATAACGAATATAATGAAAGCCCAATAATATTCAAAATCGATCCAATATAATTTTGATAATTATGATATATTCATCCTGTTGATATATAAATATGCATAATCATTCATACAAACCTTGATTGCACATAAGCTGTATGAAAATGTATGACCTTTGACTTATACTTACAGTAACGATACTATATAAGTATGAAAAGTATATACTTACCTGACCTATTTTGCTTGTATCTATTGACCATTAATACCTTGGTTACTGGGTTTTACTTTATTGCATTCTGTACATATTTCTTTATACCCATCATGGTCTTGGAGATATATAAATACCATACCAATGTTATATTTACCTTTTGATGAACATTATACCCTTGTTTATACATACCTTTTGTTTACTTCCATCTTGTTTACTTCCATCTTGATAAGTTTACATACTTATTATTACACTTATGAATGTCATACTTACCTATAAGATAGATAAACATCATACCCTTAATTGTTTATACATACCTTTTGTTTACTTCCATCTTATTTACTTCCATCCAATGATAAGTTTACATACTTATTATTACACTTATGAATGTCATACTTACCTATAAGATAGATAAACATCATACCCTTGTTTACATACTTATTATAACACTTATAAATATCATACTTACATATAAGATAGATAAACATCATACCCTTAATTGTTTATACATACCTTCTGTTTACTTCCATCTTGATTAGTTTACATACTTATTATTACACTTATGAATATCATACTTACCTATAAGATAGATAAACATCATACCCTTAATTGTTTATACATACCTTTTGTTTACTTCCACCTTGATAAGTTTACATACTTATTATTACACTTATGAATGTCATTAACTTACCTATAAGATAGATAAACGTCATACCCTTGTTTATACATACCTTTTGTTTACTTCCATCTTGATAAGTTTACATACTTATTATTACACTTATGAATATCCTACTTACCTATAAGATAGTTTACATACTTATTATTACACTTATAAATATCATACTTACATATAAGATAGATAAAACCATACCCTTAATTGTTTATACATACCTTTTGTTTACTTCCACCTTGATAAGTTTACATACTTATTATTATTACACTTATGAATATCATACTTACCTATAAGATAGATAAACATCATACCCTTAATTGTTTATACATACCTTTTGTTTACTTCCATCTTGATAAGTTTACATACTTATTATTACACTTATGAATATCATACTTACCTATAAGTCATGTAACTGTAAACATCATACCCTTGTTTATACATACCTTTTGTTTACTTCCATCTTGATTAGTTTACATACTTATTATTACACTTATGAATATCATACCTACCTATAAGATAGATAAACATCATACCCTTAATTGTTTATACATACCTTTTGTTTACTTCCACCTTGATAAGTTTACATTCTTATTATTACTCTTATGAATATCATACTTACCTATAAGATAGATAAAATCATACCCTTAATTGTTTATACATACCTTTTGTTTACTTCCATCTTGATAAGTTTACATACTTATTATTACACTTATGAATATCATACCTACCTATAAGATAGATAAACATCATACCCTTAATTGTTTATACATACCTTTTGTTTACTTCCACCTTGATAAGTTTACATACTTATTATTACACCTATGAATATCATACTTACCTATAAGATAGATAAACGTCATACCCTTGTTTATACATACCTTTTGTTTACTTCCAACTTGATAAGTTTGCATACTTATTATTACACTTATGAATATCATACTTACCTATAAGATAGATAAACATCATACCCTTGTTTATACATACCTTTTGTTTACTTCCATCCTGATGATTTATTTGATTTAAGTTACTTTAAGTTTATTTGATTATATCTGTTAAAAATTATCTAAACTTGGCACTTTAAGGTCATTCATTGCTACCATTTAGCATGTACATACTTATGTTTGTTTTTGCTTTTCTGTCCTTTCATGTACCTATAGCTATCATGTTTTATATTCTCTCTCAGAACTTTTTTCCCTCTTCTCGCTTCTCTTTTCTCTATTTGAGACCATGTCGCATTGAGACATACGGGAAACAAGATCCCCCAAATTCAATTTTTCTCTACATAAGTGATACTTTAGTCAGTGATTTTTTGCTATTGATGTACATGCCTATTGCCCCTACTTTCCACTTAGTTCTAAACTTCACTTTTGATAGTGCTATAACATAGGTAACGATATAAATCAATACAGGGTGGCAATAGGCATACACTATGCACGTAAATATCGTGTTTGTAATAATAGAACAATACTTGTCAGAGATCTTTTACATTATATATCCATTTTTGAACTCATGTACGAATTACAACTTCAGTTTACTTGTTCATTGACTATGCTTGCCCTTCTTTACATACACGTTCAAACTGGTAATGTAATCATCTCACTTAATATTTACCTCCTATTAATGATATGTATGGACGTACATCCAAACCCAGGGCCCGATAACTATAATGATGATTCCTCTAATCTATCAATCTTTCATATTAATATCAGAAGTCTAAGAAATAAAGTTTCCTACCTTAGTGCTATAGCATCGGAATACGATATAGTTTGTGTCTCTGAAACCCATCTAGATGATAATGTTTCTTCTGATGATATATGTATTGAAGGCTATTATCCTAATCCGATTCGAAAAGACAGGAACTCATACGGTGGGGGGTTGCTAATTTACGTTTCCGAAAAACTTCTGGTACAGCGCCAAAGTCACCTTGAAATTGACGGTATTGAGCACGTTTGGTTAGAAATAAAATTCCCTGGTAAATCATTTCTCTTATGTTGTGTGTACCGTCCACCAAATAGTCTGAATAGTTTCTGGGACCTTTTTCACATTTCATTAGAAAATGCCTCCTTACAAAATGATCGTATTATTATCACAGGTGATCTGAACGTGGACCTACTTACTGAAACTAACCATAGATTGAATGATATAGTTGACCACACCGGACTCACGAACTGCATCAACTCACCCACTCGTTTCGGATCAGTGCGCAATTCTCTACTCGACGTTATCCTTACTAGAGAGTGTTCGATTATCAGTTCCGAGGTAGTTGATTTTGATAGGAATGTTTCGGATCATAATGGAATTCTCGTATTCATTAAAACTAATATAGAATATAAAAAGGTTTATCAGAGGGAGGTATGGGATTATAGAAATGGAGATTTTCAAAAATTTAATGATTTGATTTCGGCATTTGAATGGGAGAAATTTCTAAAAGATATGAATATTGATGAGGCTTGCGAGCATTTTACTTCTAAATTTATTTGCTTGGCAAAAGAATGCATACCCACAAGAAAAGTCACGATTAGACCTAATGATAAACCTTGGTTCAATTCAGAATTAAGACGAGAAATAAGAAAACGCGATAGATTAAGGAAAAAAGTAACAAGAACAAATTCACTAATTGTGTATGAAAATTATAGGAAACAACGAAATCACGTTAATAACTTAAAAAAATCTATTAAACAATCGTATTATATTGACTTGCATGGACTTATAGACGAATATTCTAACAACAATAATAATGATTTCTGGAAACTTGCCCGTAAGATAACAAAATCTAGCAGCAATACCCCTATCCCCCCTCTTTTGGATCCTGTAAATGGTAATATAGCAATAACCGATTCTCAAAAAGCAAACATTTTGAACAAGTATTTTGTGAGTATTTCTACAATCGACGATTCTGATGAAGAAGATCCTGACTGCCCTACCAGAACAGATAATATTCTAAATTATATTACTGTTAATGATACTGAAATTATAGATGTTATTAAAACTCTTAAACTTAATAAAGCATCCGGTCTCGACGAAATAAGTCATAAAATGCTAAAGGGTACTGTCCTAACTGTCTGTAAGCCCCTTCTATTACTCTTTAGAAAATCATTAAACGAATGTAGATTCCCCTCTCTTTGGAAACATGCTAGGGTTATGCCTATATTTAAAAAGGATGATCCGAATTTACCTTCTAACTATAGACCAATTTCACTATTAAGTACGGTAGGAAAACTTTTCGAGAGAATCGTTCATAAACATTTATATAATTTTATCGTAGAGAACAAACTATTTTATAAGTACCAAAGTGGATTTCTGCCTAATAATTCTACAATTTATCAACTTCTTGAAATTTATCACTCTATATTATTAGATCTGGAAAATAAGAGAAATATTGGGTTCATATTTTGTGATATATCAAAAGCTTTCGACAGAGTTTGGCATCGGGGATTAATTGTTAAATTGAAATCATATGGGATTCAAGGACAAATATTAGATTTTCTTAGCAATTATTTAAGCAACAGAAAACAACTTGTATCAATAAACGATTCAACATCCTCTCTCTTAACTACAAATGCGGGCGTGCCCCAGGGCTCCGTGTTAGGTCCTCTCATGTTTCTTATTTTTATAAATGATATTTCTGATAACCTTTGTAATATTTCCAGGCTTTTTGCAGACGATACATCCATGTCTTCATCCTCACCTTCTCCCAATGATATAAAATTAAGTCTTGAATCTGATCTATCGATTATAAATGATTGGGCTAGGAAATGGAAAGTAGATTTTAATCCAAGAAAAACAAAACTCCTATTCTTTGGAAACTGTCCAACTGATTTTGAAGTAAAATTTAATTCAACAATTATAAAGCCAGTAAATACACATAAACACCTAGGATTAACATTTAATTGTAATGCTAAATGGACAACACATATAGAAAACATTTGTAAATCGGCTCTCACCAGGATAAATTTCTTGAAAAAGTTTAAGTACACGCTATCTAGAAAAACCTTAAGTAAAATATATTGCTCCTATATTTTGCCTTTGTTAGAATATGGATGTGAAGTATGGGGTGGGTGTAATAAGGGAGATGAAGAAAAACTTGAGAAAGTACAATTAGAAGCAGCGCGTCTTGTAACAGGTCTTCCAATATTTAGTTCTAGGGAATCATTATATTTTGAAACTGGGTGGGAGAAATTATCGGATCGTAGGGAAAAGAGAAAATTAAGTTTATTTCATAAAATCTATCATAATAAATCACCAGAATATTTGACAGAGATCTTACAGACATACAGACAAGACAGACGTTACAACTTACGAAGTGACACTGACTTATACTATCCAAACTATAGGCTAAATATAACGCGTAATTCTTTCTTTCCATCAACCATTGATAGTTGGAATAATCTTAGTTCGGATTTAAGGAATAATTCATCATTAGAACAGTTTAAATCAGCACTTAAATCTCAAAGCGATGTAAATGTACTTCCTACTTACCTTTTATATGGAGAAAGATCCCTTAATATACTACACACACGTCTGCGTTGCTTCGATAGTAGCCTGAACTCCGATCTTTATAGAGTCAACATTATTAACTCACCAAATTGTCAATGTGGAGGATCAGACGAATCTGTACATCATTTCTTTTTCATATGCCCTCTTTATAATGAACAAAGACGTAATCTTTTTACATCATTGTCTATATTTAATCCCCTTACACTTCAAAAATTGCTCTATGGCGACTTAAATCTGACAAACGATGAAAACGAAATAATAATGCACGCGACCCAAAAATATATCAGAGATACAAAAAGGTTTAATGTCTAAAATAAAACAGTCTCTCTCTCTCTCTCTCTCTCTCTCTCTCTCTCTCTCTCTCTCTCTCTCTCTAATTATTTACTTCTGTTATTTGTAGAAAAAAGTCACAAATTGTATTGTCATCATGATGTCATTTTTTGTACTTTCATATATACCATGTATGGAGAGGGCGCAAATAATGTTTTTATAACTTATGCCCAATCCAATTTTCTTATTGAAAATAAAATATGTTTAAACTAAAAAAACTAAATCCAATATAATTTATCCCTACAAACATCCTTAGCATTCGATAACTAGCGTGACGTCATTTATAACGTCAATTGACGTTTTCGCGGAATTTTCTCTATCGTCATAGCGTGGAACACCTACCTCGTCATTTTTTGTCTCATATTGTGCTTGTCCACTTTCCGTTTTCGCATTAGGGCGTTTCGGTGTTTTGCTACGGGTGCTGCAATCGAGTCCTTTCGGATATCCCGTCCTTCTTGTTAGTCCCCTACCGGCAACGCCGAAGGGGACTCTTAGTTTTTTACCAATTTGTTTGTTTTGATTCTTTTGATCCCGTCTCGAGACAAGTATACATTGGAGTAAGAGTTTACGTAAACATGTCTCGGATTTATGATCGCCCTTCAAGAATGTGTGCATGTATCATGGGATGTTATCTTTTTCTGTTCTTTATTACATTACGGTCCTATCAGCCATTTTCGTCCCCTTTTGAATCGTTTAATTCATTCTTTCCAGAGTGAATACCATGGAGAAGTCCAAATGTATAAAAATTTGTACTTTTCTTTTTTTTCATTTAAGAATCTATCTTAAAACATATATCAACTAATGAGTGGTTATTGATAATTTCCTCTGTTATTTTGTGAATAAAACGTGTTGCCTAGAACTGAAAACGACACTTAATTTATATATAAAGTATATTTTTATTAAAATCAATATTGCAACAAACTAGGATGATACATGATGAAACTTTATTTTACAAGCGGTATCATTTCTTAATAAATATATCTGCTTTTGGCCTTTCCTCTAACCACTAAAGCTAAATGATTTAGACGAAAGGACGCTTTTAAGCTCACCTAGGCGAAACTCAAGTGAGCAAATCTCAAAGAGCGGCATCTGTCGTCGGTTCGCCCGTCAGTCGTTTATATTTAACATTTTCGACATCTCTTCTGCAACTGCAGCACAGAATTTAACAGTATTTCGCTAAAGCATACAGAAAGCAAGTAATCAAGGTCCTCTACGATTCTATTTTCGCGCGATCGGTCAATAAATATGGCCACTAAGTGCTCTAATAGTATGACACATTTTCGTCATCTCTGTAACTGATGTACAGCATTTCACGAAACCTTACAGGAATCAATTACCCTAGGTCCTCTCCCAGTGTTGTTGTTTTTTTTTTTTTTCGTGCCAATCGGTCAACGAATATGGCAGCCGAGGACCAGATTGGCTGACACATTTTCGACTCCTAGGCAACCGCTGCACAGAATTTCATGAAACCTTACAGGAAGCATGAACTTAAGGTTCTCTAACAAGTTAGTGTTTTTCATGCCGAATGGTCAACAAATATGGCTGCCGAGGACTCAGATTGGCTGAAACATTTTAATTTGACTTCTCCTTTGCAATCTCTGCACAGAATATCGTTAACCTTACGGTAAGCAAGTACTCAACTTGTCCCCTATCAATGCTGATTTTTTTGTCATGCCGACTGATCAATAAATATGGCCGCCATGGGCTCTGATTGGCTGAAAAAGTTTCGACTTCTTCTCTGCAACTGCTGCAGAGAATTTCACGATATACTAAGTTTGCATTTTTCAATTTGAAGACGTTTAACATCATGCCGATTAGTCAACAAATATGGCTGCCGAGGGCTCTGATGGGCTGACTTCTCATCCTCTGCAACTGCATCACAGATTTCACAAAACCTTACAGGAAGCAAGAACTCAAGGTATTCTACTAAGTCTATCTTTTCGTGCCGGTCGGTCAAAAACATGGCTGATTGGGCTTCTGATTGACTGAGGCAATTTCGACATCTCTGAAAATAATGCAACCTTGCAAGAAGCAAGTACTTAAGGGTTTCCGCCAAATTGGCCACTATCATTCTTTTGTCTGTATATTAAGTGAGCGATGCGCCTCCCCTCCCCTTGGGCCTCTATTTTAAAGATATATCACTTCCCGTAATGAATGTGGTAATTAGATTAAAGAAGACGAAATTCAAAAGTATATATAAAAAGAGCATGCAGAAAAAAATGTTTCTTTAGGCTGGAGTTACTTCATGATCATTTATCAAGAAGACCATCGAAATATCATACTATAGCTTTTTAGGTGATATGGGCACATTCATTTTCTCACAGGAAATGTTCACATTTTTGTCATAGTATTTGACAGGAGTACGATGTTACAGAATACGCAACTTTCAAATTTAAGCCATATAATTTGAGACATTGTCGTAGGTTTTACATCGAATACTGAATGAAATGTCATCAAACCGCCTACATAATTCCCTTAATCTAAACTTGTCTGATCAAAAAAAAAAAATCTAAACTTCCTCCCCCCCCCCCCCCCCCCAAAAAAAACAGAGGCAATGTCCCCAAAGTACGTACACTATACAAGATGTACTAAGCATCTGAGAACGACCTATTCTAATTAACATGTATGTACATATGTACATTAATGTATGTACACCATGTAATTTTCATGGACAAATTTAGAATTTTTCTAGAAGAGTCAAGACCGACGAGGGAGGGGAGGGGGGAATGTAGCATTTGATTTTGAAAGGAATTGTAGGTAAAAACGGGAAAAATAAGGATGATTTAGCAATTCCAGGGAGGGGTCCTTAACACACCCCTCTCTATAAATCCGCGCTTAGTTTTTGTATATCTTTCTATTTTTATAAAGTTACGATCTAACTTGATTGAAATGTAAAATTATATTTTTTATTTATGAAATTAGACTTAAATATGTTTGTTACAGTGATAAGTACCACAAATAGTAATAATTAGAACATTTCGTAAAATATGCCAAGGGTAATTATTTTTGCATCCAAATTTATCATCCTAAATTTCTTTTCTTCTTTCACTTTTTTTTTTATTTTAGTATTTTCTCCTTCTATACAATATCAAAATAATATACACTGCAAATGTTCTAGGGTAAATCGATGACGAGAGGCAACACTGCATTAATAGATATTTAAATTACTCTGTTATATGACTGAACTGAAGTTTCAATTTGGGAGTAATTTTCAGAATTTTCGGAAAACGGCCTTTTTGGGAATGCGAATGATCCTGATAATCGGCCACAAAATGACCTTGAAAAATCCCAGTTTGGCAACAGAAATATTTCCTTTCCAAAGCAAAGTTCTTCTTTTGAATACTTTTATGCCTAAAATTAGTTTTCATTTAAGATTACATGTATATACCCTTTTGGATAAGCTCTGTGTCTGATTAGTAGCGTGATAGTCCCCAGGCCGGCTCACCTTTTTTCTTTTTTTTTCTTTTCTTTTCTTTTCTTTTTTTTTTTTTTTTTTTTTTTTTTTTTTCCAAATTTTCCACATTGATATTATTTCAAGTTAATATTATTTTTGGTACACATAATTTTACAAAATCATATACAAAGCCCTCCCTTTCTTCTCCCTGGATTGTTTATATTTGGGGGGGGGCTGTATAATAAACTAGACTATTTTTAAAGGTGCGGTGTCCCTGAAAATTAATTAATTTTACAAAATAATAATGCAAAATCTTCCTTTTCAGATGAATGTAAACATTCTCATTTGTATAAATTGAAATTTTCAAGCGAATCTAACGTATACATAGAATTTAGGGTGCGCAGCTCTAATTCATTCCACTAGCACCACCTACAATGTATTGAATTTTTTCAATAGAGGTAAATGGAAATCAACTTTTACAAATTCGACAATATTATGGTCGTTATTGTATATTTTCAAATAAAACTTTTATGGCTCCTTATTTCCTCTATCAAGACCATTCGGAATAAATTTTACGTTTTAAATAATAAAATTTATTTTCAAGTACACTGTATCTTTAAAAAGCTGCACATGTAGAATTTCGCTGTTTTTCACGACTCCAACGAAGTACGAAATGTTAGCGTTAGAGATGTCTATTCGCGTTACTAATGACAACGAAGAAAGGCGCGGTGACTTGATGAAGTAAATAAAGCATTTCAGCCGGAGTTATTTTGTATATTTTAACATAAAGTTGTATAAAATAACTCTGTTTGTCCTTTCTTATCATCTTACAAGGAATTCAAGTTTTGGTATGTACTTGAGGGAGAAGCTGAGGGAGCTAAGAAGCTCCCTCAAATATTTGAGTTTTTTCCTCAGATATCAGCCTTGAGGAAAACTCAAATTTGAGTGGTGACGGTGACTTGAGTGAGAAAATGGGGATTTGAGGGGAAAACTCAGATTTGAGGGTGAGGGAGGAGTTGAGGGAGGTTGGTGACGGCGGGGCCAGGTGCCCAAGAATAGTCAGCAATTCCTGCTTGTATGCAACACCCGTCGCTTCAATTCGGCAGAAATATCAATTCCGGTTACATGTGTATTTCCATTTCGGAAAATACAAGTATAGTCTATGGGAGAGAGTCCAGTAATTCATTTTTCCCATAGGCCGCAATCTTAACGAAATCTTGTCGCATTTCACATATACATTTTCAATGCTTACAATCTATACATGAAATTAACCGTCAATGCTAGCGAGTCAAAAAAATGTCAGAATAAAAACGATTTACCATTAGAACCAGAAGACAGAAAGTGTAGTTCAAGGTCACCCTAAAATCTACACTAAATGGATCAGTTATTTTTGCACCTGAAACAGCATAATTGCTACAGCTTTTAGATATTTATGAAAGAGTTTTCAGGAATTATCTCTATTAATGTAAAGCAAGAAATGTTTCTATTCTGTAAAGACAAAGTTTGTAATTATTGTCCAATCAGAACATCAGAAACATAATTATTTACAGGCGTGCATGTACCCTACACAAAATTGAAAAAAAGAATTTCCTCTGTTTTACCTGACTCTTCCCTATGCTTGGTTGGTTCAAATGGTCTAAGACATAATATCATTTATCATTCTGGACAATGGGACATCATAGTGTATGACGAGTTCCCCGTATCGACCGTAGAAATCCATCAGTGACGATGTTAGTCGATCACAAACGTATCCCTGACTGAGAAGCTTATCTAAAAGACGACTAGCTCTCAGAACAAAATATGTATATTTGCTTTTTGCTCTGGCATAACGTATCAATTGGAAAAGGAACACGACATAAAGCAGGCAATGAAGGAATTGCTACTCAGAAAAGTAAAACTTGTGAAGCTAAACTGAACTCGTCATGTTTGTCATAGAGTGAGGTGTTCAAGTGACTAACAGTGCCGTAGGACAGCATTACGTCTAAATAGGATGCTGAATCATTTATCTCTGCAGATTCTTTGACTTTAAGCTCCAACGGACAGATTCTGGTAAGGTAATCCGCAAATTTTGTCTTCATATCCGTAAGTGAAGTTAAAGTCAGATGTTACCCTTCAAAGACCAAAGATTGAATGAATTCAGCATCGTACGAGTAAAGAAAAATGACGGCAAGGGGTGGGGGCACAATTGGTCCCCAATGGAATTCCGACAATTTGTTGGAATACTTTTCCTCCAAACACCACAAATATGTTGTCGATCAGGAAATTTAACATCTGAATAATATCTGTTTCAGTGTACTTATTTTCAAAATCGGACTTTTTTATACAAAGTAGGTTTTGTCATAATTAACAACATTAAATTTTTATTTGCGATTGCCGTTCTTGCTTGTAAACGCATTACTTAAAACTTTAATTTAGAATGTGGGATTGAAGTGTAAAGTGTCGAAAAATCAAAGGCTTTGATCGAATGGACTCTACTGAAACTTCATCCCAAATTATCATCGAAAGGAGGTTAACATCTGAAGACCATCCGTCCAATGAATTTTTGGTCTACTGAATTGACCCTACAGGCAATTCGGTCTTTTCGAAATACAGATTTACTTCTAATTTGTGCAGGTATCCGACGTCAACGCATTGTGACGTCATCAAGTTCTATGGAAATCAGCATGAAATTCAGGGAAACAGGGTAACATATATGACGTTTTCAAAGGAATTTAATGACGTCACAATGCTTTTACGTCAGATACCTGCACAAATCGAACGTAGGACTGTAAAATCGAAAAGACGGAATTAGAAGCGGGCAACCTTTGCAACGTAAATTCACAAATCTAAATTCAGATAAATAAAACCAGAGAGCGGTACTGAAATGAATTTTGATGTGTCTGAAAATCACTTTGGAGGAAACACGTGTCTGGTGAATAAAAATTGATTTGAAATTTTCTCCAAGAAGGTAAAGGATTGGAACACTTCCGTATTATTTAAATGAAACGTCAGGAATTACACTCGTCTCAGCTTCGTCTCTTCAGGGGATGCGTACTCCTCTTGGGCACCTGATCCCACCTCTAGCTGATCTAGATGATCAATTTCGTGCTCTATTGTGAGTGTTTTGAGACTGTTGTCAGGATGTTCTTTATCTCAATCGAATTCAAGCATCATGTTATAAGTTAACAATTATGCTTCAGGCCAGGCACCTGACACCTCGTACACATTGCGCCATGTACGGTAACAGTCTCCAACAAAATTAATCTTTTAACAACTAAACATAGTGGCCATACACGTTATATCAAATGCATAAAAATGTACAGATAATGTGACATTGGAACAAAGAAGTAATTTATTTTCAACCAAAGTACATTGTGTATAGAAAGATGACATGCTTTTAATTTTGAAAACGTGCAATATTTATCTGCCAAAATCAAAGAATTCACAAATTGTTTCATTTACTGAGAGCGTTAAGTTTCTTAGGTTGAATGTACAACCATCTTTAAAACTCTGACCCTCTTTAAGAACACGTGAAGCCCCTCCGATGTCTATTGTTGCAACCGGGTTGTTGTCTTCATCTTTGTAAATAAATGCTTTGGACAAGCATTCTTCTACTGTGTGATCGGTTTGGCATATTCCGGAATAATACGTCATTACGTTACATCCTCTAAACTCTTCACGGGTTTCACATACAGCTACAATGCAATCAATCAATCAATCAATCAATCATTTATTTCTCATAAACCAATGTTTACAATGGTATAAATAAAATATTTACAATAGGTAAATGTCGTTACTTTGGCTGGGGAAATTTAGTAGTATTATATAGATAACCTTCTTTGAAGAAGGATTAATATCGAAGTTGATAAAACGTCATAAGGCTGTTCAAATGACGTCAAACCATGTATCCATTACTTTTCATCAGAATCACTCAATATTAGATAATTTTCTTTAAAATTCGATATTTTTCTGTTATACAGTGTGAACTGCTATGTAAAAGGATACTACTTTCTCATTGATTAATTATGTGTAATTTCATGAAATTTACCAAGAGGCCGTACCTTTTGTAAGAACAGGGTAATCAAAACCCAACTTCAACTTATCTGTCAATCGAAAACAAACTCAAATTTGATCCGTATAACACTAAAATGTCATATGGCGACCGTCTTCTATGATTTGACGTTTGGCGAATAAGTTTCATAAATCATAGAAGACGGTCGCCATATGACGCGCGCTGTCAGGAACCCTTTTTAACCTTTGGTGCAATGGAACTGATATTATTTTTTGGGACGTCTTTACAATAAAATCAAAATTGTCTTGTCTATGCTCAACATAGTGCTCTATTGTGAGTGCTGTTGAGATTAACGTCAGGATCTCCTTTAACTCATTTGAGAATGTAGGTTATCAACCAATATACGAGTTATGTCGGTGAATACGTTTGTGCTTACATAGAATACTTACCTTCTGGTAAGTCTGAAATACGTCAAGAAATATATGTAGATAATGTTACAAAAGTGGGCATGTTTCGTTCGTTTTTATCATTTTAAAATCAATTCAGATATATCATATGTAGTTTATCAGAGGGAAAAAATCGTTCCTCTTTGTACGTTAAAACCATCCTTAAAACATTACTTAGATACTGTTTATATTGGCACTAGCTATGTTTGGAATATATATACATGAATGAATATTATATGTTTCAAACAGAGAATTTCTTTTAAGACAAAGGAGAGGATCTCCAACAACACCAGGTTGCAGCACCTACAGCAATACCGCAAAACACCCAATGCTAAAACACAGAGCAGATAAGCACAGAAAGAGACGCAAAAGGTACAAGGAACGTCAACGCACAACCCAGATACATCAAACACAAAGGACTACACAAAAACCAACGAGACCAATGGGCAACCGGTCCGACTTAGGACAGCCATCTGCCACGAAATAGCAGAAGGTGTGGTTATCCTGGTTTACGTGCGCACAACCCTCCCAATTTTCCGATTACCCAGAGGTTTCGAAGAACGTACAATTGTGGTGTAAAACAACCCCCTCATGGTCAGATCACCACACACAAACAAGACCGCAAAACGCAGGGGCCCAAGAAACTCAGATGGATATGTAAATGTATATAAAAAGAGGGCGTACGTAATACAATCCGTGCTCCGCCGCCGCGAGCTCATGTACGTTATCACCCGAGGAGTGCGACTGACATTTAGAGAGGTGGCACTAAACCATTTCCCTTTCTATAACTTCAAAATTATATATCATATTGTGTATCAAAATGTTAGTGGATACTGAGGAACATAGAATCTGAGGAACACTAATATACTAAGATAATGTTCAGGCATTTTAAAATATGAGTCTAAAAAATGGGGGATATCTAATGAATTATCCCTAAAAATTTGAAGGTTGTACGGTTCTTTTTCATATAAACAAGTAACTTTAAATGATTAATCATAAAATAAAGAAGGGCATGCCGATGCTAATTTCTTCACTATAGGGATTTATACGGTGTTATGAGTATAAACGTATCTACACGTGTAACAAGGCTACTTTCACTTTCATAGTAACTAGAACTGCCCTAAAGTGGACGAAATATACCCCCGCGGGACGTTTTTCTGTAAACGGATTCATTCATCACATAACAAAAAAAGCTCTGGTAATAAAGAATCTATATGTGAAATATCAAAGCCCTATCTCTTATAGTTTAAAAGTAGGTCAAAGTTTAAGGTCAAGGTTACTTGGTCAAAAGTCATTATATCAAATGAAACCTCTCATCATGAGCAATCTATATGATAAATATCAAAGCCCTATCCCTTATAATTTAAAAGTAGGTGAAAGGTCAAGAACAAGGTTACTAGGTCAAAAGTCATGGTATCAAATGAAAGCTTTCGTCATGAGGAATAAATATGTGAAATATCAAAGTCCTATCTCTTATAGTTTAAAAGTAGGTCAAAGTTCAAGGTCAAGGTTACTAGGTCAAAAGTCATTATATCAAATGAAACCTCTCATCATGAGCAATCTATATGTTAAATATCAAAGCCCTATCCCTTATAATTTAAAAGTTGGTCAAAGGTCAAGGTCAATGTTACTAGGTCAAAAGTCATAGTATCAAATGAAAGCTTTCGTCATGAGGAATAAATATGTGAAATATCAAAGCCCATTCCCTTATAGTTTAAAAGTAGATCAAATGTCAAGGTCTAGGTTACTAGGTCAAAAGTCATGATATCAAATGAAAGATCTCATCATGAGGAATCTATATGTCAAATATCAAAGCTCTTTCCCTTATAGTTTAAACGTAGGTCAAAGGTCAAGGTCACAAGGTCAAATGTCTTCCATTAAAACTTCTTATGATGAATGTATGAAATATTAAAGGCCTATCACTTATACTTGAAGAGATATTCGCTTTAAGAACTTCTTAACCAAAATACTACTACAAGGTCAAAGTCCAAAGTCAAGGTCACTAGGTCAAATGTCTTGATATCAAAATGCAGTACTTGTTATGGTGAATGTACAAATGTATGTATGAAATATTAAAGCCCTATCACTTATAGTTGAAAAGAAATTTATGCTTTAAGAACTTTTTAACCAAAATATTACTATAAGGTCAAGGTTCAAGGTCAAATCACTAGTTCATATGTCTTGGTATCAAAATGTAGTACTTGTTAAGGTGAATACATGTATGAAATATGAAAGCCATATCACTTTTACTTGAAGAGGTATCTGCTTTAAGAACTTCTTAACCGGACGGATGGACAGACGGACAGACAGACAGGGTGTTTAATATATATTCCCCAAACTTTGTTTGCGGGGGGTATAAATATATGAGTATTTTCTTAAATAAGTCAATTGCGATTTTGCTATGTTTTTCTGAATGATACAGAATGAGCATTCCCTGCATTGAATTCATTATTTATGCCTATATGTTTAACCAAAAAAAATCGTTTTGATCTCTAGATTTCTAGAAAAAAATAATGACATTTCCCCCATTTATGAAGAGGCTTCTTGAACTTATTCTTTGTGTTGTTTTCTTTAAAATGTAACAGATATTTTCATATGCAACATGATATATAACTTTGTAGTAATTAAACAAAAAAGGTTTCAAATAGTGATATGAACTTGGGTTTAGCACCACCTTAATATATCTACACTGGCAGGAGTTATAGTACGTGTAGTTATTACACGCTTACAGTTGTGAATATAGATATAAATAAGCTTTGAAATTAATGTTTCGAAAATGAAAATATTCAACAATGAAATTTTTGAATCCAAAATACCCTACAATTAATCGTTTTTAAACGATTTACATCTTCTGGAACTGTTATATTTCAAACGGTATTAAAAACAATTATCATTTCAGATTAATAATATCTGATTATTATCGATACATCTTCTAAAGATCATACACGTGTGTCCCACTTTGATCACAGGAGCTTTGTTTTTTACTTTTTTTAGCTCACCTGAGCCATAGGCTCAAGTGAGCTATTGTCATAGTGTTGCGTCCGTCGTCCGTCGTCCGTCGTCGTCGTCGTCGTCCGTCGTCGTCCGTCGTCGTCCGTCGTCGTCGTAAACTTTTCACATTTTAAACTTCTTCTCCAGAACGGCTGAAGGGATTTTGATGAAACTTGGTAGGTATGAAGTACTCATGGTCCCCTACAAGTGTTGTTGTTTTTCGTCCGGATCTGTCAACAGGTGGCGCCACCACAGCCAAAAGTAGGTCACGGGGGGTACCCTCCTTTGACAAACTTCTTCTTCAGAACCGAAGCATGTATCGACAAACCGAAAGCATCAGGATGATCTAGAGAGATGTCTTAAGAAGTGTTGTTATTTTTGGTTCCACTTCGAAGTCAAATTTTTGACGCGTTTTTGACGTCTTTTCGGACTTTGTCAGAAATGCACATTTTTGCACTATTTCTTTAAATAACTCAATAAGTGTATGATTTTACACACTCATTTACTACATATTTATCATATTTAACTTACTTAATGCTTTGATATGTATTTTATGCTTAAAATTTATTTTTTTGATTTTTTATGAATTTTTTTCTTATGTAAAAAGGAAGGGGGGGGTTGATTTTCATACATTTTCTGCTTCTTTTCTATAACCACTCTTCAGATTGTCATGACAATTTGTAGGTATGAGGTACTCATGCATGGTACCCTACAAGTGAAAGAATTTGTCAAGATATCCACTTTTGGATTTTTAAGGAATATTTTTTAAGATTGTACATAGGTATAATGTATGTTTTCCATGCCAAATGGACCCATGGGGAGTAGCTTCAAACCCCGGCGGGACCCCAACAATTTTTTTTCCCTTTTTCAGTTTTTTTCTCTTTTTATTTTGATATTTATCGCTAGAAATGAAACTGTGAAAGAATTTTGTCAAAATATCAACTTTTAGATTTTTAATGATTTTTTAAATAAGACAAGCTATAGCTAGTTTGGCTTTGTGTACTTATTTTCATACTTCGAATTAACTTGGCCACATACGCTATCAAATATACGCTGAATTTATTTTTAAGATGTTGACTTTTTGTGTCGCCTGCGAAGCACAGCGACACTTAGGGATCACTTTGTCTGTTGTTCGTCTGTCCGTCCATCCGTCCCTCCGTCTGTCCGTCTGTCTGTCACACTTGGGTGTCACATCCCATAACTTTTGATTGGTTAGTGATAGGGCTTTGATATTTCACATTTGTATTCCTTATGAAAAGACCTTTCTAAACATTCCATATTTTTAACCTAGTGACCTTGCCCTTGATATTTGACCTAATTTCAATAAAAAAAAAATCCGCTACGCAGGCGACACAAGCATTCCTTGGATTGCTTTTTTTTCATACATGCATATTTCAGAACAATTTCCCTATTTAATGATTATTTTCTCTGTCTTATTTCTGTATCTATGGTAAACATAGTCGCCATATATCTTGTGTTACAGATTTGATTGGTTCAATACCTCCTTGCCCCTTTAGTAGGGGTAACTACAGGAAATAAAAAGGTGCACACTAAAAATTTTGACTGACTTGAAATGCCCGGAAGTCTGTAAAATTGGTCTTTTTTGATTGCGAATCTTTGGCACGCATAAAAATGTAAAGAAAAAGGGGGGGGGGGGGTCATGCATGTCCTTTTTTCACAAATTTCACTTTTTTTACAGGAACTCTGCGTCCTCATCGAAAATGTTCCGAATTTTGCATATTTTCAAACCTATCTGTAGATTGCATAAAAGACAAGATCAAGTTCGAAGTTAAATTTATCACGACTATTGATTCAATATGTTAAAAATACATTTCCAAGCACCGCATTTCAGCATATTTACCGAAAATAATTTGTCCAAGTGGCTTCACTGGGTCATGAGGTTTGATTCACTGTACACTGCTGTTTGGAAAATAAATTGGCTCAATTTCTGCACAACTCACTTGAATTAATATTGTCCGCTAACAACTTGTCTGTGTTAATTGGATTAACACGATTTTGACTGTACGTTACATGTATTAAGATGAAATCAATACTATTCAAAAGCTCTCATTCATAGATTTCTGTATAATTTAATATGAATAAAGGCAAAACCGAAAAGTCTTTGTTTTTTATGCTTCCGGAATCAAAGATACGGGGGCATATAGTTTTTGGCCTGTCCGTCTGTCTGTTTGTCCGAAAAACTTTACATTGGGCATAACTTTTGATAGGAAGGTGATAGAGCTTTCATATTTCACATGTGTATTCCTTGTGACAATACCTTTCCATTGATACCAAAATTTTTGACCTCGTGACCTTGACCTTGACCTTTGACCTACTTTTCAAAAACTTTAACATTGGGCATAACTTTTGAATGGTTAGTGATAGGGCTTTCATATTGTACATGTGTATTCTTTGTGACAAGATCTTCCCATTGATACCAACATTACTCTGACCCTGACCTCTCACATACTTAACAGAAAATGGTGTTTATACCAACAAAGATGCCACCGCGGGGCATTCGTGTTTCACAAACACAGGCTTTATTATTTTCTGGCATACTAGCTATTAATAATGAAAGGTTTGGTGTTCAATTTTAAATAAACTTAATTTATGAAATCATTTCATTGTTTTATTCTGTTTCTGTTGCACATTAATGTGGAATTTTACAAACTGATTTTATTTTTGATGTTGCATAATCGAACTATACTAGCTGGGCATATGACTTTGGATCGCATAATCCATCTTTTCAAATCAGTAAAAAAAGTTGTTGTTTTGAAATGTGACTATTTTCTCTTGTTTGTACTTTTAAAGGTTGTCTGAAAAAAAAACTTGTCTGCATCCGGCAAAAATCTTGTTAGAAAGGTTGTGGGCTAAAATCCTGGTACTGGCACTATCAGTATTCAATGTCAGTATGTCAATTAGAGTGTGCATGGGTATCAGGTGAGCGTTGTGCCCCCTGGGGCTCTTGTTTTCTTTTCATATTTTGAAAAGACTGTTTATGGAGGGGGAATTAAGCCCTTGGCCTTAATTTCTTAGTTTCTGAGCAACTGACAACATATCTAATGACAATGTTTCGTTTTCTAGTATTCTGAATAATGCTTTGCATCTTACAATGAGAAGGATATCTGTGGATCCGGATGTACAAATGTAAAATTTTGTTACATAGCGACTGACGGTTCAAAGTCGGCGCCGTATGCACATTGGCTTTTCTCAGTTTATGACTTAATGTGTGATATTTTCGTTCTCCTTTAATTGTTTTGAGAACCATTCGATGTGAGTTTTAAGAATACTTTCGTTGTCCCCTGTTGTTTGTTTTCGGAATCCTGTTCTCATCATGTTTTTGCGTCTGAAACTTCTTTCTCTCTACAGGATTTTTTTATCATTTGCTAGAAATATCTTAAATGCTTTTTAACTTTAGAAATTTACCTTTGCATGGTTGTGAATTACAATTTATCACTCTTGATGAGGGCCCGGTGCATTCTTTACCACCGTTTTGTGGTGGAGGGTTGGTACAAGTTCTGTTCTGTATCCCTGTTCCCCCGTCACATGTTTTTGAGCATGCTCCGTCGTTTATCCATGCTGTCCATTTGCCGTCAACTTTAAAATTATTTTTCTTATAAAGGTCAGGATTTTAGGTGATATAAGGATAAAATGTGCAATACGACAACTTGTAAAAATTGAGTGACGATCTGATATTGAGAGCAATTCCTATATTAATGCACTCCTGTTTCCTTTATATCTTATCTTCTTTACTTTTGATGTGTCTTTATATATGAACTCATTTTTCACAAGAAAGGAGGGGATCTTCAACAACACCTAGGTGCAGCACCAACAGCACAACAACTTTATCCGTCGGCAAAGTGGTCTAGTGGAAAGGGCGCCGGGCCAGTGACCATAAATTCGCTGGTTCGAGTCTCACTAGGACCTAGGATCGGCCGACATATATCCCTGTAGGGTCTGTGTTACGTGTGAAAGTCATTACATGCCTATCGTGTTTTAAAAAAAGAAAAAAAGAAAAATCTTTATCCGTATATTTTTTCTTCACCCACCATTGTCGTCATATGCCAATTTTATGAATATTTTCATTTTGCTTTTTCTTGAATCAACAAAAATAAAACATAATTTTACTAGAATCAATTTTTTCAATACGATCCAATGTTTACATTTGGTAGAATTCCTCTTGACAATTTCAGAGATTACCTTTGCAAGCCTGTTGGTTACAATATATCAATCTTATGTGTTGTCCTTCGCAGTCTCTACCACCTTTTTGTGGAGCAGGATTATTACAAAATCGTTTCTGTGGTTGTTTTCCCCCGCCACATGGTTCGGTACAATTTCCGCGGTTTACCCATGCTGACCATTGTCCATCAACTTTAAAATTAAATGATAATTTCTCAGTTTTAATGTGCTTCTACACTGACTTGAAATATATTTGTAATTTTTCCGATTCTAGATTTGATAAGTTATATTGAAACCAAGAATTATCACACACATGACATAACTTTATATAACGATAGACATATTTCAATTTGATAATGAGATGATACGTGTTCATTTATGTCATCGTTTTTGCTTATGGTCTCACCGTCCAAATGTGATTAAAACTGGTGTTAAAGCTTCTTGATTAATAACTACAGAATCGCAATATTGTAGAACTTTCCTGACTTTTGCGTTGAATCTTACAACATTTGATGCTTTAACGATAAGTTAACGTCAGACGGAAGTATCTGCATTTCGATTAGAACGAAGGAGCTGTAACGATAAGGGCTGGAGTAAGCCCTTAAATCATTCGATTATTTCTCTTTCGCTTTACCTTCCTTTGAAGGAAAATATTGTTCATGATGAAAATTTTATATATAAGAAGGTTTCTCATAAAAATTTTATTCAAAAAAAAAATATGCAAGATTCGATAATTACAACTTGAATAGATAGGGGGTAAAAATGTCTGAAAATGTCAAACAGCGAACGAAAATATACAAAAAGATGCATTTTTACATAAATTTTAGGTGTTTTATGGTTTAATTCCCTCTTATTTCAAAAATGAAAAAGTAACTACGAAACCATTATGTCAATGTATACTAGTCAAAATTTCTAACTTACATTTTTCCAGTTACTTTAATATCACAATAAGTAGAAATCAATTGATTAATATCTATATTTATAATAACAAAGAAAGATTTTTAAAGTGTAAATGAATAAATGATCATCCTGCGATGTGTATCTTCAAATTCTACAGCATTTTAGCAAAAAATCATCCGCTTCCGGTTTGTAAGAAAACTTTGTCTCTTGACTGAAAAAGGCTATAATAGAAAAGTTCCTACGGTTATCATGCTATTCGTTTTTCGGATTTTGAAATATCGGCGATTGAAACTGTTATTTCGTCGTGATATGCTTACAAATTTTCTGATGCATTGCGAGTCAATAACACTTCCGGTATCATTGATATACCGGGTAAGGATTTTTGTGTTGAAACATTTCCTGCGAATGCTATATTTTATTTTTTCCTGTGCTATGCCATTTTTCTTGAAATGTTAGTCTATAAAAAGATATTTGGTTAATGGTAGCTCATTTTACGCACCACTAACAAGAGTTATGAGCAAGCATCCATTTTATGGAAAATTCGTTAAGTTTCATTTGCTTATTATCGCTTTTGTAATTAATGCATTCCGTTTCATTTATGTTTTTCTTATCAAATTTGTTACAAACAATTCTTTAAAAGTGGTTTGATTGTAATTTTCCGATAAAATACGCGAAATTCATGAAAAGCGTTCAAAATTCAAATTTCGTCACGGTCTGTTTCCGTTGAAAGAAATTTCATTTTTCTTGATTTTAAAGTAAAGAGTGAAATGTTGTATATCAAATCAAATTATCGTTAAAATAATTTGAATTCCACATTAACGAAAATCCATACCCGTAGAATGGTAAGTTAGAAATTTTGACAAGTATATATGGTAAAATACGTAATCCAGAGACTGAAAACCGTTATATGTTTTACTAAACAACAATATTGTAAGCTTCAGGCGCGAAATACACACTGTGTAGATGTTAAGCGTCTTCTAATCAAATAACATCATTTAACGTTTAACATTTAAGACCAGATAAATTTACAGCATGGACCAGACACGCACGCCTCGGGCACCGAACCCCCGCCAGTGATCCTCAGTCTAAACTATGTGAAATGGCCAAAAAGTATGAAAATTATTATGTCCAAAAATGTTCCAGAATAGGTGGGATATGATACTATAGGACCCAAGTTTAAGAAATTTCAAGTAATTTTGTAACAGAAAATTTCAAATGCGTTAAAGAGACAGACGATCAACCGAAGTTGATCGAACTTGGCTACATGTGCCTTCGGGGACTCTTGGTCAAGTGACACTAACCAAGTAGTTCAAATGTTAAGCGTCTTCTAATCCAATAGCATCATTTAAGACCAGATAAATTTACAGCATGGACCAGACACGCACGTCTCGGGCACCAAACCCCCGCCAGTGATCCTCAGTCTAAACTATGTAAAATGGCCAAAAAGTATGAAAATTATTATGTCCAAAAATGTTCCAAAAGACGTAGCAGTTTAGATCGTTTATTTCATTCGTGTATGTTATAAAGGAGCAGGTTCGGTAACATGGAAAATCGGCCTTAATTTTAGAGTGTTTTAGATTTCGATAGTATTTGGTACCAAGGAAGTTAAATGTGTGGTTGTTTGAAATACCAAATACATATTTTAAAATACGTGCAATACAACGAAAGATATGGCTTCAAAGTCGGCTTAAAGTCGTAAAATGCAGCAAAATCGTAAGAAATTGGCATAATTCTGGTCAAAATGTATGAAAATAAGTAGGGCGCCAGCCCTCACCCAAAATAATTTTCTTATAAATAGTTAGATTTGCAATTTATCTTTCGATCTACATAAAATTTATGTTGGGTAAGGGTTGGCGCCTATACTAATTTCAAAGATTTATGCACAAAATATGGCGATTTTCCTTCATTTTCCGACATGCAGAGTGAATGACGTCAAAATGTGACGTCATAACGAACGCACGTGACGTTTTGACAATGAAAAATATTTACTTTCTATTTCGCCAGGTATTTGAGATGAATATAAGAGAAACTGAATCATAATTTTCATAAAATTATTTTTCGCAAAAAATTAGGGCCGATTTTGGGTGTTCGTGAACCTACCCCTTTCATCGGAATCCACTCTGAATAGATTGTTCCATTGTATAACAAGAAGAAATGGGCAATTTTTATCTATCTTAACACTTTTAAAAGAAACGAGGGGATCTCCAACAACACTAGGTTGCAGCACCCACAGCAAAATCCCAAACCACCCATGCAAAAACACAGAACAGACACCCACAGAAAGAGACGCAAAAGGGACAAGGAACACCAACTCACAACTTAGAAACATGAAACATTACAGACTACACATAAACCAACGAGACCAATAGGCAACCGGTGCCGACTTAGGACGGCCATCTGCCATGTAAATAGCAGACGGTGTGGTTATCCTGGATTACGTGCGCACAAACCTCCCACTATTCCGGTTTCCCAGAGGTCTCGAAGAACGCACAATTATGGTGTAAAACAACCTCCTCACTGTCAAATGACCACACACAAACAAGACCGTAAGTCACATTCTTAAAAATAGCTCATCTCCCTTTTTTCGTTTTTCGTCCGTGGGACATTGTTCCACCCCGAGTTACAGAACCACATTTGGTCAGAAAATTGGTATTTATAATATACACCTTTGATAAAAGTGGCATTCTGTAACTCGGGGTTGAACAATGTTGTAGAAAACTTTTCCGTTTTCTATTTATCTGTATAGAAAAACCGCTCATTTTAACCCAAATATCGGTATTGTAATTGATAATTTTATTCAAACAGACATCAGATTCAGATTTGCATTAAGTAAGTTGATATTTCTACTGAAATATTAATTCAAATTTCCCATTTTGAAATTTCCACTTTTCAGGGCAGATTTTACGTCTTATCATTACAGCTCCTTTACGGTAGATAATTGCACACATGGGAAGTAACTCTACTTCGAAGGCTCGGATTTGTAGCAGGATGTTATTGAAATGGATGGATAAAATAATACGGAAGTGTTCCAACATTATACCTTCTTGATGAAAATTTCAAACCAATTTATTATGTACCAAAAATAGGCTTCGGATATTAAATTCTCATCAGTAATGCTTCAAGCCAAAGTGATTTCAGACGCTGGCATAATTCATTTTATTAGTGTCTCTGGTTTAAATTTTGAATTTAAATAATGTAAATATGTGTATTTACTTTACAGAGAGTGCGCAGCGCCTTTGCTGTAGGATCGATTCAGTGGCATATCCAAATAAAATCAATGTTTGAAATAGCATTGGAGGGATGGTGTTAAGATGTTATCCTCCTTAAATTTAGATGATACTTTTGGGTGACATAACAAGTTTCCGGAAAAGCATAATAATAGAAATGATGTCAAACTGATAAAGGACCAAAACAAGCTCCTTTCGGGCGACAGGGCTAGAGAGAAGAAATGCATACATTTAAAAAACATCCATATTACATGGAATTTAACAAAAACACAATTCCTTTTAAAGTTTGTAGAAAACACATTGAATTAGTAAAAGGTTTTATTATTTTGATCCTGTTTTGTGTCATGAATTTGGGCTCAAATCCTATCGACACGAGAACGCAAAACAGACAATATTCAATAAAATGGCCTAATAATCTTTATTGGTATCCCGAGTGACAACTTGAAATATACATATTCACCTGGACAAGGCTGTAAATTACAATCTATCGATCTTGATGAACCTCCACTGCAATCTCTACCACCGTTTCGAGGTGCAGGGCTAGTACACGTTCTTCTTTGTGTCTGTTTTCCCCCACCACATGGTTTGGAGCACGTTCCAGTTTTTACCCAGTCTGACCAATGACCGTTTTGTACTATGAAATAAAAATATAACTATAAATACGTTAGATGGTGAGTAAGGGCTTCGCATGAATAGACGGGAAAACAGCCCACTTGGCAAAATCTGCTTAAGGGTTACTTAAACTATTTTAAGATGTAACATATATATAGTTTAAGATAGAAAATTTATACATTTTGAATACTCTATAATATTAACTTATACTTCCATCAATAACTAGACCTATTCTGCATACATTTGATTTAAATGCACCTCGAGGTCTGAAATGACGAAGGCGTGGTAACACTTTATGAAAACCAATAAAATGAAATAAAATTTAGAAAAACGTCATGCTTTGAAATTTTAAAGTTCGTTGCATAAATTTGGTGATTAAGTGAACGTTAGAATTATGATTCTCCTTCAAATACGAAATAGTTCTTTTCAAGATTGAGAGCTTCATTTTTGGATTCGTAATTGAGCGGGGTAAGGTTGTACATGTAATACGGTGGTTGGAACTTAAGTTTATTTCGCCTTGGACTAGAATGTCGAAAACTGATTGGATAGAGCCCGTCACGTGGAAGCGGTCTATAACTCTATAGACTTTCTTATAGACCGTCAGTAGACAAAAATTCGAAGTGGGAAATCCAAGATGGCGGACGTTAATATGAAAACTGCGTCTGCCGGGAATTGAACCCGGGCCGCCCGCGTGGCAGGCGAGCATTCCACCACTGAGCCACCGATGCTTATGGAAATAGGTAAAAAATATTGTTTATATAGCTCAGACTACACGTAATCTATTTTTAGCTGATGACTCGTTTATGTAGGTTGAATACCTGGGAAGTGACACACTTTTTAATTCACAAAGGTAAGGGAAATTTGTGATGAAGGGGTCCTCGGCAAAATAAAACACTTATTTGGTCAGTTACAGACCGTCTACGGAGATATGTCGGGTTGGTAAAATCTATGGAAGGCTCGGCTTCGCCTCGCCTTCCATAGATTTTACCAACCCGACATATCTCCGTAGACGGTCTGTAACTGACCAAATAAGTAATATTAATGCATGCACTGTCATTCCGACATTATATCACCAGAGGGTTACTTTTATCTAGAATTAACCGATTAAAATCAAATGTGAGCACCAGATTCGAGTCTATATTTAAAGACCCTGATGTTATCACAGAGCTTACCTACCTCCAAGAACATTATGTCATCACACCAGCGGACAAAGCCTCAAATAATTACACATTTACTTGCAAAAAGTTCTATTTCGAAAGTCTAGTTAAAGAGTTGGGTTTAAATTCGACACCTGGAAATCCCACTTACACCCCAACAAACCTTTCTGCCTCTGAAATAATAGATAACCACAAATCAGCTCTTTCTTCCTTTGGCTTTCAAACTAACAATTTAGATTTACATTCACCATACTTATACTGAATACCTAAAATGCATAAGAATCCGTACAAACAACGTTTCATCGCTGGTTCCTCAAAATGTTCTACCAAATCTGTATCGATCTTACTCACCAAAGTTTTATCTGAAATCAAATCTGGGCTTCAAAAGTATTGTTCCACAGTATATTCTCGCAGTGGTATCAACCAGATGTGGATTTTAAAGAATTCGAAGGAACTTTTAGAACATCTGAAATCCACTCATTTTAGTAAAGTTCATTCGATCAAAGCCTTTGATTTTTCGACACTCTACACTACAATTCCACATTCTAAATTGAAAGAAAGACTCGCAAAAATTATAAGTAATGCGTTTACAAGTAAGAACGGTAATCGCAAATACAAATTTATTGTTGTGAACTATGACAAAACCTACTTTGTAAAAGAAAAGTCCGATTCTAAAAATAAGTACACTGAAACAGATATTATTCAGATGTTAAACTTTTTGATCGACAACATTTTTGTGGTGTTTGGAGGAAAGGTCTTTCAGCAAATTGTCGGAATTCCAATGGGGACCAATTGTGCCCCACTCCTTGCCGACATTTTCCTTTACTCGTACGAAGCTGAATTCATTCAATCTTTGGTCTCTGAAGGGAAAAGATACTTAGCTTCTGACTTCAACTTCACTTATAGATACATAGACGATGTGTTGTCCATCAATAATCCGAAATTCGCAGATTACCTGAGCAGAATCTATCCTTCAGAGCTTGAAGTCAAAGAAACTACAGAGACAAATAATTCAGCATCCTATTTGGACATAATGTTGTCCTACGACACGGATGGTCACATGAACACCTCACTCTATGACAAACGTGACGACTTCAATTTCAGCATTACAAACTTTCCTTTTCTGAGTAGCAACATCCCTTCATCGCCTGCTTATGGCGTGTTCATTTCTCAGTTAATACTCTATGCCAGAGCAAGTACGAAATATACGGATTTTGTTCTGAGAGCTAGGCGTCTTTCAGATAAGCTTCTCAGTCAGGGATATGTTTGTGACCGACTAACATCGTCACTGAGGAAGTTCTACGGTCGATACGGGGAACTCGTCATACACTATGATGTCCAACTCTCCAGAATGGTGGGTGATATTCTGTCATAGACCATTTGAACCATCCAACCCAAGATTGTACTCTATGTCTTCCGAAATGGAAGTTACCGGATGTGACAGTTCTACCGAATTGAAGCGGCGGGTGTTGCATGCAAGCAGGAGATGCTTACTCTTCCTGGGCACCTGATCTCACTCCCATATCGGGAGTTCGCTTCTTTTCATGTGGTGGAGGTTTTTGTTTGTTTGCTTTGGTTCCTGTTTTGTCCTGATTTTGTATGCCTTCGGTTTCTGATTTTCTGAATTATCGATTTTGTGCTGTATACAGGGATATGGTCATTATCCATATTTGTCATGGAGATAAGGGAGTGTTTGATAAATAAATGAAACCTAAATAAAAGATAAAACGGTGTTCTTGTTTGAAGTGTTTGAAAACTGTGTACAGCTGCACACTGGATATTGGTTCTATTTGTCGTGTTGGTACTACTGAGGCGAGACAACCCCTATTTAACATCAACTTTTAAAAGCAACTAAATGAAGTATTACTATACACAGTCATCTTTGAAGTTATATGAGTATGATATGTCTAAGTATTAGAGGGTTTAATTCTTTACAGTAAAATGCGTCACCTCGTACCGTCAAAATTTCAATTCCTGAATTATCGAATTTGTACTGTGTTTTAGGGTATGGTCATTGGAAAGGAAGCAACTCGCATGAATGTATCGTTAGAGCGTAGATCCTAGATCCATCTCTTCATCAATAATTTTATATTTATTTATAAATTTTAATTTTATTTTAAAAATAGCCCATTTCCCATATGTTTCGTTTGAAGGTCAGACTACGGAAATCTCTTTCAGGGCACCGTATAAAGCTCTTAGAAATTTTGTTTCGTTCAAATGATAGACTGCATCACTTGACTTTTTTTTCTTATCTTCTCTGGTTTTTTATACATGTATCTTAAGTACATGCGGTCTCGATTACAATTCTTATAAGGACCCACACAGTATGAATTTTCAAAAACTCAATATACAAGTAGATCATATTAAACTATATTGGTTTTCAGATTGACAACTCTAAAAATGAATATTTACCTGGACAAGGCTGTGAATTACAATCTATCGATCTTGATGAATCTCCAATACATCCTCTTCCACCGTCTCGTGGTGCTGGATTAGAGCAACTTCTTTCCTGTTTCTGCTTTCCACCACCACATGTTTTAGAACACGTTCCGGTGTTTACCCATGCTGACCATTGACCATCCACAGCTTTGAAATAAAGAAAGGTAATTGAATATTTTTGATCATGTGTACTGTCTATGCCTTCTCATCTCAAAAGAGGATAAGTATTAATAGTTCGTCTAATAGTTACCAATGTAATGCCTTGTCCTTCCTCTCGATCATTATTTATTTTAGATTTGGGGATAATCTCTAGAAGCAAGTTGTAGTGATCCCTATAGGTATAAATTGTCGGCCTCTTGTTGTAATTTTTTTATACACTTATGAATAAGAATTTATCCAAAATATTCAAAGCATTTGAAATGTTTCAATAGCACTTCTAGGTACCTGAATGTTATTCTCACTATCGCCAATTCTGTTTTTGAAAAATATAAGAATGCAATTTACTCACAAGAATTGACTCTGAACAAGGCAAACGTTACAAACACAGAAACGCCACTTCTTGACATACAATACCAAATTGTAAATGGAGAAATTCATAGAAGTGTGTATGACAAAAGAGACGATTTTGTGTCGAACATAGCAATAAGCGTCAAATGGTATTTACATTTCACTGCTCATCTTCTACACCAGAGCATGCACTCGTGTTTTGGATTTTCATGGTAGAAATTTACAAATTTCCAAGAAACTTTAAAGTCAAGGTTTTCGCTTTCATAAACTACTGACGACTTTCTGGAAAATTAACTAATACTATTGTCAGCGCTTCTTGCGAATTCGGACCCATACAAGCAACAGAGTATATTACTATAGTTGACAACTTGCCTTTTAAGGTTTCATAAAAAACAAAATTAAAAAGGATCAAAGGTAGACAGAATTTCCATCGAAATTAGAATCAGAATCATCAAACACCTTTTATACTGTGGATAAGATCCTTATGTAACCAGACGTACACTTGACTTGGTACTGGACCAATCTACAGCCTTGTACCAGCGCATTTGTTAGAATTGACTGATTGTGATGACAGAACTCCATGACAGGTCCTACACAACCTCTCAAGTAAACATCAAAGAAGTACCTAACCGTTAATCAGTCTCAAAGTCTAGATGGCAAGGCAAAATCGTGAGAATTCCCATCGAAACGGCTGCGAACCCCGGAATGAACAACATTCCGAAGTGAGACCAGGTGCCCGGGGAGAGTAAGCGATTCCTGATTGCATGCAACACCTTTCGCAACAGCTCCATGGAAACCTGTCAAATTCGGTAATTGTCTCGATGTACATTTTGGTGTACAGATCAGGTAAGTATGTCTTATTTGGTGATGACGACAGCCATTCAATCACAATGTAGAATTTCACTTATCATTCTGGATCTGATATGCTTTTATACTATCCCCGTAGCGACCGGAGAACTTCCGCAATGATGATTTCAGCAGTTGTGCGTTATAAACCTGAACGAGTGGCTTGCTTGCAAGCCGTCTGGCTCTAATGATGAAATCTTCATATTTGGAACATGCCCTGGCGTACCGTATCAGCTGAGAAACAAAAACGCCATAAGCAGGAGAAGACGGAATGTTGCTACTCATGAAAGAGAAGTTAGTTATGTGGAAGCTGAAATCGTCACGCCTGTCATACAGCGAGGTGTTCAACTAAAAGACCGGGCCTCTATCACCTGTCATCTCTGGTTGTCATTCGGACTCATCGGGCAATTGCATGTATGAGCTCGCTACAGCCTGCAGAGCACGGACTTTATTTCTTGCGCCTTCTGTTTTTTGTTTTTTTTTTTAAATCCATTTACATACACAACACTGTGTTCTTATACCCTTACGTCATACTCTCTGTTTGTATGGTCATCTTACAGTGAGGAGGTAATTATACACCATAATCGTGCGTTCTTCGATACCTCTGTGTAATCGCAAAAGTGGGAGGGTTGTGCGCACGTAATACGGATAACCACAAGGTCTGCTATTTGCGTGACAGATGACCATTCTAAGTCGGCATCGGTTGCTTTTTGGTCTTGTTGGTTTATGTCTGGTCTATTGTGTTTCATGTTTCCATTGCATTAGTTTGTGTTAACTTGTCCCTTTTGTGTCTTTTTCTGTGCGTGTATGCTATGTGTATTTGTATGGGTGTTTAGGGGTTTGTTGTGGGTGCTGCAACCGAGTGTTGTTGGAGATCCCCTCCTTCCTTTTCGATCCGTATCGATGTAGTAGAACGATATCCTCGTGAACTGTGAGTACACCAGCAGAAAATCTAGTGCGTGAATTTATCAAGTTTGAAATGTATAATATCCAAATATTAAGCAACTGTAGAATGTACCGGTATTAGATTTACCATACAATGTACAAACAAAATGTCGATCTGTTATGTTGATACACTAGTCTGGATGCCTCTGCTTACAATGACAAATTTGGACAATCACCATATCCCAATACACAGTACAAAATCGATAAATCAGGAAATCACAAACCGAAGGCATACAAAATCAGAACAACATGAACCAAAGCAAACATATAAAAACATCCACCACATGAAAAGAAGCGAACTCCCAAATTAGAGAGAGTAATTATTTTAGATAAAAATTAATACGTAACAAAGTTTCTATAACGTCCCCATGCGCTAACTATAAGGAAACACTGCATAAGGTCAGATAAAAGACCTACCTATAGATGAACATTTGTATACTACTCTTAGGTATTTATAGGTTCCTACACATGGGTTCCCGAAAACATCATTACTTGCTCTGAGTGAGCAGGTACTTTTTCCTTCACATTGAGACTGGACGATGCTCGAGCTTGTAGGAGCTCTGCAATTGGTGTCCATGTCTAATGAGGTTGGACATGTTCCTCTGCTGGAAGGTGCCGTTCGACCGTAGTAAGCAGTGACAATTTCAAGTTTCTTGTCATCAGGACAGGTTAAGAAATAGCTGTAATGCTCACAAATAATCAGAGACTTTTCGTCTGAAAGAAAAAATAAATAGCAATTTTAAAGTGATTGTAATATTATTCTTGTTCAACCTTGCCTCTTCTCTCATAGTTAAATTATTCTTGTCAAATATTGCCTTTTTCCTCATTGTTTTATTATTCATGTCAAATCTTGCTCTTCGCTCATTATTTTATCATTCTTGTCAAAGCTTGCCTCTACTAACATTGTTTAATTTCATTAACTTTGCAAATATGTATCAAATCTTACTGCAAATTGTTGCAACCCACTTTACCAAAATTCTTTCTTTTGATTTATCAGTTGATGTTTAAGAATTCTACCTCAAGAAGAATGCAAGGTCTTTTTTTTATTTTCCATTTCTATTTCTATATCATTCATTTGATCTCTCTTTTATTTCGTTATTGTAATGTACGTTTTGTGGAGTTTTATTACGGTGTTTTGGTCACTACAATCACTACAACTTTACGAAGGAATCATTATTATATACACATTTATGACTTTGCTTAAGGTATTCGATTGGTAATGAGAAGTAATTTGGCCACCTGAGACCTGAAAGCACTGCATATTTATGAAGGGAAAATTGATAAAAAATTTTTTACCAATTTTGATATTGAAAAGAATATTTTCTTTATGAGTTACGGGCCCTGACATTGAATATTGAACTCTATAGGAAAAATTTTATATTCCTTAAATTTTTCAACAGAATGACGAGGCACCAAATATCGATTGGTCAAATTTTTCTAGAAAATATATTTCATGAAATTTCGCTGAAAAAATCACAAATTCACCAAATAGTTTTTCTGCAATTATTTCTTTCTTTATTTTTCATCAAATGGAGATAACTCCTAAACATAACCCTTTTCAAAATATTTCCTTTTTTTTCTACATCTACGGGGCTAGTGCAAAAGTTTTTTAAATATCGAATACCACACAAATATATTGAATAATTAATACACCTAATTTCAATGTTTTTTGGCATAATATCCTTCATTACCAATCGAATACCTTAAGACAGTAGTGAACAAATGATGAAATTATGTATGGAATAATTAAAGCATTTGTTTATTTGTTAAAATTAATCATTTGCATCACCTGATTCATAGCAATTGTAAACCACAGTCAGGTATTTATAGGTTCCGACACATGGATTTCCAAATACACGATTCGTTGCTTCGAGTGAGCAGGCATTGTACCCATCACAAATAGACTTGACGATGTTCAAGCTATTTGAAGCTTTGCAATTGGTGTCACGGTTTAAGATGTTCCAACACGTTCCTTTGCTAGTACGACCATAACTAGCAGATGCGATCTGGATAAGATGGCCGACTGGACATGTTATTGAAGTGCTGTTATGCTCACATATTACCATCGTTTTGAATGCTGAAAAAATGATTAAGCACTCTTGATTAAGATTTTTTGACAAGAAAAGAGAGGATCTCAAACATGACTATGGTTTAACATCCACTGAAAAACACTGAAATATCAAAGTGCGAGGACACATATGAGAAATGCTCAAAAAGGGACATCAAATGGAAAAGAAAATTATTATGTATTAAAACTATGCATAAAGAAATAAAGAAGACAAATTGCAATCATCATATAGTTTAGAAGCAAATGGTTTGGTTATCCAGATTACGTGCGTATTGCCCTCCAAGATGTTTGTGGTTACCAACCAGTCTTGGATAACATACAGGTTCTGTGTATAATAGAAAAATTGGATCCCCCACAATGACAAATATATCTCTCATAACTACTTTATCGACGATGAAGAAATTACAATGAACTGTAATGTCGATTGCATTTTGTATAATGTCTACGAAAAAAACCCATTGCATACTTTCCCGGAAAAAAGAGAAATCAGATTGACAACAGACCTCCATCATTGGCCCTGTCCTCGTTAGAGAAGACAGGGCCCCGACATCTGTCCTCTCTGAATGTCGGTCGGACTACTCTGGTAATAAAATGCATGAGCTCGCTACAGCCATCAAAGCATGGAATGTTTTTCTTACGCCCCCTTTTTAATATCCATATAAATATACAATCTGCGTGTTGCTTTATCCACTGCGTCATGCTGTCTTGTTTGTATTGTTAGCGAGGATACTATTTTAAACTAGTGTAATTATGCTTTCTTCGGGACCTGAAAATTTCCCGTCCGCTTTGAAATAATGAATATAACATTTCATCGATTTTGTATGAATTGTATTTTCTAGGATATCCTCATGAAAGATTCCATGTAAGAGATTTTCTTTGTTCTATCTTTTTTTGTTCTTTCAGGCTTGTTATTTTCACCATATTGGCGTCAAATTGACACCATATTTCATATAGAAAGAAATTGAAGCTTTCCCCTATATTTTCTTTCTTAATTTAGATTTGACATTTTTTTTTCTAAATATTTGCTTTATAAACTGCTATCAAAATTTCTTGAAATTTCTGAAACGACGGACCTGTAGCATAATATCCCACTCATCCTGCTACATGTACGTCTTTCGGTAAAATTATAACTTTCACATTCTTTGGTAATATTATTTTGTTTAGATTGAGGATCACTGACGGGGGGTCCATGCTGCAAATTTATCTGTTCTTAAATTATGCTATTGAATTTAAAGACGTTTAACATTTATATTTATTCATTGTGTTTCATCTATAATCTATATAGATTATTAGAACTTTCAGGCGATGAAACTTTTTTCCAATTGTTCGTTATATAACCTCTCTGTTAGCGTCCTTGCTTCTACATATCTAAATAATACAATGAGCGCCGAAGAAATTCATTATCTCATAGTCAAAGTTTTAAAGACTTATTTAACAAATAATGCTGTCGTCGTAAGATCTCCATATTTTATAGAACTACAACCTTTCTAAATAATGCCCTGGTGGTATGATATCAAACAATAATTTTTATATATTGTTTAATATAATAACACGTGTCTGGTGCATGTAAATTGATTTGGAATTTTCTTCAAGAGGGTAGAGAGTTGGAACCCTTCGACATTATGAATATAGACACTTATTTCACATTGCAGTGTGGAGCAGTTAAAATCGTTCCCCGTGGCCTGATGTTTGTCAAGTGTATTAATTACTTCTTTCCAGCTCTGTCACCTGAAAGAATCTTTGTTTTGGCCTTTTACCGATGAGACTTTTTTTTTCTTTTTTTTTTTTTTAGCTATTTCGGATACTAGCCATTTCACCGATTAATATCATCGAAATTAAAGGAGCTTAACATCTTAGCACCATCCCTCCAATGCTACTTTGAACATAGATTTTATTTCAAACTTCAAAAAATTAAAGAGGGCGCTACTGAAACTATTTATGGTGGCGTCGCTGAAAGCATCACTGATGAGAATTTAATATTCGAAACACGTGTCTGGTGCATGTAAATTGATTTGGAATTTTCTTCAAGAAGGAAAAGAGTTGGAACCCTTCGACATTATTATTGTCGATAAGATAGTTCCACGTATCCAATAAGATTAAGAAGATTCTGACTGCAATCTCAGCAGCGCTCACATTAGAGCACCACATTGAGCATCAAACAAATACTGGAGTTAAAGTTCGCATACATTCAAACTTTTCTGGTCATAAAATTCTAAAACGTGGGTCCTGTAGCATCATATCCCACCCATCCTGCTACATCTTTCGGTACTTTTTTGACTAAATAATTTTCATTCTCTTTGGCCATATTTCATTGTTTAGACTGAGGATCACTGACGAGGGTTGAGTACCCGAAACGTGCATGTCTGGTTCATGCTGCAAATTTATCCGTTTATAAATAATGCTATTGAATTTGAAGACGTTTAACATTTGAACTACGTTGTGAGTGTCACTGCTGGTGGACCAGGCGTCCCCGAGGGCACATGTAGCCAAGTTCGATCAACTTCTGTTGATCGTCTGTCTCTTCAACGCATTCAAAATTTTCTGGTACTAAAATTCTTGAAATTTCTAAAACGTGGGTCCTGTAGCATCATATCCCACCCATCCTGTTACATGTTTCTGTACTTTTTTGACATAATAATTTTCACCCTCTTTGGCCATATTTCATTGTTTAGATTGAGGATCACTGACGATGGTTGAGTACCCGTAACGTGCATGTCTGGTCCATGCTGCAAACTTATCCGTTTATAAATTATGCTATTGAATTTGAAGACGTTTAACATATATCGCTCAACTGACTCAAATGTAATTTAAATCAACCAATTGTTATGGAATAGTGAATGTAAGCCAAACACAAGGCTCGGAATCACATTCCATAAATCACAATCAAATGGCTTACAAGAAAACACAGATTCATACTTTCATAACATTGACAAAATACTTGTACGGATATACAGAAAAAATATGAACTTGCTTTTTTGATGTGTCTAAGTCTAATTTTGCTATCACAAGCATTTCCGGTTTCAGAGGTGATTTCAAAGGGAGATAACTCTCATGAAAAATGAAGTAAACTTTTTTCAAGTTGAACTATTAAAGACAAGCTTTCTTTTATCAGTTTTAGTATTAAAAAAAATCAATTTTTTTCTAATCTTCGGAATCAACAATGATTTTGGGCCTAGAAGGCCCCTTACCGGCCCTTGCCCGTCTTGAAAAAAAATTAGAAGAACTTTCTCACGAGAAAAGGCAATATGACATACCGACGAGTACAATAACACATACAAACACGAAGGGAAACTTAATGTAATAAGTCTTCAAAGTGATTGAATCATAATCAAAACAGGTCAAATTTTGACAAAGATACAAAGAAGAAGTATGTGTGACATAAAAGTAGGTTGCTTAAACATTTCTATAGAAAAAGTTCATACCCATTACATTGATTAAAAATGGTCGTATCCAAAGAAACAAACAATCCTATTTCAAATTTAAAGCTTTGATCTACTATGTGATTCCTTAGCAGCGGCTTATTTCTCTTAGTATTGTTCAAAATATCTTAATAAAAAATTAAGATAGCCTAACCTTAAAAGCCTTTTATTCATTAATCTTTTTTCATGTTTTGTCCCTTGATATTGTCAGAATTAAGGTATAAAATCTGAACTAAAAAGAGCAGTTTTTCTTCGATCCCATCCATGTTGCCTTGGCAACCAAGAAAAATTAAAATTTGTCTATTGCCATCTGATTAGTTTTTACTTTAAACTTCCTTAAAACTTCTACATTTACCTTTATTTGAGTTAAAAATGAAAAATTGCTATCTTCAGATAATGGTAAAATTGTTGCAATGGTAACTCCCTATTCTTTGTTTTTCTCATTATCTAATGGTTTTATCACAAAGACTTAGGATCAAATATTACGATTCAATCACATATGTCGGACGAAAATGTATTAATCAGATCCTGTGAAGCTTCAAAAAAGCTAAAAATTGCACTTTTTCAGAGTTTACATTCCGTTTCTATGACAACCAGCATAAATATGTGAAATGTTTTCGTTATTTTAAAATATTTCCATCATGGCCTATCATTTGCATAAAAATTGTAAGGATCTGTGACATAGCGTGTCGGGTCCCTATGCTAATTTCTGGTTTTTACAGGGTCGTGTCATACGTCATGCGAATGCACTAGCTCTGCATATCTTTACGAACCAGCTGGTCATATAATCAATGGAGATTTGTCCATCATTCAAGACACGATGCTTCGTAGTCTTCTACAGAAAGGTACATATTATAAAATTCTTTCCAATATAGATTCATTTAATGTCGGGAAGTGCTAAATGAGGCGTTAGAAGTAACATACGAAAATGGTGTAATTTAGAAGGAGTCGCGCCACACTCTCTCGATGGCTGGAAAACCCTTATTTTTGACATTGTCGATATCCGAATTGACAATTTTCAACAAAAAATCCTCATCTTTATTCGGATGCACCGTCAAATTCGTCTAAATGTTATAAAATTAAACCTCAGGATTTGCATAGTTAGTATGTCCTTTCTCTGGCAGACAAGGCAGCAAACAACGCTTTAATCATTTGAAAGCGCCATTACATATTAGTTTTACTTTCGGAACTTTCTACCACCAACACTTAAATAAAAAGCAATGAAACTATCCCTTCCATTTTACAAAAGTATCTGGATGAACTTTTTTCATTTCAACTCTCTATTTCGAAATCAGACGTACCAACTATTTACTGTATGCCCAAACTTCACCAGTCTCCACACAAATTTTGATTTATTGCTAACTCGAGCAATTTCACTACTACTGTTTCATCCAGGAATTTGACATCAGCGTTAACGGAAATTACGGATCATATATCAAAATATTGTGAAACTGCATCCAATAATAGGGACATCAATTATTTTGGTCAATAAAGAATTCTGGTAATTTGATCGAGAAATTAAAATCATTTAAGCCGAATCTATCCCATCTTACAACTTCCCTAACATGTACATCACACTCCCTCATGAGAAGATAAAAGATCGCTTGTCAAAACTTATAAAACTGTGCTTTGATCGAGAGGGTAAAACATTTATATATGTACCTCTGACACAAAAAAGATTCGTTTCCTCAGTAGAATACAAATCGTACAAATCATGGACTCGATCTGAGTTGTACAGGGCCTTGTCCTTTTTTTAGACAAAATCTTTGTAAGATTTGGTGACACTCTATACAGGCAAGTTATTGATATTCCTATAGGTATTTATTATGCGTCTCTGGTTGCAGATTTGATTTTATACACATACTCAAAATAATTCATGCAAAATCTGCAAATACTCAAGAAATTTGACGACTTCGCAGCTACGTTAAGGTGCTCCACGCAATGACGTTGGAGAAAATTCCGCGAAAACGTTGTGTGACGTTATAAATGATGTCACATTATTTATCGTATGCTAAGAATATTTCAATGGATAAATTGTACTGGATCGATTTGAATATTATTGAGCTTTCATCCTATTCCTTACATCAACTCTAAATGTTCCCAATGTTTTATTTACAAGAAGTAATGAAAGAATGCGTGTTTTTCCACAGTTTTGCACATCTGGTCATTGTAGGTCAAGCATGCGCAGTCTGAGTTCAGGGTTAAAGGGAAGCTTTGGATGAGAAACCGCTTAGGAATCGCTGATTTTCAATTAGTAAATCAATATAAGGAATTGGTAATGGTATTCTCATAAACGAGCACAATTTTTATTAAAAGATTATTTGTTAGATATTGTCCATATTGAGCTTATTAATAGAGTTTTACTGCTTTACCGGCTTTAAATTAATTATTTCTTATTTTTCATTTTCATATTTATTTAGTTGTTGTTGCTGACGGATTTTTTGTTGTTGTTTTTTAAGTTTATTTGGGGGGGGGGGGGGGGGGGGGGGGCAGGGTACCAGATCATGTGCGTTAATACAGTTTATTCTTAAGCATTATTTTTAAAAATATATAATATTATGATATATATCATCACGAATACGGTGCTAAAATACTTTTGTCAATAAATGGCTATACGGGCACCGTATAAATAGCCGGTACAACACTGAGAACAATATTCAGATACGGTCCTTATGAATCAATTTAACTTGTACTAGAATAAATCTAAGAACTAATAAAAATAATAATAGAACAAATTATAATCAGCAAGAGATCGGGCGAGTTATAATTAGACTGAAACATGATTAGCCTGGCCTGGAAAGAACCCCCTCCCCCCTTCCGCCCTCTCTCCCTTTTATTTATTTATATATATATTTTTTATAATTATTATTTTGGTCACCGACAGAGCTCTACTCACGAAAGCACTGTGACAAATAACAATGAAAAATCAACTTTGTTAAATACAAAATTAGAAGGCGGTCAGTATCGCGGTCTCAATATTTAGTCCGCCGGGTTGATTCAGTACGGGGAAATATTGCATCAGCAGACGTTTTTAGTTCTAGCGGCAACCTTTATCATCAGAGTTATTCCCTTTCACAAAATTCCCCACAAAAAATGACATACTTAAAGCGGATGCCCGGACGAGGCTTACCCGTCCTCCTCAGTCTCCCCCCCCCCCCCCCTTTGCCTTCTTTATATAGTATATATATATTACATTGTCTTCGTCGTAAAAATAATACTAAATTAAAAAAAACCCACATTGTATCATTCATTCATTTGAGAAATGTAAAAACCCGTGTTATGATGTTTCTGCACTTTATATACATGTACACATGCACGTATTATATATATATGTTGCATGTTAACTAATGCTTTCCGGCTAAATTTCTATGACGTAATCCAGATCACCTGTGCGTTTAGGTCCCATCTGAAAATAGACTGATATAGGGTAGTTGTAAAATAATGTAAATTGCAGGTGACTACCCTTGTACAATTTCGCTATTTTAATACAGAATTTATAGAGGACACTTCAATTTACCAGGATATTGCTGGGCATTTAGTGGAAATTGTAGTAGTCGTGAAAAATGTGGATGTAAAGTCGAGTTTTGCAGTGTTTTTACCACTTGTTTTCCTTCTCGGTATCTTTTTTCCTCTTAATCGTTTTAAGTGTCACAATGCCCAGCACATTTCTAAATCTACAGGATTTACTGAAGAAAACGATATAATATTTATGTTAATTTTTCCTTATTTACCACTTGCAAAATTCAATTTAATACCGGGATAACACTTTAGAGTTATATTTATGGCCTGTCACGTGACACAAGGGAATCCCCCTGGTGATTTTTTTTTTTCTTGGCTACTAGACACCTGCCAAATATAAAAAAAATACAGCTTTGAACTCAAGGAAGAACGTTTAAGCTGTAATTGAGGGTGGAATGCCAGGCACTGTAAAAATGGAATATTTTCAGCGCACGTCAGCGTGGAGCGCCTTAACGTAGCCGCGTTGAAATGTTTCAACGTCACCTCTAGGTATCTTGATTATATTTTGTATATTGATAACCCACATTTTGACCATTACGAAAAAAAAGTTATCATTGAACAAAGCAAACACAAATGATATACTAGTAGCTACACCATTTTTGGATCTTGATATGAAAATTAATAACGGAGAAATTCAAACAAAGATATACGACAAAAGAGAAGACTTTGGTTTCAACATAGTCAATTTTCCTTGGCTTGATGGCGATGTTCAAAGATTGCCATCGTACGGCATGTATATCTCTCAGCTCATCAGATACGCTAAAGCTTGCCCCCATGTTTCGGACTTCCATGACAAAAATACACTAATTACAAAAAAACATATAAGTCATGGATTTAGATATCATAAACTTTTAAAATCTTTTTGGAAATTCTACAATAACTATTCTGAATTTCTTTCAAAATTTGGGACGACTCTGGCATCAAAGTATGTATGACCTTATAAACAAAATCAGAAGGATCAAATACAGATCGAACTTCAACCAAAAATGTAAGAAAAAAGCCGGTCGCCTGCTTTATCGAGGATATGATCCTAAAGTCATCACATAAACACTGGGCATGGTACTGGGCCAATCTACAGTTCTGTACCAGTGCCTTTCCAAACGTTGCACACTGGTCAACCATGACGACGGGACTCCATGATGGGCCTTGTTGTAATCTCGTTAGAGAAGACTTGGTCTTGATTTCCTTCCTATCTGAAAGTTGTTCAGACTTCTCGGATGATTTATATTGAGCTCGCTTCAGCTAGCAGAGCACAGACTGTAATATGCATGCCACAGAATTTTTCCCCGACGTTGTCGCCATAGCACTTTCTATATAGACATTACCTCAGACAGTGTATGTATTTTACATATTGTTTTCATTTCCGTGCGTGAACAACGACGGCGGGTGCGGCTAGCCAAACAGGGGATGTCTACTCCTCCCGGGCATCTGGTCTTACCTCTAGCTTGCTAAGGGTCCGTCGATGCTCAATTATGTGCTCTATTGTGAGTGATGTTGAGATTATAGTCAGGATATTCTTTAACTCATAGAATCTGTGTTACAAGAGGCCGCTGCGTTTAACTATCCTGCTTGTGATGTCAATTTACAGTGAGAAGTTTTTATGTTTATACAACAATTGGGTGTCTATGGAGACCTCTGTGTTTCCGGATGAGTGGGAGGGTTGTGGGCACATAATCCGGATAACTACACCATTTGCTAAAAGCAGATGGCCGTCCAAAGTCGGCGCCGGGTGCACATTGGTCTCATTCTTTTTATGTTTTGTCATCAATGTGCTAATGTTTCTGTACGTCTGTTACGATTATTTTGTATGATGTTCTATGTAATATTGTTGTCTGTTCTTGCGATTTGGAGTTTGTATGATGTCATTCATTTATGTGTCTCTTTTTGTGGATTTGTTTCGCTTGGTGAATGCAGGGTGGTCATGTTGGAGATAATTCCCTTTTCTTTACAGAGAATCGATGTTAAAGATTGGACAAGACATACTCCTTTCGGGTATTTAATCCTCCTCCGTGATCACTGACGAGGGTTTAGTACCCGAAACGTGCATGTCTGGTCCATGCTGTAAATTTATCAGGTTTTAAATGATGCTATTGAATTTTAAGACGTTTAACATCCTAAAGCCAAAAGATCGATTATCCAAACAGAGAAATGAACACCAAAGAAATACCTATCAGTTATTCAGTCGAGAAGGTAAGACAAAATCATTAGAATTTCAATTGGAACAGTTGCTAACTTCGAAATAACAACATTCCGGAGTAAGACCAGGTGCCCGGGGAGAGTCAGCGTCTCCTGTTTTCATGCAATACCCGTGGCAACAGTTCCATGAAAAATTGCCAAATATGTGATTGTCTCGATAAACATATAGATGTACATATCAGGCAAATATGTCTTAATAAGTTATGAAGACAGCCATTCAATCGCAATCCATAATGTCACTGATCATTCTGAAAAGTGGGTTCTGATACGCTTTAGCGACCGAAGAATTTCCTCGATGAGGATTAAACCGTTGTGTGATATAACCATGAATAGGTAGCCTATAATTGTTATCTTTGGAACATGCCCTGGCGTACTATATCAGCGTATGATGCGAAAGGCTCCACTTTTTGTGTCGCCTGCGAAGCATAGCGACACTTAGGGATCACTTTGTCCGTTGTCCGTCTGTCCGTCCGTCCGTCCTTCCGTCCGTCCGTCTGTCCGTCCGTCTGTCTGTCTGTCTGTCTGTCACACTTTTGGTGTCACAGCCCATAACTTTTGATTGGTAAGTGATAGGGCTTTGATATTTCACATGTGTATTCCTTGTGACAAGACCTTGCTACACATACCATAATTTTTGACCTAGTGACCTTGACCTACATATTTGACCTACTTTTCAAAAAAAATATGAATGGATATATCTTTTGATTGGTAGGTGATAGGGCTTTGATATTTCACATGTGCAATCCTTGTGGCAAGACCTTTCTACACATTCAATTATTTTTGACCTTGTGACCTTGACCTAGATATTTGACCTACTTTTGAAAAAAAAGATAAGATTCGCTATATCTTTTGATTGGTAGGTGATAGGGCTTTGATATTTCACATATGTATTTCTTGTGACAAGACCTTCCTACACATACAATAATTTTTGACCTAGTGACCTTGACCTACATATTTGACCTACTTTTCAAAAAAAAATAAGAATGGATATATCTTTTTATTGGTAAGTGTTAGGACTTTGATATTTCACATGTGCAATCCTTGTGGCAAGACCTTTCTACACATACAATAATTTTTGTCCTTGTGACCTTGACCTAGATATTTGACCTACTTTTGAAAAAAGATAAGATTCTTTTGATTGGTAAGTGATAGGGCTTCGATATTTCACATGTGTATTCCTTCTGAAAAGACCTTTCTACACAGACCATTAAATTTGACCTTTTGACCTTGATCTAGATATTTGACCTACTTTTCAAGAAAAGTAATATTGGCAATATCTTTTGATTGGTAGGTGATATGGCTTTGATATTTCATATGTATTTTCCTTGTAACAATGCCATTCTACACATATAATTATTTTTTTACCTTTTGACCTTGACCTACATATTTGACCTACTTTTCAAAAAAATTAAGAATGGATATATCTTTTGATTGGTAAGTGATAGGGCTTTGGTATTTCACATGTCTATTCCTTGTGACAAGACCTTTCTACACAGACCATAGAATTTGACCTTTTGACCTTGATCTAGATATTTGACCTAGACCAACTTTTCAAGAATTTTGATCCACTTTCTAGAATAATAATCAAACCGCTTCGCAGGCGACACAAGCATTCCTTTGATTGCTATTTTTTAATATAATTTAATGGTCAGTAAAGTTTGAACTCTTATGAAAAACGAGATAAGATATGTTGCTCGGGAAGCTTGGGTCTAAGGAACAATCTCAAAAGTCAAGAATGAATACAAGGAATTCATGGACCGACATTCATTTAACACTTTCCAAAAAATAAAACGCAAGAGCACAAAGCAAACAAAAAGAAAAACCAAATCGCATAAGGAACATGGTAAAAAGAAGGGAGGAGATCTCCAACAAGACCCCGTTGCAGCATCAACAGTAAAACACCAAAAGACCCGATGCAAAAACACAAAAGACGAGTACAGCACGAGACGGAAAAGAGACACACGACATGTAAACATCAAACACAAAAGACTACACATAAACCGACGAGACCAATGGGTAACCGGTGCCGACTTTGGACGGTAACAATGGTGCTGGCAATCTGATGTAAGACCATAGAGTAAATTCAGGAAGAACTTTAGATGATTTATAGTGACATTCAAATTGACAATATCCTGATCATAGGTTATTTTCTGTCAATCAATGATATCATTTATCAAGGAAACCCTGCCATCAAAGACAGGAAGCAATAAAGGAAACCAAAGAGAGAATATAATTCAACCACGTATGAGGACATAAAAAAATCGCACCTCAAAAACGGTTACGTAAACAAAATACAAATTATGACATATTTTTATTCTATATATATACACCACAATAGTCAGTTCCATTCTTGTTTTCTGAAATTGTGTTTTTCCAGGTAAAACTGTAACGTTAAAATTTAAGTTCCGCGGGTTCCGTTTTCAGGTTAGAACAGCCATCGCGACATGTTTTTGAGAGTTATTATGGTGTGACATCACGTCTACATGCTGAAATGCAACACGTCCCTGTCAATAGTTTCACGTAAGATATGGAAATAATTCATGTTATATATGAAAACAATCAGCAAGAGGCGTTTTAGCAGCGACACCTACAATGCATTCTGCAATGCCTTCCACGCTTACACTGGAGATGGTTCATTAGATACTTTGTCTTTCATGTTGAACATTTAATCCAGAGTACTGGTTCCTCGGAGAAAGTTACCTATCATTGAGGAGGCAGTACTCTCGACTGATGCACAACTCGATAAATTTTTCTTTTATTAAAACTTGCCTCATATCTTAAACTTATTCTAATTTGACTTGAAATTTTCTCTCTATATGAACCATAGAACACGCCCTTTTGTAAAATCTCCAACAAACTTCCAGTGCGCTAAGCTCCGCCCATTCACGTGTTATATTAGAATAGAAATAACAACTACCTAGCCGTGATTCATTGTCCAGTAATTCCACTCGTCACATGAACCAATCAAATTATTACCTCGCCGCTTCGCGGTTCGGTGATAATTTGATTGGTTCATGCGACTCGTGGAATTACTGGACAATAAACCACGGCTAGGTAGTTGTTATTTCTTAAATAATTTTCGAAAGGAAATAGTTCCCTGAAAAGTTGATACTTTACATAAAGTTGGTCTGAGGATAAAGTATCCTTAATCAATGAAGTAATTAGATGTAGTTCTTTTACATAAATTCATAAATTGATTTTTTATCTTATTTTTTTTTATTTCTGTATTTATCGATAATTGTTCCATTTCATTCTTATCAATATTGATATGCCGGGTTGATGACCAGCATAAACAAGAAGCCTGTACCTGCATTGGTCTGCGGCATACTTTCCCATATGAATGCCTCACAATCTGAAATATAAATACAAATTCAGAAAGACATAGTTTATTGAATTGAAGGAGCACCATATCAAATAAGGAGTATATTCAATAAAATCTGCGAACCAGTACATGTATGTTTATTCAAGAAATGCTCGAATAAAAGAATGGGGTTTTTTTTTCAACTTTTCGACGATAGTCTTTTCGCTCATTCTGTGATTATCCTCTACCCTGAAAATTTCTTGTTTTGCAATGAAAAAAGCATATATTAAGAGGTTGAGAAGCAAATAGTGAAACACAACGTGGTCCCAACGTGGACCCATCAAAAGCTTTGTCTATGTTTGCTTACTAATTTTCTCAAACGTTGTGCAATGACCAACTAAATAGCGATAAGATCCACTGTCGAACCTTATCTAGACTTCATTAAGAGTTCCAAAGAGACCGATTGCACGAAGACGGAACTATATGACGGGCTCTGTAATGTACATATTATGTATTGTATAGTTTACGGAAAATTAAGAACTTAAATAATCGTAGCCATAAAATGATCGCTCCTTAGTTACGGCCATAAAACGAAAGCATTCTAACATCTACAATGTAGCATACGTCATAATTTTCTATCAGTAGATGACAGTCAAACACAAAACTCAACATAACAATAAGTAGGTACATACATTCTTGAAAAATACATGAAACAAAACATGTATAAGGAGGAGATCCCCCCCAAAAAAGTGATAACAGCTGAGTGCGAGAAAAAGCGGTCAAAAACTTGAGGCAATAACATAATACCAAAAAAAAAAACGAGGGACAACACTATCTAATAGTTCAGTACGAGAACGGTATCATAGTAGCTGGTGCTGTTAGATGCAAGTTTTGTCCTAATTAGTTAAATTTTAACATGTTTATTCAAATATTATATTAATCATGATACATATACAATACGAGTAATAGTTACGAATGACTTAAGATAAGCAATTGATACTCTTTTCCAGAGCAAGCTCAAACTACAAAGTCCTCTTCCTCCAGAGGGCAAAGAAACTAAAAACTTATTGAACCAATGATACAGAGCGAATGGCTTTGTCGATCGATTTGATTAACAATACAATGAAAATGTAAAACATTGAAACAATTCTTTGTCCTGCAATTTGAAATATATTTTAGTATAGAACCATTCAAAACGCCATCTTTAACAAAATCATCGGATTTGACTTTTTCTGCACAGCCAAGGTGACATTTGTTGCTAGTAAACAGGAGATGCTTACTCTTTCCGGACACCTGGTATTAACACAATTAGGGATTCACTTTTCCTTCTTTGCAAAATGTTTCAGTTTATTTCATTCTTTGTTGTACTGTTCAACGTGTGGTAGCCTGTAGTTCACACGGTTAATTTCAAGTAATTAGATAAATTTTGATTATTCATTAAGACCACGACATCGATATTATATCTGTATGTATTTGTATGTAAAATTAGGTGCTTCTTTCCACGATATATTGCAGAAATGAGATTACACTTCTTTTTACCAGTTTTTATGAACGGGCAAACCGACGAATAAGCATTTAGAATTTTATTGGGTCCGTTTAAACATAGGGCAAAATATTATGAAGAGGTGGTTTCCCCTCAACCCTCGTCCTTTCTACGTTTTTTTTTCAATAGCATTGTTCCTACTGACTTGTGATTGAGCGATTGAATATCCCAAAATGTTTTAGGTCTATCGTGATAATATGTTTATGTTTTCATATTTTAGAATTCTAGAAATTTCTTACCTAAAATTAAAATAATCAGCAAAATAATGATTGCTGTCTTCATCTTGCCACGAAGCTCTTCAAACTCTGAGGCGTCTATCCTATGCATGCATTGTGAACCAAAAAAAATGTATTTACAAATGAGTTATTGTTTTAAGGTTTGGCAACAGATTTCATTTTCGTTGAGCATTTTTATATAAGTCCTAGTTCATTCGATTTGGTAAAAAGTATGGTTTCCCATTAATACCACCGCATTTACATATCTTAAGAAAAACGGGTCTTATATGGGAGGGTAAGTGGTCCCCATAAAGGCTTCGGCATGGGGGTTTTTCTCCGGGTACTCCGGTTTCTTCCTGCTCCATGGACCCCCCTCACGCCAACATCTGAGCCAACGTGAGACATTTATATAAGTTGTTTAACTTGTTTGTCAAACGTTGTAAAATAAATTAAGTTTAATTTTGTTTTAATTTTAAGCTAGATCCCCTATGCGGGATGCATCTTGATGTTATTGATATCTTTTCCATGACGCAGTGGTCCTTATAGAGCACCATAGTGTCACTGTACACAGCTCTTTTATTTGACAGACTTAGACATATAAGTAATATTGATAATTGTCGCGCATATGTATCTCTAATCTTACTGGTAATTAGTTATAAAATATTCTGGTTTAATATATTGTTTGACGTCCGATCCATGTTCTGAAAGGTTCTTTCCTTTAAACATGAAACAAAGAAAGGGATCTTGGCGTGAGGGGGTCCATGGAGCAGGAGGATACAGGAGTACCCAGAGAAAACACGAAAATACATTAAGATGTTCAAAACTTTCGTCAAATGAGGTGGATGATTCTGACTTTATTTAAAAAAAAACAATCACTATTATTTTCTTCCATTGATAATTGTTAAGAGATAAAAGATCTCCTCTTAAATGATGCTATTGAATTTAAAGACATTTAACATTACTAATGAAGTTTGAATTGAAATGAACTGTTGGATATTTTGGAGCATTTTTCCTAAAATATCCAACAGTTCGTGTCATTTTACCTGTCTGTCCCTTTGTTGATTTGTATTTCAGTGAAAGTTAAACAAATATTTTCTTAAATTACAATTGCCTTACTCGCAATAAGAATACCTGATACCATAAACTCTTATCTCATATAGATTCAAACTGCTCCGTCAATCACTTTGTGATAAAGCAGGGTATTGCAGTTCATTAATGTTACGTCTTCACATTCAAACTCTAATTTGAGGCTATGCCTCAGGTGATCTAACAATCCTATGAACGGCCTGAAGGTTCCAATCTCGATTAGTTCTCCTATGTATTTCTAATCTACACCGACAGCAGGACTCAACGCATAATTATAGAAATACTGTAAAAGTTAACATTTTCGCATGGGGGTTATTTTAGCGTACTTTTCGAATCAATGGACTTCGCGAAAATTTCCCCCTCGCGAAATAACCCTGCTGCATTTTGACAAAGACAGAGACGTTACTATCGAGAATATTTCCCCCCACTCGGAACGCCTCATTGTTACAATCGCGAAATTTTCACCCAGCGAAAATAACCACGTTTACAGTATATGAATGAAAAAATATCCAATAAGCTATAAATGCACAACCACTGTAAGTCCCTGAGATGAAACTATTGAAAGACATGTGTTTTCTAAAAACGCTCGTGACGTAACAATGCATAAGATCTAAAAAAAAAAACAGAAACATGCCGCGACGGCAGTTCTAACCGTGGTGACCAGAATTTGAACGTCACTTTTATGCCTAGAACAAGGCCAAAGGGGGCCACATCGCTTACTTGAGTTGTAGACAAAGAATAATCGGGAACAATTTGCCGGGGGCCCTTGAGTGCTCTCTTCCTGTAAGGTTTAATAAAATTCTATGCAGCGGCTGCAGAGACGTTCAAAATGATTCAGCCAATCAGAACCCTTGACAGCCATATTTATTGAACGATCGGCAAATAAAACACAATTTTGATGGTGGACCTGGACTACTTGCACCCTGTAAACAGAAACTTGGAGATCGATTGGCAAATAAAACACAAACTTAGTAGTTGAGAACTTGTTTCCTGTAAGGTTTCGGGACATGTGTACAGCGGTTTCGGAAAATTGTTGCAGCTGATCCAGAGGAAATGTGTCAGCCAATCAGAACCCTCGACGGCCATATTTGTTGACCGATCGGCACGAAAATCACAACCTTGGTATAGGACCTTAAATACTTGCTTCCTGTAATGTTTCTTGTTATTCTGTGCAACAGTTTTAGAGGTTAGGACGGAAATTAGTCAACCAATTAGAGCCATCGGCGACTATATTTGTTTACCGATCGGCAAGAAAAACACAAACTTGGTAGAAGACCTTGAGTACTTGCATCCTGTAAGGTTTCGTGAAATTCGGTGCAGCGGTTGCAGTGGAGTATTCGAAAATGTATTGTCAATCAGAGCCCTCGGTGGCTTTTTTTTCACAGATGGGCTCAAAAAACACAGACATGGTAGAGGACCTTGATTGTTTGCTTCCTGTAAGGTTTTGTTTAATATCGTGTACCAGTTTCAGATCGAAGAGAAGTCGAAAATGTGTTAGCCTATTCAGAGCCCTCGGTGGCCATATTTGTTGACCCATAGTCACGAAAAGCACAAACTTGGTAGAGGACCTTAAGTAATCGCCCCCTGCAAGGTTTTGTGAAATTCTGTGCAGCGGTTGCAGAGGAGTTGTCGAAAATGTAAAACTTTTACACCGGACGACGGACAGACGACGCGCTATGGCAATGGCTTACTTGGGCTTCGCTCACTTAGGTATTTATGTCTGTCACACTTTTGGTGTCATACCATAACTCTTGATTGGTGAGTGAAAGTGCTTTGATATTTCACGCATATATTTCTTGTGACAAAACCTTTCTACACATAGCATAATTTTTTATTAACTTACCTTGACCTAGATATGTAACCTACATTTAAAAAAAAATCAAGATTGGCTTTTGATTGGTCAGTGATACGGCTTTTATTTTTTCACAAGTATATTTCTTATATTGATACCTCTCTTTTCAAAGTATCAGTATAAGTAAATGAAAACAGAGGGCACTACTGAAATGAATTTTGGTGGTGTCTGAAAATTACTTTGGGTACAGAAGCTTGTCTAAGCTTAGTCTCTTCAAATTTAAGTACCATGTTGTAAGTTTACAATCATGTTTCATTCAGGTCAGGCACGTGACACCTCGTATACCTCCAACAAAATCAGTCTTCAAACAACTAAACGTAGTGTCTATAAATGTTATATGAAATGCATGAAATGCATGAAAATATACAGATAATGTGACATTTGAATAAATAGTTAATTTATTTTAAACCAAATTACATTGTGTATAGTAAGATGACATCCTTATAATTTTGAAAACGTGCAATATTTATCTGCCAAAATCAAAGAATTCACAAATTGTTTCATTTACTAAGAGCGTAAAGTTTCTTAGGTTGAATGTACAACCATCTTTAAAACTCTGACCCTCTTTAAGAACATGTGAAGACCCTAGGCCTGCAATGTCTATTGTTGCTACCGGGTTGTTGTCTTCATCTTTGTAGATAAATGCTTTGGACAAGCACTGTTCTACTGTGTGATCTGTTTGGCATATTCCGGAATAATACGTCATTACGTAACACCCCCTAAACTCTCCACGGCTTTTACATACAGCTACAATGCAGAAATAAAAACATTTACATTAGGTAAATGTCGTTACTTTGGCTGGGGAAATTTAGTAGTATAGATTACCTTCTTTGAATAAGGATTAATATCGAAGTTGATAAAAAGTCATAAGGCTGTTCAAATGACGTCAAACCATGTATCCATTTCTTTTCATCAGAATCACTCAATTTAGGATAATTTTCTTAAAAATTCGCTATTTTTCTGTTATACACTGTGAACTGCTATGTAAAAGGATACTGATTTCTCATTGATTAATTATGTGTAATTTCATGAAATTTACCAAGAGGTCATACCTTTTGTAAGAACAGGGTAATCAAAACCCAACTTCAACTTATCTGTCGATCGAATATAAACTCAAACTTGATCCGTATAACACTAAGATGTATTCAAATATATTTTTTCAGTATGTGCCATAACATGGAAAATGACCGGGAAAATGAGAAATTCAATGTAAAATTTGCCAAGTTCAAGGGTCATAACTCCTGTAAAAATGGGTCAATCAAATTGAAACACGAACTTAATCTGTTTCACACTGAGATGTATTCACATACCAAAGAGAATTTCAATATATGTCATACCATGGAAGAAAAGTCCGTAGAACTGAAAATTCATGAAATTTGCTAATTCCAAAGGCCATAACTCTTGCAAATTTTGTCAATTTCAGCATGTCTTGAAATTCAATAGCATCTTTTAAGAGCAGATAAATTTTCAGCATGGACCAGATATGCATGTTTCGGGTACTTAACCCTCGTCAGTGATCCTCAATCTAAACAATGTAATATTGCCAAAGAGTGTGAAAATTAAATTATTATGTACAAAAATTTACCGAAAGACGTAGCAAGATGGATGGGATATGATGCTACAGGAACCACGTTTTAGAAAATTCAAGAAATTTTGATAACAGAAATTTTCGAATGCGTTGAAGAGGCAGACGATCAACTGAAGTTGATCGAACTTGACTACGTGTGCCAAAATCATTATGAAATCATTTTAAAACAGGAATCGAAGCAAACAAACAACAATTCGACAATATGAACAGAAGCGAACTCCCATGACCATCAGTGACGTAAGACAGCAATATGTCCATATAGGACGCTTAATAAGTTGTCTGTGGTTTCTATGACTTCAAGCTCAAAATGATAGATACCTCATTAGATGTAGCAATTAAAATCGATCATGACGTCATATTTAAAATCACGACTTAGGCGCATTATTTGAGAAAATACGATTCAAATCTTCAATTACGTTAATTTTTCCATTATGTACATTGCATATTATGAGATATAAAGAATCATGGATGTTTGTTTTTTCTTATTTCATACGAAATTCATATACTGGGAGAAATGATCATTCATACCTACCAAGTCTCATTAAAATATTCTCAGCCGATCTTGAAACTTATTCGCCGCTGTGTTACACCAAAGGTCAAATCATAGAAGACGGTCGCCATATGACACGCGCTGTCAAGAACCCCTTTTAACCTTTGGTGCAATGGAACTGATATTATTTTTCGGGACGTCTTTATACTAAATTCAAAATTGTCTTGAGAATGCAGGTCATCAACAAATATATGAGTTATGTCGGTGAATACGTTTGTGATTACATAGAATACTTACCTTCTGGTAGGTCTGAAATACATTAAGAAATGTATGTAAATAATGTTAAAAAAATAGAAATTACAGAGACAAATAATTCAGCATCCTATTTGGACATAATGTTGTCCTACGACACTGATGGTCACATGAACACCTCACTCTATGACAAACGTGACGACTTCAATTTCAGCATTACGAACTTTCCTTTTCTGAGTAGCAACATCCTTTCATCGCCTGCTTATGGCGTGTTCATATCTCAGTTGATACGCTATGCCAGAGCAAGTACCAAATATACGGATTTTGTTCTGAGAGCTAGGCGTCTTTCAGATAAGCTTCTCAGTCAGGGATATGTTTGTGACCGACTAACATCGTCACTGAGGAAGTTCTACGTTCGATATGGGGAACTCGTCATACACTATGATGTCCTACTATCCAGAATGGTGGATGATATTCTGTCATAGACCATTTGAACCATCCAACCAAAGATTGTACTCTATATCTTCCAAAATGGAAGTAACCGGATGTGACAGTTCTACCGAATTGAAGCGACGGGTGTTGCATGCAAGCAAGAGATGCTTACTCTTCCTCGGCACTTGGTCTCACTCTCATATCGGGAGTTCGCTTCTTTTCATATGGTGGAGTTTTTTTTTTTTTTTTTTTTTTTTTGTTTGCTTTGGTTCCTGTTTTATCCTGATTTTGTATGCCTTCGGTTTCTGATTTTCTGAATTATCGATTTTGTACTGTAGACAGGGATATGGTCATTATCCATATTTGTCATTCGTTCGTTTTTATCATTTTAAAATCAATTCAAATATATCATATGTAGTTTATTAGAGGTAAAACATCGTTCCTCTTTGTATGTTAAAACCATCCTTAAAACATTACTAAGATACTGTTTATATAGACACTAGTTATGTTTGGCATATATATATGTTACAGGGAATAAGTGTAATCAGGAATTTCACGTAATTCCTGAAATTTAGGGATTTCGTGTAATCCCTGTTTCCATTAGTCATTACATGTTATTCCTGAAATTGGCCAGGTATTTCATGTAATTCCTGATTTTTTCATGAATTTTTACACTTATTTCCTAACTTAGATTTTGTCTTATGTTTGACATTTAAAATCAACGCTTTTCCGCCCTATTGATGCTGAATCTCCTCTCTGTCAGGTAACAATGAATGTTTATGCAAAATAAGTGAAAACATTTGAACAGGTAATGTCTCTAAAATTGTTGCTCAAATTTCGAAGTCCATTTCGCATTATCTTTGCAGAGAGGACAGAGAACCAAGCATCTTACAAACAATAGTATTTAATCTTCATCAACTTTTCTTGATTTAGACAAAAAATTACCCAATTTTTTCTAAATTTATTCTCTACTACCTTTTATCTGATATCATGAAAGGATTTAAGATACACAAATATTTGGTAGGTAACGCACAGTGGCGGATCTAGGATTTCAGAAAAGGGGGGGCCCAAAGTTTCAGCTCGAAGAAAATTGTTCGAAGAAAAACTGACAAGCAAAAAAAAAAAAAAAAAAAAAAAAAAGACCTCCACAAACTGAAGCTCAAGACTGGTGATTTTTTTAATTAATAAGTTAGGGGGGGTTCATTCCAACTGCATGTTGCATTTAGAAGAGAAGATAGAGTTTCTTGATACGTTTACTTAAGTTTATAGGTATACTGGCGAGCGTAGGTTCAGTCATCCATACATGTACAATGTATATATATTATTCTAAATTGGCGAGCGGAGCGAGCCGGGAAATTTTTGGAATGGATGGTTACATTTTATCATAAGGTTACAATATCTCTCTCATTTTCCATCCTCTATTTTTGTTTGACCAATTGGGGAAGGTTGGGAAGATAAGGGCATTGCAACCCCACTATCCACCTGTCTAAACTGGTTAGATCGGCCCATGAAAATGAAGCATTTGGTAATTATTCAAGTGTTAATATCATTTAGAATTTTGTATATGTTTATGACATATGAATCCGTTCAAACACGATGACAAAGAAAGTTCAAGACAAAGTGAAGACGAAAAAAATAGACAGCTAATGAAAAATTAAGTGTGGCGAACGAAGCGAGCCGAAAATTTCCCCCAAAGTAAAGAGATTAAGCATAAAAAGAGTATTCTGAATCAATAACTTTGGGTGAAAAAGGGGGGGGGGGCGGGCCCCCTGCCCCCCCCCCTCTAAATCCGCCACTGACGCATGTCCCCGTTAGACAGAAAGCGTAAGTTGTATACGTATGAAAGTTCATGCAACAAATCTAACTCAGTCCTGTCTCCATGGTCTTCCAGTAAAAACGTTGGGAAATTTCTATTTCTTCGAGTTTATCTAAATATTCTATTGCAGCAAGTTTCATAATGAAATCCGTTAATAAGAACAAGACAGTCAGTATATCATCATTGCACTTTGTTACGATAGCTATTTTAAAATATCATGCATATCGACTTACATGATCCTATCAAGATTCCATACATACAACTGTGTCGAATGCATTACACAGTGGGCAAAAATTATATGGAAGACCAAATCATGCTTCGCATAGTTTTTTTTTAACATAGCATTTTCCTTTATCTATCTTGAAAGCTATTTCTCTCGCTCAGTAATGGTATTATATATTTGATTAATATGAACACGAAAAATGATTATCACATTCCAATTTAATAATTTTTATAAGGTTTTTGATAGTCAGGAAATAAGTGTAAAAATGCTTAAATATTTTAGGAATTACACGTAATCCCTAATATTTTGGAGATTTCGTGTAATCCCTAAAATGACCAGGAATTACACGTAATTACTGAACCTTTCAGGAATTACATGAAATCCCTGATTACACTTATTCCCTGTAACATATACATGAATGAATATTATATGTTTCAAACAGAGAATTTCTTTTAAGACAAAGGAGGGGATCTCCAACAACACCAGGTTGCAGCACCCACAGCAAAACCGCAAAACACCAAATGCAAAAACACAGAGCAGACAAGCACAGTAAGAGACGCAAAAGGTACAAGGAACGTCAACGCACAACCCAGATACATCAAACACAAAGGACTACACATATACCAACGAGACCAATGGGCAACCGGTGCCGACTTCGGACGGTCATCTGCTACGAAATAGCAGAAGGTGTGGTTATTCTGGTTTACGTGCGCACAACCCTCTCAATTTTCCGATTACCCAGAGGTCTCGAAGAACGTACAATTGTGGTGTAAAACAACCTCCTCACGGTCAGATGACCTCACACAAACAAGACCACAAAACGCAGGGGCCCAAGCAACACAGATGGATATGTAAATGGATATAAAAAGAGTGCGTACGTAATACAATCCGTGCTCTGCCGCCGCGAGCTCATGTATGTTATCACCCGAGGAGTCCGACTGACATTCAGAGAGGTGACACTAAACCAAAAATCGTTTTATTTTCGTATTCGTATAGCAAACCATCTCCTGTTCTATAACTTCAAAATTATACATTATATTGTGTATCAAAATGTTAGTGGATACTGAGGAACATAGAATCTGAGGAACACTAATATACTAAGATAATGTTCATGTATTTTAAAATATGAATCAAAAAAATATCTCACGAATTATCCCTAAACATTTGAAGGTTTTACGGTTCTTTTTCATCTAAACAAGTGACTTGAAATGATTAATCATAAAATAAAGAAGGACATGCCGATGCTGATTTCTTCACTATAGGGGTTATTACGGTGTTATGAGTTTAAACGTATCTACACGTGTAACAATGCTAGTTTCACTTTCATATTAACTAGAACTGCCCTAAAGTGGACGAAATATACCCCCCGCGGAACTTTTTTCTCTAAACGTATTCATTTATCACATAACAAAAAAGCTCTGGTCATAAAGAATCTATATGTGAAATATCAAAGCCCTATCCCTTATAGTTTAAAAGTAGGTCAACGTTCAAGATCAAGGTCACTAGGTCAAAAGTCATGATATCAAATGAAACCTCTCATCATGAGGAATCTATATGTTAAATATCAAAGCCATATCCCTTATAATTTAAAAGTAGGTCAAATGTCAAGGTTAAGGTTACTAGGTCAAAAGTCATGGTATCAAATGAAAGATCTCATCATGAGGAATCTATATGTCAAATATCAAAGCCCTATCCCTTATAGTTTAAAAGTAGGTCAAAAGTCAAGTCACAAGGTCAAATGTCTTCCATTAAAACTTGTTATGATGAATGTCTGTATGAAATATTAAAAACTTATCACTTATACTTGAAGAGATATTCGCTTTAAGAACTTCTTAACCAAAATACTACTACAAGGTCACCAGGTCATATGTCTTGGTATCAAAATGTAGTACTTGTTAGGGTGATTGTATGTATGAAATATGAAAGCCCTATCACTTATACTTGAAGAGTTATCTGCTTTAAGAACTTCTTAACCGGACGGATGGACAGACGGATGCACATTGGTTTTTCTCGGTTTATGACTTAATGTGTCATATTTCGTTCTCCTTTAATTGTTTTAAGAACAATTCGATGTGAGTTATCAGATGACTTTCGTTGTCCCCTGTTGTTTGTTTTCGGGTGTGTTCCGCTTTCGTCAAAGCAGGGTGTGGTAGCCTTGCTTGAGTTCCTTTCCATATATGTCATGCAAATATGGACAATGACCATATCCCTGTATTCAACACAAAATCGATAATTCAGAAAATCAGAAACCGAATGCATACAAAATCAGGATAAAACAGGAACCAAAGCAAACAAACAAAAACCTCCACCATATGAAAAGAAGTGAACTCCCGATATGGGAGTGAGAGCAGGTGCCCAGGAAGAGTAAGCATCTCCTGCTTGTATGCAACACCCGCCGCTTCAATTAGGTAGAACTGTCACATCCGGTTACTTCCATTTCGGAAGACATGTAGTACAATCTTTGGTTGGATGGTTCAAATGGTCTATGACAGAATATCATCCACCATTCTGGAGAATGGGACATCATAGTGTATGACGAGTTGACCATATCGACCGTAGAACTTCCTCAGGGACGATGTTAGTCGGTCACAAACATATCCCTGACTGAGAAGCTTATCTGAAAGACGCCTAGCTCTCAGAACAATATTCGTATATTTGGTACTTGCTCTGGCATAGCGTATCAACTGAGATATGAACACGCCATAAGCAGGCGATGAAGGGATGTTGCTACTCAGAATAGGAAAGTTTGTAATCCTGAAATTGAAGTCGTCACGTTTGTCATGGAGTGAGGTGTTCATGTGACCATCAGTGTCGTAGGACAACATTATGTCCAAATAGGATGCTGAATTATTTTTTCTCTGTAGTTTCTTTGACTTCAAGCTCCGAAGGATAGATACTGCTCAGGTAATCCGCGAATTTTGAATTATTTATGGACAACCCATCGTCTATGTATCTGTAAGTGAAGTTGAAGTCAGAAGCTAAGTATCTTTTCCCTTCAGAGACTAAAGATTGAATGAATTCAGCTTCGTACGAGTAAATGTCGGCAAGGAGTGGGGCACAATTGGTGCCCATTGGAATTCCGACAATTTGCTGGGAAGACCTTTCCTCCAAACACCACAAAAATGTTGTCGATCAGAAAGTTCAGCATCTGAATAATATCTGTTTCAGTGTACTTATTTTCAGAATCGGACTTTTTTTTTACAAAGTAGGTTTTGTCATTGTTAACAACAATAAATTTGTATTTGCGATTACCGTTCTTACTTGTAAACGCATTACTTATAGTTTTTGCGATTCTTTCTTTCAATTTAGAATGTGGAATTGTAGTGTAAAGTGACGAAAAATCAAAGGCTTTGATCGAATGAACTGTACTAAAATGAGTGGATTTCAGATGTTCTAAAGGTTCCTTCGAATTCTTTAAAATCCACACCTGGTTGATGCCACTACGAGAATATACTGCGAGAATATACATACTAGAAATATAATACTAGAAAAGCAGAATTGTAATGCTCCTTTTATGGAATTTGACTAATATATTTATGTTTCCTGACGAAATTACTGGCCAGTTGGACAATTGCTGGAGTCCTGCTCTCATCATACTTTTGCGTCTGAAACTTCTTTCTCTCGAAAGGATTTGTTTATCATTTGCTATAAAACTCTTAAATGCTTTTGAACTTGAGAAATTTACCTTTGCATGGTTGTGAATTACACTTTATCACTCTTGATGAAGGCCCAGTACATTCTTTACCACCGTTTTGTGGTGGAGGGTGAGTACAAGTTCTGTTCTGTATCCCTGTTCCCCCGTCACATGTTTTTGAACATGCTCCGACGTTTATCCATGCTGTCCATTTGCCGTCAACTTTAAAATTATTTTTCTTATTAGGTCAGGATTTATGAGATATAAGGATAAAATGTGCAATACGACAACTTGTAAAAATTGAGTGACGATCTGATATTGAGTGCAATTCCTATATTAATGCACTCCTGTTTCCTTTATATCTTATCCTCTTTACTTCTAATGTGTCTTTATATATGAACTCATTTTTCACAAAAAAGGAGGGGATCTTCAACAACACCTAGGTGCAGCACCAACAGCACAACACAACAGTTTTATCCGTCGGCAAAGTGGTCTAGTGGAAAGGGCGACGGGCCAGTGACCATAAATTCGCTGGTTCGAGTCTCACTAGGACCACGGATCGGCCGACATATATCCCTGTATGGTCTGTATTACGTACTTAAAGTCCTTGTCTGTGTTGTTTATATGTCTATCGTGTTTAAAAAAAAAAACAAAAGAAAAATCTTTATCCGTATATTTTTTCTTCACCCACCATTATCGTCATATGCGTGAATTAAACCAATTTTATGAATATTTTTATTTAAAATTTGCTTTTTCTTGATTCAACAAAAATAAACATAATTTTACTAGAATCATTTTTTCAATACGATCCAATGTTTACATTTGTTAGAATTCCTCTTGACAATTTCAGATATTACCTTTGCAAGCCTGTTGGTTACAATATATCAATCTTATGTGTTCTCCCTCGCAGTCTCTACCACCTGTTTGTGGTGCAGGATTATTACAAAATCGTTTCTGTTGTTGCTTTCCCCCACCACATGGTTCGGTACAATTTCCGCGGTTTACCCATGCTGACCATTGTCCATCAACTTTAAAATTAAATGATATTTATCAGTTTTAATGTGCTTCTACACTGACTTGAAATATATTTGTAAATTTTCCGATTCTAGATTTGATAAATTATATTAAAACCAAGAATTATCACATTCATGACATAACTTTATCCATAAGTTGCTCTTTGGCATTTTAGGTCAAGTTTAGACTTTCGCTCGTTATATATTCGTTATTTGGATTTCCTCTCTATCGGCCTGGGGCATCACTGAAGATACATTAATTGTTAAAACACCCATATGGTGCACTGAATGATATTGATAGACATATTTCAATTTGATAATGAGATGATTCGTGTCCATTTATGTCGTCGTTTTTGCTTAATGTTCTCACCTTCCAAATGTGATGAAAACTGGTGTTAAAGCTTCTTGATTAATTACTACAGAATCGCAATATTGTAGAACTTTCCTGAATTTTGCGTTGAACCTTATAACATTTGATGATTTAACGATAAGTTAACGTCAGAGGGAAGTAACTGCATTTCGAATAGAACGAAGGAGCTGTAACGATAAGGGCTGGAGTTAGTCCTGAAATCATTCGATTGTTTCTCGTTCGCTTTCCTTCTTTTGAAGGAAAATGTTGTTCATGATGAAAATATTATATATAAGAAGATTTCTCATACACATTTTATTTCAAAAAAATTATGCAAGATTCGATAATTACAGCTTGAATAGGTAGGGGTAAAAATGTCTAAAAATGTCAAATAGCGAACGAAAATATACAAAAAGATGCATTTTTACATAAATTTTAGGTGTTTTATGGTTTAATGCCCTCTAATTTTAAAAATGAAAAAGAAAAAAGTACCTACGAAACCAGTATGTCAATGTATACGGTAAAATACGCAATCCGGAGACTGAAAACCGTTATATTTTGTACTAAACAGCAACATTGTAAGCTTTCAGGCGCGAAATACACACTGTGTAGAAATAGACATCTTTAGATCGTTTATTTCATTCTTGTATGTTGTATATTTCATCGGAATCCACTCAGAATAGATTGTTCCGTTGTATAACAAGAAATGTGCAATTTTTATCTATCTAAACACTTTTAAGTCACATTCTCTCACCTTTTTCGTTTTTCGTCTGTGGGACATTGTTCCACCCCGAGTTACAGAACCACACTTGGTCAGAAAATTGGTATTAATAATATACACCTTTGGTAAAAGTGGCATTCTGCAACTCGGGATGGAACAATGTTGTAGAAAACTTTTCCGTTTTCCATTGTTCTCCATAGAAAAACCGCTCATTTTAACCCAAATATCGGTATTGTAAATGGTAATTTTATTCAAACAGACATCAGATTCAGATATGCATTAAGTAAGTTGATATTTTTTCAAATTTTACATTTTGAAATTTCCACATTTCAGGGCAGACTTTACGTCTTATCGTTACAGCTCCTTTACGGCAGATAATTGCACACATGGGAAGTAACTATACTTCGAAAAGCTCGGATTTGCAGAAGGTATACCTTCTTGAGAAAATTTTCAAATCAATTTATAATACACCATAAATATGTTTCGGATATTAAATTCTCGTCAGTGATGCTTCTAGCCAAAGTGATTTCAGACGCTGGCAAAATTCATTTCGTTAGTATCCTCTGGTTCAAGTTTTTGAATTTAAATCATATAAATGTGTGCATTTACTTTACAGAGAGTGCGCGGCTCCTTTCCTGTAGGATCGATTCAGTAGCATATCCAAATAAAATCAATGTTCGAAATAGCATTGGAGGGATGGTGTTAAGATGTTATCCTCCTTAGATTAAGATGATACTAATGGGTGACATAACAAGTTTCCGGAAAAGCAAAATAATATATATGATGTCAAATTGATAAAGGACCAAAACAAGCTTCTTTCGGGCGACAAAGCAAGAGAGAAGAAATGCATATAGGAAAAAAAAAACATCCATATTACATGAAATATAACAAAAACACAATTTCTTTTAAAGTTTGTAGAAAACACATTGAATTAGCAAAAGGTTTTATTATTTTGATTCTGTTTTGTGTCATGAATTTGGGCTCAAATCCTACCGACACGAGAACGCAAAACAGAAAATAACCAAACAAAGGCCTAATAATCTTTATTGGTATCCCGAGTGACAGCTTGAAATACACATATTCACCTTGACAGAGCTGTAAATTACAATCTATCGATCTTGATGAATCTCCACTGCAATCTCTACCACCGTTTCGAGGTGCAGGGCTAGTACACGTTCTTCTCTGTGTCTGTTTTCCCCCACCACATGGTTTTGAGCACGTTCCAGCTTTTACCCAGTCTGACCAATGACCGTTTTGTACTTTGAAATAAAAATATAACTAAATACGTTAGATGATGTTTAAGGGCCTCACATGAATAGACGGGAAAACAACCCACTTGGCAAAATCTGCTTAAGGGTTACTAAAACTATTTTAAGATGTAACATATATATAGTTTAAGATAGAAAATGTACACATTTTGAATACTCTATAACATTTACTTATACTTCCATCAATAACTAGACCTATTCTGCATACATTTGATTTCAATGCACCTCGAGGTCTGAAATGACGAATGCGTGATAACACTTTATGAAAACCAATAAAATGAAATAAACGTCATGCTTTGAGATTTTAAAGTACGTTGCATAAATTTGGTGATTAAGTAAACGTTAGAATTATGATTCTCCTTCAAATACGAAACAATTCTTTTCAAGATTGAGGGCTACATTTTTGGATTCGTAACTGATCGGGGTAAGGTTGTACATGTAATACGAAAATATTGGAACTTAAGTTTAATGCATGCACTGTCATTCCGACATTATATGGAGATAAGGGAGTGTTTGATAAATAAATGAAAACTAAATAAAAGCGAAATGGGTGTTCTTGTTTGAAGTGTTTGAAAACTGTGTACAGACGTACACTGGGTATTGGTACTATTTGTCATTTTGGTACTACTGAGGCGAGACAACCCCTATTTAACATTAACTTTTAAAAGCAACTAAATGAAGTATTACTACACACAGTCATGTATGAAGTTATATTAGCATGATATGTCTAAGTATGATAACAGTAAAATGCATCACCTAGTGCCGTCAAAATTTCAATTCTGTTTTCATACTGAGAACTGTATTTCGATTTTAATTCGCATATTGCACTTTTTTTCAGACTCATTTCACGGGTTTGTAAAGATCTTTGCAATAACAAGAAAAGAATATACGCCAGGTGTACGGCACATTGCTGTAAGAGAAATAATCTATTGTACGGCATGTTGAAATAGGTAGAGTACGGCGACTTGCTTTTTGTGTCGGAGTTGCAGAGGAATTCTGGAGCTTATTGATTGACGATAACCATCCACGTACATGTATCTGTCCGTCCAATCGTCCATCGTCTTTTGTTTAATCCTTGCGTTTTCAGTTGGACCCGTACTCTGAGATTTTTGTGGTGGGGTCTGACGTTAAGAGAACTTAGTCTTAAAAGTATAAATAAGTTTTCACACTCGTAGATGTATGCATTAGGGTATCTATATCCATTTTCATGAGGTTTAAACAAAAGAATGTAAATGCTAAACTGGGATGTGAATATATTTATAAAACATTGGTCATCACAGAAGGAAAGGAACCTTTATATGCTTATGTCATTATTTTCTTCTCTCTAAAACTTTAGTCGAAATATAACAATAATTTTCCGTATGCCTTTGGTTTTTGATTTCCTAAATTATCGAATTTGTACTGTGATTTAGGGTATGGTCATTGTCCATATTTGCCATTCGAATATTATCGACACTGCCAATATAGAAGGGATATCGCTGACGACAAAACCCTACTTCAGAAATAATATATTTTACATACTTAGGGTGATTCTGTTCAAAGTGTTTTTGTGTTTGCCTCTTCACCTTTCTTCTAGTCGAGCAGACTAATATTCTATATAGAGAAATATTAACACAAAGCATAGAATCATTAGTACACCACAGAGTGATTTACCTGGACATGCTTTGACGAAACATGTCTTCTTTCGAAATGATTGTCCATCGCAATTTCCCCCGTTACACGTCCTCCTTAGTGTCTGTAGACCCAAACCACATGGTCTTGAACATTGACCCCATTCAATCCATGAAGACCAACCTGTAATAAAATAAGTTAAATCATTATTGTTAGTGGAATAACATGCCCCTATTGACTGCTTGTCTTTTAGATCAGTACGTTTTTACAATGTCAAGTCGTCTAGATCAAAGCATAAAAGTAACTGCTACAATGAATATGTCAATTCAATATTTTATCTTAAATGATGAAAGAAAATTAATTAATTGTGTTTTTTTTCAGTTTTAATTGTCATAACAAAGTTAAGGTCACAAGGTGAAGGGACCAGTATAGGAATCCAGTTTAGCTCCATATTCCTAGACCTCTTCACGAGAGGATGAATGGGATCCCCCTCTATATCCGTGCTTTCAAGTGACAAGCGACCTTTAGGTGAAATATTATACACTTGTTCAAATATTACAATGGACAAATCTATATGATGTTGAAAAAAAAGAAAATACACAAAAGTAGAGCACAGTCCTGCAATCACACTGTTAGAGAATGACAGTGGATATCATGAATATTCGCAGATTTTATCATATAGAACGCTGGCTGGGCACACCTTTCCTCTTAAATTAACAAAGGCTTAAATCACAAAATAATATCAATCTATCGATAATACAAACAATTTTCAAACAATATTCATTTTACATAAGTCAAATTTTAAAACTTATTTTGTTTGGACTGCTACACCCTTACTGCATTAAACCCTTTTCAAATTCCGCTTACGGCCTAGGCGACCATGCAATGCCCTCCAACTCAAAATCCTTCTACCATTAATAATGTACAGAAATTGCGTGTAGATATGATTTGTTTTAAAGGTTGTGGACGAAGGGTGAGTACATCAGGGTTACTTATCTGAGCAGAACAGGTGAAATTTCTACGTCTCTGTTTATTTACCTTTCAACGTGAGGATAATTCTCTCTCTCTCTCTCTCTCTCTCTCTCTCTCTCTCTCTCTCTCTCTCTCTCTCTCTCTTGGTTTCATTCTCTCTAATTTCCGGTTATTATTGATGCTGTCTTCGTTATGCATAGTTATCGACATAGTTTATGTATTTGGGGTCTTTTTGTTTTTATCTCATGACATTTATCTAAATTTATCTAAATACATGTATATTCACCAATGAAGTATCTATCAGTTAAGCGATGGCCACAACCCGCCGTTAGTGCTGTCTACGTGCAAAAACGTATGCAAACATTGGGGATCCGCACGGTGTCTGTGCGTTATCAGTACGTGGTCCGTACAGCCTCCATTCGGATTTGCGAACACGCAGACAGGACGTAGCAGTGTTATTGCATGCAGAACTTTTGTTGTGCCCTGTCTGATTCACCAAGAAGTACGATAGGCACGTTGTGAATACGTTGTAAGTACGTGCAACGTTCTTTGCACGTACTTGTCGTGCAAGGGTGTGAGTAACCCGTGTGTTAGCATAACATGTAAGTACAACACCCATACGATAACGCGGAAGACGTACGGAGATTGTACGTTATAAGGAAGTCGAACGCACGTTGTCTGCACGTACGACGTACTTGCCACGTGTGTAGCATATGATGCATGTAATAACACCATATAAGCGTATGTGCGTCGAACTCCTTTCATACTCTTGCCACTTCTTTCCCTGACATGGTCGCGGTAGCACTTTCTATATAGACATACTGTAACCGCAGACAGTGCATATATTTTATATATTGTTTCCGTTTTCGTGCAATTACGTCGACGGCGGGCTCGGCTAGCCAACAGAGGATACTTACTCCTCCCGGTCACCTGTTCCCACCTCTAGCTTGCTAGTTGTACGTCGATGCTCAGCTTGGAGCTCTATTGTTAGTGCTGTTGAGATTATCGTCAGGATCTTCTTTAACTCATTCCTTCCTTGCGTCTTCAGGAAAACGTAGCGTACGTAGCCTCTCCAAACAAGCACGTCTAAAGCACACGCACGTTGGTTTGTGATCAAGGCTTTATTCAGTCTCAAAGTCGAGAAAGCAAGGCAAAATCATTAGAATTTCCATTGGAAAGTTGCGAACCTCGGAATGAGTAACATTCCGAAGTGAGAACAGGTTCCCGGGGAGAGTAAGCTTTTCCTGATTGCATGCAATTTCACTGTTCATACTGGAAAGGGGAATCTGATATGCTAGTATTATAACCCAGTAGCGACCGAAGAACTTTATAGATAATTTCAGCTGTTGTGTAATATAACTCTAGCAAGTGTAGCTTCCTTGCAATCTGTCTGGTTCTATAATGAATTCTTTCATATTTAGAACATGCCCTGGCGTACCGTATGAGCAGAAAAAAACAAAAACGCCATAAGCAGGAGGAAATGGAATATTTGAATTGTGTTCCTTCACGAAAGTTTCCTTTGTGTTTCTGTGGGGCTTGTCTCGTTTTTCATTATTTTATTTTCCCGTGGGGAAGTTCTGTATTGTATTTTTACCAACATTCGTTAGCCTTACGATTGTGGTTTCTGGAATATGACTAAGGCTTTAGTGTTTCCCTTGTATTGAAACATAAGCATATATATTATAAGTTAATGTATTCAATGTGAACAATGTCAATCAGACCATACATTGTCAATATTCAAATATATTTTCTATTACAAGATTTCATTCAAGATCATTATATTGACTTTTTAGATATTCCAGAGAACAGAGGTATTTTACCTGGACATGGTTGGGTGTTACATGACCTTGTCCGAGTTGAAGGTCCTGTGCAAGAGATGCCGAACAGACATCCTCTCGTTTCTATTTCTGTGCCCCCGCCGCATATTTTGTTGCATCCACCGGAAGGAACACTTGACCAGTCCGTCCATTGCATTGTTATCCACCCTGAAAATCTTATGTGACGTTACAATAAAAACGGCAACTTTGGTCTTTATTTGCAAGAAATGAAGGAGGAATTATTTTTGCTATAATTTTGATCTATGACGTTATATTTTATGTGAATTAAGGAATAATTGTACATTGACTGCTTATCATTTCATTACGTCGCTTTTCAATGTTTATTTGCAGCTTTGAAATCGCGTTGCTAGCTACGTTATTTATGACATGCTAAGCGCGTACTTCCAGTTTGTGTTGATACAGGTATCAACAAAATTTCTCGCCCAATTGGAATCGTCGTTTCTTAATAATAACAATAAAAATTGAATTATTGTTGTATATCATTGGAATGAGGAGAGCAAGAACTACTTCCATGCATTGAGAGGTTTCTCTACTTTAATTTTGCAAGGAATAATTAGCCGTTCAGTTATGTTCTATCTCCAAATTTATAAAACTCATAAAATCAAAAATATTCTATAAGCACGTCAGCCAATGAAACCTGTCGATGGGCCAGTAGATAATTTACGTGACTAATGATACAAGTTGTTTTCAGATATCAAAACAGATTCTAAGCTGAAATGATGACTTCAAACATAAATACATGTTTTTATAAACTTATTCTATATAGCAAAGTTCGTCAAAATATGTTTGTATTGGCCATCAGCTCAGTTTATTATTTAAAGTTAGTCAAAATTCTAATAGTTCACAACATTAATGATTTTTTTTATATTTTAGCTAAAAATTTATTCCTAAAATCTCTATACGATTTAAGAACTTAGATACTTTAGGTCTTTGTTTCAAATATAAAAAAAATTAATTTCAAAACTTTGAATTGTTAATTGTAAAACGGACTGTTTGGGTATTTTAAACTTTATACTAAAACTGAAATGTTTAAAACGGTTTTTAAATATTTGAAAGTTTAGGTTTTTACTCAAAAATTTAAAATTTCAAAAGTTAAAAATGTGTTAGATCTTTAAAATTTTAGTCAAAAATTTAAACTTCTTAAAACTCAAAACAATATTAAAAAATTGAAGGCTTTTGGCTAAAATGTTTTTAAAAAATCTTAAATTCCAAAACGTTTTAGAAATTTCAATTGTTTACATGTAGTAGTAAACGGACCGTAGGGTTTATTTAGGAGTTATTAGGGTTTAAATATTTGACCTTAGGTGACCTCTGGCGGGGGCATTTGTGAACTTATCAACAAAAAAAAGGTATAAGAATATCTTTCTATGTTCTTTCTCATGGCCATTGTATTATAACCATGAAAGCAAAGATATTTCTATCAATTGTCTGGAAGTGAAAAAGGGTCAGAATAAAAATGGTATAAAAAAACAACATTGCAATACAATGTAACAGAAAGGATTCCGACCCTTAATAAAGAAATTTAAGCCTGTAACTATGGAAATGTTTCACACTAATGTCTGTACCATGTGTCTATGTCAATCTTTTGACTTCATTTTCGTTTTATTTCCATCTTAACACCTAGAATTTAAAGAAATTTGCTTAATTCATCGCTTTTAGTTAATTTATGGTCTTGTTAATGTCATGTTTCTAAATTGTGAAAGAAATTGAAGAAAAGTATAGGCTAGAATGTTGTATCTCTTTCGCATGTTCTGAATTTCTTACTTCTCGAAATGTTTGCCGACAGAATCGTAAAAATTCAATAAGTTTATACTAAAAAGATCACTCCTGAAGTAGATTTGGTTTCAATTCTTTAAAAAAAGGTTATGATACTTTAAAAAAGGCCATGGTACTGAACTTTGAGATCGAATTTCTCAAACGAAAGTTATTCTAATAGATCAGTTTGGTTTTCAGGCGACGAAATATTCCGCCGAAAGTATGACTTTGATGAAGAAACGAACATGCATTTGAATTCATGACGTCACGCACACTTACTCTGTAAGCCATGAAGACTAAGCCTGCTTTTGTCATAGTGTCATGAGACGGAACTACATTACCTTACGAACAGTTCTTGGGCCGAAAAGTTAGGAAATTAACGAAATGGAGATGAAAATTTTATTTGTCTGGAACAAATGACGTTAACTTGTTAACTGATTCATTAATCAAATAACACGATTGATTTATTTACATGTATCAAATTCTATTTATTGATTTATATCTATTTATTTATTTTCGTTCAAATTTCTTCTGAATAATTTATATATTCCAGGTTGACAGCCACGCGACAAATAAGGCTATTCTCATTTTATTTACGTTTTTCTCTGTGTCGTCTATTTCTCCAATACATCGCCTCGCAATCTGAAAAATGAAAAGTAATATAAAGAGAGGTAATTGTTGATCAAGCTGAAGGTCAGGAGGTTTAAGGAAAAGACATTATTTACAAATGTATAAGAAGTTTACCATATTGTTTTCAATTAAAAATTTGGGTAGATGTATGTTTGTTCAATGAATGCTAGACATTAACGATGGCAACTTTCATTTGATATATACATATTTTTTCTTTACTGTCTGACAGTAGACAATTCATATTTCTTGTCCTGCAATGTTAAAAATGTAAGCTGATTTTTTTTACCAAAGCATTTGTGCTATCTTATGAGCAGTTAAATGCAAGAAGAATTTAATGTAAGTGGTGATGTTACTGCACGAACTGTTTAATTGAAAGGATCACGGACCTTAAGAAAAGGCTATAAAATTTGAAATGAGCTTACACTTTTTTTCAACCACAATTATGTTTAAAAGACAACTTTTCACCCCCTTTCCGTTAATAATACGGAAATGTTCCAACTTTATACCCTCATGAAGAAAACATCAAACCAATTTTCCTGCACCAGACACGTGTTTCGAATTTTCATCAGTGATGCTTCCAGCGGAGCCACCAAAATTCATTTCAGTAGCGCCCTCTTTTATTTTTGGAATTTAGATTTGTAGGTTTTCTTTACATAGAGCGCGCGGCTCCAAATTTCCTGTAGGGTCGATTCATTAGCATATCCATATATAATATATATTCAAAATAGCATTGGAGGGATGATGCTCAGATGTAAGCCTCCATTAATTTCGATGATAATTTTGAATGGATTGATACGTTTTCGAAATAGAAAAATAATATTCATGATGTCAAATCGATTAAGGGATAAAACGAAGCATCTTTCAGGCTACAAAGCTGGGAAGAAGTGATTAATACACTTCTAAAGATCAAGTCACAGGGAACGATTTTAACTACTCCAAACTTCAACAAGAAATAAGTGTTGATATATAACAAAAATCGTTGGCAAAATCACAAAAAAAGTGCATCCATCATCTGTTAGCTTTGATTGAACTATGCACAAAAATGAAGTAGTTTTGATAGATGTCTTCTTAATAAGGTACGAACACTTGCTCTTTATGGCTAATGTGGAGAGTCTGGAAATAGATACACATATTACAAATTCTTCCTGACAAGAAATTAGCCATAAAAGTCCATGTTCAAATCAGAAAAAAAAACAATCTAGTTTCCGTTTTTGTGTTTAACTTTCATTCCCTGGTCATTTTATTCTGATAGTATGACAAGTATGGATAATGACCATATCCCTGTATACAGCGCAAAATCGATAATTCAGAAAATCAGAAACCGAAGGCATACAAAATCAGGATAAAACATGAACCAAAGCAAACAAACAAAAACCTCCACCATATGAAAAGAAGCGAACTCCCGATATAGGAGTGAGATAAGGTGCCCAGGAAGAGTAAGCATCTCCTGCTTGCATGCAACACCCGCCGCTTCAATTCGGTAGAACTGTCACATCCGGTTACTTCCATTTCGGAAGACATAGAGTACAATCTTTGGTTGGATGGTTCAAATGGTCTATGACAGAATATCACCCACCATTCTGGAGAGTGGGACAGCATAGTGTATGACGAGTTCCCCATATCGACCGTAGAGCTTCCTTTACGCTTTTTTTTTCAGATCCCTACATTCTTTGCATTTCTGTAATTATATGTAACTTGCATATGGAATGAATAAATATGTTAAACTAACTTCCTCAGTGACGATGTTAGTCGGTCACAAACATATCCCTGACTGAGAAGCTTATCTGAAAGACGCCTAGCTCTCAGATCAAAATCCGTATATTTGGTACTTGCTCTGGCATAGTGTATCAACTGAGATATGAACACGCCATAAGCAGGCGACGAAGGGATGTTGCCACTCAGAAAAGGAAAGTTTGTAATGCTGAAAATGAAGTCGTCACGTTTGTCATAGAGTGAGGTGTTCATGTGACAATCAGTGTCGTAGGACAACATTATGTCCAAATTGGATGCTGAATTATTTGTCTCTGTAGTTTCTTTGACTTCAAGCTCTGAAGGATAGATACTGCTCAGGTAATCCGCGAATTTTGGATTATTGATGGACAACACATCGACTATGTATCTGTTAGTGAAGTTGAAGTCAGAAGCTAAGTATCTTTTCTCTTCAGAGACCAGAGATTGAATGAATTCAGCTTCGTACGAGTAAAGGAAAACGTCGGCAAGGAGTGGGGCACAATTGGTCCGAATTGGAATTCCGACAATTTGCTTGAAGACACGAACACCTCCCAACTACTGTCTTGATTACTAAATCCAGAGCACCCTGTTTGGGCGATTTAATCTGTCGTCTGAAGAATTTTGTTATAGATTATTGTTTCCGAGAATTGACCTCCATTAGTCGTAACTGAAAATTAACTTCAACTTATCCTATCAGCTGCCTTCAAACCGCAATATGAAAAATAAAATGTCTACGGGAAATTCCCATGTTAATTTCAAGCCGCCGCCATATTGTTCTCTGTGTCAACAATAGTAAACAGTGACGTCTAAGCATCCGGCGTCACACATTTTCAGCGATTTTACTATAGAAAATCCCCGTAGACTTTTTATTTTCTGTCCTATTTCTTACTAAGCTAACGCGCATACAAAACAGTGGTATTTTCTGTTACGACTAAAGGAGAACTATACATTGATATCTTTTTGGAAGATGACATTATCATATTTTTGAGAAAACCCGGAAAACAGGGTGCTCTTGAATTAGTGAACAGGACAGTAAGTATTCTTGATTTGCAGCCAATTATGATGTATCAAACAAACAGACGGAGATAGTAAAATGGTCATTCATATAGGCTGAAATTCGGTTCGTTTATTGATTGGTCAAAAATATTTTTTAGGTTGTTGCCTCTTGACCCTCATCGTTTCCTCTCGTTTGTATGTCTGCAATACTGCTGATATCGTTTATTTTCGTTTCTATGTCCACATTATTACAGATATCGTTTCAACTCGTTTCTATGTCTACATTACTGCTGATAACGCTATCTCGTTTCTATGTCCACATTATTGCAGATATCGTTTCAACTCGTTTGTATGTCTATATTACTGCAGATATCGTTTTCATTTCGTTTCTTTGTCTACATAATTGCAGATATCGTTTTCATCTCGTTTCTTTGTCTACATAATTGCAGATATCGTTTTCATCTCGTTTCTATGTCTACATAATTGCAGATATCGTTTGTTCTCGTTTCTATGTCTATATTACTGCAGATATCTTTTCCTCTGGTTTCTATGTCTACATTACTGCAGATATCGTTTCCTCTCGTTTCTGAAGAGTCGTTTCTAGAATTCTTTGTTTAATTTAATTTTTTATTTACGTTTTGTAGGTTGGGTTTTTTTTTTCTTGGTCTTTTCATTTTCGTGTTATGTGTTTGAGAGTTCTATTAGAATATCTTACCTAAAGTTAAAATGTTCATCAGAATAAAGATACCATAGATCCAAACCTTCATCTTGCCACGAAGTTGTTCAGACTCTAAGCTGCAGATTAATAAAATTCATATCTTTCTTTATAAATAATTTGTTGTGGTTTTAAGGTTTGGCAACAGATCTGGTCCATGCTGCATATTTATCTTTTCCTAATTGATGCTATAAATCTGAAGACGTGTAACATTTGTACGACATGGTGAGTGTCCCTGCTGGTTGATCAGGAGTCCCCAAGGGCACATATACCCAACTCCGATCAATTACGGTTGACTTTTTTTAAAGCATTCATAATTTCCGTTCACAATTTGTTTTCATAATTCGTGAAAAGGTGAGTAAATCATACCCCACCAAACCTGCTTCGCATTTCGGTATTTTTTTTTTACTTTCACATTTCTTGGCCATATTTCATTGTTTGGATTTAGGATCATTGACGACAGTTAAGTACCCGAAACGTACATGTCTGGTTTGGTCCATGCTTCATATTTATCTTTTCTTAAATGATGCTATATGAAATTCGTAGACGTGTAACATTCATATTCGATTTGTTTTTCGTGTACGGCGTCGTTCCATTCATTCAATTTGACCTTATTTTGATAACAGATATATACAAATCTAGATCTAAACATAAAAAAGATTCCCTGTCTCTTTTTTCCCTTTGATTTTTTATTAAATATACATTTCAAAGATTATTAATAAAGAAAGAAACATTCCTAAATATGAAATTTATCTCTTTCTATTGAAAAGATTTGTTGTTTTAAATTTTGTCAACACATGTAATATTCGATGAGCATTTTGATGTGATGTGTATGCCCCCCCCCCCCCCCCCCCGCAACGGGGAGAGAAATATTGTTTTTGCCTTTGCGTCAATCTGCCCGTCTGTCAAACATCATGTCCGGGCTATATCTTCTGAACCGTTTGTCCGATCACTTTCATATTTTAGTATGTTGTTGCTTATGACTTGAAAATTTCGCATCACCAAGGTCAAGGTCACTTTGTATATTTTTAATGAAATCATACATGCATTCCTGTCCGGGCTTTATCTCTTGAACCCATTACCCGATCACTTTCATCCCCTCCTTTGTTTCATATTTAAGTATGTTGTTGCTAAAGACTTTTGAAGGTTTAGCATCACATTAACCCAAGGTCATGTGACCAAGGTCAAGGTCACTTCGTTCATTTTTAATGAAATTATACATTCATTCCTTACCGGGTCATAACTCTTGAACCCTTTTGTCGATCATTTCATAATTTAGTAAGTTGTTGTTTATGACCCGAAGCTTACAAATCACCTTGACCTAACGTCATGTGACCAAGGTCAGTCAGTACATTTTTCATGAAATTGTACATTCATTCATGTCCGGGCTATATCTCTTGAACCGTTCACCAGATCACATCCATATTTTAGTATGTTGATGCTTATGGCCCAAAGGTTTAACATCACTTTAAGGTCATGTGGTCAAGGTCTAATGAAATTGTACATACATTCATGTCACGGCTATATTTCTTGAACTGTTTACCGAATCGCTTTCAAATTTTGTTGTTGCTCCTGGCTATATCTTGTGAGTTCTCTATCCAATCATTATTTCAGTCTGTTGTTGCCGATGATCCATAGATTTCAGACCACCTTTATCCAAGGTTATGTGACCAAGGTCAAGGTCACCTAGTATGCTTATAATGAAGTAGTATATGCTCATCATGTTCAGGCTATAGCTCTTAAAACAATATAATGAATAATTTTCATGTTTTAGTATGATGTTGTCCATGACTCAAAGGGTTCACGTCATCTTGCCCAAGGTCATGTGACCAAAGTCAATGTACATAAGGGGGAAGGAGGGAGGGAGAAGACATCTGGGGGTTTTTTCTGAAAAACATTTTTTAATTTGATTTGGTCTTAACTATGGTGTCCTATTGATGACATCATATTTACATTTCTAGATAAGAATACAAGTCAGTCCGCAATCTCTCCTCTAATTTTTTTTTTTCAAATATGATTGCTGGTTTTGCATATGATTTGTTTTTTTTTTATTATTATTTGCAACTTAATGCCAATCTCTCTCTTGACAGGACCAGGTCATGATTTAAAAAAACTAAGTTCAATGTTCTCTGAAGAAACAAAGAACAGAATACGAAAGATCCCATGATACATGTACACACTCTTGAATGTCATTCATAAATAATTCGGATCATGGAAAAAATGGAACAAAACAGTTAGATAAGCAAATAATTAGATGATATTACTGTTATTACAATTCAAAATATTATATACAGGACCTTCATTTACTGTTTAGAGCCTTAGTCAGTAGCAATGTGGAAAGAGAAACTATCATTTGTTATCAAGGGGCTGTTATTTAAGAAGTAAGTAAAATCAAGGGCACTAACATGTAACAATTATTGATCTTTTACTATCCTGGACCAAAAGCATTTATCATCCTATATTGCTACATGCAAACAAAAGAACATACATAATCTCTATTAAGAATTAAGAATAAAGGATCTAGACACTGAACTAACAGCACTGCCCCTTTTGCTGTTTTATTTGTGTTACCCAATAATTGTGAGCTCTCGAGGCCGTTGGGTGACCTGACAAGTCAGAATGTACACACGAAATCCGGATAAGAACACCATTTGCTTCTTATGTGACAGATGACCGTCCTTAGGCGGCAACCGGTAGCCTATTGTTATGCTCCCTGAAAAACATTCGGGAGAGCATATAGTCGCCGTCGTGTGTCTGTCCGTCCGTCCGTCCAAGCTCATATCTCCGAAACCCAACATTAGAAGTTGATCATATTCCACACAAATGTTACATAGGATAGATCGTAAGGGACAAAGGTCACTGAAGGTCAATTATTAAAAGGCAAGGTCATTTTCAGGCTATAGATAGCTATAGAAAAAGTTTAGAAATTTATTAAAAATATATCTCAATTCGAAATGGTTTGAAATTTGGTTTATCAAAGGAAAAAGACATATTTATTTATAAATGTAGCGGATTTTAAGATTTTTATTGCATTGGCTAGATATTGTTTACCAAAAACAGAGGGCACTATAAATGACTTAACTTCTGGGGGATAATTTGTTTAAAAATCACACTGTTTTGCATGATGTGGGATTTCAGACAATAGACAATATATTAGGGTTAAAGTTCAAGGTCATTTACGGTCATTTCTGAAGGGTCAAAGATACTCAGAAAATCAAACTTTTGGTATAAAAATTATTTTATTCAGGGAGCACCCATCAGTTTTACTGATTTTGTCATTTTCATGTGTAATCTTTAGTCTACTTTGTCCCTTTGGTGCCTCATGTTGAGCTTGTCCACTGCGTGTTTTCGCATTTGGGTGTTTCGGTGTTTTACTACGGGTGTTGCAACCGAGTCCTTTCGGAAACCCCATCATTTCTTGTTTACCGATCTGGTTTGATTCTTTTGATCCAGTCTCGAGACAAGTATACGTGGAGTTAGAGTTTACATACACTTCTCTCGAGATGACGGTAGGACCAATGATCCGAATTTACTATTGATGATCGTACTTCAAGAGTGTTTACATGTATCATGATTGTGGTATTTTGTTTTTCTGTTCTTCGTGACATTAAGGTCGTGTCAGTCATTTGTTTCCCCTTATAAATCGTTTAATCCATTCTTTCTAGAGTGAATACCATTGAGATTGCGAATGAATAAATTCGGACTTTTCTTTTATTTCGTTTAAGCATCTTTAATACATATAATATCAAATAATGAGTGGTTATTGATATTTTCCTATATCATTTTATGAATAAAATGTGTTGCCTAGTATAAATGTAAGAGACTACAAATCGTTTATATATAAAGTATTGGCCAGATGTATAGAATCAATATTGCAACAAACTAGGATGGTACTTGATGAAACTTTACTTAACAAGCGGCATCAATTTTAACACATATGTCTGCTTCTGGTCCTTCCTCTAACCTCTAAATCTAAATGATTTAGACGAATGGACGCTTCTTAGCTCACACAAGCGAAAGTCAAGTAAGCAATTGCCATAATGCGGCGTCCATCGTCCGTCGTCGTTAAACTTTAACAATTTCACAAAACCTTAAAGTAGGCCTTTCAACTAAATTTTAAAATCCAAGAATTTTCCTTTGAAAGTGTTTCACGACTTTTGTATCTGTGTCTGAATAGCAATAAGGAACTTTGAAATTAGAAAAACATGGTAATTATCGAAAAATAATTAATTTCTCTTACCGAATTTCAAATGAAATCTTCTTAAGAAGGGAGGCAATCCAAACTGTAAAATTTGACGAACATTTGATTCCCGGGACTCATCTTGAGTAACCGAGTTTAACGGGGTCCTTTAAAATATGAAACGCACAAGAAACGAAATGAAAAGTAACCAAACGAAATAAATTTGTTATTATTATATTTTTTTTGACAAAGAATAAAAAAAACGTAGTGGTAAACGACGCAGACATCATAGAAAATGCCCTGTAAAATTCAATTTCAGGTTCGTGTGATCATTGAACTTACTTAATCAAAGTTTATGAAAAATTTGAAATCAAACGGTATTTAATACAAGTTTTTCACAAAAGCAAACAAAACAATTTTTTTTTAAAAAAGTGAAAATTTCACGATTTTCAGATTTCTAAATTGAGTTGAGGGGAAAAATAATCTGAGGTACTAAATGAATACACTACATTTGAGATATCCCTATTCTTTTTTGCGTGGATGTTTTGCTTTAGACATGTAAAAGAAACGTCCATATCGTCATGATTCTTCACTTTGAAAACAAACTCAAGTATCTATAATACAGCTTCATGCAGGGATAACTAGAAGGATAGGAGGGGGAGGGTTTTTCCCATCCCATATTTCACTGAACAATTACTGGTCGACATCGGTTTTCTTATTTTCAAGTTTAAAAGCCTAGCAAAATTTGCTCAAAACATCGATTGCGTACGTAGTTCTTTCTTCAAAACATGTTTTTTTTCTAATTGATGTAAGAAACTTTTTTTCTTTCTTCTCCGCAAAAAGTTTTTAGAGGTGGGGGGGGGGAATGGTCAGCCTATCCAAAACATGATTTTGAAAAAAAAAACTGAAGAAAAAAATTGAACTCACACATAGAGTCACAGAACATTCTGGTTCAGATAAGTTCGGTTAATGACTCGAAATGAAATTTCGTCATTAATAGGTACTGGAAAACGAGTTTTTTTCTACATTCATGGTTTGTGTCCAAAAGTAGGTGCATGTACCGATAATCGCAAATAATCGATTATTGCTTGATAGTTGATTCTGATAGTCGATTATGACTCTCAATAATCGATTACATGTATATACGTGATCGATTTAAAGATCGAATCTTTAATGAAAAGGTTTCAAGTTGAATTGTCTGATGTTATGTAAAATATAGTGACGTGATATAAAGAAAGAATCTTTATGAAAAGGTTTCAAGTTGAATTGTCTCAAGTTGTGTTAAGTAACAGGCGTCCAGCCCCTCGCATATTCTATCAAACGAACGACTAAAAGGCTATGTACAGAGTAGTCTTCTATTTCATGGTTGTTTTGAGGTAAAAGGAGTTTATTACCAAAGCTGAACAGCAAAAAAAAAATAAATAAAAAATAAATAAATAAATAGATAAAAATAAATAAATAAATAGATAAAAAAAAGTTAAATAATTAAAGTATAGCCCATCAAGTTCTTTTTTTTTTCAGTTGAGTTTAAAAAGAAGTAAACTTTCCTGTCTTTTTTTTTTTAGAAAAGGAGAGGTACTGAAACATTGTGCCTAAAAAATAAATATATGAATAAGTAAAACCTGACTCTTTTTTCCAGAAAAAAAGGGGGTTTTTTTATGTCATTTAAGTGATCAAGTGTATAAATATTAACATATGAAGTGCTGCAGTAATCATTGTCTTTTCAGACTGAGAGTAAATGGAACAAATCTGCGTAACGTATTAATAACCGATAAAATCGCATCGGATAGCCAAATGATTGATTATGAAGGCTCTGCCGATTCATCATCATTTATGATTTTGAAAAAAATATAAAATCTGGAGAAAAAATCTCTTCCTTTTTTGTAAATTCAAATGGGGAAGGGGAGAGGGTTCGGACTTATCCCTAACCCATCACCCGCTAGATCCGCGCTTACAAGTGACGAGCGGAATTTTGAGTAAACGTTAATACTAAACTCATAAAAATGTATACATAGCGATGTATAAATCTATAAAATATTGAAAAAAAAGGTAGGGAAGTAGAGCACAGCCCTAACACCATTAGAAATGGACCAGTGGCAGATCTAAGATTTCAGGATTTTAGAAAGGGGGCTTTGGCGAAGAAAATATTGTTCACCGAAAATCTGACGAGCAAAGAAAAAAAGGACCCCAACCGGGGATGGGGTGGGGTTGGTTACAGTCCAACTTGAAAGAATTTTGTTCAAAGAAAAACTGGTAAGCAAAAAAAAAAAAAAAAAGGAGGGGGGAAGTAATGGAGGGGATTGACATACACGTGTTCTCATACATGTATCTCCCTCTGGAGTCCTTTCAAATGAATTATATTTATGCTATAATTAAGTGATATAGGTGAGCGATAGCGAGCGAGCGAGTATTTACTGCATCTGGAGTGAAATGTCAGAAAATGTCTTTATCTATTCTCTATTTCTTTTTAGGGAGAAAGGGTACATCGAAAAGCTGTATTATTTTGAATTGATCATATACATTAAAGTGGTAAAAACTGGAGAGCTAGCGAATGTTTTTTTAAAAATCGTTCAAAAAAGATGGTCAAAATTTATCAATAACTTTTTTCATTGCATAATATTCATATTTTTAAAATCAAATTTTGAAATTTACAATCCCCCTTAACCCCCTATAGATATGGCAGCGATCAATTCAATCACAATAGCAAAAACAAAACATAAAAGATAGAAAGCAGAATGCATTGTAAAATCTGAATCGGATGCGCGAAAGTTCCCACTAGCCTTATCCGAATAATTAACTTTAGGTTGAAAGGGGGAAGGTGGGCCCCCCTGCCTCCCCCCCCCCCCGGACGGCCTCCTCCTCCCTCTAAATGCACATAATGCAGATACTATTTGTTTTAAAGATTGTGGACGAGGGGAAATTGCATCAGTTCCACTTGTCTGAGCAGTACAGCTGAAATCTATATCAATTTCATTTATACGTCTTTTTGTTTTAGGGTTGGGGTAATTGCCGTCTATTTTTGCGTAATATTGAAATAATATTTCAATGTTATGGATAATCCTGCGCTCTGTAAACCTATGGCTCACAGGTTATTGGTGTAGTTCGCGTTGTGTATTAATCAGTCATTTTCAAAAGTATAAACAGAAGTCCGAATAAAAGTTCTAAATTTATTTAAATCGTAACATCTTAATCATAGCGGTATCAGAGCGCAACTTAAACTAAAAGTTAAAAACTAAAACTAAAACTGGTCGGCAAAACGATGCGCCGAGTATATATGTGGATGACTGAAAATTGCTAACACCTGCACGAAATAATAAGTAATTGGTTTTTGATTAAAAAGACATTTTGGAAATTAGATTCTTCCAAATACAGAACAATAATGGCTTTTACGGGGCGATTTCCAATTAGCTTTCAATTAACTCGTACGGAAAACAAAGACTAAAGTACTTGCAGGTGTGCAAATTACTACAGTGTTTTCAGCATCGTGGGAATCAAATTAAACAGATTACAGAATTTACAAACTAGAATTTAATTGTCTCAATATGAAGTTCAAACTTAAAGTCAAGAAATTAAGTTATAATGATTCCCCTTTTACTATAGAAAACTCAAGTTAGCAATTTCCATATACATGTAACTAATTAATATGAATAATTAATTAGCTTAATTATTGTGGGGGAGAGGCCATATGGTTACAATACTCCCCCACTTAAGAAAATAACCAAGATTCAAATCGTTTGAATTTCAACCAATCATGAACTATAAGATAACTTTCAATTATCATCCAAAACCTTGTGAATCTGTTATAATACTTGGTTATTTTCTAAACGCATGGCCTTGACACCACAATAATGCATAACTCAATGAAATATCATCAGGGTTCACTCTTAGTATCGCAATTGAAATTATATCAAATTAAAGAACATGGAATTAAAGTCTTTGCATGTCGAGTTCTTTTTCACTGTTCTCAAAGAGTGACCCGACTTTCATCTAATTTGCAATGTTCACTGTCAATCACCTTCAAAAGAAATACATTTTCCAAGGCCAATATACGTACCTAAACATTCATTATATATAATAAGCAATATACAAAAGCAATTATCAATATTAAACATGAATAAGGAGCATAAATGATAATACATATATTTAGTATTAAACATTTACTCTGCTTTTTTCACTAAAACACAACACCGGTTTAATTCACTTCTTTAACTTTTTACGGCCGTTCATCTTGGTTTTGGTTCCGTACGTCTTATATTTCGTCTACGGTCCTTCTTCGTGAACTTTGTAACCTCCGTGGAGTATAACGAATGATTCGGACCTCTTTGTCGTCTACTTGGTTTGGTAAACCAATAATCATCGAATCGTCATCTGTTTCGTCTTCTTCCTCCATCCGGAATTTGGAGTTTATCTTCCATCTGGACCCTGCTTTAACGCATCTTGGTGTTAGTGACGTTACCAAGATCTTCCCGTAATCTGGATGACGCCATGCACCCAGAAAAGCGACGGGGTATTCATTGCTCTCATTTAAAGCGTCGAACAAGCAGGTCATTAAGTGCAAAATGTTCAATATGATTCTGCAATCTTCAGTTTCGCTATGACAGATTTCACTCTGTCATATAATTTGCGAAATAATGTTCCTTTTTGTATAGTGACGGGCTGGTTTGACATCCGGCCACACGGATAACATCGTGCACAGAGATACCTGACGTCACTGCTTCGGACTTCTTTTCTGCTACCGTCTGATTTGATTTAATGTCTTGTTGATAAACCTGCACGCTTATTTGTCTCTCGTATCACACAACAGGCGATTCCAATAACTGAGGAGCTAATTAAAGTTCAAGGGTAAACTGCACATCTGGAACTTTACTATTTATCTCGTATCGTCGTCTTCTCCCAGCGATAAAAGTATAAAGTCTGCATCATTATTACACTGATAAGTTTCACATCACTGTCTCTGGTTACAGGTAGTTTATGACACCGGATTTTCTCTGTACCTCTAATTGACCATAATTTTGAATTTACAAAAATGATTTAGATGCCTGTACCAAAACTGAATAAATGATTTCCAAAATGATACTTTTATCAATGTTTAGAAAAAGAAAATTTCATTTTGAAAACTTTGTAAAATTATACTTATGACTTTATACATATGAAAAATGCAGGCTTCTGAATATATTTTCTAAAAAGTAATACAAAAATTTAAGTTATAAAAGTGAAGCAATTAAAACTTTTTTTTTTTTTGAAATTCTGAAATGAAATACATTGTCTATGTATGTCGCTAGTCAAACGTTAATGTCTCAGCGTAGTGATTACTCATTGATACTACACATCTGCAGCCGATAAGAAACTATAGACCGTCAATGAAATTCCAACACAGGGGAAAGGGCAACAAAGGTCAATATCATTAGCGCTCATTGGCTGAGGGGTGAGAACTGTAACCCAAATGAAGGTCAATTATGATTAATCCTGCGCCAAACCAGCAAAATCCAGTGAGAAACTACAAACAAAGAGTAAATCTTTACACTTACAGTGAATTATCCAGGGATTTTGTATTATTTTTATCATTATTTCAGATTCAATCTCTTTATTGTATTAATTTACATACTGTTTTATGTGTTATTCAAATTTATAATAATTTGTAGTACGTTTATTATTTTTATTTTTTTAATTTTTATCGCTTCCATTCTCCTCCCTTTCTTTAAATAAAAAAATAGGGGTTTTTTTTAATCGTACTTTTTCGACCTTAATTTCCTTTTTTCTTGTTTATCGTCTATTATGCAGATATATTAAGGTTTTGAGAAGTCATGTATTTTGTCATCGCAAAAAGGTTTTTCATTAACAGCTGGGGATCGAAGGATGGGGTATTTTCAACAATTTTATGTTGGGAAGCCTTTGTAAATTGTAAGAAACTCGTGTCCGGTTTCTCCGAAATGGCATCAATTTCCATCTGTTCCTCCTCACGATTCTCTTCGGGAGTCAGCGGTAGGCTTAATGTTGGAGGATCTGAACTTATTGTCGTGTTTTCGTCCATGTCCGTACGTGTCTCGGACATAGCACGAGTCCTTAATCGTCTCCGAAGCTCCATTAGTGGAATATCATCTTCGTCAGACGAACCATCCCTTTCTTGGATTCTGTGTCGTATTGCGATAGCTTGAGGTTCAGATTCCTCATCATCACTGTCTGTTTGTTCTGGTGGGATTACATACGTCGTTTTACGTAGGATGTTTCCTTCAGAATCTCTCGGAATTTTCCATTCGTCAATCTTAGCTGGCCTTAAATGTCGAGCATGTGCCTTTGTAGTATTGCCATCAAGCTGATTTTTCACAATGAACGAAAGTGGTCCCGTTTGATCGATAATCCGGTAGTAAGGTTGCCACTTCACATCAAGTTTGCTATCCCTTCTGTGGTTCCGCAAATACACCGGGTCTCCTACCTGGAAATTTTCTTCCTTGCAATTTTTGTCTGCGTACTTTTTCTGCTTCTTTTTCGCTTCTTTCATGTTCCTGTGAACTAATGTAAAAGCTTTATGCTGTTGTTGAAGAGCTACTTTGTGTTGGTCTTCACCCACATATCTACGTCTTGGCTTCAAAATGGTGTCCAAAGGAAGTACTACGTCTCTGTTGTACAGCAGGAAGTACGGAGAAAATTTTGATGACTCGTTTACATGAAACCTAATGGCAGCTAGCGTCTGATTCAAGTACAAGTCCCAGGTTTGAACGTCTTCCTGAATTTGTTTGGACATGACATCATGAAGAGTTCTGTGGAATCTCTCAACCTTTCCGTTTGCTTGGGGACTGTAATATGAGGTTTTGATGTGATGTATGTTCATAGTATCCAAAGTTTCCTGTACTTTCCTATTGACGTTTTCTGTTCCGTTGTCTGATACAATCTCGAGCGGACAACCAAATCTTGGGAATATTTCTTCCAAAATCAGATGTACAATTCGATCTGCTGACTTGTCCGGCACGGGAAATGCCTCTGGCCACCCTGAATAAACGTCTATGAAGGAAACTATGTATTTATTGCCAGATAATGTCGTCGGATATGGTCCTGATAGATCCAGTCCAATCTTTGCGAAAGGATAAGGGGGCACCTCGGTTTCCTTGAGAGGCGGTTTTGATTTCCTTGAGCTCCTTGTCTGACATGTGACACATTCCTCGATGTAGGCGTGTATTTTCTTGTACATATTTGGAAAGAAGTACTTTAGACGAATGGAATCGTACGTCTTGTCTACTGCCATGTGTCCGAGTTGATCATGATACTGTCTGAGGACGACTGTCTCCATCTCTTGAGGTATATACAGTCTTAGCCTTGGATCCTCAGAGTCAGGTTGGGAAAGGTAGTAAAATAGTCCCTCTTTTTTGTCTTCAAAATAGTGCGTCTGTTCGGCTTTTGTAGCTGTTCCTTTCCTTAATCTGTTCTTCAGCTTGACAACGTCTTGGTCTTTTTCTTGCTCCTCTTTCAGGTTAAACTCCTCAGGTAAATCTGAGATAGCTTTGGTCACCTCGTTGTGGTCTTCAACGTGACAATTGGCAAAGTCTCTAGGATTAAACTCGTTTGAGTTTATAACTCCAATCTCAAAAGTCCTATCGTCGATATCAGGTTCATTGTCGGATTTCTTAGACCTTTGTGATGTCTTAGTGTGTGGAATCCGTGATAATAGATCTGCACAGTGATTATCCTCGCCTTTGACATACTCGATTTTACAATTGTACCCAGCGATGCTCAGAGCCCAAAGCTGTATTTTCTTGTTATGCATTGGCGTGTCTAACAGATACTTCAAAGGTTTGTGGTCCGTCTTGATTGTGAATTGTGCTCCGTGTAAATAGTGATCTAACTTCTGCAGTGCATAATGAATGGCAAATGCTTCTTTTTCTATAGTTGACCATTTTGTCTGTGTATGGCTAAGTTTGTGAGACAGGAAGTAAATTGGTTTTTCTTCTCCCTCGTCAGTTTCTTGAGTGAGACACGCACCTACACAATTGTTACTTGCGTCTGTATATAAAACATATGGTTTGTTGGTGTCTGGGTATGCCAGGAGGGGAACTACTGTGAGGCTGTCTTTCAGGAAATCGAAAGCATTTTGGCATTCAACGGTCCATTTGAATCTTGCATATTTCTTGGTTAAATTTATGAGAGGCACCGCTATCTTTGAGAAATTTGGTACAAATCTTCGATAGTAGCTGCACATTCCGATGAATCCACGGATTTCTCTTACATTCTTGGGAACAGGTAAGTCCTTAATGGCTTCCACTTTCTTAGTATCTGGAGCTATTCCATCCTTGTTGATTACAAATCCTAGGTATTCCGTTTCCTCTTTGAAGAAAGCGCATTTCTTGAGTTTGAGCTTAAGGTTGTGTTGTCTTAGTCTGTTGAATACTTCCTGTATGTGTCGCACGTGTTCCATGGGGTCGTCCTTGGTAAAGATCAGTATGTCATCTAAGTATGCCATTGCGAATCCCTCACATCCTTGTAGGACGATATTCATAAGTTCCTGGAATACAGCGGGAGCATTACTCAGGCCAAATGGCATCCTGTTGAATTCAAAAAGTCCTCTATGACAGGCAAATGCGGTCTTTTCCTTGCTACTTTCATCCAACGTTACTTGCCAATAACCGTGTCTCAAGTCTAGCGTTGTAAAATATTTTGCATTCCCTATCAGAGATAAGATGTCATCAATCAATGGTAGGGGAAAAGAAATCGGTTTTACGATCTTGTTGAGAGTTCTAAAGTCGACACACATTCTGTCACTACCATCCTTTTTCTTTGCAACAACTAAGGGAAATGACCATGCAGATTGTGACCTTTGAACTACCTTAGCTTCTAACATTTCGTCTAAGGCCTTGTCAATGATTTTTCGTTTATTCAATGGCGTCCGGTATGGTCTATTCTTGATCGGAGGGTGGTTTCCTGTTTCTATTTTCATCTGCACTGTCCTTGTTCCTCCAAGATCTGAGTCACTCTTTGCTATTAGATCCTTGTTTTTCTTTAGTAACTTGACGATGTCAGGACGTCTATTTTCAGGTACAGATAGATCCTCCAAGTCTGACCTCTTAGCCTTAGGTTCATCGATTTCCATTGGTTCTTCCTCGTCCAATGAGGAGACATCTTGAGGGGTCAAAGGTCGTGCCCTTCCTACTACGCTTCCTCTGCGCAGTCGGTAGCACTTGTTTGTCTCGTTGACAATTAAAACGGGTACCTTAAAAGGTGACTTGACTCTGTTCACGGACTCCTTCAGTGTTAGACCAGGTTCATCCATGATACATCCGGGTTCAAAGTTCGTGACCTCTAGAAGTCTAGAATCGGATAATTGGAAGCCTTTCTGTAACTTAACGTGACATATAACGGCTGTTTGCGGCTTTATAACTGTCTTTTTATGTAGCCTTAAAATCGAACAAATATGGTTATCTTCGTCGAGTTTTACGTACGTTTTTCTTACTCTTGTGATAAAAGTGAAGCAATTAAAACTTTTTTTTTTTTTGAAATTCTGAAATGAAATACATTGTCTATGTATGTCGCTAGTCAAACGTTAATGTCTCAGCGTAGTGATTACTCATTGATACTACACATCTGCAGCCGATAAGAAACTATAGACCGTCAATGAAATTCCAACACAGGGGAAAGGGCAACAAAGGTCAATATCATTAGCGCTCATTGGCTGAGGGGTGAGAACTGTAACCCAAATGAAGGTCAATTATGATTAATCCTGCGCCAAACCAGCAAAATCCAGTGAGAAACTACAAACAAAGAGTAAATCTTTACACTTACAGTGAATTATCCAGGGATTTTGTATTATTTTTATCATTATTTCAGATTCAATCTCTTTATTGTATTAATTTACATACTGTTTTATGTGTTATTCAAATTTATAATAATTTGTAGTACGTTTATTATTTTTATTTTTTTAATTTTTATCGCTTCCATTCTCCTCCCTTTCTTTAAATAAAAAAATAGGGGTTTTTTTTAATCGTACTTTTTCGACCTTAATTTCCTTTTTTCTTGTTTATCGTCTATTATGCAGATATATTAAGGTTTTGAGAAGTCATGTATTTTGTCATCGCAAAAAGGTTTTTCATTAACAGCTGGGGATCGAAGGATGGGGTATTTTCAACAATTTTATGTTGGGAAGCCTTTGTAAATTGTAAGAAACTCGTGTCCGGTTTCTCCGAAATGGCATCAATTTCCATCTGTTCCTCCTCACGATTCTCTTCGGGAGTCAGCGGTAGGCTTAATGTTGGAGGATCTGAACTTATTGTCGTGTTTTCGTCCATGTCCGTACGTGTCTCGGACATAGCACGAGTCCTTAATCGTCTCCGAAGCTCCATTAGTGGAATATCATCTTCGTCAGACGAACCATCCCTTTCTTGGATTCTGTGTCGTATTGCGATAGCTTGAGGTTCAGATTCCTCATCATCACTGTCTGTTTGTTCTGGTGGGATTACATACGTCGTTTTACGTAGGATGTTTCCTTCAGAATCTCTCGGAATTTTCCATTCGTCAATCTTAGCTGGCCTTAAATGTCGAGCATGTGCCTTTGTAGTATTGCCATCAAGCTGATTTTTCACAATGAACGAAAGTGGTCCCGTTTGATCGATAATCCGGTAGTAAGGTTGCCACTTCACATCAAGTTTGCTATCCCTTCTGTGGTTCCGCAAATACACCGGGTCTCCTACCTGGAAATTTTCTTCCTTGCAATTTTTGTCTGCGTACTTTTTCTGCTTCTTTTTCGCTTCTTTCATGTTCCTGTGAACTAATGTAAAAGCTTTATGCTGTTGTTGAAGAGCTACTTTGTGTTGGTCTTCACCCACATATCTACGTCTTGGCTTCAAAATGGTGTCCAAAGGAAGTACTACGTCTCTGTTGTACAGCAGGAAGTACGGAGAAAATTTTGATGACTCGTTTACATGAAACCTAATGGCAGCTAGCGTCTGATTCAAGTACAAGTCCCAGGTTTGAACGTCTTCCTGAATTTGTTTGGACATGACATCATGAAGAGTTCTGTGGAATCTCTCAACCTTTCCGTTTGCTTGGGGACTGTAATATGAGGTTTTGATGTGATGTATGTTCATAGTATCCAAAGTTTCCTGTACTTTCCTATTGACGTTTTCTGTTCCGTTGTCTGATACAATCTCGAGCGGACAACCAAATCTTGGGAATATTTCTTCCAAAATCAGATGTACAATTCGATCTGCTGACTTGTCCGGCACGGGAAATGCCTCTGGCCACCCTGAATAAACGTCTATGAAGGAAACTATGTATTTATTGCCAGATAATGTCGTCGGATATGGTCCTGATAGATCCAGTCCAATCTTTGCGAAAGGATAAGGGGGCACCTCGGTTTCCTTGAGAGGCGGTTTTGATTTCCTTGAGCTCCTTGTCTGACATGTGACACATTCCTCGATGTAGGCGTGTATTTTCTTGTACATATTTGGAAAGAAGTACTTTAGACGAATGGAATCGTACGTCTTGTCTACTGCCATGTGTCCGAGTTGATCATGATACTGTCTGAGGACGACTGTCTCCATCTCTTGAGGTATATACAGTCTTAGCCTTGGATCCTCAGAGTCAGGTTGGGAAAGGTAGTAAAATAGTCCCTCTTTTTTGTCTTCAAAATAGTGCGTCTGTTCGGCTTTTGTAGCTGTTCCTTTCCTTAATCTGTTCTTCAGCTTGACAACGTCTTGGTCTTTTTCTTGCTCCTCTTTCAGGTTAAACTCCTCAGGTAAATCTGAGATAGCTTTGGTCACCTCGTTGTGGTCTTCAACGTGACAATTGGCAAAGTCTCTAGGATTAAACTCGTTTGAGTTTATAACTCCAATCTCAAAAGTCCTATCGTCGATATCAGGTTCATTGTCGGATTTCTTAGACCTTTGTGATGTCTTAGTGTGTGGAATCCGTGATAATAGATCTGCACAGTGATTATCCTCGCCTTTGACATACTCGATTTTACAATTGTACCCAGCGATGCTCAGAGCCCAAAGCTGTATTTTCTTGTTATGCATTGGCGTGTCTAACAGATACTTCAAAGGTTTGTGGTCCGTCTTGATTGTGAATTGTGCTCCGTGTAAATAGTGATCTAACTTCTGCAGTGCATAATGAATGGCAAATGCTTCTTTTTCTATAGTTGACCATTTTGTCTGTGTATGGCTAAGTTTGTGAGACAGGAAGTAAATTGGTTTTTCTTCTCCCTCGTCAGTTTCTTGAGTGAGACACGCACCTACACAATTGTTACTTGCGTCTGTATATAAAACATATGGTTTGTTGGTGTCTGGGTATGCCAGGAGGGGAACTACTGTGAGGCTGTCTTTCAGGAAATCGAAAGCATTTTGGCATTCAACGGTCCATTTGAATCTTGCATATTTCTTGGTTAAATTTATGAGAGGCACCGCTATCTTTGAGAAATTTGGTACAAATCTTCGATAGTAGCTGCACATTCCGATGAATCCACGGATTTCTCTTACATTCTTGGGAACAGGTAAGTCCTTAATGGCTTCCACTTTCTTAGTATCTGGAGCTATTCCATCCTTGTTGATTACAAATCCTAGGTATTCCGTTTCCTCTTTGAAGAAAGCGCATTTCTTGAGTTTGAGCTTAAGGTTGTGTTGTCTTAGTCTGTTGAATACTTCCTGTATGTGTCGCACGTGTTCCATGGGGTCGTCCTTGGTAAAGATCAGTATGTCATCTAAGTATGCCATTGCGAATCCCTCACATCCTTGTAGGACGATATTCATAAGTTCCTGGAATACAGCGGGAGCATTACTCAGGCCAAATGGCATCCTGTTGAATTCAAAAAGTCCTCTATGACAGGCAAATGCGGTCTTTTCCTTGCTACTTTCATCCAACGTTACTTGCCAATAACCGTGTCTCAAGTCTAGCGTTGTAAAATATTTTGCATTCCCTATCAGAGATAAGATGTCATCAATCAATGGTAGGGGAAAAGAAATCGGTTTTACGATCTTGTTGAGAGTTCTAAAGTCGACACACATTCTGTCACTACCATCCTTTTTCTTTGCAACAACTAAGGGAAATGACCATGCAGATTGTGACCTTTGAACTACCTTAGCTTCTAACATTTCGTCTAAGGCCTTGTCAATGATTTTTCGTTTATTCAATGGCGTCCGGTATGGTCTATTCTTGATCGGAGGGTGGTTTCCTGTTTCTATTTTCATCTGCACTGTCCTTGTTCCTCCAAGATCTGAGTCACTCTTTGCTATTAGATCCTTGTTTTTCTTTAGTAACTTGACGATGTCAGGACGTCTATTTTCAGGTACAGATAGATCCTCCAAGTCTGACCTCTTAGCCTTAGGTTCATCGATTTCCATTGGTTCTTCCTCGTCCAATGAGGAGACATCTTGAGGGGTCAAAGGTCGTGCCCTTCCTACTACGCTTCCTCTGCGCAGTCGGTAGCACTTGTTTGTCTCGTTGACAATTAAAACGGGTACCTTAAAAGGTGACTTGACTCTGTTCACGGACTCCTTCAGTGTTAGACCAGGTTCATCCATGATACATCCGGGTTCAAAGTTCGTGACCTCTAGAAGTCTAGAATCGGATAATTGGAAGCCTTTCTGTAACTTAACGTGACATATAACGGCTGTTTGCGGCTTTATAACTGTCTTTTTATGTAGCCTTAAAATCGAACAAATATGGTTATCTTCGTCGAGTTTTACGTACGTTTTTCTTACTCTTAGCATCCCTAAGTCGAAGTAAAGACGCACTCCATTTTCTTTCAACCAATCTCGTCCTAAGATAAAGTTCTTGGTTAGTGTCTCCACTACGTAGAAATTTTGAGACATCCGCAGTCCGTTCATCGAAAAAGTCAAGGTTGTTCGTCCCAAAACGTTGATAGGCTCGCTATTCACTGCTCTTAAACTCTTGTTTACTCGCGTCAATTTCGGTCTCGGTGATAATCGTTCAAAAATTTTCCTACTCATAATGGAAACTTCAGCGCCAGTATCTACCAAAGTACGATATCTCGAATTGCCAATCTTAATAATACAGGAGCTAGGGTTTCCAGCTAAATTTAGATCGAACACGGGTTTCTTACTTTCAAGATTGGTTTTAGTTTTAGAATAATTTCTGCTCTCTTCAACGGCTTCCTTTTGAAGAGAGCCTTTAAGTTTTCCTGGTTCTGCCTACGGTTTGTTCGACCTTGGTATCTTGTACTGGGATAGTTCAATACCCTGTATCTATCCGGAAACCGACGATTCGGACAATTTCGTCTAAGGTGACCTTTCATATGACAAATCCAGCATTCCGCTGATTTTATCCAATCTGGAATTTCTGACCGATTCCGACCTTGTCTTTGAGGGGTGTGTTGTCCGACGACCTTTTCTGTACGCTCTAAGGGAGTTTTAGTCACGGGTGTAAGTTTAGGTAGGGGGTTTTCATTTTTCTTTAGGGGCATTTTACGTTTACAAGGGGGTTCCTCGTCTTCATCTGATTCAGGGTCTGAATAATCGAGTGCATTTTTGCTTTTCATGCATTGTTTGTTTACTCGCAAGGGGCATTCCCAAACTGTATGTCCAACACAATTACATTTATAACATTTCTTATTTTCAAGGTCTGAGTTTTTATCTGGAGTTTCTAACGGGCAACATGTGTTTTCACTCTTCTCACCGTTTTGACATTCATTTACGCGCATGCTTAATTGGTCGTTTAGATTACTTTCGCGGTTATTTGACAGTAAATTTTGATTATCTGACAAATGGGATTTTTCACTACCTAACTGTGTGTGAGATTCATTCTTTGTAATTGATCTTAAATGAAAACGTTTGCGCAAGTTTTGCTCTTTCATTGCAATTTCTACTGCTTCCTCGTACCTCTGTGGATCAAATCTCATAACCCTCATTCTCAAGTAATCATGGCACAATCCGTCACAGAAAATATCAATTAACTGTTTCTGAACCAGTTTGTTTTCTTTCTCATCAAAAGGAGTAGAATAAGCATCTTCGGCTAATTTAAGCAAGCGCTCAGAATATAATTGGACACTTTCAACAGGTGTCTGTTTTATCTGGCGTAGTAAGGTCATAGCTTGGTGATTATCAATGACTTCAGCGTACCGCTTTTGCATCAACTTTCTAAGGTGGGGCCAATCAGGGGTTCCACCTGATGACTCAGTTTCATCCAAATAACGTTTGACAAAGTCTCCTACCGTACCAGTACATGTCATTAAAACTATTCTAGGAATGTCTGTGTTGTCAAGCCGTGCAATTTGTGCATACTTTTCAATATCTTTGACGTACTGTTTAAATTGAGAGGCATCACCTTCAAAAGTTTTCACAACTTGAAGTAAAGGTACAGAAATCGCAGTTTGAAGACCCTTAACTTGATTTGCAATCCACTTCATGGCTTCCTCGCCATTCTCTGGAATTTTAAACGACTTCAAAACTTTACTATGAGAGAAATCGGAGTCCTGAGATCTACCCTTTTCTGAATCGTTTGCAATATCAAAACTATGAGAAACATGGCCCACCCCGAACACTTGAGATGTCACTTCGTCGTCTGTGTCAGTCATATTTTATTGAAAATTCTTAGAGAAAACTTTTTTTAACCCTTTTAAACTAAATCTTGAAAATTCAAAAAATGAATTTAACAAAAATACATGGTCAATCAATCTGAGAGTACTTTGAGAAAGTAAATGTGCCCTACCTTTCTCACTAATTTCGTTTAAACCGTAGTGTTGATCCTCTGGTCGTTATACCCTGGTTCCGCGGCGTGCATCGTCTGCATTTACGGCAATTTTCACTGGTTCGTTTAGGACACGGCAGTAATCATATTTTTCCCTGATTCGTTTAGGTCACGGCATCAAATAAAACTTGTAATCATATTTTCCCTGGTTCGTTTAGGTCACGGCGCCAAATTTATAACTTGTAAACCTATGGCTCACAGGTTATTGGTGTAGTTCGCGTTGTGTATTAATCAGTCATTTTCAAAAGTATAAACAGAAGTCCGAATAAAAGTTCTAAGTTTATTTAAATCGTAACATCTTAATCATAGCGGTATCAGAGCGCAACTTAAACTAAAAGTTAAAAACTAAAACTAAAACTGGTCGGCAAAACGATGCGCCGAGTATATATGTGGATGACTGAAAATTGCTAACACCTGCACGAAATAATAAGTAATTGGTTTTTGATTAAAAAGACATTTTGGAAATTAGATTCTTCCAAATACAGAACAATAATGGCTTTTACGGGGCGATTTCCAATTAGCTTTCAATTAACTCGTACGGAAAACAAAGACTAAAGTACTTGCAGGTGTGCAAATTACTACAGTGTTTTCAGCATCGTGGGAATCAAATTAAACAGATTACAGAATTTACAAACTAGAATTTAATTGTCTCAATATGAAGTTCAAACTTAAAGTCAAGAAATTAAGTTATAATGATTCCCCTTTTACTATAGAAAACTCAAGTTAGCAATTTCCATATACATGTAACTAATTAATATGAATAATTAATTAGCTTAATTATTGTGGGGGAGAGGCCATATGGTTACAGCTCTCTCTTTCTTATTTCCGGCTACCATTCAGTGATGCCGTCTTCGTTATGCCTACTTATCGATATGTTTCATATAATTTTGTTTGGGAGGTTTTTTTTCTAACTCATGACATTTATCTCAATAAAAACAGTCATGCATATCAGAAAATTTTATTTTTCATATTCATTTTAGACTGAGAAGTTCGGGATCTACCATTTTTAGTGAATACCTATATATAACCCCCCCCCCTTTTCTCCTTTATTATAAGCAGACTGAGTAACACGTTGAATTTTAACGAAGTCAGTTACATCCATGCCCATATTAAAACTTGTCAGCTATTAGATGGTCTTTCACAGATACTTTAACATGTATACAAGACGTACCCATCTTTGACTCGCATGTGAGAAGGCGTGCAAGGGAAAATTCAACACAATTAGATCGTAAACGAATGATTTTATGGTAGAATTTGTGATTTTGTTTTTCGTTTCGTTTCGTTAATTTTCACATCGTTTCTTATTTTAAAGGGTCTCGCAATTTACAGGTATTATTAAGGAGTTATTTCCCCTCCAATATATTACCACATGAAAATTTGAAACCGGGTCTAAAAATCGGATGTGCAAATTTGTGCTATCTTTCTCTGTCCTTTTGTTGGCTTTAGTACATGAAACAAATTAAAATATTATATTGAATCCTACCAACTTTGTCCAACAATCCAAAAGAGGTAAATAAATGAGAAAATTCATGATTTGAAGTGATTTTTGCGCTATATTTTTATGAAGAAGCGCGAAAGGTTCCGATTCTGACACTTTGGGTACGAGTTGTCGTTACTCTCAGTCGACACCTAGCGTTCGTTGAAAAGCCTACTTAAAGGTTGCAGGTATTCATGGTCCCCTACCATGTTTGTGTTTTCGTGCCGATTGGTAAAAATATGGCCTCTGAGGGTTCAGATTGGCTAACAAATTTTTACACCCCCATAAGATGTGCATGTGTGGGGGTATACAGAATTCACCCTGTCCGTCCGTCTGCAGACGAAAGCTTGTCATCGCAACACCTCCGAAAAAAATGGATAGATTTCAATGAAACTTTATATACAATGCATGATTATGATATGTGACAAAAATTCCAAAACCGTGTGCTGGATTTCACTGAAACTTCGTGATATGTAGATGTGCAAAACCATTGATAGATTTCAAATAACCTTAACATAATAAGATCATATATAAATTTGAATGAAGAAAGGGGAAGGTTGTCGAAAAAATTAGACCTGAGTAATGGACCTTAGACTCAGATTTTTCATGAATTTTACCTGTCAAACCTTGTCATTGCAACTCCCCCAAAACCATTTCATAAATTTCAAGTAAATTTTAACAATGAAAGATCTTGATGTTTAATTGTGTTTTCCGTGCAGATCGGTCTTCAAGTATAGCTGCTGAGGCTTCTGATTGGCTGAGACAATTTCGATATCTCTGAAACTCACGATACCTTGCAGGTAACAAGTACCCAAGGGTCTCCGCCAAATTGGCCACTATCAATCTTTTGTCTGTTACCCAGATGAGCGATGTGGGACCCTTGGGTTTCTTCTTTTAATAAGCACTGTAAGTTGCTATGAAATTTGTTAATCAAATCAAAACGAAAGACGTTATTTTCTTCGTTGGTTTACGAGGGGTGATTGACATGTTGTGAGCCTCGTATTTCTGGGATGCAGAATATATTTTGCTGATAAATTATCTAAAAAAAAGGGACAAAAATTCGATAGATCATACTATGTTTCACTTGTGACATAGTTACGGAAAAATATTAAACTTAAGGTGTGCCATTAGTCACGATTTTGGACCTTTTTTGTGCATCTCCTGTTTTAGCATATCATTGAACTTGATTTCTTTAGATGTTTCAATTTATTATAGCCAATGTACCATTTATGACTCTATGTAAGACTTAAATTTATACCTAACAGCGGATAAGTTTGAAAATTTGATTAAAACAAAGTAAAGTATGCGTAAGAAAATGCCTCGCGGTAATTTCTATAAAAGATTGAACTGGAGGTACTAGTACTTTTTTTAAACTGTTAGGACTTCTCTTTAGTAAGTAATTAACCATGAAGTTTGTTTTACGTATGGGATATTATTTATTAAAACTGATTGATAAGGTCAAGCTGATGGATATCGAAAAATTATAGATTGTTTGAATTCCACCCAAAATAAGGCAAATTTTACCGCACTGACACTATTAAAGAAATGCACAAAAGGCACTATTTATGAGCATTTGTTCTCTCTTATTTGATTTGAGTTATCTCCAGTCGTCTAAAACGTTTTCTGTTCAGCTCGCCGGGAGAAAGCATCCTAAATTTTTGTGTAAAATCGAGAAAGTTTTAAATGATCGTCGAAGTTGGTACTTATGGTAAAACTTTATCAAATTCAAGTTGAATACAAAGTTTTTAAGTAAGGGTTATTCTGCTGTCTCCGAGGGCGTAGCCCGAAGAGCAGTTGAATAACCCACTTGTTGCACGGCAATTGTTAGACCATCAAACAATTATCAACAATGATTGAGTAATTATAAGTCGTCATTCCAAGTAGGAGACAACTATTCATGATCGGTAAACAGACAAGAATTTTACGCACTTTAAAATAGAAGTTATGTTTAAGGATTTCATTTCATTCCCTGTACACGTTTTCCAACACATATTCCAAAATACGGGAATATTCCGCTCTCATATCTTAATTTTTGTTCAAAACTATTTTTATCGCAGAAGTCTTGGACTTTCGTAGCTGATCCTATGCACATTGAGGATGGTAATCCGAATCCTTTTCCTAACGGACTGGACCCGCCTTCTCGGGGAAACAAAATCTAGATCAGCCCGTGACATTGAAGCCGTAAATTGCGGAATCTCTATAGTGATTGTTCTTAAACATATGAATGGGAATATTAGTTCCCCCTTTTGGTCATGTTGTATTTTCAAAACGGGATGTTATGGACGTCAGGTCAGTTAAGGACAAATAACGGATCAGTTGATCATTCAATGATTAGTTCAATCATTAATTCAATCATTGCTTCACAATTAAAAATATTGCACAGTCTGGAAAGGTGTTAATTACCGTCTATAACGTAGACCGTGCAACAACTTGTTTTATTGTATATTAACAAAGAAAACTCAAATAAAAATCAAAGGATGGCATTTCAACACTTTTTGTATTTTCTTTACAAATGTGCTATTTTTAGCAACAAGTTTCCGGCATTTTACCCAGTTTTTCAAATTAGCAAAAATCTTTATTTTCATCACGGACCTATTAACTTTCTCATAAAATTCTTAAATGACAAGAGCACTATAATTTCATATGGTTATCATAAAATCGTTGAAATTCCTTCATTCAGAAATGTCATGCCTTAAGAGCCGTTCAAAGCTCACTACATGTGTAGTTAAAGATGTTTTGTTCAATCTGGACAATGCTCCTGTTCACAGGTCTGTCATTGTATGGCTGCCATTTATGATCGTGGCTTTAATTTGATTGAGCATCCGCCTAATTTGCCTGATCTTGCTCCATCAGACTTCCATCTATTCCCAAAACTAAAAGCAGCTATTTCTGACACCCACGTTCATTCCGATGATGACGTCCTTTTCCCATTTGCGTCTCTTTCTGTGGATGCCTGCACTGTTAATTTTTTTTTTTTTTTTTTTTTTGCATTGGGTATTTTAAAGTTTTGCTGTGGGTGATGCAACCGAGTATTGTTGGAGATCCCTCTTTTCTTTCATACTTGCAATGGAAGGTTCATTAAAAGTGGTATTAATCCCCCTATACAGTATATACACCGATGTCAAAAGTGTAAAGATACTGAAAGGGCTTATGTAGGAAAAACAATTCTGATAAAATTCACATCTTTAAGTACGAGACTTGCAACATATCAATCGTATGTGTGGTCTTTTGTGTTTCCTGTTTCTATGGTGTGAGTCGGTGTTCCTTGTCCTTTTGGCGTCTCTTTATGTGGGTGTCTGCTCGTGTTTTTGCATATGGTTTAGCTCTAGGTGCTGCAACCGAGTGTTGTTGGAAATCCCCTCCTTTAAGAATATGCCGGTATTATTGTTAAATGTCTTCAAATTCATCAGCATCATTTTAGAGCAGATAAATTTACAGCATGGACCAGACATGCACATTTCGGGTATTTTACCCTCATCAGTTATCCCCAATCTTAACAATATAATATGACCAAAATCTGTGAAAATTAGGTCCTAAATATACCGAAAGACATAACAAAATGGCTGGGATATGATGCTACAGGACCCAGGTTTTAGAAATACGAGTAATTATGTTGATCATAAACCAACTTGAATTTGAATTGTATTAGTTATGACGGTAGCACAATTCTTGTACTCAAAACCCTGTAGATTATATTTATTAAGCCATGTTGTTCATGAGGCTTTAATTGACTCTGCTGCCAGAGGGCAGTCTCCTCAACACTACTTCTTCCCAGTACACTCTTCTGGATAGATCTTCACCTGTAGTGCTTCAAGCCAGGATGATTTGAAGAAATGAAAATTCTAAGTAGCGTCGTCTTCTTTAATTTCTTATTCGTACCTTTTCATTCAAGATGTATCTGTAAAAATCTTCATGTGGCATAATAAAATGAAACATTAGTCCAAAATCCATACGAGGAAAGGAACAAGGATGTTTACCTTGTATATTTCTGAAAATTCAAATGAAATAACAACTTAAAAGAATATCTTCAAAACGATACTATTGTCCTGACCAAAGCTGAACCACCGAATCGCAAACAAAACAATGTATAGAAGGCAAAACGTAGATTGATACTTGACCAATCTAAAGTCTTGTACAAGCGCATCCTTGAGACTTGCACTCTGACTGAATGTGACGACGGGACTCCATGACGGGCCCTGTCCAAATCTCTTTAGAGAAGACAGGGCCCCGACCACCTGTCCTCTCTGAATGTCAGTCGGACTCCTCGGGTGATTACATACATGAACTCGCTACAGCCGGCAGAGCACGGACTGTATTACACATGCCCTCTTTTTATATCCATTTACATATTCATCTGTGTCTCTGGTGCCTCTGCGTTTTGCGGTCTTGTTTGTGTGATGCCATCTTACAGTGAGGAGGTTGTTTTACACCACAATTGTACGTTCTTCGAGACCTCTGGGTAATTGGAGAAGTGAGAGTGTTGTGCGCACGTAATCCAGGATAACCACACCATTTGCAACTTGCGTGACCCATTGGTCTCGTCGGTTTATGTGTAGTCTTTTGTGTTTGATGTTTACATGTCGTGTGTCTCTTTTCCGTCTCGTGCTGTACTCGTCTTTTGTGTTCTTGCATCGGGTGTTTTGGTGTTTTACTGTTGATGCTGCAACGGGGTCTTGTTGGAGATATCCTCCCTTCTTCTTGCTTACATGTAATTGGTTGGTTTGGGTGTTTTGGCCACAGACTTTATACCTGTTAAATGCGGATCTGAAACTCGGAGTAAAAACGAATAATGACATCCGTAGAATAATGACGAGGGTCAGTTTTCGTTGAAGAAAAATGACTCCCGTTCATTATTCTACGGAAGCTGTTATGCGTCTTTACGCCGACACGAATCGGCACGTTTTCCATGGAATTATTGACTATGCCTGACTCTATTTACAACCTAATGTCCGGCAATCATATTGCATTGTTCCTTAAACTTTACTTTCCATAATTATTATAAACCATTATTTTCCTTTTCCAATGTTAAGCAGTTCAACGTGTTGCCCATTCTTAAATGTAATGCTTACTTTTTCCAGCTCTTCCAGCTGAAAGAATCTTTGTTTTTGCCCTTTATCAATTTGTCATCAGACATATTAGTTTGCTATTTCGGAAACTGCATACAAAACAATAATCGTAATTAAAGAAGGTTAACATCTCAGCACCATCTTTCCAATGTTTGTGTTCATGGATTTTACTAACTATGCTACTGAATCGACCATACAAAAAATCTTTACGCTCTTTGCAAAGTAAATTGAAATTCAAATAATTATAACCAATGAGTTAAAGAAGATCCTGACGATAATCTCAACAGCACTCACAATAGAGCACTATGGTGAGCATCGACGGACCCCTAGCAAGCTAGAGGTGGGATCAGGTGCCCGGGAGGAGTAAGCATCCCCTGTTGGCTAGCCGCACCCGCCGTCGATGTTCATGCACGATGAAGAACACAGTATATAAAATGCATGCACTGTCTGACGCTATGTCTATATAGAAAGTGCTATGGCGACCATGTCAGGGAAAAATATTCAAAACACTTACTGTCAAACCCCTCGCGGGGAACTTTTTTACGAGCTCCACACGGCAAAGGGCATAAGTGTAACACAAATGAGTTAAAGAAGATCCTGACGATAATCTCAACAGCACTCACAATAGAGCACTATGGTGAGCATCGACGGACCCCTAGCAAGCTAGAGGTGGGATCAGGTGCCCGGGAGGAGTAAGCATCCCCTGTTGGCTAGCCGCACCCGCCGTCGAAGTTAATGCACGATGAAGAACACAGTATATAAAATGCATGCACTGTCTGACGCTATGTCTATATAGAAAGTGCTATGGCGACCATGTCAGGGAAAAATATTCAAAACACTTACTGTCAAACCCCTCGCGGGGAACTTTTTTACGAGCTCCACACGGCAAAGGGCATAAGTGTGACACAAATGAGTTAAAGAAGATCCTGACGATAATCTCAACAGCACTAAGGACGCTTCTCAGTTGAATTTTGGTTGTGTCTGAAAATCACTTTAGCTTGAATCACTGTTGAGGATTAACTATCCAAAAGACATGTCTGGTGCATTAAAATTGGTTTGAAATTTTCTTCAAAAAGGTTAAGAGTTGGAACTCTTCCGTATAATTTCAATGATACATCCAGAGTAACAGCTTTGTCTCTTCGCATCTACATTTCACAGCTCATCCGATATGCTAGAGCATGTACTGAAGTTTTGGATTTTCATAGTAGAACTTTACAAATAACGGAGAAACTTTTAGGTCAATGTTTTCACTTTCGCCAGTAAAGACTTTCTGAACATTTGATGAAAATTATTGTCAACTTCTTTTGAAGTGCGGACCCATACAAGCCACACAGTATTTTACTTTTGACTTTTCATAACCTACATTTTATGGTGACATAATTAACAAAATAAGAAGGATCAGAGGTAGACAGAATTATCATCGAAATTGTGTAAAAATCATCAAATGCCTTTTATACCGTGGATATGATTCTTTTGTCATCCGACGGACACTTGGCTTGGTACTGGGCAAATCTTAAACCTTGTACAGGCGCATTCTTGAGATTTGCACTCTGACTGACTCTGACGACAGGACTACATGAGGGGCCCTGTCCAAACCTCTTTAGAGAATGTAAACGTCTTCAAATTGGATAGCATCATTTAAGAACAGATAGATTGGCAAAGTGGACCAGAAGACAGGGCCTCGACCAACTGTACTCTCTGAATGTCAGTCGGATCCTTCGGGTGATAATATGCATGAGCTCGATACAGCCGGCAGAGCATGGACTGTATTCTCAAGCGTACTGTTTTTATATCCATTTATATATCCATCTGTGTGTTTCTTGGTTCCCTGCATTATGCTGTCTGTTTGTATGGTCATCTCACAGTGAGAAGGTTATTTTACACCAAAATTGTACGTAATTCGAGACTTCTTGGTAATCGAAAAGGTGGAAAAGTTGTGCGCACGTCATCCAGATGATCATACCGTATGCTACTAGCGTGGCAGATGGACGTCCTTTGTCGGCACCGATTACCAATTGGTCTTTTGAGTTTGGAGATCCCCTCCTTTCTTCGAATTCAAGCACCATGTTTTAAGTATACAATTATGCTTCATGTCAGGCACATGACACCTCGTATACCATACTGTAAACGTGGTTATTTTCACTGGGGGGAAATTTCGCGATTATAACATAAAGACGTTAGGGGATTGTAAGAATGTTACGGGGAGTATTTTCGCGTGGGCGAAAGGGGTAGGGCCACGAGACCCCTAATTATAAATCGGCCCCATATTTTCCTCTAGAAATAAATTTCATGGGGAATACTTGATATCTCTCAAGAAAATACACGAATGTCCACCGCTTATAATGAATAGAAAAATATCATCAAACATAGTGCCATTTAATTGTAATGACGTCATGAAGTGACGTCATTTTGACGTAATTGACAAAATATGGCGAAAATTGCTTAGCATTTTGTCTTTTGTGGAAGAATTCATCGTGGCCGCATGCGTTAACTGAGATAAAACGTTTATGACAAAAGGATAATGATAATCTTTCTTTCACATATATTTTTTTCATCTAAGTTAATGCATGCGGCCATTGCTAATTTTATAGAAATAAATAGTTTTTGTATAAATTTCGCGGAATATGACCAATTTTGGGGTTTTCAAAGGGCTAAATGCTAGGGATAAACACAATGTTGACAAAAGATAGGTTCATGATTCAGTAGAGAACGTTTCAAAATTTCAAATCATGGTTATAATTTCTATGAAGTACAATGTTCAAAATTAGGGCCAATATCGGGCTTCGTGGTCCTACCCCTTTACGCAGAGTCCCTTTATCCGAAAAAAAAAAACGCGAAAATTACTACGTTTACAGTAAATGGAAACAGCCTCCAACAAAATCAATCATCAAAGAACTAAACATAGTGTCCATAAATATTATATCAAATGCATAAAAGATATACAGATAATGTGACATTGGACATAGAATTCATTTATTTTCAACAAAAGAGCATTGTGTATAGTACATGTAAGATGACATGCCTATGAACTTGAAGACGTGTCATATTTATCTACCAAAATCAACGATTTCACAAATTGTTTCTTTTACTGAGAGCGTAAAATTTCTCAGGTTGAATGTGCAGCTACCTTTATAGGTCTGACCCTCTTTTAGAGCATGTGAAACTCCTTCAATTTCTATTGTTGCTACCGGGTTATTCTCTTCATCTTTGTAAATAAATGCTTTAGACAAGCACTCTCCTATTGTGTAATTCGTTTGGCATATTCCGGAATAATACGTCATTACGGAACATCCTTTAAAATCTTCACGGGTTTCGCATAAAGCTAAAATGCAGAAATAAACATATTTACTGTAAATGTTGTTAATTAGGCTAAGGAAGATTTTTGCAGGATGGCCATCGTAACAGCACGCGTGGGGGTAATTATGTTGAAAACGGGAGCATTCCCTTTATTGTACATTGACCAATGAGCCAACATTTTGAGTTAAAATGCCATGGCAGGCACATGGCTATATCATATACCAAATGAAAGCTGAACATTCCATCTTTCAATATAGATAAGTCTTTAAAACCCAAAGTGTGCAAACTACGTCAAAAATGACGTCATCTGACGTCACCTACACATTTTGAATTTCAGAAAGAAATATGCTATATGGCAATTACAAGAATAAGTGAACTTTAAACAAAATATATTTCAAAAGAAAGAAGATATAAAGCTGTTCAAATGACGTCAAATCACGTATCCATTTCTTTTCATCAGAATCTCTCAATACTAGATAATTTTCTTTAAAATTCGATATTTTTTCTGTTATACAGTGTGAACTGTTATGCAAAATAATGCAAAATTTTCATTGATTCATAATGTGTGATTTTTGGCAAGGGTCAGGAAAGATGGACGGCAATCAACGTAACCCTTCAATATTTGGTAATATGCAATTATGTGTTTTTGAATAATGATTTTACCATATGATACCCTATTTTTTCGTTTATATTGCAATATTTCGTTGTCTTTTTGTTATGTTTTCGTTCTACTCATGTTGATAAGAACCGGATTAATGTCATTTGTAAAAACAAAATCAAGATCCTGATGATGCCATAATCAAAATGGCGGTGTCAGTTCGTGATTTGAGCAAAACGGTAGTAATTTACAAAGTTTTACAGTTATTTTTCCCATATAAGTTATATCGGTGAATATGTTTCTGTTTACATAGAATACTTACCTTCTGGTAAGTCTGAAATACGTCAATAGATATATGCAGATTAGGTTATAAAAATGGGTTTGTTTAGTTCGTGTTTATCACTTTCAAATCAGTTCAAATATATCATATGCAATATATCTGAGTGACAGAAATCGTTCCCCTTTGTTTGCTAAAATCATCCTTGAAACATTACAAATATACCATTTATATTGACACTAGCTATGTTTGGCTTATGTATACTTTAATGAATATTATATGTTTCAAACAGAGAATTTCTTATAAGGATGAACTTAAAACCTTAAAACCAAAATTCGTATCACTTTTGTATTCGTATTCGTATCGCAAACCATTTCCTGTTGGATTACAACAAAATTATATATCATATTGTGTATCAAAATGTTAAGGTATCAAAATGTTAAGTGGAGTCTGAGGAACATGAATATATTACGGACAGGTTCAGGCATTTTAAAATATCTCAAAAATGGGGGGATATCTCACGAATACGAATTTGTCCTTTAAATTTGAAGGTTTTACAAGTTCTTTTTCACACAAACAAATAAGATTAAACGATAAATCATGCAATAAAGAAGGGCATGCCAATCTTTATTTCTTCACTAAAGGGATAATTACGGTGTTCACAGTAAGTATATGTGTATTTTTGTAGAAAGCCCTATGTGATTTTCACTTTCACATGAAGTATATGTGTATTTTTGTTGAAAGTCCCATGTGATTTTCACTTTCACAGTAAGTATATGACAAACATGGATAATGACCATAAGTATATGTGTATTTTTGTAGAAAGTTCCATGTGATTTTCACTTTCACAGTAAAAATATGTGTATTTTTGTAGAAAGTCCCATGTGATTTTTCTGTGTTTTTTTCTGAAGAATACAGCATTAGCATTCCCTGCATTATTGTATAAATTGATCATTTATACCTATATGTTTAACAAAAAATAGAATGTTTTTGATCTCTAGATTCCTAGACAAAATTTATGATGTTCCCAATTCATGAATAGGATTTTTGAACTTATTCTTTGTGTAAGTGTTCTTCAAAATGTAATAGACATGTTCAGATTTAGCAACATGATATACAACTTTGTATTTATCAAATGGAAAAGGGTTTCAAATAGTGATATGAATTTGGGTTGAGACCCCCTTTATAACACGTACATGTACTGGCAGGAGTTTTAGTACTTATTAACACTGAACTAATAATTGCGATTCTATGCCATTCCTTTGTGTTTGATGTTTCTGTGTTGTGCGTTGACGTTCCTTGTCCCTTATGCGTCTCTTTCTGTGCTTGTCTGCTTTGTGTTTTTGCATTGAGTGTTTTGGGGTTTTGCTGTGGATGCTGCAACCTGGTGTTGTTGGAGATCCCCTCCGTTGTTTTTTACCTTCTGACATCTCTGAGAGCGATTTAAATATTGAATATAGATAAGCTATGAAATAAACGTCTCGAAAAGAAAATTATTATACACTGAAATGTTTGAATCCAAAAGTTTTCTACAGTTAATCCTTTTTTCAACGATTTACATCCTCTTGAATTGTTGTATAAAAAGGCGGTATTAATGACAACTATGGAAAAACCATATCCCTATCAAGATGTACAAAATCGTTAATCGAAAAATTATCTAACCAAGGGCATACACAACCAGGATAAAACCAGAACTAAGGCAAAATAACAGAAATATTAAAAAATCTTTCATATGAAGAGAAGAGAGCTTCATGCGAAGGAGTGAGATCAGGTGCCCTAGAAGAGTGCGCATCTCCTACTTGCATGCGACAACCGCCACTTCAATTCGGTAGAAAGGTCACAATCGATAACTCCCACAAAGGAATACAAACGTTTAAATTGGTATATCATGACACAAAAGGTCTAAGTCAGAATATCATTATATGGAGACGCCATAGTTATGACGTTATGTAATAAAATTTTATAAATAATAACAATTAACCAAATAACCAGGAGTCCCCGAGGGCACATGTAGCCAAGTTCGGTCAACTTCGGTTGATCGTCTGTCTCTTCAACACATTCAAAATATTTTGTTACCAAAATTCTTGAAATTACTAAAATGTGGGTCCTGTAGCATCATATCCTATCCATCCTGCTACGACTTTCGGTACATTTTTGGACATAATGATTTTCACCTTCTTTGGCCATATTACATTGTTTAGATTTAGGATCACCGATGAGGGTTTACACCCGAAACGTGCATGTCTTGTCCATGCTGAATTTTTTTTCTGTTTATAAAAGAAAGGAGGGGATCTCCAACAACACCTAGTTGCAGCATCAACAGCAACCTCCCAAAACACCCACTGTAAAACACAAAAATGACACGCACAGAAAGAGACGCAGTAGTACAATGAACGTCAAATCAAAGAAAAACATAAAACACAAATGACTACACATAAACCAACGAGACCAATGATGCTATTGAATTTGTAGAAGTTTAATATTTGTACTACTTGGTTAGTGTCACTGCTGGCGGACCAGGAGTCCCCGAGGGCAAATGTAGCCAAGTTCGGTCAAGTTCGGTCAAGTTTTCGTGTCTGAAACGTCTTTCTTTCGCAAGAATTTTTATCATTCGCTTGAAATCTCTTTAATGCCTTTGATATTAAAGACAGTTACCTTTGCATGGTTGTGTATTACAATTTAACACTCTTAAAGAAGGCCCATTACATTCTTTACCACCATTTTCTGGTTGAGGATTAGTACAAGTTCTCCTCTGTTTCTGTTTTCCCACGTCACATTTTTTCGAGCATGTTCCGTCGTTTATCCAAGCTGACCATTTGCCGTCCACTATAAAATAATGTTTCTTATTTAAGACAGGATGTTATGAGATATATTAGAATAAAAATTAATGTGCAATACGACCATGCTTGCCATCAGTCGTCAACTTTTCAATGATGCTGTTTCTTATTATGCTTTTTCTCTGACACGTCTTCCTGTATATTTAGGACATAATTTTCCCAGATTTGGTCATATTACATTGTTTAGAATGAGGATCACTGAAGAGGGTTTATTACTCGAAATGTGCATGTCTAGTTCATGCTATAAATTTATCTGCTCTAAAATGATGCTAATGACTTTGAAGACGTTAAACATGGTCGCCATAGCACTTTCTATATAGATATAACCTCAGACAGTGAATGTTTTGACGATACTAGTTCCATTTTCATGCGTGGATATCGACGGCGGGTGCGGCCAAACAGAGGATGATTACTCCTCCCGGGCACCTGGTCCCACCTCTATCTTGCTAGGGATCCGTCGATGCTCAATTTGGTATTCATGTGAGTCCAAATCTTATGAGATATATAAGGATAATATGTGAAATACGGCAACGTAAAAATTGAGTGAATACTTTACCGTTCGAGAGCAAATTTCCTAGGGTAAACGAGAATTCTTAGTGTTCTGGAAACTGCATATCATTTACTTTTATATGAACAATTTTTTTTTTTCACAACTTTATCCGTCTTTTTTTTATTATTCATCACCCACCATTGTCGTCATATGCGTAATTTAAGTGCTTGTCTCAGTAAGAACCATGCAATATGGTCCAGATGCAAGGTCCTTGAAAAAAGTTTATACTGTACATGTAGAAGCACTTATGGCTTTAGAAAATTTTGATAAATGTTTTTTGTCTCATTGACCTTTCAGAGATGACCTTTGACCTCGTTTCTGAAAATAGCACAATTCCTTCATGGAAATGGAGAAAAAATGAAAAATTCACAACTTTTGTTGTCATTTTTACCAATGAATCCTTTATTTGCATACATTCTATTCACATTTTATGAAAACAGTAAACTTTGAAAAATAATATTACCAGTGAACAAAAATCTATTTTTAGTAACAAAAAGGTGCAAAAAGGTCACAATCTTGGCTGAAACTAAACATTTGAAAAAAGCATAATTTCAACACATTTCTGACACTTATAGGTAACAGCGAGGATAAATAAAATGAAATATTTTCAGTCAATTTCAAAATATATATCAATCTCTTCAACATATGAAAAATCTGTCGTTGGCCAAATATTCATAACCAAGATATTGTAATTCAGAAATATGAAAATTTTAATTTTTCTAAAAAAAGTTTTAATCAATTACATTTCTTGAGACAGGATCTAATTCAATATAGAACACACCATTTTTTGAGAAATTGGTAAAATCATTCAATATAATTACAGTCAATGTTTGAGAACACAAAAAACCCTTAAAAATTGAGTAAATTCATCTTTTTTTTCCTTTCTAGGGACCATCTCAAAATTCAATATTGATATTTTGAGAATATTTCATATGGATAATATATTAATTTTTGTTCAATGTAAATGTACAAATGTCCATACAAAAAACGCATTCTTCTTTTCAAACTATATATACATTTTTTGTCAGTATACCGTTCATGTGTATATAACTTGAGGGACAATCTCAAAGTTCCATTTTGACATTACTCAAAACTTTAATTTTCATATAAATTAATGTGAAAGTTAATATACACTTAACTGAAAAATATATTCTTTCCTACTAAAATTCATTTTATTTATCAGAAATGGAACTACAGTATATATAATGACATAGAGGGGAACATTTCAAAGCACATTTTTGTATAATTCAGAATGACAGTTCATATAGTTAGAGAAAACAGTAATTTTCAAGATGTCATCCCTTGATGCGCATTCAACTTAGCTTTCGTAAAAAAACTCCAAGGTCAAAAAATTTGGTATCCATGGAAATGTCTTGTCACAAGGAATAAACATGTGAAATATGAAATCCCTTTCACTTACCATTCAAAAGTTATGCCCAAGGTTTCAGTTTTTCAAAAGTAGGTCAAACTCCAAGGTCAAGGTCACAAGGTCAAAAATTTTGGTATCCATGGAAGGGTCTTGTCACAAGGAAGGCACATGTGAAATATGAAAGCCCTATCACTTACCCTTCAAAAGTTATGCCAAAGGTTAAAGTTTTTGTGGACAAACAGACAGACAGACGGACAGACCAAAAACTATATGCCCCCAAATCTTCCATTACGGGGGCATAAAAAACATCAGTAGCCAGTGACTACTCACTTTTCAGGTATGTTTCATTGGTAAACATTACTTCTTTTTTAAGGAACTAAATTGATTTTGTACAAAAGAATAATTTTGAGAATATATTAATTTTAATACAGATAATATTCAGATTTAATAGCCCAATCAAGGTATATTAGATAGCGTAGCTCTGGACCAGTTTGCGAAAAAAAAGACCCTATAGATCATGATAGATAGGAATGTCTATACATATATGCAAGTTCCTATTTTTAAATTGACTTTTGAAAGATAATTCTTTCTGTATCCTTTCTGCCACTTCCGCCAGAAACCACAGTAGCCCAGCAGAAACTCATAAAGTAATGGATGATTAAATTTTTGTTTGAAATCAGTAAATTGATCAGTACCTATTCAATTTAAATTTCCTTTGAGTTACTTTTTCTTACACAGCTGCATAAAATTTACTAAACTGACGTTATGGCATCAAGTATGATGTTACAGTATGTGGGACTTTGCATGTGAAGTCTGATGTTTGTGATCTGAAGGAATACATGTATCTTTATTTATGACATGATACACCCTTTATTCGGTTACATAAAGCCATTTCTTATGCTCTTATTTCTCAGCGTATGAAATGGAAATTCATTTAAGATCCTATATCTATAATTTAGGAGAATTATTTTACATATACATGTACTAACGAAGGAATTACGAATTCAAAATTAATAGAATTTGAATAAATTTGTAGGCCATAAATAAATTGGTAGATGATCAAGCAAAAGGGTGCATCAAAAGCATACAATGATTTTGAAACATGCTACACTCCTAGGCAATGCCTAGTTTCATATTAGCTTGATCAGTACTGTACCTTTCCCCGAACTACTGGTATGTCACTTTCATATATTTATAATTTTTTTAATAAATTACCCGATCCTACTGGCAAAACTTGTCTTGTCTGCATGTAAATCTCCTTGCAGAATGAAGGACATGCACCCCTATCTGCATTGGAATTGCCTCCATGGTGGTCTGGATATATGCACAAAACCTTTCCTCTTCTCCAATTTAAGCCCAAAATTGAGCGATGGTTCTCACATATCTTAAGGTTTACACATTTCTTATCAATTGTAAAAATGCCACTTCTATAAAGGATAAGAAGAGATTCAGGGCAAGTATAGGATTCGAATGGCAATCCGGGTATAACCTCTGAACATTTCAGACCGCGCAAATAACCACTTGTGTCTTTATCACATTCATATATATGTGTTATATTATCTCTATCACAACTAAAAGGACTGATAGAATGAAAATCACAAGTAAATGTGTCCATTTCCATATGAATTTAACAGCGATAGCAGTCTGTTTTCAACAGAGACAACACTTTTTCATCTTTCATGGAATTTTCTATTTTATTCTACGACTTTTTCTAGTTTCACAAGAGAAGAGTTCCACTTATAGATAAAATATAAGAACTGCCATATGCGGATTAAAACGGGGTTAAGCTTGGGGGAAATGACAAAAAACATGCAGTCTTTACATTTCATCTCAATTATGATGGCATAAAACCATTATTCCATAAATTTAAGCCCGGAAAAAAGTCATTTATATGGATGCCTAAATCTGCTTAGAACTTAGACACCTAATAATGAAACTATCATAGAGCTGCTCAAAGAACTCGGCCAACGATGGATTTTTGATATATTTTTCATATAATCAGAAAGTCTTGAAATAAGTCATTTATGATTATTTATTTCATCCTTGCATTCAAATATAATGCCTCAAAATAGTCATTTTTCGCCTATTTTGCACATTTGTATTTTATACAACAATTTAATAGCACCCTGGAATGCAAATTTTTGTATTTGGGGGTTTCATATCCATTTCATGCGAAATTTAAGATTTTATGCTATAAACGATGTCATTTTTCACAAAAAAATTATTTGGCATGAATATTTTTAAAAAATCTGAATCAAAATCAGTCAGATTGCTTATATTTCGCATGGCTAACTGCTTATAATGCATATATAAATAGAACGGAGCATAGCAGGAGTAAGAAGCATCATATGGAAAAAATTTTGTCGGCTATTTATTCTATACCTGTTAATGTATTAATCAATAACTAACATAGATATAAACAAGAAAAATGCTTCTGGACAAAAAAGTTGATTTTGCATGGTTTTTACTGAGACAAGCACTTAAGCCAATTTCGGGAATAAATTACTTTCTTTTTCTTAAATCAACAAAAAATAAAACCTTAATTTGCTAGAATTATTTTTGGTAGAATTCCCCCGGACAATTTCAAACAATTACCTTTGCAAGCCTGTTGATTACAATATATCAATCTTATGTCTCCTCCCTCGCAGTTTCTACCACCATTTTGTGGAGCAGGATTACTACATAATCGTTTCTGTCGTTGCTTACCCCCGCCACATGGTTTGGAACACGTTTTGTAGTTTGTCCATGCTGACCACTGTCCGTCAACTATAAGATAAAATAAAATATCCCTAGTTTTTCTGTGCTTCTGCACTGACTTGAAATATTAATAATTTTTCTTAAACTACATTTGATGTTGAAACTAATGATATTACTCTATCCATAGAATGCTCTTTGGCATAAATATTAGGTTAATTTTAGATTTTTGCTCTTTATATATTCGAATTCAATTCACCATTTGGATTTCCTATCCTTCGGCCTTGATATAATTGTTACACAATCGTAAAACATTGTTTGTTAAATTATGCATATAGTGCACTTCATTATTGGTATAGACATATTTCAATTTGATAATGGGGAGATGAAATGTCATCCCTTCAAGTCGTCGTTTTGGTTTAATAGTCTCCCGTTCCTGTTATGACGAAAATGGTGCTTAAGCGTCTTTATAAATTATTATAGAATTGCAATAGGTTTTGAACTTTCCCTTATTTTGCGTTGGATCCGATAACATGTGATGGCGTAATGATAAGTTTACGCCAGAAGACCAAAGAAGAAAAGTCACTAACTCTATATACGGCCTAGTAAAATTTACAAAAATAAAGTAGTTCATTGGAGACTTTATGCATGGGAATTTTATTTAGGAAGATTTTGTGTTGAAAAATCCAGAAACCTGGATTGCTAACGGAAATTGCATTTAGTGCAGTTCACGACGGAACCTTTTATGATCCTAAGATTCCGGCATTTTTCTGCAATTTTCCATCATAAAACACAAAAATTTAATATGAACAGAAAGCGGACCCAACACAAAACAACTCTTAAAATAAACTGTACTTGATAAGCAGTTCACAAAAGGAAAATCGTGTCGGGTTATCATTCTGTTCATTATTTCCGAAGACGATATATAATGCACAGAGAACAACGAAAAATACACCGTGAAGACATGTCCATGGCAACGAGACGCATGTTTAGCAGCTATGCATGCTAGATAAGTCGAAGCAAATAAAAATATGTAAAACAAGATTCACCTTTTGGTAAAAAAAAATGATAACCATCTGAAAAAGAACATTATAAATAGAGAAGAGAGCAGGGTTGCAACGAGGAGTGAAGGAAAAAATTGGAAGGGAAGCAACTCGCATGAATGTATCGTTAGAGCGTAGATCCTAGATCCATCTCTTCAGCAATAATTTTATGTTATCAATCGAAGTCTACAGTATTATAATAATATTCTGTAGTAAGTTGTATAATCATTTTAGCAAAATATAGAGTTTTTGGCAAAGAGTCAATGATGAACGTCTGATCATTCATATCTCAATCTATGCCGCCCGAAATCAATTTAACTCAATGTTACTGAAATGGAGAAATAATATGTCTAACACAACCCTATGTAAACGATGTCTTCCAGTTTAAAATAACTTTTATGGATTGCAACAATTGAAATCTTCTATTTTCGAATTTCAACGTAGGATTGCAATCCGATCCATTATTAAATAGACCATTTCCCATATTTTTCGTTTGATGGTCAGACTACGGAAATCACTTACTTCATTATGACGTCACACATGAATTAATGGAAGCATAACAAAAAACTTTGAATTATGAAGTTACAATTGAAAAATCTCGACAAGTTACTTTATGTCCGAAGTTGATGTTAAACTCAAAGTTTTTAACATATCTTTCCAAGAACTAGAAAATGACAATTCAATATTTACGACAGAGGGAAAATGGGACAAGCAATAATAGGAGGCTTACTCCTCTCTCTTTCATGGCACCGTATAAAGCTCTTAGAAATTTTGTTTCGTTCAAATGATAGACTGCATCATTTGACTTTTTTTTTGTCTTATCTTCTCTGGTTTTTTTACATGTATCTTTAGTACATGCGGTCTCGAGTACAATTCTTATACGGACACCCACACAGTTTAAATTTTCAAAAACTCAATATACTAGTAGAAGATATCAAACTATATTGGTTTTCAGATTGACAACTGTAAATATGAATATTTACCTTGACAAGGCTGTGAATTACAATCTATCGATCTTGATGAATCTCCAATGCATCCTCTGCCACCGTCTCGTGGTGCTGGATTAGAGCAACTTCTTTCCTGTTTCTGTTTTCCACCACCACATGTTTTAGAACACGTTCCGGTGTTTACCCATGCTGACCATTGACCGTCCACAGCTTTGAAATAAAGAAATGTAATTGAATATTTTTGATCATGTGTACTTTCTATGCCTTCTCACCACAAAAGTATTAACACCAATTCTCTGTAAGCACCCGAAATTTAGCATTGCACACAATGTCACAGATCCTTTTGACCTTTATGCAAATGAAAGGCCATAATGAAAATATTTGAAAATGACCAAAATAATCTCCTATTTTTGCCTGTTGCCATGGAAACCGGATTTAAACATTGAAAAAGTGCTTACATGGTTTCATGAACACATTTTCTTCCAATATATGTGATTAAATTGTAATATTGGATCCTTATTCTTTGTGATAAAACCATAAAATTACTGGGTAAATTAAAAATATGGAGTTACCATGACAGCCATTCTACTATTATATGAAAATAACAGTTTTAAACTTAGGTAAAGGTAAAATGAGAAGTTTCTGGGAGGTTTAAAGTTATAACTAATCAGATTGCAATCAATGAACTGTATTTTTTCTTGGTTGGCAAGGTAACATTGACGGTATCCAAGGAAAACTACTCTTTTACCTCAGATTGTAGACCTTATTTTTCACAAAATAAAAGGACAAAACATGAAAAAGATTTATTCAATTATAAGCTATTGATGTTATCTTAAATTTTGATTAAATATATTATGCTAAATACTTAGAGAAATATACCGTTCCTTAGGAAATAAACATAAAACTAAGCTCCAAATTTTAAAATAGGCTCGTTTGTTTCCTTGGATACGACCATTTTGAATTAATATAATGGATGAAACTTTTCTCTATAAAATAATTTAAGCAATCTTCTTTTATGTAACTTGAATTTTGTCTTTGTAACCTTGTAAGAAATTTAATTACAAAAGCTTAAAAATGTCCAAAAAATGAAGCACGTCTGTGTAAATCGATCTTGTTTCCATAGTAACCATGCAAAAATGTGTCTTGTTTTAATCGAAATAAATTCTATTCATAATGGCCTTTCTCATAGAATGTGCAATATAATTCCAACAGCACTATACTCTTGATATTCAACTTTTTTTTGAATGGTCGCCATGGTAACATTTACTCCACCAATTTTTTTAAGGTTTTGAAAGGGTGCATTACATGTGGCATTATAATGTTATCACATTTTATCGATTTTTTCTATCCTTGGTTACCCAATCATCTAAGTTTGAATTTTAAGAGGGTTTTTTTTTCAGAGCAATAGATGTAATCAGTAATTATTACCTCAAAACAATTGAAAAAGCGGAAAATAAAGTTTAACATCTTGAAGAATTTCGTCAGAGTTAGTAACTTTTATTTCCATGGAGACCATATGTAATGATAGAATCTAAAAAGATATCGCAGTTGGTTGAATATCAGAATTTTCAGAATTTCATAAAGATTGAAATTGTGAACCGTTTGCATGAGACGCAGTAAGGCTTCAAATTTGAATAATTTTCATATTCTTGAATCTTCACATGGTTACCATGGCAGCCATGTCACTAAGCAAAAATATGCATGATGATGATTTTCTATTTCTGACATTTTGCCCTACCCATATACAATGTATGAAGTTTCCTGTAAATCGGAAATCATGCATGGCTAAACCATTTTGGTCCTTACAGAGAGTTGGTGTTAATATTCGTCTAATAGTGACCTATGTAATGCCTTGTCCTTCTTCTTGAACAACATTTATGTTAGATTTGGGAAGTATCTCTAGAAGCAAGTTGTAGGGTTCCCTGTCGGTATATATTGTCGGCCTCGATCACCTGTCATCTCTGGTTGTCATTCGGACTCCTCGAATGATTGCATACATGAGCTCGCTACAGCCAGCAGAGCACGGACTTTATTTCTTACACCTTCTGTTTTTGTTTTTATATATATCCATTTACATACACATCTCTGTGTTCTTAGACCCCTGCGTCATGCTCTCTGTTTGTATGGTCATCTTACAGTGAGGAGGTTATATTACACCATAATTGTGCGCTCTTTGATACCTCTGTGAAATCGCAAAAGTGGAAGGGTTGTGCGCACGTTATACGAATAACCACATGGTCTGCTTCTTGCATGACAGATGGCCGTCCTAAGTCGGCACTGGTTACTCTTTGGTTTATGTGTGGTCTATTATGTTTCTATTGCGTTAGTTTGTGTTAACTTGTCCCTTTTGCGTCTATTTCTGTGTGTGTCTGCTTTGTGTATTTGTATGGGTGTTTTGGGGTTTGCTGTTGGTGCTGCAACCGAGTGTTGTTGGAGATCCCCTCCTTCCTTTTCGATCCGTATCGATGTAGTAGAACGATATCCTCGTGAACTGTGAGTACACCAATAGAAAATCTAGTGAGTGAATTTATCAATTTTGAAATGTATAATATATAGATATTAAGCAACTGTAAAATGTACCGATATAAGATATACCATACAATGTACAAACAAAATGTCGATCTGTTATGTTGATACACTAGTCTGGATGCCTCTGCTTAAAATGACAAATGTGGACAATGACCATATCCCAATACACAGTACAAAATCGATAATTCAGGAAATCACAAACCGAAGGCATGCAAAATCAGGGCAACGGGAACCAAAGCAAACAAATAAAAACATCCACCACATGAAAAGAAGCGAACTCACAAATTACGGAAAGTAATTATTTTACATTAAAATTAATATCAATTCTCTGTAAGGACCAAAATATTTTGGAAACAGCATGTCATGGATTTTTTATGATTTTCTCTATAAATGGTATGTATAATGCCCTGAATACAAAAATAACAATTTTTTGATAATTAATATTCTGGTTGCCATGGAAACGAGGTCTGTCTATTTATAGCACTGAAAAATGGTCAAATAAGTCATCTTTGGTTATTATGTTGCCATGGAAACCATTGTTAGAGATTATTGGTATTAAAAACTTATTATCTTTTAAACCTCTATTTTAGAAAAATTTACAATTTTTTATAATTTCTTTCAATTAGCCGAATCCTATCAAATCAAAATCAGTCAAAAAATACCATAAAATAAGGTCAAAATAAAGGCCTATTTTTGTCCAATTTTTTGCATTTTTATGCAAAAATAAGATAAAATGTTAGGCTAATAACACCATCATTGTTGTCAGAACAAAATAGACTTCATGTGACAAATGTAATCACTTTAAAAAGTAAGTGGGACCTTGTTTTGTTTTCGTACATTTTGAGGTCAAAAATGGTTGCCATGGCAACTTCTCATTTGACACATGATGACTATATCTTTTCAAATTGATTTCTATCATGGTTTAAATAACTTATAATGCTTAAGCTTTATGTAGGGACAACAGATGAAATTATTTTTTATTTGAGCATTTCCAAAATTTGTTCAAGGCCAATTCAAAATAAAAGTTCCAATTTCAATACAATTTGCATTTTTGTTGTTATTTATTGTTACTAATTTTAGGCATGACTGTCATATATTTGTATCAAATTTACTTCTTTCTAAAATTAAGACCGATAGGTGGAACAACATTACAATTTTTAGTTCAGAACATGTCTCCTAAAAAAAAAAAGCCCCAGACAAAAATCATGATAATCTCACATTTTTTTATATGTATGTATGAAATATTAGCTACAAATCAAGGATGTCTTTGATTTTGAGATTTTTGCAACTTTGGTCAATAAATAGGGGATATATCCAAAATCACAATGTATGTGTTTGTTTTACTCAATACCACATGATTTTTGAGTAACTGCCTCTCATATTTATGATAAATCACACAATTTTGCCAAATATTGTGAATTGCATTCGAGATGACCTTGACATTGGGTCCTGTGACCTTGAAAATGTTTAAGGTGATTTTTTAATCAATAATGCTCTTTTATATGCACTGATAAAAAAATGCTTAAAGATATAAAGTGGACAGCTAAAAATTTACCAGTAAATTACTCTATGCGTAATATCATTGATCAGAATGTCACCATGGTAACCATTTTTTATACCCTTTTGAATAAAATTGTGAAGAGGTCCCACTCAAATTTAAACGTTTTCTTAAAGATCGAGGATTAAATTGGCAGTAGAAATCAAGTTAGCCTGACATCTCAGATTAATTGCCCTTAAAATTGAGCAAAATCATGTTAAATAAGGAGCTTTTTATGTCTTAAAAAGGGCCTCTTCAAAACAGGTTTTTGCCTATATTTTGAGCATAGCGACAAAAAGAATAGCGGGCAGAAGCATACTTCTTGTGTAGTATTTGTACAATGAAAGATATAAAACGAAAAATTAAGGAAATTTCATTTGACTATAATAGCTGTTACCATGGAAACGAGCCTTGTGAAAATGCCATGTTACAAGTATTCCACTGATGCGTAAAATTTCAAACATGGTTTCCATGGCAACGAAAACTTAATTTGTAAGAAGGACGTTTATTTTTGTCTCAGTACATCATACACCTTCCATACCAAAAATATCCATAATTGGAGACATGCTATTTCCACGTGCTATTGAAATTATTTTGGTCCTTACAGAGAATTGCTGTTTAAAATACGTAACAAAGTTTCTATAACGTCCTCATGTGCTTACTATAAGGAAACACTGCATAAGGTCAGTAAGGAAAGGCCTACCTATAGATGAACATTTGTATACTACTCTTAGGTATTTATAGGTTCCTACACATGGGTCCCCGTAAACATCATTACTTGCTCTGAGTGAGCAGGTACTTTTTCCCTCACATTGAGACTGGACGATGCTCGAGCTTGTAGGAGCTCTGCAGTTGGTGTCCATGTCTAATGAGGTTGGACATGTTCCTCCGCTGGAAGGTGCCGTTCGACCGTAGTTAGCAGAAACAATTTCAAGTTTCTTGTCATCAGGACAGGTTAAGGAATGGCTGTAATGCTCACAAATAATTAGGGATTTTTCGTCTGAAAGAAAAAATAAATAGCAATTTTAAAGTGATTGTTATATTTTTCTTGTTCAAACTTGCCTCTTCTCTAATGGTTTAATTATTCTTGTCAAATTTTGCTCTTCTCTCATTGTTTTATTATTCATGTCAAATCTTGCTCTTCTCTCATTGTTTTATAATTCTTGTCAAATCTTGCTCTTCTCTCATTGTTTTATTATTCTTGTCAAATCTTGCTCTTCTCTCATTGTTTTATTATTCTTGTCAAATCTTGTCTCTTCTCTCATTGTTTAATACTTCTTGTCAAATTTTGCCTCTTTTTTCATTAACTTTGCAAATATGTATCAAATCTTACTGCAAATTGTTGCAACCCACTTTACCAAAACTATCTCTTTTGATTTGTCAGTGGTTGTTCAAGAATTCTACCTCAAGAAGAATCCAAGGTCATTTTTATTTTCTATTTCTATATACATTCATTTGATCTCTCTTTTATTTCGTTATTGTAATGTACGTTTTGTGGAGTTTTATTACGGTGTTTTGGTCACTACAATCACTACAACTTTACGGAGGAATCATTATATACACATTTATGACTTTGCTTAAGGTATTCGATTGGTAATGAGAAGTAATTTGGCCACCTGAGACCTGAAAGCACTGCATAGTTATGAAGGGAAAATTGATCAAATCTTTTTTACCAATTTTGATATTGAAAAAAATGTTTTCTTTATGAGTTACGGGCCCTGACATTGAACATTGAACTCTATAGGAAAAGTATATATTCCTTAAATTTTTCAACAAAATGAAGGGGCACCAAATATCGATTGGTCAAAATTTTCTGAAAAATATATTTCATGAAATTTCGCTGAAAAATCACAAATTCACCAAATTGATTAGTTTTTCTGCAATTATTTCTTTCTTTATTTTTATCAAATGGAGATAACTCCTAAACATGACCCTTTTCAAAAAAATTTTTCTACATCAACGGGGCTAGTGCAAAAGTTTTTTTAAATATCGAATACCACACAAATATATTGAATGATTAATACACCTAATTTCAATGTTTTTTGGCATAATTTCCTTCAATACCCATCGAATACCTTAAGACAGTAGTGAAAACATGTAAAATTTTGTATGGAATAATTAAAGCATTTGTTAATTTGGTAAAATTAATCATTTGCATCACCTGATTCATGGCAAATGTAAACCACAGTCAGGTATTTATAGGTTCCTACACATGGGTCTCCATATACACGATTCGTTGCTTCGAGTGAGCAGGCATTGTTCCCATCACAAATAGACTTGACGATGTTCAAGCTTGTTGAAGCTTTGCAATTGGTGTCACGGTTTAAGATGTTCCAACACGTTCCTTTGCTAGTACGACCATAACTAGCAGATGCGATCTGGATAAGATGGCCGGCTGGACATGTTATTGAATTGCTGTTATGCTCACATATTACCATCGTTTTGAATGCTGAAAAAATCATTAAGCACTCTTGATTAAATTTGTTTGACAAGAAAAGAGAGGATCTCAAACATGACTATGGTTTAACATCCACTGAAAAACACCGAAATATCAAAGTGTGAGAAATGCTCAAAAAGGGACATCAAAGGGAAAGAAAATTATTACGTATTAAAACTATACATAAAGAAATAAAGAAGACAAATTGCAATCATCTTATAGTTTAGAGGCAAATGGTTTGGTTATCCGGATTACGTGCGTATTGCCCTCCAAGATGTTTGTGGTTACCAACCAGTCTTGGATAACACAAAGGTTCTGTGTATAATAGAAAAATTGGAATCCCCACAATGACAAATATATTTCTCTGTATGAAAATTACAATGGACTATAATGTCGATTTTATTTTGTATAATGTCTCCGAAAAAACCCCATTGCATACTTTCCCGGAAAAAAGAGAAATCAGAGTGACTACAGACCTCCATTGGCCCTGTCCAAACCTCGTTAGAGAAGACAGGGCCCCGACATCTGTCCTCTCTGAATCTCGGTCGGACTACTCTGGTGATAACATGCATGAGCTCGTTACAGCCATCAAAGCATGGACTGTATTTCTTACGCCCCCTTTTTAATATCCATTTAAATATATAATCTGCATGTTGCTTTATCCACTGCGTCATGCTGTCTTGTTTGTTTTGTTAGCGAGGATATTATTTTAAACAAGTATTGTGCTTTCTTCGAGACCTGACAATTTCCCGTCCGCTTTGAAATAATGAATATAACATTTCATCGATTTTGTATGGATTGCATTTTCTAGGATTTCCTCATGAAACATTCCATGTAAGAGATTTTCTTTGTTCTATCTTTTTTTTTTGTTCTTTCATGCTTGTTATTTTCACCATATTGGCGTCAAATTGACACCATATTTGATATAGAAAGAAAATGAATCTTTCCCGTATATTTTCTTTCTTAATTTAGATTTCACATCCTTTTCTAAATATTTGCTTTATAAACTGCTATAAAAATTTCTTGAAAGGAGTATATATGGTTTATATAGTAAAGTGGCCCCCTAAAATCAACTTCTCCGAAATTAAATTTTGTTCTCATTTTTAGTGAGTTAAATATCAATATTTTGAGAAATCCAGTTATAAAAATTACTCTACGCTGTTTAATACATTATAAATTTTGCATAAATATCGTGAAAACCAGTGATTTTGCAAATTTTTCACGAAAAATAGCATTATTCTTGATTATTTTCATTCAGATAACATTGAGCGGGATCGTGAACAACTTTTTCCTTTAGCATGCACTTAAAGACGTACAAATGTAACTACATGACAAAGTATAAACGTTGTTCAGACGCCCGCTCGATACTTACTAATAGAAAGTTTGTCGATAATGAGCCCTTAAATGACGTTTTTCCCGAAATTTGGAAAAATATACCACTTTTGAAGCCCAAATTCTAAGAAATTGAGAAAGTAAATAGAAGGATTTGTATCATTTCATAAGTAGCTTACATTGTAGAATAAAGTTTCGTACAAATTCATTATTTTATGAAAACTTAAAATTTTGCCCTGAAAGGGGGGCCGCTTTACTATATAAACCATATATAGTCCTTCCTGAAACGACGTCTTTCGGTTCAATTATAACTTTTACATTCTTTGGTAATATTAGATTTTGTTTAGATTGAGGATCACTGACGGGGGTCCATGCTGCAAATTTATCTGTTCTTAAATGATGCTATTAAATTTAAAGACGTTTAACATTTATATTTATTCATTGCGTTTCATCTATAATCTATATAGATTATTAGAACTTTCAGGCGATGAAACTTTTTCCCATTGTTCGTTATATGACCTCTCTTTTATCGTCCGTACTTCTATACATCTGAATAATACAATGAGCGCCGAAGAAATTCATTATCTCATAGTCAAACTTTTAAATACGAATTTAACAAATGATGCTGCTCGTAAAATCTCCATATTTGATAGTACTTCAAACTTTCTAAATAATGCCCTGGTGATATGGAATTAAACCATAATTATTGTCGATAAGATAGTTAGTTCCACGTATCCAATAAGATAAAGAAGATTCTAACTATAATCTCAGCAGCACTCATATTAGAGCACCACATTGAGCATCGACGGAACCCAAACAAATACTAGAGTTAAAGTTCGCATATATCGCTCAACTGACTCAAATAGTATAAAAATCAACCAATTGTTATGGAATAGTGAATGTAAGCCAAACACAAGGCTGGGAATCACATTCCAAAAATCACAATCAAACGGCTTACATGAAAACAACAGATTTATACTTTCACAACATTGACAAAATACATGAACGGATATACAGAAAAAAATATGAACTTGCTGGTTTGATGTGTCCAAGTCTAATTTTGCTATCACAAGCAAAATATATTGGGTTTTTTTTTCATTTCCGGTTTCATATGTGATTTCAAAGGGAGATTACTCATGAAAAATGTAATCAAATATTTTTCAAGTTGAACTATTAAAGACATGCTTCCTTTTATCAGTTTTAGAATAAAACATTTCATTTTTTTTAATCTTTGGAATCAACAACAACTTTGGGCCTAGAGGGCCCCTTACCGGCCCTTGCCCGTCTTGAAAAAATTAGAAGAACTTTCTCACGAGAAAAGACAATATGACATACAGACAAGTACAATAACACAGCTTTATAGAAACACGAAGGGCAACTTAATGTAATTAGTCTTCAAAGAAATTGAATCAATAAACATAACAGGCCAAATTTTTACAAATATACAAAGAAGAAATATATGTGACATAAAATTAGGTTGCTTAAACATTTTGATAGAAAAAGTTCATATCCATTACATTAATTCAAAATGGCCGTATCCAAGGAAACAAACAATCCTATTTCGTATTTAAAGTTTTAATCTTCTATATATTTCCTTAGCAAATGCTTATTTCTCTTAGTATTCTTCAAAATAATTTTAATAAAACTTTAAGATAACATTAAAAGCTTATTATTAATTAATCTTTTTTTCATGCTTTGTCCTTCGATATTGTCAGATTTAAGGAGGGATTCAACACCAAGATGGCGGCAGTATTATTTGCTTTCTCACTTCCTAGGAAAAGTGCAGTCCCTACTTCCTTAAAACATTTGATTCCCTGATTGATATACAAATTTGAATATCCTGATGAAGTTTGAATAATTTCCGACGTAATTTGAAGGAATTATAGCGATTTTCAAAATTGTGGACTTTAGGAGTTTTATCCATGAGCTAACCACGACGTCATTTCAACGTTATCGGGGGGAAATGGCGTCACAAACTATCCCATTCAAAATGCAATTAAAACATTAATGCAAAACGTATCGCATTGAAACTTTACATGTATGAAATAAAAAATTCAATTTTTATCTTAGTGTAGTCGTTGACAAATTTATATAACAAGGAAGCGGATGTCACTTCATTGAAAATGGACGAATTTGGAAGAAAAAATTGGAAAATATAAAGCTTTGTAAAATTTTAATCCCAAATTTAATTTTTCTCATTTAATAATGAAATCATATCTGGACATCGTTGAAAATTTTGTTAGTTTTTGACAAGGATTGATCCACAGGATTCCTACTAATCACCTATAAACTACAGTCAATTGGCTCGAAATTGCAATTTTTTCAGCGACGGTGTCATCTTTTATTGAAGTATCCTGCCTTTGTTTATAACACAATTCAGCTAATCTTTTCCATATGTAAGAGCAATACATTTATGAATATTTTGGAAGTTAAATTAAAATTAATTTCCAATAGCATTAAGAGAACCGGAATGACACTTTTAATATTATGACGTCATCAAGAAATTCACGGGTACGTTGAAAAATGCATATTTCAAAGTCTCATAGAATTTTTTCCTGTGGATAGAATCAAATGTAAGTTTGTATGATGAAGGACAGACAAGAAATGAATAATTTCAGAAATTTTGAGAAAAATTGAATTTGGCGTCAAAGTGTTCAATACCTCCTTAAGGTATAGAATCTGAACTAAAAGAGCAGTTTTCCTTCGATACCATCCATGTTGACTTGGCAACCAAGAAAAATTACAATTCATCTATTGTCATCTGAAAATTTTTCCATTTACCTTTATTTAAGTTAAAAATGAAAAATTGTTATCTTCATATAATGGTAAAATTGTTGCCATGGTAACTCCCTATTCTTACTTTTCCCGTTATCTAATGCTTTTATCAAGACTAAGGATCAAACATAAATATTCAATCACATATGTCGGACGAAAATTAATTAATTAGATCCTGTGAGGCTTCAAAAAAAGCTAAAAAAAAAAATGCACTTTTTCAGTGTGTACATCCCGTTTCCATGGCAACCAGCATAAATGTGAAATCTTTCGTTATTTCAAATATTCACATCATTTCCATAAAAATTTTAAGAATCTGTGACATAGCGTGCCGGGTCCCTATACTAAATTTCTGGTGCTTACAGAGTTATGTCCTACGTCATGCGAATGCGCTAGCTCTGCATATCTTTACGAACCAACTGGTCATATAATCAATGGAGACCTGTCCATCATTCAGGTCTCGAGGCTTCGCAGTCTTCTAAAGAAGGGGCCAAAGTATTGAATTCCTTCCATCAAATGTCGGGAAGTGCTAAATGAGGCGTTAGAAGTTTACATATGAAAATGGTGTAAGTTAGGATCACTGACAAGGGTTAAGTACCCGAAACGTGCATGTCTGGTCCACGCTGAAATTTTATCTGTTCTTAAATGATACTATTAAATTTGAAGACGTTTATTATTAGAAGGAGTCGAACCACACTCTCTCGATGACCATTATAAAAATAAAATTTAACTTCCAGAGTTAACATTGAACAAAGCGAACACAAATCTTGATATCAAAATTAATAACGGAGAAATTCAAAAGATTACGCCAAAAAAGAAGACTTTGGCTTTAACATAGGGAATTTTCCCTGTCTCGATTGCGATGTCCAAGATTGCTATCGTACGGCATTTACATATCTCAGCTCATCAGATACGCTAGTGCTTGCTCCCATGTTTCGGACTTCCATGACAAAAGTTTACTTATAAACAAAATCAGAAGGGTCAAAGGCAGATCAAATTTCAACCAATAATCGTACATGACCAAAAATTCTTTTTCTGAAATAGCTTTATGTTTGACCTTGATCCAAAAGTCACCTGCTTTACCGAGAATATGATCATAAAGTCATTTTCCCGTTATCTAATGCTTTTATCAAGACTAAGGATCAAACATAAATATTCAATCACATATGTCGGACGAAAATTAATTAATTAGATCCTGTGAGGCTTCAAAAAAAGCTAAAAAAAAAATGCACTTTTTCAGTGTGTACATCCCGTTTCCATGGCAACCAGCATAAATGTGAAATCTTTCGTTATTTCAAATATTCACATCATTTCCATAAAAATTTTAAGAATCTGTGACATAGCGTGCCGGGTCCCTATACTAAATTTCTGGTGCTTACAGAGTTATGTCCTACGTCATGCGAATGCGCTAGCTCTGCATATCTTTACGAACCAACTGGTCATATAATCAATGGAGACCTGTCCATCATTCAGGTCTCGAGGCTTCGCAGTCTTCTAAAGAAGGGGCCAAAGTATTGAATTCCTTCCATCAAATGTCGGGAAGTGCTAAATGAGGCGTTAGAAGTTTACATATGAAAATGGTGTAAGTTAGGATCACTGACAAGGGTTAAGTACCCGAAACGTGCATGTCTGGTCCACGCTGAAATTTTATCTGTTCTTAAATGATACTATTAAATTTGAAGACGTTTATTATTAGAAGGAGTCGAACCACACTCTCTCGATGACCATTATAAAAATAAAATTTAACTTCCAGAGTTAACATTGAACAAAGCGAACACAAATGATATACAATGTAGCTACACCATTTTTTTATCTTTATATCAAAATTAATAACGGAGAAATTCAAAAGATTACGCCAAAAAAGAAGACTTTGGCTTTAACATAGGGAATTTTCCCTGTCTCGATTGCGATGTCCAAGATTGCTATCGTACGGCATTTACATATCTCAGCTCATCAGATACGCTAGTGCTTGCTCCCATGTTTCGGACTTCCATGACAAAAGTTTACTTATAAACAAAATCAGAAGGGTCAAAGGCAGATCAAATTTCAACCAATAATCATACATGACCAAAAATTCTTTTTCTGAAATAGCTTTATGTTTGACCTTGATCCAAAAGTCACCTGCTTTACCGAGAATGTGATCATAAAGTCATCACAAAAACACTGGACATGGTACTGGACCAGTCTTCAGTTTTGTACCAGCGTCTTTACCAACGTTGCACACTGGTCAAATGTGACGACAGGACTCCATGATGGGCCCTGTTGAAGTCTCGTCTGAGAAAACTTGGTATTGATTTTCTACCCCATCTGAAAGTTGGACAGACTTCTCGGATGGTTGATCTTGAGCTCGCTTTAGCCAGCAGAGCACATACTGTTATACGCATGCCATAAAATATATAGGTCAATTTACATAGAATCTGTGTTACAATAGGCCGCTGCGTTTAATTATCACATTTGTGATGGCACCTTACAGTGAGACCATTTATGTTTATACAATTGTGTTTCTATGGAGACCTCTGTGTATCTAAACAAGTGGGAGTGTTGTGCGCACGTAATCCGGAAAACCACACCATTTGCTTAAAGCAGAAGGCCGTACAAAGTCGGTGCCGGGTGCACATTGGTCTCCTTCCTTTTATGTGTTTTCATCAATGTTTAATGTTTCTCTACGTCGGTTTCGATTGTTTTGTATGATGTTCTAGTGAATATTGTTGTCTCTTTTTTCGGTTTGGAGTTTGTACATGTATGATGTCATTTATGTGAGATTTTCTTGTAGGTTTGTTTCGTTTGCTGAATGCAGGGTGGTCAGGCTGGAGATAATTCCCTTTTATTCAAAGAGAATCGATGTTAAAGATTGGACCAGAGATGCTCCTTTCGGGTATTGAACCCTCCTCAGTGATCCTAAATCCAAACATGGAAATGAACACCAAAGAAGTACTTAACAGTTATTCAGTCGAGAAGGTAAGACAAAATCATTAGAATTTCCATTGGAACAGTTGCTTACATGTACCTCGAAAAAACAACATTCCGAATCAAAAACCAGGTGCCCTGGGAGAGTCAGCGTCTCCTGTTTGCATGCAATACCCGTTGCAACAGTTCCATGAAAAATTGTCAAATTCTGTGATTGTCTCGATATACATATTGATGTACATGTCCGGTAAATATGTCTTGTTTTGTTATGATTACAGCCATTTAATCGCAATCCATAATGTCACTGATCATTCTGAAAAGTGTGCTCTGATATGCTTTTATAATATCCCCGTAGCGACCGAAGAATTTCCTCAATGATGATTTCAGCCGTTGTGTAATATAACCATGAACAAGCCGTATAATGTAACCATGAACTTGCAAGCCGTCTAAAATCGTCATTTTTGGAACATGCCCTGGCGAACCGTATCAGCGTATGATGCGAAAGGCTCCACTTTTTAATATAATTTATTGGTCAGTAAAGTTTGAATGCTTATGAAGAACGAGATAAAATATATTACTCGGGAAGCTTGGGTCTAAGGAATAATCTCCAAAGTCAAGTATTCAAGCTTACTCTTCCTGGGCACCTGGTCTCACTCTCATATCGGGAATTCGCTTCTTTTCATATGTTGGAGGTTTTTGTTTGTTTGCTTTGGTTCCTGTTTTATCCTGATTTTGTATGCCTTCGGTTTCCGATTTTCTGGGTTATCGATTTTGTGCTGTAAACAGGGATATGGTCATTATCCATATTTGTCATGAATACAGGGAAATCCTGGACCAACATTCGTTTATCACTTTACAAAAAATAAAACGCAAAGAAAACCAAAACGCATAAGGAAGATGGTAACAATAATTGGAGTACCTCTGGAATGCTGGAATCTGATGTAAAACCTTAGAGTAAATTCAGGAAGAACTTCAGATGATTTTCATTGACAATCAGATTGACAATATCCTGATCATAGGTTATTTCCTGTCAATCAATAATATTATAATCAAGGAAAACCTGCCATCAAAGACAGGAATCATTAAAGGAAACCAAAGAGAGAATATAATTCAACCACGTATGAGGACATAAATAAATCGTACCTCAAAAACGGTTACGTAAACAAAATACAAATTATGACATTTATTCTATATATATGCACCACAATAGTAAGTTTCATTCTTGTTTTCTGAAACTGTGTTTTTCCAGGTAAAACTGTGACGTTAAAATTTAAGTTCCGCGGGATCCCTTTGCAGCCGTCGCGACATGTTTTTGGAGAGTTAATGTATTGTGACATCACGTCTACATGCTGAAATGTAACACGTTCCTTTCAGGCAGGTTTTCCTTGATAAATAATATTATTGATTGACAGCAAATAACCTATGATCAGGATATTGTCAATCTGAATGTCACTGATAATCATCTGAAGTTCTTCCTGAATTAACTCTAAGGCCTTACATCAGATTGCCGGCATTCCAGATGAACTCCGATCATTGTTACCATGTTCCTAATGCGCTTTAGTTTTGCTTTTTCTTTGCTTTGTGCTCTTTGCGTTTTATTTTTTGGAAAGTGTTAAACGCATGTCGGTCCAGGATTTCCCGGTATTTATACTTGACTTTGGAGATTATTCCTTAGACCCAAGCTTCAATATTCATCCATTAAGAATACTTTTTCCTGAGACCAACTTTATGTAAAGTATCAAACATTTTAGGAAACTATTTCCTTTCGAAAATTATCAAGATTTAAGATATGAGGCAAGTTTGAATAAAAGAAAAATTTATCGAGTTGTGCATCTATCGAGAGTACTGCCTCCTCAATGATAGGTAACTTTCACCCAGGAACCAGTACTCTGGATTTAATGCTCAACGTGAAGGACAACGTCTCCAGTGTAAGCGCGGAAGGCATTGCAGAATGCATTGTAGGTGTCGCTGTTAAAACGCCCCTAGCTAATTGTATTTCTATGAATGATATCCATATATAACGTGAAAATATTGAAATATCTTAAATCTTAATAATGGATGAAATAATTAGATTAAGTTTTTCATTTAATGATTTTTTTTTTATCTTTTTTTTTTTCTGTATTTATAGATAATCGTTCCATTTCAATCTTAATAATATTGATATGCCGGGTTGATGGCCAGCATGAACAAGAAGCCTGTACCTAGATTTTTCATCCACGGCATACTTTCCCATATGAATGCCTCACAATCTGAAATATAAATACAAAATTAAGAAAGACATAGTTGATGGAAATGAAGGAGCACCATATTAGATAAGGAGTATCTTCAATAAAAGTAAGTTTATTCAAGAAATGCTCAAATTAAAGGATTTTTTTCATTTTTCAACTTTCCAACGATAGTCCTTTCTTTCATTCTGTAATTATCCTCTACCCTCAGAATTTCTAGTTTTGCAAAGAAAAAAAATCATATATTAAGAGGTTGAGAAGAAACAAGTGAAACACAACGTGGGACCAACGTGGACCCATCAAAAGCTTTGCCTATGTTTGCCTATGTTTGCTTACTAATTTCCTTAAACGTTGTGCAATGACCAACTATATAACGATAAGATCCACTGTCGAACCTTAAGCCCCCGTTCCACTGCAATCCCGCTGTACCTACGTTCATTCCCGACCTCAATTTTCGCCAGGTCGGGAGAGAACGGCTCTTAGTCGTATCTTGGTCTGGTACAGCGTATGTTGGTCCAAAATCGATCGGTTGAAAAAATACGGGAAACTTTCCCGCTTTCTTTTTGGTCGTGAAATAGACGGCGCTTGGTCGGGATAGTCGGGGGTACAGCCTAGGTTAATCGTGTCCTGGTCGGGAAAGAGCGTGGCTTGAGCGTGGTCTGATCGGCATTTAACTTAACCCCGCTCTCTTCACGCATAAGATACGCTTTAAATACGCCCTGTTCCCGATCTTTACCCGTCTAGTCTACGCTCTATCCACTACTGATTCAATGTTTGCTGATCTTACCAAGACCTTTTCATGGCCATCTTGCGAACTATTCACGCTCTATATGACCAAGTTACGACCAAACGACGCTTCGATTAGGATCTGTGCAAATTTCATTCATTTTCTCGCACTGATATTAATTTGTTGAAAATACTTAGTATCAAAATGTCGCGGTGACAATTATTGGCTATCCAATACCACTTTTTAAGTAAGGATTTTTTTTTAATTTTGATCGCGACACTGTTTGGTATTTCTTGGTCAAAACGAGAAATATAGGCCTCTTCTTGGCCGATAGGATGATTGGATGACACATAAGATCAGTTTAAGTTAGAATTTATGTTTTGAGCGGGAATGCGTCGGGGACAGTCGGTAATAGATCGGGATTGCATCGGGAATAGATCGGGATTTGGTCGGGAATAGATCGGAGTTTGATAGGATAGAACGGGACTTGGTCGGCAATATGATCGTGAGTAGAGCGGGTGAAGCGTGAGTAAGTCCGCGATGAAACGTGAATCGGTCATAAATTGATCGGGAATCAGTCGGGAATAGAGCGTGATGTCAAGAAAAAAATGAAAAGGTCGGGAAAGTTTTACCCGCTCTTGTGAAAATTGCGGTCGGGAATGGTCGCAGGTACAGCGGGATTGCAGTGGAACGGTGGCTTTATCTAGACTTCATTCAGAGTTACACAGAGACCGACTGCACGGATACGGAACTACATGATGGCCTCTGTATTGTACATATAAGGTATTTTATAGTTTATGGTAAATAAAGAACTTAAATAATCGTAGCCATAAAGTTGTTCAAAATACAAAAACAATAAGACGGCATATACATTCTTGAAAATACATGAAACCAAACATAGATGAGGAGAAGATCCCGAAAAAGTGAAAACAGCGGAACGTTTTCACGCGAGAAAAGAAAAAGCGGCCAATAACACAGTACCATAAGAAACGAAGGACAACCGGAATCATTGTAACTAGTGCTGTTAAATGGCAAGTTTTGTACTAATTAGTTAAATTTTAACATGTTTATTTAAATATCAGATGAATCATAATACATAAACACTTCGAGTAATAGTTACGAATGACTTAAAAGGAAACAATTGATACTCCTTTCCAGAGCAAGCTCAAACTACAAAGTCCTCTTCCTCCTAAGGGCAAAAAGACTCATTAAAAACCTACTGAACTGATAGTATATTTGAGCGAATGGCTTTGTAAATTTACAATACAATGAAAATGTAAAACATTAAAACATTTCTTTGTTCTCCACTTTATTTGAAAGATATTTTAGTTTAGAACCATTCAAATCACCAACTTTAACAAATTCATCTGATTTGACTTTTTCTGCACGACCTAAGTGACGTTTGTTGCTAGTTAACAGGAGATGCTCACTCTTTCCGGACACCTGATATAATCTCAATTAGGGATTCTCTTTTCCTTCTTTGCAGAATGTTTAAGTTTATTTTATTCTTTGTTGGACTGTTCAACGTGTGGTAGCCTCTAGTTCACACGGTTAATTTCAAGTAATTCGATAAATTTTGATTATTTATTAAGACCACGACATCAATATTATATCTGTATGTATTTGTATGTAAAATTAGGTGCTTCTTTCCACGATATATTGCAAAATGATATTACACTTCTTTTCACCAGTCTTTCTGAACGGGCAAACCGACGAATATACATTTAGAATATTTTTTTGAGTCCGTTTAAACATAGGGCAAAATAATATGAAGAGGTGGTTTAACCTTACCCCTCGTCCTTTCTACGTTTTTTTTTTTTCAACAGCATTGTTCCTACTGACTGGTGATTGAGCAATTTAATATCTTAAAATGTTTTAGGTCTGTCGTGATTTTATGTTTATGTTTTCATATCTTAGAATTCTACAAGAAATTTCTTACCTAAAATTAGAATTATCAGCAAAATAATGATTGCGGTCTTCATCTTGCCACGAAGCTGTTCAAACTCTGAGGTGTCTATCCTATGTATGCATTGTGAACAAAAAATCTGTATTTACAAATGAGTTATTGTTTTAAGGTTTGGCAACAGATTTCATATTCGTTGAGCATTTTTATATAAGTCCTAGTTCATTCGATATTGGTAAATAGTATGGTGTCCCATTAATACCACCGCATTTACAGATCTAAAAAATGACGTATTCCATCCCTGATCCAATTTGTTTGTTTGTTTCTTTTTTTTTTATTTGGTAATTTCCATATCATTAACAAAAGTCCTCTTACGATCTTTCAGACAGTCTGAACTATTGGTACGATTTCAACATAAAGCTAGATCTGGCCGGGTTAGGCAGTGGTGGTGCGCTCGCTTCTAACCTCTAATGTCCCGGGCTCGAATCCCAGATTCGGCGAAGGGTCTTAAATGGGAGGGTAAGTTGTACCCCACCCAGGCCTCGACATGGGTATTTTTTCGTACTCCGGTTTTTTCCTGCTGCTGGGACCCCCTCACGCCAACATCTGAGCCAACGTAAGACATTTATATAAGATGTGTAACTTGTTTGTCAAACGTTGTAAAATAAATACACTTAAATTTTGTTTTGATTTTAAGCTAGATCCCCTATGCGGGATGCATCTATATGTTATGGATATCTTTTCGATGACACAGTGGTCCTTATAGGGCACCATAGTGCCATTGTACATAGCACTTTCATTGGACATACTAAGACATATAAGTAATATTGATGATTGTCGCGCATATGTATAACGGCACACTGTACACGACTCTAGGCCAAGCCTTAAAATATACGACACTTTGGTAAATAGTTATAAAATGTTCTGGTTTGATATATTGGTTGACGTCCGATCCATGTTCTGAAAGGTTCTTTCTTTTAAGCATGAAAACATGAAAAAAACATTAAAATGTTCAAAACCTTCGTCAGATGAGGTGGATGATTCTGACTTTATTTAAAAAAAACAAACACTTTTATTTTCCTCCATTGATGATGGTATTTAAGCATTTATTATGATATTAGATCTCTTCTTAAATGATGCTATTGAATTTAAAGTCATTTAACATTACAAATGAATTTTGAATTTAAATGAATTGTTGGATATTTTTGGAACATTTTTCCGAGAATATCCAACAGTTCGTGTCATTTTACCTGTCTGTCCCTTTTGTTGATTTGTATTTCACAAAAAGTTAAACAAAATATTTTTTTCAATTACAATTGCCTTACTCGCAATAAAAATACCTGATACCATAAACCTTGATCTCATATAGATTCCAACTGCTCCGTCAATCACTTTGTGAAAAAGCAGGGTATGGCAGTTCATTTTTGTTACGTCTTCACATTCAAACTCTAATTTGAGACTTTGACTCAGGTGATCTAACAATCCTATGAACGGCCTGAAGGTTTCAATCTCGATCAGTTTTCCTATGTATTTCTAATCTACACTGACTGCACGACTCATAATTATAGAAATACTGTAAAAGTGAACATTTTCGCGTGGGGGTTATTTTGGCGTACTTTGCGAATAAATGGACTTCGTAAAAATTTCCCCCACGCGAAATAACCCTGCTGCATTTTGACAAAGACAGAGACGTTTCTATCGCGGATATTTCCCCCACGCAGGACGCCTTATTCTTATAATCGCGAAATTTTCCCCAGCGAAAATAATCACGTTTAAGGTATATGAATGAAAAAAATATCCAATAAGCTATTAATGCACAGCCAATGTAAGTCCCTGAGATGAAACTATTGATAGAAATATGTTTTCTTTTCAAATAAATATGCTCGTGACGTAACAATGCATAAGATCTTAAAAAAACACGACAGAGCGAAAATAATCACGTTTAAGGTATATGAATGAAAAAAATATCCAATAAGCTATAAATGCACAACCAATGCAAGTCCCTGAGATGAAACTATTGAAAGAAATGTGTATTCTTTTCGAATAAATACGCTCGTGACGTAACAATGCATAAGATCTTTAAAAAACACGACGGCAGTTCTAACCGCGGTGAACATAATTTGAACGTCACTTTTATACCTAGAAAAAGAGGTCAAAGGAGGCCAAATCGCTTACCTGAGTTGCAGACAAAAGAATAATCGGGAACAATTTGGTGGAGGCCCTTGAGTGCCTGCTTCCTGTAAGGTTTAATCAAATTCTATGCAGTGGCTGCAGAGACGTTCAAAATGATTCAGCCAATCAGAACCCTTGACAGCCATATTTGTTGAACGATCGGCAAATAAAACACAATTTTGGTGAAGGACCTTGAGTACTTGCACCCTGTAATCAGAAACTTGGAGATCGATTGGCAAATAAACCACAAACTTAGTAGTTGAGTACTTGCTTCCTGTAAGGTTTCGGGGCATGTGTACAGCGGTTTCGGAAAATTGGTGCCACGGATCCAGAGGAAATCAAAATACGTTAGGCCAATCAGAACCCTCGACGGCCATATTTGTTGACCGATCGGCACGAAAATCACAATTTTGGTAGAGGACCTTGCATACTTGCTTCCTGTAAGGTTTCTTGTTGTTCTGTGCAGCAGTTTCAGGGGTTAGGCAAAAATGAGTCAACCAATCAGAGCCATCGGCGACCATATTTGTTGCAAGAAAAACACAAACTTTGTTGCATCCTGTAAGGTTTCGTGAAATTCGATGCAGCGGTTGCAGAGGAGAAGTCGAAAATGTTAAGCAAATCAGAGCCCTCGGCGGCTATATTTGTTCACCGATGTGCTCGAAAAACACAGACATGGTAGAGGACCTTGAGTGCTTGCTTCCTGTAAGGTTTTGTTAAATATTGTGTACCAGTTTCAGATCGAAGAGTAGTCGAAAATGTGTTAGCCCATTCAGAGCCCTCGGTGGCCATATTTGTTGACCCATAGTCACGAAAAGCAAAAAAAACCTTAAGTTATCGCCTCCTGCAAGGTTTTGTGAAATTCTGTGCAGCGGTTGCAGAGGAGTTGTCGAAAATGTAAAACTTTTACACCGGACGACGGACAGACGACGTGCTATAGCAAAAGCTTACTTGGGCTTCGCTCACTTAGGGATTTATGTCTGTCACACTTTTGGTGTCATACCATAACTCTTGATTGGTGAGTGAAAGTGCTTTTATATTTCACGCATATATTTATTGTGACAAGACCTTTCTACACATACCATAGTTTTTTACTACCTTACCTTGACCTTGATATCTAACCTACATTTTAAAAAAAAATCAGGATTGGCTTTTGATTGGTCAGTGATACGGCTTTATTTTTTTCACATGTATATTTCTTATATCGATACCTTTCTTTTCAAAGTATCAGTATAAGTAAATAAAAACAGAGGACGCTACTGAAATGAATTTTGGTGGTGTCTGAAAATCACTTTGGGTGGAAGAACAGATGAGGATTTAATATCCGAAACACGTTTATGTACAATAAAATTGGATTGAAATTTTCTTCAAGAAGGTAAAGAGTTGGAGCACTTCCGTATTTTATTTCAATAAAACTTGTCTAAACTTAGTCTCCTCGAATTCAAGTACCAGTTAACAATTATGTTTCATTCAGGTCAGGCACGTGACACTTCGTATACCATATATAGAAACAGCCTCCAACAAAATCAGTCATCAAACAACCAAACATAATGTCCATAAATGTTATATCAAATGCATAAAAATATATAGATAATGTGACATTTGAACAAATAGTTAATTTTTTTTAAACCAAATTACATTGTGTATAGTAAATGACATGCTAATAAATTTGAAAACGTGTAATATTTAATTGCCAAAAGCTACGATTTCACAAATTGTTTCATTTACTGAGAGCGTAAAGTTTCTTAGGTTGAATGTGCAACTATCTTTACTTAAAGTCTGACCCTCTTTAATAACATGCGAAACCCCTTCAATTTCTATTGTTGCTACCGGTTTGTTGTCTTTATCTTTGTAAATAAATGCTTTAGACAAGCATTCTTCTGCTGTGTAACTGGTTTGACATATTCCGGAATAATACGTCATTTGGTAACATCCTCTAAACTCTTCACGGGTTTCGCATATATCTACAATGCAGAAATAAACATGTTTACATAATGCAAATGTGGTAAATTTGGCTGGGGACGAAATAACAATTGAAACAGCATGCGTAGGGATAATTTTAGCGAAATCGGGAGCATTCCCTTTATCGTACGGTGACCAACAAGCCAAAACTTCGAGTTTAAATGCCATGATAGGCATATGGCTGTATTATATATCAAATGAAAGTTAAATATTCCTTTTTTCAATCTAGCTTGGTTGCAATAACCCAAAATGGTGCATCTGACGTCACCCACACATTTTTAATTTCTTCAGAAAAAAACATAATATATTGCAATGTCGCAAGCAGTTACAAGAATTAGTACACTTGAAACAACACTTCTTTCAAAATAAAGAGGATAAGACCCTCTTTGAATAAGGATAAGATCGAATTTGTTAAAACGTCATAAAGCTGTTCAAATGACGTCAAATCACGTTTCCATTTTTTTCATCAGAATCATTCGATGCTAGATAATTTTCTTCAAAACTTAATATTCTTTTCTGTTATACAGTGTGAACTGTTCTGCAAAATAATGCTGAATTCTCATAGATTAGTTATGTGTAATTTTCAGTAAGCTACTCGGGTCATTGTCAGAAAAGATGGAAGACAATCAACGTCACATTAAATATATGGTAGTACGTAATCATGTGTTTGAAAATGATTGAACCATATGAAACCCCATTTATACGTTTACGCAGCAATATTTCGTAATGCTTTCGTTCTACTCATGCTATATAGGTTACGGATGGATATCATTGGTAATTAAGAAATGAATCTCATATTTTTTCTGTTGATGCAGGTATCACCCGAAAAATTCGAAAGATAACTGCATCAATGCGAGTAGCGCGTTGATGCAAAAGGTTTTTTTTTTCAATTTTTCAATTATTATCATTATTTCATACGAAATTCATAAATTGGGACAATTCATACCTACCAAGTTTCATTGAAATATTCTAAGTCGATCTGGAAACTTATAAGCCGCTATAGCTCACCAAACGGCAATTCATTGAAAAACATCGCCTTAAGACGCGAGCTGTCAGGAACACTTTTGGTGAATAGAAACTTCATTTTTCAGGACGTCTTTATTTCTTTTGAATGCAGATTATCAACCAATATATGAGGTATGTCGGTGAATACATTAGTGTATACATAAAATACTTACCTTCTGGTAGGTCTGAAATACGTTTATAAATATATGCAGATTAGGTTTCAAAAATAGGCATGTTTCTTTCGTGTTTATCACTTTAAAATCAGTTCAAATATATCATATCATGTAGTCTAAGAGAGGGACAGAAATCGTTCTCCTTTGTATGCCAAAACAATCCTTAAAATATTACTGATAAACTGTTCATATTGACACTAGCTATGCTTAGCATATATATACATGAATGAATATTATATGTTTCAAACAGAGAATTTCTTTTAAGGTGGCACTAAAACAAAATTCGTATCACTTTCGTATTCGTATCGTATTCCTAATTGTACGTGTATTCATATCGTATCGTAAACCATTTCCTGTTCGATATCTACAAAATTATACATCATGTTGTGTATCAAAATATTAAGTGGAATAGTTCAACCTATTTTTTAGATTAAGTATTGTATTACACATAATTAAATAGACGCATTTTAAAAATTTGGGAGGGGTCTTTACACGAATGTTCTACGGAAAGGTCAGGCATTTTAAAATATGAATCTCAAAAAATGGGGGGTCTCACGAATTTGTCCTAAAAATATGAGGTTTTACATATTCTTTTTCATTCAAAAATCATACGTTTAAATGATAAATCATAAAATTAAAAAGGGCATGCCAATGCTTTTTTCTTCACTAAAGGGATAATTACAGTGATATGTACTCATATATTACAGAAAGGAGGGGATCTCCAACATCACCAGGTTTCAGCACCCAAAGCAAAACCCCAAAACACCCATTGCAAAAAAAACACAGAACAGAAACCCATAGAAAGAGACCCAAAAGGGACAAGGAACACCAACTCACACCATAGAAACATTAAACGTAAAAGACCACACATAAACCAACGAGACCAATGGCCAACCGGTGCCGACTTAGGACGGCCATCTGCCACGTAAGTACAGTAGCAGATGGTGTGGTTATCCTGGATTACGTGCGCACAACCCTCCCACTATTCCGATTTTCTAGAGGTCTCGAATAACGCACAATTATGGTGTAAAACAACCTCCTCACTGTGACCAAACACAAACAAGACCGTAAAACGCAGGGGTCCAAGCAACACAGATGAATATGTAAATGGACAAAAAAAGAGGACGTGCGTAATACAGTCCGTGCTCTGCCAGCTATAGCGAGCTCATATATGTTATCATTCGAGGAGTCCGACTGACATTCAGAGAGGACAGGTGGTCGGGGCCCTGTCTTCTCTAAAGAGGTTTGGACAGGGCCCGTCATGGAGTGCCGTCGTCACAGTCAGTCAGATTGCAAGTCTAAAGAATGCACTCGTACTAGACTGTAGATTGGTCAAGTACCAAGCCAAGTGTCCGTCTGGTGACATTAGGATCATATCCACGGTATAAAAGGCGGCGTTTGATGACGAATTTTCGATAGTTATGCTGTCTACCTTTGATCCTTCTTATTTTGTTAATCATGTCACCATGTGTGTATCTTGATGTACAAATGTAACCGTTACGTAGCGACTGGCCATTCAAAGTCGACGCCGGATGCACATCGATCGTTATTATTGGACATTTTTCAAGTTGACGTACTTCGGACTTCGCAATCCGGACTTCGCACTTAAGGGGTCATATTAAAGAAATCAGGTGCTATAAGAAGAGTAAAATCTAAACACACAATGGATGAAATGATTGTGGATAGCTTTAAATATGTATATTCACATCTGAAAATAAAAAAATTCTCGCAAACTTTAATCTAGGTTAATTGGGATTACATTAACCATTTACGTGTGTGACATAGTCCCTTCCAAATGTGGTGTCCGAAGTGCGAAGTCCGTGAACATGAAAAATGTCTATTAAGTTTATGACTTAGGTGTCATATTTTCTCATATCTCCTTTCATTGTTTTGCGAGACATTCGATTTGGTTTTCAGGCATCGTCGGAAACCAACAGCCTATTGTCCTACGATTAAAGGCCGTGGGCGCAAATGTACGGGAAATCTTGTTTTTTAAAATGCGTCATACATTTATATAAAATAACCAATGAAAGAGTCGGTTTGAATAGTGTCAGCTGTTTTGTGTTGGAGGAATTTTGTAACTCTCATTCTGATTGGCTTTTTATTCTTTTTAAATTCCCTCCTAGATTCGATTCGGAATACGAGGGTTTCACGATAGACTGTCCCACGATGTCTTACGTAGTATAACGGAGAAGATGCCGTGGGTTTCCGACGATGGTTTCCAGGTTACTTTCGCTGTCCCCTGTTGTTTGTTTTCAGGTGTGTTCCGCTGTCGTCAAAGTAGGGTGCAGATAGCCTTGCATAAGTTCCCTTACATGTTCTTCATATCAAACATATAATACCATAATAGCGGAATTACAATGTTCCTTTTATCGAACCTGACTTATATATTAATGTTGAACAACTCTATAAATCAAGGTTTTGCGTCTGAAACTTCTTTCTCTCGTAAGGATTTTTATTATTTGCTTCAAATCTCTTAAATGCTTTCTATCTTAAAGAAAGGAGGGGATCTCCAACAACACTAGGTTGCAGCACCCACAGCAAAATCCCAAAACACCCATGCAAAAAACACAGAACACATACCCACAGAAAGAGACGCAAAAGGGACAAGGAACACCAACTCACAATATAGAAACATGAAACATAAAAGACTACACATAAACCAACGAGACCAATGGGCAACCGGTGCCGACTAAGGACGGCCATCTGCCACGTTAATAGCAGACGGTGTGGTTATCCTGGATTACGTGCGCACAACCCTCCCACTATTCCGATTTCCCAGAGGTCTCGAAGAACGCACAATTATGTTGTAAAACAACCTCCTCACTGTTAGGTGACCACACACAAACAAGACCGTAAAACACAGGAAATTTACCTTTGCATGGCTGTGTATTACAATTTAACACTCTTGCTGAAGGCCCAGTACATACTTTACCACCGTTTTGTGGTGGAGGATCAGTACAAGTTCGCCTCTGTTTCTGTTTTCCCACTTCACATTTTTTGGAACATGTTCCGTCGTTTATCCAAGATGACCATTTGCCGTCCACTATAAAGTTATGTTTGTTATTTAGGTCAGGGTGTTATGAGATAAAGGGGATAAAATGTGCAATACGACCATGCTGACCAGTGGTCGTCCACTTTAAAATGTAATATGATGTTTCTTATTATGATCCAAATTTTATTAGATATATTTTGATAAAATGTGCAATACGACAACGTGTAAAAATTGAGTGACGGCTTTTTGTTTGAGAAAATTCCCTTGGGTAAACCAGATTCTTAATGTTCTGGAAATGGCATGAATAATGTTTCCTTTATATCTTATCCTCTTTACTTTTAATGCGTCTTTATATATGAAATCATTTTTTCACAACAACTTTATCCGTCTTTTTTATGCCACCCACCATTGTCGTTATATCCGTGAATTAAGCCAATTTTATAAATAAAGTACTTTCTTTTTCTTAAATCAGCATCAACATAATTTTGCTAGAATGATTTTTTTCAATATGATTGAATGTTAACATTTGGTAGAATTCCTCTCGACATTTTCAAACATTACCTTTGCAAGCTTCTTGGTTACAATATATCAATCTTATGTGTCCTCCCTCGCATTCTCTTCCACCGTTTTGTGGTGCAGGATTATTACATACGCGTTTCTGCTGTTGCTTCCCTCCGCCACATGGTTTGGAACACGTTTTGTAGTTTGTCCATGCTGACCATTGTCCGTCAACTATAAAATGAAATAGCATTACCCTAGTTTTACTGTGCTTCTGCACTGACTTGAAATATTTGTAAATTTTCTGATACCACATTTCAGAGAATCATTCTATCCATAGGTTGCTCTTTTGGCATAAATAATAGGTCAATTTTAGACTTTCGCTTTTTATATATTCAAATTCAATTCACTATTTGGATATCCTATCCTTCGGCCTCGATATACAAGTAATTGTTACACAATCGTTATACATTGTTTGTTAAAATACCAATATAGTGCACTGAATAATTACGATAGACATATTTCAATTGATTATGGGATGAATTGTCATCCATTTATGGCGTCGTTTTGGTTTAATAGTCTCACGTTCCAATTATGACGAAAAAATGGTATTGATGCGTTGTGATTAATTATTATGAGGGTTTAGTACCCAAAAAGTGCATGTCTGGTCCATGCTGCAACTTTATCTGTTCTTAAATGATACTTTTGAATTTAAAGACAATTAACATTATAGAATAGTAATAGTTTTAGAACTTTCTCTGAATTTTGCGTTGAAACTGATAACATTTGTTGACGTAACGATACGTTAATTTCAGAACCCCGTACGCATAGCAAGTAACTGTATTTCGGAAAGACTAAATTTACAGCTCAATGTAAACGTCTTCAAATTGAATAGCATCATTTAAGAACAAATAAATTGGCAACGTGGACCAGACATGCACGTTTCGGGTACTTAACCCTCATCAGTGATCCTAAATCCTAAATCTAAACAATGTAATATGCCAAAAAGTATTAAAGTTGCTATGTCGAAAAAGGGTACCGAAAGACGTAGCAGGATGGGTGGGATATGATGCTACAGGACCCACTTTTTAGAAATTTCAAGAAATTTTGATAACAGAAATTTAGATTGCGTTGAAGAAACGATCAACCGAAATTGATCGAACTTGGCTACATGTGCCCTCGGGGACTCCTGGTCCACCAGCAGTGACACTCACCAAGTGGTATAAATGCAAACGTCTTCAAATTGAAAAGCATCATTTAAGAACAAATAAATTGGCAACGTGGACCAGACATGCACGATTCGGGTACTTAACCCTCATCAGTGATCCTAAATCCTAAATCTAAACAATGTAATATGCCAAAAAGTATGAAAGTTGCTTTGTCGAAAAAGGGTACCGAAAGACGTAGCAGGATGGGTGGGATATGATGCTACAGGACCCACTTTTTAGAAATTTCAAGAAATTTTGATAACAGAAATTTAGATTGCGTTGAAGAAACGATCAACCGAAATTGATCGAACTTGGCTAAATGTGCCCTCGGGGACTCCTGGTCCACCAGCAGTGACACTCACCAAGTGGTATAAATGCAAACGTCTTCAAATTGAATAGCATCATTTAAGAACAAATAAATTGGCAACGTGGACCAGACATGCACGTTTCGGGTACTTAACCCTCATCAGTGATCCTAAATCCTAAATCTAAACAATGTAATATGCCAAAAAGTATGAAAGTTGCTATGTCGAAAAAGGGTACCGAAAGACGTAGCAGGATGGGTGGGATATGATGCTACAGGACCCACTTTTTAGAAATTTCAAGAAATTTTGATAACAGAAATTTAGATTGCGTTGAAGAAACGATCAACCGAAATTGATGTTATTGATGTTAATTTGATGTTATTGATGTTAATTGTTAATTTGATGTTATTGGTGTTAATTGATGTTATTGATGTTATTCAATGTTATTGAAATGGAAAAATAAAAAAGTCTGACATACTCTGATATATAATGTAAGCGATGGCTTCCAATAGGCCTTATTGCCATTAGCGCGCTCTCTAGTGTTGAAGATAGAAAGGCTCTATCAGTGGGGGCAACGCGGCGGCGTCATTGTCAACAACAAAGCGCGCGTTATTTGAAAAGCAAATGTGTAATCTTCAAGGATGTACGATAACTTGTTAGCTAATTTGATGAATTTTGACTTGAAAAAAAAATATAAAAAGATTAAAAAAAAAGAGATTAAAATAATAAACCTTCATTGTAATTAGAGGAGTTTGAGAGGTTATGAGCACTATTTAAAGACAAACTCAGTTATACAACACGTGTACACGCACGTACATTGTACCGTACACCAGTTTCTATTTAAGACATACAAAGAAATAAATAAACAAAGACAAAAAGACCAAAAGTATGCACAAAAAAAAATGATAATAAATAAATAAACAGTAAACATGTAACGAATCTTTAACGAAGACAGAGAGAAAGACGGTAAATAAAGCCGAGGGCTGGATAAAAAAAAAACAAACCAACTCAGTGTTTCCTATCAATGTCCTATCCTTGCATTGAAATAATAATTGTTTTGACAAATCATCGAGCCGTATTCGTTTATTTATAACCTATCTTGTGAATATAAGTCAAAACTGATCATCTGATACGACAGGGGGGGGTTAAATCCTAACCAGACGTGCCGTAAGGAACGAGTCTTTTTCAGGGTGTAAAATCATGATATTATTTGGTATTTAAGAGACCCTCCACTGGGTGTCAGTTGTAAAAAAAAAACATTCTATCATCTTTTTAATGTAGACCTAAAAAAAAAGATGAAACGAATGACCATGTTTTTTTTTTCTGCGCCATGCAGTTTATGATACGCCTAGTAGAGGCGGAATCTATAACTGAACGGTATAAGTCGAAAACTGATCATATTCTAGTGTTAGTATGATAGCAGAATCTGAATCGTAACTCTAATATACTGAAATCTGAATCTAATATACAAGACGGGTTGGAAATGTTTTTTTGGTGATTTATCAATTTGGGGAGAGTATGAATTTTCATTGAATTGTCAGAGACAACCTGCCCCCCCCCCCCCCCCCCCCCCGTTGTTATCGCAAAGTTTTCCTCCTACTCCGACATTGGCGCTCTATCTTCCCTACCCTTATCATTCCCAATACAATTTATGCTTACTCTTTACATCGCCAAAAACAAGTGTAAAAAATATACGTTTGGAACTTGACAGAGTGATTTGTTTCAACTTTATTTTTATTGTTATTATTTTTTTTTTTCATAATCCCCCTTTTTTTCTTTTGTTTGCGGTTTGTGCGTTGACAACTTGTTTTTCGTGATCTGACACTTGATGCAACTTTAAGAAGGAATACAATATGCTCAATTATTAAACTGAAAGAAACGAGGGATAATAATGCGGACGGACGTAATTTATCATGATATTTTTCTGTTTCCTTTTCATTACATTCTTATTCAATTATTCTATTTTTCCTGTTTTTGTTAGTTTTTTTTTATTTAGGAGAGAGGAGTGAAAGAGTGGCGTATTGTGATTTTGAAAAAAAAGGTTTTGCCTACCCTTTTCTAAACCAAGATCTGCCATTGAATTTGAAAATCATGGTAAGGATGTGAAACATCAGTAGTGTGTGTGTGTGCGTGGGGAGGGGGGGGTGCCCCTCTCTCAGTCTAAAATCAAAGCATGTTTTCAGCAAAGGGCGTGCCGCGATGGTGGTCTTTCAGTTGCCCCCTTATACATTATTATTCATTGATTTTCTTATCGTAATTCTCATTGATTTTTTTACATCGATTATGGTGGAGAAGATGTTCAACGGTGTTGATTTTAATATGAAAACGTACTTTAATGATATAGACAGATGAACAACATTTCAGTATGATAAAGACAGATTCATTTTAAAAGCCGTGGACAAAACAGGGGGATATGCAGAGTTGATCTGAAGTGGCTCGGGGGAGGGGTTCATTCAAATGGGCCGATGCGAGGCACGAAGTGCCGATTGGGGAAGGGTACGAGATGGGGATGCACCTTCTGCAGTTGGGTGTCCAGGGTGGCTTCAACGGAAATGTTTTATATTTCATAATTTTACTGGTGCGATCATCATCATAAAATAGTGCACATTTTTTCACATTACAGTGGCGGATTCAGGGGGGTGCGGAGGGGGCGTCCAAAGACCAAAGACTACCCCCGCCAGTCGAGCTGGGGATCCCCTGTGGTTTGCCTATTCTCCTTGATGAAGGTCGTTTTCTCATGAACGGAACAAATAGGAAAACAGGGCCCGGGGGTGGCTAGTTCTCGAACATTAGTCCAGAAACACCCCCCCCCCCTTGAATTTAACCGTTTTACACAATCTTTGCTTTTCATTTCCCCAATATAGATTGTAATATAAGGATGAGTTATCAAAATCATACATACACAATTGGGCTGGTCTATTTACTGTCTTATGACAGTGTACCTTTGATTCTAATTATGTTCAATGCAATCATTGAACATCTCGAAATATTATCTTTCCTCCGATTCCGTGTCATGTTTCACATGTTTGAAACAAAAACTAATATAATATCGAAAGACAGAAGATCTATGCAACATTCTATTGTCAAATTTAATCTTAAAATAAAGTGCAGAGCAAAGAAATCGACGCGTTCTACGATATTTTATCGCTTTGCAACGTTGCCCCCAGAAATTTCTCGAACTAAGTACTCTTTTTGATTTTCACGCTAGAGAGTTACATAAGGGACGTCACTCTTTGTAACCATATGGCCTCTCCCCCACAATATTTATGGTGAATTATTGTTTTATTTTGGGGATTTTGCACACTGTAGAAAGAGGAATAACTCTAAACCGAATCGATGCATTTGTCAGAACACGAAAGTAAATTAATTCCCATACATGAACGAGGGATGATGTTAATATTAATTCACATAAAGATAATTTTGAAACAAGAGTAGAAACAGATTCAAGAAATTTAAGTTAATAAGTTTATCTTAAGATTTTAAGGGAAATATTTTATCATACTTTACATGTTTAATTGTAATATTGATTTTTCAATACTTGGAAAGTCCAGAGATTGACAAGAACTTAATTACAAATTGGTTTTATCTATGAGTTGGAGAAATCTACACGTGAAGTACCAGCATATTGAGTTTATCTACGTACAATCCCTCATAATTACAGATGCTTTTGAAGAGTTTTAGACAACCTTATCTTTGAGGGATGAACACGAAATTATCTAGAAATATGCCCATCATATTGTGCAATTCCCCTCCCTTGTTTAAGGTAACGCTAAAGTCAAAATGGACGCCTGGCAGCTCAAGTAATAAAATTGTGTATATCTTTTTTCTCTCTGTGCCTATTACTTTCAAACTTTGCATGTAACTACATATAAGTACACACTATACATTTACAGTAATGGCCTCTCTGTGACCAGCCCATGTTTTAACCAATACTCCATATAATTTATGAAAATTATTGTTTTCCTACCCAATTTTTCAAACAGTTCAGCTGTAATATACTTGAAAAATAAAAATTGAAACTTTGGCAACAGAAAAATATGTTCTGATACTAGTGCATGCGGGATTTGAAATTGCGCGCCACTTTTGTACAGTTCTGAATGGAGGCCGTTTGTATGTCAATTTGTCGAGATGGAGGTCGCCATATTTGATTTGGTGAGTAGCCAATTTCATCTCAATTTAATGCATGATCTAATGGGTGACAGCCCATATTTCTGAAAGTATTCAAGTAAGAGACCCATATATTTTTTAAAACACGTGGTACCTGTTTATTTCTAGCCATATTAATTTACTATTTCAACTGTATAATTTCGGTCTTCCCTCTTCGATCAAAATGAAAGTACGTCAAATTCCTGCGCGAATTTTTACGTTTGAGAAACTTGCATGAATGTTGTAAAACAGTCTCTTACTTTCATAGACATAATATAAATTACTATATCTATTCTACAAAAGCACATAGGAGAGATTATATATAAAGGTTTGTCGTCATTATATCGAACTACTTTTCGTTGGAAGTATTTCCCCTCTTTGCGTTCGAAGGTCTGCAGTTGGCACGAAAGAGAAAATAAACAATCGAGAGAAAATCTACTTTGTTCAGACGTAAGACAGGTACTGTAAACAATAATTGGTGGCTATTAGAATTTATTGACGCACGTCTGAAAGAGATCGGACAAGATTTTGCCCTTCTAAAAGTTAAATTCAGTCGATCAATTTGGCCTAAAGGTTATGACGTCACATGGTGAAAACATCGACAGAAATTTCTTTTTTTTTTAAATATTAATACAAAAATATACCGAAGTATATCCAATATTTGCAATTGACATAAGATGCAACAACAATTATTTTGAAATAATTGACATTTCTGTCAAGTTTTTGTCAAAGTGTTGTATGGAAGCCAAAAATGGTCATTCACGCATTTGTATGGTGTTTTAGATGTAAATAGTGTTTACAACAACATTGATACCTCATACTCAGATATTTTGTACCTGAACAGTACTCACATTTGCTCTTGGATCTTTGGTATACTCTTTCACATAGAAAACAATTGTTTTCTGCTTAATAATTGTATAACTGTTAAAAGACAGCAAGTGTGAACAGCAGTATGTCAATTCGTACCATTACCTTCTTTTCCTGCAATTCCCTACAATGCCTACTTACAAATGGTTTCAATATTTCGCCAGTATCTTACATGTTATTTCTTATTGGTAATATGGTATAGTTCATGTTTGTGTGAAGGCTTCAATTCCTGCCAATATACGATTTATCGCTTAAATGCAAGCCGATTGTGATCTCAACAGTGATTGGGAAGGACAGAGACCTTGCGCATAGACTACATGTATGATAGTCCCATCTTTCTTATATTAAGAAATGGCCCATTAAAATGGTAAAAAAATAATGGAAAATGGCCCATTCACAATATTTCATAATAATTATAGTTATACATGTATTAACAGTTGCACACACAATCTACTGATAAGAAATATTGTGTGTGACAGGTAAAAACTTGAAGCTATATTAAGTCGAGACATGTTTTCCTTTGCATTTTTGGTGTAGTTTTCAGAGATGTTGAAAACTTTTAAGGCATGCCAGTCATTTTGAAAATTATGCCAGTCCGAACAAAGTACATGTGTATTGTGTAGCAAAACTTTAAACTTTTTGCCAGTCTGAATGTAATTTTGCCGGTGAAATCATTCAGACTGGTACTTTTCAGCATCACTGAATTATTTTGCAATTTACGTAAAATTACATTCTACTCTTTTGCTGCTAAATTTTATGTCTTAAATGAATTATCATGCGAAATGACTTTTTGCAAATTTGTCAGCAAGCGAATAGACATGTGAATCACAGGGAGCAAGCTCAGTGTGCGTGTGGAATTTTATAGCCTATAGTCTTAGGCTATAAAATTCCACACGCACACTGAGCTTGCTCCCTGTGATGTGAATGTTAATTCTTTGTCACTTCAGCGTTTGAATGAATCTATTCTATACCAATGACATAGGCAAGCATGTTATTTATAAAGATTTGCTACAATGTTGAAGCAGGGAAAATCTATATTTCTTCATACGTTAAGCATAACAAAATCTATGTATTACTCAAAATTACAAAGATTACTCCTCATGAGGTAACCCATTTTAGGAATGCAAATTCATATAAATGCTTAAGTTTGTATCTAATTTTGCTTGACATATGATCATTTTGATTTTGATGTCTTTGCTCTTTTCCTCAACAAAAGTTTCATTTATATGTATCATGAATTTAGCATTAGTTCTTTGATTTCACTATCATTGGTTTCTTGTCAGCCAGACGATGTTTGAATATCCCTTCAAATTTCTTGTATGATTATTTTATTATCGTAGCAAAGTGACCTGACCAGGTGGAGTTTATTTTCACCTGGTTATCAACATGATGAAAAGATTTTAAAAATAAGCCGTTCAAAATTACAGATATTAAGTATTAACTTAATTACTATAATAGATCTACCCTAATGTAGGGCTGTCACAATTCACTGCGGTTCTTGATTCACTGCGGTTCTTGATTTAACTGCGGTTCTTGATTCATCGCGGTTCTCGATTCACCGCCCGGTTCTCGATTCACTGCTGTTCTTGATGACGGTTCGATACACAATACAAGAAGAGGCTGTATCGTTGACTTGCGGTATGTTTTCGGCATTTAGTTTTATCTTTAAAAATTCAACATGGCGATGCTGAACGCCTAGTCGTCAAAGATAACTACTGAGTTTTGTACTTTGTTTCTAGTCAATACAATATATTCTCAAATCGTTCAAGTTATGAATGATCTTAATTTGTTGTTTTAATGAAATATCTGACGAATTACAGAAATGCCTCCATATCTACATTAAAAATGTTGTATCGTGATATGAATAGTATCGTGAGTAAATATCGTGATACATATCATATCGTGAACTTAGCGTATCGTGACAGCCCTACCCTAAAATTTTTGTCTACCTGTCTCAGTCGCTTGATTCAAGAAGTTCCACCCGGTCATGCCACAAAATGCATGATTTCTGAAGATGACTAGATTAAATTGTTAAGTTAAATTTTTTTCATATAATTAATGGTCATAGCAATTAATGAATTAGCCGCTTGTCTGTCTACAAAGTCATTGAAAATGCGTTTTGAGTCATGAAAAAGTTAATGGAATTTTGGTATAGAATTTCCATATGAACCTTGGAATCGAGCAAAATTATCAAACAGTATGGAATCTTTGAGGAATTGTTACACCTCTATACAGTATACCATATGAATTCAACTACCAGAAACAATTCATCAAATACTTCTGTTCACACTTGCTGCCTTTTTACAGTAAAGTACAAAAAAAAACTTTAATTGTGCATAAAATTTTGACACACCATATATTTCATTGACTCCAATATATTACTTTTTATACCACTAGCCTAAAGACAGATATTTGCGTTGCTAAATTTTCAGTAGCTCCGGGCATTTGGCTACACCAGATTTTTTTTAATTATATGATGTAACTGGGTATGATTGCCATCAAATTCATTGAATATGACATCACTTCATAGTTTGTATATTTTTTTGCATACATCATATCTATGCCGAAAATATGAAAATGTCTCAAAATTTTTATGATGAAAACCAAATTGAATAAATCTGTTTGAAGAAATATTTTGAATTGCATTTTGAATACAAATTTGCTTTCTCTTTTTTAGGAATTCAATATGTTCTACGTGGAGTGGAAAGAATCGTGAACCAAAAAGGCCTTTCAATATATTTGGTATCGAAAGGAAATATTCAAATTTACTACTGCTACATACAGTCTAAGATTGACATGGATACCTTTATGTGGTTCAAGGAGATGTGGTGTGTATCTTACAGTATTATAATTGAAATCTTGTATTAAGACTTTCAACAACTTTTTAATACATTTGGAACAATTTTTAAAATTCAATTAACAAATGTGAAAGTTAGAATGTTAGAAAAAAATCCTTACAACAGCATTTTACAGACAATTTATTGATTAATACATAATATGCAGTATTAGAAAGTTCTTAATACGACTTCAGACTGATAATATGGTCTTACAATATATACATTGTTTTGATTTTAGTTTCAATTCCTGTCTGGACCCAATAAATATTATATATTCTAAAATATGCTGTCATTTAAAGCAGAATTGCAGAATTAGGGCAATCATACATGAAGATAAAAATATTCATACATTCAATATATAGCGGTCAATACCCATTGATGATGAATTTATAACAATTCGACAGTGGGCTTACATATCGTCATATTTATATATAAATGCATATATATGTTTAATACTTTTGTTATTAGGGACTTATGATATTTTTTCCCTTTGCAGTTGATTCCTGTACAGTATTCCTGTGTATTTCTGAGGATGAATGAACAGCTATGGTTGTAGAATGGACTTCTCTCGAATACCTAACATACATTAAGTATGTGATTTATTCACATAAATTACATTACAAGTGATAAGAAGTTTAAGACTTTAAAATTTTTCCCCTTATACTTCAGAAAGAAGTGGTGCTATAGAAATAAAATTCTAACATGACTTGAGATTTTCTCCCTTTATGTATCATAGAACTCGCCTGATGTAAAATCTCCAACAAAATTCCAGTTCGCTAAGCTCCACCCATGCACGTGCGCGTGCTATAGAGCCTGTGCAGAACAATATAAGAATAGAACTAACAACTAAATTGCTGTGATTTGTTGTCCAGTAATTCCCTAAGTCACATGAACCAGTCAAATTATCACCTCGCTGCGAGGTGATAATTTGATTGGTTCATGCAATGAGGGGAATTACTGGACAACAGACCACGGCTAGCTAGTTGTTATTTCTTAAATATTATACACAAACATCTTTCAGCAACCTAGCATTTTAGTGAAAATATTGTTTGTACATGTTGTATGTAGTTTAGATGGAAATAGATTCAGACTCATGCATTTTACTAGGTAAATAGGTAAATGTTGATAAAGTCTACTGTGTAATAATTTTAATAATTGTTACATGTATATATCTAAAAGGAAGGAGATCAATTTGTATATAATATAGCTTAAAATAAAATGTCACAAAAAGATAGGAGAAATGTAAACTTTTCTTAAAATTTGACATTTGCTTACAAATTTCATCAATGTTTCAGTTATTTTCCCGAGTGACAAAGAATGGTTGCACATTCAGCTTTACTACAGATATTTCCAGATGAAAAATAGAATATGAGTAATTATAAAGCAAAGTAATCAACAGCTTGTGTCTAAATTGTGATTTTTTTTTTGTTTTTTGTTTTTTTATTTTGGGGGGGGGGGGGGGTTGATCATGAGTATATATATACGTACAGTGTGGTTGCATTTTAATGAAAAAATGGAATGTGATAGATAAAAAAAGCTCATCTTTTTTTTATTGTTTTTTTTTGTACAATGAATGTTTCCTGAAAACAGTAATAGAAAATTCACATTGTCACCATATATTACATTTTATATTTGCTTGGAAAAAAATTAAATGTTAAATAAAGTGAGTTTCCTTGAAATAGTACCTTCTATACAGTACATAATAAAACATTTGTTGGGATTAGTGATTCATTTCAACTTGGTGATTTTTTTTATTAAGGAACCCCCCCCCCCCCTTTCATCTTCTCTTTTATTTGAATATCATTATTATTCATTTTAGTATATACATGTGTACTTTTATGCTAGTCTCGTTATCAATATACATGTACAATGTCAGGTAACTACGATTTAACTGTTGGATCATAAATTCAAATAAATTGTTGGCACTGCAAGGACACCATACTTTTTACAACATGAAAGTAGTCCCCAATATGGCCGACATTTTAAGATTTTTATATCAATAATTTCAGACCAGATTATAACAATTTGTTTGAATATATGAAAAACTCACATCTAGCTTGCACTAGACCTAACTTTAACCATCAATAATTCTGCATTGTTTAGGTGAAAGCTGTTATCTTAACCTTGCTGAACTGTGTGAAATGGAAGGAGTGAAACAAATGACATTTCTCCAAGCCAAGACTCTGTGGAGAGAAGTTGATACCATGATTGTATGCAGCTTTTCATGACAATCAATTTGATGTATAACATTGTATATGTACCTTGAAAATAAGAGAAAAAATCTGATTAAATCTGGAAGTCCAAATTTGTGTTTAGCGTTACCTTAAATACAATTTGTCATTTTTCAATTGTTAGATTTACTTTCTCGTTGTCTTAGATTACTTTCTCGCATGCTATGGATTCTGTTAAACAATGTTTCGTGAAATAAACTTTGTTAAAATTCTAACGATGTTTTCCTTCCACGACCAAGTACAGAACATTTATTAACCACACAACGCGAAGTACGAAGTATGGCTTGTAAGCCCGCACCGGCTTACATAAATATTCTGGTGCCGTAGACCTACACGAGTCAGAGAAGAACGAAATAATGGATTTTAAAGACCAGAAGATGGAGTTTATCCATAACGTATTCAAAGTGGGATATCTTTTCTCAAGGTACCCGTAAATCGATTGACCATGTAAGTGCATTTTTCTAAATTTTTTTCATGGTACAGCAAGATGGGCTTAATACGTTAATTTCTTGTTTGGAAAGTTTACTTTCGTAACGTTGACTTACAATGACAAGATGACGTTCCGGTTGTCAGGTACAAATGGTCAAGACGCTTATAGCTCAAATTTTGGTAGAGTTTGTGGCTCGATAAGTTTTCATGCAAATATAGTCTCTGAGATAGGATTCGGACCCAGGTTTTTGGGTAGAACGCCCAAGAGAAGGCGTAAAGCGTACATATACTGATATAGAGTGATAAAAATTATTCGAGTCATTTTCCAGATTTTTCAAAATGATGGCATTTTACATTTTAAAAGAGGATACTTCGATGTGATCTGTATAGTTCAGTTTTTTTTTATGTTTTGACGAAGAGGAAAATGTCCTGCGTTATGGCGATGAAACGCCGAGAAATGACACCAGCGATGTTTCTGGGAACGCTGAAGGTTCGTTCGGGTTTGTTGAATTTACAACCCTGTCATTTGATATACTTTGTGCTCTGGGGGAGGCACGGATTTTTTCGGATTATATGATGAACATCGTAGTATTCATAATCTTATGTATGTATTGTGCTGGCATTTTGAAGTCGGTTATAAAAAAAGTAGATTCTTTTTATTAAAGAAAGGAAGGGAAAAGGTGAAAAGCAAAAGTATCATGTTAATTTGAAAAGATGAAGGAATCAAGTTAATGAGAAATTGCAAGGACTTTGTAAATACATATATTTGGAGTATATCCCTAGTTTGCATGCTTGTTAATGCATGGTTTTGTCGATGTAGTTTTCATTCTGGTGATCGTATTTCAGTTCTCGCTTAATTCACACTAATTTATGTCAACGCGTTAATGATATTGACCCTTGTTGCCCTTTTGGCAGTGTTGGAATTTCATTGACGGTCGTCTCATGATGCAGGTTCTAGCATCAGCTGACAAATGATTTGTTGATACTTTACTGACAAACGACATAAATACAGACGACGTCTAACAACAGTGAAAAAGTGCAACTTGGCTAATATTGTTTTATTCATTTATATCAGTTAAATTTTTTGAAATGACATTGCCTGTTGAGTATATATATATTTGAATACAAGTTAAATGAATGAATTATTGCAAAGAAAGATATATGTTTGGAAATTATTTGAGTTTTGGAACAAGCTTCTGAATTATTTTTGTAAATTCAAAATTTTGGTCAATCAAGAGGTGCAGAGAAAATCCAGTGTCATAACTACCAAGAACAATTTAGTTTGACGTGCAGATATGCTTGATAAACAGTGTAGTTATGCAGAATATCCTTGAACTTTGAATAGCAGCTATTATAACGGAGCCGCCTGTTGTTAATAGAGAGACAACTAAGAGTTTACAGGTCAATCCAATGGACTGAAGACGGAAGCCAAAATATGAAGTCCGAAGCAGTGACGTCAGGTATCTCTGTGCACGATGTTACCCGTGTGGCCGGATGTTAAACCAGCCCGTCACGATAGCAAACGGAGAGGCATTCAAGGATTATGGTAGAGTGAAATCTGCCATAGGGATGTGCGATCCGTGGAGAATCCAATGCAAAGCACAATTTGCAATTAACAAACTACCTTATTTGACGCTTTATAACGAGAAAGTTTATATACCCCGTCGCTTTTCTGGGTGCATGGCGTCATCCGGATTACGGGAAGATCTTGGTAACGTCACTAATACCAAGATGCGTCAGAGGTAGACCATTGAAGAAGAAATGATTGCTTAGAAGAAACCATGAGATGCAATTTCGTGGGAGATAATGCCGGAGACGAGAAGACGATTTAGTTCTCGGGAGAAAAAAGAAACATTCGAATGATACGATGATAAATCCGTATATGGTGCAGAATTCCTTTCGTGGTGATGAAATCGAGGTCCATGTATTCGTTTAACTCGACGGAGGTTACACAGAACACGATTAGGGACCATCAGACGGAAAGGAACAATAAGACGTTAAGGGTCGATCTTAAGAAGAACCGCAAGAAGACAAAGAAGTGGACAAATTGTGTGTAGTGTTATTTCAGTAAAAAAAAGCAGAGTAAATGTGAATTCAATAATGTATTATGCTTATATATGATGATACTTGCATATATTATATTCATGAATTTTGATATTTGCATGATGTACATTGAACTTTGATATATCATACTATTATTTGACGTATTGGCCAGGAATGAATTTGTTCTGTTTTAAAGATTATTAAGAACATTTTGAATGAACAATACTGAGTTTATTATGATGATGAACATTGGGTCAATCGAAAAAGACAGTGAAAAACTTGAAATGATTACATTTTACTTTGATCTGCATGTCATTTATTTTTATTTACTTGATCATGATTGATTGGGTGTCCCATGAAATGAAGCAATTATCTATATTATGGTATCAAGGCCATGCGTTTAGAAAATAACCAAACATAGATTCAAATTAAGAAAAAGATAATGAAGAAACTAAAAAGTCAATTATAAAGTTGAATATATTTGAATTGGAATAAGGATTTTGATTGTGAAAATCTTGGTTATTTTCTTAAGTGGGGGAGTATTGTAACCATATGGCCTCTCCCCCACAATATTTATGGTGAATTATTGTTTTATTTTGGGGATTTTGCACACTGTAGAAAGAGGAATAACTCTAAACCGAATCGATGCATTTGTCAGAACACGAAAGTAAATTAATTCCCATACATGAACGAGGGATGATGTTAATATTAATTCACATAAAGATAATTTTGAAACAAGATTAGAAACAGATTCATGAAATCTCAGTTAATGATTTTATATTAAGATTTTAAGGGAAATATTTCCTCAACTTTAACATGTTTAATTGTAAATATTGATTTTCCAATACTTGAAAGTCCAGAGATTGATAAGAACTTAATTACAAATTGGTTTTATCTATGAGTTGGAGAAATCTACACGTGAAGTACCAGCATATTGAGTTTATCTACGTACAATCCCTCATAATTTCAGATGCTTTGAAGAGTTGTAGACAACTTGGAATTATATAGAAATATGTCCATCATTTTGTGCAATTCCCCTCCCAGGTTTAAATACAATGTGTCATTTTTCAATTGTTAGATTTACTTTCTCGTTGTCAGATTTACTTTCTCGATGTCATAGATTACTTTCTCGCATGCTATGGATTCTGTCAAATTATGTTTCGTGAAATAAACTTTGTAAAATTTCAAAGATGTTTTCTTTCCACAACAAAATACAGAACATTTATTAATCACACAACGCGAAGTACGAATTATGGCTTGTAAGCCCGCATCGGCTTACATCTTACGTTAATGGCAATAAGGCCTATTTAAAAGAAATGTCTTGGATTCCAACACTTAAAATCTTTTATTTTCAAATTCCATTGTAAGAGTGCAATCCGACCCATTATTAAAAAGACGATTTCCCAGATGTTTCGTTTGATGGCCAGACTACGGAAAACACATACGTCATTATGGCGTCATACATGATTCAATGGAAACATAAAAAATGAATTTTGGGATTGTCGTCAGGATCTTCTTTAACTCATTAAAGTTACAATTGAAAAGCTCGCCGAGTTACTTTATGTCCGTAGTCTGATGTTTAAGCCAAGGTTTTGAAAATTTCTTTTCGAGAACTTGAAAATGACTATTCAGTATTTAAGACTTTTAAAATGTGACGAGCAAGAATGGGAGGCTTACTCCTCACCCTTTCATACCACCGTATAAAGCTCTTAGAAATGTTGCTTCGTTCAAACGATAGACTTCTCCACTTGCCTGAGCTATTTTCCTTTTCTCATTTGGTTTTATTATACCTAAAGTAAATACGGTCTCAATTACAATTGTAATACGGTCCGACATAGTTAGAATTTTTAAGAAACTCAATATAGATGAACTTAATCTATATTGGTTTTAGATGGAAAACTTCAAATATGAATATTTACCTGGACAATGCTTTGAATTACAATCTATCGATCTTGATGAATCTCCAATGCATCCTCTACCACCGTCTCGTGGTGCTGGATTAGAGCAACTTCTTTCCTGTTTCTTCTTTCCACCACCGCATGTTTTAGAACACGTTTCGGTGTTAACCCATGCTGACCATTGGCCGTCCACAGCTTTAAAACCAAAAAGATAATTAAATGTTTTTGATCATGTATACTTTCTATGCCGTCTAAGAGGATAAGTATTGATAATTCGTCTGATAGTGACTGTGTAATGCCCTGTCCTTCCTATCGGACAACATTTATGTTAGATTTAGGGAGAATCTCTAGAAGCAGTTTGTAGGGAAGGGATCCCAAAATTTGGGGTACAAATTGTCCTCCTCTTTTTGTAGATTTATTTAAAAACACATATGAAAGAAAATTTATCCAAAATCTACAAAAAGCAAAGAAAACAAGGTAATTTGAAATGTTGCAATAACAGTTCAAGATACCTGGATGATATTCTCACTATCGACAATCCTCATTTTTTAAATATAAGAATGTAATTAATTACCCGCAATAATTGACACTGAACTAGGCAAACGTTATAAATTGTCAATCTTGAAATATATGTTCTTTAGTACCAATTTTGTTGTACTAGACACGTGTTTCGGAAACTTTAATCCTGGTCAGTAGTACTTCATGTCAAACAGTTTAAATAAAGCCAAAGTGAATTTTCCTGGTACCATATACAATACAGAGCTTTAATTTCCTTTTGTCAAAATGAGCGGCTCCAAAGTTTTGTGTAGGGTTGATTCAGAAGCGTAATTTACTGAAAAATATGGCCAAAAGTCGTTGGAGGGTAGGCACAAGGAGCTGAATTCTTAACATGACCGAAAAATTATGCCGAAACCACACAGAAACACAACTTCTTGACATAAATATCAAAATTGTAAATGGAGAGATTTATACGAGTGTGTATGACAAAATAGATGATTTTTGTTAAACATAGTTAATTTCACCTGGCTTGACGGTGATGTTCCTAGATAACCATCATACGGTATTTACATTTCATAGCACATCCTTTGGTACACTAGAACATACACTATATGATCTGGATTTTCTTAGGAGAAATTTACAAATTACCAAGAAAGTTTTAGGACAAGGTTTTCGCTTTCATAACTAGCTACGACTTTCAGGAAATTTTACAAATACTATTGTTAGCTTATTTCGAAGTTCGGACCCATACAAGCAACAGAGTATGATTACTATGGGTATTTGATAACCTGCCTTATATGGTGATATAATAGATAAAATAAGAAGGATCAAAGGCAGAAAGAATATTTCCATTGAAATTGCGTCTGAATCATCAAACGCCTTTTAAACGTATTTTACAAATACTATTGTTAGCTTATTTCGAAGTTCGGACCCATACAAGCAACAAACGTATTTTACAAATACTATTGTTAGCTTATTTCGAAGTTCGGACCCATACAAGCAACAGAGTATGATTATACCGTGGACCAATCTACAGCCTTCTACTAGCGCATTCTTAAGAATTGCACTCTGGCTGACTGTGACAACAGACCTCAAAGCTAGGCCCTCTCCAAACCTCGCTAGAGAAGACATTGTCTCGGAATCTTTCCTCTCTGAATGTCAGTCGGACAGTTGGGTGATAACATGCATGAACTCGCTACAGTCAGCAGAGTACGATCTGTATTTCGTACGCCCTCTATTTTATATAAGTTTACTATAGAACATATATTTCAACATTGACAATTACATATATTATTGTTGTTTAAGCCACTGCGTTATGCTATCTTGTTTGTATAGTTAGTGAAGAGGTTATTTTACACAACTATTGTGCGTTCTTCGAGACCTGACAATTTTCAGTCCGCTTTGCAATAATGATTATTACATTTCATCAATTTTGTATGAATTGTATTTTCTATAATTTCCTCATCAAGGATTTCAGGTAAGAGAGTATCTTTGTCTTTTATCTTTTTTATGCTTTCAGGCTTATATAATTTACATCATATTACCCTCAAATTGACCACATATTTCATATAGAAAGATAAGGAGGCTATCCCCAATAGCCCCCTTCTGAATCTAAATTTGACTCCCTTTTGCTATATAAACTTTATATCTATTCGTTGTACTTCTTATGTTTCTTCTATAATCTGTGTAAAGTATAAGAACATTATAACTTTCACACTCTTTGGCAATAAATAACATTGTTTAGATGGAGGTTCACTGACCAGGTTTTAGTACCCTGAACGTACATGTCTGGTCCATGCTGCAAAATCTGTTCCGAAAAAGTGCTATTGAATTTAAAGAGTTTAACATTTGTACCACTGAATGCCACTGCTGGCGGACAAGGAGTGCACGAAGGCACATGTAGCCAAGTTCGATCAACTTTGGTTGATCGTTTCTTCAACACATTCCAAAATTTCTGGTCCCAAAATGCTTTTATTTTAAAACGTGGGTCCTGTAGCATCAACGCCCACCCATCCTGCTACGTCTTTCGGTACATTTTTATCTGTTTATTTTCTTCTGAAATGATGCTATCGAATTTAAAGACGTTTAACATTTCAAATGTTTTCCTGTTCTCAAGTTTAACCCTACGCTAGGTCGCTTGGTGTGAATAATGCTGGACAAAAATCGCGTCTTTTTCAATCGAAATGTTCAAAATACAACTAAAATACAAAATTTAAACAAAAATCATTTTTCTTTAAAGTTTCCGTACAAAAGGTACGACTTCGAAGCTAGCAGAAAATGTCAAACGTTTGTTTGCTGTTACGTCAGGTAACGTTATCCCTTCGCTATGGGATGAAAAAGGACAGAAACAACTTATTTAACACCTCATTCTAAGACATATTTTTTCCATTCCCTACTGCCAATACACACCGATAAAGCGCAAAAGCTGAAAAACAATCCTTAAATAATACATATGATACATAAAAATAATATCAAATATTACGGCCGAAGACCAATATGTAATATTTGAATTCATTGTAGCGCTGAAAAAAAATACTGCATGCAACCGTATGCAAATTAGTTACCAAGCAAACCGCATAGAAATACTGATCCGCATCCAGGCACCTTTCCTCTTTCTCCAAGTCGGCAGTTTGCCAAGACGTAAATTTTTAACCCAAGCATCTCTGTTTGAAAAGGAATCAATTTTCACTCATTCTTGAATATGCACGTAAATCGTTAAGTTATTACTAATATTACGTTTTGTGAATCTTTACAAATAACAGTCTTTTTTGTCGCTAGTTTATCTCAGTTCAGCCATCCTCTCAATCGAGGGTCAAATGCACGATTCAACCTTCCTTCCCCGGGTGACGGCTCAGCCACAGCCTTCTTTATCCGGATGACGAATCAACTTCAGCCTTCCTTCTCGGATGACAAATCAACTTCAGACCAGCTAGTCCTAGTAGGTTTTTCCCCAGGTAGTCCGGTTTCCCCCTGCTCAAGGACCCCCTCTCGCGCAACATCTGAGCCAATCCTTCCTTCCCTGGATGACAACTCAACTTCAGCCTTTCTTTCCCGGACCACGACTCAACACCCTTGTCGCGTTGGATTAATCCTACAAGCCCGGATTCCTTGACCCTTAAATAGATTAGTCGCTAACCACTCGATACGACGTTAACCAATCAGAACGAACTTTATATTCCAGCACGCATGGCATATTCACCCGGCGCTGCTGGAACCCAATTTGTCCATTTTTGTGAACATTATTATGCTATTGAATTGAAACTTGATACTTTATAATAGATAACTACAGATCCAGTTTCAGTTTCGGAAAATTGACCAATTTTTAGCAGAGTTATGGCCCTCGAATTTCAAGAATTTTGAATTGGTGAAAAATTTAATTGTCCTTCAAAGCTTTTATGTAAAATTAGACTCTATGATGAAACATGCATCTATTCATAGTAAAACATAATCATCATGTCTTATTATGCTTAGCCATATGTATCATGTCTGATTATGCTTAGTCATATGTACAAGTTTAGTGGAATCAAAGTGTACGTATATCATAAAGTAGTTTATAGCCATAAAATTAATGTGAAAGTGTAAACATATACCAGATAGATTGACACCTACATTTGTTTGTGTCGTCATTGCAAGATGTGATGACATAAAAATTGCCAAATTTTCTAGAAAATAGTGAATTAATTTCTGGCCAATGACAAACTACTCTCTAGCACCGGTGTTCAATAATGAATATTACCCAAAACAAAACTTTAACATCTTTTCTTAAAACACCCTACCTCATTGATCTTCCGTACCTACTTACATACCTACGTATCCAAGAAAATTAAGACCATGAGAATAATTTCAATTTCGAATCCTATGCTGAAATAATGATAAGAGGTGATCTCCAACAAGAGTCGGTTGCAGCATCCACAACAAAACACCCAAGAGAAAGCACAGAGAAGACACAAACAGCAAGAGACTCAAAGCAGTAAATACTAAACATAAAAGACTACACAAAAATTAGTCACCAAGTGGTAATCGGTACCCACTTAGGAGGGTCATATGGTTCTGTCTATATAGAGAGTGCCATGGCGACAATGGCAGGGAAAAATATTCAAAACACTTACAGTCAAAGGTGCTTGTTAATTTTGTATATATTACTTATTAATCACCTGAACATGGCTGCGTATTACAACCTCGAGTTATGTACTTGACTCTTCCACATCCATTGCAGTACTGAAACCCTTTTTGAATACCTCCGCCACATGGTTTTGAGCAGCTTAGAAAAATCCCTCCTGACCATTCTTTATAACAACGTAAAAGAATTAAATTATCTATTAGATTTCATAATCATCAAAGGCATAAAAACAAGACATTCTCATGATATTTATAAAAACTTCTCAAGGCATTATTCCATCATATTTTGATACAAATGCCAATAATGAAATACATGTTCTATAGTACCAATTTAATCTTTAAATGTTTCGTGTAAAATTTATTCCTCTCTTACAATACGTCACATTTGAATTTCAGGGTTATCTTTTTTCAACACGAATAAATTAAATATAAAATCGCGCAACGACTTCACAATACGAAACATTTTTCTTGTAAGAGAGCAAGTAAATGATTTGGCATCTCCTAAACACAAGCCCGTCGTAGGTGGGAGGTAGAAAAGGGTCGTGCTCGGTAACGGAATTACGCCTGCGTGATTTTGCTAGTCGCTCATTGACTACAGAAATCCCGTCTTTTCGATATACAGAGCTACTTTCCACTTGAGACGGTATCTGACGTAAACGCATTATGACGGAATGAAATTCTTTTAGAAACGTCGTATTTAAAACATGTTTTCCCTTAACTTAATGCTTGTTCCAATAGAATTTGATGACTTTACAATCGATTTACGTCAGATACCGTCCAAAATGAGAACATAACAGAATGACAAACAGAGAAAGCATTACCTATTCTTCGTTCATATTTCTTGAAATAATAGCGGAAGATAATATTATTTTTTAATATCAACATTTCAATAATATAAGGAAAATTTACCTGGACATGCTTGGTCGTTACATGAAAGTTTTCGATATGTTGTCCCATAACAATATAAAGATACGTCCCATCTTCCATCTCTCGAGTTACACTGCCTTCTTTGTATTTGTTCACCCCCGCCACATGTTGCGGTACATACACCCGAGTTACTCCATGACGACCATTGCCCTCGTACTACGTAAAATAATACATTAACGAAAACTCTGATTTAATAATCAGTTGATGGCAAATTATCCAACTTTCATGAAATATGGGAAGTGAATTCTACAAATGTCATTTTCTGTATCTTCTCTCAGTTGAATTCAATCACGAATGTCGTAACATCAATATAACTAACAAAACGGCTCTGGTTTTTAGATATACATAGAATAGAATAAAATAGAATAGAATAGAACAGAATTTAAGTTAATTGAATAAGGTTAAAGTGATAAGAAGTGAGTAAAATTTTCTTTTCATAGTAAGGGTCTTTACGGGTATCAGATATAGCATATAATTTTCGTAACTTTTAATTTAGATTATATTGTGTTTTCTAATATCAAACGTCTTCAAATTCAATAGCATTATTTAAGAAGAAATAAATTTGCTGCATGGACCAGACAAGTGATCCTCAATCTAAACAAGGTAATATGGCAAAAGAGCGTGATGATTACTATGTCCAAAAAGACGTAGCAGGATTGGTGGGATATGATGCTACAGGACCCACGTTTAAGAACTTTCAAGAATTTTTTATTACAGAAATTTTTGAATGCGTTTAAGAAACGATCAACCGAAGTTGATCAAACGTGGTTAGATGTGAATATCATTTCTACATACTTAATATAAATTCAGAAACAAACATCGCGATTTCTAGTTTATAAGAAGTGCTAAGCGATGAAAAGTTACGAAAATTCCTAAACATTTCCGTAAGCATTTTTGTGAAACAGGCTGCAGGTGTTCTTGGTCCCTTTTGTGTCTCTTGCTGTGCATGTCTGTTCTGTTTTTTTTTTTTGCAATGGATGTTTTGGTGTTTTGCTGTTCTGCAACCGAGTTTTATTGGATTTCCCTTCTTTCTTTTACATCTTGGTCTACAAGGGGAATTCAAATATAATTTAACGACATGAAATATCCGTTTCTCATTGAAGTTAAAAAAAATAATACAAATCGCCTTGATTTATTATATGAGTAATCATGTGCGATTGGTGTAATACGTGTCGATACAGAAACGTTTCGGAACACCTTATAGATATAACCCTTCTGTCACAAATTTGGATTGGTACAAGACCAATCTACAGCCTTGTACCAGCGCATTCTTAAGAATTGAACTCTGACTTATTGCGACGACAGGACTCCATGACGAGCCCTGCCCAAACCTCTTAGGAGAAGACGAGGCTCCTACCACTCCTCGGTTGATAGCATGCATGAGCTCACTACAGGCGGCAAAGCACGGACTTCATTTCGTACGCCTTCTGTTTTTTTATCCATCAACACATATATCTGTGTGTTTCTTAGGCCCCTACGATGTAGTGTCTGTTTGTATGGTCATCTGTCATTGAGGAGGATATTTTACACCACAATTGTACGTTCGTTGAGACCTCTGGGTAGTCGGAAAAGTTGGGGGGTTGTGCGCACGTAATCCGGATAACCACACCATCTGTAACTAGTGTGGTAGATAGCCGCCCTAATTCGGCACCGATTGCCCATTGGTCTCCTTGGTTTATGTGAAGTCATTTGTGTTTAATGTTTGTATGTGATTTGGCATTCCTTGTACCTTTTGCTTCTCTTTCTGTGCGCGTCTGCTCTGTTTTTTTACCATGGGTATTTTGGGGTTTTGCTTTGGATGTTGCAACCGAGTGTTGTTGGAGATCTCCTCCTTTCTTTTGTATGAAGAAAAATATAGTCGATATTTCTTTTAAGTCTGGCCTTCTAGAGTCTTCAGTCGATCAAATCTGGACTGTGAATGTATGAATAGTTTTCTATAGAAAGGACTATTCTAAGGTACATTTATGCAATAAGTACCTAAAAATATAATGCCAGACATAAGGTTTATTCATTATTTGATATTTTCTATAATGATGTGGAGTGCCCAAACTCTTTACAAGAAAATAATCAAACCAATTTTGATGCAGAAGACACGTGTTTCGGATAGTAAATCCTCATCAATGGTGATGAATAATGCCGAACAGTAATCAACATCAAATGACGTCGATCCTGAATACTTGGCGTCTTTTTATTCCTTGTGTAATTCTTGTAGTGAGTTACACGTATTCTGCTGGTGGACAAGGAGTCCCCGAAGGCACATGTAGCCAAGTTCGATCAATTACGGTTGGTCGTTTCTTCAAACGCATTTGAAATTTTTTGTTTACAACATTTTCTCAAATTTCTTAAACCTGGGTCCTGTTGCATCATATCCCTACCATCTTGCTACGTCTTTCGGTATATTTAGGACATAATTGTCACAGATTTTCGCCATATTACATTGTTCAGATGAAGGATCACTGACAAGGGTTAGATACCTGAAACGTGCATGTCTGGTCCATGCTGTAAATTTATCTGCTCTAAAATGATGCTAATGAATTTGAAGACATTAAACATACTAATATATTTAGAGTTACCAGATTGTTAGATTGGCACAAATAAATTTAATTTTTTTAAACAAGATCAATTAGTTATGTTTTTTTATAGAGGACACCCCTAATAATTCTTTTTTTTTTATCTTAATCTATTATTATCATCTATTTTTATGTTTTTTTAAATTCTGAATCAATCAATAATCGTTCAATTCTATTCTTAATAATATTGATATTCCGGGTTGATTGCCAGCATGAACAAGAAGCCTGTACCTGAACGTTTTCCCCTGATCCGTCGCGTATTTTCCCGTAGTAACGCCTCGCAGTCTGAAATTAAACAAAGGCATTATTGATTGAATTGAAAGAGCACAATATCAAATACGGAGTATATTCAATAGAATTTGCGTACCAATACATGTAAAAACTCAACATAACAATAAGTAGGTACATACATTCTAGAAAAATACATGAAACAAAACATAGATAAGGAGGGGATCCCCTAAACGTGATAACAGCCGAGTGCGAGAAAAAGCGGTCAATAAAATACTAGGAAAAAGAATATCTAAAAACCAATCCCCAGAGTTCAGTACGAGAATGGAATCATTGTAGATGGTGCTGTTAAATGAAAGTTTTGTACTAATTAGTCAAATTTTAACATGTTAATTCAAATATCACATGAATGACAAATATGAATAATGACCATATCCCTGTATCAGGGGGTTTAATCAGTACGCATTTTGATGTACGCTGGAAAAAATCATGATGTAAATGAGTTAAAGAAGATCCTGACGATAATCTCAACAGCACTCACAATAGAGCACAAAATTAAACATCGACGGACCCCTAGCAAGCTAGAGGTGGGACCAGGTGCCCGGGAGGAGTAAGCATCCCCTGTTTGCTAGCCGCACCCGCCGTCGATGTTTATGAAGGATGGAAATGAAAATATATAAAATTCATGCATTGTCTGACGTTATGTCTATATAGAAAGTGCTATGGCGACAATGTCAGGGAAGTATATTCAAAACACTTACTGTCAAACCCCTCGCGGGGAACTTTTTTACGAGCTCCACACGGCAAAGGGCATAAGTGTGACACAAATGAGTTAAAGAAGATCCTGACATTAATCCCAACAGCACTCACAATAGAGCACAAAATTAAACATAGACGGACCCCTAGCAAGCTAGAGGTGGGACCAGGTGCCCGGGAGGAGTAAGCATTCCCTGTTGGCTAGCCGCACCCGCCGTCGATGTCTATGAAGCATGGAAATGAAAATATATAAAATTCATGCATTGTCTGACGTAATGTCTATATAGAAAGTGCTATGGCGACAATGTCAGGGAAGTATATTCAAAACACTTACTGTCAAACCCCTCGCGGGGTTTGACAGTAAGTGTTTCCGCTTCAGGTATGTGTGTTTGAGCTTATAATGAAGATTTTGGTAAATCCAAGGCATGTAGAAAGATTGTCTTTGTACTGTTCGGTAGCGACTGAAGTCACTTAAACACCATTGCTATCACTGCGCTTGTTTAAGGCTTTATTTTGTTGTGAAACGTGCCGAAATATGAGGTGACGAGCTGCTGTTCTGTGGCCATCAGCAGGAAAAAGTCATTTTATTCCATAATTGGTCTATTTAGCAGGTAGTATCTTAAAATATGCACTCTCTACCACAAAGAAAATCTAATTAGGTGTATTGAGCCTGTATAAAACTTAAAATTTACGAAATGTTTGAGGACAAACCTGTTTCTGTACGCATCACAGCGAAATATGCCCGTTTTTGTACATTGAACACTCGTTGATCAACCTTTTGGTAAATTGCTTATGCTGTTCTTTTTTAAGATAGGAATGTATTATTATCAATGTTATTACGTCAAAAGTAATCTCCAACATGATCATAGCGGGACACACGCGAGAAAATGGTTGAAAATCTAAAATCAGTGTAACTGTTGTATAATGTCATAATATCATTCGAATCGTCTAGTTATAGGGAAAACCACCATGTGATAATCCGGATTGGAGGCTGACTAATAATTATATGACGGTGTCTTGTCTGCACTACTTTTAGTTTGAAAATGGAGTATCGATGCAGTTTAAATATGCATTTCCACGAAGAGACGGGATGGCAATGAAATGATACCTCCCATTCATTTCCACAAGATATCATGATATATAAATCAATGTTACTTGTAAAGAAAAATAAAGAATCAACAGAATTATGTTGAAATAATGCTCTATATCTAGTTTTTTGTATGAAACGTATACTTCCAGTAGTATTTGTATTATTTTTGACCGTCGGCTTGGTATACGACATGTTTGAAAACGTACATATTTGTCGTATTCTTGTGTGCAGCGTACGATATTTTTCTTGTCCTGTTATATCGATCTCCAGTTAGGGAAATAAAGGTTTTACTTAGCTTCATGTTAAAGAAAATGTTTGTTTCTTTATATTTCAGTTATTACTTGGGGGAAATATTGAATATATTCGATATAATGTAGAATAGAGTTACACAATGCCTGTCCTCTGGAGTGGATTGGCGTTAGTTATGCAGCCATCACGCTTAAACCGATTAATGAACAGATTATTTTATTTGATCTATCAAATAAATATGAATCAAAGGGTTGAATCGACTGGGAATCATTCCGGTACTATTACGAATATTGGAGAATTTATGCAAAAATGAGACGTTTTTGTCTTACAACGTACACAATAAGTCATATTTTTTCCGCCAACGTACAAGAAATGGCGTACTGATTATACCCCCTGTGTATATAGCACAAAATCTATATTTCAGAATATCAGAAACCGAAGGCATACAAAATCAGGATAAAACCGGAACCAAAGCAAACAAACAAAAACCTCCACCACATGAAAAGAAGCGGACTCCCGATATGAGAGTGAGACCAGGTGCCCAGGAAGAGTGAGCATCTCCTGCTTGCATTTAACACCCGCCGCTTCAATTCGGTAGAACTGTCACATCCGATAATTTCCATTATGGAAGACATAGAGTACAATATTTGATTAGATGGTTCAAATGGTCTATGATAATATCATCCACCATTCTGGAGAGTGGGACATCATAGTGTATGACGAGTTCCCCATATCGACCGTAGAACTTCCTCAGTGACGATGTTAGTCGGTCACAAACATATCTTTGACTGAGAAGCTTATCTGAAAGACGCATAGCTCTCCGTATATTTGGTACTTGCTCTGGCATAGCGTATCAACTGAGATATTTTAAAACACGCCATAAACAGGCGGATGAAGGGATGTTGCTACTCAGAAAAGGAAAGTTTGTAATGCTGAAATTGAAGTCGTCACGTTTGTCATAGAGTGAGGTGTTCATGTGACCATCAGTGTCGTAGGACAACACTATGTCCAAATAGGATGCTGAATTACTTGTCTCTGTAGTTTCATTTACTTCAAGCTACGAAGGATAGATACTGCTCAGATAATCCGCGAAATTTGGATTCTTGATGGACAACACATCGTCTATGTATCTGTAAGTGAAGTTGAAGTCAGAAGCTAAGTATCTTTTCCCTTCAGAGACCAAAGATTGAATGAATTCAGCTTCGCACGAGTAAAGGGAAATGTCGGCAAGGAGTGGGGCACAATTGGTCCCCATTGGAATTCCGACAATTTGCTGGAAGACCTTTCCTCCAAACACCACAAAAATGTTGTCGATCAGAAAGTTTATGATCTGAATAATATCAGTTTCAGTGTACTTATTTTCAGAATCGGACTTTTCTTTTACAAAGTAGGTTTTGTCATAGTTAACAACAATAAATTTGTATTTGCCATTACAGTTCTTACTTGAAAACGCATTACTTATAATTTTTGCGAGTCTCTCTTTCAATTTAGAATGTGGAAGTGTACTGTAAAGTGTCGGAAAATCAAAGGCTTTGATCGAATGGACTCTTCTAAAATGAGTGGATTTCAGATGTTTTAAAAGTTCCTTCGAATTCTTTAAAATCCACATTTGGTTGATACCACTGCGAGAATATACTGTCGAACAATATTTTTGAAGCCCAGATTTGATTTCAGATAAAACTTTGGTAAGTAAGATCGATACAGATTTGGTAGAACATTTTGAGGAACCAGCTATGAAACGTTGTTTGTACGGATTCTTATGCATTTTAGGTATGCAGTATAAGTATGGCAAATCTAAATCTAAATTGTAAGTGTCGAAGCCAAAGGAAGCAAGAGCTGGTTTGTGGTTATCTATTATTTCAGAGGCAGAAAGGTTTGTTGGGGTGTAAGTGGGATTTCCAGGTGTCGAATTTAAACTCAACTCTTTAACTAGACTGTCGAAATAGTACTTTTTGCAAGTAAATGTGTAATTATTTGAGGCTTTATCCACTGGTGTGATGACATAATGTTCTTGGAGGTAGGTAAGCTCTGTGATAACATCAGGGTCTTTAAATATAGACTCGAATCTGGTGTTCACAGTTAATTTCAAGATAAAAGTAACCCTCTGATGGATTTTATCCACCGGAAAAGGTGTCGAGCTGTACATCCTCTTTCTTTGCCCAACGTCTTGCATATTCCTCACAAGAGTCCATGATAATTTTGACATTTTGGTTCCATGTAAAGGACATACTTTCTCTGTATTTGGGACCCTTTTTTAACAATTCTCTCAACTTCTCGTTCTTGGCTATACTAAGGTCACCAGTAATCACGAGAGTAGTTGAAATCCGATGACGAACAATCGCAAGGAAGTGTATGTAGTGAGGGATTACTTAAATCAATACACTGCAAGAATCGCTTGTAATTGTAAAATTTAGATGCAATTGTTGGTGTGTAGCTATAGGAAATACAAGGAGTTTCTTTTCTTTTGAAGTATGGTGGGATTTTTTCTGTGACAGTTTTGTGATTCAAAATTTGACCATGATTCAATTGATCAATACCTTTGTTTGCAAATCTTACTTTAATGAAAGGACGGTTTGTTTTCTCCTCTGATTTATCTGATCTAACTGCTTGAAATAAACGAAAAGTAGAAATGTAGAAGATGACTCCTTGTAATCTGTATTCTGGGGAACGTGTATCGGTAAATGTGACGTCTTTTGTATGTTTGTATATTTCGTGTAACTTCCGTAAAGGAACAGAGTATAATTTGATACCAATATAATGCAGGACTAGAGGCTCATTCAAAAATGGAACCAAGTCATCGAAGGAGAAACTATGTATCTCAGGCCTTTTATATTTACGAATGCCATGACTTCGGGGTATTCTTTGTGGTCTGTTGAATAAGCTAGTCACATATACCGATTGACGACCGGGACTTGTTAAGTTTCCTATGCTGCTGATATTATCGTTGCACCAATAGGGCGCTGCAGTGTTAAGATTTTTCATCCAGAACTCTTCTCTGTTGCGACGGAAAGGTGTGCTTAAATTGGGATTGTATAATATTCTAGTTTTTATAATGTCAAATGTATGGTGAATCCATATCAGGAAAGCTTACATTGATTTCACAGTCATATACTGCATAATACGTCGCTAAAAACGTCTAAAAATGTTGAAATCATTGAAAATATCAATAAATGAGCGAAATTTCGATAGAAATTTATGAAATTAAGTATTGATCCAGGCCTTGCCTATGATTATAATAGTACCAATCGATGGATTTCTGATCGGCATTTTAATTCGCATAAAAAAATATCGTGGACGAGGCCTGGATCATAGATGAATTCTGAAGATTTGTATGTAAAATACAATAATTTCCTTTGTTTTGCGTCATTCAGGGCAAATGACGTCAGAACATGACGTCATACATCACGTGCGTGACGATACGAGGGCTAAAATGTATGACGCTGTATATTTTCAAACATTCAACATTGCAAAAAGTGATAATGAATAGTTCTTTTATCAAAAGCATTTTTCATCGAAATTATAGGGCCGATTTAGGGGGTCAGCGCACCTAGTCCTTTGCTATAATAATGTTACTAGTATTCTATCTTCCAGATATATAGTTGTCATGGCAATCAAGAATCAAATACTGAATTCATTTTTTTCTTTCAATAGAGAAAAGAAAGTGTGCTAAGCTTCTTCATTAGCAAAATTTTGAAAATAATTGAGAAATATCTTATATTTTGGGGTTTTCCTAGGTGTAGTGCCACAATAAATCATTGCTATGGAAAATTTCTACGGCTTTTTCAAGAAAACCAGTCAAAAATTAATCAATTTGAGAGAAATAAATTGCCCAGCTGGTTCAAAGATATTCGATGAATATCCCTTAAACTCAGTTTAGATTAATATGAAACACTGCAAAATGGTGAAAATTCCTTAAGATTTTCTAGCTTCCATATATACCGTTTTCATGACAACTGCAGGCCAAATACTGCTTTCTTTTGTAGCACAATTTGTTTTTTTAATTTAGAAAAAGAAAGTGTACTAAACTTAATAGAAAAATTTCAAGGAAAAAAAATTTCTGATAATTTTGATTTTTTTTGTAGATATATTGATGCAATTATTCATGTTTAAGTTAATTTTATTCTTTGTTGTACTGTTGTTTTACTGTTCAACGTGTGGTAGGCTCTACTTCACAGAGATAGAATCTGCAGATTTAAAGTAATTAGCAAAATTTGATTATTAATTGAGGTCACGCCATCGATACATATCTGTATTTAGAATTTAAAGGGATTGTTAGGTGATTCTATATATATACTGAACAAAAAAAAGTTATGTCCCTAAAAATGAAAGGTCACCACTTGTGCCGATGAAACGTTATAACACTCGAAATGGTATAATTTACGCAATAAAAACTCAAAAATTATCTTTTTATCACTCAGACTTGAACGCAATGAAGTGTGACGAAATAAAGCTTTTTCACCTTGAAGGGAAAATTTCTCTGTTTCTTTGTTCTGGTTGACTGCTTTCGAAAAAAGGGTGTATAAATAAGCACAGGAGATTTCTCTATTGAAAAACGGAATAAAATTTTGATATCGATTATCCATGAATTAGTAAAATAGCTTGTAATTCAAGAAAATTTAGCTTAAATGACACCGGAAGTCCACAGTCGTTCATGCGATATGTCAAATACCAAAAGCTCATTGAAAGTGTATCTAAGGGTGTGCATATACCGATTTAAAGTAAAATTCTTTTGGATACAGAAACGCCCATAACAGAGATGATCAAACAGGTAAAACCCGTTTGGTTTAAACCTTGATGATGACGTCACATTTACATCAATTTATCAAGATCGTTGTCAGATTCGGACAATTAATGGATATAACATTTAATATCTAATTCAAAAAATTATTTTTCGAGGATACCGCGATTTCTTTTCACGAGTCATGTAAAACCAATACAAAAAAGAAGGACATAATTTTTTTTCAGTATATATACATGTAGTAAAAATAAGATTACACATCTTATTACTAGTTTTTTTATGAACGGACAAACCGACGGATAGACGTTTAGAAATATAATGAATTCGTTTATAGAAAGGAAAAAATATTATGCAGAGGAGTTTTCCCCTTACGCCTCATCCTCTATGCTTTTCCTTGCAATGTCATTGTTCCTACTGACTTGTGATGGAGCAATTATATCTTAAAACCTTTAAGGTCTATCTCAATTTCCAAATTTTCATTTCTACATGTACAAGAAACTTCTTACCGAATATTAAAACAATCAGCAAAATAATGACTGAGGTCTTCATCTTGCCACGAAGCTGTTTTAACTGTAAGGTGTCTATCCAATGTATGCATTGTAAAAAATATCTTCTTATACAAATGAGTTATTGTTTTAAGGTTTGGTAACATATTTCATATTCGTTGAGCATTTTTATATAAGTCCTAGTTCATTCGATTGGGTAAAAAATGTGGTGTCCCATTAATAATACAGCGTTTCAGATCTAAAGAAGAACGTATTCAATCCCTGACTCTATCTGTTTCATTTTAACTTGGTAATTTCCATATTATTTACAAAAGTCTTCTTACGATCTTTCAGACAGTTTAAACTATAGAAAAGGGAATGATCTCCAGCATGACCACCCTGCATTCACCCAGCGAAACAAACCCATAAGAAAGTGACACATACATGTAAACGTCTTCAAATTGAATAGCATCATTTAAGGACAGATAAATTGGCAGCATGGACCAGACATGCACGTTTCGGGTACTCAACCCTCGTCAGTGATCCTCAAATCTATACAATGTAATATGCCAAAAAAGTATGAAAGTTACTTTGTCGAAAAAGCGTACCGAAAGACGTAGTAGGATGGGTGGGATATGATGCTACAGGACCCAAGTTTTAGAAATTTCATGAAATTTTGATAACAGAAATTTTAGAATGCGTTGAAGAAACGATCAACCGAAATTGATCGAACTTGGCTACATGTGCCCTCGGGGACTCCTGGTCCACCAGCAGTGACACTCACCAGGTGGTATAAATGTAAACGTCTTCAAATTGAATAGCATCATTTAAGAACAGATAAATTGGCAGAATGGACCAGACATGCACGTTTCGGGTACTCAACCCTCGTCATTGATCCTCAAATCTAAACAATGTAATATGCCAAAAAAGTATGAAAGTTACTTTGTCGAAAAAGCGTGCCGAAAGACGTAGCAGGATGGGTGGGATATGATGCCACAGGACCCACGTTTTAGAAATTTCATGAAATTTTGATAACAGAAATTTTAGAATGCGTTGAAGAAACGATCAACCGAAATTGATCGAACTTGGCTACATGTGCCCTCGGGGACTACTGGTCCACCAGCAGTGACACTCACCAGGTGGTATAAATGTAAACGTCTTCAAATTGAATAGCATCATTTAAGAACAGATAAATTGGCAGCATGGACCAGACATGCACGTTTCGGGTACTCGACCCTCGTCAACCCTCAACCATCCTAAAACTACAAATCGCAATGAGACACAACAATATTCACAAGAACATCATACAACACAATCCTAACAGACGTACAGAAACATTAAACACAGATGACAACACATAAAAGGTAGGAGACCAATGTGCTCCGGCGCCGACTTTGGACGGCCATCTTCTTTTAGTAAATGATGTGGTTATCCGGATTACGTGCGCACAACCATCTCACTTATCCGGATACACCGAGGTACCCATAAACACACGATTTGTATGCTCGTCTTTAGTGTTTTCGCATCGGGTGTTTTCGTGTTTTGTTGTTGGTGCTGCAAAAGGGTCTTGTTGGAAATCCCATCCCTTCTTGTATAAACATAAAACTTCTCACTGTAAGGTGACATCACAAACAAGATAGTTAAACGCAGCGACCTCTTGTAACACAGATTCTATGTAAATGGATCTTTAAAAAGTCTATGGAATGCGTATAATAGTCTGTGCTCTGCTGGCTGAAGCGAGCTCAAGATCAATCACCCGACAAGTCTGACCAAATCTCAGATAGGGCAGATAGGTGCGATCTCAACATTTAGCTAGATCCCATATGTGGGATGGATCTGGCTTACTAAGGGTCCGTCGATGTTCAATTTGATGCTTTATTGTGAGTGCTGTTGAGATATTCGTCAGGATCTTCTTTAACTCATTTGTGTCACACTTCTGCAGTGTGCCGTGTGGAGCTCGTAAAAAAGGTCCCCACGAGGGGTTTGACAGTACGTGTTTTGAATATTTCCCCCTAACATTGTCGCAATAGCACTTTCAATATTGACATAACCTCAAACAGTGCATGTATTTTATATATTGTTTTCATTTTCGTGCGTGAACATCGACGGCGGGTGCGGCTAGCCAACAGGAGATGCTTACTCCTCCCGGACACCTGGTCCCGCCTCATGCTTGCTAGGGGTCTGTCGAAGCTCAATTGGTGCTTTTTTGTGAGTGCTGTTGAGATTATCGTCAGGATCTTCTTTAACTCATTAATGTTATTGATATATTTGTGCTTATAGGGCACCATAGTGTTATTGTACATATTTTTTATATTGAACAGATTAAGAAATACATGTACAAAGTAATAGTTTTGCGCATATGTATCTCTAGGCGAAGCACTAAAATATACACGTCTTGGTATATTCTGATTTAATAAATTGGCTGACGTCAGATCCTTGTTCTGAAACGTTATCTCCTTCAATCAAAAGATTTATTAAATTCACAAGTGTTTCAAATAAAGTATGAATAAAGTAGAAAGTACACTGAGGATACTCAATAATTTTGTATTTTAGTAAATCCCTTGAACCCTCCCCAAAAGATCAAACTTCTGGTATGAAAGTGAACATGTAAAAGAAACCAACTATATAGTAATTTACAAGACCTTTCGATTTAAATAAAGTGTGAGGGAGAGAGAGAGAGAGCACGCGCTACCTACATAACAACGGTAACTATTAAATCTTAGTCTATATATTTGTAGAAACAGTACCTGTTGTGAGGACAACTATTAATGCGTGAATATTTACTTTTTACTGATAAAAAATAGATCAGTGGAGATATTAAAGAACACAAAGAAAGAAAATGGAGAGAGAGAGAGAGAGAGAGAGAGAGAGAGAGAGAGAGAGAGAGAGATCAACAATAAGAATAATAAGAATAAGGAACTAGAAATATTTAACTGAATTCAAATAACTAAACGAAAAAAAGAAACAAACAATTCAAAAATATAAAACAATGAAACTAACTGTTACTGAATTAATTAATACCTGATTGATATCATGTTCAATATCTGAATATAAGATAAACAAGTGTCAAGTTCATCGTAATAAAATCGCTTGATCAATAAAATTTAATCTATATCCTTCTTATATGCTATAATTGATAAGCAAAATTGTATCCATGTCAAGACCCAAAAATTAAGATATTTCAAGAATCAGAAAAACCATTGTCAGGCATCATCGGTGATTAGTAATTCGGATCGCAACAAACGAGTGCTCCTTTATGCTAGGTTTACACTTAGCCACGATCGCCCCGATTGCCCCGATTGAGGTGAATCGTAGAGATCGTAAGAGAGCGTGGGGTTGAATCGTGACGATCGTAAGAGAGCGTGGTGGAATCGTGATGATCGTGGAAGATCACAGAGATCGTGGTAAAATTTTTGATTCTCAAAAAATTTGATACGATTGTCCCGATTGATCCTTACATCGTGATAGAGCGTAGGAGAGCGTAGTGAACGTGGTGGAGCGTAGTAGAGCGTAACAGATCTTGACAAAGCGCAACAGATCGTAATATGCGATCGTAGGAGATCTTGGTGAAACACGTTCTCCTACGATCCACTACGATTTCACTCACGCTCTTTGACGATTTGTTACGGTTTCCACGATTCAGTCCACGATCTACAAGATTCGTTGCGATTCCAATATTTCTATAATAAAAATTATAATAAGACAACCCGTTTTTGATGGATTAAAAGTGTTTTTAACATCCGAAACAATTTCTAACATATGAAGAAGACTAAGAAAAGAAGTCTTGATAAACAGTGAGTTGCTGCATTAATTGTCTTCGAACGAGTTAAATATATACACGCAATCAAAGATTTGAATTGCTCAAGAAAAATATTAACTTTAATAATCGAAAAAAAAAAAGATCAAATAAGGTTCATCAATGCCATTTCCTACGTTTTACGATATAGAATATTCATCTCCTGGATATTAAGCTTAACCTTGTTCGGATATTGCAAGTGGTATTGAAACTGGTTGTCTATTTCACATCAAATCGTGTTAAATCGCGGCAAATCGTGGTCCTGCATCGTAACAGATCGCAACAAAACTTGATAAGCGTAGGGAACCGTGATAGAGCGTGGCAAAGCGTAATAGCTCATCTTGGTTATCGTGCGGGAACGTAACGAAGCTTGAGAGAACGGGATGCAAATCGTAACAGATCTTATCTACAATCGTAAAAAATCGCTACAGCGCGTATCAGAGCGTGATGGAGCGTCGGAGAGCGTGCGAAGACCAATTTTATTTATAGAATCGTGGAGCTCCACGATTTTGCTCAATCGTAGACATCGTAGGGCATCGTGGCTAAGTGTAAACCTAGCATTAGGTAGACAAGTTTGCGAAGTTTTAATCGCACGCAACTCGGACAAGTATTTGGGACGTAGTTTACTGGAATCGGGGCTGAAATCTGGGACCACACTATAGCCACTGCCCCTCTGCAGGCGTCGAGTTGAGTCCAGTACATCGTCCCGATCCATTAAACTAACGAAACGGACTATTATCCGACGCTTTGTATCATTACCCCCGGGAAGGCGTTGTGCGCCCTGGAATCCCCAACGGTCTACTTCAGCCTGAGGAAATTTTAGAGTTTCAACAAGGAATGATCGCACTTTCCTTTCAGTATCCCTAGGTTTCTCACTCAATACCTTTGGAATACCACCTACCACCACGTTCCACTTACGCCCCCACTGCTCTAATTTTAGACGTCCATGCCCTTCCTCTGTAAGAGCATCCCTCACGTTGAAAAGCGAAACTTCGTTGATTTCTTTAACATCTACAGATATATTTTCAGCAATAGATTCAAGGTCTTCAACCTTTTTCTTTACATCTGATAGGTCCGATCGAACACTCGATATCTCTGTGCTATTTATCCAGGATAACCACACCGTCTGCTATTTACGTGGCAGATTGCCGTCCTAAGTCGGCACTGGTTGCCCATGGTCTCGTTGGTTTATGTGTGGTCTTTTATGTTTAATGTTTCTATGGTGTGAGTTGGTGTTCCTGGTCCCTTTTGCGTCTCTTTCTGTGGGTGTCTGTTCTGTGTTTTTTTGCATTGGGTGTTTTGGGATTTTGCTGTGGATGCTGCAACCTAGTGTTGTTGGAGATCCCCTCCTTTCTTAGTTGACAATTGCATAATTGTGATTGAAAAGGTATAATTTAAAGTGGTATAACAGGTACATTCTATTCTTATTATGCATGTGATATTCTTTCCCCGATTGAACGTAAAAAATAGAAGGAATTATACGTGGGTCCTGTTGCATCATATCACAGCCATCCTGCTACGTCTTTCGGTACATTTTTGAAGATACAGTAATAACTTTCACACTCTTTGGCAATATTACATTGTTAGATTTAGGATCACTGACGACGGTTTAGTACCCGAGACGTGCATGTCTGGTCCATGCTGCAAATTTATCTGTTCTTAAATGATGTTATTTCAAATAACAATGGAGTACATGTATATTCCTATGAACAATGGAAGGTGCAAAGCATTAAGATCGCATGTACATACTTGTTTGTAATTTAGGAATTGCGAAAAAAAAATCTTACCATAAAATCGCGAAATTTGATACTCGCGAAAATTTCTGGTTATACGTTACTTGCTTCCTGTAAAGTTTTGTAATATTCTGTGCAACGGTTGCAGAGAAGAAGTCAAAAATACGTCAGCTAATCAGAGCCCGCGGCGACCATATTTGTTGATAAATCAGCATGAAAAACACTACCTTGGAAGTGGACTTGAGTACTTGCTTCCTGTAAGGTTTCGGGAAACTCTGTGTAGCGGTTCCAGAGGAAAATCAAAAATGCGTCAGCCAATTAGAGCCCTTTATGACCATATTTGATGAACGATCGGCACGAAAAACACAAACTTGGTACAAGAACTTGGGTACTTTTTGCCTGCAATGTTTCTTGTAATTCTGTGCAGCAGTTATAGAGCCAATCAGAGCCCTCGGCGACCATATTTGCTGGCCGATTGGAATGAAAAAACACAAACTTTGTACAGGACTCCTCAATAACTTGCTTAATAGAGCTTTACCAATAACAGACGGTTGTTGGCCAACGAAGTACGTCCAAACGAAACGCGACGAAACTCACCATACATAAGGGGTCGTGTATAAAAAAATATATCTTTCAAAAACTTAGATAAACTCTATTAGGACGAATACATATAACATGTTTTTTTTTTTAGTACAGACTGCAGTACTAATAGAGTTTTGTTTAAATTTCAAAAGATATATCATGTTTTTTATACACAACCCCTCTTGTTTGGTGAGTTTCGTCGCGTTTCGTTAGGACGAACTTCGTCGGCCAACAACCGTCTGTTATTGGTAAAGCTCTATTAAATGTAACGTTTTGTAAATTTCTGTGAAACGGTTGCAGATAGTCTGTCACTTTTTGGGTGTCACTTGGTAAGTGATAAGGCTTTGATATTTCACACATATATAACGTGTGACAGGACTTTTCTACACATACCATAATTTTTGACTAAGTGACATTGACTTAGATATTTTCAAAGAAAATTAAGACTAGCTAAATCTTTTGATTGGTCAGTGACACGGCTTCAATATTTCATACGTGTATTACTTCTGATAAGGCTTTTCTTATTTCTAAATTTACCATGTGACCTTGACCTAGATGATTGATCCATTTTTCTGAAAATGTAAGAAAAAGTAAAAGGTCTGATATTTCACATATGAATGTTAAACGTCTTCCAATTCAATAGCATCATTTTCGAACAGATTAAATTTCAGCATGGACCAGACATGCACGTTTCGGGTACTTACCCCTCGTCAGTGATCCTTAATCTAAACAATGAAATATGGCCAAAGAGTATGAGAAATATTATGTCCAAAAATGTACCAAAAGACGTAGAAGGATGGGTGGGATATGATGCTACAGGACCCACGTTTTAGAAATTTCAAGATTTTTTGATAACAGAAATTTTCGAATGCGTTGAAGAGACAGTCGATCAACCGAAGTTGATCGAACTTGGCTACATGTGCCCTCGGGGACTCCTGGTCCACCAGCAGTGACACTCACCAAGTACTGTGAATTGGTTTTTATTCGTCAGGTACCAATTTTCGTCATTTTCGCCAGTGCCTCCCTTGACGAAATTACGTACTGACGAATTTAAATACTATTGACAAAATATAGTGAAGAAAGGAAAACATTAAATCAGTATCTCGGTAAACTTAAATAAAATCGGGAGCAAAGAGGAGAGGGGAATGAAAAAGCTGAAGGTTCCACGTTTTAAGTTTTAAGAGTTCTTACGACAGGCAAATGATAAATCAATGAAAACTGAATACGCAAACAACGTCGCATATAATGTACTTCTAATTACCAAATGATATGTTTTCACAACAAGCTAGGTAGTCAACACGTCTCTAATTGTTTGTTTACCAATAATTGTTTAACAAACAATGACAGCAAACACATACGGTTCATCTGAATCTAAAAGTGGCATTTGAACATATTTAACAGACGAATTTGCATTTTATAGACCTTATGATGACGAATTTACGTACTGTCGAAATTGTCATTTTGAACGAATTGACGAAAATTGGTACTGACGAAAATAAAGCAATTTACAGTAGTTCAAATGTTAAATGTCTTCCAATTCAATAGCATCATATTAGAACAGATTAAATTTCAGCATGGACCAGACATGCACGTTTCGGGTACTTAACCCTCGTCAGTGATCCTTAATCTAAACACTGAAATATGGCAAAAGAGTATTAGAAATATTATGTCCAAAAATGTACCAAAGACGTAGCAGGATGAATGGGATATGATGCTAAAGGACCCAAGTTTTAGAAATTTCAAGATTTTTTGATAACAGAATTTTTCGAATGCGTTGAAGAGACAGACGATCAACCGAAGTTGATCGAACTTGGCTACATGTGCCCTCGGGGACTCCTGGTCCACCAGCAGTGACACTCACCAAGTAGTTCAAATGTTAAATGTCTTCCAATTCAATAGCATCATTTTAGAACAGATTAAATTTCAGCATGGACCAGACATGACCGTTTCGGGTACTTAACCCTCGTCAGTGATCCTTAATCTAAACAATGAAATATGGCCAAAGTGTATGAGAAATATTACGTCCAAAATTTCATTTGACACTTCTTAGCTTTCCTACTGATACAAATAATTTTGAACCAAGTGACATTGACCCAATTTTAAAAGTAAACCACTTTGAAGGCAACACAAGCATTCCTTGGATTGCTATAATTCTTGTTTATTAGTTCCGAAACGTAATGACGTTCGATATGTACATGTTTTTATACTGATATCATTCCAGAGCCCTGGACAATAGCTCTAAGTCACAAGGGAAGAGTACTTCTACAATCTACACTAACGAGAACCTCGATTTGAATGCCCTACTGATATTATGGCTAACGTAGGATTAGTACCTGATGTTACAGTGCTGTCTAGTTATACATAGAAATTACATAAATAATATTGCCATTATTCAATAAGTATTGCCATGATTCAATATTACAAGAAAGTAGGGGATCTCTAAAAACACTCGGTTGCAGCACCCACATCAAAATTCCAAAACACCAAATGCAAAAACACAGAGCAGACACCAACAGTAAGAGACACAAAAGGGACAAGGAACACCAAATCAAACCATAGAAACATGAAACACAAACGTCCACATATAAACCAACGAGAACAACTGACACCATAGAAACATGAAACACCAAAGACCAATGAGAAACCGGCGCCGACTGCGACGCAAGTAGCAGACGATGTGATTCTCCAGATTATGTGCACGCAACCCTCCCACTTTTCCGATTGCCCAGAGGTATCAAAGAACGCAGAACTGTGATGTAAATTAATATCTTCACTTCTTAGATGAACATACAAACAGACAGCATGACGGAGGGGCCAAAGAAACACACATATGATTATGTAAATTGATATAAAAAACAGAAGGCATACGAAATGCAGTCCGTGTTCTGCCGGCTGTAGCGAGCTAATGCTAATGTTATCAACCGAGGAGTCAAAAGTACATCAAAGTACATATTTATTTGAAGAAAAATACATGCACATGTAAGATTGATTTGACTACAGGATGGATTTCACCGCTTCATATAAGTTCTGTAGCAAACAACAATTTAAACTTGTCATAATATTTATTTTATTTAAGATCTTTACACAATGTACGAGAAAACATCAATCATATTATTTGTTTTTACAGAGATTGAAGACTACATACTAGTAGATTCATATGGAAATTTCAGGAGATGAAACAATTCAAGAGGAGCTAAATTTCATGCCAAATTCAGAAAAACTATCAAAAGACAATATAATTGACTTTGTTCACAGATTTGGTTCATCGTTGACAGTGTCAACATCAAGACTATGAACTCCATGTTCTGTGAGACAACCTACTAAACAACTCAATAAAGTTTCAATGGTTATCTACATAATTGTCATACTACGTAATTTATTACTTTGATGTAGATTTTCACACTTATTTCATGTTGCAGTGTGGAGCAGTTAGTATCGTTCCTCGTGACCTGATGTTTGTCAAGTGTATTAATTACTTCTTTCCAGCTCTGTCGCCTGAAAGAAACCTCGTTTTGGCCCTTTATCAATGTAACATCATATCTATATTTTTGGCTATTTCGGAAACTTGCCATTTCATCGAAAAAAATCATCGAAATTAAAGTAGGTTAACATCTTAGCACCATCCCTCCAATGCTATTTTGAACATAAATTTCATTTGGATATGCTACTGAATCGACCCTACAGGAATTTGGAGCCGCGCATTCTCTGTAGAGTAGATGCAGAAATTTAAATTCTAAAAAATAACGCAAGAGGGCGCTAGTGAAATTGATTTTGACTGCTTATGAAAAGCACTTTTGCTGGAAGCATCACTGATGAGAATCTAATATTCAAAACACGAGTCCGGTGCATGAAAATAGGTTTGAAATTATCTTCAAGAAGGTATAGAGTTGGAACCCTTCCGCATTATTTATTCCTACATATTGGAGATCAGTGGACATGCTGTTTGTCCAATCGATTTGTCTGTTTGCTTGTTTCTCTGAAACTTTGACCTTAAATTTTTTTTTGGTTGATGATGGGGTTCTCAAATATCACATAAAAGTTCATTGTGAGTCTGCGACAAGAACTTTCATCAAGTATCAAGGGCCAATTCGTGATCTTAATCTTCTTTACCGTTAGAATTTGATTTAGTCTACACAGAAGATGGCTATCGTCTAGGGTACATGGAATTTAACATATACATGTTCACCTTGTTTTTGTTAAATTTCACTTTGAAAACTGTAGATAAAATACATAAATAACATTGGCAAATACTTCCTTTGCTTTTACAAGAATAAATCAAATTAAATAAAAAAGATAAGAAAAGAGTATTTTCCTAGAGAACTTATCAAATGATCACTTGAAATCAATATTTAGCACCTTTTTCTTTGCTTTCTCTGCTTCCGCATTAAATTGCAAATTCTAGAAAGAATTTGCACTTTTGTTAAGAACGCATGGCACGGCATGTCTCAGATTTTTGATAAATTTTATACATAATGTTGGGTCTGATCAAAAAATATAAAAAATTGATATTTTTTTTCTTAATAACACTTCCGGTTGCCATGGAAACGGACTCTAAACATTGAAAAATTGCATTTTGACGCGTTTTTGAATTTTTGATGCAAATAAAACAACGTTGGTGTTCGTTGCTATGGCAACATAAACTCAAATCGCAAAAATGAAAGCAATATTAGACCATATTTAGAGTCCTTTTCTTACTAGATCATTGAACTTTAATTCAAAGTGATGATAACTTATTCATAAATTCATGTAGACCTTTCATTACATGAAAGAAATTCTTTTAAGATATCCTTATGATAGCCCGTTGCTACGGGAACAATGAGGTAAGAATGCACTAATGTCCACTTTGAGTCCTTAGATACGGGCGTCCAAGATTACGTGACAGATGGCCGTCCAAAGTCGGCACCGGTTACACATTGGTCTCGTCGGTTTATGTGTAGTCTTTTGTGTTTGATGTTTACATGTCGTGTGTCTCTTTTCCGTCTCGTGCTGTACTCGTCTTTTGTGTTTTTGCATCGGGTGTTTTGGTGTTTTACTGTTGATGCTGCAACGGGGTCTTGTTGGAGATCTCCTCCCTTCTTTTTGAAAATTGTTCATCAAGTTTTTACTTTGCTTCATTATTTATGTAAAAATAGATGTGTAAGCCTGTAACGTTTTTTGGGGAAAAGGCTTTTTAAAAAGCCAAAAATTCTTATTCATATATTAATATTGTATGGACAAACTACTATACATTTGATAGGCTCACTTGATTTTTATAGATATAAAATTTGAACGTTCACGGATTTAGAAAGAATTTTACAAAAGTAAATTTAAAAGCGGTTGCCATGGTAACATATGTTCCCAATCAATAACGTTTTTATGGTTTTTGAAAGAGTTCTTTTTGTAAGATATACCGGTATTCTATCGATTTTCATATGTTCATCATGAAGCAAAATAAATTCAAGATAACATTGATGTTGCAAAATTAGTAATATTGTAGACCATAGTTACCGTTGCCAAGGGAACTTGTTTACATTGCAACAAGTGAGATGATCGTAGATTGCTAGTTTTATAAAAATAAATTACATTCCTTCCCATATACCCATCAAGAGAGAATGAAAGTTGGAAAATAAAATCAATACATTAGAATGAGCTAATTTTGTTCTCATGGTAACAGTGTCAGACACTACAATGAGCTTATTTCATACTTCATGATAAATGATGTATCGTCCATTAATACCATATATAGACCAAATTAAATGGCTTCAAAATAGCTCAATTTTTCTATTGTTTCAATTTCATAGACCGTTGCCATCGTAATCATGTCATCTAGAAACACCTTTTTGGTCACATTTATCTTTTTCATCGGCCACCACTTATGAATGTAAGAAATCAAAATCGGAGATCATTAGTGCCAGATTCGTTTAAACGGTTATAGAATATTGGTATTGATGCTTTACTGCCAGCCTCTTGGACTATTCCAGTAGCGACTTGACCTGCCTCCTCTGTGATGTTAGACGCCTCCTTTATCGCATCTTTAATGTCCCTCTGACGTCGGCGTCTTTCTGATATGTACCACACTATACCGTTAGTACCAGAAAGGATACCCGCTATCAGACAGAGATAGAACTGCCATACCTTAATTCCTCCCGAACCCTCAACTATGATGCCAATGAATATCGCCATTGCTGTATAAATAAAGATATTTTCATGTAATTAAATTTTGCATGTAACAAGCATTTTCATTGGCTTAAAAGTTGAGGTTATTTTCTATAACCTGAAAATCATTAGGATATGGATGGTCCCTTTTCTGGAATTACTTCCCAAATTAAGCAAAATGGGGGATCCCGTAAACTTGATACATTGAATTTTACCTCGACAACGAGGACTGAATACAAGATACACGTCATTTATGCCATTTTTATCTTTTAGATATACAAAAATAACCAAGTGTAGCAACACGTAAACGATTAAATTAAGTACCTACCACGAGATTGTTGGTAAGCATATCACGTCAGTGCGATGGTAGGTCACACTGTTGAAAGATTGCATTTTAATCCAAATCTACCACAATCAAACATGTACCTGATTGTCAGATGCTTTCAGATGCTATGCCATCCAATCCAGAGTCATATTCATCGTTTAATATATATCAAATGACTCGGGAAAAGTACATTTATAAAAACAAATGCCGGCGCCGTTAAATTACCAGCCTCTATTTTTGAACTGTCGACTGTTGCTATTAGCAACGAGGGAGATAATCCCTACGCAAGCACTTTGCATTGTGTATCTATCCTTCGGAGCTTGAAGTCAAAGAAACTACTCTATGACAAACGTGACGACTTCAATTTCAGCATTACAAACTTTCCTTTTCTGAGTAGCAACATCCCTTCATCGCCTGCTTATGGCGTGTTCATATCTCAGTTAATTCGCTGTGCCAGAGCAAGTACCAAATATACGGATATCGTTCTGAGAGCTAGGCGTCTTTCAGAGAAGCTTCTCAGTCAGGGATATGTTTGTGACCGACTAATATCGTCACTGAGAAAGTTCTACGGTCGATGTGGGGAACTCGTCATACACTATGATGTCCCACTCTCCAGAATGGTGGATGGTATCATAGACCACTTGAACCATCCAACCAAAGATTGTACTCTATGTCTTCCGAAATGGAAGTTACCGGATGTAACAGTTCTACCGAATTGAAGCGGCGGGTGTTGCAAGCAAGCAGGAGATGCTTACTCTACCTGGGCACCTGGTCTCATGTACTCTCATATCGGGAGTCCGCTTCTTTTCATGTGGTAGAGCTTTTTGTTTGTTTGCTTTGGTTTTTGTTTTATCCTGATTTTGTATGCCTTCGGTTTCTGATTTTCTAAATTATCGATTTTGTGCTGTATACAGGGATATGGTCATTATCCATATTTGTCATTGGAGCATTTTCACGCTTTTTCAAGATCTAATAAGATGCACAAAATGTACTTAATAACTCAAAATTAAATCAAAAGGAATGTTTCTAAAATTCTTTTTGGTTACGGGAAAATAATCACAAAAAGCCGATGCACAAACGTACGGAAGCCCGTAGGTGCCAGGTATGAATTATTTCTCCCATTTGCCCCCATGTGGGATAGAGTTTGCCCATAGCGACGCGTCATGTAGAGTCACTGTATCCCACATGTACCTCGCGTGACATTTGACGTCGGCCGCATAGGCTGTATCCATATTGTGACGTCGCTGTTATGCATTGTGACGTCATGATTTTTGCACCTAAAGCGGCGATCTCTCAACAAAAACGTCGTTTTAAAACTCTTTTTTTTTACATTCTAATTCTTATTAAACCGATTAAGGCTAAGGACTACGGTTTATTCTTTTAGAATAAACCATTTTCGAAGGCGCTGAAAACGAATATTCCTTTATTTTTCGAATTCGATAAAGTTGACGATTTCATGATTTCACGGAATTTCAAGAAAGGCCCCTAGAAATGGGAGAAAAACGATCAACCATATGTTTGTCATGTGGGATGAGAAAAGCCCACCCTCGGGGTCTGGTTTCTGGTCAGGGAACTCGGCAAGCCTCGTTCCCTGACCAGAAGCCAGACCCCTCGGGTGGGCTTTTCTCATCCCACATGACAGCATATGGTTGATAGTTATAATCTTATCTGGCGGCCGCCACATAATTTATCTGGCGGCCGCAACATAATCATCTGGCGGCCGCAACATAATTATCTGGCGGCCGCAAGATAATTAAATGGCCGTCGCCAGATATCTGGCGGCCGCCAGATAAATGAAGTGGCGGCCGCCAAATAATTATGTGGCGGCCGCCACTTAATCTATCTGGCAACCGCCAGATAAATATTTTGTTACATTTTATATGGTTATTTTGCATCTGTCATATCAAAAAGATTAAAAGAGAGGATGAATTTATAATCCTAGAACAGAAAGAACATGATGTGCATTGATTTTATTTCGATTTATTGAAAATCATGTGGTGGCCGCCAGATAAATTATAATTCATTCCTGTCACCTACGGGCTTCCGTACAAACGCGAATTTACTTTATACTTAAGTTTATTATAGCCTACCTGAGATTATATGAAGGTAGACTTTGAGGTCGTAGCTTCTACATGAACATAGTCCGTACCTCCGTGATACTATAATTACACAAGCACAGTCCACTTTCACCAACACTACCTGGGTACACAGGGCAACAATATACAGACCGAAAGCCGCCTTTATATGACAAACTGTAAACAGATATACCGAGGATGTTAAAACTGTAAATATTTAATATAAAGCCTGTGTTTGTTAAACACGAATGCCCCCGGTGGCATCTTTGTTAGTATAAACTTCATTTTCTGTTAAGTATGTGAAAGGTCAATGTCAACAATTTTGGTATCAATGGAAAGGTCTTGTCACAAGGAGCTATCGTGTGAAATATGAAAGCCCTATCACTTACCATTCAAAAGTTATGCCCGTTGTTAAAGTTTTTTAAAAGTAGGTCAAATGTCAAGGTCAAGGTCACAAGGTCAAAAAATTTGGTATCAATGAAAAGGTCTTGTCACAAGAAATACACATGTGAAATATGAAAGCTCTATCACCTTCCATTCAAAAGTTATGCCCGATGTTAAAGTTTTTTCGGACAAACAGACAGACAGACAAACAGACGGACAGGTCAAAAACTATATGCCCCCGAATATGTGATTCCGGGGGCATAAAAATACCCTCTAATGTAAAGAATAAGTGGCTTAATTTGTGCTTTGTTAATGGTATGCAGCACACATGAAGTACTTTAGCGCATTACATAAGATAAATACACTTGTTGTGTGTTGCATGCATAATCGTTACAATACACAAGTAATGATATTTATTCTGTATATATGCAACACAGTTGTCTGTTTCATTCTTGCTTTCTGAAATTGCTTATTTTTTTTCAGGTAAGAAAGTGGAGGTAAGATTAAGGTCACCGCGGGTTCAGTTTTCAGCTTAGAACAGCCGTCGCGGCATGTTTCTTCAGATCTTAACTTCTTTGTATTGTCACCAGCATTTTCATGCGAAATGAAAACACGTTCCTTTCAATAGTTTCATCACAGGGAGTTACATTGTTTGTGCATGTTTAATAATTAAAAACACGAACATTTTCCTATTCCAGTGGTAGATCTGTATATTCAACCCAATATGAAAAAGAAGTTACATCACAGACAATGTATTAGCAGCATTTGATGATTTTGTACAAATGTTTAGCAGCAGGCATTTGATGTTGTACATTGTGGCCTTGTGTGCCCAGACAATGTATTAGCAGCATTTGATGAAATGATGCAATTTTCAAGCACAGAATTTATTAAAGGTATTGTCGAACAAACACTCGAAAATAGTTTCGCAAACAGTTTGGTTGATTGTTTGAGTAGTCTCTCAGAAAATGTGGTGTGTTCGTGTAGTATAAATAGTTTAAAACAATTACAATCTGGGGACAGTTTGATGGATGTGAGTTGGGATGGACTAAAGGTGACATGAAATAAATCCATCCTCGATCCACCAACCACTGATAACCCCACCACTTAACCTCGAATCTACATCTAGGTACTTAACGTAGTCATATTCCAGTTTTTTCGCAAACGGCGTTGTTCAACGTAGGTCGTTTAAAATCTGAATTGATCTCATCCTTTACAACAAACTTAGGATTCAAGCACTCTACACCCAACCTATTATATATCCAACCTACATCGACCTACCCTTACCCACCCTATGCTTAATCTATTCAACCTCGGATCAAATAAATATAGGATGCATTCCTACACGGACCAACCTTATTCTGACCTATACCATTGACCGGCATTGAACAACCCTTGCTCGGAGAAAAAAGGAATTCGACTACAGAAAGTACCTATGTGTAGGTCCTATGTTCATTGTTGGTGTTAATCAGAAGTAGAAGTTGTTGATCATTTTACTGTTTATCATATCATTGTTGATCAATTTATATATCGTATGTCTCTTTTCCGTCTTATAGTATGTTAAACGTCTTCAAATTATTTAGCATCATTTTAGAACAGATAAACTGGCAGCATGGACCAGACATGCACGTTTCGGGTACTTAACCCTCGTCAGTGATCCTCAAATCTAAACAATGAAACATGCCGAAAGTATGAAAGTAAAAGGTCGAAAAAGCGTACCGAAAGACGTAGCAGGATGGGTGGGATATGATGCTACAGGTCCCACTGTTTAGAAATTTCAAGAAATTTTGATAACAGAAATTTTAGAATGCATTGAAGAAACGATCAACCGAAATTGATCGAACTTGGCTACATGTGCCCTCGGGGATTCCTGGTCCACCAGTAGAGACACTCACTAAGTGATATAAATGTTAAACGTCTCAAATTAAATAGCATCATTTAAGAACAAATAAATTGGCAGCATGGACCAGACATGCACGTTTCGGGTACTTAACCCTCGTTAGTGATACTCAAATCTAAACAATGAAACATGCCGAAAAAGTATGAAAGTTTTTATGTCGAAAAAGCGTACCGAAAGACGTAGCAGGATGGGTGGGATATGCTCGTCTTGTGTGTTTTTGCATCGAGTGTTTTTGGTGTTTAGCTGTTGGCGCTGCAACAGGTTCTTGTTGGAGATCCCCTCCCTTCTTTGATCATGTATGGATTGGATCAGCGTCACCTCTAATCTATCCCTTCTCGAAGCCATCCGATCGTTATCCACCTTTTCAAAATCCACCCTTTATTTTTTCCTTCCCCCTACAGGATCGTACCCTTTTCGGTATCCATAACATCTAGGAATTTGACTGTTTAGGATAAAGTCCGATCTCCTCATTTTTTTATCCTCTCTACCTTTGATCTATCACGACTTGGATGCAACCCATGGAGGATTTTTTGTCCACTCAGTTTATATCCAATCCGCGTGATCCAACCAACCCAGAACCGAGTTTGTCATCGACAAATCGAATCCTACATCTACATTTTCCGATCCGTTTTTCATTCCAGGTCAAATCCCTCTGATACAGAAATAATACCCTTAGACTCTCCAACCAATATCCAAACTTAGAGCTTAATTCATTCTGTATCCTCAACTCATTAGATCCAATCCAACAATCTCTAATTAACATTTCTTCATATTCGGATCTAATTCCTAAGCGAGATTTTTTTTCTCCCGCGAGGGCGAATCAAGGATTATTCATTGGGTACATCAAGCAGAATGAGGACCAATTTTGGGATGCTATCTAGATGGTCTGGACCCTAGGTTGGGTAAAGTAACGATTGGGTTCGTCCATGATAGAGTTTATCCAGGAAAGGTGGATAAAAGGTAGGTTGAATACAGGATAGGATTAATCCAGAGTGAATTGTTCAGTGGAGGGCGGCGGCGATGTATCGGATGAGATGCATCCAGGTTAGGAAAAATTCAGGATGTGTACTCTAATTTGATATCTCTGTTCAGTACATGTAATGGTAGATCTCTTACTATCATAGTTTGATAAATTGATATCACAGCTACTAATCATAGATCAAAGTTTAGTAATCTGAGTTCTCAGTGAACACATCTTCAATTCAGAAATTTGATATCTAGGTTATGTGATATTCAATTTAGCAATTGGATATATCATTTTATTGATACGAGATCTTGGTTTAGTAATCTGAGTTGATGAGAGCACAGTAAAGTTATCTGAATTCTCACTTCAGCAATCTAAGTCCTCTATGCAACGAACACAAACTTTGTTCCTATGTGAATGCTGATGTTCTATTTGTTACGTATAAATACCAAAATCCGAGACATGCCGTGCGTGCAATGTGTCCTTGATAAAAGTGCAAATGCTTGTACAGAGAATAGCTATAAATAATAAAATTATAGGCGTTCTACTCTCATCGCTTTTCGAATTTATAAAAAGATATTATTTCTCTTATCTTAGGCATCCTTAAACTGCATCACACTCCCCCTCTCCGTGATAAATAATTTATGTTACACGAAATTAAAGAAATAAAAACTCTATGAAATTATCATCGTAAGGAATGATTTCTTACATCTGTCTTTAGTAGCGATGGCTGACTGCTGGTTGATGACAAAGAAGACGATGGCGATGAGGAGGAGAAGCACCGTTATCACCTCCACGATTGTACTGATACTTTTCCTGATGTTAGAGAAGATGGCCATTTTTAAAATCCCAGGGGAAAAGTTAGTTTGGTATTGTAGTACAAGTAAAATATCTATAATCTGATCACTCTATTTGAAGCTTATAAATATATTATATATTCTCTAATGCTTCCTTCTGTACTGAGTCTATGTCAGTATCCGCAAGTTGAAATAATTTGTGTGAAACCGGTTACATGTATACATCCAGTGAGATAAGATCCGGACGATCATCTCAACAGCACTCACACCGAATTGAGCATCGGCGGACCCCTATCAAGCTAGAGGTGGGAACAGGTGCCCGGGAGAAGTAAGCATCCCCAGTTTCAAGCATTCAAGTGAAGTATAATCTCGTAAAATAAAAATTTTAGTTCGAATATTACTACAATTATTCATTCTATTATTATGATTATTATAATTATATTATTATGATTATTATTACTAGTATTATATTATTATGTTATTATAATTAAATTATTATAATTATATTATACTTATTGAAATTTCACCAGTACCAATGAGTCGATCAGTACCTCAGGGTCAGCTTGAGGAAAGAGCCGTATCTTGTCTATTTTGAGGGAGCTTACATCACGAAATCAAATGACTCATAAATTTGACGTCAACTTACATGAATCGCTCGCGACAAGACTCTGCCACACCTTGAATAGCTCCTAAGCCCATCGCCCCTCAGTATAGGATTATTAGCTTATCTTTTTCCCTCCGGCTAACTCATTTTCCCATACTTGCTGTAATTTGGGAAATGGCACTGTATGAGTCTCATAAATCTGAGTTAAGAACGTGGGGAATGCAAGAGATCTATTGGGGATTGTTGATGATCGTGGGGTTTCATGGCAACATTTGATAACCTGAAATTTTGCTACCGGCCATCCTTAAAGTAATATAGATTTGCGGTAGCGTCATTGAGCATTTTGGAAATGAGTAGGTAGATAGGGGATTTTTTTCTCGAAAATTCAAAAGATTGGTAAATAATTTTGATAGTCTTTAAAATTCCTATCTAAGTACCCGAAACGTGCATTTCTGGTTCATGCTGTCAATTTATCTTAAATGATGCTATTGAATTTGAAGACGTTTAACATTTATTTGGACTCACAAAGACGGCGAGGTCGGGTTATATGTCGAATGATAAAGACAGATAAAAAAACAACATTTAAAGAAATCTGATACAACATATTTCAATTTCCGATTCACCCTTGCGCTGTGACACATATTGGTCTATGCGATAGTACGAAAGCCTATTGAGCCAAGTGGTAGCTGAAAAAAATTATTATTCGCGTCATTACTCGTACGGTTCGTCTTATAACGCACAAGTTTTGCGATATAACCTGAAAGTTCGCGATATATCGCGTTAGTTTCGCGCCATCACGCGATACATCTGCACAATAAGTTATGTGATATAGCGTGAAAGTTTTGCATTATAACGCTGATTTTTTTTTCTCAGATACCACTTGAACTCAATAGGCTTTCGTATCTCAGTCTGTTTTTCCCTTCTTCATTGTTCATTATGTTGGAAGCAGTGTGTCATGAATTTTACCATCATATTTCATCCCAGAATTAAATCTATAATATGAAAAACGTTAACAACGAAATTATAAAACATACCGCAACGGCGGCAGACAATTCAAGTTCAATTGCAATCTATCTTGGATGAAGCAGAGGTTGCATTCTTAAGAAATACTGATTTATTCAAACTTAATATCATTGTAGCATTCGCACAGAATAAACTTTTTCCTGTCATTAAAAACATTCCCCTAGAAGACAATTCATAAAAATTCCATTTATTAACAAAGGTTTCAATGTTCTTAACATCTATAATATTTTTCGGGATCATCGCGTACAAAGTGCTATTCCTCAATATTATGAGAATTTGGAACCTCCTGTTATTTGTTACAAGTTTTAAAGAAAAAACCTATTCGAAATTTCGTATTTAACCACAATAAAGTAACATCAGATTCTAAAATTCTTGAATCAAGTCCTACTTCTTGAGAATGTGCAACTTCTGAATACCTATATAAACCAGCTGGCCATATTGTTACAGGCGACTTTTCAATTATCCAGGACAGGCAGCTCCGCAATCTTCTCAAGAAAGGACCTAAGTACAGAATTCCATCCAAGATAGATTTTATCAAATGTCGCGAAGTACTAAAGGAAGTATTAAATAACTATACAAAAAGATGATGTAAATCGGAAGGGGTCGAATCACATTCTCTGAATGACTGGAAAAACCTCATATTGGATATTACTGATATTCGAATAAATAACTTCCACAAAAATCCTCATCTTTTTGAAAAACCCAAAGTTCTAAATTTGAAAGATATTTCAAATCCAAATTACGCAATTTACACGAAAAATATGTCTTCGCTCCTGCAGACTAAGCAGCCAACATCACCATAATCATTTGAAAACGTTACTATAATATACATATCAACTTTTGTTTCGGAACTTTCGTCTACAAATACTTATATCAACTGCAATGAAAGTGTTCCTAACATTTTGAACAAAGACAACAGTAAAATTTCTGTTCTGGCCGGAAGCATCAATGATGAGAATTTAATATTCGAAACACGTGTCTGATGCAAAATAAATTGGTTTGAAATTTTCCTCAAGAAGGTAACGTATATCGGGTAATTTTGGCGTCGGGAAATTTTGGCGAATTTGGCCCAAATCGGGCATTTGAAATGTTTGCGCTTTTAAAATTGGCGGATTGTTTAAAACATCCGCCAAAATTATAATGGTCAAATTCATGGGCGTATCAATGTTTTATGACCACAGAAACGAAAATAAAATGACTAGAAACTAAAAAAAAATCGGTGCTTTATTCATGAAAATAAGAGATGAAGTTCACACATATAGTAAAAAAGAAGTGGTTTAAACTTTATAATTATCGACACTGCAAAAGAGAATTGACTTAGCGGTGATCGTGCAATTAATGTTTTGGATTTTTTAAAATATGTTCCGAATATTTACGGTCACGGCCCACAAGTTCGATCGTCAAAAGTCCAAAATATCGCATCCTATATTTATCCCTCAATAAACGGAACCAATGTGAAATATTTCCGAAGCGTGCGTGATCATTACGGTACCTTTTGCATTTATTGCTAATAAGACAATTGCATGGATTAACATAAGGGTACACGTCAATTGTTTGGACCTAAATTGTTTGTTTGAAGGTAAACAATGAAACTTGTAAAAACGACATGGTCAGCATAGGTGAATATATTACGCAAATGAAGCCATTACCACGCGGAAAACGGGTAATATCGTTTACAGTGGCGGATCTCGAGCTGAATAAATTCCGTCTTTTATGGATGGAAAATTTGGCGCTTTTAAATTTGGCGATTTTATTGCATCCACCAACAAAGCCAAAATTTCCATCGCGCCAAAATTACCCGATATACGGTATACAGTTGGAACACTTCCGCATTATTGATATAAACACTTATTTACTGTTGCAGTATGGAGCAGTCTAACTCGTTCCCCGTAACATTGGATGTTTTTAAGTGTATTAATTACTTCTTTCCAGCTCAGTCGCCTGAAAGAAGCTTTGTTTTGGCATCTATCAATTTGACATCATACATATTATTTGGCTATTTCAGTAATTAGGAATCACTAACTCTCTGTAAATTAAATATACAAATTTAAATTTAAAAGATAAATCCATAGGGCGCTCGTGAAATAAATTTGGGCGGCTTACGAAAAGCACTTTGGCTGGAAGAATGATGAGAATTTAATATTTTACCGATAAATATCATCGAAATTAAAGGAGTTTAACATCTTAGCACCATCCCTCCAATGCTATCTTGAACATAGATTTTATTTGGATATACTACTGAATCGACCCTACAGGAAATTTGGAGCCGCGCGCTCTCTGTAATGTAAATGTAAAAATCCAACTTCAAAAAATTAAAGAGGGCGCTACTGAAATTATTTTTGGTGGCTCCGCTGAAAGCATCACTGAAGAGAATTTAATATTCGAAACACGTGTCTGGTGCATGTAAATTGGTTTGGAATTTTCTTCAAGAAGGTAGAGAGTTGGAACCCTTCGACATTATTTCACTGGTGTTGAAAAATATTTGGGGAATTACATAAGGGCATCCCCTTAAACTGCAAAGACGTTTAATATGCAGTTTCATGAAAAAAAAAAGAAAAACATGTATAATCGAATTTTCAAAATATTCTTCAATAGACAAATTTTTAAGGTAAAACAACACATATTGGTCAATAGTGAATGTTAATTGTAAAATACTTGGATTCAATCATAATAACAACTTGGAAATGGAAACCCTTAAACGTTCAGGTAGGGAACCACCTTAAATCATATACATGTAGTTACCTTATTCTTGATTTAAGGATGTACAATTCTATCATTATAAGTAAAGATTTGTTATTTATTATCCTAGACTTTAGACATATTTATCATATACAACTAGTCAATACCAAATGAGAGAAAATGCATTATAAATGAGATGTAGTTTTTAATACTAGGCAACAGATTTTATTCATACAACAACAAAGTAATTATCAATAACCACTCTTTATATGATATTATATATAAGATAAAACAGAGCCTACTTATTTATTCTAATACCTATGTTATCAAAATTTCAAAACGTGGGTCCTGTAGCATCATATCCCACCCATCCCGATACGTCTTTTGGTAAATTTTTGGATGTAATAACTTTTTCGGGGGTTTGCTTCTTTTCATGTGGTGGAGGTTTTTGTTTGTTAGCTTTGGTTCCTGTTTATCCTGATTTTGTATGCCTTCGGTTTATGATTTTCTGAATTATCGATTGTGTGCTGTATATATGGATATGGTCATTATCCATATTTGTCATTTGCTTGTCCTATCTAAAAGTTGGTCAGACTTTTCAGGTGATTGATCTTGAGCTCGCTTCATTTACGTATCACTTTCTTGTGGGTTTGTTTTGATGGGTGAGTGCAGGATGGTCATGCTGGAGATCATCCCCTTTTGATCTCCAACTGCCCAGAATAGTGGATGATCTTCTGTCTAAGACCATTTGAACCATCCAACCACAGAATGTTCTTTATCTACCGAAATGGAAGTAACCGGATGTGACACTCCACCGAATTGAAGCGACGGGTGTTGCATGCAAACAGGAGATACTGGCTCTTCCTTCTCTCACCTGGTCTCACTCCCATTTTGGGAATTCGCTTCTCTTCATGAGGCGGAGGTTTTTTGGGGGTTTTTTGTTTGCTTTGGTTCCTGTTTCATCCTCATTTTGTATGCATTCGTTCTATGATTTTCTGAATTATCGATTTTGTACTGTGTATGACGATATGGTCATTATCCATATTTGTCATGTTAATTTTATTCATAAATAAACGAAGATAAAGAACATTCTGTATTAATTTGGCTTTCCAAAGGTATGTAATATTATGAATGCGCTGGAATTATATATGAACAACAATTAATCATAACCCCATTTGAAAATTTACAAATTAACAGAAACTTAAATAATTAGAGAGCTCTTCCATTCAATACAGAACTAATAAAAGAATTGAAGACCTCTCTAATACAAGACGGAATATTGAAATAGGACGACATTACTACACAAACCAACGAGCGATATGGACAATCGGTGCAGATTTGGTAATCTGGGAACATCACCGTCAAGCAAGGGAAAATTTACTATGTTGAATCTAAAGTCATCTCTTTTGTCATTTACACTTGTATGAATTTGTATAATGTATATAGGGATATGGTCATTATCCGTATTTTGTCATTTCACACTCGTAAATTTATCAGGTTTTAAATTATGCTATTGAATTTAAAGACGTTTAACATTTGACCACTTGGTGAGTGTCACTGCTGATGGACCAAAGGTTCCCGAGGGCACATGTAACCAAGTTCGATCAACTTCGGTTGATTGTCAGTCTCTTCAACGCATTTGAAATTTTCTGTTACACAATTTCTTGAAATTTCTAAAACGTGGGTCCTGTAGCATCATATCCTACCCATTCTGCTACATGTACGTCTTTTGGTACATTTTAAGACATAATAACTTTCATACTTTTTAGCCATATTACGTTGTTTAGACTGAGAATCACTGACGAGGGTTTAGTACCCGAAACGTGCATGTCTGGTCCATGCTGTAAATTTATCAGGTTTTAAATGATGCTATTGAATTTAAAGACGTTTAACATTTGAACCACTTGGTGAGTGTCACTGCTGGTGGACCAAGAGACCAAGGCACATGTAGCCAAGTTCTATCAACTTCGGTTGATTGTCAGTCTCTTCAACGCATTTGAAATTTTCTGTTACACAATTTCTTAAAATTTCTAAAACATGGGTCCTGCAGCATCATATCCCACCCATTCTGCTACGTCTTTTTGGTACATTTTTAGACATAATAACTTTCATACTTTTTGGCCATATTACATTGTTTAGACTGAGGATCACTGACGAGGGTTTAGTACCCGAAACGTGCATGTCTGGTCCATGCTGTAAATTTATCAGGTTTTAAATGATGCTATTGAATTTAAAAACGTTTAACATTTGAACCACTTGGTGAGTGTCACTGCTGGTGGACCAAGAGTCCCCGAGGGCACATGCAGCCAAGTTCGATCAACTTCGGTTGATTGTCAGTCTCTTCAACGCATTTGAAATTTTCTGTTACACAATTTCTTGAAATTTCTAAAACGTGGGTCCTGTAGCATCATATCCCACCCATTCTTCTACGTCTTTTGGTACATTTTTAGACATAATAACTTTCATACTTTTTGGCCATATTACATTGTTTAGACTGAGGATCACTGACGAGGGTTTAGTACCCGAAACGTGCATGTCTGGTCCATGCGATAAATCTATCAGGTTTTAAATGATGCTTTTGAATTTAAAGACGTTTAACATCCTTAACCTAACCATGTTTCATTGTTTGTGGATCATTGACGAGGGCTAAGTACCCGAAACGAGTATACCTGGTCCATTTGAATTTGAAAACGTTTAACACTGATCTTTCGATTGCGTTCAATTTCGAAAAAGGCGATTGAAAAATCAAAGGGGACAGTGGCATACAGAATTATTGGTGCAAAATAATTAAAGGTGGACTTAACTATTGCAAACCAACGACAAAGAGGACCTCACATTGCATGAAACAAATCAGGAAACAACCAAAACAAGAATCCAAGAAAGGAGGGTGTCTCTAACAGAACTCAGTTGCAGCATCAACGGAAACACGGTAATGTGAAATCACAGATTAGACAAGCACAACATGAGACGCGGTAGGGACAAGGAAGACGGAATATTGAAATAGGACGACATCACTACATAAACCAACGAGAGATATGGACAATCGGTGCAGATTTGGTAATCTGGGAACATCACCGTCAAGCCAGGGAAAAGTTTCTATGTTGAATCCAAAGTCATCTCTTTTGTCATGCACACTTGTATGAATTTCTCCATTGACAATTTTGATATTCAGATCCAAAATTGGTGTTTCTGTGTTTGTAACGTTCGCCTTATTTAGAATCAGTTCCTGTGGATAAATAATTAACATTTTTATACTTTTCAAAAACAGGATTGTCGATAGTAAGAATATTATCCAGGTACCTAGAAGTACCATTGAAACATTTCACATTTCACATTTCTTTGTTTTTGAAGATTTTGGATAAATTCTTTTTCATACGTGTACAAAAATAAATCTGCAACAAGAGGCGCACAATTAGTACCCATAGGGATCCCTACAACTTGCTTGTAGAGATTCTCACCAAATCTTACATACATGTTGTCCAAAAGAAAGGAAAATGCAATACAAAGGTCACTAGATGTCCATGATTTATATGATTTGTATTCTGTATTGGAAAAGAAACCCTTTGATTCAGATGTACAAATATAAGTTTTCCCCTCTCGGTTAGCACCATTTAATGAGTTTGGACAAATGATCATTAATATTATCGTGAGGAAGCGTGGTGTACATATTTGAAAAGTCGTATGAAGAAATTGAATTGGCTTGAAAATTTCTAGATTTCATTTTGTCAATCACATCCCCTGAATTTTAAATAGACCAAAATAAGTTTACATCATTCCTGTTTAGAACAGTTTCACAATATTTTGCGACATGTTCCTTTATCACCATGAGTGCTGACGTCAGATTTCTAGACAAAATTGTAGTTGAGCAGTTACTAGAATTAGCAATGTATTAAAATTTGTAAGGAGACTTGTGCAGTTTTAGTATGCAGTATAGTGTAGGAAGATCTAATTTTGAAATAGGGAAGTTGAATGAAGAAATTTCGATGAAATTTATCGGTAAAATGACTAGTTTCCGAGATAGCAAAAAAATATATATGATGTCACATTGATAAAAGGCCAAAACAAAGCTTCTTTCCGGTGACAGAGCTGGAAAGAAGTAATTAATACACTTGACAAACATCAGGCCACGGGGAACGATTTTAACTGCTCCACACTGCAACGCGTAAGTACCAAATATACAGATTTTGTTCTGAGATTTAGTCGTCTTTCAGATAAGCCTCTCAGTCAGGGATACGTTTGTGACCGACTTGCATCGTCACTTGCTCCCATGTTTCGGACTTCTATGATTAAAATAAAAAAGATTACAAAGAAACTTATCAGTCAAGGATTAAGTTATCATAAACTTGTAAAATCTTTTTAGGAAATTTCAAAATAACTATTCTGAACTATTTTCAAAATTTGGGACAACTCCAGCATCAGAGTATAATGGGGAAGGGTTCCAAATATTTACCTTCTTGATGAAAATTTCAAACCAATTTATAATGCACCAGACACGTGTTTCGAATATTACAGGAATATTACTGTAACATACTTTAAGGGGCGTTAATTTTTAACTTTTTAATTAACATGTTTTAACTTTGAAACAGCGCATGAAAATATTTCTGGAACTACTTATCCGTATATTACTGTTGAGCCTTTCCTATTATTTTGTTATAAACTAACGAGTTAAAGAAGATCCTGACGATAATCTCAACAGCACTCACAATAGAGCACAAAATTAAGCATCGACGGATCCCTAGCCAGCCAGAGGTGGGACAAGGTGTCCGGGAGAAGTAAGTTAAGGATATATTAGATCTAAGACTGGCACATAAGTAGCGCTTCGTTGTTGATTGGTCTAAGGCGCTGATCATTCATAATTGTGATCCACGAACCGTCACTGTTTCTAATTCGTCTCGAGTTCTTTATCTTGTTTTTTTTTTCAAATAAAAGTTTATCAATTGAGGAAAAAGTCCCTTATCATTTGATTTGTTTTAATAATTTCTTTCATCTCAATGAGATATTTAAGAATGTATTGTAAGCCTATTGCAAATAATCAAGGCTAATGTATACATTTTGGGGGAAAATTCTACAGTTTCTTCCACGGAATGGTGTCTCATTACCGATCATTTAATTTTTCCATCTACTTCGCTTGCGTATTCTACGTGTACAAATAAAGTATACGAAGTACTCTCAGTATAACTATGTTCTATGTAGTCTTGTTAGTATGTTTAATGCACAAGAAATGAAATCTTTTGATATTCACCTGTTTGTTACTCTGGCTCCTGCGTTTAGCTGTCTTGTTTGAGCCACATCTTATGTACAGTGAGTAGGCTTTTATGCACAACAATTGTGCGTTCTGCGAGACAACTGGACAAGTGGTAGAGTTGTGCGCACCTTATCCGAATAACCACATCATTCGCTACTAACGTGGCAGATGACCGTCCCAAATCTGCACCGATTGTCCATATCTCTCGTTGGTTTGTGTAGTGATTTCGTCCTATTTCAATATTCTGTCTTCCTTGTCCCTACCGTGTCTCGTGTTGTGCTTGTCTTATCCGTGATTCACATTTCGCTGTTTTTGCAGTAACTAGTACGGTGACCAAAGAGCTAAATTTTACAGTTTAGTCGACAGATTAGTACATGGGTAAATTATATGTCAAATGAAACTAGAAGAAATGTACTTTCAAAATATCAATGTCGTCAACAGGTTTGAATGTACAAACATTCCATTTTCAGGGGTCAAAAGTCAAAGGGGTCATTCAACATAGATTACGTATTTCTGGTCTTTTTCACAAAGGAAAGAAATATTGATGAAAACAAAATTGAATTTTCTGTACAAATTGCATCAACAGAATAATATTCCAATCTTATCCTTAACATAAGTGAATCGCAATGACGTAAAATCTGTATTGATGACGTCATTGGTAGCTATTTTTAGAACAAATTCAAAATGTGAATAAAAATGAAATATTCCTCTCCGTGTACAAACATGGAGGACAATTATTTGTCAATTTTCTCTTCCATCATAGAAAACAAATGTTTGCTAATCATCCCCCGCAGCATAATTGCAGTGGGGTATAATGCGACCGTTGGTGAGGGTGCGTACGAGAGTGCGTAAGGGCGACTGTGTTGGAGAGGGGGGGGGGGGGTGTTTGTGCACGTCACGCTCTTTTAAACAGCCTAGGAGGCACAATTTTGATTGGATCTAGACCAAACTTCATAAACTTATTGCTCATGACAAGAGAAAAAACCCTATTGATTTTCAAGGTCATGGGTCAAAGGTCAAGGTCACTGGTTGAAAATGTTATTAATCCTTTTATACAGCCCAGGAGGCACAATTTTTACTGGGTATTGACCAAACTTGATACACTTATTGCTTTTGACAAGAGAAAGAACCCTATATATTTTCAAGGTCATTGGTAAAAGGTCAAGGTCACAAGTTGGAAATGTTAAAAATCATTTTTCTTAGCCTATGCACAGATTTGATTGGATCTTTACTAAACTCCATACATTTATTTCTTATGACAAGTGAAATAGCTCTATTGTTTTGAAATATAAGGTCAAGGTGACAGACTGGAAATGTTTAAAATAATATCATACAGCCTAGCGGGTGCAGTTTGAAGTTGATCTTCACCAAACTCAATACACTTGTTGCTTATGATTGGAGAAAGAACTCTTGACTATTGGTTATCACGGTAATGCATCAAAGGTCAAGCTCACAGATTAGAATTTTTTTAAATCTTTTAATACAGCCCCGATGATACATTGGAGTTTACCAAAATCCTTAAACTTATTGTTTATAACAAGAAGAAGAACCCTTTTGATTTTCTGGTGTCAAAGATCAAGGTCACTGAAGGGAAATGCTTAAAATCTTTATATACAAACCAAGAGGGCACAGTTTTGACTAGATCTTTCAAATGCCCATACACTTGTTGCTAATAACAATAGGAAGAAACCTATTATATTATAGGTCAAGGTCGCAGGATTGAATTCGTCAAAATCATTGAAGATCCTCTGTGTCATTCACCAACAGATCATGGTTAAGCTCTTTAAAGTATACATTTAATACAAATGACACAAAAAACATTTTTTCGATTATCAAGGTCAAAGATCAAGATCACAGATATAGAGGAGGCAACTTAAAAATGGGACTTCATCAATGTTGCATATTTGCAAATGTTGTGAAGAATTTCAAGTTCTATTTTAAGATAACGTACGAAGTGGTATATATCCTTGTCACGCCTTCACTTTTTTTTTTGGCCAACGCACGAGTATAACGACCTTCAACACGCTGGTAAACGCCGGGGTTTGGTCTGAAAATCATTTACGAAGCAACGTTCTTGAGCAACGTGCGCGTAGCGACCTTGTAGCGCTTGGGAGCGTTCGCCAAACGACCTCAGCGTCTTCCAAACGCATAAAACTAGTTGACAATTTACCTGTTAACGTTCTATAAAGCGTGCCCAAAGATCTCGCAACGTTCGCCTAACGACTTGTCAACAACCTGGCAGCGACCTTCTCGCGATCTACAACGTTTACAGAAAAACTTAATTTTCAGAAAATATTTCGTTGTCAAGACCTGAAGCACACACCAAGGACGTTTGACTGTCGTTGGACACACGTTGAGGACGTTAGACCATCGCTAGAATGGTGTGGCTGTGTACGCGTTAGACTTGCGCTCCTCTTTCGTTACACATTCGTTGCAATTATCGGCGCCCTCTCAACGTTTTTAGCAACGACTGCACGGCGCACGGAAACGCATTCCCAGCGACCTTCTAATGACTCCATAATTTACAATTGGACGCTGGACAGTCACAAAATTTTCCGACGACCACATCGCACACCAACGTCCTCCAGCGACCACACAACGACAAGCCAGCGACCAAACAACGACCTCAACGTTTTGCGACGTGTTGGCAAATTTACTTTGTCGTTACTCGTGCGTTAACCAAAAAAGTGAAAGTGTGACAGGGTAATAAAGGCCATTACCTACTATTGTGTGACTGTGTGTATTGATGCCGTGCGAGGGTGCTACGCTTTTCGTTGGTTAGTTTTAATTCTAAATTTGTCGCAGAAAGATATCCATCGTTATGATTAAATCAGCAAGGGTGTACGTACATATGTATACATGTACAGCGTAATTATCCATAAAATTGTGTCGATGGGTAGAAAACCCTCTCTCCCCGATAAACCATCACCGATCTCATGAAAAAAAAGCTTTTTAATGGAAAAATTACAGGAAATGGTTAACAGTTTATCATGTATCTCTTCTAGACATAAGCAGGAATAACATAGATTTATACAATTTTCAATGTACTTTCAAGTGAAATAAGTTCATGTTCAAAATGTTAAGATAAAATGTGTGTACTGTCAGGCAAAATGTTTATTTTTTTGCTTAAAAAATCATATAAAGTTGTGAAAATTAACCACAAGAGCCAGAATGTTCATTCATTAGCTATTCACATACTCGTCCCTATTCTGTAACTCTCTCTTTCACATTGAGATTCATAAATATCAAGATGATTATATCGGATAATAAACAGAGAAAGGATTCATTCTTTTAGAAGCAATTCAACTGAGTCATCCTTCTTATCATTTGTAATGATTTGGTTTTTTCGATATTATATATTTATTATGCTTTGTTATGATCACAGGGATTTATCACGCTTCCCGGTTGATAAATGTACTATATATAGGTTAAAAACCATAGTACATAAAGCAACTGAGAAGCGCGACAAATCCCTTTGATTCTGAAGTTTATCACAAAAAATTATATCCAGTGACCAATTTTTGCCTGTAAATCATAGGGTACACTATATTTCCATTTTTTTAATTGAAAAAGAAGTGCGTTTTTATTGGTACATACCTTCATTTTAGGGTAACGCGGAAGGAATGTAATATATTTTATTTATTATGAAGAAGGTTTAATATTTTGATTATTAACCAGCTGGTATCTATTATCAATAAATGTTCAAATCTTGTATCCCCCCCCCAAAAAAAGAAAAATGTACGCATATTTCATAAAATATTTGTGAATTGTAAATCAAAAAATATATATATATTTCTTTTTTTTTTTATTTATTTTAAGTCACAATAAATATTTTTGGTTTAAAATTCACAAATATTTTATGCTGACACATACATAGAGAAATAAATCGGTCCTTAATTTAAAATTCAAAATAAGCACCCCCCCCCCCATACCCGGAAATTATACTAAAAATAGGGCAACGGTTACGCTGCAACATACGCCTGTCATGTGATTAATGATGTCAAATGAACTTGACCTTCTTTGACCCGTACCCTAACAATCAAGTAAGTCCTTTGTCTGGGTCTACTCAGTCTTCATGGTAAGCCTGAAGTTCCTAAGCTTTGATATCACCATGCATTACCGATTTCTCTATTATACAACGAAAGATATTTAACATACAAATTGGAAATTCCTATTTCAGACGGTTTGGTCACCATATCTTGTTACAGCATGTGTGCATGCAACCACCTCCTCTTTCGCATAATTTCTCAAATGTGCAAAAGCAGGAGATAAACCCCCGTTACATACATAAAAGATCATTTATATTTTATTTATCATGAAGAAGATTTAAAATAGTTTGACCCAAAATAGATTTAAATGATTTTTTTTTTAAATTTAACCAAGAATATATTTTTAGCCACAAAATGACCTTGACCCTGACCTTCAAAATCAATATGGTTTTCTGTCTTTTTAAAGTCAATGTTCATGGTAAAAGAGACCTAGCTCAAATGACATTGTATAAAATGTGTTTGCAATAAATAAATGTGAGTATGAACACCCCCCCCCCTTCCCTTAAATGTACGCATACACGTAATTTCTCTGTTGATGGAACAAAATATATAGAAAGTCCGTTACATATTTGAAAGATAATTAATTTTCCTTAAAGTATGAATTATTCCAAAACATACTGAACCAAAAAGAGAACAACAACAATTATTTCAATGAAATTTTAATCTATTTCTCATAAAAATCTATTTTTAGCCTCAAAATGACCTTGACCTTTCACGCACGACCTTGAAAATAAAATTCTCTTACGTACGTTAAGTTAAATCTACGTGGTAAATATGATGTTACTAGCTTAAACGGTTTTGTCTCTATGTTTTCTAAAAGGTGCAGGACGCACCGGTGCTGCAATACCGATATCCGTATCCCCCCCTCCCCCTTCCATAGGATAAAAGACAGGCATACAAGAACAGCCATTAAAATCCTAATCTTACCCCCAGTTTAGAGAATAAAAATAAAATTTTTGCTTGAATTTTGTAACACGATAGAAAAACTATGTTATAACTACTAAAGATTGTAATTTCACTGCAATGATTTGATTCTGTGAATTATATAGAAAATATCCAGAAATCAACGATTTTTGAATGAAAAATACAGTTTTCCCCCCCAAAAAACTGAAAATACAAATAATGTGTTTAAAACGTAAGTTATTATGCGAAAGAGCATAAAAGATCAGAATGGAATACATCCTTCAATTATCAAATTCATAAGTGATAAAGATGTTATGATTGATGTATAGAAATAATATTAATAGAAATTAGTATGCAGATTTTTGTAGAAAAACAGCAATTTTGAAGTTTTTGCATTAAAATAATTAAATATATTTGATATCAATCGGAAGAAGAAAATGTTCAGATTTAATTTTTTGAAGAACGATCAGAATTCATTTCGTGGATCTCAGAGACGGGAAAAAATAAAATAGAATTTTCACAAAGTAATGCAATTTTTTAGCTAAATAAACTTTTTTAACCCCAAAACGCAAATCTTATGAGAAATTTGAATTAAAAGCTTATCCTATTCGAAAAAGTATTAAATATGTTAGTAATTTTCACCTTTCAGTCTTTGATGTTACTTTCCACAGAAAAAATATTCATCGATTCCTTTTTTCAGTGATTTTTCGGTATTTTTTTTAAAAACGTTGATGACGTCATTTCAACGTCATTTTTGAAAACGTTCTACAATGAAAATCGTTTGACGACATCTTGATTCATGAACCACAGATAAAGAGCTTTCATTTGATACCAATGTTTGCCGTGTACTATGCGTGTCGACTAAACTCCTAAAATAAGCCACTTTTGGCGACTTGGTCACCCTACTATAACCGAGTTCTGTTGGAGATCGGGTTCCTGTTTTGGTTGTCTCCTTAATTTTTATCTTAATCTTTTATTTATTTTTTTTTTTTTTTTTGGGGGGGGGGGGGGTCCTCTTTGCCACTGTCCCTTTTAAGATTTAAGACTAACTCCTTTTTTTCGAAATTGAAGGCCATGGAGAGATCAGTACTAATATTAACAAATTCAGTGTTTTTCATCTTATATATAATATCAAATGACAATTTCTTTTTTGTTTTGTGTTTAAAATGTGTTTCGTAGTATTGACAACTACATGTCAGTCATATATTATTTTTCTCAAATGAGGCATTGACCAGTTATATGAGATGAATATGCCTGAAGTCCAGGATGATACATGACAAAACTTTACTTAACGCATATGTGACATGTAGCAAGAAAGGAAAATGGACAATCAGAAATACAAATAGCTTGGACATCATACGAAGAGACCATGATTAATGAAATATCAGTCGCCTCTTTTACCCGGGAGTACGATCTTGAAGTCATCATCTGTATATATATACATCATTTCAAATCGTGAACATGCACTGACCTCCATAACAATCAGAGTATAAATCTGATCTGACAAGACAAATACCTAACCACCTGACCAGGTACATTTGTATCTGACAGTAGGTCGAACTTCTTGGATAAAAGAGTATGAACTCGCTTCAGCCAGAACTTTCTCAAAACTCAATTTATTTCCATATCCATTTACATAGTTGTTCTGTTAATTAGGGTTTTGTGCCTTACTTTCTTTTCCATAACGTTTATGCAACAACATGCTGTCTCCGGAGAAAACTACAGGTGTATCCGGATACTTTAGTAATTTGGAGGGTTGTGCACATGTAATTTTGATAACCACACCATTTGCTTTGAATGTTTCAGATGACCGACCAAAGTCAAAATGTACATACACGAAGGGTAATCTCGCAATGCAGAACAATAGCTTTTTCTATATTTTTGTGCAAAATAAAACATATATACATCTCTAATCCTGATGCTTTCGGTCAGTTGATATGTGCTTCCCTTCTGAAGATGAGGTTTTTCAAAGGATGGTACCCTCCTTGCCCGGATGGCGCCCCTGTTGACGGATCCGTCCGAAAAACTTCGTCACTTGTAGGGGACCATGAGTACTTCATTTCCTACCAAGTTTCATTAAAATCCCTTCAGTGGTTCTGGAGATGATGTCCAATATATATGAAAATAGCCCCCCCCCCCTCCCCTTTCTTTTTTGCATAAGAAAAAAACTTATGAAAGATCAGAACAGTAAAATTTTCAACCAGAATCAGTATAAATCCATTGAATGACTTAAAAATGACAAATATGCAGTCAATTAATGCTCATAACCATACATGTATAGAGTAATTCGAAGAAACATCTAAAATTTAGCATTTATGACAAAGTACAAAAAGCATGGGTCATAGCAACTTCCTGAACGCAAAATATAGGAATATAGGAATCTTTCATATGGAAATATAGGACAGATATAGGACTTTTTCAAGAAAAATAGGATAATTATAGGACTTTTCGAACTTCAAAACAATGCTGTTGATAGAATACTTGCTTCCCACTAATCTCTTTGTTGTTATACTATCTTCAACAATTCATAAATCCCAATATTAAGTATACATGTATTAAATCATGTATTATAAAGTTGGAGATGGTGGCGAGCGAATCAAGCCGAATTTTTTTATGATACTATTGTCAGAAATTGCTATAAACCACGCCTAGTTCATGAGTGAGTTTTCAATGAAGCAGCCAAAAACTGGAAAAGCAAATTTTTTTTGACATTTGGGGCCAAAAATAGAGGATTTATAGGACACATTTCTCAAATATAGGACTTTTATAGGTTCCTATATTTTTATAGGAAATATAAGAATTATATATAGGACACCTATGACCCATAAAAAGACGTTAAAACGCGTAAAAAATTGAACCAAAAAAAAAACCAACAACAACAACACGTTTTAAGACATCTAGATCTAGATGAGCTAAAACGAGAGGGGGGTTGAAGTATTCTAAATTCTAATTATGTTTTAGAAATGACCGATGAGTGGAAACGAGAAAATTACTTTCTCTATCGGTGTATTTTGAGTTTGACACAAAGTTCGATGCCCATTTACATTTCAAAGGAATTTTGGGGAATTCGAGGTCCCTGCCATGATATGCACCTGTTCGTCGTGCACATAACTTAGTCTAGAATATGAGCATTGCATTCTTTCCCTGATTAAAACCAATCAACATAATCAAGTGAGCTTGTTTTGATTCTTGCAAGCCTGCGGGTCACGTGACTTTCCCATTGTCTTTGTGCAAGTGTGTAAGTGATTAGTTTTCATTTTCCTGAACGTGACCAGAGACACAAGTCGACAAGAAAGAAAAAGAGATGAAAGATTCAAAGATTAGGTAAATAACTATTATTTAAAAATAAATTAATGCACATTAGATTAGTTACTGTTAGTTAATGCAATGAATGATAATGTAATTGCTCTGATACGTAAATGATGAATTATTCGGCGAACTCGGTATTCATGATTTTGAATATTGGCGCGTAAAAACGGTAAAGTTCTATAGGGGTTTAGTTACATCTGGTACAACGTTGATAGTGGAAAGTCAAGAAATGCATCTTAATTCACGGACCATTTGATATTCGGATGTGTGGGAGGAGGGGGGAACTACATATTGTTGCTTCATACTTATGGATATGAAATCCAGTGGCGGATCTAGGATTTCAGTAAAAAGGGGGGGGGGGGGGCGAATTTCAGTTTATTAATAAAAGAAAATTTTGTTCGCAGAAAAACTGACAAGTCAAAAAAAAAAAAGAAAGAAAAAAAAAACAGAGGGAGGGGGGGGGTTGAATTATTCTAAATTCTAATTATGTTTTAAAAATTACCGATGAGTGGAAACGAACCAGCGAATTTGATTAAAAATATCAGACAATTACGTTCTTCATCAGTGTATTTTGAGTGATGCCCATTTATATTTCAAAGGAATTTTGGGGAATAGGGTTACATCAGAAAGCTGTAGCATTTTGAAATTGATCATGTACATATATTTTGCCTTGCGAACTGGCTAGCTACAGCGAGCCAGCAAACTTTTTTTTTAAATACCGACAAAAAAGATGGTCAAAACTAAAGGTAAAGGTCAAAGACAATACCTGCGTTCAGATCCCCTCACCATGCTTTATATATCTTTGTACATGTACGTACCAAGTTTGAAGATTGTATCCCTTATAGTTTTTCCACTTCCAACCTTAATGCAAAAGCTAAATAAACCAAAGTGTTGATGCAGACGGACAGACATCGCCATTTCATACGCAACCCAGCCAAAAATAGTATTCTGAATCAATAACTTTGGTCGGATGGAACAGGGGGTCCCCCCTCTAAATCCGCCACTGAAATGGCTTTGTCAAAGGCTACATTCATGATATTGAGATGGATGCGGATGAGCGTCTCTCCCTTGGCAAATTTTCCAAAAACGGGTATATTTTTGCCCGTTTTAGTAAAATTCGGCAAAATTCGCCCCTTAACCCATCGGCAAAGGGGGCGCTGGATCCGCCACTGTTATAAACAGTAATTGTAAATTTGTACTATAATATATATACATAGTCTATTTTTGTATACAAGCATTGAAGGGGGAAAATAAAGTTTTATAAAAAAAAAATCAGTTTCGCTAATTTTTTTATAATAGCAAATTGGGGCCGAATTTCGAAGGCGCCTTTTTGGACTTGAAAGAATTCGAGGTCCCTGTCGGGATATGCACATGTTCGTCGTGTACATAACCTGGCCTAGAACATGAACATTGGTTTCTTTCCCTGATTAAAATCAATTAACATAACCGAGTGAGCATGTTGTGATTCTTGCTGTATCGCCTAACCAAACCTGCTAGTCACGTGACTTTTCCATTGTCTTTGTGCAGGTGAGTGAGTGATTAGAATTCATTTTCCTGAACGTGACCAGAGATACAAGTCGACAAGAAAGAAATAGAGATGAAAGATTCAAGGATTTGGTAAATAACTATTATTTTAGATAAATTAATGCAGATTAGATTAGTTAGTAAATGAATTATTCGAACTCGGTATTCACGATGTTGAATGTTGGCGCGTAAACTCACGAAAGCTTTCCCAGCAACATGCCGACATACAAGAAGATGGTAAACATCTGGTAGAACGTTGATAGTACAAGGGAGAAGGGGGGGGGGGGGGGGGGGGGGGCAGCCGGGTCACCTAGATCGAATTCAGGCCGTAATTGTTGTTTTATACTTATGGGTAGTTACAGTGCAACGAAGACGCTATTTGTATAATGATATTCGGTAATTTTCTTGTCAGACATGAAAATAACTGAATGAGAAAATAGCGTATTTGTTGCACTGTAACTAACTGATGGATTGCTTTACCCATCAGTATAAAACAACAATATCGGCCTGAGTTTGGTCTTATGCCCCCCCCCCCCCCTGTCAGCTCTTGATGAATTTAGCTATTCTGATCCATCCTATATCTATATACTACTTTATCAATGTACATAAAGACATTTAACTCAAACTATACAGTTATTACATGTACTCAATAATGATAGAGGGTATAGAAAGTATTTTCTGATAAGTCTATATTTTGCTAAAAAAAAAATTCCTGGCTTGCTACCGCTAATCAGACATTTATTCATGTACTTATAAAAACAGATCAAAAATATTTGAACCTTTTTTTTTTTTTTTTTTTTGCTTGTAAGAAATTTTTGGATATTGCGCCCCTCCACTTTCACAGGCAGAGCTACGTCGTTGTAGTAGAAAGTCAAAAGAAGAATTGGGTAAGGGGGGTATTGTTGCTTCAGTCTTATGGAATACATGGACATGACCTAGTTAAATATTTTGGTCATAGCTTCTAGTTGAAGCAAAATCTAAGGAACTGTATGCAGTAGAAACTTTATTTTATACATGTAGGTTGCCCATGACAAGACCTTTCAATTTGTGCCATAACATTTGACCTGTTGGCTTTTTCTTGACCTAGGACTTTGACCTAATCTAAGATTTTGCTTTAAATTTCTGGTTGAAGCAAAACCTAAGGAACTGTATGCAGTAGAAACTTTATATTATACATATAGGTTACCTTTGACAAGACCTTTCAATTTATGCCGAAACATTTGACCTCTTGACCTTGGACTTTGACCTAGTTAAAGATTTAGGTTAAGTTTCTGGTTGAAGCATAATTTCAGGAACTATATACACTAGAAACATAGTATTATATAGGTAGGTTCACTCTGACAAGAACTTTCAATTTATGCCATAATATTTGACCTAGTGACCTTGAAGTTGACAATGACCCAGTTACTGACAAATACTTCCTTTGCAATCCATAACATATCATCTTTAGCGGTGTTTTATTTCTCAAAATTACAATCAATTGTTGATATTATATACACTTTACTTCCTATATTACACTTTCCTGTGTGAAATATTACACTTTAAGTAAGAAGCAGGTTTTGTTGAACGGTTGTGTTTAAGTCTTTTGAGATAAGTTGGGAAAAGACAATGCTTTTTGGCTGGATTGCAAAGCAATTTTGATCTATAAATTGACCATGTCCGTCCGTCTATCGTCAAAATTTTGGTCAAAGTTTCTGGTTGAAGCAAAATCTAAGGAACTGTATGCAGTAGAAACTTTATATTATACATGTAGGTTGCCTATGACAAGACGTTTCAATTTATGCCGTAATATTTGACAGAGAACTGTTTGGAGCAGCAACTTGAAACTTAACATGGTGATAGACTATGATGAGACAAATCAAATGCAGCAACAAATTTTTACCGTGACCTTTAATTTGACCTTAAAAGAAAATTCTTAATTTGAAAATAAGCCATTTGGTAGGAAACTGAGGAGAATTGACAAGTAGCTTTACTTAATCATTGACCATGATCAGACCTTTCATTTGAGATGTTGACCTAATGACCTTGACTGTGAAGTTTGACCTACTTTTCAAAAACTTTTACCTTGACCATATCTTTTGAACCTTAAGGAGAAGGGATTTTATATTTCTCGTACAAACTACCAGTTAGGACCTTTTATTTGAGACCTTCAATTTGACCTAGTGACCTTGAGCTTGAAGTTTAACCTACTTTTCAGAGATTCAGATTGGCGTCGGCCATCGGCCATTTGCCGATAAAAACTCTGAATGGCCGATTAATGTGTCCTGCATCTGCCGAAATGGCCTATTCCTTTCCCGTTCGTCTGACATATTGGCCGATAATATTTTCCCATGAGTGGACACAATTTAAGGTCGAGTTGACTCTGTACCTCGATAAACATGTAACAACAGTTTTCATTGGATGATAAAAAAAGAGTTCGTTGTACAAGCGCTTTATGAAATGATGACTCGGCGAATGCTTGTTAAAGCGTGTAAATAACTAAGTCAAATAAAAGCTGCGTCTGGATGAGGGCCAGCAAACTTTGTTTAATTTCATCAAAGAATCTCTAAGTGGAGGCCCCCTTGCGGCGGTCCCCCAAGCAGCACTCCTGACACCCCTGAAGTTCAGGCTGAACAACCTGAACCTACTGTTTATAGAAAATTCCAGCAAAAATTGGTAACCCTATACCCTTAGTTACGGTATGGTGAAACTGTGGACGCCATGCTCTGTAGAATATGCCTTGATGCAAATAGAAACAATACCTTTACGCAAGGTAATAGACCACATCAAGTCTAACGACCATCAAACAGCACTGACAGTCCCACTTCTACAGGAAAACAATAAGAAGCCTCAGTTACACACTCATTATTTTCAAGTTTGTGGACTTCAATTTTCATCTCCAGATTGGCTCAGATTGCACCATTTTGCTTTAAATTTGAAAAAAATATTCGGACCCCCCTAGCAAGATTGCACCTTCGACGCTTGGGTCGCGGCTATGCCACGTGACGGCCTATACTTTTTCCATGTTTAGGACAAAATGGCCTATAATTTTTTTATGCTCTAGGCCATGTGTCCTATAGCTTCTGAAAACAGTCTGAATCACTGCTTTTAAAAATCTTTAACGTGGATTATATCTCATGAACTATAAGGGGCAGGGCTATTATATATTAGGCCATGTAAAATAAATTCTATGTTTCTCAGATAATTGGGTCTAAAAAAGTGGCAAGGTAGGTAGGGTTTTTATTTTTTGTTTTTTTTTTTTCACCAAGAGTGCTCTTATTATTCATGTAAGGCAAAGAAGTCGTCTGTTCTGTCCCCCCCCCCCCCTATTATTCATGTAAGGCAAAAAATCTTTTGCTGCCCCCCCCTCCTCCCCTGTTTTTCTTCATAGAAAACTGTCTTCGAACCGTCAGTCAAAATAATGGTACATGTACATTAAAATGTATGGCTTTCTCCTGTAAATAAGTTGATTTTTTTTAAGTAAAATAACCTATTCCTTCTGAGAACGGGGAGTCGTAGCTCATCTGTCTGAATGGAAGAAGCTAATCAAATTTGATATACGAAGTATGACATGTTTTGATTGCCGTGAGTATTTAGTAGAATCGCGTAAGAGACTCGACGGCTGTTTATACAGTATTTTAAACCCAGTTCAAATTAAATACGACCCCTCACTTCCGCGGATGGATCCGTTCATATGGTAAATTAAAATTTGGCCGATAGCGTATATCTTCGGAAGTCAAGTCTGGTTGAAGCAGAATCTTTAGAAATCGAATGAAGTGTTTAGCATTAACCACCGTCTGATAAAATAATGTCCACGGCCCGGGTACAAATACATTCTTTTATTCATAGATTTAACTACGTTTCTCTTGCGTTCGTCGGCGGTCCTTGCTTATACTTTTTACAATGTGAATGTCATTATTAATAGATTCGGAAGTATTACAATGGACACTTGCTATTGTTCGGCATAGGTATTCACATATGCTGTGGAGATCAATAAAGAAAACTATACGAACGTTTTAATACATGAAATACTCGATGTAATAAACACGCGAAAGTGTCCGCGGCACGTTGTTAGTATATCCTATACAATTCTCTTTAATCGACGCGTGGATAAAGTCTTTACCCGTTACGTAAATATGGAACGCGCCGTGATTTATACGGTCTTTTAAAAGTATTTATTTATCGGGTACAGTTTTGACGATTCATTGAAATAAATGGATATTTCGTTTTTAATCGACGATCGAGGATGAGACACGGCGTATATTTTTTTCTGAAGTTGCAATAAAAACGTCTCGTCGGCGGCAAATTATAGCGCGCGGCGGTGTCTGAGAAACATAGATTTTATTTTACATGGCCTTACATGTAGATTCTTCATGACATGACCTTTTCTTTGAAACTTTGATCTTTCACCTAGTGACCTTGACCTTATGAGTTTGACCTACTTTTAAAAAGCTTTATACATGTATCTTTGACTGTATCTCGTAAACTATAATAGGTAGGGTTTTGATAGTTCACATGTTGATTCCTCATAACAAGATCGATCAACCTTTCTTTTTGGACCTTGACTTTTGACCAAGTGACATTGACATAGGTGTTTAACCTACTTTTTCAAAAATCTTCACCTGTCCATATTACTCTGTTTTATGAAATTGCCATCTTTCTATAGCAAAAACCAACAAGGTGATGTCTTCTGTGTAGTCATTAAAATGCTTTTTAACTTTATCGGTTTGGGAAATAAGAATTTGAAGCCAGTTACCCTGCAGGCAACTTTGATCTGAAATCGAGTTGCCCCACAGAAAATTGACTTGTTGGTCTTTTTATGCCCTCAGTCATTTATGATCAAGGGGGCATATATAAGAGATTGTTTCGTCTATCTGTCCGCCATTCCGTCCCGCTTTCATTAAAAGGGTACAAATTTAAATTTCAAATTGAGATGATAGGGCTTTCAAATTTTGCATGTGTATGTTTCTTAAGAAGACGCATCTTTAATTAATGGTACCAAATTTTCTGACTTTTTGACCTTGTCCTTTGACCTGCTTTTTTTCAATTTTTAAGGAAAATAAATAAAAAAATTCATATAAAATCTATTTCTCCCTGAAACCCCTTCAAATTTTGTATATATACATGTATAATTCAAGTGATACATTTGTTGTGACATATATATTGCAGATTTTTAAAAATTTTATCACTTTTCCAAGATATCTTAACGAATGGAAGGGTGGGAGGGGCAAACTCATAAATTTAAAACTTGGTTATAACTCTTGAACTATACTTGGTAGGGCTTTGATATTTCACTTGTGGATACCTCATGACGAGGCCTTTCATTTGGGACCGTGAGTTTTCACCTTGTGACCTTAACCTGGAAGTTTGACCTTCTTTTAAAAAAAAACTTTAACCTGCTCTATATATCATGTACTACAAAGGGTTTGGCTTTGATATTTTAAATGCGGATACCTCATGACCAGGCCTTTCATTTGAGATCTTGACTTTTGATCTAGTGACCTTGATGTTGACTTTTGACCTACTTTTAGACAATAAGAGGTAAGGCTTTTAAAATATTTATCTATACTATATTGATTCCTTATGACCAGAGCTTTCATTTGATACAATGACCTTTGACCTAGTGACCTTGACCTTTGACCTACTTTTAAACTAAAAGACGTAGGGCTTTGATACTTTACATATAGATTCATCATGACCAGAGCTTTCATTTGATACCATGACAATTTACCTAGTAATCTTGACCTTTGACCTACTTTTAAACTATAAGATTTAGGTTTTTGATATTTCATATATTGATTCAGGGTGGCCACAGACTCTGGAAAACAGGGAAAATGCTGAATAAAAATTCCCTGTAAGGAAAAATCAGGGAATTTGAAAATTCCATGAAAATCAGAGAAAAATCAGTGAATTTTACTCTGTTAATGTTTAAAAAGATAAGTATTTGAAGAAATTGACAATATACATTCGAACAAAGAAATAAGACATTGTATGGCTGATGTATTGACTTAAAAATTTTCTGGCTTGCTTCGCTTGCCAATAAACTTTTTTTTTTAAAATGCAAAATTAGTTACAATTTCATAGAAAGTGAGTAAGTACAGTAAAGGAACTTATAACATAAACAGTGTAAAATAGACTGGTATTTGTGTGCATTTCGTCAGGGAAAACTCTTGTCCAAGTCGGGGAAAATCATGGAAAATTCAGGAAATTTCATTTCTCCAAAGCTGTGGCCACCCTGATGATTGTTCATGATCAGAGCTTTCATTTGATACTATGACTTTTGACTTAGTGACCTTGGCATTTATTTTTATGAAATTGCCATTTTTGTGTCGCTTGTGAAGCACAGTGACACTAAGGGATCACTTTGTCCGTCCGTCTGTCTGTCTGTCTGTCTGTCCGTCTGTCTGTCTGTCACTTTTGGGTGTCACACCCCATAACTTTTGATTGGTAAGTGATAGGGCTTTGATATTTCATATGTTTATTCCTTGTGACAAGCCCTTTCTATGCATATCATAATGTTTGACCTCGTGACCTTGACCTAGATTTTTGACCTATTTTTCAAAAAATCTTAGATTGGCTTATATCTTTTGATTTGTGAGTGATAGGGTTTGATATTTCACATGTGTATTCCATGTGACAAGACCTTCCTTCACATACCATCATTTTTTACCTTGTGACCTTGCCCTAGATATTTGACCTACTTTTCAAAAAAATCTAAGATTTGCTATACTGTAAAACGAGAATATTTAGCGCAAACATATTTTAGCGCAATGAGGGATGAGAACCTTTTGGCGCAAACTTAATTTAGCGCATTGACACCATGTGGTCAATAAAATTAGCGCACAGTGACTTTAGGACTTTGTTTCTCAGACATCGCCGGTAGCAAATTGCCGTCGATGAATCGTAATTTTTTGTAACGTCAGACAAAAAATATCCGTCGTGTCTCATGTTCGGACGATCGTTGGTAATACGAACTAATTATCAATTCAATTAAAAGTGATAACGATGTTCTGTATGTAACATGGATGAATATATATCGTCCCAATTTTTCAACTTGGCGTAACGAATCATTTTACGGCAACGGCGCTAACATCCCGATTTTATTCACGTTAAAGACTGCATGCGCATCTAATGTACATGTTCACTGCGATTGACTACATGCCGACGTGTGTTGGACAATTGAATTGTCTATTCGTATGCTTGTATTTTTCTTTATGGATCTCCTTTTTTACCGTATATGTACCTTGTGTAATAAAGTGCTGTGTTTTCACACAAATGTTACGCCATCTAAATATAAGCGAGAGAGAAGATACATACGAACGTCTATTCCTGCATTTAGGTACGACTACAATTTTTTTTTCTGATTGGGTTGGAATGAAAATTTGTTCCGACTAAAGACAACTTCAGTTTTTTTTCTGTTGGTAAAGAATAATCTCGTAGGACTCTTATTTATATTTCATAATTGGTTATTACGACACGTAGACAATCATGATCTACCTAGTACAAATGTACATGTAAATCATTATCTACCCAAGCGCTAGCGTTAATCCAATTATCTAATTAGCTATAAAAACAACGAGCAATGCTGGATAGACCATGCCGTAGACACGGTGTAATGCACTTTGAATAAAATGTCGAATAATTTCTTATTGAAATCTGATGTTGCATCTGAGAATTTTAGCGCACTACTTAATTTAGCGCAACCATGCCTTTGCGCTAATTGCGCTAAAATAAATCGAACGCTAAATATTCTCGTTTTACAGTATCTTTTGATTGGTAAGTGATAGGGCTTTGATATTTCACATTTGTATTTCCTTATGAAAAGACCTTTCTAATTTTTTGAATTTTTAAAAATTTAAATTTCTTTTTTTTTTTTTTGACATTTCAGCTAAACATTCCATATTTTTTACCTAGTGACCTTGCCCTTGATATTTGACCTACTTTCAATAAAAAAAAATCCTCTTCGCAGGCGACACCAGCATTCCTTGGATTGCTATTTTTCTATCAAAAGCCTGCTTTTCTTAAACTTAACACTTTGTCATGACATTTGTATGGTAAGTGATAGGGCCTTTATATTTCATATATGCATTTCTTTTCAAATTACCTTGCCATAAGTATCAAAAGTTTGAAAAGGATAACATATTTTATGTTCTCAATGCTGCAACCTGGGGCATTTATCTTATGCTATACCACTGTGCGTCCATGTCTGGTTAAGAAGTTTGGGGTTGCTCAGTATTTGGCAAAGTACTAATGCTGCTGTAACCAAACTTGCACAAGTGATTCATCTTGGGATGCAGAGGTGAATCCATGCATCTGATGCAGCATCTGACCTACTTTTTCCCTTTGAGTGGTTTTGCCTTTAAAGCCAATTTTGAGCAAAGTATAAGTGCTAGTCATGTACCAAACATGCATTTTGGATGTATCTTTGATCAAGCTTTCATAAAATGACCTTGACCTACTTTTTCCGCTTGAATGATTTTTGCCTTTAAAATCCAATATACTTGTACTTAGAAATATGTTTAAATTGAATTTTGCTGACATGAGGTGAGCTTTGTAATCTGTGATCACCTATGTTTATGGTATTTAAGATCATTTATCGAAATACTTCTGTGCAATCTTCCTACTTGTAAGAAGTAAAACAAAATATTTCGTTTATACTATCGCCGTAGTAAGATTTTGGTCGTATATACATTGCAATATAAATTTGCATCGTATCGCGATACAAAATGTGTATCACAGTTTATCACATGATACACCCGTTATGCGGTTTCATAAAGTCATTTCATAAATAAATGTTGTTATAACATATATATTGCTCTGCTTGAATGTGATTGGTCAAGTTTGGAGGTGTGTCTACATAAATATATCTCATTGGTCGATACACTAGCCTAATCACTTAAACTGTGTGACAAGTGTGATGTTTCAAATATCAGTCATTTGTTAAATTGAGACACAGATTCAATATCAATGATTAAAATTGTTGTTGAATTAATTATTGCATTAAAATACTAAACAGATTTGACATATTTTTCACTTTACGCACAGAACATCTATACAATGGGGAACTACTTCTTGCAGTGTAGCGGAGGATTTCTAGGTCATGGCAGGGTTCGCCTCTAATTCTCAGAAACATTGATTTCACGTTAGAAATACACAATCATGTGATAAAAAGAATCTCAAATACAATGTATGACGAAACTCATGCATTATTTATCCCCTCGCTAAAACACACAACTCGTTTCATAATACATTGTATGAAATGAACATTCATTTGAGATGAAATGAACATTCATTTGAGATCCCATATACATGTATATATATTGCACCCTTATAGATTATATGAATAAATCCTTGAATCACTTTGATTTTGATAAGTTTAATTGAAAACAAGCGATCCATGCATGGTCCTCATCGCTCACAATTAAAATGAATCATCAGACAGAAGCAATCAAATGATTCAATGACTTGCGTGCATTTCTTTCAAGCTAATGTCATTGACAATGTGAAATGAAATCAGAAAATATCGACAGAATGGACAAACATGAGGAACCTGATTTTACATTTAAAAAAATGATAAAAATGAAAAGAATCAATATCATGTAAACATGGAAATTTTCGCATAGGGGTAACTTTTCGAGTTTTTCGTGAATCGGGGGACTTTGAAGATTCCCCCCACGCGAAAATATCCCCACTGCATTCCGTCAATGGGAAAGACATTTTTATCGCAAACTTTTCCCATGCCTAATGTCATGATGTTATAACTGTAAAATTTTCCCCAAGTGAAAATAACCACGTTTACAGTATCCCATTCCCAATACAGCTTATGAATATTACAATATATCGCGATTCACTTTTGGCCTATGGTTTCACCCCTTATATCAACAGAAGGGACCTAGACCTTGGAGTTTCACCCTCATTCCAAAAACTATAATCTGGTCCATATATTTTGAACTGTAAAGGATAGAGCTTTGATATCTCAAATCTTGATGCCTCATGACCATATCTTTCATTTTAGAGCTTTGATATCTCAAATCTGGATGCCTCATGACCATATCTTTCATTTTAGAGCTTTGATATCTCAAATCTTTCATTTTAGCCTGGACTTTGACCTTTGATATTCGATTTTGCCTTTAAAAGCCAATATACATGTACTTAGAAATATGTTTGAATTGAATTTTGCTGCCATATGAGGTGAGCTTCGTAATCTGTGATTACCTATGTTTTAAGATATTTTACATGTGTGGATACCTTATAATTAGACTTTTATTTCTTACGTTGAATTTTGACCTAAGAACCTTGACCCTGGAGTTTGACCTACTTTTCATTAACTTTAACCAAGGCCCTATGTTTTGAGTGATTAGGGCTATAGTTTAGATATTTCAAATGTGTGGATGCCTCATAATTAGACCTATAATTTCGACATTGACTTTTGACATAGTGACCTTGACCTTGGAGTTTGACCTGCTTTTCATTAACTTAAGCTTGAGCTCTATTTTTTGATCTACTAGTATTAGGGATATAGCTAAAATATTTAACATGTGTGGATCATGTAACCTCCCAACTAGATCTTTCATTTCTGATCTTGACTTTTGACATAAAGACCTTGACCTATGAGTTTGACCTTCTTTTCAAAAATTGAAGTCTGGGCCATATCTTACTATTTTATAAGATTGCCATGTTACTATCAAAAACCACATCGCCTGCAATGTTGTCTTCTGACAAGTCTTGTTTACTATATATACATGTATAAGCTCAAGAATCTTTTCATGTACATGCATTCAAATCAAATTTGGATACATGTATATAGTTTCTTACCAGGAGAAGGAACTTACCGATTGTAAGGTCAGTATACCAAAAGTCAAGTTCACTATCAGGTAATTTTTACTTTGATTAGTGTTTTCTAGATGATTATTAACTCAACAACCCTTTCTTATATCCAAGCAAAATGTGAATACATGGATAAAAGGGGAAGAAGCCTATTTTGGGGCCAATAAGTCAAACTCAAGGTCCCTTTGTTTAAAAATTGATTTCAAACTGGGGTTTACAGATAACTCATTTTCATCTATCCAAACCATGAATACTGCTCTAAGGAAAGGGAACTTCAAGAAGCTTATTGATTTAGGTTCAATACGTTAAAGGTCAAGGTCACTTTTGATTGTTGATGCAAATTGCTACAGTTGGGACATATGATACATATTAACATGTATGAGTTAAAGAAGATCTTGATTAAAATCTCAACAGCACTCACAATAGAGCAAAAATTGAGCATCAACGGACCCCTAACAAGCTAGAGGTGGGACCAGGTGCCCAGGAGGAGTAAGCATCCCCTGTTTGGCTAGCCGCACCCGCTGTCTATGTCCACGCACAAAAATGAAAGCAATATATAAAATACATGCACTGTCTGACATCATGTCTATATATATAGAAAGTCCTATGGCGACCATGTCAGGGAAAAATATTCAAAACGCTTACTGTCAAACCCCTGGAGAGGAACTTTTTTTTTACGAGCTCCACACAGCAAATGTATGTTATATATATTGTATTTCAGGGCAAGGAAATGGTCGAAGAAGAATCTTAATACCATAAAGATTACTGACCTACATAACCAGCCTGACCTACATAACCAACCTGACCTATATAACCAGCCTGACCTACATAACCAGCCTTGCATCGCTTCAGGTTCCTAAACATGTATGTTTAGGAACCTTAAATTGCATGGGAAAACAGCTGTCCAACATAATGCATTATGAAAAACCACATCAGCTTTTCTTTTCTGGACAGTGATCAGTGCATGAAGAAAAACCAACCAATCATGGTATGAAGAAAAAGTACCACTCTGTCTTGATGAACTGCGACCAGTGTATGAAGAATACCACTCTGTCTTCATAAACAGTTACCTGTTTTGAGTGTAAAAAGAAAAACCATCTGCCTTGATGAACAGTGACCTGTGTACAAAGAGAAACCACTATTCTGCCTTGATGAACAGTGACAAGAGTACAAAGAAAAAAAACCACTATTCTGCCTTGAAGAATAGTGACCAGTGAATGAAGAAAAACCACGACTCAGTCTTGTTGAACAGCACTGACCAGTGCATGAAGAAAAAGCACCACTCTGCCTCGAAGAACAGTGACCAGTGCTTAAAGTAAAACCACCTCTCTGCCTTAAAGAACAGTGACCTGTGCTTGAAGAAAAACCACCACTCTGCCTTGAAGAACAGTGACCAGTGGAAGAAGAATACCATATTCACCCTGCATTAATGAACAGTGACCAGTGTATGAGGAAAACCGTCACTGCCATGAGAAAGACCAGTGCAATGCAATGGTGTCCGTTGATGTAATGCTGGTGTGCAGAGGTGGATTATTAGTGTGCAGACGTGGATCATTAGTGTGCAGTGGTGGATTTTTGGTGTGCAGTGGTATCAGGTTAAGGGAACCAGGTGTTACAAACATTCAATGTTGGGACCTGGAGTGGGGAATATGTAGGTTTGGCAGTCTTAAGAGCAGGTCAGACACCCAAGGATGTATCTGCAAGGATTAAGATGTTTCCTTGCCTTGTCTTCATCAGGTCTGTTTTTTTTTTTTTTTTTTTTTTTTTTTTTTATTTATTTATTTTCATTTATCAGGTGGGTCAGTTTGGTAAGATTTTTGAGTTATTTGTGCTTGGTAGACTGGGGGAGACGTTTATGGCTAAGGAAGTTTCTGAACCCCTGTAGATCCATCCTGTCTGAGTTGTTTCATTGATGGACTCTCAAACCTGCAAGATTCCCCTCTTCAAGCCTTATATCACTGGGTGAGTGTAGTATTAGGGGAACTTTTCCTGACCACAATGTGGGAGGATTCCATAGGAGAGCTGTATTACTTTATGAAGTACAAATTATAAGACGTATACATACATGTATATAATTGATTCGGCAAACAAGAAGTATTGCAACGTGAGAACATAGATGAGATATTATATGAAACCAATTATATATCAAAAAGAGGATTGAGGAACGCACCTGCAGGGACTGACAATAACGAAGAAGGATTGAATTATTCTGCATATAATTAAAAGAACTATGCAGATAATTGAATTAAGGTTGGAAAATGATTTCATGCAGCCTTATTAGCATGATGAGAGGACGGCTTTTAAAACACATTGGCATGAATTAATATAATTTGTGACTCTACAAGCAGTTGAGGATGGAGGCTTTAAAAAAAACTACTGAGCATCAAGATTTTCTTTAAGGTAATTTAAGAAAAAAGACAATTTTAAATCTATCAAATTTATTTCTCAGTGTTCTCAAAATATGATACAAGGGCTGATTGATATGTTGTGAGCCTCAGTTTTCTGGGTTGCAGAAGGTATTCTGCTGATACATTATCTAATCAAAAAGGACAAACAATTGATGGCACATACTATGCTTCACTTCTGACACAGTTTAGGTAAAATATTAATTAAAACTTGAGCGCTGCGGAAAGTTCCATGATGACGTCATACTTGCAGTGGATGCTTGGCTTTCTGACCCATCAAGATAAGGAATTCTTTCAAAGTGGTATTGAGGCCCTTAAACATAGATGGCAAAGATGGATAGATACTGAAGGGGATTATGTAGAAAAATAACACAAAATGTCAGATAAAATCAAAATCCTTAAATACGAGGCTTACAACATATCAATCAGCCCTTGTAGAAAAGTGCGTCTATATATACATTTATAAAATTAACTTAATTTGTTTCTTAATTGGCTTTCACATACTAAACAGGGGTTCATACCTTTTTCGAGGCAAATTGTTTTTGTCTGTCTGTTTGTCTCTTTGTTAGATTAGTTTGTCTGTCTAAAATGTAATAATCTAACTTTATTAATTGTCATAATTGAATCAAATTTGGAGGAGATGATTCAGTCACAAATATGATTCAAGTATTTTTCTCTCTGTCCTTCTGACTTTTCATTTCCAGAATTTTTACTATCACCTGCTTTATTTTGAATAGGAGATAGTCACATTAACCAGACTGAGATGAAGCCCAGTCAATGATGGAGATAAGCACACCAACCAGACCGAGATGAAGCCCAACCAATGATGGAGATAAGCACACCAACCAGACTGAGATTAAGCCCAGTCAATGATGGAGATAAGCACACCAACCAGACTGAGATGAAGCCCAACCAATGATGGAGATAAGCACACCAAAACAGACTGAGATGATGCCCAGTCAATGATGGAGATAAGGACACCAACCAGGCTGAGATGATGCCCAGCCTTTGATGGAGATAAGCACACCAACCAGACTGAGATGAAGCCCAACCAATGATGGAGATAAGCACAGATGAAGCCCAGTCAATGATGGAGATAAGGACACCAACCAGGCTGAGATGATGCCCAGCCTTTAATGGAGATAAGCACACCAACCAGACTGAGATGAAGCCCAGTCAATGATGGAGATAAGCACACCAACCAGACTAAGATGACGCCCAACCAATGATGGAGATAATCACACCAAAACAGACTGAGATGAGGCCCAGCCCATGATGGAGACAGGCACACCAACCAGGCTGAGATGATGCCCAGCCTTTGATGGAGATAAGCACACCAACCAGACTGAGATGAAGCCCAGTCAATGTTGGAGATAAGCACACCAACCAGACTAAGATGAAGCCCAACCAATGATGGAGATAAGCACACCAAAACAGACTGAGATGAGGCCCAGCCCATGATGGAGACAAGCACACCAACCAGGCTGAGATGATGCCCAGCCTTTGATGGAGATAAGCACACCAACCAGACTGAGATGAAGCCCAGTCAATGTTGGAGATAAGCACACCAACCAGACTAAGATGAAGCCCAACCAATGATGGAGATAAGCACACCAAAACAGACTGAGATGAAGTTCAGCCTATGATGGAGATAAGGTGATTTTCGAATCTCAAAGATGAAATTGTTACTGAATGCATGCATATATAATTTTAAGGAGGTCAAGGGCAGCCAGACTTATATAAAGGTCCTATCATTTAATTTTCCTAAAAATTATAAATGTTAATAATTGACACATTATAACTTTTTCTACATGCAAAGTTTCATCAATTTTTTACTGTTAGTTCTGAAGCTACGGACGTACATATATACCCATTGAATTAGCCCCAAAATTGGTTGTTAGTGTGACGTTGAAATTAACTCACTTAAGGTAATTAAAAACAATTTCAAATCTTCTGAAGAGGCAGAATATTAACAAGTTCAAGTATTTTTCATTTAGATATGATTTTGGCAATCAGCTATGTATAGAATTATAAATTATCACTAAGACTTTCAAAAGAAACTGTCAGAAGGAGATAAATTTATGTCTATTTTCAGAACATCTTTGAGTTGTTGATTTTTAATAGTAAAGTCTGTTTATCTGAAACCCTATCATTTATTTTCCGTAAAAACTTAATTGATATTATCTTCTTTACATGTCAAGTGAAACGCCGATAAGTTCCTATTGAAATTTGACAGTCAGTTTTTGTGTCGCCTGCGAAGCACAGCGACACTTAGGGATCATTAAGTTTTAGTGATTTTGTTAACCCCTTCCCCTTATTTTTATGCCTCTGTAATCGAAGATTCGGGGGGCATATAGTTTTTGTCCTGTCCGTTTATCTGTTTGTCTGCAAAAACATTAACCTTGGACATAACTTTTGAATGGTAAGGGATAGGGCTTTGATATTTCACTTATGTATTCTTTGTGACAAGACCTTTTCATGGATACCAAAATCCTTGACCTTGGAGTTTGACCTACGTTTGAAAAACTTAACCTTGGCCATAGCTTTTGAATGGTAAGTGGTAGGGATTTCATATTTCACATATGTATTCCTTGTGACAAGACCTTCTATGGATACCAAAGTTCTTGACTTTGTGACCTTGACCTTGGAGTTTGACCTACTTTTGAAAAACTTTAACCTTGGTCATAAGTTTTGAATGGTAAGTGATAGGGCTTTCATATTTTACATTGTATTCCTTGTGACAAGACCTTTCCAATTATTTTACCTTGTGACCTTTGACCTTGGAGTTTGACCATTTTACAATTTTTACCAACAAAGATGTCAACAGGGGCATTTGTATTTCACAAACACATATTTTTTTTTTTGAGAATAAAACTTGTGAAGGTATCTCATGTGCTTGGTGATAAATGAATTAAACTTATTACCTAATGCTGACATTCTTGCGAGAAACACGCCTATGTCGCCGTTTCTATTATGATGTCAAAATTGTTCTAGAGCTTTCCAATGCGGTTCTTTGGATACTGTTCTGAACCCCCTTAAATTGTTTGAATATTTAAGAATTTAACATTTATATGTCAGTCTGATTTAATTTATGTTGAATACCTACATTGAACTTGGAGGGATTCTTTGTACTGGCGTTTTCAGTTATTACTGCTAGAGGGTTAGATGGCTCAAACATGACTATCATTTATATATACATGTACATTATAATTTTATGATATTCTTTGTAGCTCACCTGAGCGAAGCTCAAGTGAGCTATTGTCATAGCGCGTCGTTTGTCCGTCCGGCGTCGTCGTCGTCCGTCTGGCATAAACTTTTAACATTCTCGACATCTCCTCTGCAACCCCTGCACAGAATTTCATGAAACTTTACAGGAAGGAAGTACTCAAGGTCCTGTACCAAGTTTGTGTTTTTTGTGCCGATTGGTCAACAAATATGGCCGCCGAGGGCTCTGATTGGCTGACACATTTTCGACATCTCCTCTGCAACCACTTCACAGAATTTCATGAAACATTACAGGAAGGAAGTACTCAAGGTCCTCTACCAAGTTTGTGTTTTTTGTGCCGATCGGTCATCAAATATGGCTGCCGAGGGCTCTGATTGGCTGACACATTTTCCACATCTCCTCTGCAACCGCTGCACAGAATTTCATGAAACTTTACAGGAAGGAATTACTCAAGGTCCTCTACCAAGTTTGTGTTTTTTGTGCCGATTGGTCAACAAATATGGCCGCCGAGGGCTCTGATTGGCTGACACATTTTCGACATCTCCTCTGCAACCACTTCACAGAATTTCATGAAACATTACAGGAAGGAAGTACTCAAGGTCCTCTACCAAGTTTGTGTTTTTTGTGCCGAACGGTCATCAAATATGGCCGCCGAGGGCTCTGATTGGCTGACACATTTTCGACATCTCCTCTGCAACCGCTGCACAGAATTTCATGAAACTTTACAGGAAGGAAGTACTCAAGGTCCTGTACCAAGTTTGTGTTTTTTGTGCCGATCGGTCATCAAATATGGCCGCCGAGGGCTCTGATTGGCTGACACATTTTCGACATCTCCTCTGCAACCACTTCACAGAATTTCATGAAACATTACAGGAAGGAAGTACTCAAGGTCCTCTACCAAGTTTGTGTTTTTTGTGCCGATCGGTCATCAAATATGGCCGCCCAGGGCTCTGATTGGCTGACACATTTTCGACATCTCCTCTGCAACCGCTGCACAGAATTTCATGAAACTTTACAGGAAGGAAGTACTCAAGGTCCTGTACCAAGTTTGTGTTTTTTGTGCCGATCGGTCATCAAATATGGCCGCCGAGGGCTCTGATTGGCTGACACATTTTCGACATCTCCTCTGCAACCGCTGCACAGAATTTCATGAAACTTTACAGGAAGGAAGTACTCAAGGTCCTCTACCAAGTTTGTGTTTTTTGTGCCGATCGGTCATCAAATATGGCTGCCGAAGGCTCTGATTGGCTGACTCATTTTGGACATCTCCTCTGCAACCCCTGCACAGAATTTCATGAAACTTTACAGGAAGGAAGTACTCAAAGTCCTGTACCAAGTTTGTGTTTTTCGTGCTGATTGGTCAACAAATATGGCCGCCAAGGGCTCTGATTGGCTGACACATTTTCGACATCTCATCTGCAACCACTTCACAGAATTTCATGAAACATTACAGGAAGGAAGTACTCAAGGTCCTCAACCAAGTTTGTGTTTTTCGTGCCGATCGGTCAACAAATATGGCTACCAAGGGCTCTGATTGGCTGATACAATTTCGACATCTCCTCTGCAACCGCTGCACAGAATTTCATGAAACTTAACAGGAAGGAAGTACTCAAGGTCCTCTACCAAGTGTGTGTATTTGGTGCCGTTCGTTCAACAAATATGGCCGCCAAGGGCTCTGATTTTCCGACATATTTTCGACATCTCCTCTGCAACCACTGCACAGAATTTCATGAAACTTTACAGGAAGGAAGTACTCAAGGTCCTCTACCAAGTTTGTGTTTTTTGTGCCGATTGTTCAACAAATATGGCTGTCGAGGGCTCTGATTGGCTGACACATTTTCGACATCTCCTCTGCTACTGCTGCACAGAATTTTTATGAAACTTTACAGGAAGGAAGTATTCAAGGTCCTCCAACAAGTTTATGTTTTTTGTGCTGATTGGTCAACAAATGTGGCCGCCGAGGGCTCTGATTGGCTAACACATTTTCAACATCTTCTCTGCAAAAAAAAAAAACGCTGCACAGAATTTCATGAAACTTTACAGGAAGAAAGTACTCCAGGTCCTCTACCAAGATTGTGTATTTTGTGCTTATCGGTCAACAAATATGGCCGCCGAGGACTCTGATTGGCTGACACATTTTCGAAATCTCCTCTGCAACTATTGCACAGAATTTCACGAAACCTTGCAGCAAGCAAGTACTCAAGGTCCTCTGCCAAGTTTGTGTTTTTCTTGTCGATAGGTCAATAAATATGGCTGTTGAGGGCTTTGATCTGTAGAAGTATTTTTGTGACTTTCAACCCTTTACCTGCAACTCAGGTGAGCGATGTGGCCCCCTTGGGCCTCTTGTTTAAAGTTCACTGTTACTTAATAATTGATGATTTTATTGAAAGCTACAGAAACACATCAACCAACCCAAGATAATTCCACACCAACCCGAATTGAGATGCACACAACCAACCAAAGTTGAGGGACACACCAACCAACTCAAGATGAGGGACACACCAACCAATCCAAGATGAGGGACACACCAACCAACCCATGATGAGGGGCACACAACCAACTCAAGATAAGAGGCACACAACCAATCCAAGATGAGAGGCACACAACCAACCCAAGATGAGAGGTACATAACCAACCCAAGACAAGAGGCATGTACACAACAAACCCAAGATGAGAGGCATGTACACAACCAACCCAAGATGAGAGGCACATAACCAACCCAAGATGAGGGGCTCACAAATCAGTCTATGATGAGATGCACTCCAACCAATTTAAGATGAGGACCACACCTACCAACCCAAAATGAGAGGCACACAACCAAGACAAGAGGCACACAACCAACCCGTGATGAGAGGCACACAACCAACCAATGATGAGAGGCACATAACCAACCAATGATGAGGGGCACACAACCAACCCAAGATGAGAGGCACACAACCAACCCAAGACCAGGGGCACACTACCAACCCAAGATTAGGAGCACACCACCAACCCAAGACGAGAGGTACACCACCAATCCAAGAGAGGCACACTACCAACCCAAGATGAGTGGCACACTACCAACCCAAGACGAGAGACACACTACCAACCCAAGATGGGGGGCACACTACCAACCCAAGATGAGGGCACACTACCAACCAAAGACGAGGGGTACACTACCAATCCAAGACGAGGGGCACACTACCAACCCAAGATGAGGTCACACTACCAACCCAAGATGAGGGGCACACTACCAACCCAAGACGAGGAGCACACAACCTACCAAAGATGAGGGGCACACTACCAACCCAAGACGAGAGGTACACTACCAACCCAAGACCAGGCACACTACCAACCCAAGACGAGGGGCACACTACCAACCCAAGACCATGGGCACACAACCAACCCAAGACCAGGGGCACACCAACCAACCCATGATGAGGATCATACCATGAAGCAGTCCAACCAGAGATGATGCCCAGCCTATTAAGGGTGGACATCATCCCTGGCACTTGGACCAAAAGGACCACTGAAGGATGTCACAATGGATCTCATATACCAACCAACCCAAGATGGAGGAGTTACTAACCAAGATGGCCTATTCCAAGCATGGCAACAAAAGAACAGCAGTCCTTAGGGTAAGCAGATTTATGTTTGATGTATTTCTATTTCGCAGGAATTGGAGACTGCATGGGGCATAAAATTTTCAGTCTGTACAAATACTGGCCTTAACTTAATAATTGTCCCTTCATCTTTCTTTTAGGCTCTTTAATCATTAATGAATTTTTTTTTTAAGGCAGAGATGAAAGACGGACAAGGCGGAGAAGACACTGGTCATGAAAGCATGGACACTTCCTTGCTCGTAAGTATGTAATTCTTACTTTAAATCTTGATTCTTATGCACTGTTTGAAAGATAAATTCTGATTGGATGAACGTTTGAAAAATTCTGCATTTTGATCGTTTCACTGAAGTTATTTATATGAATATGAGCAGCTTGTGGGGAGAGTCCAGTAATTCATTAGGGCCCCGCCACTAGGCGGGTGCCCTATAGTAATCACTCTGTCCGTCTGTCTGTCCGTCAGCAAAAACTTTAACATTGGCCATAACTTCTGCACTGTAAGAGGTAGAGCTTTTTTATTTATTTTACATGAGTGTGCCTTGTGACAAGACCTTTCCGTTGGTACCAACATTTTTCATCATGTGACCTTGACCGTGACCTTTGACCTACATTTGAAAAACTTTAACATTGGCCATAACTATTGTACCGTAAGAGATGGGGCTTTGATATTTGACATGTGTGTTCCTTGTGACAAGACCTTTCTGTTGGTACCAACATTTTTTGATCATGTGACCTTGACTGTGACCTTTGACCTACATTTGAAAAACTTTAACATTGGCCATAACTGTTGTACCGTAAGAGATGGGGCTTTGATATTTGACATGTGTGCATGTTCCTTGTAGATCTTTTTTATTTTACATGAGTGTGCCTTGTGACAAGACCTTTCTGTTGGTACCAACATTTTTCATCATGTGACGTTGACCGTGACCTTTTACCTACATTTGAAAAACTTTAACATTGGCCATAACTATTGTACCGTAAGAGATGGGGCTTTGATATTTGACATGTGTGTTCTTTGTGACAAGACCTTTCTGTTGGTTTGTAAAACATCGATGACATTGGAATACTGCATTGTATGTTTGCCTCTATTCCTCAGGCAGCAATTCTTTTGTTGCCAACCATGTTTACCTTGTTGCCTTCACATTCAACTTCTTAAAAAAGTGGCCGGTGGGGCCCTTTCTGACTTTGTCAGTGCTCTAGTTTTTGTCCATTTTCCCTTAGGCCGCATTATGTTAACGAATCTTGTCCCATTTCACATATACATTTTCATTGCTTACAATCTATACATGAAATTAACAGTCAATGATAGCGAGTCAAAAATATGTCAGAATAAAAACGTTTTATCATTAGAACCAGAAGACAGGAAGTTTAGTTCAAGGTCACCCTAAAATCTGCACTAAATGGAGCAGTTATTTTGCCCCTTAAATAGCATAATTTCTACAGTTTTTAGATATTAATGAATACGTTTTCAGGAATTATCTCTGTATTGATGTAAAGCAAGAAATGTTTCTATTCTAAAAAGACCCATTTTGTAATTATTGTCCAATCAGAACATCAGAAACATAATTATTTACAGGCTCACATGTACCCTACACAAAATTGAAAAATAGAGTTTCCTCTGTTGTACCTGACTCTTCCCTATATTGTCATACCTTCTAATAACAATAGTAATAAATATCATTTTCTCCTGATTTTGAAAGTGCAGGGACATTAAAACCATCCATCTGTTTGTCAGTCACAAAAACTTAAACCTTGACCATAACTTTTGAATGGTAAGTGATAGGGCTTTCATATTTCACATGTGTTACAATAATTCCTTGTGACAAGACCTTTCCATGGATACCTTAAATGTCCACAACTTTTGCAAAAGCACGGGGACATTAAAACTGATCAGTCTGTCTGTCTGTCCGTCTTTCAATAACAAAAACTTGACCATAATTTTTGAATGGTAATTGATTGGGCTTTCATATTTTTAAAAATTTGAATTCCATATTTAAGATGTGAATTCCTTGTGACAAGATCTTAACATGGATACCTAATTTATCGACCTGTGCCCTTGACCTTGGAGTTTAGCCTTCTTTAAAAAACTTTAACCTTGGGCATAAATTTTGAATGACAAGTGATAGGGCTTTCATATTTCAAATGTGTACTTCTTGCTACAAGACCTTTCGGTAGATACCAAAAAATTTGACCTTGTGACCTTGACCTTTAGAGTTTGACCTTCTTTTCCTTTAACCTTGGGCATAACTTTTGAATGGTATAAAGTGATAAGGCTTTCATATTTCACATGTGTATTCCTTGTTTCAAGATCCTAATTCCTTGGTACCAAATCTTTTGACCTTCACTTGAAGTTTAACCATAGCTGTTAAGATTTAGTATTATTATTGTACATACACTCCCATCCATTAATCCGTGAATAAGTATATAAAGAAGGAAATCAGTCAAGTTCTATATTAGTTCATCCAAATAAGGAGAGTCTGTAGTCTGTAAGCATTTCTTTAAAGACAGACACCCAAAGTAGGGTATCACAATTCCTTGAATTTGATTAAATAAGGTTTAACTCACAATTATGAGAAACTTTGATCAGTATCAAGTTCACTTTTTTCAGATAAGGCAGAGAAGACATTGGTCACAGAGGCAGGGAGGACACTGGTCACAGAGGCAGGGAGGACATTGGTCAGAGGGAGGGATGACACTGGTCACAGAGGCAGAGACGACATAACGGCATGGACTCCTTGTTGTTCAGTATGTATTTCTACCTTATTAACATATTGAAAATGGTGTAAAACAGTCAAATGTAGTGTGTGCCACCCGGCTTAAAACAGTAAAAATTGTGGGGCAACTTGTCAGAGAGTGAGCCCTTCCTTTATGAAAGTATTTCTTTAATTTCATTTGTTTTTAGAATAGTCTTAGATAAATTCTGTTATTTATAGAGAAAGTATTTAAAACATCCACCAAAATGATTCGACTGCAAACACCTAGTCAGCCAGTCCAGTCAGCCAGTCAGATGTGGATGTCAGCAGACAGCAAAATTTCTCACTGATTTGGTATGTACATTTTTGTTATCTACTTGCGCAACTTCCCTCCTAAGCCATCATGTGTACTGTAAGCATGGTTATTTTCGCTGGGGTAAATTTTCACGAAATGACTGTAATTGCAACACTACGCGTGGGGGTAATTTTCGGAAAATTGGGAGTATTCCCTTTAGTCTTTTATATTAGTTGTAACTTTCACGCCGGGCTTATTTCGCAGTAATAATAGAACTGCGAAAATTACAAAAATTTCCTCCATGCAAAAATTTCCATGTTTACATTATTTGGGTGGAACTGGATGTGTAAGCATGGGTTTTTCACAGCAGTATGTGTATCAGTCTGGACACTTGAAAGGTAAAAGTATTGAATTTTATGATGTAAAGGTCAGAGGTCAAGGTCACAGATGGCAATGATGCAAGAACTTTATATAGTTAAGATGTGTGTGCATGAATCTGTGACAGTGGTTTGCATATCAGTCTGGACACTTGAAAGTCAAAGACATCTTTTGAATTTCATGAAACTAAACTAGAGGACATTTATTTTCAAGGTCATAGGTCAAGGTCATAGTAAGCAATGATACAAGAAATTTGTGGACAATTCTTCTACATTAGTTATTGAAGTAATTCATCGGAAATTCCAGTTGTTTTAGGTATTTTATTATTCTTTAACAGTGAAGAAGATGCATATCAAATGTATCCGCAAGCTAGAAAATGTGAATGTGGTGGAAAGGAGACTAGGCCTAAAAGCTTAAAGGCCAGTCAACCAAGCTAACATTCGGCAGATGTGGATGTGGACAATAAACTCCACCCAAGAGGCACATAAAACCTGAGACTTTAATTCAGCAGACCAAGCCTCCCTGTTAATGGGTATGTATGTAATACTTTTTTTAAATGAATTTTTCTCAATTCTAAAACAAACTAAACAAATTGAATTTTTTGATGAGCTATACAAAGTGAGATAGTTCAGACATCAACTTGAAATTTGATTTTGCGATACCTGCTGGTAAATTTCTTAGAAAATTTCCAAATCATGTAAAATTAAATTTATGCAAATTAGATTGTTTCCAATTGCATTAAGTCATATTTATCCCCTCTCATTTCTGTTGCAGAGGGGATTATAGCATCACTGCCGTGCATCATGTGTGTGAAGGTGTTTGTGTGTAGGTATGTGTCCAGATTTTCTTGTGAACAGCATAGAAGGCAAAAAGAACCGCCAAACATCAAACCTTCCTCAAATGTTCCCCATGGGGAGAGGATGAATCCTACTGATTTTTAAGGTCAAAGGTCAAGGTCACAGTTGACTTAGGCTTAAAATCCTCGTTAACGGCATAGAAACCAAAGGAATCGTCATTCATAAAAACATCAGACCTTCCACAAATGTTTCCCATAGGGAGAGAAAGAACCCTATTGATTTTGAAAGTCTTAGGTCAAGTTCACAGTGGACTTAGATTTAGAAATCCTTTTGAACAGCATGGAAGACATAGCAAGCATCATAGAAACATCAAACCTTCCACAAATGTTCTCCATGGGAAGAGGATGAACCCTATTGATTTTCATTGTCAAAGGTCAAGGTCATCGTGGACTTGGGTTTAAAATCCTTGTGAACAGCATATCACTTAGAAGGCATATAACAATTATCATTAGATCACCAAACCTTTCACAAATGATCTCTCAGGAGAAGGGAATGAACCCTAATGATTTTTAAGGTCAAGGGTTCAAGGATAAAGTGGCAGTTAACGTAGTTGCAGGGGGATATAATAACGCTGTTGTTAATGTGTATGTGTGTATGTATGTCACACTTTTGTATACAGCCTAGAGGAACAGTTTTGATTGGATCTTGACCAAACATAATTCAGGTATTCCTTATGGCAAGAGGAAGAACCCTATTGATTTTCAAGGTCTACGTAACAAATTGGAAATAGCAAATATCCTTGTATACAGCCCCTAGGGTATAGTTTTTATTGGATCATGACCAAACTTCATACACTTATTTCTTATGGCAGGAGAAGAACCCTGTTGATTTTCAATGTCATAGGTCAAAGGTCAAGGTCAGATATTGGAAATGGCCAAGATCTTTGTATACAGACTAGAGGGCACAGTTTTAATTGGATCTTGACCAAACTTCATACACTTACTTTTTATGGCAAGAGGAAGAACCCTATTTATTTTCTAGGTCAATGGTCATGGTCACATTGAAAATGGCTAAAATTCTTGTATACAGCCTAGATGGCACAGCTTTGATTGGATCTTGACCAAACTTCATACAGGTATTTCTTGTGGCAAGAGGAAGAACCCTATTGATTCTCAAGGTCAAAGGTCACGGTCATGGATTGGAAATGGCTAAAATCCTTATATACAGCCTAGAGGGCACAGCTTTGATTGGATCTTGACCAAACTTCATACAGGTATTTCTTATGGCAAGAGGAAGAACCCTATTGATTCTCAAGGTCATAGGTCAAGGTCACTGATTGTGGAAAGTTGAAAAAGTAAAAATCCTGGTATACCGCCTTAGTGAGTTCGTTGATTTACATGCTGTGCAAAGGGATGCTACGCTTTGTGTTGACTACGTTTTATTTCAAAATACTTTTGCTGATTGCATTGAATATGCAATTGCAAGAGGATGCTATGCTTGCATTGCCTTTATTAATGTAAGAATTAATTGCTTTTCTTATTTACAGAAAAAGGGAGGGCACATATGTAATCCACAAGCCTAAAATTGTGGGTTAGACTGTATCAGAATGCCAGCTATCTTGCCAAGACAGCCAGCCAGAAATGGACATAAGCACACAGGTCTGAGAACTAATGATCTTCAGTTAAGCCTGTAATGTGATTGTGATGTAAAAATACCAAGCCATTCAGTTAAATAAGCAGCCGGACGTCAGCTTGACACTAGGTATGTAACACTAAGTTTTTGCCTGGAAATTGTTACTATTTTATGGTATTAAGTGTTTGATCTTTGCCAGTATGATATATTTCAACTTGTGTTTTACAGGAAAGAAGTGTCAAATGTATCCACATCAGTCAAAAAAATGTGGATCTACATGATGGAAAAAGGACTAAGTCATCCAGCCAAGCCAGCAAGTCAGAAATGGACATCAGAACAAACAGCCCTGTCACCTTGTATCTAGGTATGTGATATATAAATCATTATAATTATGTCTCCCCCCCAACGGGGAGGAGACATATTGGTTTTGCCTTCGTCTTCCGTCAGTCTGTCCGTCTGTCACACATCGTGTCCGGGCTATATCTCCTGAACCGTTTGCCCGATCACTTTCATATTTTAGTATGTTGTTGCTTATGACCCGAAGGTTTCACATCACCTTGACCAAAGGTCATGTGACCAAGGTCAAGGTCACTTAGTGCATTTTTAATGAAATTATGCATACATTCCTGTCCGGGCTATATCTCTTGAACCATTTGCCGGATCACTTTCATATTTTAGTATGTTGTTGCTTATGACCCGAAGGTTTCACATCACATTGACCCAAGGTCATGTGACCAAGGTCAAGGTCTCTTAGTGCATTTTTAATGAAATTATGAATACATTCCTGTCCGGGCTTTATCTCTTGATCCGTTTGTCAGATCACTTTCATATTTTAGTATGTTGTTGCTGATGACCCGAAGGTTTCACATCACCTTGACCCAAGGTCATGTGACCAAGGTCAAGGTCACTTAGTGCATTTTTAATGAAATTATGCATACATTCCTGTCCGGGCTATATCTCTTGAGCCGTTTGCCGGATCACTTTCATATTTTAGTATGTTGTTGCTTATGACCCGAAGGTTTCACATCACATTGACCCAAGGTCAAGGTCACTTAGTGCATTTTTAATGAAATTATGCATACATTCCTGTCCGGGCTATATCTCTTGAACCGTTTGCCGGATCACTCATATTTTAGTATGTTGTTGCTTATAACCCAAAGGTTTCACATCACCTTGACCCAAGGTCATGTGACCAAGGTCAAGGTCACTTAGTGCATTTTTAATGAAATTATGCATACATTCCTGTCCGGGCTTTATCTCTTGAACCGTTTGCCGGATGACTTTCATATTTTAGTATGTTGTTGCTTATGACCTGTAGGTTTCACATCACCTTGACCCAAAGTCATGTGACCAAGGTCAAGGTCACTCTGTGCATTTTTAATGAAACTGTAAATACATTCCAGTCCGTGCTATATCTCTTGAACCGTTTGCCGGATCACTTTCATATTTTAGTATGTTGTTGCTTATGACCCAAAGGTTTCACATCACCATGACCCAAGGTCATGTGACCAAGGTCACTACGTGCATTTTTAATGAAATTATGCATACATTCCTGTACGAGCTATACCTCTTGAACCATTTGCTGGATCATTTTCATATCTAAGTATGTTGTTGCTTATGACCCGTAGGTTTCACATCACCTTGACCCAAGGTCATGTGGTCAAGGTCACTTAGTACATTTTTAATGATATTGTGCATACATTCTTGTCCGGGCTATATCTCTTGAACCGTTTGCCGGATCACTTTCATATTTTAGTATGATGTTGCTTATCTCGTAAAGGTTTCACATCACGTTGACTCAAGGTCATGTGACCAAAGTCAAGGTCAATTAGTATATTTTAAATGAAATTGTATTTGTTACATGTATTATGTCCAGGCTTAATCTTTTGAACCGTGATCGGATCACGTCATATTTTAGTATGATGGTGCTGATGACCCAAAGGTTTCACACCTCCTTGATCAAAGGTCATATGACTAAGGTCAAGTATTACATTTTTTAATGAAATTGTAAATGCTACTATTATTACTAGTATTGAGTCTGTGCTATATCTGTGGAATCGTATACTGGATCACTCTTATACTATAGTATGCTGTTGCTCAGGATTGGAGGGTTTCTTATCATCTTGACCCAAGGTCATGTGCCCAAGGTCAAGATCATTTAGTTCTTTTTAATGAAATTGTACATACTAATATTGTCTGGGTTATATCTCCTGAACCCTTCTTACAATTGTTTTCATATTTTAGTATGTTGTTTCTAAGGACTAAATGTTTCTTATCACATTGTCCCAACGTCACATGGTTAAGTTAGCTTCTTACTTTGGTAATGAAATTGTATATGCTAAGCATGTCCAGGCTGAACTTGTCTATGCTAATAGTGTTTAGGCTTTATATTTTGAACCGTGTATCCAATCACTAATTCAGTTTTTTGTTGCTCATGATCCATACAATGTTAAACGTCTTCAAATTCAATAGCATCATTTAAAAGCAGATAAGTTTGCGGCATGGACCAGACATGCATGTTTCGGGTACTTAACCCTCGTCAGTGAGTGTAGGTTTCAGATCACCTATATCCAAGGTCATGTGACCAAAGTCAATTTCTTTAAATATGCTTATAACGAAATTGTATATGCCAATCATGTTTGGCCTTTACCTCAAACAATGTAATGAATCACTTTCATGTTTTAGTATGATGTTGCCCATGACTCAAAGGTTTCACATCATTTTGCATTTTGGCCTAAGGTCAAAGTAACTTAGAGGGAGGGGGGAGACATCTGTTTTTTTTATGAAAAACATTTTGTTTAATTCAACTTATAGTTTCATGGTAAGAGCTTGACCTTGCATGTTCTAATACAAAACATTAAAGGACATGTGTTTTGACACCCCCAGCAGTTTCAGACTGGGTGTTTTCCATCCCATGTTGGGTATGTTGCAGTTCATTGTTTACAGTTGGTTTTCTCATTTCCAGACGATGGACCATGATGGAATGAACCCAGTGTGATGTTAATTTTCACCTTGACCTTTGAACTTAGTAACCTTAATCTTGAAGTTTGGCCTACTTTTCAAAATATTGACCTTGTATGGTTATATCTCTTGAACTGTCAGTGCTATGGCTTCCCTATATCACTAAGTAGATTCCATACAAGAATAACCTTCATACAAGACCTTGACTTTTGACCTAGTGGCTTTGAAGTTTGGTATACTTTTCCATAACTTAAAACTTAATGGTATCTCTTGAACCATGAGTGATTAAGCTTTTATGTTTCAATTTAAAATTCCATTCCTTATTACAAGCCCTTCATTTGAGACCTTGGCCTTGAACTTTGACCTACATTAAAAAGAGTTGAAATTCGCTAAATGTCTCTTAGACTGTTTTGGATTAGGGCTTGATATTTCACTCATAGATTCTATAAAACACCGTCTTATATAAATTGATTGTAATATAAATGATGCATCTGCATTACTCCTATGTGTAAAACAAAGCACCAATTAAGTTTCCATTATCCTCTGATGATTAAGTAGATGAATAAATACATTTTATTATCACATTTATCAGGTGAAAATGTGGGGAAGCTGAGCTATGAAGAAGTAAAGGGATCCAGCCCTGCACAAAAACTGACGTCCATAATTGGTGGAAGGATATAAAATGCAGATATTTGTCTGAAACATGAGTGGTCTAATAATATACCCTGAATATACACGTACAGATGTAAATGGGAAACATCTCCAGCAAATTGTGTGTTCTGTGTATTACCATCCAGCCTACCTGAGGACAACATGTACGTGTAACAAACTGATGGAAAATCGAGGGTGTAAACCAGTGTCCATAGCATAAGCCTAATCCACCAGATGTGTGTGCTGACGTCCAATTCACATTGTCAGTCTATTATACATTGCGATATCTCCCATCATCTAACATTGCACTTTAACCTTTGCACGTTCCCGCACCTTTCCCTTGCACTGCACTATCCCACTCCCTATTTCCTGCATGTCCTGGTTCTGGGTTAACATCCTTAATTAACCTGCAGTGTATAAGAAAGCTGATGATGTTGAATGTTCCCTGGTCCAAATGTGATTCTGCAAGTGTGATGTATAGACATTGTTCCTTATATAATTGTGCTCCATGAAATTACAGATAGTAATTTATGAAAGGATGAAATAAGCATTGAAATTTAAAAAAAAAAAGACAAATAATGAAAATGGAATCAAACCGAAAAGAGAGGATCTTGTCAACAAAGGACAGAAAACTTTCAGAAAATTCAAAGATTAAATAGTACATCATGTATATCATTAGGCAGAAATCAACATTTCATTGGACAAAATGGTAATTGTAAATCATGGAAGAAAGACAAAAATTGACTTGTCACAAAATCAAATGAGGCATGAATATCAAGGCAGGAAGACAGAAATTGACATCCATGGACACAACACAGAATGGCCAACTTAACGTCATCATCGGCATTCAGAGAAGTGTTAAATCAAGGATCGGGGGACAAAAGGACTTCATCAGTGTTCAAGGTTTGTTCTTTTCACTTTGAAAATGTATAATTCATTTATTTTTGACTGTTCATTTGCATATGAAACATCTTATTTGTAAATATTTGCTTTAAAAATGAAATAAAACCATATGATACTGTTAATTATGGATCAAGGTCAAGGTTCAAAGTCATACATATAAACAGATTATATCAAATTCTAGTTTAATAGAGAAGTTTAGAAATGAACATCAGTTTTAAAATGTTTGAGGATGATAAAGGGTTTAAAATGTGTAAAATCAGATATAAATATACTACTCTGCTACTAAGATTTATTTGTTTACTATATTTTATCAGAAGATGAAGTGGTACAGAATTGTGACAGAGATGCAAAGAAAAGTAAGCTAAAGATGTATGTAGGATACAGAAGCTGCAGTGAAGATATGTTATAAAGGACAATGAGACAAGCTGCATATTTAAGGTATTTAGGCAATATCCATACACTCCAAGTGATATGCCTTATAATTATGATTGCTCTCTAACTTCACTATCTCTTAAACATCTTTTCAAGGTCAATGGTCAAGGTCACACCGACAAAGAGATCAGATTAAACTATGTGGCTAGTTTAATAGATTAATTTAGAAATAAAAGTCATTGTCATACATTAAATTTTTGAAGATATTGGAAGATAATGATGAGTTAGAAAGGAGATAAAATTCTATGTTGTTCCAAGGTTTATTTTGGTTACTTTACTTTCAGAAGATGAAATGATACAGAATTACGACAGAGATGCAGAGAATGGAAAACTTAATTCTTTATGTAGGAGAAGGAAACCAGTGAAGATGTATTATAAAGGACAATGAGACAAGCTGCATAATTAAGGTATTTAGGCAATATATCCATTAAACAAGTGACACTCTCAGTAGAAAGTTGGAATGCCCTCTCATAAATTTTGTCTTAATTAACATTACTTCTTTTCCATCACCATAGATACATGTGTTTTGTGGTGGCATGAAATCTTATGCTACTGCAAAAATTCTTTTTCAAGGTCAATGTTCAAGGTCACACTAACCAACAGATCAGATTCAACTATATGGCTGAGTTTAATAGATTAATTTAGAAATGAAAGTCAGTGTCATAAATCTTTGATGATAATGAAAAGTTCAAAGGGAGATAATTAGATTATTGTATGAAGATTTATTTTGGTTACTATACTTTTCAGAAGATGCAGTGGTACAGAATTATGACAGAGATATAGACAGACACCTTATCATCAAGGACAATGAGACCAGCCTTATGTTAAGGTATTTAAGCAAAATTCATTTTATAGCAACTCTTTAAAAGTGGATATATGCTATATATACTGTAGATTTCTGACAGTGTCTGTTTGTACCAACCTTTACACACTTCTCCACCGTAACTTAAAAATACAGGGGATTTTGTGGGAGCATGAAATTTTATGTCTTTTAAAAAGTTTGAGAACCTTTCTCTTAAATTTGAACGTGGTTTGGCTTCTTGGGCAAGAAAAAATGAAGAGGGAAAAAGAAATGTTTATGGTATTTAAATGTGGTACATGAAGCCCCCCTCCCCTTCTCCATTCAACAAGAATCTCCAGCTTATTCAGCCCTCTTAACCATCTTTTTTACCCTCCCCAGTCTTATAAGATTTGAAAATTGATCAACAACAACATATTATTTTCATGCTAAACTCTATTTGTACAGTGTTTTCATTTCATATTGTGAATACAAATTGATTTCTGTTTCAGGACTCAGATTGTGCATTTACAGTAATGAACCACAGCCTAAAGTCTCAAAGTCTCAGTAAGGACACACTGAGCTATATTCACTGGTTGTATGGCTGCATTAATGGGGACTGCAGTATAATGACTGGAGTAGTCTCAGTAAGGACACACTGAGCTACATTCACTGGTTGTACGGCTGGATCAATGGGGACTGGAGTAGTCTCAGTAAGGGCACACTGAGCTACATTCACTGGTTGTATGGCTGGATCAATGGGGACTGCAGAGTAATAACTGTAGTAGTCTCAGTAAGGACACACTGAGCTACATTCACTGGTTGTATGGCTGGATCAATGGGGACTGGAGTAGTCTAAGTAAGGACACACTGAGCTACATTCACTGGTTGTATGGCTGGATCAATGGGGACTGGAGTAGTCTCAGTAAGGGCACACTGAGCTACATTCACTGGTTGTATGGCTGGATCAATGGGGACTGCAGAGTAATGACTGTAGTAGTCTCAGTAAGGACACACTGAGCTACATTCACTGGTTGTATGGCTGGATCAATGGGGACTGGAGTAAACTCAGTAAGGACACACTGAGCTACATTCACTGGTTGTATGGCTGGATCAATGGGGACTGGAGTAGTCTCAGTAAGGGCACACTGAGCTACATTCACTGGTTGTATGGCTGGATCAATGGGGACTGCAGAGTAATGACTGTAGTAGTCTCAGTAAGGACACACTGAGCTACATTCACTGGTTGTATGTCTGGATCAATGGGGACTGGAGTAGTCTCAGTAAGGACACACTGAGATAATGTCGCTGGTTGTATGGCTGGATCAATGGGGACTGCAGAGTAACGACTGTAGTAGTCTCAGTAAGGACACACTGAGCTACATTCACTGGTTGTATGGCTGGATCAATGGGGACTGGAGTAGTCTCAGTAAGGACACACTGAGCTACATTCACTGGTTGTATGGCTGGATCAATGGGGACTGGAGTAGTCTCAGTAAGGGTACACTGAGCTACATTCACTGGTTGTATGGCTGGATCAATGGGGACTGCAGAGTAATGACTGTAGTAGTCTCAGTAAGGACACACTGAGCTACATTCACTTGTTGTATGGCTGGATCAATGGGGACTGGAGTAGTCTCAGTAAGGACACACTGAGCTACATTCACTGGTTGTATGGCTGGATCAATGGAGACTGCAGTAGTCTCAGTAAGGGCACACTGAGCTACATTCACTGGTTGTATGGCTGGATCAATGGTGACTGGAGTAGTCTCAGTAAGGACACACTGAGCTACATTCACTGGTTGTATGGCTGGATCAATGGTGACTGCAGTAGTCTCAGTAAGGACACACTGAGCTACATTCACTGGTTGTATGGCTGGATCAATGGTGACTGGAGTAGTCTCAGTAAGGACACACTGAGCTAATGTCACTGGTTGTATGGCTGGATCAATAGGGACTGCAGAGTAACGACTGTAGTAGTCTCAGTAAGGACACACTGAGCTACATTCACTGGTTGTATGGCTGGATATGGGGACTGCAGTATAATGACTGGAGTAGTCTCAGTAAGGACACACTGAGCTACATTCACTGGTTGTATGGCTGGATCAATGGGGGCCTGGAGTAGTCTCAGTAAGGACACACTGAGCTACATTCACTGGTTGTATGGCTGGATCAATGGGGACTGGAGTAGTCTCAGTAAGGGCACACTGAGCTACATTCACTGGTTGTATGGCTGGATCAATGGGGACTGCAGAGTAATGACTGTAGTAGTCTCAGTAAGGACACACTGAGCTACTGTCACTGTTTGTATGGCTTGATCAATGAGGACTGGAGAAGTCTCAGTAAGGACACACTGAGCTACATTCACTGGTTGTATGGCTGAATCAATGGGGACTGCAGAATGATGACCAGAGTAGTCTCAGTAAGGGCACACTGAGCTACATTCACTGGTTGTATGACTTGTTCAATGGGGAATGGAGTAGTCTCAGTTAGGACACACTGAGCTACATTCACTGGTTGTATGGCTGGATCAATGGGGACTGCAGAATAATGACTGGAGTAGTCTCAGTAAGGACACACTGAGCTACATTCACTGGTTGTACAGCTGGATCAATGGGGACTGGAGTAGTCTCAGTAAGGACACACTGAGCTACATTCACTGGTTGTATGGCTGGATCAGTGGGGACTGCAGAATAATGACTGGAGTAGTCTCAGTAAGGACACACTGAGCTACATTCACAGGTTGTATGACTGGATCAATTGGGACTGCAGAATAATGACTGGAGTAGTCTCAGTAAGGACACACTGAGCTACATTCACTGGTAATATGGCTGGATCAATGGGGACTGGAGTAGTCTCAGTAATGACATACTGAGCTACATTCACTGGTTGTATGGCTGGATCAATGGGGACTGCAGAGTAACGACTGGAGTAGTCTCAGTAAGGACACACTTAGCTACATTCACTGGTTGTATGTCTGGATCTATGGGGACTGGAGTAGTCTCAGTAAGGACACACTGAGCTAATGACGCTGGTTGTATGGCTGGATCAATGGGGACTGCAGAGTAACGACTGTAGTAGTCTCAGTAAGGACACACTGAGCTAATGTCGCTGGTTGTATGGCTGGATCAATGGGGACTGCAGAGTAACGACTGTAGTAGTCTTAGTAAGGACACACTGAGCTACATTCACTGGTTGTATGGCTGGATCAATGGGGACTGGAGTAGTCTCAGTAAGGACACACTGAGCTACATTCACTGGTTGTATGGCTAGATCAATGGGGACTGGAGTAGTCTCAGTAAGGGTACACTGAGCTACATTCACTGGTTGTATGGCTGGATCAATGGGGACTGCAGAGTAATGACTGTAGTAGTCTCAGTAAGGACACACTGAGCTACATTCACTTGTTGTATGGCTGGATCAATGGGGACTGGAGTAGTCGCAGTAAGGACACACTGAGCTACATTCACTGGTTGTATGGCTGGATCAATGGGGACTGCAGTAGTCTCAGTAAGGGCACACTGAGCTACATTCACTGGTTGTATGGCTGGATCAATGGTGACTGGAGTAGTCTCAGTAAGGACACACTGAGCTACATTCACTGGTTGTATGGCTGGATCAATGGTGACTGCAGTAGTCTCAGTAAGGACACACTGAGCTACATTCACTGGTTGTATGGCTTGATCAATAGGGACTGCAGAGTAACGACTGTAGTAGTCTCAGTAAGGACACACTGAGCTACATTCACTGGTTGTATGGCTGGATATGGGGACTGCAGAATAATGACTGGAGTAGTCTCAGTAAGGACACACTGAGCTACATTCACTGGTTGTATGGCTGGATCAATGGGGACTGGAGTAGTCTCAGTAAGGACACACTGATCTACATTCACTGGTTGTATGGCTGGATCAATGGGGACTGGAGTAGTCTCAGTAAGGGCACACTGAGCTACATTCACTGGTTGTATGGCTGGATCAATGGGGACTGCAGAGTAATGACTGTAGTAGTCTCAGTAAGGACACACTGAGCTACTGTCACTGTTTGTATGGCTTGATCAATGAGGACTGGAGAAGTCTCAGTAAGGACACACTGAGCTACATTCACTGGTTGTATGGCTGGATCAATGGGGACTGCAGAATGATGACCAGAGTAGTCTCAGTAAGGGCACACTGAGCTACATTCACTGGTTGTATGGCTGGATCAGTGGGGACTGCAGAATAATGACTGGAGTAGTCTCAATAAGGACACACTGAGCTACATTCACTGGTTGTATGACTGGATCAATTGGGACTGCAGAATAATGACTGGAGTAGTCTCAGTAAGGACACACTGAGCTACATTCACTGGTTAAATGGCTGGATCAATGGGGACTGGAGTAGTCTCAGTAATGACATACTGAGCTACATTCACTGGTTGTACTGCTGGATCAATGGGGACTGCAGAATAATGACTGGAGTAGTCTCAGTAAGGACACACTGAGCTTCATTCACTGGTTGTATGGCTGGATCAATGGGGACTGCTGAGTAATGACTGGAGTAGTCTCAGTAAGGACACACTGAGTTACATTCACTGGTTGTATGGCTGGTTCAACTGGGATAACAGAATAATGACTAGAATAGTCTCAGTTAAAGGACACACTGAGCTATTGTCACTGGTTGTACAGCTGGATCAGAAGGGACTGCAGAGTAATGGCTGGAGTTGACTCGGTGAGGACACATTGAGCCATTGTCACTGGTTGTATTGGTGGTTCAATGGGGACTGCAGAATAACGACTCGATTAGTCTCAGTAAGTACACACTGAGCTACTCTCACTGGTTGTATGGCTGGATCAATGGAATGCAGTGTAATGACTGGAGTGGACTCGGCAAGGACTCACTGAGCTACTGTCATTGGTTATATTGTTGGATCAAAGGGGACTGCATAATAATGATTGGAGTAGTCTCAGTAAGGACACACTGAGCTACATATACTGGCAGGATCAATTGGGAGTGCAGAATAATGGCTTGAGTGAACAAAGTAAAGACACACTGAGCTACTGTTGCTGGTTGTATGGCTGGATCAATGGGGACTGCAGACAGTAATGACAGGAGAGGACTCAGTAAGGACACACTGAGCTACTGTCACTGGTTGTATGGCTAGATCAATGGGGACTGTAGTCAGTAATGACAGGAGAGGACTCAGTAAGGACACACTGAGCTACTGTCGCTGGTCGTATGGTTTGATTGAAGGGGACTGCAGAATGATGACTGGAGAGGACTCGGTAAGGACACACTGAGCTACTGTCATTGGTTGTATGGCTGGATTAATGGGAATTGCAGAATAATGACTTGAGTGACCTCAGCAATTGCAAGGACTAGATATTAGAAGAAGCTTTACCAAAAACGAGGCAGAACGACTGCAAAATTGAAGGTAGGGTATAAATAAGTGGAAAAGTGCATTTATTTTAGCACAAGTCATTTTCAATAAATGAATATAAAAAATAGAAGTAACTAACACAATTTGCATGTTACCAAAGGAACTTATTAATTGCATGGATGGATCAATGGTAAAATTGATTAATTGTGCTAAAAAGAGAATACATGTAGTATAGAGATATGTTTTCTCATCTTGATGCACATCTAGATTTGATGCACATATATTCGTACTGGATTACATTTTCATAAACTACTGTAAACATGGTCATTTTCGTTGGGAAAAAATTTCGCGATTATAACATGAAGACGTTATGTGTGGAGGGAAATATTTGCAATAAAAATGTCTTTCACATGGAAAGATGCAGTGGGGATATTTTTGTGCGGGGGAAATTTTTGCAAAATCCCTTGATTCACTAAAAATGCTAAAAATACCCCACGTGAAAATTTCCATGTTTACAGTACACAAATCATTTCTGAGTTTCGAGACCGAAAAAAAAAATTTTTGATGGCAAAGAATGACAACTTTGCCCTGAAGAATCAGATATTAGATTTTTGACAGATACTTCAAATTTAGGTTTAAGGTCAAGGTCTCAAATAGGAATGATCTCAGTATCTGTGTATTTTGAACATTTCATTGACATTTTTATGTCTCCCCCCAACAGGAAGAAGACATTGTTTTTGCCTTCACTCTGTCTATCTGTCTGTCTTACATTGTGTCCGGGCTATATCTCCTGAACTGTTTGCCCAATCACTTCCATATTTTAGTATGTTGTTGCTAATGACCTATATAAAGATTTCACATCACCTTGAACAAAGGTCATGTGACAAAGGTCAAGGTCACTTGGAACATTTTTAATGTCTGTCATGTTTGGGATATATCTCGTGAACCGTTGACCAGATCACTTTCATATTGTAGTATGTTGTTGCTTATGATCTAAATGTTTCACATCAACTTGACCCAAGGTCAAGATAACTTAGTACATTTTTAATGAAATTGTACATACTATCCTGTCCAGGCTATATCTCTTGAATCATTTAGCGGATCACTTTCATATTTTAGAATGTTGATGCTTATGATCTAAAGGTTTCACATCACCTGACCCAAGGTCATGTGACCAAGATCAAGGACGCTTAGTATTGTACATGCTATCATGTCCAGGCTGTATCTCTTGAACCATTTACAAGATCTCTTTCATATATTAGTATGTTGTTGCTTATGACCTAAAGGTTTCACATCACCTTGGCCCAAGGTCATGTGACCAAGGTTAAGGTCACTGAGTACATTTTTAAATGAAATTTTAAAGGCTATTGCATCTTGGCTATATCTCTTTAATCGTATACTGGATTGCTTTCATGCTGTAGTATGCTGTTTTAATGAAACTGTACATGCTAATCCTGTCCAGGCTGTATCTTTCAAACCATTTTTGGCCAGATTGCAAAGCAATTCCGATCTATAGATTGACGATGTCAGTCTGTCTGTCTGTCCGTCCGTCTGTCGTCAACATTTAGGTTAAAGTTTCTGGTTGAAGCAAAATCTAAGGAACTGTATGCAGTAGAAACTTAATATTATTGGTGAAGGTTGCCCATGACAAGACCTTTCAATTTATGCCGTAATATTTGACAAAGTGACCTTGGTCTTTGACCTACTTAAAGATTTTGGTTAAAGTTTCTGGTTGAAGCAAAATCTATGGAAGTGTATGCAGTATAAACTTAATGTTGTACGTGAAGGTTGCCCATGACAAGACCTTTCAATTTATGCTGTAACATTTGACCTAGAGACCTTGACCTTGGACTTTGACCTACTCAAAGATTTTTCTTAAAGTTCCTGGTTTAAGCAAAATCTATGGAACTGTATGCAGTAGAAACTTTATATTATACATGAAGCTTGCCCATGACAATGCCTCTCAATGTATTCTGTAATATTTGACCTAGTGACCTTGACCCAGTTGGTGACAAAAACTTACTTTGCAATCAGGCCATACCGTCTTTAGCGGTGTTTTATTTAATAGTTAGATTGGTAAAATGATATTGGTATGAAATCATATATCTCTATTTCTTCTATTTTTCAGTATTGGAAGAGACAAGAGTCAAAGATTTAGTCATTGGATTAAAGCAGTTACTTAAATTTCTAAAAGAGGTGAGAAATTATTTATATTAGTATTTAGAATTTTTATTTCTCCGGAATCACAGATTTGGGGGCATATAGTTTTTGGCCTGACCGTCTGTTTGTCTGCCTGTCTGTTTGTCTGAAAAACTTTAACATTGGCCATAACTTTTGAATGGAAAGTGATAGAGCTTTCATATTTCACATGTGTATTCCTTGTGACAAATTCTTTCCATTGATACCAAAATTTTTGACCTTGTGACCTTGACCTTTGACCTACTTTTCAAAAACTTTAACATTGGGCATAACTTTTGAATGGTAAGTGATAGGGCTTTCATATTTCACATGTGCACTTATGACAAGACCTTTCCATTGATGCCAAAATTGTTGACCTTGACCTTTCACATACTTAACAGAAAATGAAGTTTATACTTACAAAGATGCCACTGGGGGCATTTGTGTTTCACAAACACAGGCTTTATTATCATCTTATTTAAATACGTTTATTCATTTAGTCAGACATATTGTTCCAAGGTCACTTTAAAGTAATTTCAATTACATATTTAATAATAAATTTTGACATCAGATAATAGTGCCTCACTCATATAATATAATCTACGGTATTAACTGATTTGACTAGGTTTTGATAGGTCTATGTCAGAATTTTAAAGAAGTGTCAGTATTATTTCAACTTGATCCATTTTTCTGAAAAGCTAAATTTGACTATTGAACTGCAAGGAACAGTACTATTTTACAGTCAGTTTGTGACTAATGACTGACAGGCTGTCTTGCGGTACTGTTTTATGCAGTCTTGTACAGTTTCCTGATGTTTACTTAATTGAGTACTATATATATTTAATACACTTAAGTTTTAAATGTGCTTAAAATTATTTACCAATAATTATTTATTTCAGGCATATAGATTAAGCTTAAGGACAGAAAATCTATGGAAGGATTCAGTCAGCCTATAGAAAAAAAAGATGCTAAAGGAATGGTTTTGTGCCATTTAAGGACAAATTGATATAGGACAAGTGCACAAATATGTTGTGCAGAAAATAACTGTAGTGCTTCAGAAATGACTTGTGTAGAAATAACTGTTTTGTGGAAATAACTGTTGTGTCAAGGGACTTTGAAGAAATATGGAACCGTGAACCTGAGGAAGACCTGACCTAAATGAGAAGGAACTATAGCAGCAGCTCTAAGATGATAAAGAGTAGATATTATCAGTTAGTATATATTGTAAGTTAATATGTTTTATATGCAAGTTACAGTCCATGTACTGTAGTTGATGTGTCCTCCCTTTATTTGGTATTCAGAGAATTTAAGGCATTTATATTAATTATTATCAAGACCGTAAATTAGGTTCGATAAACAATAATATTCCTCCCAACTTTGAACTTAAGAACTCAGAGCTGAGGGCTTATACCAAATTGTACAAGAATCTACCTAGAGCTGAGGGCTTATACCAAATTGTACAAGAATCTACCTTCCTTTTCTCAGTTAATGACAAATATGAACATTTAAGGGATTGTATCTAGCCAAGTTTGTCCAGCCTGTACTGTTCTTGATGAACAGGGTACATTCTCCTCAAACCATGGAGGAATTGGTAGTTTAGGGATTGTATCCAGCCTATGTCCAGCCCTCAGCTTAAATCTCCCACAGAACCGCTATCTGTGGGAGATGTGGAGTGGGAAAGGGAGGTAAATGTTACAATAACTATAGGTAACAGTACTTGCAGAGAGGATTCTAAATTGGAGAGACTGTAGAACAGCTCAGATGTGATGTCCTGACAGCTTGATTCAAAGACTTGCTGGACTAATCTTGATTACATTTAGCTCTTTTTCCTTTGTTTTTTTTTTTTTTTCTTTTTCATTTTTTTCATTGGTCTTTTTGGGTTAGGTTTTTGGTTGTGGTGACTCGTGGTAGACTGATGTAAGCAAGTGAGGTCAAACAAGTTTTTGAATCATTCTGCCAGGACCTCTCTCATCTAGTTATTCTAAATAGTCTCTCCAATTTATTTTCCTCAGGTCAAGTCCTGTTACTAGGTTATTGTAATATGAAGCCAAAGTTTTCCATTCCACACCACAAGCCACTAGTGCTATTATGGTTTGTGGTACTTAACGATGTCAACTTTTTTTGCAAATATCGCTATGCAGGTGTTATGATGTATATAACATGATTTCATTCTGTAACTTATGAGTGATGTAAATATCTGCTAAAATGAATTCATAACACCAAGGTTTTAGCATTAATCCTATTTTGATATGATAATAGTATATTTGTATATAGATCGATTGAAATTGTGCTGTAATGGTCATGTTGCAGATCTGTCTACTCTCCTAATTTCTATGTTATTCTTTCCTTTAAGCCCCTGTCACACTGTAGCGAGTTAGAGCTACGAGTTGTGGCGAGTTACAACTCGCCACAACTCGTCATTTGTCGCATGGAACTCGTACAGATGTCTTCACATGTCGAAGAAATGTCGCCTCATATCGCCAGAACTCGGCGTGAGGTGGCGAGAATTTTAAACGGTTTAAAATTGTCGTGCGAGTTTTCATGTCGTGCGCATGTCGAAGAAATGTCGAACAGAGGTCGAACAGATGTCGCATAAACTCGTACAGGTATCGTGTGCATGTCTCCACTTCTCGTCGCTTCTCGTCATGAATCAAACTCGTGCGAGAAGGGCCGAGTTTATATACGAGTTAAAACGACATGAGTACGATGTCTACACGACATCATGCGAGTTGTACCGACCTCTTCTCGACACCTGCACGACTTTGTACGAGTTCTGCTCGACACTATCACGACATTTTCTCGAGTTCTGCCGAGTTGAGTACTTAAATCCAGTCTTCCTCTGCAGCATGCATAAATGTTTTCACTTTCATAGTATAGCAATGATAGAGAACAAAAATAAAAGAGGCCCAGGTGGGCTGACATGTTCAAGGCGTACATGAGCTTAATACACATACTAACTCCAGAAAAATCCAATTAATCGTAGTAAGTTTGTCAATGTAACCTCTTACATCATTTTGTCCTAATACATAAAAAACAAGGAAACAGTTCCATCTTTCATCTATGGAAAAAGATTATGGAAAAGAACAAATTTGACCAACCCCCCCCCCCCTTCCCTTGGCAGAATAGTTCGTACTTTATGGTACATTGTACGTATTATAATTTTCATCTTAATTTTAGTATGTACATGATCAAATTCAAAAGAGTCCATAATCGGCTTTTGAATATAACAATCTTGAATCTGCACCCATCTTGGACTCTCATATTCGTTACTTTTTCTTATAGATCCCTTCTGCGATTGTAGAAGATATTTTTTCAACAGATTTTGCATCGTCCAGAAGAGGATACTTAAGAAATGAAGATGTATCGTGTTATTTACATTATTTTGAAGCTTGTACAGACCAATTCATTCAAATTTTTCAGCAGTCTTGAGGAAGAAAACGTGAGTCGATACACGTATATCATACAAAAGGAAGACATCTTGTCGACGGTCAAAATGCTACAATAATGACAATACCAATCCCTGTCAAGGGCTTTCAGATCGGGTGAGCTATAAAAGACTTAAACACAAATCTATACCAAATTCATAATCTGTTGACATAACTCGTACACTTCTCGTACTCAGCTCGTAATAACTCGTACTTATCTCGTCCTTAACTCGTAGGCATGTCGTCACATCTCGTATAAACTCTTACGAAACTCGTACTTAACTCGTATCTTCTCGTACCAAAGTCTTCGTTTGTCGAGAAGATGTCGTGTACAAATCGTAGAGTGTCGCCAAGTGTCGTACTGTTCTCGTAGAGATCTCGAGCAAATGTCGAGCCCATGTCGTAATCACAAAAAATCAAGACTAACTCGGGGAAATTTCGGCGAGTTATAACTCGCCAGCACTCGTACAAAACTCGTAGCTCCAATTCGCCACAGTGTGACAAGGGCTTTACAATCGATTGTCAAATCTACAATGTGGCACGAGTATTATGAGGTTAAGTTTGTCACCCACCCACGGTCACTTGAGGTTTTTCCCCGGGCACTCCGGTTTCCTCATTGTGTTGTGACCCCCGTAACCAAAATATCTGATACAAGATTCAGTTGTACCATCATGTTTGTAACTATGATGCTGATTCAAGATATTGACTCACTGAAATTTTATATAAACTTTATTTTCTTTTTAAGGGAAAATGAAATAATATTGCCATATAAGATATTGTAAGATAGATAAGTAAATTAAAATTTTTGTTGGAATTAATGTAATTTGATGATTTGATATTTTTCTCTATTTTGATTTTGTGCAATGGTCCGTAGGCAAGACAGATCTGCAAATGATTTGAACAATTGACAAATAAAAATTTCACCTGAATCTTAATTCATTACTAAAGCACAGTATCCTCTTTTAAGGAATAAAGTTATCTTTAGGTACATGACATCATCATACCGTCCTCAAGCAGTAACAGGACATCACCATACCATCCTCAAACACTAACATCACACCATCACACTTTTCTCCAATCATAAGAAACATCACATCATCACACTATTATCCATCAGTAACATGAAATCATTCTACTATCCTCTACCAGTGACATGAATTTATTACACTATCCTCAATCAGCAACAAGACATTGTTACACTTTTGCATCAGTAACATGACATCATCACACAATCCTTAATCAGAAACATGACATTCTCACACTACCCTCCATCAATAATATGACATCACACTAACCCTTACAACATAATATCAAAACATCCTCCATCAGTAACATGACATCATCATGCTATCTTCCAACTGAAACATGACATCGCGCTTTTCTCTATTAGAAATAAAACATGGCTTCACACAATTTTCCACCAGTGACAAAGTACCATCATGCTATCTTCCATCAGTAACGTGACATCACACTACCCTCCATCAGTAATGTGACATCACACTATCCTCTATCTGTAACATGACATCACACTATCCTCTATCAGTAACATGACATCATCACACAATCCTCCATCAGTAACATGACATCACACAATCTCCCTTCATTAACATAACATCACTGTCCTCCATCATTAACATAACAACACACAATTCTCCATCATTAACATGGCATCACACTATCTTCCATTAGTATTATGACATCACATTGTCCTCCATTATTGACATGACATTACACAATCCTCCATCAGTAACATAACATCCTACAATTCTCCATCAGTAACATGACATCACACAATCCTCCATCAGTAACATAACATCACACTGTCCTCCTTCAGTAATATGACATCACTCTATCCTCCATCAGTAACATTACATCACACAATCCTCCTTCAGTAATATGACATCACACTGTCCTCCATCAGTAACATGACTTCACACTATCCTCCCTCAGTAACATGACATCACAATGTCCTCCATCAGTAACATGACATCACACTATCCTCCATCAATAACATGACATCACACAATTCTCCATCAGTAACATAACATTGCACAATCCTATATCAGTAACATGGCATCACACTATCCTCCATCAGTAACATGACATCATCCCACTATTCTCCATCAATAACATGACATCATCATACCATCCTCCATGAGTAACATGACATCATACTATCCTCCATCACTAACAGGACATCATCACACTATCCTCCATCAGTAACATGACATCACACTATCCTCCATCAGTAACATGACATCACACTATCCTCCAACAGTAACATGACATCATCACACTTTACACCATCAGTAAAATGGCATCATCACACTATCCTCCATCAGTAACATGACATCATCACACTATCCTCCAACAGTAACATGACATCATCACACTATCCTCCATCAGTAACATGGCATCATCACACTATCCTCCATCAGTAACATGGCATCATCACACTATCCTCCATCAGTAACTTGACATCATCACACTCCTCCATCAGTAGCATGACATCATCACACTATACACCATCACTAACATGACATCATCAAACTATCCTCCATCAGTAACATGGCATCATCACACCATCCTCCATGAGTAACATGACATCATACAATCCTCTATCAGTAACATGACATCACACTATCCTCCATCAGTAACATGACATCATCACACTATCCTCCAACAGTAACATGACATCATCACACTATCCTCCAACAGTAACAGGACATCACACTTTCCTTCAACAGTAACATGACATCATCACACTATCCTCCAACAGTAACATGACATCATCACACTATACACCATCAGTAACATAACATCATCACACTATCCTCCATCAGTAACAGGACATCACACTTTCCTTCAACAGTAACATGACATCATCACACTATCCTCCAACAGTAACATGACATCATCACACTATCCTCCATCAGTAACATGACATCACACTATCCTCCATCAGTAACATGACATCATACAATCCTCTATCAGTAACATGACATCACACTATCCTCCATCAGTAACATGACATCATCACACTATCCTCCAACAGTAACATGACATCATCACACTATCCTCCAACAGTAACAGGACATCACACTTTCCTTCAACAGTAACATGACATCATCACACTATCCTCCAACAGTAACATGACATCATCACACTATACACCATCAGTAACATAACATCATCACACTATCCTCCATCAGTAACAGGACATCACACTTTCCTTCAACAGTAACATGACATCATCACACTATCCTCCAACAGTAACATGACATCATCACACTATCCTCCAACAGTAACATTACATCATCACACTATACACCATCAGTAACATAACATCATCACACTATCCTCCATCAGTAACAGGACATCATACTATCCTTCAACAGTAACATGACATCATCACACTATCCTCCGTCAGTAACAGGACATCAAACAATCCTCCATCAGTTATATATCAATCATATCACAATCATATTATATGTGTTACATATATTAATATCACAACTTCCAGAATTAAAAACATTCTTAAGGTATCCGTTGTACAAATAAATATCAAGAGTTAAATATAGTTAGAATCATGGCATATCTTTACCTAAGTATACCTAATACAACGTAAACAATGGTGTCTATCATGGAAGGTCAACATGCCGACCATGGCTCAAGCCACGGAAACTATCGAGACACCGTCGAAGATTACCGAGACAATTTTAAGACTGTTTAAATGGACGAGACGTCCGCGAGATCTCCATTTGTACAATGGATACGTTAAAAACATTCTTGGATAATTTAAATGAGTTATATATATGCACAATTTCAATAATGTTACATTTACAATCTATTTGCGTATGATATTGTAGTGTGTATTTGATCCTCAATAGGAGAGCTTCATTTTTTAATTATTTTTAAGCAACAAATGAAGAAGTTTTGTGATTCATTCCCTCTCAAATAAGTTGCATTGTTATTTTGCCTATACTGTATGATATGTTCTCTTATTAGTACTTCATTGATTCAAGGCAATGCAAAAGTTTCAGAGAATTTTTTTTATCCCACTGGGTTTTTTTAATCTCTGAAATAAATTGATTTTAGAAAAATGTCAAATTCTTTTCAGTATGATTATTATGTATTATACTTGTATAAATATTTCAATTTGGTATTATATTATATTCTTATTTATAATGTTTTTATTATTATAAAAAAACATTATGTAGAACATTACTATGGACCTACCATGTGTACATTGAAATTTGGTTTGAGTATATTATTGATATTAAGTTACAAAACATGTCTGAATAACATAATTGTCAAAAACATCATAACACAAACTTTACTAAAGCATTACAATTCTCAAACTGTAATTAAACAACACACTATCCTACCTCAGTTACAATAACATCAAACTACCTTCCATTAATTACACATCACACAATTCTCAATCAGTAACAAAAACATCATATAATACTGTCCTCCATTAGTAACAAAACATCGCACAGTCCTACATCAGTATCAAGACATCAAACAATCCTCCATCAGTAACAAAAACATCACACAATCCTCCATCAGTAACAAAACATCACACAATCCTCCATCAGTAACAAAACATCACACAATCCTCCATCAGTAACAAAACATCACACAATCCTCCATCAGTAACAAAACATTACACAATCCTCCATCAGTAACAAAACATCACACAATCCTCCATCAGTAACAAAACATCACACAATCCTCCATCAGTAACAAAACATTACACAATCCTCCATCAGTAACAAAAACATCACACAATCCTCCATCAGTAACAAAAACATCACACAATCCTCCATCAGTAACAAAACATTACACAATCCTCCATCAGTAACAAAAACATCACACAATCCTCCATCAGTAACAAAACATCACACAATCCTCCATCAGTAACAAAACATTACACAATCCTCCATCAGTAACAAAAACATCACACAATCCTCCATCAGTAACAAAAACATCACACAATCCTCCATCAGTAACAAAACATCACACAATCCTCCATCAGTAACAAAACATTACACAATCCTCCATCAGTAACAAAAACATCACACAATCCTCCATCAGTAACAAAACATCACACAATCCTCCATCAGTAACAAAACATCACACAATCCTCCATCAGTAACAAAACATTACACAATCCTATATAATAAACAAAACATCATACAATTCTCAATCAGTAACAAAATCATCATACAATCCTCCTTTAGTAGCAAATCATTGCACAATCCTCCATCAGTAACAAGACATCACACAATCCTCCATCAGTAACAAAAACATCACACAATCTTCCTTCAGTAACAAAACATCACTCAATCCTCCATCAGTATCAAAACATTACACAATCCTCCACCAGTAACAAAACATCACACAATCCTCCATCAGTAACAAGACATCACACAATCCTCCATCAGTAACAAAAACATCACACAATCCTCCATCAGTAACAAAACATCATGCAATCCTCCATCAGTAACAAAAACATCACACAATCCTCCACCAGTAACAAAACATCACACAATCCTACATTAGTAGCAAATCATCGCACAATCCTCCATCAGTAACAAAACATCACACAATCCTCCATCAGTAACAAAACATCACACAATCCTCCATCAGTAACAAAAACATAGCAAAATTATCCATCAGTTACAAAACATCACACAATCCTCCACCAGTAACAAAACATCATGCAATCCTCCACCAGAACATCACACAATCCTCCATCAGTAACAAATATCATAGACTCCTCCATCAGTAACAAAACATCACACAATCCTCCATCAGTAAAAAACATACAATCCTCCATCAGTAACAAAACATCACACAATCCTTAATCAGTAACCAAACATCATGTAATACTGTCCTCCATTTGTAACAAAACATCATACAGTTTCCAACATAAAAAAACTCAATAAACAAAGCATCACACTATCCTCCATCAGGAAGCAATATATCTCACAATCCTCCATCAGTTACAAAACATCACACAATCCTCCATCAGTAACAAAACAACACACAATCCTCCATCAGTAACCAAAACATCACACAATCCTCCATTAGTAACAAACAAAATCACTCTATCCTCCATCAGTAACAAAAACATAGCAAAATTATCCATCAGTTACAAAACATCACACAATCCTCCATCAGCAACAAAACATCACACAATCCTCCATCAGTGATAAAACATCACACAATCCTCCATCAGTAACAAAACATTACACAATCCTCCATCAGTAACAAAATATTACACAATCCTCCATCAGTAACAAAACATCACACAATCCTCCATCAGTAATCATTTCATCACACAATCCTCCATCAGTAACAAAACATCAAACAATCCGCCATCAGTAACAAAAATATCATATAATCCTCCATCTACATTATATGTTATCCTTAAAAAGTAGTACACTATCTATAACAAGTAAGTTGACAGTACACTCAGTCATGTATTAATAGCATCATTTATGACATTAATTATTTATCTATGAACTTTTATCAGATAGGTCGATCTTTTCATATTTATGTCTTATGAATTCTCTGATTTATATAGAATTGTAAGATTATTTATAATAACTTGTGTTCAAAAATATATTCTTTCAATGTTTAAAGATGTTTTGAAATTATAAAGAGAAATGAAATGAAAAACATTTTCTTCTTTTTAATAAGCATATAGGCCATTAAAACTGTGCTAATTCAAGATTATAAAAAAAAATTCAAGTCTATAGGTTATATTGGAAAAAGCAAGTTTTCCATGTGTTGATTTGCCCATATTTGCCTTATTTCAGCTAAAATTTGGTTGTACTAAAATATGTACAAATACAGTATAATTAGTCGTATCCAACACAGAATTTTTAAGTATATTTTATGCAGTATTACATGCTAAATTATCAAGGAAACATTGAAGGTCAAGGTCATAATTCCATGCCTTTCGATATATTTTTGTCCTTTGTCTGGTAGTGACACATTCACATAAAGAACTTTGATAAAACTTTTTACAGAGTTGAATATTCAAAGGCACAATACATGTACCTAGCAAAGGTCAAGCCAAAGTTACAGTAAGCCTTATGTTGAACACTCCTCATAAAGCAAAGAATTTAGGAAAGTGTTTGGACAAATGAGAGTTAGCATGATAACAAATAGATCATTGTTTGGACCAATGAGAGTGAGCAAGACAATACATGTAGATCATTGTATGGACCAATGAGAGTAAGCATAACAAATAGATTTATTGTTTCACCTTTTAGCCGAGTTGCAAAACTCTGCTCTTAATTTGATGTGGGGCGGGCGGGTGTCAACAACTGGTTTCCGGACTATAAGTGAAGTATGATACATGCTAGTGCAATGAAATTTCATACACATACTCACCATGAGTCAAGGATGACCTCTATTGATTTTGGGGTCAAAAGGTCAAGGTCATAATGCTCCGATGTTTGAAAATTGTTTCCGGATGATATAAGAGGGTGTATTGCACCTATGATCATGAAACTTGCCAGAAATGAGTCCCATGAATCAAGGATGACCCCTACTGATTTTTTGGTCAAAAGGTCAAGGTCATAATACTCCGATGTTTGAAAATGGTTTCTGGATGATATAATAGGGTGTATTGCAGCTATGATCATGAAACTTGCCAGAAATGATTCCAATGTATCAAGGATGACCCCTATTGATTTTGGGGTCCAAAGGTCAAGGCCATAATACTCCGATGTTTGAAAATGGTTTCTGGACTATATCAGAGCCTGTATTGCACCTATGATCATGAAACTTTCCAGGAATATTTCTCATGAATCAAGGATGACCCCTATTGATTTATGGGTCCAAAGGTCAAGGCCATAATACTCCGATGTTTGAAAATTGTTTCCAGATGATATAAGAGGGTGTATTGAACCTATGATCATGAAACTTGCCTGAAATGATTCCCATGAATCAAGGATGACTCCTATTGATTTTGAGGTCCAAAGATCAAGGTCATAGAATTCAGATGGTTGAAAAAGATTTGTGGACCATATAAGAGCCTGTATTGCACCTATGACCATGAAACTTTCCAGAAATATTTCTCATGAATCAAGGATGACCCCTATTGATGTATGGGTCCAAAGGTCAAGGTCACAGAACTCTGATGATTGAAAATGATTTCCTAACCATAGTGGAGCCTGTATAGCACCTATAATCATGAAACTTGCCAGAAATGCTTTCCATGGATCAAGGATGACCCCTATTGATTTTGAGGTCAACAGGTCATAGGTCAAGCTCATATCACTGATGATTGAAAATGGTTTCTGGATAATATTTGAGCCTGTATTGCACCTATGATCATGAAATATTCCAGAAATGTTTCCCATAAATCAAGGATGACCCCTAGTAATTTTGGTATCAAAAAGTCAAAGGTCAAGGTCATAGGACTCTGATAATTGTAAATGGTTTCGGGACCATATTTGAGCATGTATTGCAACTATTATCATGAAACTTGTCAGAAATGTTTTTCATGAATCAAGGATGACCCCTATTGATTTGGGGATCAAAAGATCAAAGGTCAAATTCATAGAACTCAAGTAATTGAAAATGGTTTCTGAATTATATATGAATGTGTATCAACCTGAAACGTGCCTGTGACGTTTCCCATCTGTCGAGACCATTCAAGATTTACAGCTCGGCTCTTTGCACTTTTTGTTAACAAATTAAAATTTACCAATACAAACATCAAATACAAAAGACTACACATAAACCAATGAGACAAATGGGTAATCAGTGCCGACTTAGGCCAGCCATCTGTCACAACATAGCAGATGTTGTGGATATCCGTATTACGTGATAAAAACTCTTCAAACTTTTCCGATGACCAAGAGGTCTTAAAGAAGTTAAAGATGATCCTGACGATAATCTCAACAGCACTCGCAATAGAGCACCAAATTGAGCATCGACGGACCCCTAGCAAGCTAGAGGTGGGACCAGGTGCCCGGGAGGAGTAAGCATCCCCTGTTGGTTAGCCGCACCAGCCGTCGATGTTCATGCACGAAAATGGAAACTATATATAAAATTCATGCACTGCACTGTCTGAGGTTATGTCTATATAGAAAGTGCTATGGCGACCATGTCAGGGAAAAATATTCAAAACATTACGAGGTCCACAAGGCAAAGGGCATAAGTGTGACACAAATGAGTTAAAGATGATCCTGATGATAATCTCAACAACACTCAAAATAGAGCACCAAATTGAGCATCGACGAACCCCTAGCAAGCTAGAGGTGGGACCAGGTGCCCAAGAGGAGACTCAGTAAGCATCCCTTGTTGGCTAGCCGCACCCGCCGTCGATGTTCATGCACGAAAATGGAAACAATATAAAAAATTCATGCACTGCACTGTCTGAGGTTATGTCTATTTACAGCACAATTGTGGTGTAAAATTACATCCTCACTGCAAGATGGCCATACAAACGGACAGCATAACACAGAGCCGAAAGCAACACACAGATGGATATGTAAATGGATATTAAAAACAGGGCATACGAAATACGATGCTGACAGATCAGTTGAATCAAGAACCCAGACTGGGACCGGTTCCCTGAACCGACAGCTCATCTCATTTAGTCCGGCAAATTCTTTATTAATTTGAGATGCTGCATTACGACCGACGGCCCAATCTGCACTTTGAATATTGGTTACTGTTTTACAGTCCTACCAAGTTGATTACGTATGAAAATTAAGTATAATTTTTTTCTGTTTTTATACATCCGTCATAAGACGGGGGCGCATTATGTTATGGCGCTGTCCGTCCGAGGTCATAATTTTCGGGGGGGGGGGGGGGGGGGGGGGTTAGCTCACCTGAGCCGAAGGCTCAAAGTGAGCTATTGACATACCGGTTGGTCCGTCGTCCATCAATCCGTTTACTTTTCACATTTTCGACTTCTCCGAAACCGCTCGGAGGATTTTGATGAAACTGGATCCCTTCAGGGTGGATCAAGGGCGGGGTCATCTAGGACCTAAAGGGTACCCCTCTTTAAAATCTTCTCCAGAACCACTGCATAGATTGAAAAACTAATGGTATCCGAGTGATCAGGAAGGATGTATTATTCAAGTTTGTTCATTTCGTTAAAAATATTTCACATGAATTTCACATGAATTTTACCTCTCATGAATTTCTCATGAAGTTTTGTTTTTGGCCTTCATGCGAAATTGAATTTACATGACATTCATGTCAGAGACTTCATGAAAAAAAAATCATTTAAATTTCATGTTCGTTATACATAAATTTCAAGTGAACTTTATGTAAAATTCATATAAATTTCACATGAATTTCATATGAAGTACAATTGGCTGTGTAGGACGTGTTTTACTGTCTGTGATGGAGAAGGCTTTCTTTGTTTATACAGCAAATGTGATGTCGCCACTGTCACGTCCGGATATTGCAGAGTAATAAAAAGAGACGAAAAAGCTTACTGCTGATATAAAATGATTATTTGGACGCATTTATTTTGGATACAATAATATTTGTACGGTGTCGCATTCTTCTGAGTGGCGCCACCTTCGATACTTTCGATTGAACATTAGACTCTGGAGATAAGATATGAAATGATTATTTGAATGAATTTATTTTGGATACAATAATATTTGTACGGTGTCGCATTCTTTTGAGTGGCGCCACCTTCGATACATTAAGACTCTGGAGATTGTTCATATCGACAATGTTGTCTTTCGTTCTATGGTGTGGTGTTGTCGTCTCCGTCCATCTGTTTGTCCTATATTTCTCGTTTCGTGAGACCATGTTGTGAATTTTTAAAGGTTCTGCATACACAGTGACAATGATTTCTGGATTCTGAATTTGGGTATTTATAAGTGCTTTACTTTCATTCACTGACATCAAACAAAGGTGTGTATCAAAAGGTTGGGGGGGTTATTTTTGGTATCGATGATCTATTGGCTTCATAACGCTTGGCGGGATCTGTCCTTCCTTTCAAATCATGGACAATCCATGCAATATTGTTGAACTATGTAAATGTTCCACGTCTTCCTCCGAAAGTTTTCGATGAAAACAATACAAATCTAGTTTTATATATGCTTTTTAATCAAAACATTTGCATTAATACATGAGCTTCTGAATTTAGAAACAATAAAACTTAAATATTTATAAGATCCAACTTCGTATAAAAATTAATAGCTGTTGTTCACAAATAAGAAAGAGTCGTGGAAGAACAGATATATGCACACTGAACACTAGACAAATTACAGAAGACACATTTACTGAGGCATGGAATCATTCAACAAAATTCATTCTTATTCACTAAATTACGATTCCTGGACAAACGAAGAATATTCTGTATAATATGAATGAATTAAGGGGATGTGGTTAAAGAGGAGCACCAAGAAAATAATCTAGCTGTCGACTAAATAGAAGTTTATCGTCAAAACGATGCTTTTGATAAAAAAAAATTCGCCATTTTTTGTGACATACTTTACTTTGAAATGAGCAAATGAAATTTCTATAAATCGGTTATGATCTCGTACTTTGATTTGTTCCAGGAAAAAGTCATATCATGATATTAAAATATAGCACTAAACAAATATCGAAGAAGCAAAAGAAAACATTTGCAAGTTGCAACTTACAAACTTTGATCAAGGAACCATTGTTCTTGTAAAATAAATGTGCAGAATAACATACAAAATGTGGTGCGAGTCACTGTAAAGATTTCGGCATACACTGTTCTCGCTGCTATTCGAAACTTTTGAAAAACGGTAGTAACAGAATTTACAATTGGAATGGATCAGCTAATCGATGTTAGCCCATACATGTATCTGACAATGAAGACATTTCATTTGAAAGACCAAGACATCTCATTTGAAAGCAAACGCATTACGTGCATTAAAAGAAATGTCAAAAAGAACTCTCCTTTACCAACATTTTGGCCTTACAGCCTAAATCTAGCGGCACATCTGTCACTTCATGCGAATTGCAATTGTTTCGAATGAAGTGAAGGTTGTGTCGCTAGATTTTGACTTTGAAAAAGTTAAACCTTGAAAAAAAGCCTGTAAGGCCGAAATGTGGGTAAAGAAGAGTTCTTTTTAACAGTTTTTAATTATTTGTTCCCTCTGGAACGTTATTGACAATTTTAAAAAAAACCTGCTAATGCTAATATGCGGAATATTTTGAACAAATGATTGCATTTTCTCAAATTATCATTTTGAAAGTGATAATGGCTATGATCGATTCAGCGTTCGTCCGATAGTTCCAATACATATTTCAAGATTCTCTAAGTCAAATAACAAATAATATAGATAGTTTGTGCATCTTATATTTTTTACCAAAAAACTTCTATAAATCATCTAAAAATCTCTATGCTTAAACGCTGTGTATGCAAGCAATGACTATTATTGCACATATCAATGATTTCATTTCAAGTTTTTCAAAATTTCTTGAATTGAGCACCAATCCAATTCTACGAAAATACGATAAAGTCTCGCAGTATGAATCTGAAAATCAACTACTACTAGTATGTTAAATCATATTCGAATGGGATCATGATTAAATGTTATGCATATAAACATGATAAAATTTCAGAGCTCTCTCAATAGACATTTTTCAAGTTGACGTACTTCGGACTTCGCACTCCGGACTTCGAAACAGAAATCAGGTATATTTAGTTAAGTAAAATCCGACCCCCAAATGGATGAAATGATACTGGTGAGCTGTAAATATGTATTTTCAGTCATTAAAGCAAATAAATTCTTCGCATAAGTATTCTAAGTTCAATATAATAAAATCAGCATCTTGCTTTCAATTGGTGCTTTTGGTGACACAGTCCTTTCCAAGTTCGAAGTCCGAAGTGCGAAGTCCGCGAACATGAAAAAAGTCCAATCGAACATACTGGAAGTACATTTGAAGGGACCATGCACAATCTGAGCTAAATGTAACCCTATATTGTATTAAGTTCATCCACAGGAGCTTGACATCAAATTCGCCCCTTCTCTATCTTCCCTTTATTACTTCATTAAGGGGGATGCCACAGTACTAAATCGGTGGAGTCGAGCTCCTATGAATTCATTCACAATTTATAAACTTCCCTGTACGATGGCCGGACTGACCTACTTGTTAGTAGATCTAAATTGTCTTATTGAGTAAGAGAAAGACCGTCAGCGATGACCCATGATAGGAAGTGAGCACTTGGATCTCATTTCACTTGACGATAAAGAGTTGTAAAGCTGCCTACAAAGTATCTCATAATAATGTACATCTAAATCGTCTACCACCCGATTTTCGTTTCACTTTTGGATCTAACACTGCAATAAGCGCCTCATCGAACACGTCTTTTAAACCTTGCCGCGTGAGAGCCGAACACTCTACATATGAATCACAGTTTAACTTTTTGGCCATTTTCTGACCCTCTTCTTCTGTCACCGGTCTCTGGCGCCGCTTCTGAAGCTTTTGTAAAGTTTTTTCGTCCTCTTTTAAGTCCACTTGAGTTCCCACTAGGAGGTAAGCGGCCTTTGGCATCTGATGATGTACTTCCGGATACCATTTGAGTTCTATGTTTTTCATGGATTCCGGCATGACAACTGAGAAACACATAAGGAACACGTGGGTACCTGGATATGACAGAAGTCTAAGACCCTCATATTCCTCCTGAAATTAAAGCATTCAAATATTACAAAATTTTATACCTATACTTTTTAGAATAAAGTAAACCCCCTATAAGATTAAGAAAGTTTATATCATAAATAAGGAGAACTTATTCAACATGTCGACAAAATTCGGCCTCTTGATAAAGGCCAAGAAACCGAAAATTTGTGGACATATTGAGTAAGTTCTTGTAATGATTTTTATATTCAGTCGAATCTTACCTTAAAAAAAATTTTCAAATTTATCAAAACATTTATAAAATTTATCTTAACAGTTGTATTTCAAAATGATTTCCATATCGAAGAGTTGTCTTCTTTTTTTCAAACAGTATTTTCCCGACGACAGAAAGCTCATAATTGTGTAGTCTAAGTCTAACTAGTCTGAAATTTTGATGCAAAAATGATTTTTAAAATGCGATCATCCATGAAATCTCACCTGACCCGCTGTATCGAAAAGTCCCAGTTGGTACTCTTGCTCTTTCACGCGAACTGTCACTGTAAAATAAATTAAAATTATAAAGTATTATCATCATACAAAATCACGACATGCAGCGATCACATAAAGGTGATTAAATATAAAATGTATTGTGATCAGGAAATGCTGCATTCTAACGTAATTTCTTTAAAGTATTAAAGGAATATTTTGAAAATTACTTGGAACCTATTAACACCACGTTCAATGAGGACAGCCCTGAATGAAATGAATTTTATGTAATCGTTCTAAACTTATTACTTTTTATGATCGTTATCTGTTCAAAAATAGAAAGAGTAGTCTGGTATGCTTTTGTGTGCATTTCAAAATTTCGGAACATGCGCACAAATAGGCTGTACAACAAGTTTGTGGTGATTCAAAATCTGGCCTATATATAGCATATAAATTGACGACGTCCGTCCGTTTGGTCTTTGTCTTAATTAACAGGACAAAATTGAATAATATCAGATACATATGGTCGGACAGACGGACAGTTCTGTACCTTAATATGTCATGTATGTAGTAACCCTCTCTCTCTCTCTCATACAAGCGGCAACCAAATGTTGTTTGTTTCAATTAGCTGCGGACCTAACTTAGTAAGTGCTAGGCAAACCCCACACACACCTTTGTACATGTTGTCGGTAGAGGTAATACTTTTATGTGGTAGATTACAGGTGTTATAACATGAGCGTATCTGATGTCTATATCATGTATACATATGTCAGATGTTGTTTACATAATTACTATAAGCCTAGAATGAGATGTAACAATGCATGGTGGCAAGAATAAATAAATTCCAAGAACGGTATTGCCTTCCTGGATAATTTTATTAATTATAAAAATCTGCCATTATGACTATTTATAAATAGTCATAATGGTAGATTTTTATAATAAATAAAAATATCCAGAAAGACAGTATCACTATGTATCTTTTGAAAAACACAATATTTTTTTTATTTTAATATGTTATGAAATTTCATAGATGAATCGTGATGGTGAACCATTTTCCTCTCAAAGATCAGTGACAATCTATCGGATACAGTGGCGCCACCTTCGTATTTTCGACAGTTTTTTCTTCGGTAAAATTCAAAAAGCGTCGAACTATAGGGCCTTGTTTTTCGTGAAATTCTTATCTAATGATAAGATACTCTAGCTTGTATTCGTTGAATTATTCCATATGACCATAAATAAGTTTTGAAGCCCGATCTATTACGAAAGGAAAGGATCGCCAACAATACTCGGTTGCAGCACCCACACCAAAAACACAACAGACACGCATAGAAAGAGACCAAAAGAGAAGACCAACTCACACCATAGAAAAATGAAACACAAAAGACCACATATATTACAATGTATTATCAGTGGCGGATCCAGCGCCCCCTTTGCCGGGGGGGTCAAGGGGCGAATTTTGCCGATTTTTACTGAAAATGGGCAAAAATACACCTGTTTTTGGAAATTTGGGGGTCAGTGCCGGGGGGGCGGGCGACCCCTCCGCACCCCCCTGAATCCGCCACTGATTATGAATCATAATATGATAAAAACAGAATCTCAAGTGATTTTTCCTGTAAAATATGTTGCATTGTGTTATGAACAAGGTACGATTTTCTTATCTTTAGTGTTTCTTGGTATTTCAAAATACATGCATAATTATCCTGAATGTGAGTGTTCTTTTCTTACTTCCTCCAAAATAATATTACTGAGTTTCAACTGAAACTTTCCTGACAAAAGTATTCTTTGAAGAAATGAACATAAGCGGACAAAGAAGGACTGTATATCGCTTGCTTGACGACAAAACCACTTTTAGCATGTAGAGAGATAATTTTAACCTTTAAGAATGTATTTGCCGCATATTCATCTGTTTCTTGTATGATCAACGGTGAATATAAAACTGAGATAGAAAAAGACAGTCACTTTTCTACATTAATGCACCACCTCGTTCCAATTTGAAAGTCTTATAAGGACAATACCTTTTAACATAAAAATAAAAGTAGTATTTTACAGTAATAAACTCTCTATCATGTATATTAAATACCTAGATTTTTTTTCAAGTTTACAGCATTGTATTGCCTGAAACATTTCCAGACACTGACACTAATCCATCATAGTGTGTGTAATAAGGTGCGAAAAATCCTTACTCGAATTTTTTTCAATATCGTATTTACCCAAAATGTTTATTTTACTGAGTTCTAGACAGGAGCCCCTGACCAACCCCCCCCCCCCTTTTTTTTTTTTCTTTTTTACGCACAAGATTTCATTACTGAAGATCTGGGAAATAATCCCTATCTTTTTTTCAAATTCTTTATTGAAATCACCATGATGGCATACATTCAATGTTTTTTAAACAAAAAAATGTTGACGGCAGACGGACATACGGACGGACATCGTCAATCTATAGACCGGAATTGCTTTGCAATCCGGCCAAAAATCTAGGTCAGCTTATAGATGCGTCCGCTTGTTTTCAAAATTTTATCAATTTATCATGTTTATGAATAATACGTCCACATGCAGTAATGTATTCAGCTGAATAACCCACTTTCCTAGAGTAAAGAGCCTATAATAGCTTGGTCCGTAGGGGCCAATAACTGAGGTTGACCTCGAGTAACCCTGTGTGAATATAGACTCAGGGGCGTAGTTATGTACGTCCCAGATATTTGTATCTTTTGAGAGCATCATAAAACTTTGTATACCAGAGAGAGAATCTATAACTGAACTGAAATGAACTGAGAGGGGGGTGGGGGGTGGGGGGTTGTATCGTAAAATGTGGAATTGAAATAGAGAGTACATGTAGTCAGAGAGTACATGTAGCCATAGTCAATTTAGATCTTTAAATATAATGGTGATGAGCATTATTTTCAAAACGAGAGAGATTTTGAATTTCTTAAGTAAGGGTAGGGCGTTTCTGTTCAGGCTGTTCCACTTAATAAAAGGCTTTCATCTTTATTTAAAGGCAATTTGAAAAGGGGGTACATATATACAATTTTCCTTTTACAATTAAAGCACCTGTATTTTGAAAATCCAAAAAGGTGTGTTTATACTTTATACAATGAAATATTTTCTTTCGCTATATCCCCCACACTTCCGTAGTCTGGGTCGATTATATTAGTCATAAGTTTTACAACAGGTACGGAGAAACTAAATTGAGGTTAGAAAAATAAAGAAACAATACACAACATTTTCTACGTTAAATGCCCGTGAAGTAAACAGGTCCCTGGCAAAAGAGTGATTAATTTACAAGTACATTTTTTTATATATTGAAGGAAATAAATAGAGAAAGGGGGAGGGATGCGGAGGGGCGAGTAAAAAATTGACCAAATGTGGATTAACTCTCAGTTGACCTCTGTTACAGTCTGTACGAAGAAATGTGAAGAAATTATGTCTTTTTTTATACAATTATTGTACAACTTGTCCCCTGGGGTTATGTTACGATCTCATAGATAACACCCTCACATGTAAAAGTAGGCCAGTACTTAATCACTCTTTACTAAAGATTTAATCAAATCCTACTATATATAAACCTCTCATGAGAATTTATCCGAAACAGTTCTACCTACACACTCTAGCTGATTGTACCAAGTAGTTTTTGATACAATCGAAAATGCACACGGAAGAGATGTTAGTATTCTCATATTTATAACACTTGCACAGAAATATGTATTGCGAGGCTCAAAACAGGGAAATTGCGCAATGTAGATAAAGATAGGGAGTATATTTGTATTTGAATTTATAATATCAAATCTTAATTTCTGGCAAGATTTACATATTTAAATAGGGACACTCTGAATAGGATTCAATTCCCTTCATGTACACTACAAGTCAAACATCAAGGTAACCCCCGACCCCCCTTACGATCTCCACTTACCTGCATAATTGTCAAAGACGGTCGGGACGTACTCGGTGGGGAACTTGTTTGTGGCGTAGCTCATTAACATACATGTTTTCCCTACCGCTCCGTCCCCCACAACTACACATTTTATAAACTTGGTCCCCGAGTCTGGCTCGCTAGACATCACAACATCTAAATGTCTCAGTAGTATCAAATCTGTATTGTATATCCGTGTCACTCCGTTATACTCCGGGATTGTTTACACTCTCGTAATGACATCATCCTTACCATGTCCGCAGCCAATCATTTCACTAGATAAATATATACTCGATATTTATAGATTTGAACGGAATACCCTACATGAAGTTCGAAGGTGGCGCCACTGAGCTCGGTCTTAATCCAAAACATGCATGAGGAGAGGGGGGGGGGAGGAGGGGAGAAGCAAAGAGAGGGGGCACGAAGTAATAATCATTTTTAAGATAAAGAATATTGACGAATTCCTGTATATTTTACACAAAGACCTATTAAAATATTATAAAAAAAAAGATATCATTTTGAAGTAAAAAACGTTTCTCCCTCAACGTTGCAGCCGCTGTCACACATGGGTGGATGTAGGATTTTTCAGGGGAGGGGGGGGGGGGGTGTAGGTAAAGCTCATTCGCCCAATATAGACGATTAGCTAGCGATAGCATCCCAGCGGAATTTTTAAAAAGTTGGGATAGAAAGGTCAGTTTGATATTAAGGAATAATGTATAGGGGTTGCATGATATTCTTGAAAGCTGCATCATTTGAGATTGATAATAGCAAGACAGCAAAAAGGAGATAGGAATTAAATTTGATCAAATATGCATATATATTTCATGCGCGGATCCAGAGGGGGGGGGACCAGGTGTCTGGACCCCCCTGAGATTTTCGGAGGTGGGGTCCATGCAGCTGTGGCCCATTTCTAATTGAAATGGGTCTAAAAATGCATGGAAGGACTTTGAAACCTAAAATTTCGGCTCGCTTCGCTCGCCATTTTCCAATAAAAACCTTTTTTTCTGCAACCTAAGTAATGTTATATAATTGTCTTGGGTCTCAGGAACTCATATTTTCAACAATCCTTTACTTCATAGGATGTAACCTCCTTCATATTTTTTAAGGTTTTGTCATTGTAAGATGTCTAATTATTTGGGAAAATGACACATCTCTTATCTATTTATTCTCATGAAATATAGACAAAATGTGAATTAATAAAAAAAAAAAATTTGCCGCTCGCCGATATAAGGAGTAAAATATTCAATGTTATAAATAATCATCTCGATCAGATCAAGATAAATTAATATTTCATATCTAAAAAAAATTCAGGCTCGCTACGCTCGCCAATTCTTCATAAAAATAAACGTGAAAGTAAAGCTAACAATTGCCCCCTCCACATCATGTGCACCGATATATATATATATATGTAACTACATGATAGGTGGACTTCCTAAAATTTTGGACCCCCTCTGACCAAAAATGCTGGATCGGCGCATGTATTTGCTTATGATTCGAAACCCACCCACCCCTCTAGATCCGCGCTTGAAACATTTAGCTACTGAAGATATACAACAGTAGCGACTCTAAGATTTGCTAACGGGGTGAACGGGGGGGGGGGGGGGGGGGTCGAAGTCCAGCTTTTTAGGGTAAATTTTTCACAGAAAATCTGACGTGCGTTTAGATTAGCATTTGATTCTGATGAGCAATAAATTTCTTGATCTGTTCACATAAATACACAAGAACACCGCATATAGAATATATATGTAATATGTTCAAAGGAATTCTGACCCAGTGGCGGATCCAGAGTGGCAAGCGGGGGGATTTTGTATCGACCCAAAGGGTCGATTCGAGGCACGAAGTGCCGAGCGGGGGAGGGTACGGGAGGGGGTTGCCCCTCCTGTAGGTAGGGGTCCGGAGGGCCTCCCCCGGAAAATTTTTGAAAAAATGGAATAAAATGGTGCATTCTGGAGCACATTTTCTCCTTACCTTCTCGAATATTCAGACCATTTTTTCCACTCAATTTATGTGGTTAATAAAGATTTCTAAATAAAATAATTTCTCCTTTACTGCTGGCAGGGGCGTAGCCAGGGTATTTTCGATGTGGACGTCTATAAAGAAGGGTTGGACCAAGAACTTCAGCTGTCCGGGGGCACAGACACTTTTTGGGGGGATGACTTGCGAGGCCCGAAGGTTCAAGTGGGGACAGTATGGAAATATGTTACCCATCCCCTTGAAGGGGGTCCCCGTGAAAATTTTGAAAAAAAATGAAGCAAATTGCTGACCTCTGGAGCGTATTTGAGCTGAATTTAGATGGGATAACGCATATGATTCGATGTCAGCAGACGATGAACCGTATCTAAGACGAAGAAAACTTGAGATGTGAACATGACATTCCCTAAATACTTATACTATATATATATGTACATCCACATAAAGTCTTTCCAATAGACCGCTCGCACTTTGTTAGCGATCGTTGTATCATGCGCGGATACAGCATTTTTGGTCAGAGGGGGTCCAAACTCTAAGGAAGTCTACCTATCATGTAGGTACATATATATCGGTGCACATGATGAGGAGGGGGCAATTTTGTTAGCTTTCCTTTCACGTTTATTTTCATGAAGAATTGGCGAGCGTAGCGATCCAGAAATTTTTTTAGATATGAAATTTTAAATTGTCTTGATTCGATCGAGATGATTATTTATAACATTGAATATTTCACTCCTTATATAGGCGAGCGGAGCGAATTTCATGAGAATAAATAGATAAGAGATGTGTCATTTTCCAAATAATCAGACATCTTGAAATGACAAAACCTTGAAAAAGATGAAGGAGATTACATCATGTGAAGTAAGGGACTGTTCAAAATATGAGTTCCTGAGACCCAAGACAATTATATAAAATTACTTAGTATGAACAATTGATAATAATTAAGGAATTTTGCAGAAAAAATAGTTTTGTATTTGTAAATGGCGAGCGAAGCGAGCCGAAATTTTAGGTTTCAAAGCCCTTTCATGCATTTTAGACCCATTTCAATTAGAAATGGGCCAAAGCTGGACCCCACCTGCGAAAATCTCAAGGGGGGGGGGGGGGGGGTCCCCCTCTGGATCCGCGCATGGTTGTATTGAGTTCTAATGAAACAGGAGAAAATTACGAAAAATGCATTCATATCGGTGGTTTCTGGAGTGTCTTTGATCTATTTCTGAACAGTAGTTTGCTTTAAATACTATTTCAAAAACCCTCCCCCTTCTTTTTGGCAACTGGGGGGGGGGGGGGCGCTCTCCTTTTTTTCGCGAGACGATGTGGACGTTTTTGCGTAAAAATGCACGCTTGGCTTCGCCCCTGGCTTGTTGATTTGTCCTTGCTGTAACATGTACTTAGAATATTGGTACGATATCGAGTAAAAAATGTTGAGTATCATTGGGTTTTTGGCTTTGAAAAATTGAATGCTTAATTATAGGCCCCGGAGCATATTCGAGCTATATACAATGTTAAATATTTGCCCATTTTTCCGGTTATTTCAAAGTTTGTTTTTAACAAAATTTGTAGATGACAAAAATACTCAAACCGGGTATTTGAGGACAGAAACGTGTAGGTTTCGATCCCCGTACCATTTTCATTGATTGTTTGACTCACGTACATGTTTTGCAAATTATTTGAACATGTTCATATTATAGCATTTGTTAATGTTAATTTTCGGGAATAAAATAAACAGAAAACCCCCTCTGCGACGTACATTACAAAAACTTCGCGATTGTCTGTACGAATCCACAAATACGCCAATTGATACGGTATCGTATCGATATGCGATAGAATGTATCAGAAAATTTTTGTAAATTTTGTTTCAAAATAGTGAATTCTGGTGGACATTAAGCAATTTTTTTATAACTCAGTTTGCAGGGTTTTTTTCCGAGTGCTAATGTTACCAAAAAAAAAAAAAAAAATTGGGAAACCGGGGGGGTTTTCCCGAACCCCCCAAACCCCCCTAAATCCGCCCTTGTGACCTTGACAGTCAAAAGGCAACAGTGAATCCCTGTTGCAATTATGAAGAGGTTGGGTCTACAACCTGCCAAAATGCAGTGGCGGATTCAAGGGGGGGGGGGGGTATCCAATCCTGGGTAAAACGATCATTTTCAGTCAAAAAATTAAAAATTGTAAATATTAGTGAATATTAACTACCTGTTAGTAAATATAATTGTTAAATGCACCAATTATCAGTCTTTAATCAATTACAGTCACGAAAACGGGTCCTAAAATACAGAAATTCAAGAGCTTCCGGGGGGGGGGGGGGCTTGGCCCCCCGATCCCTCTACCAGGGCTCTGCCTTGGACCCGCTGGGGACCTAGGCGGTCCCCAGACCTCTCGCCAATTCTTTACGCCCCTTAACTAAAAAGCTGGATTCGCCACTGAAATGGTTTATAAGTGTGTCTTTTTCTGACTTTAAATTTTGAGAAAATTTCAAGTGAGAACATGACTACTGTCATTTTCTCACCCGAAATTTTCTCAAAATTTAAAGTCAGAAAAAGACAAGTGTAGCATCCCCTAACTTACAATTGCAACTGTGTGTCTTCTAAAGTGTTCAAAAGCTTAAAGCCCAAAATAACGTTGACCCTTGACCTTGAACACGAAAAAGTTCATTTTCTCTCTATTGGTAACATTTTAGAAGATTTGATGATTTCTATGTATTCTATGCTGTCAACGAGGTTTTCAAATTCGAGTTCATCGATCTTGACCTTAAACTTGTGATCAATTTCTTTCATCCTTTTTAGAAACATTTATAGAAGGTTTGACGAGTCTACGATGGTTGTTTTGTCTTCCATACTGTTCATAATGCTTCTATGGCTAAGTCCATAGCGACCTTGACCTATGACCCTTAACTTTGAAAATCAAAACGCATCATTCCCTCCCCATAGGCAACGCGTGGAAGGGTTGGTGATCCTATGATCACCGCTTGGGATCGAAACGTATGGTGTTGCATAGTTGTTGGTTTTTTTTGTATTTTTTTTTTCATTTTCTAAATTAAACTTTACAAATCTGATGAGCCTTTGCAGTAGGGCAATGCCTCATAAATCAATCCATATCGTCCAGGTTTATGAAAAGTTCATAGTTTTTGCAAACACGATGGTTGTTTATATTCCTTGCTGTTCACATGGCTTATAAGTGAACTTGACCTTGAAAAATCGTGTTTCCTTTCTCTCCAAATATGAAACATTTGTGGAAGGTTTCATGATCATTGCTTTAGTAACCTAGACCTTTGACCTTGAAAATCAATAGATTTCTTCCTCTTCCAATGGGCAACATTTCTGGACTGTTTAATGATCCTACAATGATTGCTTTGTCTTTTATGCTATTTCCAAGGTTTTTTGGCCAAAGTCATCATTGACCCTGACCTTGGGCCCTCAACCTTGAAAATAATCAAGAATTATCCTCTCCCTTATGACAATTTTTGAGCAGATCATAAGAGGATTGTTTTGTCTTCCATGCTATTCACAAGGTCTTATAAGTTGAGACCATAACCTTGACCTTTTGACCCTTGACCTTGAAAATCAATCAAATTCGCCCTCTCCCCAAAGGGAACATTTTTGAAAGGTTTGGTGTTTCTTTGATGATTGCTTTGCCTTCTGTGCTGTTGACAAGAATCCAGACACAGACACATAGAACGACAGCAACAGAGTTGCTAGGGGATAATAGCTGTTACCTTTAAACTTTGACCTGAACTTCAAAAATCAAATAGTCTCTTCCTCTTGTCTTGGTTGGTTTTTTTTCCTCTTTTTTCTTTTTGGTAGCAATTGTAAAGATTGTAGGATACATGCTTTTATCATTTTTTTTTACCAGAATATGAAGACAACTGGATATGGATAGATTACACCCATTCTGCTTACAAGTGATATTCTTCCAATTCTGTATGGGACTGCATTGCATAATTGGTATGGGACCATAACATAATATGCCGATCTTTGGACATGTGTACAAAAATGAAAACTGAAACAAAATTTCAACATAAATGTTCTTTTAAAATTCATTTTACTTTCAACAGTTAATACAATATATCAGTGTATACTAAGATGAGACAATGGAGCAAAAGGGGTGGACGGAAATGAAGAATAAAACTCTACCCTCATAGCAATAAACATTCCTAATACTATTCTATCAATATGCAAGCTCTATAGCTCTGCATAAGTAAGATAAAATAAAAATTCAAATGATACTTTTTTGAAAAGATCAACAAAATAAAGTTCAAATGCAATGGTATGTTACAATGAGAATATCACAAAATCAGCTTGTGGACGCAAATCTGCACAAAATGAGAAAAAATACTCTAAATGCAGTGGGAATGATAAATATTTGTATTAGTCTTTTTATAAAAATCTGTATAGTTTTTTCTCTATATATATAAACCTATTCTTCAAATATCTTGTATATTATAAATTGTCAAAGTAAAGCATTCTGGTTAGACGGAGGTTAATTTCACCTGGTCATAGTATGAAAACCTTCAAATGAAGCTATTTTTAATGAAGAGCAATAAGTAAAGTGCTATCTCATCAAATATTTCAAAGTAAACTACAGGTTCAAGCAGCCATCACATATATAACACTTAGTCAATACATCTACATCTTATGGAGTAGAATGAGACAAAGTGCTAGCTATTATAACTACACAAATTCCCAGATACAGTCTAATTGCACATGGTTGAGTTTACTTTTACTAAAATCATTTTAATCTTGTCTCTTTATGTAACTGAAGAAATCATTAAATACAGTAAATTTACATCTGTATAACTGTATGACTATTCCTTTCCAAATGGGCTAAAAATGTTCACCTGAGCTCAAAAAGAGCATGGAATTTGACACTCAGGTACACATGTGCGTGATTGCTGACAGTGTAACAGCTTCAGAGGAGAAGTAAAGGATATAGGTTGAAAAATGAGCACAATGGGTCACAATGACGGTGGGCTAAATTCATTTATCATTTTCATTGTTATATTTAAAAATATCCTTTTTTCATTTACATTATACATTGTATTATGATATGGCTATATATACCGCTATTTATACAAACATAGGTAATCACAGATTACGAAGCTCACCTCGTGACAGCAAAATTCAATTCAAACATATTTCTTAGTACATGTATATTGGCTTTTAAAGGCAAAACCACTCAAGCAGAAAAAGTAGGTCAAGGTCATTTTATGAAAGTTTGATCAAAGATACATCCAATATGCAAGTTTGGTACATGTAGCAGTTATACTTTGCTCAATATTGGCTTTATAGAGCAAAATCACTCAAGCTGAAAAAGTAGGTCTAGGTCATTTTTTGAAAGATTGATCAAAGATACATCCAATATGCAAGTTTGGTACATGTATCACTTATACTTTGCTCAATATTGGCTTTTAAAGGCAAAATCACTCAAGCGGAAAAAGTAGGTCAAGGTCATTTTATGAAAGATTGATCAAAGATACATCCAATATGCAAGTTTGGTACATGTAGCACTTATACTTGCTCAATATTGGCTTTTAAAAGCAAAATCACTCAAGTGGAAAAAGTAGGTCAGATGCTGCATCCGATGCATGGGTCCATCTCGGCATCCAAAGATGAATCACTTGTGCAAGTTTGGTTACTGTAGCATTAGTACTTTGTCAGATACTGAGCTACCCCAAACTTCTTATCCAAATCACTCAAGCGGAAAATGTAGGTCAGATGCTGCATCCAATGCATGGGTTCACCTCAGCATCCAAAGATGAATCACTTGTGCAAGTTTGGTTACTGTAGCATCAGTACTTTGTCAGATACTGAGCTACCCCAAACTTCTTAACCAAGTCACTCAAGCGGAAAATGTAGGTCAGATGTTGCATCCGATGCATGGGTTCACCTCAGCATCCAAAGATGAATCACTTGTGCAAGTTTGGTTACTGTTGCATCAGTACTTTGTCAGATACTGAGCTACCCCAAACTTCTTAACCAAGTCACTCAAGCGGAAAATGTAGGTCAGATGCTGCATACGATGCATGGGTTCACCTCAGCATCCAAAGATGAATCACTTGTGCAAGTTTGGTTACTGTAGCATTAGTACTTTGTCAGATACTGAGCTACCCCAAACTTCTTAACCAAGTCACTCAAGCGGAAAATGTAGGTCAGATGCTGCATCCGATGCATGGGTTCACCTCAGCATCCAAAGATGAATCACTTGTGCAAGTTTGGTTACTGTTGCATCAGTACTTTGTCAGATACTGAGCTACCCCAAACTTCTTAACCGGACGCGGACGCGGACACGGACGCGGACGAGGACGCGGACGCGTGGGGTTATAGCATAAGCTCACTCATCTTCGTCGAGGTGAGCTAAAAATACCATTTACTTTTGCAATTACCACTTGAAAATGTGATTTCAGTGACAATGTTATAGCTACATCTTTAAAAAAAATATTATGTACTTATCATCTATCACATGTAAAATATTGCAGTACCAGAAAATCAAACTCAATGAAAAAACATAGTGTAATCAAAGATTACGAAGCTCACCTCGCGGCAGCAAAATTCAATTCAAACATATCTCTAGGTACATGTATATTGGCTTTAAAAGAAAAATCGCTCAAGTGGAAAAAAGTAGGTCAAGGTCATTTTATGAAAGTTTGATCAAAGATACATCCAATATGCAAGTTTGGTACATGTAGCACTTATACTTTGCTCAATATTAGCCTTTAAAGGCAAAATCACTCAAGCGGAAAAAGTAGGTCAAGGTCATTTTATGAAAGTTTGATCAAAGATACATCCAATATGCAAGTTTGGTACATGTAGCACTTATACTTTGCTCAATATTGGACTTTAAAGGTAAAATCACTCAAGCGGAAAAAGTAGGTCAAGGTCATTTTATGAAAGTTTGATCAAAGATACATCCAATATGCAAGTTTGGTACATGTAGCACTTATACTTTGCTCAATATTGGACTTTAAAGGTAAAATCACTCAAGCGGAAAAAGTAGGTCAAGGTCATTTTATGAAAGTTTGATCAAAGATACATCCAATATGCAAGTTTGGTACATGTAGCACTTATACTTTGCTCAATATTGGACTTTAAAGGTAAAATCAGTCAAGCAGAAAAAGTAGGTCAAGGTCATTTTATGAAAGTTTGATCAAAGATACATCCAATAAGCAAGTTTGGTACATGTAGCACTTATACTTTGCACAATATTAGCCTTTAAAGGCAAAATCACTCAAGCGGAAAAAGTAGGTCAAGGTCATTTTCTGAAAGTTTGATGAAAGATACATCTAATATGCAAGTTTGGTTTATGTAGCACTTATACTTTGCTCAATATTGGCCTTTAAAGGTAAAATCATTCAACCGGAAAAAGTAGGTCAGATGCTGCATCCAATGCATGGGGTCACCTCAGCATCCCAAGATGAATCACTGGTGCAAGTTTGGTTACTGTAGCATCGGTACTTTGTCAGATACTGAGCTACCCCAAAAACTTTAACCAGACATTGACAAAGTCATTCAACCGGAAAATGTAGGTCAGATGCAGCATCCGATGCATGGGGTCACCTCAGCATCCAAAGATGAATCACTTGTGCAAGTTTGGTTACTGTAGCATCAGTACTTTGTCAGATACTGAGCTACCCCAAAAACTTAAACCAGACATTGACAAAGTCATTCAACCGGAAAATGTAGGTCAGATGCAGCATCCTATGCATGGGGTCACCTCAGCATCCAAAGATGAATCACTTGTGCAAGTTTGGTTACTGTAGCATCAGTACTTTGTCAGATACTGAGCTACCCCAAAAACTTTAACCAGACATTGACAAAGTCATTCAACCGGAAAATGTAGGTCAGATGCAGCATCTGATGCATGGGTTCACCTCAGCATCCAAAGATGAATCACTTGTGCAAGTTTGGTTACTGTAGCATCAATACTTTGTCAGATACTGAGTTACCCAAAAACTTTAACCGGACGCGGACGCGGACGCGGACGAGGACGCGGACGCGGACGCGGACGCGGACGCGGACACCGGGGTTATAGCATAAGCTCATCTCAACTTCGTCGAGGTGAGCTAATAAACAATAATAAAACAATATCAATATATGCATCACTGGGACTAAAATCTAACATGCAAAAGCAAATGGGACGGCTTTTTTGTAAAAAGTGATGTAAGGGATCATAATGGAAATGATTCCTTGGAAAAATGATGAAGATTTTTCTGTTTATACATACATGTACATTAATATTGAAGGTGCGATATAAAATATCGGACTACTTTATATTCCGTTTTTGAGCAAGATCCCACTTCTATACTGTATATGTATATCACAGTTTTAAGCACCTAATACTTCTACAATATGAGTCAAAATATCTATGAAGCAATCTATTTTCCCCTTGTATACATATATTTTACGCTTAAAAAATATAAACATCTGAAATTTACATGTACCTTAGTACATCATCATTAAATATATGTAAATCTGAAAAGTAAATGTTCATCTCTTCTTAGTGTATCATCATGTACATTCACATGAAAAGATTTCGATATGAATTGATTTTTTTATGCTAATGATGTTGTGTCCATTCAATTATGATCAGGAGGAGCAAATGTATCTTTCAGTATTGAATTTGTGAATACAAAGGAATAAGCGAAAATGCCCAAGAAAAAAACTTGTATGTGAAATGAGCATCCTGTACTGTTAGCAATATCAGAAATCATCGTTGTCACTGTCAAATTCATCTTCATATTCGCCTGCCTCTGTGCCGTCTCCTACACTGTCTGCCCTTGACCTTACTGTAGAATGACCTAAACTCGACTCTGAAATGAGCAACAATATAACCATTCTATCACGTGCATACCCGGTAGGTTGTTTTTAGAAGTATTAAAGTTTTCTCCACAAAAAACACTCCATATACAATATTTCAGTAAAATTTTAACTTTCCATACTTTTACTCAATTCTAATTTTTTCTAATTTCTATGTCAAACACATAAGTGGCTACAGAAATATAATATAAAATCCCATTTCTAAAGACACATGGGGTTTCAATCCTTGTTCAAAGTTGTCATAAACCACAGAATCAAAAACGTAAAAATTCAGAAGCATTGTGACAATCAATTTTATCTTTATCATAGTGAGTGAATTCAAATTGAATTTTGATTGAATTCAAATTGAAGTTTGAATGAATTCAAATTGAATGAATGAATTCAAATTGAATGAATGAATTCAAATTGAATGAATGAATTCAAATTGAATGAATGAATTCAAATTGAATGAATGAATTCAAATTGAATGAATGAATTGAAATTGAATGAATGAATTCAAATTGAACTGAATTTTGGATGAATTCAAATTTTAATTGAATTTTGAATGAATTCATAAAAATAAAGAAAACATGATAACAAACAAATATCTAATTAAAGTCATTCAAAACAAACAAGGAAGACTTACATATGGAATTCTATATGTTCTAAAAGCTATAAAAGGAAATGGATTTTTTTTTTTTTTTGCAGATTCAAAACTTGATTCTGAATGATAATTCAGGTATCTGTCTATATAGTGGTTTTAGAGTAATACAAAGTTAGATTTTGTTAAACTCTGATGAGAAGCTCAATCAATATAAACTTGCTTAATTATTAAAAAAGATAAAATGTAGATATACAACATAAGTTTAAGATATGTTACCTGTTATTTCATCCTCATGGTGAGATTTGACCTTTGACCCTGACTTCCCCGATACGTTTGATTTATGACTTTTGACACTTGCAGGCTTGACGGAAATGTCTGTTTTATGGCTCTTCACACTAGCTTTGGAAACAGAAGCTTTTCCCACAGACTTCTCTGACCTTACAGAAGCTTTCTCAAGGTTATCCGACACCAGTTTGGCCTTGACACTGCCTGATTTTCGTGAAACAATATCTTCTTCATCAGTATCAGGTTTTATTTCTCCAGGACTCTCATAGGATTTTTCCTTTGCTTCCTCCTCTGCCTCGTGTTTAGTAATGCCCATTTGATAATCCTGTAGCGCTTGAGTAGCGGACAGATCCTCTTTCTCTGAATGTATTGTACTGAACATATCGCCCGATGATGTATCCTTGAAGTTATATGTATTCTGAGAATCCATGGTGGATCCGAACTGAGAACCTCTTGTATGATCAAACTTTCCATATTTTCCAACGGCTGTAAATCGTAATTTTGAGGACTCGGTACTGAAGGTAGAATTTTGGGTGGAGTATTCCTCAAGATCTGCCTCCTCATCCTCAGGGATGTTTAACTCATCTCTAACCTGACCCAACATGGAACGCATCCTCTCCTGTAAAACATCATAAAAACATCTTTATATACATAATTATGACAGATGTTTGGGTAAATTATTCAAAGAGATGGATACCATTTTCTACATCCTTCCAACTGAAGCACTTCGATATTGAATTTCTCTAAGCATTAAGATGCCATTAATGAAAGAATATTTATTTTATGGACCAAACTCCAAAGTATCGCACAATATAATTTATACATTCTTGTATGTGTAACAATAAACTACTGTCCTGTTCACTAAATCCAGAGCACCCTGTTTGGGCGATTTATTCCGTCGTCTGAAGAATTTTGCTAAAAATTATTGTTTCCGAGAATTGACCTCCTTTAGTCGTAACTGGAAATTAACTCCAACTTACCCTATCAACTGCCTTCAAACCGCAATATGAAAAAATAAAATGTCTACGGGAAATTCCCATGTTAATTTCAAGCCGCCGCCATATTGTTCTCCGTGTCAACAATAGTAAACAGTGACATCAAAGCCTCCAACGTCACATATTTTCAGCGATTTTACTATAGAAAATCCCCGTAGACTTTTTCCGTCCTATTTCTAACTTAGCTGATGCACAAACAAAACAATGGTATTTTCTGTTACGACTAAAGGAGTACTATAAAATTCATTTCTTTTTAGACGATGAAATTATCATATTTTAGAGAAAACCGGGAAAACAGGGTGCTCTGGAATTAGTGAACAGGACAGTAGTAATGAATTTATCATTTTCATTTACGATTGTACAAATATAGGAATAAAATCATACCATACCTCATTCAATTTCCCTCTTTTCTTAGCAATATGAGTCTCGAAAACTTGACGTAAAACTCTGAAAAATGAATTTTATAATTCATCAATTTCATAATATCTCCTAATCAGTTCAGGTATTTTTCATTGCTTATAGAAACTGTTGTTTTATAATTCAGACAAATTCAGCTCTTACTTTCTTTTTCATATATACATATTGCATTTCTTTTCTGAATTATATTTTTCTGTCTATCATCTTTGAGAATAACAAGACTTCTTCTTGAATTTTATTCTGCTTATTTGCAAATTTAAACAATTTGTTTTAGCATGAGTATGCACATGTAGTATTCTTTGTGAAGACATTTTTGTCAATCTAAAAAAAAACTTTTGCCTATATAAATTCTACCTTAAAGTTTACTGACTACTTGGAAGAATGAGGCTGTACAATGTACGTCTTTGATCGTATCAGGGGCATCAATCGTTTTCAAAATAACATCAGGTTTTGGGTTTTTTTTTAATCATGAATATTTTTTTCATACCTGTTAGTGAACACGCCTCTGTTGAGGACATCCTCTGTCACTTCCTTCATGAATTCTACATATTTCAGTTCTTCCTCCCTGCAATCAATCAGGTTTTACTTTCCCTTAACAAAGATTTCTTTTAAAATTTCTTCGTTTTTAAAAACATTTTCTCCTTATATCATACCAATATGTATAAAACCCTTTCAGACTTTGTATAATGTTGCTTATGTCATACCAAAATATACATAAACCTTTAAAATATTTCTTTTTCTTACTCATAAACTAACATAGCAGCTAAACTTTCAACCCATTTTAGTGTAGCATGATATTATTTTCACAAGACCTTTGAAATTATACTATCTTAAATTCTTTTCAAGTCCTCACACATTCATAGATAATGGAAAGATGTTTTATACAGAAATTCTTCATTTTCCTTCCAGAATCCACTTCTCTATGCATGCACATGTTTAGGTCAGTACTATTCCATTAGAAGCATTGTAATACTGGCTTGGTATTAACATTAAGCAATCTTCCTAGTTAAATTTTTTTTTTCGAAAAATCTCTAAATTTTTTTCATTTTTTAATTACGTGTAGGTGTCATTTAAATCCCACCGCAAAGTGTGAAAATGCAACAGTGTGTTATTTATAGCACATACAATTCATACGATACATACATGTATGACAAGATACAGATTATTAATCTACACAATTTCACACTCAGAAAATACCTGTCTTTCCTCTTTGAGTTAGATGGTTTAGTATTGTCTGAATGTATGCTGAAACAAAGGAGGAAGTTCAAATCCTTGTTATTATAAAGAAGAAATTTGAAAAAAGTTAGGGAAAGTCAGAAAAAAGGGTGCGTTAAGTTTCCAAGTCACAATGTGCAAAAGAGAAAGTAGAAATTAGGGAAATTCCACCTCAGTACATTCCATGTAAGTTCAGTCAAATGTGTCAGATTCCCTTTCCCATTCTGTTAAAAACAATTTTTACAATTGAAAATGTTGTTTGAAATCCTTTCAATTAAATTTTTTTTTAAAGAATTATTTGTGCAATAACACTGGCAACACATAATAACAGGGAATGCGTAAAATTTAAACTCTGCTATTTTTATTTTGTGAAGATTTATATTTTAGCAGAAATAGTGCTGTTAAAAGAATCTTAATTTGCGACTGTGGATATTTCGATATTTATTTTTAATTGATATAGAAAATGTTCAACATATACAATGTGTAATTTATCCCCTTTTCACATGCTTAAAGTTTGTATCAAATAAACAAACATTCAGTACTCCAAGTAGAAGTTTTTATTCACTTTACAGTCAAAATTACAAGTTTGGTGATAACAAAATAGGCAAATGACTTGAAAAGATAAAATAAAACAACAAATACAAGCTTCATGCCTCAAACGAAACAACAGAAAGCAATGACATTAACTATAAAATGAAAAGAAAATTACAAATATATATCAAACAATATGAAAATTGTTAGTTTTACCGGTATTTAAAACTATAAATATTCATATTTGTTCACATTTGAAAACTCATCCTCGGTACCCCGAGGTACGATAGTAAGAGAGTACGATATGACCCAGGGTATTCAGCCAAAGCGCAAATAGCCTGGGGTACCGAGGATGTTGAAAACTATATGATGATAAAATTACAGACAACCTTGACTAAATCCTTTAAGATACCTATAATATCACAGTCCTATATAAAGTATTCTTGAACTAAATCCAAGTTTAACAAACACAATGTATAATGCAAACACGGCTCCAAGATAACACTATTTTTTCACTGTTTTGCAGTCAAATTGTTTAGTAATCAATGCACAGAATTCAAACTTTCCACAAACTTACACCTTCACTAGATGTGGCGATTTTTTGAAAGAACTGAAATAGAATATTTGAAGGAATATCAAGTCTTTGAATGTTGAAAATTTGAAAGGATTCTATCTTCTATAATGTTATTTACTAGGCCACTAGGTCTTTTAAAATTTCTATAGAATTTTACGAATTATTCCAACTTCCATTTACTATTTTGAGTGGTCTTAAAATAACAAGAATTTCTTGAAAATCAATCATTTAACATCTATTTTCTACTTTATTAAATTCTATGTCTAAAATAGTCTAAATTTTTTCAAATTACTATTACTCTAACATCTACATGTATATCTTTTTTTGAGGAGGATTCATTTTATAAATACAATGTATCAAGTACAGTAGTATGGTGTTTTCATTTCGTTTTACAAACTTGCATCACGTATAGCATGCTAATTTGTCAGGTAATTTGGATTTTGTAATGCATCATGCACGGATATAAAGGCTTAAAGGTCCTGTATGGGAATGGCTGTGTACAGATAAAGGGAAATGAAGTAATATGGAATGGGAAGAGGAAGTTTGTAAACATGCATTTCTTCCTTCCTATACTCAATTTTCCTATTGAAAACATTTTTTTGTAAATATAATTTATGACAATGTCAGGATATATCTGTTCCTCCATCAAAGGAACTAAGCACGTCAGAAAAATGTAATACATTTTGTAATGTTAAGTATATGCCAATGACATCTTATGTCATAGTCAGTAGAGCCTTATCCCTTGCTAATTCCTCTAGATTGTACGGAAATGAATTTTTACTGAAAGTTTATGAACTGTCATGGAATGTACTTTAGAGGAAGGTATACTTTTGAAGAAAAAAGAAGAGCTTATAGATTTGAGACAACGGTAACATGCAATGCAAATTATCAAGTAACTTATTTGTGAAACACATAAACAGACTCTTGATAATCTGGTATGAAAATGTGTCTGAAAACATCTAAATTGAAAACACTGACAATGTATATATGTTTGTTTTTTTTTTTTTTTTATTGTTGCTTCTCAGATACCCAAATGTGACCAAAGTTATGACAAAGTCACATGAAAAGCTTTCCAGATTGATTGATCAGCTTTTTAGACCAACTACAGTACAGCTAACAACTCCAACTTTCCTCCCGAGACCAACCACAGTACAGCTTAAAACTGGTTCAACAAATCAGATGTCAACATGCAAATCATTAAAGCTACTTGACTTCAAATGGAGTTCATTAATATCCCAGCACAGAAAACATCTTATTTCAAAGATTCCATTGACCTGGTTACATAATTGCCATGATTGCCAAAAGATATCAGGTGGACTTTCGAGACAATTATATTAAAAACTAAAATAAGGTACCCCCTTCTTCTTTGTAGACAACTCCTAATCATTAAAATTTTGTGGACCAAATAACCAAAGACATGTACATATCAGTCAGATAAAAAGAACGACTTTTAAATAGCAGACAGCAAGCCAAAGCTGCATATGAATATTCAAAGAGAAAGTGCGTGACAATTCAAAGTATACTTTATAGTACACAATACATACATGCAAAAATTTCTCTTGCTCACAACATTGTAAATGTATATAACTGTGTCTCATATTATTTAACTGTTTAATTCTGACCCAGAAATAGAAAGGTGAAATCAGATTTCTAGATTTTTAGGAGAGAGAGAGAGAAATCAGTGATTATCTACCTTAATATCATGCCAGGTTATTATATGGAGAAGGATTGGTATTAAAAGGATTGCAGGATGAAGATTGAGCATAGATTTTATATGGCTATATACATGTAGAGAGGAGGAGTTACTGTTATATGTATTTATAAGGAGTATAGGATTGTCACATGTTTGGTACTTACTCTGTGCTGAGTCGCTGGCTTGTCAGTGTTTTAGTACCAAATGTCCTGTAATAAGATTGGTGATTGATACTCTTGTAATTGAAATAAAGCCTGAATGTATGATAGGAATCCTTAAATTAAAGATGAAAAAAATTAAAACATTATTTTCAAAAATTGTTTCACTACTATATTTTTTTTTTCAGTATTGAATTTAATATAATAAGCTTTATTCCCTCACACAATAGAAAATATGAGGGAATACAAATATGGAGTAAATACATGTACATGTACAAATCACATTGAATTAAGAATTCAAATAAAGAAAATATGAAAATTTCACTGCTGATTACCTGTTTTCAGTTCTACCTAAGGTACCAGTCATAGTTAGATCCCCAGTCTGATTGAAGTCTGTAGATTCCATCATTTCCCCCTCTCTTATCTTGGTCATTCCAGCCTTAAGCTGGTCACTTCTTGACCGGATGTCCGCCTTGGACTTCTGTTCTGCTAGCCAGTTCATATGGTCTTTATCCAAGGAGATATCTAGCCGTGGCACCAGTTGTTCCCTGTCACTATAGCTTGAGAAATCACGGCTCTGTAGGCTCTCAAACATTAGAGTGTCAGTCATTTCTCCCGTTTTATTCAGAGGCGTGGTCATCCTAGGTTTGGTCCTCGGTTTCGGAGTGGGAGAAGCATTCTCAGTTTTCTCATGAGTTTCTGACCTTTCGGTCTGAGATGGGGCCCTTTTCTGGGGAGGAGCTACATAGTATTTTGTGTCACTTAACTTTGATTTTCGATTAGATTTCAGAATTCTTGGAGTGAACGGTTTTTCAGACTCTGTGAACACATGAGATCTTTTTTCCAGCAAGTCTCCATCGTACGTCTTTTTGTTGCCCAAAGAATGTTTGGTAGGTAACATTGTCCTCGACGCTGTACTATAAATAGATCTAGCAGATGAACGTGCAGACTGTGGTCGTTTGGTATTATCAAGTCTAGCAGAGTAATACGGTGACTGGTCAACAGAATTGCCATGCCTGTCCATCTCAGATCCTCCGTAGGTAGCATGGGTACTTGCATTAGCACGAGGTCTTGCGGACTGAGTACCACGTAATGTTGTCCTCATGATTTGCTGGGCTAGTCTTTCTTCTTCATCTTCAGGCTCACCCTGCACATACAGAAAGCAGGCCTTAAGTCATACTATTCATACATTAAAATAAATTGGGGGAAAAAAATCTAATACTGCTTGTCTATTGTTACAAGTATGGACGTCTTTCAATACAAAACAACAAAAGCATTATGTAAATACATGTACTCAGATACATGTAAGTATGAACACCTCATTTTTTAGCATGTTGTAATACTGACAAGAAATACAAAAAAAAAATATTGAACTTCCCAATATCGCCAGTGATATCTTTCATACTAAAGACTTACTTCAACAAATTTAAAGTACAGAAATCCAAATTTGTTTATCAAAACTTCATGAGTGCTTTTTCGGAGTAGTTAAAAGAGTGACACTGCATGTTACATTGTATATAGAAAGGGGTACATGAAGTTCCCTACTCTGTAAATAGAAATAATTCTAGTAGAGGTGTGTGGGTACAGAATTTCCACTGATACTAACCCATTGATTTTCATCCATATAATCTTCCTCGTCCTCCATGTAGGTCATCTGGGAGTACGGACGTACAGGGTAATCTACTGACATGCCCGATACAGGACGTCTGCCTGTCTTCTGGACATAGTTCCTTGTCTTGCGATCTCGCACTGAAATATTGTCAGGCAGAGGCATTAGGTACATGTTCTGGTGTTTTAATTGACTGAAACTTAATTGGTATCAGGGTGAAAAACAATTAAATGTCAAAATCAAAACTTCCAACCTTTGAATTATTTATAAAAATAATTATACATCATGAATTTATTAATTAATATCATACATACTTTCATATTATACCTGTATCACTTTTAAATTATAACCTATACAAAAGAATTTTTGCACAAAGTCTTGAAAGTTCTGAAATGCAAATTTTGTGATTAGATTGTGTCTTTACAAAATGATAATAATCTTACTTTTCTGACTTGTCTGCATACTCTTAGGAGCTCCATTATCTATTGCAGCTGAAAATTTACAGAATTCATTACAAGTCTATAATAGAAAACACACTCATCATCAAACTTGTTTATTTTACTAAGTTTGAAGTTGATGTTTCATCTCAGTACAAATGTACAAATGTATATCTGAACTTGGATGACTGACATCTAAAAAAATTTTTTTTTTAACTTCATCTATTTTACAACGTTTAACAAACAAGTTACACAACTTATATTAATGTCTCACGTTGGCTCAGATGCTAGCGTGAGGGGGTCCAAGGAGCAGGAGGAAACCGGAGTACCCGGAGAAAAACCCCCTGCAGAGGCCTGGGTGGGGGACCACCTACCCTCTCAAATAAGACCCTTCGCCGAATCTGGGATTCAAACCCTGGACTTCAGAGGTGAGAAGCAAGCGCTACCACTGCGCCAACACGGCCTTTATCTACATCTACGTGTATACAGCCTATTGCACAAGTGTTATTACATGTAGTTGGAAAATCTGATTTTCATATATTTGCTGTTCCATGAGTTTTACACGTTTTGTCTTAGTTATTTTTACTAAAGCATGTCTTTTCCACTTACGTTTTGCGTTATTTATTTTTTAAAAATTACGTCTTTTACACTTACGTTTTGCCTTAGTTATTTTACTGTAGTGGTTCTTCATGTGATCCAAAACCAAATACTGAGTAGTCAGTTTACTGGATGTAGGTGCCAGTGCTGAAAATAGAGGAGAAAATGTGGAATTATCACAATTGGCAGTTCATAAAAATGATTTCTTCATTTTCTGATGCAAAGACTTTAAATACTTCACATACCTGGTAACAAAAAATACAACAAGAGGATCTTCAAATATTACATGCATAAGAAACTCGTATCATCAAACAAATTGAATTAATTTCACATCAATGAATTAAGTCCTTGAAAACTAAACTTTGAGCTTTTGTCTTCACAGCAGCAAAGACTTTGTGTGGTTCATTACCATCCTATATGCAAAGAGTGATTGAATCTCTTTGTGTATTTAAAAAAATTCACCATTTTAAAGATACACAGTAATTAAAAAAGCTAATTTCAATGATTTTTAAGACTAAAATCATTCATGCATATCCTATACTCATATTAGGACACGTATTTAGTTGAGACTTGATGTGTTCTTTAATGTACAAATGTTGCCATGTTTCCTGTCATACAAGTAATAACCAAACCTGAAATTTGAAAGCGAATTTTGAAACCCTTTGAATAAATCTAACATTGGAATACTGTAAAATTGTTTACTTACGACCACTTCTCAATCCTAGCTGACCCTTCATGTTTTGCATTTTCTCTGAACCTGGAAGATAACAATAAGAAATAAACATGATTGAAATTCTTTTTAATCCTGATGAAATAACTACATTTGTATTTAAATGAATCTGAGTTATTCTAAATTCAAAGATACAAATATAATGTGCTACCTGTATTCTCAATTTTTGTTTTTCTTTTCATATATGAAAATTTCTCCAAGTACAATATATCTATTTTTAATTAAATTTAAATTAAAACAAGCACTTGCTCATTATCACTATATAAAAAAAATTTCAAACAAATGCTGCATCCTATAGCGAAGAAAAAATAGCACATAAAACATGAGTACTGCAAATTGCGCGAAGTGAATAATCACCCTTAAAAAAGACTACATGTCTTTTAGGACAGTGACTTTGACATTTGACTCATTTGATAGAATTCTTTCTTTTGCCATGAATGATAATCTTTTGAGGCAAGTTTAAAAATCCCTAAAGTCATCAACCAAGCTAAGGAAGAAAATGTATAAAAAGAGTGTTGTATCATGATATACATTTAGTATACTGTAGATGATAGCTAATATAAGTATCATGAAGATAGTCTTTATCATGTTTATATCATACATGTAAAGGATCTGAAGTAGATATGAATAGGAGATGTATGAGGTTAATTTCAAGTAAAGTGAAGAATATATTGTCAAACTTAAGTCTGTACAGTTGTTTGAATCAGTTCCATTGTTTTGTTACTCCTAAAACACTCAATCACAGAGTTTCATTCTCTAATATTTTCTTATATCAGAAGCCAATCACACACAATTCTCCGCATGATTGCTGCACATCAGTATGCAGATGACCGATGACCTTTAAGCAAACATAATCACTAGCAACAACACAATGCTCAATGAAATTTATCAAGTCAGAGCAAAAGCATTCTCCATTACTGATTACATGTAGGGTCGAAACATCCTTGCAAATGGGTCAGGGATAAATCAACGCTGCAGAATTGAAAGGTTGTAAGTGCAATTTGCAAATTTTTCAGGAGAGAGATGAAACTGTTTTACATTGCTATCTTGCAATCCAAGAGAAAAAAGAAACTATGAAAACTTTGCATTTGGGTATATAAACAAAAGGCAACATGTTTTTCCACAAAAATTTCAATATAAATACAAAAACTCACTCAATATATCACATTAAACCTTTATTAGAATCATACTCATGAAACTGGGGTTTTTTGTCTATTATTTCCTTTATAAGACATTGGGATATGAAAGGTCATAACTAACACTTATGACCATTTAGAGTTAAAATTTAGGCAAATTATGGGTCATATCTGACACATACATGACATGACCTTTCATAAGTAGGTTCTTCAATCCGTTACCATTGTTACTGACGGGATATCATTATGAAACTTCACATGAAGATGGGAAATTGCATGACCTATGATATATGTTCATAGCAAAAAGTCAAAAAGGTTGTATGTATTACTTCCAACCTTTCTATTCTACAGCGTTGAAATGCTGAAATAATGCGAGTGTAAAAAGTCTGCAGTGAGTAAGTAAAATGGCGATACTATAATGCAGCTCACTAATAATCAGAAACTGTATAAATGAGATTTTTTAAAGGATTTGAATAAAATTGATGCCATTTAACACATGTTGAACTCACTTAGTCGTAACTTTTGGTACAAGTTAACGGTATACATGTATGATCATGATGATTACAGAATCTATATCTTATGTTGAATATTGCAACTAACAATATACATCTTGAGATGTACATTAAGGGGTTTTACTGTTGTTAATATAGATATGAGTTTTCATCAGACTGATCTATCTTTAATCAGCAAATCCAATAAAACTGTCAGTCTTCAGGACCTCTGTAACTTATACCAGCAGAAGTAGACATAGTGATTTCTATTCAGTGTTCCAGCTAGAAAACAAAAAGGGCAGGGCGCCAGGTAGGGCACTTCTGCGTGCGATGGGCCAAAGAGGGCACATCATGCACACGCGGAGGGCATGGGTTGGCACATTTATAGGCGTGCGGTAAGCAAGGGAGGGCACATTTTTACATTATGTAGTCAAAGTAGAAAATATTTTACAAGACATAAGGTTTTTTTGCAGATAAGGCACTTTATTTCTTTTGCAGTACATCTTCAATAACCAAATTAAAGTACAAACATAATCAAAATTTCACACGTTTTATTGTTTCAGTCTGTAATACATGTACTTGCTATGCACTGTTGCCTGAGACTACTTATAGTGACCGTTTACAGAAGCATAAATGTAATGATGCAACTATTCTGTCATCCCCTGTACACTGTACAACGAGACCAGCGACCTTTGATTTCCGTTTTTTAAAATTCCTCTTTTGTGTTACCAGTTTTTGGAGACTGCGGTAGTCATCTGCGTAACAATGTATATGCGTCTATGTATATTCTTAATTCCTTTCCCGTACTTATCTGTTTACGGTCATGATTATTTTGTGTATTGAATATCTTGAAAGTATTGACGCTGATAGACCGTGAATTACGTCGGTACGTGTTTTGTGAGAGCAATTTCCGCGGTCAAAAAGAGACACTGGTTCTACACGTATTTAGCATGTTTCGTGCATTAAAAAATAAGTAAATAAAAATAGATCAAGAAGACGATAGATAAACTTATCGTCGATTTCTAAACGGACCCACGCGAATACTCGTATATAATAATTGTCCGTTTAAGCTTGGGAACTTTAGTTTTGAGACGGAAAGCATAGATACAATGTACGTGTAAAATGTCATCATAATCATAAACCAGACTTGTCAGAATGACAACATAGCTCGCCGGTGGCAACCATATGTAAATTGCAACAACAACAATAAAAAAGGTCTTATCATAAGGAACGCACATGTGAAATATCAAAGCCCTATCACTTACCAATCAAAAAATATGGCCAACCTTAAAGTTTTTCAAAAGTAGGTCAATCATCTCCAAGGTCAAGGTCACAAGGTCAAAAATTTTGGTATCCATGGAAACGTCTTGTCACAAGGAATACACATGTGAAATATCAAAGCCCTATCACTTACCATTCAAAAAATATGGCCAAGGTTAAAGTTTTTCAAAAGTAGGTCAATCATCTCCAAGGTCAAGGTCACAAGGTCAAAAATTTTGGTATCCATGGAAACGTCTTGTCACAAGGAATACACATGTGAAATATCAAAGCCCTATCACTTACCATTCAAAAAATATGGCCATGGTTAAAGTTTTTCAAAAGTAGGTCAATCTCCAAGGTCAAGGTCACAAGGTCAAAAATTTTGGTATCCATGGAAACGTCTTGTCACAAGGAATACACATGTGAAATATCAAAGCCCTATCACTTACCATTCAAAAAATATGGCCAAGGTTAAAGTTTTTCAAAAGTAGGTCAATCTCCAAGGTCAAGGTCACAAGGTCAAAAATTTTGGTATCCATGGAAACGTCTTGTCACAAGGAATACACATGTGAAATATCAAAGCCCTATCACTTACCATTCAAAAAATATGGCCAAGGTCAAAGTTTTTCAAAAGTAGGTCAATCTCCAAGGTCAAGGTCACAAGGTCAAAAATTTTGGTATCCATGGAAAGGTCTTGTCACAAGGAATGCACATGTGAAATATCAAAGCCCAATCTGTATTGGTTTAAAAGTTATAAGCAAGGTTAAAGTTTTTGTGCACGCGCACGCAGACGCAGACGCCAACGCCGACACCGGGGGTATGACAATAGCTCTCCGGACATTCGTCCCGGCGAGCTAAAAAAACAGTGTAAATTCATCAAGGTGGAGTCATGTGTATTTATGTCGCGAGCCGTTGTTAACGAATATGTATTGGCGCAACTTAACAATGAAGTTATAGATTGCTTTGCTATTTTTGACTTTTCATTCTCAATCTTTGCTAACGTTTTCTGGAAGCCATGCTGTTAGTTGTTGTGCACTGTGCGTTCAACTTTGAAAACATCAAAATATGAAGTGAAATTTTTTTTTAGAAATAAATCTCTCGTGCGATCGATAAAACCTATCTTCCAGTTGTACAAGTATACCTGCGTATTCAATCAAAACATCTTAATTCGGCAGTCGTTTGTACTACTCGTAAAGGTGCTAAATGGTTGTACAAACAATTCAATTAAGCAAAGTACATATTTAAGACGGTAATGCATTAATTACCGCAAACGGACAACATAATCGAAACTTGAAGGGCGGATCAAGAAGGACAACAAGAGGAAAACGGGAGGGCATCAAGGGCGCAACAATATAGGGCATCAAGGGCGCAACAAAAGGGCATCAAGGGCGCAAGGGAGGGCATCAAGGGCGCGAGGAAGGGCATCAAGGGCGCGGCGCCCTTCTATTTTGGCCTAGCGGGAACACTGCAATTGAATGACATATTAGAGTAGTTAAAATTGTGTTTACACCATGCAGACATCACTAATATACATCCAGTATAGCACAGTTTGGTTTGTCAAAGCAAAATGGAATGAAGTGTGAAGGATTTTTTCATCTACCATTTCTTTGAACAGCTTAAGCTTTTATCATTGTTCTGTCATTATGCTATGCATTACAAAATAGAGATTTGACACTTGAGGAGGATTTCATGCCCAGACATGCAGTCCAGATACCGAAGCAAGCGTTTACACATAACGACGAATGCAAGTACTGACTTACTCCCTGTAGAATATGGAGATAATTAGTTGCTAGCTATATCTGTAAGTTTCACCTGATGGTCCTTTCTGAACACCCATATTTTTTGTGAGAAACCACCGACTATTCGATCACCATCTTTGTTTCCATAAACTTTGAAGCGCCACAAGGGCCGTAACTCTTAGGCACACAAATAAAGAAAAGAACCGAAACGTATATCTTTTCCCCGGATTTAAAAAAAATAAAGGAAGAAATTCCTACTCCATGTAGTTTGTATCAGCGCATTAATGTGAAAAAGCATTTGCTGTTGAATTTGCATCCAAAACAAAACACAAGGAAATATTATACTTTCTGGCACGGAACACAACGCATGCATTGTCCATTTTCAATTTTTGTGTTCTAAAATCTAAACTCTACGGTTTACATTATATGAAGTATGCTGCCATTTATAGGTTGACAAATGCAAGTCAGAGTAGCTGTCATGACCTGTTCTGTACAGAAGTTAATGCATAAATGTCACAATTGTTATTCTTGAAAATTGCCTATACATTCAAATATTGAAGTGTTTCATTTTTGCAGATTACATTTGATTTGTAGTGCATATGTTTCTAATTTTTTGTCTTAAAAAATCATATTTGGTTCAACTGGTATGCGAAAAAGTGTTGAAGTACTGTAACAAGAAACACTGGATTTACTTTGCAAAAAAAAAAAATACATGACCAGGATACACTGAACCGACCTTGACCTTTGATCTAACCAATATAAATTATTCAACCCGAACCATTTTCTTTCAATAATAACAAGACAACAAGAGTCCATCCACATTACATTAAAGTTATGACATAGAATGAGGCAGTAAAGCTTGTAACATATTTGTTTGTACAAATAAAGTTTGACTTTGAACTCAAAATAAAGAGAAGCCTTTCTAATATCTAGAACACATTGATGTTGACCTTGTAGTTGATCGTCTTGCAGTTGGCCTTGACCGTGAAATTGACATTGACCTTGACCCACAGTGGGTGTTACGTCTCATAGTGCTTGGCAATCACTGCAAGTCTGATAAGTGTAATGTACATAAGGATTTGAAGTTAAAGCCATTCACGTGAAAATGTGGCTGCAAAATAGATGGAAAGAGACAGACAGACGAGTCCCGGAAAAAATTACCCTTACATGTCGCCCTTACATTTCAGGGGATACATCATGTTAATTGTTACGGATTTATCCAAATCCTGAAAATGACAGAATTTCATCAGTCACATACAGACGATTCCTTATAACTAAGGAATTGACAGAAAACTCCAACATACTGATCTATTATCACAGTCGTTTATTTAAGTACAACAGTTGTGCAAGAATTCATATTATATCTAAGTATAAAATAGAAAACAACCAAAATTTATACTTCTTAATGTTCCAGAACACATTGATTTTCATGGCTTAGAAATGCAATGTATGACAAAGAAGCAAAACTGTCTTAACTTGATACTTTGTCTTTTGTTACTTTGAAGAAGTGAGAAGCATGTCAGATTCAGAAACACATCAACAAAAAGGTTTTATAAAAAATACAAAACTGAAATGTAAACCCCTATCATTTTGATACCATTCAAAAGTTATGCATATGATTGAAGTTTTTTTTAAACGAATATCAAATGACAAGGTGAAGGTCACAAGGCAAAAACTTGATCTTGCTTCTATTAAAAAATAAATTTGAAAAATGTATGCCTCAGGTTGAAATCAAACAGAATGCAAAGCATTAAAAAACAAAGGTAATGAATGAAAAACATTGATATCACAAGAGATGAACTGTCATGAGAACAATATGAGGATCAACCATTGTCCAAAAGTTCTGTGCAAGTTTAAGACATACAGAAAGACAGACATGCCAAAAATAATATGCTCTGATCTATGATAGAGGGATATAAAAAGGCCAAGGATAAGTATCGTATACATATACTGGTAAAATACAATGTAAATAACAAAAGAAGTTTGCATTAAAATTTGTTCTGTACAATATCTCCACATACATTGTGTACATGTACGTACATACCTCTGCCAAAATCAGAGACTAACTATTGCACACATTCATCAACACTTAAATAATGAATGAAATGACACTATGATACTAATGGGTATTAATCTACATGTAAGTATATGTACATCTTCTTAAAATACAAATAATGTACAACCCATGTTGTTGTCATGGCAATGTTTTGTTGACATGTTGTCATGGTGATATCATATCCTGGTAACCTGAGTGTCCATGTGAATATGTCCCTCTCCCTCGTCATCCTCTGGGTAGGGTCGTTGGGTAGCCCCCTCACTACCTGATGCCACTATCCTCTGTGCTCCACCAGGAAGGGGTAGGGTTTGCTCAGTACCTATATATTGAGAAGAAACAGAGAAAGTAAAGTGCTATCAGATCTTTTAAACAAAACAAGCTAATGTCCCCGTATTTTCGCAAAAGAGAAGGGCAATTACTGTGACAAGGTCAAAGTGTAAGGTCAAGGTTACTTGGTAAAATGACTTGGAACCAGACAGTGGTATTTGTTGTGTTGAATGTGTACAACCTATCCCTTAGAATTCGCCTATCGCCAATTCTCAGATAAGCTCTGCCTATATTACCATATACACTGTATCCCGCTAGCTCAGACAAAAACCAGCTATGGCGGATATAAACAGTGTATGTTCTATGGGAAAATCGGCAACAAAATATGCCATTTCAACCTATATTTCAATGAAATATATCATGTGTAAAGTACTTTATCTCTAAAATCAAGACAACAAAAGTATAATTATTTGTGAAAGTTATTTCGAGGGCGTCAAACACATAGTTTCAAGATGCGAAATGAAGAGTCCAGTAAAAAATAAAACACTCTAGGCGGGTACATTTTTTTTCAAAAGGTGTGTGTGCATTTATTTTTTTATATCGCATGAATATATATCATAACGCAATTGTCTTATTTATGGGTGGGGGGTGGTCATTTATAATACTAGTATTTGATGTTAAGATTTAAATTGGGAGTGTAAAAACCTGAAAATTTAAGAAAGTAAGTATTAAGGATAACTGATAACATAAAATAAAAGGAAAAACAGAAAGCTATATGAACCGGATTAAAAAAAATATTCATTTATTTTTTTTTTCTGAATTCTAGGGAATGACAAGTTCAAATGTTTTAAGCATAATTCAAAACAGCAAATCCTAAGTTTTTTTCTTTACCTCTAAACCTTCATTTCTTTTTTATTCCCTTGGCGTCAACATCATTTTAGGCTTATGATATCTTTGATCATTCTCTCTTAATTTTTTTAGGGTACAACTGGAGGAGGGGGTGGGACAACCCCCTCTCCATCTGGCTGGATTCTCCTATATGGATTATGCTATTGAAATGATTCTTTTTAATTTTACATAACGAATATTTCAAAATTATAGTATGAAATCAATAAATAAATGTCAAGACAATATCAATATGATTTCACCTAAGGCAAATCAAATGATAACATTCATTCATAAAAATGCCCCTCCCCTTCTTTTGCCGTCAAGAACGACTTTTATACAGCTTGTAATGGGTTTAGGTATATATTTATGTTTGTACATAAAAGTTAAAATTCTCAAAATCAGGTTTTTACGAGACGCGCAAATAATATATTTGATCAACTGTATACACAAATCATGTATTTCGTATTATTAGCTGATGACTGTTTATTTTTGTCTATTTTAAGTACTTTTATCTGTTTATGCATTTGATCTAAGAAAAATATTATCCGGATATCTATCATCATTACTACTATTTGTATTATGTGCACATCTTTTAACCGTTTTGATAAATCAAGAAAATGATGTAAAATTGTGTGCTAAATGCTAATGTTATCTTACATTTCTATACTAAAGTTATGCAGATAACACGTTAGTTTGTCTGAGCTCCCAGCACGTGCAGGGCAGCGGCTATTATTAGCATGCCTGTAACGATATCATTGGTATTGCGGCAGCAGGGGGAGGAGTTGGCGATAGGTGAATTTATGAGAATCTTCTTTCAGAGCCTTTTAACCTGGCAGACAGACTGTCAGTAAGAGAATGTTACAATTAATGTAGATATGGAACTACAACATTGCCTGATTACTCAAGACAAAATAGCAACGCTAATGCTACAAAATGCCTGTCTAGATTTTTTACGATATCAGTTAAGTAAAAAAAGCTGTGTGGTTTATTCCATTTTTAAAGCAAGCACATAAGATTTTTAATAAATTTAGAAAATGTTCTCTTCAAAAAAGCTATATCTAGTCATAAAGGCCTTGACCTTACATCTGACCTTGAAAATCAAAACAGATTCTTCCACTTGTTACAGAAATGAAAAGTTTTAATCCAAAGGCTCTGGCCTCTACTTTGCATACAGCACAAACAAATAACTTTATATAACCCCCCTCCCTTGATGCATAACTTCTCGATTACATTGCAAATGATACAATAACCAGTAATACATGTATATGTGAAAGAACATGCTTTTATCTTAAAGTATTCAAAGTTTAATGAGTTTTAAAATATTTTCTCCAATAAAAGCTAGTTTTAGCTCAAAATGACCTTGACCTTTGAGTTTGAAAATCTATAGGGTTCTTCCTCTTATAATAGGCAATCTACAAGGTATATTTGAATTTCCTAGGGATGAAGGTTGAGACCGTATCATGCCCACAAGGCACAAGGACAGACAGACAGACAGACAGACAGACAGACAGCAACATACTATAGTATGTCCTGTCTTATGACAGATGCATAAAAACAATATAAAGCCACAAGCCTACCTTGGTACTGTATTTGAGGCCCTGGAGGTACAAGAAGCACAGATTGGGCAGGACTGACACACGGGGTAGAGGATCGGGATGATAAATCACACTGATCTAACAACCTCACAAGTTCTTTGGCTGTAGGACCCCCAGCTGTTACTGCTGTATAATGTAATAGAAATGTAATAGAAAATGAATTCTGCATTTTCATCATTATTAACATTTATATGTATTTTTGGTGACTCACACATGTGTATTGAGCTTTACTCAAAGAACGCTTTCCTAGTTATACACCAATTATGATATGTTGGAAACAATACCTTTGTTCACTACAGTTAAGGAAACAGATAGATCTACAGTATAGATGTACAACTTAAGAAAACGAATTTGATTTTCTTCACTTTATCTAAAATATAATTATATCAAATAATATCATCTTTGAAATTTATATTATGACTAACCTTGACTTTGTTCTTTGTTCATCATGTCTATGGCTGTGGTCAGATCCCACATCTACAAAAAATATAAATTGTACAGCTTTGTAGATATTCAAGTGATTACATACTGTCTAAAATCGACCATAAATTGAAGTAAAGGAGGCAAAATACATACATGTATACTCATATGCTCCGAAATATCACAAGTATTTTTCTTCCATTTGATTTTTTCAGATACAGTGGTCCCTCTATATGTGACCACTCCTGCCAAAGACCACTCCCCTTATGTGACCATAATTCTTTAGCATTAGCATTTTTCAACGTTAAAATACCTCCTATAAGAGACCACCTTCCTTACCCGACCAAAGACCGCTTTTTTCTACCCCAAATGTATCAACATACATGTATAAGAAAATTCACTCCCAGGAGCAACCATGCATGTACATGTACATGTATGTTTACATAGTTTAATTAATATCTCTTTAATCCTCCAACTTTAATTACTCCAAGTAAATTGACTAATTAGCAGTTACTACCAGGCAAACAAGTAAAAAACAGGCACTTAATTAGTGTTTAAGTTTATTGACTTCAAGCTGTAATATTTGTCCTCTCTTCAGTAAGTAGTACTTTAGATTTTTTGTTAGTAACAAAATCTAAGTTTTTTAATCATGTAATTAGATGAATGTCATAGATTAAATATTTTATATTCATCTTTTAAATTTCTTCATTCTGAATTGGCAGGTAGTCAATCTATAGACTCAACTATCAGTAAATGCAATATAGTAGCGGATAGTTATTCTTGTTCATAATAAAAAGAATCAATAGATGTAAACATGCAATATAGTAGCGGATAGTTATTCTTGTTCATAATAAAAAGAATCAATAGATGTAAACAAATTGTACTGTCAGATAGACTGCTCAAACTCAAAATCTCCCCAAGAAAGACCACCTCCATGATAAGACCACAAATCCACTGCATTTGGGGTGGTCTTATAAAGGAGGGACCACTGTACAATGACGCCTTGTGCAATCATTATCACGAAGGAAAACTCAAGAGCACCTGATGGATTATAATGAAAATCAGAAGATTTGCCTACTTTATGACTTAGAATGGTTAAGAAAGTAAAGTATGACAGAATCAAGAAATGTGCAACAGTGAACTTGCTAGCAGACTCATAATTATGTCATTTACATGTATGATGTACATGTAATACATGTAATAGGCTCATCAATACATTGTATGACAGGCCATTGAATCTACCAGTAGAAGTTGCAATTCTGTGATCCACTAAGAACTATAAATACACAAGTATTTGAATGAAGATGAAGAATTGATATACTGTAAACATGAAAATTTTCCCATGGGGGTAATTTTCACACTTTTCGCGATTGTATTATTATCGTGAAAATAACCACAGCATGAAAATTACACCTACACCACTATAAAGAGACTGAAAAGAATATTCCCTATTTCGCCAAAATTACCCCCATGCCTACTGTTGCAGGGGTCTTTTCACATAAATTTCCTCCAGCGAAAATAACCATGTTTACAGTAACTTGATGTGTTTCTCAAGACTGTGTGTGTACGTACCTGTATAGATCCATTGGAATGCCCTGTAAAGAGATAACGTCTCGGCCGAGAGCCCATTCTATTTGATCCTTCACATTCGTGGACGCAGAAAGCATTTATACTGCTACAGTCTACCGACGTAATCACACATACTCTGAAAGTAAGCAAGGTTAATTGTACATGTAAATGCATTGGTAAATAAATCATAATTCCTAGTTTATTACAAACCATTTTTCAAATGCTTATCCTTAAGTAGGAAAAATAAATCATGACAGTTTTAAATGTTGTTATAATCAGTTTGCTCTTCTCAGAAATGGAAAAACTGGATAAAATGAAATACCTTTCTCCATTACCACTTAACAAAGAACTAATCATATTCACTTTATGAGTACTGACCTTTGACCATTTGAGGACAGACGTACAAATAGTCTGTCTGTCTCAGGTACTACTTTCTGAATGAAAACTTGTTGATCATCTTGTTCACCAAAGGGACCTACAATCAAAGAAACAATAAAATTAAGTCATCTACAGATGGCTTTGTACACGTTAGGATGACAGAAAATATTTGTATTAGCGAGTAAAACTTTCATCTAATTAATAAATAATTATGTTCTTGAATCAGACTTAATACATCAATACCCTGATGCTGTGCTTTTTTGGCGACACTTCAACAGACTTTTACTCTGTAAAATCAGGATTTATCTGCTGCAAACATGACATCAGATGCAAGCTATTCCCATTCTGATGTAATCTTTTTTTTTTGTGAACAAAGGGAAAAATACAATGTATGATGTTAGCAACACTGTCGGTGAGATTGTTCTTGTTTTAGTGCTGTACTCTAGGAGCAGACAACCAATGAAAGTCAACATTATTACTACATCGCACAAGAATGTTCTACAGTCCCACCTGTGTTAACGGACACCTTTATATACCGGACAACTGTACATAACGGACAATTTCAGTTCCCCCCAACGTTTTTTGTGTTATAAATGTCTTTTGTATAGCGGACACCTCCGTTCTCCGGACAACGGACACCCTTCTGGGGTGTGTTCCCATTTCGCCTTAACTGAGAATTTTAGGTAGAAAAAATATTCCCATTTCGCCTTAGTGGATTTTCGTGACTGCCGTTAAGGCGAAATGGGAACTTGTAAAAACACTTCAATTATCGATATTTAGTTGAATGAACAATGAATTTGAATCTATCATTAATAGCAAGTATTAGCTTTCCAAATAAGGATGGCCGATATCAACTTTTTTTTTTCATTTTCCAACATTTTGATGAAGATTTTTTTCCAATATCTCTTCATTTCATTCCTTATTCTTTCAGTTCCATTCCCTATTCTTTTCGTTTCATAACCATGATAACGGACAAAAAGTTGTACTCTCACACCACAATTTATCACGCTTCTTGATTGCTTGATATCCCACCCACTCTGCTACGTCTTTCGGAACATTTTTGGACATAACAATTTTCATACTTTTAGGTCGTATTACATTGTTTAGACTTAGGATCACTGACAAGGGTTTAGTACCCGAAACGTGCATGTCTGGTCCATGCTGTAAATTTATCAGGTTTTAAATGATGCTATTGAATTCAAAGACGTTTAACATACTATGGGCTATGTATCTAACATATAGTACATCAAACAACCGGGAAGCGCGATAAATCCCTGTAAGACAGACGGACTGGTTCATAGATGGATAGAGTGGAAACTGCAGCATCTGGCTCTGTCAGAAGGGGAATAATAAAACTTTTATACAGTAATATTGCCAGGGCACTCGATTGTCAAAATTGGGTCGAAATTCAGATGAATCCCCCATCTACGTGTTTTGAATAAAAAAATCCCCATCATACTCAGTTCCGTTGCTCACGTCAAACCATAAAATCCCACAAAATTACGCTAGAAAATGACTCAATTTATGTTTGGGGAGAGGGACTTTCATGTACGTGTCTATTTTTTCATGGCAATGGGGGAGAGGGATTTTTCAGTGTGTAACGGGGTGGATGGATAAAAATCGGGGAAAGAGTTTATTCATTTTTCCATTCCAGGGAAGGGCGCATCTGGATCATTTTATTGAAGAATGTTTGTGACGATTTTAACTCTTTTGACACAATTCAATACACGAAGCACATCTTAATAGAGAAGTTGGAAAACAAACTCTTTTGACATAATTCAATACACGAAGCACAGCTTAATAGAGAAGTTTGAAAACAAATAAAATGCAATAAAAAACCAGGGACCTTATGACTTGCGCATTTTTGTGAACCACCATAATTGTATTGGGGCGCTAAGTCTGCTTTTCTGATCTGCCTAGTGGAAGGGATTGGTATTGGTACAGTCTTTCCGCGTTCTGTGTGTAGCGGAGAGACTGTTGGAAGCTGACTTCTGCGGGTCCCATCATATCGCGGAGTTTGGCTATCTCCGCCATGTACATATATGGATGAAACAGTAGACAGCATCTCCACCCTGACTCTGGATCGGATCTTGATTGCTTTCATTCCGTTGACTGTTTCTTTATTCTTTAATTTTCATATGAATATATTGGGGAAGGGGGGGGGGTTAAATATGCAAATTATTGATTGTTAATTTATCATCCAAAATTTTTTTGCGGAAAAATATTGATGGAAAAATAAGAAAAAAATTAGATTAAAAGACGATTTGCAGTTAAAAGGTAAGAAACGTGTTGAATAAAGTACTAAATTGATGCCAATTAAGATTTAATTACAATATAATTGCACCACCCTGGTTCCCATTTCGCCTTACTAAAATTCCCATTTCGCCTTAGTACTTTTTTACATATAATTTACCTGAAAACCACAGTTAAGGCGAAATGGGAACAAACCCCCTTCTGGTACCCCAATCGGTGTTAATAACCTCCTATAACGGACATAATTATCTCGGTTCCGCCTCTGATAACGCACAATGCCTTTGTAAAATCCTTCGATCCGCGTCCTTTTCTATCGTGGCTTCACAAATTAATGGTAATTAGGGGACGGGTTATTAGTGGCCATTTTATGTTTACCTGTGTATACATTAATTAAAACAAGAACGTATAAACAGAGGCTTTGACGCTTGATGAAGGGTGTAATATTGGAAAATCGCAAGAGTACAAGAGCCTTGTATTCGTTTCAGAATAGAAAGTTTAAATCCCGACTTCATTTATTGTATAGCTACTGACCACAGGCCGGCACGCGTCGCGGACAATTTAACGATCGATATTTTACAATGAGTTCGACATACTCTTTTCTCTCTCCGTCTTTTTATAAATGTAAACAGCATATGTATACTAATAATTATGCTGAACATCAGGAATTTATTGTAATATTTCAGATTCGATTGATAATGGCGTTCATGATTTTAGAGGTATTCACGGACCGCCGACACGCGACAAATGTCTGTTTAATCCTTACATCAACGTTATCCGTAAATGTAAGGATTTAAACTTACGTTTTATCAACAACGTTTTATGTACCCGAGTACATACATGTAATTCGATCAACTAGCGGTTTAATGTGAAACAATCTAGCCTTGGCTTCCGTATACACGCTTTACGCTGACCTGCTCACGGGCCCTCCTGAAGAAGTGAGGGGTCTTTAAACATGTAAATCGCGGGGATTTCGATATGCAAGATGAGAAACCGCAATACATTCCAAACCTTGTACTTGACATGGTGCTTGCGTACTTATTTATCATGAATTATGTCTCCCCTTTCTCATAAACTGAATGGGAGGAAAGTGGCATTTTAAACTTTATTTCCCAGTTAACTTAGGGAAACACTCTCTTACGTAAAAAAATGTTTGCAAAACTTGATGCTTTACTTATATTGCAAGAGTACTCTTGATAAAAAATATACTACCTTCCTTAATTTCCTATTTTTGTAGTCTCAATTATCTGAGAAACATGTATTTAATTCTACACGACCCAATTACATGTATTAGTACATGTATTTTGTTTTATTATCAATTTACCTTGTAAAATTACTTATCAAAAATTGAAGGAAATTATTGCAAACTGTATATCAAACTGAACCTCTGCATAAAGGACACCTCTCTATAAAGGACAATATTTGATTTTCCCCGAGCCGTCCGTTATAGACATGTTAGACTGTATTTTTATATTTTGGTTCTAATATACTATGAAATGAATGCTGGCATCAACAAGAATAAAGAATTATCTCACCAAAGTCATTCCCTGCGGAGTAGCTGATCTGGGGATCTACATCATCCAAGGCTACAATCTTAAAGGATGCTAAAGGGGTGGATCCAGGTTGAGTTGAAATCATACCACGGAATCTGGTAACACTCCAGGTTCTTACATGATTGTACTCACTGCACACTGGAAACGAAAGACATGGAATAAACAAGTATAACCTAAATCATCAACTTGCTGCTCCTATACTTTTTCTAACACAACCCAGCATAAACTGGAAACTGACATACTAGTATAATTACTTATTGGCATGCTTTACTTATTTCCATAACAATCTATGAGAGTTGAGTCAACAGTTTTAACAGTATACTGTAAACATGGTTATTTTTGTGGGGGGAAAATTTCGCGGTTATAACATCAAGACGTTATGAGTGGGGGAAATATTCCCGATAAAAATGTCTTTTCTGTTGTAAGAATGCAGCGGGGATATTTTCAAGTGGGGGTAATTTTTGCAACGTCATTTGATTCGTGAAAAATGTGAAAATTATCTTCACGCAAAAATTTCCATGTTTACAGTAACTGCCCTAAAATATATATCCCACTAAGATTAGTACTCACATAGTATATTAATACTGTACAGCTGTTACTTTGTTACTCAAAGATTTTGGAAAAAAAGTGAAAGTACAACTACATGTATATATATGAAGACCAAATACTCTGAAATAAAATTTCTCATGAAATTTATCAGTTTCGTCTTGACACGTTTATCTAGGTCTTTCAAATACTTCATTCAATCTTGTACATTTTACCTTACCTGACACAAGATGTTTCTCTGACAACATCACCTTGGTAACAGGGCTGCGATGAACTGTGAAGGTCTGAAATAGCTGTGGACCGTGACCAACCGTCTCGGGATGCTGAACTATAACTCTTACAGTCCCGGAGCTTGTGCCATATGCTATCTCAATCCAATTACCACTCAAACCTGATAATGTTGAATAAATTTCCATATCACATAATAATAGATACACATTCTGTTTGGTGCACAAGTTATGATCTCTTCACTTTTGATATACAAAATGTAGAATTAGGAACACACTTTTGTAACAACAGTAGAAAGGCCTCAAGGAAAAAAATTGCTTTGGACGAACAAACAAGCCTGTTGGACATAAATAATGTTTTGTAATGTAGCGTAAAAAAATACTGAAAATGACCATACAGGAAAGAGTAAGAAAAATATCTAATTGAAAGTATGAAATTGTTGGGGTTTTTTTATGGGAAAGAGTAAGAAAATTTGCATGTTCAGTAAGATAGAAATTCAACAGTTTCATTGTAGATGCATAGGTAGTTTTAATTTGCTCATATTCACCGTGGCGTATCACGTGATGTGCATATAATCTCTTACAAGGGAATCCCCTTCGATTAAACAAGGTAAATACTGTCTAAATCTACTTTATATAAAACTTGTTTACGCCTATCATATGAGCATCATTATTATAAATATGATAGAAATCTTTTCTGGTCAAGAATAGAGGAATATTTAGAGAACACTTAAGGAGGGTTTGAACACCAAGATGGCGGCGGCATTACTTGTTTTCTCGCTTCCTAGGAAAAGTACAGTCATAACTCCCTTAAAACATTTGATACTGTGATTGATATACGCATTTGAGTATTCTGATGAAGTTTGAATAATTTCCGGCGTCATTTGAAGAAATTATGGCGATTTTCGAAATTTAGGACTTTGGGAGTTTTATCCATGAGGAAACCATGACGTCATTTCGACGTTATCGGGAAAAATGGCGTCACAAACCCTCGCATTCAAAATGCAATAAAAACATTATTACTAATCGTATTGCATTGAAACTTAGCATGTATGAAATAGAAAATTAAATCTTCATCACAGTGTATTCGTTGACAAATTTACATTACAGGAAAGCGGATGTCACTTCATTGAAAATGGACGATTTTGGAAGAAAAAATTGGAAAATATAAAGCCTTGTAATATTCTAATCCTAAATTCAATTTTTCCCATTTAATCATGAAATCATCTCTGGACATTCTTGATAATTTTGATAGTTTTTGACAAAGATTCATCCACAGAATTACTAATTATTAACTAGCAACTACAGTAAATTGGCTCGAAATTGCATTTTTTTTAGCGACAGTGTCATCTTTTATTCAAGTATCCTGCCTGTGTTTAAAACACAATTCATTTTATCTTTTCCAAATGTAAGTGCAATATATTTATGAATATTTTGGAAGTTAAATCAAAATTAATTTCAAATAGCTTTAAGAGAACTGGAATGACACTTTCAATATTATGACGTCATCAAGAAATTGACGAAAACGTCGATTAATGCATATTTCAAAGTCTCGTAGAAGATTTTCCTGTGGATAGAATCAAATGTAAGTTTGTATAGTCAAGGACAGACAAGAAATATATAATTTCAGAAATTTTTAGAAAAATTGAATTTGGCGTCCAAGTGTTCAATACCTCCTTAGACAGAAAATTTTCTATTTTGTTTACATGTTATGATATGGTGCATGTAAATAAACAAAACTTTCTGTTCAAGTGTTCTCTGAGCATACCTCTATTCTTGACCAGAATAGATAACCATCATATAATTTATAATGATGATCATATGATAGGCCTAGAATAAATTCATATAATGTAGATTTAGACAGCATTTATCTAGTTAATCGAAGGGGATTCCCATGCAAGAGATTAATTTCATATCACGTGATATGCTACGGTGATATTGCTACAGGAATACATACATATAAATAATTTTTTCACAATTTCAGTTTTGTTTTTAAGGATTTTCTCCTGTTTTCCATGGTACATAATGTTTTGACAAAATGTCCCTGGATTTAACAATAGTATTCATATAAATGTTACTGTCTGATCTAAATATAGAGGTGCATTTAATTAAACCTGAGAAGTCTACATTTGTACTTAACCTAAATATATGAAGTACAAGCAATACTGAATGGCATTTCTAGAAAAGGTTAGGAACAGAAAAGAACAGTAGTTAAGTTAATGGTTTTCAACATTTAGTCCATTCCTCTACATTCACAATAGATTTAATGACAATTTCAAATCGAAAGTAGGAAGACATGCTCTTTATCATAAAACAAGAGAAATCAGACTTGAAATGCAAAACAGGCAGATAATGAAACTGAATACAAAATTACGATGAAAAATGACGTACTGGAATCCACAGTGACTGTGAGATCTGCAAGGGAGCATTAGTGATCAGTTATAACGGAATTCCATTGTTCCACTTCACCGAAAAAAGTCTAAACTTAATCATTGCTACAAAGTTTCTTGTATCTTATCCTTTCATGTAAATTGAGATTTGTGTAGGTCAAGGTATTCTACTCATAACTGTCTACCTCTGCTCAAAATTACGCTCTTTGCCAACAACTAATATTTATACACTAATGGAATACTTATACTCGGCAATGGTTCCAACATTTTTTTGCATTTTCTTTTCTTTCCTCATCGTAGGACTTCACTCTAACTAACTTGATACTAAACACAACTACAATATTTCAATTCAACACTTTGTAATAAATTCATAAACATTTCTCAAAATTCTTTTTGCTAATACATGTAAGTTTCAAGTCCGATTTTATTGGAATGAATTTCAAAATGACCGAATCAGACAGACCTGTTCAAAAATATATAAACTAATAAGGTTATCTCAAAAAATTAAATTCGTAAAATTTCAAAGCCTCTTATTGTGGAATCCCCTGATCGCGCTGTCATCAACTTTTGTTGCATCGATGTCAACTTTCGTTACATCGATGTCAACTTTTGTTACATCGATGTCAACTTTTGTTACATCAATGTCAACTTTAGTTACATTCAAGTCAACTTTTGTTACATCCATGTAACAAATTGTAATTTGATGGAATTTGTACTTACGCACTATCCATTCTTTAGTTATGGGTCGAATACCTTAAAAGCAATTCTATTGATATTTTGGCTTACTTTGGGCAATTATACAACTTTACCTTGTATCTACTGTGATTTCAGTCATAAGCAAAAGTATTAAAACATCCGTAAAAAAAGATGTAGCCATTCATAAAGTATATAAGAAAAGTCAGTGCTAGTCATGTGAGTGATTTTCTTTAAGATTTCTGAAAGTCTACAGCAGGTATCCTATGATTTTTCTTTTCATCAAACTACACTTAAACTTGTTTTAGTGACCCACTGTGTGATGAAACTACCTGTCTTATGTGACCATGCCTTTTATTTCACAACTATACAGTTTTCATACAAATGAATCTGTATTTAAACACTACCTGTCTTGTAAGACCTTGATATAACTTAAAGGGTCTCATTAAAGTGTTTAATTGCATAACATTGTTCATACATACTGGTTCATGTACATGTATATACACAAGGTTTTGATATCCAACTTGTTACACAATGACAATATTGAAAATTTGAAGACACCATCAAGTCTTGTAGATTACATGTATCGTTTAGTTATTCAATAGTCCATTTTCAAGTTCTCAGAATCGACCGTTATTAACCTTGATTTTGCACATCAGACTACGGACATCAAGTAACTCGGCAAACTTTTGAATTGTTACATCATAATTATCGAAGGTTTACGTTATGTTTCCAGTGATTCATGTGTGACATCACGATGGAAAATGTCGCCAAAGTATTTGATGTCCGTAGTCTAGGTATCAAATGAAACATCTCCGAAATCATCACAGGCAAAATATAGACTTTAAAACCATTATATCATTATATCATATTTCAAAAACTTTGTAAAATGTTCTGAAGTCTGGTCTCTGCAGAAGTTTACTACTATACATTTTTCATAATTTATTAACTTTTTCTTAACTTTGCTCATCTTAACCAAGATACTTAGTCATTAGTATTTGAAAACATTTTCTAAACTAATCTACATATACAAGTGCCCAAAACCATACACATTTTATATAAAGTGTTAAAAATGCTGCCATGTCAAACATTTAAGCGACTAGGCCACAGTGTATCAAAGATGTGTTTACTGTCCTATCAGTCTATAGATTGTGTCCACTTAGAAAGAAAAAAGATATGAAAAAGTACACATTTAAATTTTTCAAGATAGAGAAATCAATATGAGAAGATTTTTCATTTCATTCAAATTTCTTTTAAGGTCAGATTTAGTTTTTTTTCTAAAAGCGTAAAAATTAATGTCAAAATGCATACTTCATAATAAGTTTTAGAAGAATTTCTTCTTAGATATCCTGTATAATTACATATAAGTCACATCTTTTACTTACCATGGCCTACAAATAATTATAAAGAAAATTGACAGATAAAGGATTTATTGCTTACTTGTTTTGGGTGTGAGGTACACACTCAGAGCCGTAACTTTATCTCCGGCTGGATCTTTGTATAATTCTGTGACTAACAAATCATTGTCCTTCATCCGTAATGGGAACTTCTGCATATCTAAACATAAAAGCACATTCATGATTAAAGAGCATGCTTTACACAAAATATTTTAAACAGGCAATATATGCATCTCATGTACATTTGAAGATCCAATCACACTTTTTTGCATTTGGAGGAGAAGTGCAGGGGTGAAGTCTCCACAAAATACACTGAAAAATTTAAGCTTTAGTAACCGAAACAAGACTTAAAATTGACAAAATTAAAATAACAAGCTTTTGAAATTGCACCTATGCCTTTCAACATTTTCTTAAGATTTGTAGGGAAACACAAAGTTTTCTCGCGTTTTTCTTAACATTCGAGATTTTTTATCCCCATTTTCTTATTTCTAACCTATATAATATATGGATCCATTATGACAACCCAGTAAGAGGAATGATCCAGCGGTGTCATAGCTTGATATGGGCACCACATCCTGGATCTGTGGAAAACAAAATATAGTACATTGTGTATAAAATCATTATGGATTTTGCTGCATCCTCAAATGATATTTTACAAACTTCTGTATTTCAAAGTATTACAATGTATTCTATATACAACAGTAACCCTTTTTTAGGCGAGTTGATGAATGTAATAGACGATCTTCACATTAACACAGTAGACTTGAATTTTAGACACTCCAAGACCCAACATCACAAGATTTGACGTTATTTCTTATTGAGACATCAAAACAGACCTGTGACATCATAATGAAAAATAACGTAAAAAACTATGGTGTCGGGTCTTGGAGTGTCTAAAATGCAAGTCTAGCAGTAATGTGAAAATGGTATATTTTACAATTGTATGTAAATTGAGCCCAACAAAAATTCATGTAAAATGATTTTTCAGAGGTCGTATTCTTATTCAAATTAGTATATCTTTGTATGGAGTATTTTTATACTTTTACAATCCCTACTTTATCATGCCTCTTGATAGCAAAATTATGGTATCTCAGACATATACCTGCCAGTGCTGGGTCATTGCGTGCCACACGCCCACTTTTCCTGTTTGACTGAGTGCTACTAACTGACTCCCAATAAAGAACAGCGAGTCCACTGATACATTCAGGTTAAACACCCCTTAACGATACAAAAAATGTAATAATTAGTTTTGTACATATTAATAAAATCTCATCTTTTTTAATTACATGTATCATTCATGTGCTGTAAAAATAGTCAACATTTTTACATGTAAAAGAACATTTTGACTACATGTATATAATGCTTTGAAGTATCCAAAACATTAAAGAATAGAACAGTCACCAAGGTCTGACCAGCAAATAAACCTACATGTATGTCACAACAAAATAACTCTTAAGCATGTTTCTCTTCAGATAACTTACTTATTGATAGATACATTACAAACTACAATGTCAATAAATCTATACAATAGAACTCCAGTGCTACCTATTTCTCTGCTGGTGCCGTCATCAGTAACTGACCAGAGCCTTACATTGTTGCCGAGTGATACTGCCACCATTTTGTTTGTGTTATCCTGGTTAGCGTTTACAACCTTGGCATTTATTGCGATCCTCTCTACCGTCTCTTCCATGTGGGGGCTCGTCCATATCAGGTGCCAGCCTGTCGAGTCCTTCATTCTGAAATTGTGAAAGAGCAGAGTCAATATTCAATCTTTCTGGTATAGTATCACTTGCCATTTGGAACGGTATGTGACGTAAACTAATCTAATGATATTTGGAAATACAAGTGTAAAAGTAGATTATTGCCAGTTTTTTATTTCTAAAAAAGACAAAGTTTCAACATGTTTATGTAATGTAGAGATGCAAGTCATATACTATCAAAAAATCTAAATTAGGAGAGGGCATTATATAATGTTGTGGAAACCTTTTTCTATTATTTGAAATAAAATATGATGAAACTAAAAAATATAATTCAATTATCATCTCACAAGTATTATGCAATTCTATTATAGACATATTTGAATTTTTTTTCCCTTTATCATCATGAATCATTTAATTTGACTTGTTTTTAACTGTTCTGCATTCATTTTTCTAATCTTATACATAAAGTTGCTGCTAATGTTACTCACCGAAAACAACAAATAAAATGAGGATAGGCTACACATAGCCAGTTATGGTGACCTCTCACCATGGTTACCCTCAATGGATCATCATGCACTGTAAAGTATATGTAACAAATACATTTTTCAAAATAAGACACATTGTATAATACTTTTTTTCAGTATTAACACAAATTATTAATCACATCTTCAGAAATCTGTAAAATTTGAACTATCAATGACTACTAGTACATTAGACAAGTCCTAATACATACATGTAGAAATAGAAAACACCAGTTTAACAATAATATTCATAAAAGATTTTTTTAAGTTCCATAAGAATTTATGGAACAAATTGCATGTTGTTATATCCCTGAGCTTTAGCAGGGGATGAAAAAAATCACTGTCATGAAATATAATACATGTCAATCAAATCATCATAAAAAATCAGATTTAAATATTTCTTCCAGAGAGAAGGGATGATACAAATATTTTTGTACTGGCACTCCTGAAACGACAATGGGTAAGGACAAATTGTGCATTTCAAAAAACATTTGTATCATCGTAAAATATGATTTTTTTTTGGTCCTCTCCTTATGTAAAAAAAAATTGCCATAATTTTTATGTCACAACCTATTTTGACCTTTACGTTGGCAATTAGAATGTGTCCAAAGTGATATGACAGGGGTCATATCTATCATTTCAAAACATTTATGACAAAATATTACTTAAATGACCCTTTTGAACGCGGGAAAAATTTGAGACACTCCATGACGTCACAATGCAATTTCGATGTTTGACCGAGGTTCGAAGCTTGCTTGTCCGAGGTAAAAGCATTGTGACGTCAGGACATTTTGCATTTTTTTTCCCCGCAATCGGAAGGGTCAATTGAATATATGGGGTGTATCAAAGGATAAAATCACATAATGTGACATAATACATACACCTATGAGTAATAACAGCTGTACAATATGGCCTCAGATCTAGTGAAGATGATAATGCAGAATTTATGGCGTTTGAACTTCCAGTTGGTAGGAAAACCTCAGATTCTATTGGATGAAATGTAGAATGCCTTACATCCAGGGAAGCATGCCTGAAATATGCATTAATTAACACTAAATTAATTAAGAAAATTTAGATTCTATTGAAAAGTCTTATCACAAGGAATACATACATGTATGTGATTGATATAAAACAGCCTCATCAGTATTCATTCAAAATGTTATGGCCAAGATTGAGTATTTGTAGAGAACAGACGAACGGACACATGGACAAACAGATGGGACAAAGGGATGGGACAAAAATACGAAAGTTGCAAGACTAAAAAATCTCAAATTACATGGTATAATAATAACAAGTTTAATACTAATGTACAATTTACATGTACATATTTAGAAGATTGACATTACTGTAACTTTATCAAATGCATGTACTGTAGAATCATTCGCCGTGTACATACATGTATATTAACCTTTGCTACTTTCGTGGTCGGCCTCTTACTGCGAAAATTTGTCTCAGTGAACCTAACTACCAAAGGAAATTAACATAAATCCACGAATCATTGTCTGTGCGAAATGCTTAATTTTTACATAATCGTAAAAGAAAGTACCAACAAATGATTCTACTTATAGGGTATACGATTTTCATATGTATACAATGTACTACACTGTTCTATGTTACACTCAATATAAACTGTGATTTAAATGTTCCAATGGATACATAATAAAGCACTATTATATTACCTTGCATGAACATAAGACTGAGGAATAGGTTCAGATGCTCTGTTACCAATGCCGGAGGGTCCAGGTAAAGCCTCTATGTTTGACATGGAAACAGAATGTTGCTTCCTTTCAAGTTTTTCTGGTACAGGGGCACCTGAAATATTTTAAATTATAAAGAAATGCATGCTACTAGAACAAGAGACCCAAATGGGGCTACAAACTAAAGACTCACATAAGTCGCTATAATTTAGTGTAATATTGCAAAATTTAATGAGCTTTTGAAGACTTAAAATAATTTGCTCAGATAAGACAGGGCTCTCACACCAATTTTGGGACTGGTTCTGGGGCCTTTGATATTGGGAAATATAGTGGCGTTTTCTCATATATTTGGAAAAATATGAATACAAAATGATATAGAATGTTTTCATTTGTTAATCTATTTACAAACAAATGCTTCTTTGCATGAATCTCTTGTAGAATTTTTCTTGAATTTTCACCTCTCTCCTCAAGATTTCCCATGAGGTGTCAAATTGAGAACAATTTGTCAATAAATTTGGAAAAAAGATACTATTTGCCATTAAGAATGGGACTGAATATCGGCTCCAATTCAGGCCACCTCACTTGCGAGCCCTGTAAGATAACATTTTTTTAGGATTGAAAATACAATTTTATGTAAAATTATGAGAAATGAATACATGAAAGAAGATTTCTTACATGGAGGCCCCAAATAGCCATGAAAAAGAACATCTCCACATTGTGCATGATCTAACTCTTCACATAGAGTAAGACGACGAACTGAAAAATATAAACACACATAGAAATTATCAATTCTGCAATGCATTTTATATTTCAATAAAAAATATATGTGTCCTGTGAGACAGCAAGCAGAAAATTAAAGCGACAGTGATAAAATCTTACATTTGCTGTTCAACTTTAAAATGAATTAGACGGCATTCATTAAATTGATTTTCATGGATAATAAAACACCGCTAAAGACGGTATGGCCGGATTGCAAAGTAAGTTTTTGTCACCAACTGGGTCAAGGTCAATAGGTCAAATAATACAGCATAAATTGAATGGTTTTGACAGAGGCAACCTACATGTATAAAATAAAGTTTCTACTGCATACAGTTCCATAGATTTTGCTTAAACCAGGAACTTTAACCAAAATCCTTAACTAGGTCAAAGTCCAAGGTCAAGGTCACTAGGTCAAATGTTACGGCATAAATTGAAAGGTCTTGTCATGGGCGAGCTTCATTAATAATATAAAGTTTCTACTGCATACAGTACCATAGATTTTGCTTAAACCAGGCACTTTAAGCAAAATCTTTGAGTAGGTCAAAGTCGAAGGTCAAGGTCACTACATGTAGGTCAAATGTTACGGCATAAATTGAAAGGTCTTGTCATGGGCAAGCTTCATGTATAATATAAAGTTTCTACTGCATATAGTTACTTAGATTTTGCCTCAACCAGCAACTTTAACAAAAATCTTTAACTAGGTCAAAGTCCAAGGTCAAGGTCACTAGGTCAAATGTTACGGCATAAATTGAAAGGTCTTGTCATGGGCAAGCTTCATGTATAATATAAAGTTTCTACTGCATATAGTTACTTAGATTTTGCTTCAACCAGAAACTTTAACCAAAATCTTTAACTAGGTCAAAGTCCAAGGTCAAGGTCACTAGTTCAAATGTTACGGCATAAATTGAAAGGTCTTGTCATGGGCAAGCATCATGTATAATATAAAGTTTCTACTGCATATAGTTACTTAGATTTTGCCTCAACCAGAAACTTTAACCAAAATCCTTAACTAGGTCAAAGTCCAAGGTCAAGGTCACTAGGTCAAATGTTACGGCATAAATTGAAAGGTCTTGTCATGGGCAAGCTTCATGTATAATATAAAGTTTCTACTGCATATAGTTACTTAGATTTTGCCTCAACCAGCAACTTTAACCAAAATCTTTAACTAGGTCAAAGTCCAAGGTCAAGGTCACTAGGTCAAATGTTACGGCATAAATTGAAAGGTCTTGTCATGGGCAAGCTTCATGTATAATATAAAGTTTCTACTGCATATAGTTACTTAGATTTTGCCTCAACCAGAAACTTTAACCAAAATCTTTAACTAGGTCAAAGTCCAAGGTCAAGGTCACTAGGTCAAATGTTACGGCATAAATTGAAAGGTCTTGTCATGGGCAAGCTTCATGAATAATACAAAGTTTCTACTGCATATAGTTTCTTAGATTTTGCCTCAACCAGAAACTTTAACCAAAATCTTTAACTAGGTCAAAGTCCAAGGTCAAGGTCACTAGGTCAAATGTTATGGCATAAATTGAAAGGTCTTGTCATGGGCATGCTTCATGTATAATATAAAGTTTCTACTGCATATAGTTCCTTAGATTTTGCCTCAACCAGAAACCTTAACCAAAATGTTGACGGCAGACGGACGGACGGACAGACGGACAGACAGACAGACAGACGGACGGACGGACATCGTCAATCTATAGACCGGAATTGCTTTGCAATCCGGCCAAAAAGTGATCTGATAGAACAGTTCAGTTCAGGAAATCCAAATTATTTTCAAAAAGTATACTTAGAGAAAACAGATGAAGACTTTTTGCGACCATACTAAAGTTTGAGAACTGACACATGAAATATCAATCTATTATGCTCATAGGATGAGAAACTAACATACTGTATGTCTTAAAACTACATTGTATATTATACATGTAGTAGACTTTTACTTTGTCTATAGTAAGTTTAGCTTATATATAATTAGAGGAGAGTAAGTGAGTTACAATGTATAGATATTTACCAAGGGGAGTGATTCCATAAAACTCTGCTTCATGTCGTAGTGTTGACAGATCTACATTTCTAAAATAATAAACATTATACATGATACTGTACTATATGCTTTAAAACTTCTTAAAGCTGAACAGAGAAACTTGACTTTCTGCTTCACATATGTTACTTAAAAATACAGTATTACATACATGTAATACATAAATGATGCAATGCATTTATGTCTATTGTTTTCTCCTAAACTTATGTAAAGCAATAGCATGTTAAAAAATGTTCACTATACTGTATACATGATCCAGAAATTTAATTTTAATTTAATTTTAAACTGTTATTTGACATTTCTAGAATCTGAATGTTTTTACATACCCAAGATCAACTTCCTTTGTTCTCAAGAAATTAAGAATCACAGAAAAAATTATAGGATCCCTGTCAATAAAGATCTGAAAAATAAAAAAGTGTGTTTGTAAAGTTTTGTTGCATTGTTTTGCTGAACTTTTATTTATAATATGCTGGTTTCTATAGAATTTGCAACACAATTAGTTTACAACAAATAACTTGCATAAATAGGAAATAATTCAGTGTACATAAAAAAGACTGAATACTATACTTACAGCTCCTGTTTCATCTGTCAGGGAAGATATTCTTCCACTTAACATGCTGGAAGGACAAAAGGAAGATACTTTAAAAAAAAATTTAAAAAAATATTTACATTACTAGTATATTCCCCATGTTGAACGTCCATTAGGCAACTAGAATTATATTCCAATAACTTGGGTTGCTATTGTGATGTCACGTTCAGGTTTTGCATGTAGGGAGAATTTACCAAAATTAAGATACATTTGACGCTGTTACAGGCAAAATGTGCGATGTTCATGCAAATAAAAATTACCTATAATTAGAATAAATGTAAATATTAGTAATGACTGTCTTACTTTTGGTGTTCATGGGTGTATAATTCTGGTTGGACACGTGCAAATTTTCCGAGAATCGCTTCGCGATTCACAGAATTTGCACGTGCCCAACCAGAATTATACACCCATGAACACCAAAAGTAAGACAGTCATTTCTTAAATGTATATAGGAATTTTTCTCATTTTTAGGTTGGGGAGGGGGGTAGTCTTAGTCTTTATGAGCTAAATTTTGTAGTGAAAATACTGATATCTGATAAGATTACTTTATTTACTATACCATTTTTTGTTTGAATTTGTTTATCTATACATACATTATTTATGAAAGATTATCTGTAATTGTTAAGTCATTTACAATTCGTTGTAATTTGATGAGTAACTCAATACTAACCACATACCTTATGTACCACACTTGTACCAGAATACATGTACATATAAAGTGTATCATGTTAACATTAAGTAATACATTTTTTTTAATGTGTTTAATATTGAAAATTATGTAACTTGTAAAACCTTTTTTTTAATGTGTTCAATATTGAAAATTATGTACCTTGTGAAAAATGAGTCCTGGACCCATGTTAAAGTCTGCTTTGATGTTGAAAATCTGGAAGTAAAAAATAACAAGTTCAGGTACACTCAAGAAGTTTAAGGAATATTTTTCATCACTTTGTCAGTAAGTACGGGATCAGATTCAGAAGAACTTTGAACCTGCAATTTCTATTATTTGAATTGGTGATACTTTGCTAGGTGTTGCCACTTTTTCATTTAGTAACAGAACCTTTCTGTGACTTTCCTTCACAAATGTAGAATTTTTTTATTATTATTATTATTTTTTTTTTTTTTTTTTTGATTTTAAAAATAACATGAATAAGGAATCAGTGATGATTTTCTCATTGAGCAACAATATGATATCTGTATCATAAAATACAACACCTAGTACATTTGTATGATACAATCACAAGTAAAAAATAACGGAAATCCAATAAATATCTGAGAAAAATTACCACGGAGAAATAGACCTGAAGCATAAATGAATGCTGGACGTTTCGGTACACCGACGTTTTGGTACAATAGAAAGACGTTTCGGTACAAGTAGAGTCGTTTCGGTACAACGTAAAGGATGTTTCAGTACATGATTTTTTTTATGATTATGGGTGATAATAAGTTTGTGTTTGGTTTTTGTTTTAATAAGTTCTGTTGCAACATTAGAAATTGACGAAATATGTCTCATAATTTTATAAATTGCTCTTCTTCTGAAAAAATAAGTTAATAATGAAGCATTCTTTGATGGATCGGATTTCAAAGACAAATTGACTATAAAAACATAAGCATTATAATATTTTGTAAATCACACTTTTCCACTCTGTTACTTTTCGGGGCATTATTATTATTTTTGGAGAGGGGGTTACTATGGTAGAAAACAACATCTCTAATTAGTCAATAATTAGGTAATGTACAAAAACAAAAATTTGTACCGAAACAACCTGCATCATGTACCGAAACGTCTTTGTACCATGTACCAAAACAACTTTTTTCTATGTACCGAAACGTCCTTGTACCTTGTACAAGAACGTTTCCGTACAAAGAAAAAAGTTGTTTCGATACATGGTACAATAACATTTCGGTACATGATTTAGGTTGTTTCGTACATATTATTGTTTTTTGTACATTACTTAGTTTTGACTGTTTAAAGAGGATACATTATCAATATGTTGTTTATTACCATAGTAAGAGTTATTTTCGTACTTTAACACATTATATGATACACCGTCAGCCCTCATGTCCCCGAAATGTTAGAGTGGAAAAGCAGAAAACATTTAAGTACATCTAACATTATTAAATTAATAATATTTTGATTACATAATAAATTTAATTTGTGCTTTTATGTTTTATTTTTTGTTTGCTTGGTTGTTTGTTTTTTCTTTTTTTTTTGGGGGGGGGGGGGGGAGGATCTTTCGTCATAAATGATTGGAATTCCTAACAACAAATTGATTAATTAATCCGTTTTCTTTGCAATACTTGATTAGGCCTATTATATCGTCAGGTATCAGACAAAATGTTTGTCTTGTTTGATCACCGATAAATACATGTAGGTACTGAAACTTAAAAAATAAAAACCAAATTAAGACAAACTCCTTAGTATCACCCCATATCTCCAAAATAAAAAATATGCACCGAAACGTATTTTTGTTGTACCGAAACATCTTTTACATTGTACCGAAACGTCTCTACTTGTTCCGAAACGTCTTTCTATTGTACCGAAAAGTCCTTGTACCCCAAAAGTCCTTGTACCCGTCCAGCATTCTGTCCTGACCAGCATAAACAAACCAATTATTTCTGATGATTAATTAAGCATACTACCAATTCCCCATCACTACTAGTTTTAGTTACAAGGACGAAATAATTTTTTTAACTTGTAGATTTACAGCATTTAGGTGAAATGAAAATAGAATTTTATTCGTATCGAATTTCCTCTAACTTAATAAAAACTTATCTTTAAGGCACTGAGCGATCATTCTATTGAGAGGATGATTTTAAACTTACCTTGTTCCTCCAACATTTAAGTGGATCACGTCCCCTGGCATCGAAGAATGATGAAAATTATGTTGATTACAGTTTTTTTCCACAGACGAATAATAATGCGAAAAACCAAGTCCGATACGGGATTCCGTCTAATTTTTTAATGGATTTAATTTTGATTTCTAAAATTTCCCTTGCTAATTAGATAGATAATTTATTTTTCTATCTCTGAAAAATCAAATTTTCTTTCTAAAAAAAAATAGTTCTATACATGAGCAAATCAGGACTTATTTTTCAAAATTGAAAAAAAATACCAACACTTGTTCAGGAAAGTGAAAGTGAAAGTAGAATGTTGCTGAGTTGTTACCGAGCATTTTTGTCAAGCGTTTTGGTTGTTTGCTGACTTCTTCAAAAGAATTTATATATAATTACATTCGAATTATTTATTCAACAAAAATGTCAACGTCGACAGATGTCCAAACATTGATGGAGATGGGAATCCCTGAAAACAGTGCGTAATATCTTATCCAAATTTATTCTTTGAATTTTGTCAGTTTTTACCAAAATTTTTGTATACATATTTTGAGGTTATACCCAAGTCAAAATGATCAGAAGAAAATGTATAAAACTATGCAAAACCTTGTTGAAGTTGAAATTTATCAGATGTTGAAGTTATAAGACTTATATATTTCAGTTATTGACCGAGTCCATCAGTGCCGTCACTATAGCTAACTTGGGACAGATATTCAGCCCCATTCTCAATGCAAAATGAGATCTTTTTTTCCAAATTAGGCCCTAAAAATTCCCAATTGTCTGTGGTCTTTGTTTGACATAGCTTCAACCATCTATCAACATAAAATCTTGCCTAATATTATAAACAGTGAAGAATGACAACGAATATCCTTGATATTTCATTTTCTTTTGTTTGGGCACATGGCAGACCTCTATTAGGTCAGTTGGATGTATTAATCTTACATTATATTTTAATTGTATTTTGATCATAAAATTTCCCATTTTGCTCAAATTTTCACTGTTTTTCCAAATTGAAAGGCCCTGATCTCTAAGTCCCTGCTATAGCCTTGCCTATTTCAAAATTGAATCATGAAAATTGTTCAGTTATATTTCTAAGGGTGACTCTTTTCGGGATCTTTTTGGTGAAATATTCCTTCTAAAAATGAATCTTTTTGGTATTGCATATAATTCATATATATAATTAATGATGATGTGTAATTTGTTCTAATTTTGTGTTTTGCATGATTAGGTCTTTCAGACAAAGGTCTTCAGGGCCATAATAGGGTTAAAGTTCAAGGTTATTAATGTTTACAATTTCCTAGTACTATGTACATGTACACAGAACTCAGTTCATTCTAGTAATAGAGCTCTCCTATTATTTCAAAGAATGATTTCTTTCAATCAGACCACATCAGTTCATTTTCAGGTTTTAACATGCAGCTAAATTAAAACACAAGTAATTGAACAGAATTTGATTGACTGTACAGTAATAATTCAATAGAATATACCCAGTAAACAATATTAATGTGTTCCCTAAAATTGAATACTGTAAATTGCTTTATTTTCGTCAGTACCAATTTTCGTCAATTCGTTAAAAATGACCATTTCATCAGTACATAAATTCGTCATCCAAGGGTCCCTAAAATGCAAATTCGTCTGCTCAAATGCCAACTTATCATTTAGATCCGCTGTCAAATAGTCAAATCCGTTGTATGTGTTTGTTTTCATTGTTTATTGAACAATTATCGGTAAACATATATACAATTAGACATGTATATCACCTACCTTGCTGTGAAAACATATTATTTAGAAATTAGAAGTACATTATATGCGACCTTGTATTCATATTCAGTTTTCATTGATTTTCCATTTGCGTGTCGTAATAACACTATTTAACAATGTCTTAAAACTCTTAAACTTAAACTTCTGCAGTGCTCCCGGTTTATATTTAAGTTTACCAAGAGACTAATTAAATTTATTCCTTATATTCGTCAAGGAAGGCACTGACGAAAATGACGAAAATTGGTATCTGACAAATAAAAACCAATTTACATTAGTATTTTAAATGTCAATCTTTAATTTGAATTGGATGCAGGATTTTATGCAAGAGAGAGAACATTCTAATTATTGTGTGTCCAACTTAAATTTTTCCGTCCAATTTGACTATTTCTATATAAGAATCAGCCTGCTGAAATTGAAGTTCAATTTTTATTTCAAACCACACATTCATTTCATTTAAATAAACGATGATAAATGATAATTAACATTTGTCTTATAACAATAATTAACAATCTTAATTCATCATGTGTTCATATCAAAGAACTAACGAGCATGATGAGAATAAAATATACAGGATATGTAGATTCATGGTACAATGTAAATGCACAATGTAAATGCACAATTTTACATTTATATTTCTTTTCTTTTCAGCCAAAAAGCTCTGGCAAAAACAGGATACAAAGGTGTACAACTTGCAATGGACTGGTAGGTACATGTATATCATAACACTACATGTACAATATGCTCAAAATGAAATAAGAATAGATCCTCTTTTCTGTTTTGCTGACATTAACTTACATAATGTATTCATCACTTCAATTAAGCTATAAATTAAAATTATTCCATATCAGGTACACTGGACAGTCAAGTTCTGATACATGTGCAATTATTTAATCTTTGCTCTGAAACCTATTACTGTAAATTGCTTTATTTTCGTCAGTACCAATTTTCGTCAATTCGTTCAAAATGACAATTTCGTCAGTACGTAAATTCGTCATCCAAGGGTCTCTAAAATGTAAATTCGTCTGTTCAAATGCCAACTTAACATTCAGATAGTCCGTATATATATGCGCTTGTTTTCATTGTTTGTTTAACAGTTATTGGTAAACAAACAATTAGAGACATGTATACCGCTTACACGTAGCTTGCTGTGAAAACATATCATTTGGTAATTTTTTTACATTATATGCGACTTTGTGTGCATATTCAGTTTTCATTGATTTGTCTGTCGTAATAACTCATTAAGATTCATTTTTTCCTTTCTACACTATATTTTGTCAGGAGTATTTATATTCGTCGGTACGTAATTTCGTCAAGGAAGGCACTGACGAAAATGACGAAAATTGGTACCTGACGAATAAAAACCAATCTACAGTATTATGTAATTAATTGAACTACACTTTACTTATTTTTATATCCTAAAACTACAGGTTATTTGCTCATGAAGACGATGCCAATATTGATGAAGCATTTCAAACCCCACAAGGTCACACCCTTGGTAAGATGTGCATCACCAGAATTCTTTTTTTTTAGCTTTTTAGCTCACCTGAGCCAAAGGCTCTAGTGAGCTATTGTCATAGCGATCCGTCCGGCGTCCGTCGTCCGTCGTGTGTCGTCTGTCGTGTGTCGTCTGTCGTCTGTCTGTCGTAAACTTTTCACATTTTCGACTTCTTCTCAAGAATGGCTAAAGGGATTTTGATGAAACTTGGTAGGTATAAAGTACTAATGGTCCCCTACAAGTGTTGTTGTTTTTCGTCCGGATCCCTCATCAGGTGGCGCCACCACAGGCAAAAGTAGGTCACGGGGGGTACCCTCCTTTGACAAACTTCTTCTTCAGAACGGAAGCACGTATCGACAAACCGAAAGCATCAGGATGATCTAGAGAGATGTCTTAAGAAGTGTTGTTATTTTTGGTTCCACTCCGAACTCAAATTTTTGACGCTTTTTTGACGTCTCTTCGGACTTAGTCAGAAATGCTAATTTTTGCACTATTTCTTTAAATAACTCAATAAGTGTATGATTTTACACACTCATTTACTGCATATTTATCATATCTAACTTAATATTTGCTTTGATATGAATTTTATGCTTAAATTTCATTTTTTTGATTTTTTATGAATTTTTTTCTTATGTAAAAAGGAAGGGGGGGGGGGGGTGATTTTCATACATTTTCTGCTTCTTTTCAATAACCACTCTTCAGATTGTCATGACATTTTGTAGATATGAGGTACTCATGCATGGTACCCTTCAAGTGAAAGAATTTTGTCAAGATATCCACTTTTGGATTTTTAAGGAATATTTTTTAAGATTGTACATAGGTATAGTGTATGTTTTCCATGCCCAATGGACCCATGGGGAGTGGCTCCAAACCCCGGCGGGACCCCAACAAAAATTTTTCTTCCCTTATTAGCTCACCTGAGCCAAAGGCTCTAGTGAGCTATTGTCATAGCGATCCGTCCGGCGTCCGTTGTCCGTCGTGTGTCGTCTGTCGTGTGTCGTGTGTCGTCTGTCGTCTGTCTGTCGTAAACTTTTCACATTTTCGACTTCTTCTCAAGAATGGCTAAAGGGATTTTGATGAAACTTGGTAGGTATAAAGTACTAATGGTCCCCTACAAGTGTTGTTGTTTTTCGTCCGGATCCCTCAACAGGTGGCGCCACCACAGGCAAAAGTAGGTCACGGGGGGTACCCTCCTTTGACAAACTTCTTCTTCAGAACGGAAGCACGTATCGACAAACCGAAAGCATCAGGATGATCTAGAGAGATGTCTTAAGAAGTGTTGTTATTTTTGGTTCCACTCCGAACTCAAATTTTTGACGCTTTTTTGACGTCTCTTCGGACTTAGTCAGAAATGCTAATTTTTGCACTATTTCTTTAAATAACTCAATAAGTGTATGATTTTACACACTCATTTACTGCATATTTATCATATCTAACTTAATATTTGCTTTGATATGAATTTTATGCTTAAATTTCATTTTTTTGATTTTTTATGAATTTTTTTCTTATGTAAAAAGGAAGGGGGGGGGGTGATTTTCATACATTTTCTGCTTCTTTTCTATAACCACTCTTCAGATTGTCATGACATTTTGTAGATATGAGGTACTCATGCATGGTACCCTTCAAGTGAAAGAATTTTGTCAAGATATCCACTTTTGGATTTTTAAGGAATATTTTTTAAGATTGTACATAGGTATAGTGTATGTTTTCCATGCCCAATGGACCCATGGGGAGTGGCTCCAAACCCCGGCGGGACCCCAACAAAAATTTTTCTTCCCTTATTAGCTCACCTGAGCCAAAGGCTCTAGTGAGCTATTGTCATAGCGATCTGTCCGGCGTCCGTCGTCCGTCGTGTGTCGTCTGTCGTGTGTCGTCTGTCGTCTGTCTGTCGTAAACTTTTCACATTTTCGACTTCTTCTCAAGAATGGCTAAAGGGATTTTGATGAAACTTGGTAGGTATAAAGTACTAATGGTCCCCTACAAGTGTTGTTGTTTTTCGTCCGGATCCCTCAACAGGTGGCGCCACCACAGGCAAAAGTAGGTCACGGGGGGTACCCTCCTTTGACAAACTTCTTCTTCAGAACGGAAGCACGTATCGACAAACCGAAAGCATCAGGATGATCTAGAGAGATGTCTTAAGAAGTGTTGTTATTTTTGGTTCCACTCCGAACTCAAATTTTTGACGCTTTTTTGACGTCTCTTCGGACTTAGTCAGAAATGCTAATTTTTGCACTATTTCTTTAAATAACTCAATAAGTGTATGATTTTACACACTCATTTACTGCATATTTATCATATCTAACTTAATATTTGCTTTGATATGAATTTTATGCTTAAATTTCATTTTTTTGATTTTTTATGAATTTTTTTCTTATGTAAAAAGGAAGGGGGGGGGGGGTGATTTTCATACATTTTCTGCTTCTTTTCTATAACCACTCTTCAGATTGTCATGACATTTTGTAGATATGAGGTACTCATGCATGGTACCCTTCAAGTGAAAGAATTTTGTCAAGATATCCACTTTTGGATTTTTAAGGAATATTTTTTAAGATTGTACATAGGTATAGTGTATGTTTTCCATGCCCAATGGACCCATGGGGAGTGGCTCCAAACCCCGGCGGGACCCCAACAAAAATTTTTCTTCCCTTATTAGCTCACCTGAGCCAAAGGCTCTAGTGAGCTATTGTCATAGCGATCCGTCCGGCGTCCGTCGTCCGTCGTGTGTCGTCTGTCGTGTGTCGTGTGTCGTCTGTCTGTCGTAAACTTTTCACATTTTCGACTTCTTCTCAAGAATGGCTAAAGGGATTTTGATGAAACTTGGTAGGTATAAAGTACTAATGGTCCCCTACAAGTGTTGTTGTTTTTCGTCCGGATCCCTCATCAGGTGGCGCCACCACAGGCAAAAGTAGGTCACGGGGGGTACCCTCCTTTGACAAACTTCTTCTTCAGAACGGAAGCACGTATCGACAAACCGAAAGCATCAGGATGATCTAGAGAGATGTCTTAAGAAGTGTTGTTATTTTTGGTTCCACTCCGAACTCAAATTTTTGACGCTTTTTTGACGTCTCTTCGGACTTAGTCAGAAATGCTAATTTTTGCACTATTTCTTTAAATAACTCAATAAGTGTATGATTTTACACACTCATTTACTGCATATTTATCATATCTAACTTAATATTTGCTTTGATATGAATTTTATGCTTAAATTTCATTTTTTTGATTTTTTATGAATTTTTTTCTTATGTAAAAAGGAAGGGGGGGGGGTGATTTTCATACATTTTCTGCTTCTTTTCAATAACCACTCTTCAGATTGTCATGACATTTTGTAGATATGAGGTACTCATGCATGGTACCCTTCAAGTGAAAGAATTTTGTCAAGATATCCACTTTTGGATTTTTAAGGAATATTTTTTAAGATTGTACATAGGTATAGTGTATGTTTTCCATGCCCAATGGACCCATGGGGAGTGGCTCCAAACCCCCGGCGGGACCCCAACAAAAATTTTTTTTTCCTTATTAGCTCACCTGAGCCAAAGGCTCTAGTGAGCTATTGTCATAGCGATCCGTCCGGCGTCCGTCGTCCGTCGTGTGTCGTCTGTCGTGTGTCGTCTGTCTGTCGTAAACTTTTCACATTTTCGACTTCTTCTCAAGAATGGCTAAAGGGATTTTGATGAAACTTGGTAGGTATAAAGTACTAATGGTCCCCTACAAGTGTTGTTGTTTTTCGTCCGGATCCCTCAATAGGTGGCGCCACCACAGGCAAAAGTAGGTCACGGGGGGTACCCTCCTTTGACAAACTTCTTCTTCAGAACGGAAGAACGTATCGACAAACCGAAAGCATCAGGATGATCTAGAGAGATGTCTTAAGAAGTGTTGTTATTTTTGGTTCCACTCCGAACTCAAATTTTTGACGCTTTTTTGACGTCTCTTCGGACTTAGTCAGAAATGCTAATTTTTGCACTATTTCTTTAAATAACTCAATAAGTGTATGATTTTACACACTCATTTACTGCATATTTATCATATCTAACTTAATATTTGCTTTGATATGAATTTTATGCTTAAATTTCATTTTTTTGATTTTTTATGAATTTTTTTCTTATGTAAAAAGGAAGGGGGGGGGGGTGATTTTCATACATTTTCTGCTTCTTTTCTATAACCACTCTTCAGATTGTCATGACATTTTGTAGATATGAGGTACTCATGCATGGTACCCTTCAAGTGAAAGAATTTTGTCAAGATATCCACTTTTGGATTTTTAAGGAATATTTTTTAAGATTGTACATAGGTATAGTGTATGTTTTCCATGCCCAATGGACCCATGGGGAGTGGCTCCAAACCCCCGGCGGGACCCCAACAAAAATTTTTCTTCCCTTATTAGCTCACCTGAGCCAAAGGCTCTAGTGAGCTATTGTCATAGCGATCCGTCCGGCGTCCGTCGTCCGTCGTGTGTCGTCTGTCGTGTGTCGTCTGTCGTCTGTCTGTCGTAAACTTTTCACATTTTCGACTTCTTCTCAAGAATGGCTAAAGGGATTTTGATGAAACTTGGTAGGTATAAAGTACTAATGGTCCCCTACAAGTGTTGTTGTTTTTCGTCCGGATCCCTCAACAGGTGGCGCCACCACAGGCAAAAGTAGGTCACGGGGGGTACCCTCCTTTGACAAACTTCTTCTTCAGAACGGAAGCACGTATCGACAAACCGAAAGCATCAGGATGATCTAGAGAGATGTCTTAAGAAGTGTTGTTATTTTTGGTTCCACTCCGAACTCAAATTTTTGACGCTTTTTAGCTCACCTGAGCAAAGCTCAAGTGAGCTATTGTCATAGCGCACCGTCCGGCGTCCGGCGTCCGTCGTCTGTCGTCTGTCCGTCGTCCGTCGTCCGTCATAAATTTTTCAACATTTTCGACTTCTTCTCTAGAACCACTGAACAGATTTTCATGAAACTTGGTAGGAATGAAGTACTCATGTTCCCCTACAAGTGTTGTTGTTTTTCGTCCGGATCCATCAACAGGTGGCGCCACCAGAGGCAAAAGTAGGTCACAGGGGGTACCCTCCTTTGACAAACTTCTTCTTCAGAACGGAAGCACGTATCGACAAACCGAAAGCATCAAGATGATCTAGAGAGATGTCTTAAGAAGTGTTGTTATTTTTGGTTCCACTCAGAAGTCAAATTTTTGACGCGTTTTTGACGTCTTTTCGGACTTTGTCAGAAATGCACATTTTTGCACTATTTCTTTAAATAACTCAATAAGTGTATGATTTTACACATTCATTTACTGCACATTTATCACATTTAAGTTACTAAATGCTTTGATATGTATTTTATACTGAAATTTTAATTTTTTGATTTTTTATGAATTATTTTCTTATATGAAAAGGAAAGGGGGGGGGTGATTTTCATACATATTCAACTTCTTCTCCAGAACTGCTGAACAGATTTTTATGAGTATTTTTTTCAATCATGAATAGATATGTTTACTGTGAACATGGACCCAAGGCTTGTTGGTTCAAGTTCTGGTACCCTGGTAACTTTAGTTTCGTATAAGTTGGTACATGTCCATGTATGCAAGAGTTGTCTTTCTTTAATATTGATTTATGTTTTTGAGGTTTAAATTTTTGGATTATTGATTCATTTGAATGTTATGTATTTTAAATTATTGAATAAGTATGGAAAAGGAAACTAAATAATTTTAAAAAGATGAATAAGTATTTTCAAATTTATCTTGTGAAGACTTAGATATACAACTTTGAAATTACAATATTGAGAGCAGCTCAAAATATTAATGTAAGAACAGATCAATGTTATCAATAACACAGTGAAAGGATGGGGAGGGGTGCTGTTATTTTGCTTTAGCTTCTGTATAACTATCTCTCTCGGGTTACTTAGATTACTCAAGAAGAAGGAGGGGATGATTTTCATACATATTCAACTTCTTCTCCAGAACAACTGAACAGATTTTCGTTAAACTTGGTAGGAATGAAGAAATCATGGTCCCCTACAAGTATTGTTGTTTTTAGCTCACCAGAGCGAAGCTCAAGTGAGCTATTGTCATAGCGCGTCGTCCGTCCATCATCCGTCAGTCCAACGTAAACTTTTAACATTTTCGATATCTTTTCTGCAACCGCTGCACAGAATTTCACGAAATTTCACAGGAAGCAAGTACTCAATGCCCTCTATCAAATTTGTGCTTTTCAAGCCGATCGGAAATTCAAGATGGCCGCCACAGGCTCTGATTGGCTGACACATTTTCGACTTCTCTTCTGAAACTGAGTCACAGAATTTCATGAAACCTCACTGGAAGCAAGTACTCAATGCCCTCTACCAAGTTTGTGTTTTTGGAGCCGATCGGAAATCCAAGATGGTCGCCACAGGCTCTGATTGGCTGACACATTTTTGACTTCTCCTCCGAAACCGCTTCACAGAATTTCATGAAACTTCACAGGAAGCAAGTACTCAGTGCCTTCTACCAAGTTTGTGTTTTTGGAGCCGATTGGAAATCCAAGATGGCCACCACAGGCTTTAATTGGCTGAAACATTCTTGACTTCTCCTCTGAAACCGCTGCACAGAATTTCATGAAACTTCACGGGAAGCAACTACTCAATGCCCTCTACCAAGTTCGTGTTTTTCGAGCCCATCGGAAATCCAAGATGGCTGCCACAGGCTCTGATTGGCTGACACATTTTGGAATTCTCTTCTATAACCACTGCACAGAATTTCATGAAACTTCACAGGAAGCAAGTACTCAATGCCCTCTACCAAGTTTGTGTTTTTCAAGCCAATCGGAAATCCAAGATGGCCGCCACAGGCTCTGATTGACTGACACATTTTCGACTTCTCCTCTTAAACGGCTGCATAGAATTTCACAAACCTTCACAGGAAGCAAGTACTGATTACTCTTAACCAAGTTTGTGTTTTTCGAGCTGATCAGAAATCTAAGATGGCGGCCACAGGCTCTGATTGGCTGACAAGTTTTTGACATCTCCTCTGAAACCGCTGCACAGAATTTCATGAAACTTCACAGGAAGCAAGTACTTATACCCTCTATCAAGTTTGTGTTTTTGGAGCCTATCGGAAACCCAAGATGGCCGCCACAGGCTCTGATTGGCTGACACATTTTCAACTTCTCCTCTGAAACTGCTTCACAGAATTTCTTGAAACTTCACAGGACGCAAGTACTTATTGCCCTCTACTTAGTTTGTGTTTTTAGAGCCGATTGGAAATCCAAGATGTCCTCTATAGGCTCTATTTGAATGACACATTTTTGACTCATCCTCTTAAACTACTGCACAGAATGTCACCAAACTTTACAGGAAGTAACTTGTACACCTTGTCCTTCTCAAAGCTTCACTAAAAGCGTTTTCCTTCAGGTCTTGACTTTGATTGAAAACATACATACAGTCTCCTCAGGTGAGCGATGTGGCCCCCTTGGGCCTCTTGTTTTAATTCATGATACCCCTACATTCAATCACAGTTACATTACATGACACTTTTGATAAATAAATGTGAAGTCTTACAACCCATTTCATAAATACTGTACAAAATAGAGAATCTTATCATTTACATTGACTTAAACAGACTTTTTGAAGTACAGACTCACATGTGCTTGAGTATATATTATGTGTGTTGTAAAATGATATGAACTCTTGAATAAAATTATTTATAATTTTATCTTGAAGTATGGATAACTCAATTACGATATTCATGAAAGCAACATAGATTCATTCTTACTTTCACCGTGAAAAATATTTAATAAATTTAAAGTCCTTCCTTCACATTTTTCATTGATACACCAATGTCATCATATTTTGAGTATTGTATTTAAAGGTGGTACCCCGTCAGAGTCTCAGCCCTCAGAACAGAGTAGTGATACATGTAGTAATATGGAGGTGGCTCCAGTAAGCGGTCCCTCGGATGCTGCCTCTGGGGAACCACAGCTCCAAGCTAGATCTCTTAAGTGTGATGTGTAAGTCATTTATTATAGTGAATCTGCCATGGCAAGTTTTATGACTTGATGAATATGTTCCTTGAGGGGAAATAAATCATTGTACAATGTATTTACTGAGATAAAAGTAAAATGATTGTTTGAATACATAAAGATTTAAAATCATAGTTAAAAGTCATAAAATCATTTTTTTCAGACAATGGAAAGTCTGTTTGTTCTTACTATTTTCAGCACACGCCTACCTTGTTAGAATGTTAAACCTACCTTGGATTATGTCTTCCAGGTGTATATAATGGAGTAGCGTTTTACCAAACTGTGTTGTAAGCAACATGTACATTGTATTTAGAGGATGGATAATTAAAGTAAATATAACCTTCTTTTTACAGATGTGGTAAGTTATTGAAAAGCGAGTTAGATGCCCAGGCGCATGCTGCCCGAACACAACATGACAGTTTCTCTGAGTCTACAGAAGAAATCAAACCTCTCACGGAGGAGGAGAAAAAACAACAACTAGAAAAGTAAACAAATTATTAGCTCTACTGGTCTCAGACCAGTCGAGCTTATGCGATACCCCGTCGTCCGGCGTCCGTCCGTCTGTCCGTCCGTCCGTCCGTCCGTAAACAATTCTTGTGCTCTCAACTCCTCTGAAACCATTGGTGATAGAAATTTAACTCTTTTTGCATCCGACTTGGTATGTGGTCTAGTTGTGCACCTGACATTTTGTTTCAGCCCCTGACCCCCAGGGTCTTAGAAAATGGGCGTGGTTATGAAATTCTATGTGATCTTGTGCTCGCAACTCCTCTGACACTATAAATGATGGAGACCTAAATCTTTTTGCAATATGATGGGTCTGTGGTCTAGTTGTGCACCTGATATTTTGTTTGAGCCCCTGACCCCCAGGGTCTTAGAAAATGGGTGTGGTCATTTTTTCCTATATAAGTCTATGTAATCTTGTGCTCGCAACTCCTCAGACACTATAAATGATGGAGACTTAATTCTTTTATGCAATATGATAGGTCTGTGGTCTAGTTGTGCACCTGATATTTTGTTTGAGCCCCTGATCCTCAGGGTCTTAGAAAATGGGTGTGGTTATTTACACCTATATAACTCTATGTAATCCTGTGCTTGCAACTTCTCTGACACTATCAATGATGGAGACTTAATTCTTTTTGCAATATGATAGGTCTGTGGTCTAGTTGTGCATCTGATATTTTGTTTGAGTCCCTCACCCCCAGGGTCTTAGAAAATGGGTGTGGTCATTTTCACCTATATAAGTCTATGTAATCTTGTGCTCGCAACTCCTCTGACACTATAAATGATTGAGACTTAATTCTTTTTGCAATATGATGGGTCTGTGGTCTAGTTGTGCATCTGATATTTTGTTTGGGCCCCTGACCCCCAGGGTCTTAGAAAATAGGTGTGGTCATTTTCACCATTATAACTCCATGTAATCTTGTGCTCGCAACTCCTCTTACACTATAAATGATGGAAACTTAATTCTTTTTACAATATGATGGGTCTGTGGTCTAGTTATGCACCTGATATTTTGTTTGGGCCCCTGACCCCCAGGGTCTTAGAAAATGGGTGTGGTCATTTTTTCCTATATAAGTCTATGTAATCTTGTGCTCGCAACTCCTCAGACACTATAAATGATGGAAACTTAATTCTTTTTACAATATGATGGGTCTGTGGTCTAGTTATGCACCTGATATTTTGTTTGGGCCCCTGACCTCCAGGGTCTTAGAAAATGGGTGTGGTCATTTTCACCTATATAACTCTATGTAATCTTGTGCTCGCAACTCCTCTGACACTATAAATGATGGAGACCTAAATCGTTTTGCAATATGATAGGTCTGTGGTTTAGTTGTGCACCTGATATTTTGTTTGAGCCATTGACCCCCAGGGTCTTAGAAAATGGGTGTGGTCTTTTTTCCTATGTAACTCTATGTGATCTTGTGCTAGTAACTACTCTGACACTATAAATGATGAAGACTTAATTCTTTTTGCAATATGATGGGTCTGTGCAGGTCTTGTTGTGCACCTGATATTTTGTTTGAGCCCCTGACCCTCAGGGTCTTAGAAAATGGGTGTGGTCATTTTCACCTATATAACTCTATTTAATCTTGTGCTCACAAGTCCTCTGACACTATAAATGATGGAGACTTAATTCTTTTTGCAATATGATGGGTCTGTGGTCAACTTGTGCACCTGATATTTTGTTTGAGCCCCTAACCCCCAGGGTCTTAAAAATGGGTGTGGTCATTTTCACCTATTTATCTATGTAATCTTGTGCACACAACTCCTCTTACACTATAAATGATGGAGACTTGATTCTTTTTATAATATGATGGGTCTGTGGTTAAGTTGTGCACCTGATATTTTGTTTGAGCCCTTGACCCCAGGGTCTTAGACAATGGGTGTGGTCATTTCCTCTTATATGATTGTGCTCTCAACTCTTTTAAAGCTATTAATGATGAAAACTTTGTTCTTATTGCATAATATAATGGATCTGTAGTCTTATTTTGTTATTGATAGGTCATTTGAGATAGCAGCCCCTGACCCCTAGGATCTTGAAAAATTGGTGTGGCATTATTTTTTGAAATCCTTTATCTCGGATATTATGAATCTTAGGAGTGATATTCTAGTTGCAGTCTAATGGATATGTCGTTTTGTTGTGCTACTTATAATTTGTTGGAGTGCCTGCTCCCTATTGTCTTTGGTTTAAAATAAAATGGAAATTGTTATATATGTGTATGTATATTATTCACTGGTCAATGAGTGAATAAAACAAATCAACCAGGAGAGCTACAGTCTCGTCAGAGACTTCTGGTGTTACATTTATATTATAGACAAGTATAAATTCTACACATTTGAGTGAATTTGACTATGAAACCTCCATTATTATGTACATGTATATCATTTAAAAGTCTAAAATTATTTATCTCTTATATCATCTGTGAAATTAAGAAATTTTAAATTTTAAGGTACAAAAATCAAGGTTTTGCATTTAAAAACTTATTTTAAATTGCAGTTCATATTACATCTTACATACAGCTGATATAAAACTATTGTGTTATTTTGTAGACTACAAGAAAGATTGAAACAAAAACGATTAGAGAGAGAGGAACAAGAGAAAAGGGATCAACTAGAAAGAGAAAAAGCTCGAAGGAGAACAGGCAAAGAGATTGTAGATGTTAGGTCAAAGTGAGTAATTCATGCTAATTCTATCTATGAAAGTGGCCTTAGCATTAGTGTAGATGAAAAAAAAATAATTTTTCAAAGCCAAAGTAGTGAATATTTGGTGAAACCAAATTTTCCATCTTATTTAATATTTTTTAACTGTATTAAATAGAAACATTTTTTGAAAATTTCTTACTTTCCTTCTTCATACACCTTTAATTACTTTCCTCCTTTCACAGGGTTGAAGAAAATGAGATAAAGAAATTAGCAGAACAAAGAAGAAGGGAGAAAATGGAAGACAAATTAGCCAGGTGATATATTTACATGTATATTTTTATACTTTTTCACATAAAAAAGTGCAAAATGATACATGTGCCATTCACTAGAGGGGAGGAGGGTAATTCAAGTTCAAGGAACTGGAATGTTTTAAAGGATGAATGCACCACCTCATTCAAAACACAAGAAAAAGCCAGAAAGGCATATCAGTTATTTATTCTTAAAAGATTTTGTCAAATAGGAGCAAAATTTTAATCGAGGAGGGTAATTCAAGTTCAAGGAACTGGAATGTTTTAAAGGATGAATGCACCACCTCATTCAAAACACAAGAAAAAGCCAGAAAGGCATATCAGTTATTTATTCTTAAAAGATTTTGTCAAATAGGAGCAAAATTTTAATCAATCACCCAATTAATTATTAGCAAGGAATTGATTCCTCGTGTTCAGAATTTGCTTTGTTCAAGGACGCTCAGGTTGAATTTCCCTGTCAATGATCTAACCCAGTGATAATTTCTATGAAGCCGTGTACCTATAAAAAAATTTATATACACCACAATATGTACTCTATGTACATGACCGTCATCAATTTCAAATTTCACTCTGCTTGTTGTTATAATTACATAAACTATGTCCTTGATTATCTTTAAAATAAGATGCTTGATCATGACAAACTTGTAATTAACGAAATGCTAATTGTCGATTTACATATTTTTTCTCTAGACAAAAAATCAAGGAACAAATTGAAAAAGATAAAAGAGACAGAGCTGCAAAGGTTGGTAACACTAATTTTGATCCTTTTAGGTTTCTGCTGTCTTAAGTCTTACATGTAAATATTTTAATTCTACTTGATATTCGTGAAGAGCTAAAAATAAGTTGTGACCTTGACTCAGGGTATTTGAATTCCAAGGTCAAGGGTAAATGTAACAAATGATAATATAATTTTATAATCTAATAAATTGAATACAAGACAAAGTAAACATTGTACAATCATCAAGCTCTCCAAAATTAAACAAAAATGTTAAAGGCTATAAAGGATGAATCCTATTAGTTTTCAAAGTCAGGGGGTCAAGGTTACCATAAACAATATGAATGAGTCATTCTGAATCATTATTTTAAAATATATGTAGAAATTAAACATAAAGTTTAAGATTTGGTATCATAAAGCAGGACCCTTTGTATTGCCTACCTTTACCATAATACCTGCTTAATTTCTGTACTCCAGAGAAAGAAAAAATCCTTTCTTATTGACATAATAGCAAAAATTTAAGTTTGTAGTATTTTCACTTATTTCATTTCTTTATTATAATAATTATTTTCATAGTTCTAAATTCATTTTTATTGTTTTATAATAATTATTATATTTTAATAATTATTTTCATAGTTTTAAAATCATTTTCATAGTTTGCACCACAGAAGTCTAACCCTGCCCCTGCTCCAGCTGCTGCCCCTGTAGCCACACCCGCTGCCCCTGCAGAGAAAAAAGATTACAAGGATTGTAGACTACAGGTAAATACATAGCAACCATACATGGTACTGCCTGAAAGTTACCAAAATTTGTTTCCGATGTAAAAAAGGAAACTGAAAGTAGACAGATGGAAATTAAGAAACGTTGTGTTGCCTGAGTTACCTACATGACATTAGATGAGTATTTGAAAAAAGGTTTGTTATTTTGAGGTCTTACTGATCACTTATATGACAGAAAGTATAGCATACTGCCACATACACTGACTTTTTGAGAGAGGGGTGGGGGAAATGACCTATTGTATCTTAAACAAGGAATATCAATATCTAAAGTTGATTGCATTATGTAGTCTTGACCTTTGGTATGAAACAAAAGATTTTATCCCAACATCGATCTGATTAAACCAAAATGAACAAACATCATTGCAAGGTCCCAAGACATTGGCTGGGTAAAGTCATGAACGACCCTGAAACATAACCTACTTTATGATACATTGAGATTATCTTTGAATTATTTTCTGTTACCAGAAATTCTTGTCGTAATTTTATGACTTCTTGATTCAATAGTTTTTCCTGAAGATTGACTATTTTAAAAGCTTCGATAGCCAAGTTTTATGTATTTCTTTCAGATTCGGTTAACCAATGGCCAAGCTTTAACTCATACATTCTCAGCCAGGGAACCTCTGGCCGCGGTAAGGTTATATATAGAAACGAACAGAACCGATGGTGCTGGACCGTTTTCTCTTATGACAACATTTCCAAGAAAAGTATTCCAAGGAGAGGATTTTGAGAAACCTCTAGATATATTAGGTAAGGCCATAGCAATTTAATATTTTGTTTTATGTCCCAAAGTTTTCCTGTAAAGTACCTTCCCACCAGGCATGAAAACACACAAACACAAGATCAGTATGAAGGCACTTTGAAAGGAAGACTGAAAACAGAAAAGAAAAATACATGTGTAGCTTTCTCAGGGAAGTGGATAATTCTGACTCTTTATTTGGAAAAAAATACTATTATCTTCTGATATCTATAATGGTATAGGCACTTTATGGTATTCCAGATCACTTACTGATATTTTTTAACCTGAAAAATGTATGTTTGTTTGTGGAATTTTTTGTGAGGAATTCTTCTTAAAGGTACCCGCCTGCAGATGTAAAACAAAACATTTAATTATTATGACCTACATGTAAATACACATTTCATAAAAGCGGTATTCAATCCATAGCTTTTGATGAAATTTGCTCTTTATTTTGAAATAAAACACCGCTAAAGACGGTATGGCCGGATTGCAAAGTAAGTTTTTGTCACCAACTTGGTCAAGGTCACTAGGTCAAATAACACATCATAAATTGAAAGGTTTTGTCAGAGGCAACCTACATGTATAGAATAAAGTTTCTACTGCATACAGTTCCATAGATTTTGCTTAAACCAGGAACTTTAACCAAAATCCTTAACTAGGTCAAAGTCCAAGGTCAAGGTCACTAGGTCAAATGTTACGGCATAAATTGAAAGGTCTTGTCATGGGCAAGCTTCATTAATAATATAAAGTTTCTACTGCATACAGTACCAAAGATTTTGCTTAAACCAGGAACTTTAATCAAAATCTTTGAGTAGGTCAAAGTCGAAGGTCAAGGTCACTAGGTCAAATGTTACGGCATTAATTGAAAGGTCTTGTCATGGGCAAGCTTCATGTATAATATAAAGTTTCTACTGCATATAGTTACTTAGATTTTGCCTCAACCAGAAACTTTAACCAAAATCTTAACTAGGTCAAAGTCCAAGGTCAAGGTCACTAGGTCAAATGTTACGGCATAAATTGAAAGGTCTTGTCATGGGCAAGCTTCATGTATAATATAAAGTTTCTACTGCATATAGTTACTTAGATTTTGCCTCAACCAGAAACTTTAACCAAAATCTTAACTAGGTCAAAGTCCAAGGTCAAGGTCACTAGGTCAAATGTTACGGCATAAATTGAAAGGTCTTGTCATGGGCAAGCTTCATGTATAATATAAAGTTTCTACTGCATATAGTTACTTAGATTTTGCCTCAACCAGAAACTTTAACCAAAATCTTAACTAGGTCAAAGTCCAAGGTCAAGGTCACTAGGTCAAATGTTACGGCATAAATTGAAAGGTCTTGTCATGGGCAAGCTTCATGTATAATATAAAGTTTCTACTGCATATAGTTCCTTAGATTTTGCCTCAACCAGAAACCTTAACCAAAATGTTGACGGCAGACGGAGGGACGGACAGACGGACAGACGGACGGACGGACATCGTCAATCTATAGACCGGAATTGCTTTGCAATCCGGCCAATGATTCAGTATCTGCCATATCTAACTTGTTATAAAGTTGAATCAAAAATTGCTCACTTTTTTTAGCCACTCACATATTACAACTGCTAGACTACATGTACATTGGAAAATCAAAGGATATGAGTATAGACATCATTACAATTAGTACCACCTCTAGTACATATTTTTGTAGGATCTCTGGTACACTTTTCACGTACTGTTGTATGGAGATACAAATGTAGCTCATTGGTCATAGAGGTGGAGTTTTTGTGTTGCCTGTGAAGCATAGCGACACTTAGGGATCACTTTGTCCATGGTCCTTCTATCTGTCTGTCTGTCTGTCACACTTGGATGTCACACCCTATAAAAGTGATTTCTAAGTGTCGCTATGTTTCGCAGGTGACACATGCATTCCTTGGAATTATTTTATTTCTGAATATAGTCTATGACAGGGGTATGCTTGAAGTTCTCTTGTTTCATGGTCTTAAAGCGAGAAATACAGTGTTTTCTTTGTTAATTTATAAAATAACGTATTAATACTGTTTGGTGAGCCCTTCTTATTCTTTGGTTATATTATCAATTTGTATTTAAATTATTGTGTTGAAATTTACATATACATTATTTTGTATCTCTTTTATTAGGATTAGTGCCATCGGCAGTTTTAATGGTGACAAAGCCTCAGTGATTATAGTGATGCACAATTCCTAATCAACTGCTCCATCCTGTTCCGGTAATTTATACAACAGACATACCAGTATTCACTGACGTGTAGGATATTAGGACATTCACATATCATTTGAAAAACAGTCTAACAGATCAACTCTATGTTATGAACTTCATGTTTAATTTAAATGATTTGTTGTTTCAAAAATCAATGTCAGCTTCGATCAATTTCTTGATTTTGATGCATATGAAGATCTAGATTTGTTACCGATTGTCTGAATGTTCTTAAAGTTAACTTAACTCAGATGATGTATTGAATGGTTATCAGTTTGTATTTTATAAATTAAAACTTTGATACCAGAACATTCTCTCATTCAATGACACTGACGTCCACATATTTAAATTGATGCTTTTGGCAGGATTGCAGAGCAGTTTCAGTCTATTGATAGACTCTGTCCTTCTGTCTGTCTTTCAGTTCATTTATCTGTCTGTTAACTTTTTAATTATGAAATTCATATCGATTCATGTTCAATCAAACTTTTTACATACAAGGGAGAAATGTGAAAGGTACATGTATCACCAGACCTTTCATATTATACAGTTATGTACTTGAACTTTTGACCTAGAGTGACCTTTGGTCAGGTCTCTATTTCAAGAAATCTTACTTGCTATCATTTAAATGCTGTAGATATGCCTGTAATGTACGACTTAGTTTTGATTGTGGAAATGATGTGTTTATATCAGATAAGAGAGCATTTCATGCAAGATTTGATGAAGATCCCCTTATCCAAAACACGCATGTCTTGTGCACTGCACTTAGAAATTTCTGTTCGGAAGGCTGTTCGTTGGAAGCTTTGTTTTTCTTCTTATATTTCATTACTTTTGTCTTGGCCTTTACACACAGAGTAAATTAATTACTAACAGACAAACCGACATATTTTTGACATTTACAAGTAGTTTGTAGAGGGTATTTATGTCACATTGAACATAAAACTTCATAAATTATACAGAACACAAATTTATTGCTTCAATAATGAATTGTCAGCAGCACAAAAGTGAGAAAAAGAGAAAAATCAAACTTTCACAAAAAATGTACACTTTTACAGTACAGTGGTATCTGTTTTGGTGATAAGTATTTACATGACTATGTATATATGTATAAGATCATTTGTACATGTAAAAGAAATAGAAAAAATATAAATATAACAGGAAAATATGAATACTTGAACATATAACATTAAGAACTAGAAATAGAATTGATATTTCAATTTATATGTACATGTACGATTGTCACATGATAGAATTAAATTAACAAACAAAATAAACACAAATCCTTAAAAAATACCAATAGTCGTTAAAAATCCTTGTGGTATTCCATAAGGCAGTGAAACATCTAGGTCATTTTGTTAACAAAAAACAATTTATGCACGATGTATTGTAATATAAATTTAAATACACAATGAAGTAGAATACCCTGTCAATGTAACAAAACACTTTGATGATGTTCAAATCTCAATAGAAAATATTGCTAGTTATTAACTTTCGATACTTAATCAGTTGAGCAATGAGTTAAGTAAAAACATATGTATAATTAAACAATATTGGAATATGAACTTGTATATATGATATATATAATGCATCATCAAGTTTTCATGTTCTTGTTTTTAAGCGGGTTTGATAATAATTACACATCCCAAGGAAAGCCTATCAGCTATCTTACGTTCATTTTCACTAGTAGCTGAAAAAAATTGAGTAATAGTAAATACAAAATGATTTTAAACCGAGTTATCAACTACTTTTATGAGTATTTTAAAAGGTATTTGAGGTATCAATCTTGTCATTAGAAATTGTTCAATTGATTAAACTTGCTGCATCTTTTTTACTACATTCTATTGATTGTTTACATGTAGTTCATGTATGCATCTCGTTGTTTCTGTTGTGGCAAAATTTGATTTTGATCTACTAGCTATCATGAGCTCTTTTCACGACAAATTGTCCATTCTGCACCATCCCCCTTCTGGTCAATTTTGAAAGGTAACAAAAGCTGGAAAGGTATATATTTCACAGATCCAAACACAGTGTGAAAATTTTCTAAAATAGTCTTCTCTCCATAGATCGATCGGACCTTCCACACTTCAAAGGAGGTCATGCCTCGAGCAATTAGTGCAATTTGAAACCAAAAGAAAAATACAGCACTTAGGAAACACAAAAAGCAAAATACTGCATGTGTTATTAGGAAGAATTGTAAAAATGATATATATCCCAGTAGGAATTTGAATATAGTAACCATCGGTAAATATGTAATGAAGTCCCATGAATTCAATGGTAGGGTCTCATTCAGGTAGTTGAGCTGTAGAAAAAGGGCAAATCCGTTACCCCAAATCATGTATAGACAGAACAACACAAAGAATCGCTGATTGTAAAATCCCACACAAGAATTCGTTAAAAGGCAATGATGATCCCTCTTGAGTGTGCAGACATTACAGTGAGAACAATGGAAAGATCTGGGTGGTGCATCCAACTGCAAAAGAAAAAGTGTCTGCAATATTATTTTTAAACAATTTATGGAAATTTTTATGAATGTAAATTGATTCTTTTTTTGGTCACAATTGTTAAAGTAGAGAATCATCTATCACATATCCATACATGTACAAGTATGTGCAAGAGACCTACATTACATTCCAATATTTTAGTACAACTTTTAAAATATTATTTTGCTTTCAAAGTTGTTTGAAAATGCAGGGGATTCAGGAAAATGTAGGCATTCTGCAACTGCATGTATTCAAGCAACACAAACTTTAATATTTACCCTGCAAGTTGTTGTGCAAGTCTATTAACTATGAAATGAATTTTAGAATTTATACTAAGATAATAAAACAGAGAATTTTAAGTCAATTGTTAATTAGGGCTGTGCTTACCTGGCAAAGTGCACAATACGTCCAATCAGGGGGAGTCTCTGTCGCGTCAGGAAAGTGCTTCTTCTTAAGACCTGTGTCAACATTATTCACCTCACTGAAGAAAACTCCTGCCCAGTTGATTACAGATTCAAAGAAAGTGAACCAAACTAGAAGTATCATTAAGCCAATCTTAACCCAGTTCCCTGCATAAAGATGTGGAATGAGGATGATCTGTGATTCAAGTAGAAGAGTTAGTGTCATCCCCCAGAAAAACATGATACCCATCCTGTTGACGTCTTTCTTCTTAGCGGAGAAATCCCTTGCGTGATAGTGCAACTGTAATTTGTCTTTGAGAGGCACCCCATTGCTATGCCTTTCCCTGAGTTCCATCGTGTTGCACGGTGTGTTCTTCTTTCAGTACTGAATTATGCTAGCGTGGTTTCCAGTAATTAACAAGTACAAACCTAATTACAATCAAGAACATACACGTTACGATCAAGACGCCGTCAGTTTCCAAGTGAACCCGTAAATAAAGGGACCAGTCATTGGAATTTTGAAGAGACGTATTGTTCATAAATTATTTCGATCTGGCGACAATGGGCCTAATATTCCGATGGATTCGTGAATCTTTATTATATCTTATATATTATATTATTTTCTAAACGGAATAATCCAGTAAAACCTATTATAACTCCGTTTTAAGATTTTTCAAGATTTGTACCCTTATCTACGATTCATCAGATAAGCTTAAGTTACGATATTTTCAAGTCTATCTTGACCCAGCCGTACTTTACACTGCATGTAGCTTACATTATGTCTTAATTTTAGGTAGAATTCATACGAATACCCGGACGATCTTTCCGCCTATGGTGATGAGTACATTTGCATTTTATTCAAAAATTGATATTGATCATGCTGACCCGAGTCAGGGACGTATATAACTAAATTTAGTTATATACGTCCCTGCCCGAGTCTATCAAATGCGTTACACACCCGCATTTAAATAGAATAGGCTAAGTAGGGTCTCGGACATCCCCTCATTTTGTCAAAACGCTCATGTTTAAAGATTTTGAGGATAATTTTACAAAACTCTGATTGAAATTAAACCTGGATCATCCCTTCTATAACCAATTAGAATTCTGGATCCGATTATGAATTCAAGAAAGGATCCCAAAGACTTAATTTAACCCCCCCCCTTCCTCGATATCCCTTCAAAGAAAGAAAAAGTAGGAAAGCTTTCCAAAATGTAACTTTTAACATAAAATTTATTTCATGCACGATTCATCAAAAAGTGTTGCGAGTATATTTATCATAAAGTATTGTGAATTTATTCAAATAAATTAAAATTATTTTTACATATAAAAGATGACCGACTTATCCATATAGCCCTGAACCTTTACATTATCTACTGAATCCTATTTCTTTTATTGTATGTCACTTATAGTAGGTTTAAAGTACATGTAAACCAGAATCTCAATTTCGTTTAAAAGTGCCGCGAATTTCCCTATATTTCAAATTATCGGACCCTTGTCGGACAGTCCTTGTGCAAGTGGTATACCACAAAACTTTGTGAGCAAAGTTCTTTCAAGAATGGGGACTATACATTTTCGATTATTCTTATATTTAATTGGAATTTCACATTAATTTGATTAATTAGTCCCCTAATTATGAGCATGGCGTTTCTTATTAAATTGATTAATATTCAATCACTGTCGGTCGGTCTTTGAAGCCACAGAGCTCTAGCTAGACGATTGACAGTTCAAGACGGAAGAAACATTTGCACGTACATTGAACTTTTAACCTTTATTGTGCTAATGAGATACCCGAATCAATCAAAAATAGGGGTAAAAGGAGTAAAGGAACTTTATAAAGTCGCCCGTCGGGGTTTAATCCCGATTGTCCCACATTTGGAAAAAACCATATCCCGATTGTCCTACATTTTTAAACAAACACATGCATAATGATAATACAAACATTCATGTTATAGTCTATTTTATTGTTGTAGGTTTTTTTGTTACACTTTTGAAAACGATATTAATATGATTAAATACGATACTAACATTCTTTATTGTTATTCATAAGAGACAACCCCCCCCCCCCTTGTTAACTTTTTTTCTGGCTAAATGTTCTTATGTATTTCTCTCTCTCGAACACTTTCATATGGACATACATTTTACTCTTTATATTTTCATAAAATAAGCTTAATATTTTCTCAAAAGAAGTAGTTTTTGCAAAATCATATTTCAATCCAAAGACATGGATAATCTTCATTTTTGGCAACTTTATTGATTCAATTAAAAGCTATTGGATATAATAATCAGGGTTTTTTTTTGCATCAGGAATTTCATTAATTGTAGAGTATGGGATCACTACTGAAAATAATAAATTTGAATCTACTATCGATAAAAACAATCTAAGACTTATGAATTCTAAAGGATTAGTTTCTTATGCCGTATTTCATAGATTTCATACGTGATCAAGATTCATAATTATAGTTCAGAAATTGTACGTTCCAGCAACAATTTAGGCATTTTCATTTTCAAATAGATTACTATGACAAATATGGATATTCATTTCATTTATTTCTAAAACTCCATTAATTTAAAAGTTTTCATAGGAATGTGACAATTCTGACAATAATCATACACCGTCATATCCGATTTTATGTTATTTCATAACTGTCATTGATTGCATCTTCATCCAAGGGCGGATTTAGGGGGGTTTGGGGGGGTTCGGGAAAACCCCCCCGGTTTCCCATTTTTTTTTTTTTTTGGAAACATTAGCACTCAGAAAAAAACCCTGCACACTGAGTAATAAAAAATTGCTTAATATCCACCAGAATTCACTATTTTGAAACAAAATTTACAAAAATTTTCTGATACATTCTATCGCATATCGATTCGATACCGTATCAATTGGCGTATTTGTGGATTCGTACTGACAATCGCAAAGTTTTTTTAATGTACTACGTCGCAGAGGGGGTTTTCTGTTTATTTTAAGAAAATTAACATTAACAAATACTATAATATGAACGTTCAAATAATTTGCAAAACATGTTCGTGTGTCAAACAATCAATGTAAATGGTACGGGGATCGAAACCTACACGTTTTTTGTCCTCAAATACCCGGTTTGAGTATTTTTGTCATCTACAAATTTTGTTAAAACATACTTTGAAATAACCGGAAAAAATGGGCAAATATTTAACATTGTACAAATGTATATAGCTCGAATATGCTCCGGGGGCCTATGATTAAGCATTAAATTTTTCAAAGCCAAGACCCAATGATACTCAACATTTTTTACTCGATATCGTACCGATATTCTAAGTACATGTTACAGCAAGGACAAATCAACAAGTCAGGGGCGAAGCCAGGCGTACATTTGTACGCAAAAACGTCCACATCGTCTCACGAAAAAAAAAAAAAAGGAGAGCGCCTCCCCCAGTAGCCAAAAAGAAGGGGGAGGGTCTTTTGAAATAGTATTTAAAGCAAACTACTGTTCAGAAATAGATCAAAGACACTCCTGAAAATTCCGATTTGAATCGTAATTTTCTCGTGTTTCATTAGAACTCAATACAACCGTGCGCGGATCCAGAGGGGGGACCGGAGGTCTGGAACCCCCCCCCCCAACGCCCCCCCCCCCCTGAGATTTTCGGAGGTGGGGTCCAGCTTTGGCTCATTTCTAATTGAAATGGGTCTGAAATGCATGAAAGGGCTTTGAAACTTAAATTTCGCCATTTACAAATAAAAAACTATTTTTTCTGCAAAATTCCTTAATTATTATCAAATTGTTCATACTAAGTAATTTTATCTAATTGTCTTGGGTCTCAGGAACTCATATTTTGAACATGTCTGATAATTTGGAAAATGACACATCTCTTATCTATTTATTCTCATGAAATTCGCTTTGCTCGCCGATATAAGGAGTGAAACATTCAATGTTATAAATAATCGTCTTGATCGAATCAAGACAAATTAATATTTCATATCTAAAAAAAAAATATTCTGGCTCGCTACGCTCGCCAATTCTTCATGAAATAAACGTGAAAGGAAAGCTAACAAAATTGCCCCCTCCCCATCATGTGCACCGATACATGTATATATGTACCTACATGATAGGTAGACTTCCTTAAATTTTGCATCCCCTCTGACCAAAAATGCTGTATCCGCGCATGATACAACGATCGCTAACAAAGTGCGAGCGGTCGATTGGAAAGACTTTATGTGGTATACATATATAAGTATTTAGGGAATGTGATGTTCACATCTCAAGTTTTCTTCATCTTAGATACGGTTCATCGTCTGTTGACATCGAATCATATGCGTTATCTCATCTAAATTCAGCTCAAATACGCTCCAAAGGTCAGCAATTTGCTTCATTTTTTTTTTGAAAATTTTCACGGGAGACCCCCTTCAAGAGGATGGGTAACATATTTCCATACTGTCCCCACTTGATCCTTCGGGCCTCGCAAGTCATCCCCCCAAAAAGTGTCTGTGCCCCCGGACATCTGAAGTTCTTGGTCCAACCCTTCTTTATAGACGTCCACATCGAAAACACCCTTGCTAGAGTAAGTGACCATATTTCGCCGCATTTTTCGTATATTTCCGAGAAATTTTCCATACTTGGAGGCGAATGCAATGATTGGTTTTTCTAAAATATAATTTAACTCCATTCTCGATCGAAATACTACAAAAATGAATTATTTTATCCACTTTACTGTTTCCTTATAAAACGTCAAAATATTTCATTTCCATGTTTTCGGGGGTGACAATATTTCGCCGTTTTTGGTGATAAGTGTCCTATTTGCACACAAAACGGACAAAACTATGATTTTGTCTTTTGGAAATATTATGTCACTATTACTTCTACGAAATTATCCCATAAAATGTTTTCTTTGTTTTGAAATTTGGTGTTTTTATCAATTATTCCTCATTTTATTGTATTTTTCATCACAGTTGAATGCCGGAGATGTCACAATACATCAAAACATGACTGATACGGTCATATTTGATAGGATAAAGAAAAATAAACTTTACAAACAATGCCGATAACAAAGCAATTTTTTAAGACTGTGAAACGGCGAAATATGGTCACCGGCGAAATATGTTTCCTTGCTCTACGTCCCTGTCAGCAGTAAAGGAGAAATTATTTTATTAAGAAATCTTTATTTACCACATAAATTGAGTGGAAAAATGGTCTGAATATTCAAGAAGGTAAGAAGAAAATGTGCTCCAGAATGCACCATTTTATTCCATTTTTTCAAAAAAATTCCGGGGGAGGCCCCCCGGACCCCCACCTACAGGAGGGGGCAACCCCCTCCCGTACCCTCCCCCGCTCGGCACTTCGTGCCTCGAATCGACCCTTTGGGTCGATACAAACCCCCCCGCTTGCCACTCTGGATCCGCCACTGTCATCCTGTCACATTTTATAACAATCACACGCAAAAACTTCGTTGTGATACTGTCATGATTCAAAAAGAAGTATGGCCATGAGCTTTACTAGTGTCAGAACGTTTTCTGGATGAATGTTGTCCTTTTGCAGTTATTAGAAGAAACTTATTTTCAAAATTCTGTGACAATTTTGAAGTATTTTAAAACTCTTGTATCTAGTTGCTTAATCACACCGCCTTTTGACCCCTTTCGCCCCTTTGAATTTGTCAATATTAAAATATATGTTCAATAGTACCAATTTTATTGTACTAGACACGTGTTTCGGAAATTGAATCCTCGTCAGTAGTACTTCATGTCAAACAGTTTAAATAAAGCCAAAGTGAATTTTCCATCTACAATGTCACGCACAGGGGGAAGTCGCTAAGAACCGTCCTTTCTTCATATACATGATTTTTAATATCCAAAAATCATCCAGTTTTGCCTGAAATTGTTCGAGATTGACAGTTTTAAAATTCGGTGTCCCGAAAATGGTCAAGTAATTTGCAAAAAAACAAAATCAGAAACAAAAAAAGCTGCCAAAATATAGGGTCACAAAAATCGGTCTACAAACCACATCTCTCAGTAGATTTCATGGGCGGATCCAGGATTTTAAAGAGATGGTCCTAAAGTCCGAATGAATAAAAGAAAAAGTACAAAACATTCGTGCCGTTAATTAAGAAATCATGAATCAGACTTTAACCTTTACCCTTTGATCTCTGAATGAGATAATTGCCGCAATTAACCAATTACCCTGCAGGTATATGGATAAAAGATTGTTTTCACAGGGACGTATATTAAAATTTTAATTGGGTCGGACACCTGTGGTATTACAGTATTGATTCAGTCTTTGGTTTGGAAAAGTATTATGTAAAAAAAATCAAAAATCAGTTTTTTTTTTTTTTTTTGGAAAATCACAGGGAGGTCTTGGCCCCCTCTAACCCTCCCACCTCCATTTCCTTTACTAGATCCGCGCTTACAGGTCTAGTCTACCGATCGATATGCTATAGCCTGTAGCTCATGTCGAAACAATCTCTTTTCGACATGTCTCAGAGGACGTTTAAGCGTTTCATTGACACCGATCGCAAGACGGGAGTGGAATCAGCTGTCATCACCGGTGGGTGAAAAATAAAGATTTACCTCAGTAAGTATGAGAAAATGTTATTGATCTGCAAAGTTTAATGAAATTAAAACTTTTTGAGATCATAACCTTTATTTTTAGACGGCTATTTTGAGTTCAATTTCATTAAACTGTCAATGGATCACGGCCAAATCTTATAAGGTGATACAGGCGCGTAGCTGCCACATTATGACATAGGTCATGATAGGATATGCCAGCTTCCGACGTTGTCACAACTGCACAAGATAATTAATCCTATTTTAAATTAAAAATAATATCTACACTGATACATACTAGTAGAGCTGAAATGGATACCCATGGTGTCGGAACAATTTCCAGACAAGAACAGTTTCCAAACAGTCATCCTTTTCAAGTACCTTAAAGGGACTTACTGTCCGCGCAGCTGATCACTTCAGAAATCGGAAAATTGAAGTTTTCATTACTTTGTCAGCAATTTTTGGGATAAAAATTTATAAAGGGGGATAGACCTCGAACTCTCATAACTAACGGTGTGTGAATTATGTCTATACGACCAATAATATGCTCACTATGAAAGAAAATAGTTTCAGATAAGGAGTTTTCTACGTTAATTTTTGCGCTTTGTCGCTGATCTTTAACACTGAGACTTTGGACGACGTCACGCTAAAATTAACATGGAAAACTCCCTATCTAAAATTATTTTCTTTTACTGTGAGCATAGTGTTGGTCACACAGACATATATTATACATCATTGGTTATGGGAGTTCGAGATCTATCCCCCTATATAAATTTTAATAGCAAAAATTGCCGACAAAGTAGAGAAAACTTCAATTTTCCGATTTCTGAAGTGAGCTGCGCGGACAGTAATTTTTTTTTTAATTGACACTTTTGTAGATTTTTAAATGGAGAATTCATAGGACATAAAAATAATAATCAAATGAACACTTTGAAAGAAAAAAAGAAGACATTCTTTTGTTTTGACTTTAAGACATGACAGCGTTCCCGCTAGGCCAAAATAGAAGGGCGCCGCGCCCTTGATGCCCTTCCTCGCGCCCTTGATGCCCTCCCTTGCGCCCTTGATGCCCTTTTGTTGCGCCCTTGATGCCCTATTGTTGCGCCCTTGATGCCCTCCTGTTTTCCTCTTGTTGCCCTTCTCGATCCGCCCTTCAAGTTTCGATTATGTTGTCCGTTTGCGGTAATTAATGCATTACCGTCTTAAATATGTTTTGTTTTAAATACTTTGCTTAATTGAATTGTTTGTACAACCATTTAGCACCTTTACGATTAGCACAAACGACTGCCTAATTAAGATGTTTTGATTAAATACGCAGGTATACTTGTACAACTGGAAGATAGGTTTTATCGATCGCGCGCGAGATTTATTTAAAAAAAAAATCACTTCATATTTTGACGTTTTTTAAAGTTGACCGCACAGTGCACAACAACTACTGGTAACAGCATGACTTCCAGAGAACGTTAGCAAAGATTGAGAATGAAAAGTCAAAATTTGCAAAGCAATCTATAACTTCATTGTTAAATTGCGCCAATATAGCCTCGAGTCGTTAACAACGGCTCGCGACATATATACACATGAATCCGTCTTGATGAATTTATACTGTTTAATTTCTGATGTTAATGATGACATTTTACATGTACATTGCATGTATCTATGCTTTCCGTCTCAAAACTTAAGTTCCCAAGCTAAGACGGACAGCTATTATATATACGAGTATTCGCGTGGGTCCGTTTAGAAATCGACGATAAGTTTATCTATCGTCTATTTTTATTCACTTAATTTTTAATGCACTAAATACGAGTAGAACCAAAGTCTTTTTTACCGCGGAAATTGCTCTCACAAAACACGTACCGACGTAATTCACGGTCTATCAGCGTCAATACTTTCAAAGATATTCAATACACAAAAATAATCATGACCATAAACAGATAAGTACGCGAAAGAAATTAAGAATATACATAGAACTTCTTCTTTAACTCATAGACAAATATACATTGTTATGCAGATGACTACCGCAGTCTCCAAAAAACTGGTAACACAAAAGAGGAATTTTATAAAACGGAAAACCAAGGACGCTGGTTTCGTTGTACAATGTACAGGGGATGACAGAGTCAGTTGCATCATAACATTTATGCTTCTGTAAACAGTCACTATAGGAAAGTAGTCTCAGACTTGCATAGCAAGTACATGTATTACAGACTGAAACAATAGAACTTGTGAAATTATGATTATGTTTGTACTTTAATTTGGTTAATGAAGATGCACTGCAAAAGAAATAAAGTGCCATATTTGCAAAAAAAAAAAAGAGCTTATGCCTTATAAAATATACTCTCCTTTGACTTCATAATGCAAAAATGTGCCCTCCCTTGCTTACTGCACGCCTATAAATGTGCCCACTCTTGCCCCCCCGCACGTGCATGATGTGCCCTCTTTGGCCCATCGCACGCAGAAGTGCCCTACCTGGCGCCCTGCCCTTTTTGTTTTCTAGCTGGAACACTGCATTAAGATCAAAATCTTTTTTTTTTTTTTTTCGCTGCCTTCATTATGAGCAAACCATTCCTATTTGAGATTGAAGGAAAAGACAAATTTTCATGGGCATTTCTAACTCCAGTGTATATTGATCAGACAAAGCATAGTGTATATGAATTAATAAGATTAGGGAATTCTTCAGATCAAGCTATAATAGTTTGATCGGGCTATAATAGCTCCATGTAGCTATCATAAAACTGACTCTTTCTTAAGAAAACAAAAAAAAAATCATAAGCCGGATTGCAAAGCAATTCCGGCCTATAGATTCAACAGACGATGTCTGTCCGTCTGCCGTCAACATTTTGGTTAAAGTTTCTGGTTGAGGCAAAATCTAAGGAACTATATGCAGTAGAAACTTTATATTATACATGAAGCTTGCCCATGACAAGACCTTTCAATTTATGCCATAACATTTGACCTAGTGACCTCGACCTAGTTAAAGATTTTGGTTAAAGTTTCTAGTTGAGGCAAAATCTAAGTAACTATATGCAGTAGAAACTTTATATTATACATGAAGCTTGCCCATGACAAGACCTTTCAATTTATGCCGTAACATTTGACCTAGTGACCTTGACCTTGGACTTTGACCTACATTTGTAGTTAAGGATTTTTGTTTACAAGTCGCATTAGTACTGATAAAATACTACAATTTTTACATAGAAACCCCAGTAGAAATGTCAACAGATAAGGAGATAAGGAACCTCAAACTTTTCACATTTTTAAAATCATGTAGCTCATCATCGCTCCATATTTGAATATAAGTTTCTTGTTAAAAGTTTTAATATATATTGAGTACAAATAGAATCAGTAAATATTTTTCAAAAATTCTTATTTTGGTTTAATTTTGTACTGACAAATGTAAGTAAGCAATAACTTGATCTAGCTATTACCGGTATAGTCCGATCAAGCTATAATAGCTCCATTTGAAGTTTTCCCCAACCTGTTAATAACTGACTAATGAATCATGATTAAATGAGAGACAAAAGAATACCTGAAATACTTTGGCTTTCATTACATCCCTTTCCCTATTCAAAGGGAAATATATTGGCTTTCATTACGTCCATTTTAATTCAAAGGGAAATATAGTTAGAGACCAATTTTAAAGATTGATTCTAGTGTCCATGGGTATTATGAGCTGTCAGTGTTACTGTTATTTTAAAATACATGTAAATATTTTTTATTGTATTTGATAAAAGCTGGAGCTTTACTCAGTTCAAGCAATTTGATGTTGATGCCAATACAGTTAAATGGGTTTTTAAAGTGTAAAAGATGATAAAAAATACTTTACTGTTTTTATTGCTGACTGCTGTACATTATTTTTCCAGAATACTGAGTTATGATTTACAATGTACAGGGGTTGATTTATATGTTTTGAGCCTCAGTTTTCTGGGATGCAGGAGGTATTCTGCTGATAGATTATCTCCAAAAGGGACAAACAATCAATGGCACATACTATGCTTCACTTATGACACAGTTACGGTAAAATATTAAACTTAAGCGCCACGGAAAGCTCATTAGTTAAAGGTGTGTTCTTCCATCAGGACAATGCTCCTGTTCACAAGTCTGTCTCTGCCATGGCAGCCATTCATGATTGTGCCTTTAATTTGATTGAGCATCCACCTTATTCACCTGATCTTGCTCCGTCAGACTTTCATCTATTCCCAAAAGTGAAAGAAGCTATTTCTGGCACCCACTTTCACTCAGATGATGATGTCATACTTGCAGTGGATGGCTTTCTGACCAATCAAGATGGGGAGTTCTTTAAAAGTTGTATTGAGGCCCTTAAACATCAGTGGCAAAAGTATATAGATACTGAAAGGGGTTATGTAGAAAAATAATGCAAAATGTCTGATGAAATATAATTCTTCAATACAAGGCTCACAACATATCAATCAGCCCTCATACAATTCATGACAAACAAATTATCTGATGTTGTTGTCTTTTTTCTAAGGCAATCTGACTGTGGTAGAAATAATCAGTTTTCGAAAGAAAGGAATTAAGTCGTTTATTTAAAATTCTATTGAAATGCATATCCAATGCATCTGTTATTTGGTTTATAAATTGCATCATACATATAATTATTGGTGTTGATCAATCCATCTCCTGGCTTGTGAACCTTTATCCTATGAACAAAATAGATTATATGCATGCATTGAATTGATTAAGAAGACAATTAATAGAACATCCATATGTACATGTAATCTAACTGATTATCATAAAATTATACCCCCCGCAACGTTCACCCTGTCTGTCCGTCCGTCTGTAGACAAAAGCTTGTCATAGGAACTCCTCCCAAACCATTGGATGGATTTCACTGAAACTTTATACAATGAAAGATTATGATATGTAGATGTGCATGGAGAAAGAGGATTGCTGTCGAAAAAATTAGACCTGAGCTATGGCCATTGGACTTAGAATTTTCATGCATTTTCAATGTCAAACCTTGTCATCGCAACTCCTCCCAAACCATTTGATGGATTTCATTGAAACTTTACACAATGAAAGATCATGATATTTAGATGTGCATGAAGAAAGGGGATTGCTGTTGAAAAAATTAGACTTGAGTTATGGCCCTTGGACTTAGATTTTCCATGCATTTTCAATGTCAAACCTTGTCATCGCAACTCCCCCTAGACCATTTGATGGATTTCATTGAAACTTTACACAATGAAAGATCATGATGTGTAGATGTGCATGAAGAAAGGGGATTGCTGTCGAAAAAATTAGACCTGAGTTATGGCCCTTGGACTTAGATTTTTCATGCTTTTTCAATGTCAAACCTTGTCATTGCAACTTCTCCCAAACCATTAGATGGATTTCAATGAAACTTTACACAATAAAAATCATAGGTAGATGTGCTTGAAGAAAGTGGATTGCAGCCAAAAAGGTTATTCCAGAGTTATTGCCCTTTGACTTATATTTTTTAAATCATTTTAAATGTTGAATCTTGTCACCAGGGGTCAATGTACAGGTTGGTACAGAGAGAATAAAAAGTTAAATAGATAAAATCATTATTTCACATTAATCAAACTCCTTTTTATGTGCATGTATATTTTGGTATAGTGACCTAAACCCAGAATGATTACTTAAATGAGAAAATATCTATTTGGAAAATTTACTGTCAGGTCAGATCATAAAATGGGTCTGCTCAGAAAAAGTATTTGCTGGGGGGTATAATTCGTCCCTTTAGGAACGAATTTTCATTTGATATGTTATCGGTAATTGGGAGGGAAATCTTTTTGAATGGGCCATTTTCCATGATTGTCTACAATTTCAATGGGCCATTTGAATTTTCCTAAGAAAGTACAGACTTCATTGGACCATCTTTCAATTTAATGGGACTACATGTACATGTTAGATGTATGGCCCTGATCTTCCCAATCATGTGTTATTCGGGTCAAGGTAATTTCTTATTGTAAGTATGACTGTCAACACATATGTCAATATTTTGTATTAACTTGAGTAGTTTTCAACTCGAGCTTATATATATTATGTAAGGGTTCGACATTATGCTGTTTATACCTATAGGTCTGAGGTCAAGGTCAAAGTTAAGTATCATCATTATTTTGACTGTAAAGTATCTCAAATACTGAGTAGTTTTAATGGATCATATTTCATCCATATTGATTTCACTAAGAAGGATGATACTAGACCAGGAAGTTTTGATATCAGGAGCTTCAGCTTAAAGTTCTGCTATTGTACAATATATGTGCATATACTATTATAGACATGGGATAGATAAAGAATGAAGCATCCTTCCTGTCAACTTCTATTGTCTTCTGTACAGTATATATTGTCCATATATATCATATATATAAATAGCTTAAGGAAGTGCATAAAGCATCCTTCCTGTAAAGTTCTTTTGTCTTCTATATGATATAATATTGTCTATACCGGTATATAGCCTTACCTCAGGAAGTGCACAAACATGTATGATATTGTCTGTATATATAGCTTAACCTTATGAAGTTCACTGAGCATCCTTCCTATAAAGTTATATTGTTGTGCTGATGCCCTATACTATGTATGGTACTGATACATCCTGCATCTTTAATTTCCTATTCCTTTGCCCCCAACACATATTATGCATGCATGCATGTACTTATATTACTTAAGAAATAGTCTTAATCTATTGTTTTGTATTAAGAATATGATATGAGTGCGGTAAGAAAACTTGTAACTGTTCATCAGCATTCTGTGCATACAGAAAATTATGCAAACTTTTATATATGCAGTCTTTATATTGCATCTTTTGTTAGACGGGGGAAGTTGGGGGGACTGTGTATTTGTATATTTAGTACATGTACATGGAAGTAGAAAATACAGAGCCAAATTTATACCTGATTGTGACTTTAAATCAACATATCGTACTGTTGCCAAGAATTATAAAACAGAAATTGACCAAAAAAAATTATAAAACCAAAAACTGATTTCTACATGTCATCTTGCATAAAGTCATTCAAGATAATGATTAACCATGTTTGATACCAACTGGAATAATCTCTCTCTCTCTCTCTCTCTCTCTCTCTCTCTCTCTCTCTCTCTCTGTGTTTTAGCAGTTTCAAATATGAATGTCAAGGTTACAGACAAGAGCTGACTGCAAGTCAAAATCCTTTTGTACAGTCTAAAGGTTGCAATTTTTTATTTAGAAAAAGAGCGTAATCAGATTTGGAAATGATGATATACCAGAATGGAAGAACCTTTCTTCAATGTTCATATTGGGACGAATTGAAAATCCTTGTTCGCAGTTGATATCCAGATGTTAAACTCAAGTACGTTTAATCCTATCCAAACTATCTGGATATTTGTTAGGAGGGGAAGGGACCTATATTGATTTTAAGGTCCCTAGGTCAAAGGTAAAGGTCACTGTCAAGACCTCTTCACATTTCCACGGATAGAGCAAAGGATAGATACGGATCCAGGTAAATTGCGCAACTGTAGCAATCTGTACCTGGTGTCAGTTTGAGTCGTTGCAATTTATAACTTGCAATTCTTACATATCCTGTAGAAGCTATTCGTGCGGACCATGTTCAAAATTATCTGTGACTTTGCTACAGATTATAGTTGAGTCATAGCAGTCATTTGGGTTGGTGTAGCAGCCAATAACTTCCGTAACAAATCAATAGCAACCCCGGATCATTTTGTGAAAAGAAAAATAGTCAGATGCGATTTGGATTGCTGCAGATAGCCACTCATTCACCAAGGAAGGACTACAGAGATTGCTATGGGTAGAGTCCTTATATTGACTTCATTTATATTTGTGCGTGTAAGAAGCAATAATGTCCCGATTTTTTTAGTCCGACTTAAGATATGGGGAGAGGGTATTGCAACCTTTTATCCACCAGGCTAAATCCACCTATGCTTATGTCTTTTTTATTGTTTGCTGATGTAACTATGTTTGTTTAAATTTTCTCAGCATATTTCTAACTGTCCAAATTGACCATGGGCTGTAGCTAAGACGACGTATGCTGGTCGTCGCGTCTGAGCTTACTCGTATAAACAGTTGTAGAACACAGCGACCTGATAATTACCCGTAATAGAACTGATAAATCTTTCACAAAGCAGCGGTAAAACATTTTTGCACCAGCGTCAGCGATGCATTTCTCATGAAGATAATAAGAGTTACCAACACATACTGTTTAATTAAGACAGCAAGCCGCTTTTCCGTTGCTGTCGTCTGGGCTATTGTAGTGTTCTCGGAATTATGTAATAAGATACCTTTTCTGAGCGTTTTGGTTTATTTTTCTCAGAAAAATTATATATAACATGTATACAGGATATTAAAAACAAGCACCAGAAATCACCGATAGTCAAACACTTTTAATAACAGTGCCATGTTGGTTTCCTGTGTTATTAACTTTTGCTAAGTTTTCTTTTGATTGGATTTTTAGCCAAATTTTAATCAAGTAAGTAGCTAAGAAATGCTTGTTGGTCTTCTCAGTTGATGCAATGAGATGCCGATCGATATAGCACTGAGAAAATTCTTATTTAATCTGAGTAGAAATTCGTTGCTACATTCAGGTTTATGAAGAAATTATATTAAATTGAAAGGGGGGGGGGCTGATTTGAAGTTATACAATACGGGGTTTCAATAGGGATGTCTGTAGAAAAGTTACACTTTGTATCCTCGAGATTCTGACTATGATCTCATTTAGCTAAAGCACGTCTGCGGATCAAAGGGAGTACCAGAAATTCTAAACATCCCCTCTTTCTCTGAATCAGCTCAGCAAAACATTTTTCCTTGTACATAAACTGCCTTAGCCTTTGTATGACCGCTATTTTTTTTTTAACAAGACGCCTGTAACGCAAGAGCGACTATGTGCGGTGTCTATCTGTCTGGTAGTCACACTTTTACATAAATGGCTATAACTTGATATGCGTTATTCTTCGTCAATTAAACTTGCAGGGATGGTCGACTCAAGCATGACTAGTCTCAACAATGAAGGTCAAGAAAACACACGAGGTCAAGGTCACATATTTAGGGTCAAACATGTAACAGGCGAAACTTTTCTTGAATAGATAAATTTTTTGATAGCTTGAGTTAGGCTGATAGCACCTCGACCAAAATGGTCAGACTCGCGTTTGGAACGTTTAAACAAAAATGTTTAAGTAACCAAGTGATGTACATGTGAACATATCTTGTTTGATTGAAAGGGAGACATGTTCTAAATTGAATCCTCTTTGATAATTCTTTATTCTATCGTGTACAGCCTTTTCTCTACTTGTATGATCTCACAGGGGCAAGTCATTACTTGACATGCACATATCTCCGGGCTGATTCTGTTTTACGAACTTATATAGATGGCCATACTAGTATGTAGGAACTTGGGATATCACAAAATGATATTGATGAATAAAGAGCCAACAGAGCGAATTTACGATTTGTGTGTAATAACAAATTGAATTTATTAAAAATCAAAACCATTTACGATTTCATGATGTCTCAAATTCAGGGTTGAATTTTCATCATCAGAAGATATATGGTAAAATTATTTACATTAAAATATTTCTTTTCTTATATCAGTCGCACATTTTACAACTTTTAAATCTCAACAAACTTTTATCGATTGAAAGATCTTATCCCTTATACTGTAACATAAAAGCACCCATATAAGATTAATAGGTAGAACTTCATTATCTCTACCCAACACAAGTGCGAACTCCGTAGCGACACGCCGTCGAGTTGTCGCGGATCTCGGACGCACCGACAGTTGAACCCCCGGCCGGCTTTGCGGAAGGATCAACCGCTTAAAATCTAGGTTTACGACTTTCGGTCAAATCAATCTAGTGAATGTCAAATTCTGATCATTGTGGTTCTATAAATCAGGTTTGTTTTTGACTTTGGATAAAAGCCGTACTCTAGGATCGGTGCCAGGACTGACAATGACAAACATGAGTTTTCATGGGAAATGTGAAGTGTAGGCGTAAAAACTTTGAACTTGAGCCTAAAAAAGTGTAACGTGATACTAGTAAAGAACTTTTGGATCAATGTCAAACATAAAGCTATTTCAGAAAAAAAGAATTTTTTGGTCATGTATGATCTGAACTTGAACGTGTTGAATTTATATTGTACTATGACAAATTCGAAATACTGAAAATATTTAAAGCTCAGTGAATCCCATACCGTGGTCTACAACTCTTGTTGCGAGCGCAAGAGAACAACGTTTTACACAACGTTACACGGGAAGTGTGCAACGTTTTTACTGTGTCAATAAGCAAAAACATTGCTGTAACCTTGATGATATAGTAATGACCTTGGATTATTATTCTTTTCTTGTAATTTTATCGTCTAATACTTTTTTGCAGAATCTTGTGAAACATGAGGCATACCGAATGATATGAGAGTCTGTACAGTATTAGCCATAGCATCTATTGTAGAGGACAAAAATACAACAGCGAAATACTGGGATTACATAGAAGGTAATCAATATTTTTCTATATATTGTTAGGAGCGTATCACAAATTATTGTAGATGTAATCACGTTAAGTATGTATTATTCAATTTTCCGACTTATTCAGTATTTCATAATGAATTGCATGAAAAAGAACTTGGATGTAATACTGTCTGTCATTGATTTTAATGTCGCCTGTAACGCAAGAACGAGATACAGGGATCCCTTTGTCCTGCATCTGTATGTCTGTCCGTCTGTCTGGTATTCACACTTTCACATATTTGGCTATAACTTACTCAATATACATCGGACATCTTTCAAACTTGCAGGGATGGTAAAACATGATGCGACTCACCACACCAAATATAGGTCAAGATAACTTTCAAGGTCAAGGTCACATATTTAGGGTCAAAAATGCAACAGGCGACATAGTTCTCTTATTGTTTTCTTTCCTCCTTCTGAATGGCAGCTCGTCACTTTGAATTATCGTACAAAAATTATCATCATTATGTTTGTGTGAAAATCTTTGCATCTTGTATAGTTCTAATCTTTTGCTACATCTGAATGTCAGCTATTCACTCCGAAATATTTTACAAAGTTGTATATTTTGTGTTCTTGGTAGATTAGGTACACATAGTGTCTCACCCGTCTGTGTGTCTGTCTGTCTGTTAAAAATCAGTGGCTATAGAAGATTTGGAGTGAAGAGTACAGTGGCAGGACTTTCATATTTTACATTTCAGACTTGTGAAATTCTCAATATTTTCATTTTCCATGTTTAGTGATCTCAAACGATTACTAAGGTCATATTTCTCCTTTTGAAAGGTCACAGTTGAAGCACAATAATCCTGGGTATTATATATACATGTAGTCTATAATAACAATTTAATAACAATTTATTCTTTGATCCAATATCTCCTTTATAAAAAAAAAATAGGTATCTGAAAAATAGAGGAACTTTTCTATAGAGACCTAAAAAAGATAATGCTGTATTAGATATATTTTCACTGTACTGCCTTAGAAATTCTACAAAATTGCATAACCAAATTGGTAACTTTTTTTATCTAGTCTGTCTATCAATCCAGCTTTTTGTCTGTCCATACTTTGGAGAATCAATTATTTCGAAGGTTTATGCTATTCAACGCAATAGGAACACACTATTTTGTTAAGATATATTGTACATTGCACAAACTTGTAGGAAAAATTGTATTAAAAACCAACACACACAGCCAAAGTCCCCTTCAAGGTCATGCTCTTGAACGCTCCTTGACTTTGTTACCAAAACGTTTAAATACACTAAATGCATAAACACAAAAAGTTATTCGAGATCAAATTGAAAAATGACAAACATATTTTTTTCATGCACAATAACATTTTTCTTTTGATTTTCAGAATGAGAGATAGATTAAGCAAGAGGTGACATTGTGAAATGAAGTCACCATTCCATGCTGTGACAAATTACTGCTCATCATTTAATGGCAAGAATGGCTCGATCTACTTCTTAATATGCATTCTGGGACTGATACATTTTGTTCTTCTGTCGGTGTGCAAAGTTGTTTTTCTGCAGTACAAGGACTATGTGTTAAAACAAGAGCTGTTCTATCAGGAGCTCAGCCTGAAGAACTGGTCATGGGTAAACATCACAGAACAAATTCAGTTCTATAAATCCATGCCTCCTCCAGAGATGACAGTCAGAACGGGACAGAAGAAGAAAGGGAAACCTGTCGTCAAGAAGCCTTGTGAATTCCCTCCGAAAGGATTAGGTAAACTTGCATTACTTCAGATTCATAGATTATTTATATGTACCAGAGGGAGATGTTAAAATGATATTATTCACTGTTTGATAGCTTTTTTGCCATCTGTTAACTTAATTTGATTATTATCCCTTAGCACAGTATCATTGATGAGAGGATATAGTAACACCACTGTATGTATGTTTGGGTGAGGAAGTTGGCCCATGCAAGGTTGTGGACACTCTAGAAGTTGAGAGGACAACACCTACTGATTTTCAATCTGTTAAAGGTTGGCAATAATAGAAAAATCCTTGGGGACACTCCAGAGATCACAATTCACCAATGTTCATCAAACTTTGCATGTGAATTGCCCATTGTGAGAGAATGTCTATTTATTTTCAAGTTAAGAATCAAAGGTCAAGGTCAAGATTATCGAAATACCAGTTATACACTACAAGTTCAAGTCCTTTGTGAGTTGCCCATAGTGATACCTTGAGATTTTCAAGGTCATGGTTCAAAGGTTCAGGTCACAATTAACTGTAATATACAAACATTTTGAACACTGCAAAGATCATATTTTTGGACTTTCATCATAATGTTCATATGAGTTTCCCTTGGTTAGAGGGAAACTTATGATTTTCAAGCTCAGGAATAAAAATCAACGTCACAATTGGCAATACATGAAGAAATACTTGTGGTTTACATCTGATGTTCAACAAACTTGGCATGTGAGATTGCTCATTTTTAGCTCTACTGGTCAAAGTCCAGTCGAGCTTATGTGATCGCCCTGTGTCCGGCGTCCGGCCGTCTGTCTGTCTGTCTGTCTGTCCGTCCGTTAAACTTTTCTTGTGAGCGCGAATCCTCTGAATCTGTGAATAGTACAAAATAAATTCTTTTTGCATTATAATGGGCCTGTGGTCTAGTTGTGCACCTGATATTTTGTTTGAGCCCCTGACCCCCAGGGTCTTGGAAAATGGGCTTGGTCATTTTCTCCTATATAACTCTATGTAATCTTGTGAGCACCAATTCTCTGAAAGTATAATTGATAGAAAGATAACTCTTTTAGCATTATTCCAAGTCTGTGGTCTAGATGTGCACCTGATAATTTGTTTGAGCCCCTGACCCCCAGGGTCTTGGAAAATGGGCATGGTCATTTCTCCTACATAACTCTATGTAATCTCATGAGCACAATTTCTCAGAAAGTATAATTGATAGAAAGGTAATTGATTTTGCATTATTCTCAGTCTGTGGTCTAGATGTGCACCTGATATTTTGTTTGAGCCCCTGACCCCCAGGGTCTTGGAAAATGGGTGTGGTCATTTTCTCCTATACAACTCTATGTAATCTTGTGAGCACCAATTCTCAGAAAGTATAACTGATAGAAAGATAATTGTTTTTGCATTATTCTCAGTCTGTGGTCTAGATGTGCACCTGATATTTTGTTTGAGCCCCTGACCCCCAGGGTCTTGGAAAATGGGTGTGGTCATTTCTCTTGTACAACTCTCTAATGTTGTCTAATTTTCAGAAAGTATAATTGATACAAAGATAATTCTTTTAACATTATTCTTAGGCTGTGATCTAGATGTGCACCTGATATTTTATTTGAGGGCCTGACCCCAGGATCTTGGAAAATGGGCGTGGACATTTTCTCCTATATAACTATGTAATCTTGCTGGCATCAATTCTCAGAAAGGATAATTGATAGAAAGATAATTAATTTTACATTATTTTCAGTCTGTGGTCGAAATGTGCACCTTTTCATATTTAACCCCTGACCCACAGGTTCATGGAAAATGGGTGTGGTAATTTTCGTCTGTGCATGTATAACTCTATCATGTTATCTTGTGAACACCAATTCTCTAAGAGTATAATTGAAAGAGAGTCAATTCTTTTTCCATTATAATAATCATTCTCTGGTCTTGTATTTTGTTTGAGCCCCTGATCTCAGGGTCTTGGAAAACGCGTGTTGCACTTAGATTAATTTAAGCAAACAACCAGGAGAGCTTCAGTCTCATCAGAGACTTCTGGTTAAAGTATAAACACATGTATAATGATTTTCAAGGTCAGGGTCAAAGTAACATTTTGCAGAAATGGACAGTCTTTTCAAATAGAAAAAAATATTTAAGAATTGTGTTGTAATGCAAGGGGATGCTATATTTTGCGTTTACTTTATAGAGTGTTTCAGATTGACATAATAAAAAAGTGTTTTTTGTTTTCAGTTGGTCGTGAAGAGGCAGACTTGACCTTTCTCGGTCTGTTGAAGCTACAAGAAAAGTTCACACCCTTCGAAAAAGGTGGCCATTTTAAGCCTCACCATTGTACGGCCACCACCAAGATAGCTGTGATTGTGCCGTACAGAGATAGGGACAGGCATCTCAAACTCTTCCTGAATAATATTATACCTAAACTGACTCGACAAGAAATAGACTTTACTATTTTTGTCGTAGAACAAGTAGGTGGAAGTTTTTACGTTTCCTATTTATTTATGCTTCTGCACTTGTATAAATATAGCTCTCATGTTCTAAATTTAACCTGTATATTTTATCTGATATGCATTGTTGCCAGTGAACAGGGTTTCTGTCTAAATGTATAGTATCACAAAGGCAAATGTTTTGGAAGTCTATACTATATAGAGGTGCCTATCTACATTTGAAATCTTTCCATCAGCTGTTGGCTTGTTGGTCTTTCTGGTAGTATGACCATTACGTTGATATGTGTTACATAAATAATCAAGCTTGCAGGTTTGGTCACACATGATAACACTCAAAATCCAATGTACATGGGTCACCCTCAAGGTCAAGATCATATATTTATGGTCAAATAAATGACAATGTACCTATTTACAAAAATGTCAATTTTCATACTTAAATTTGACTATGCATTTGGTTTTGTTCCTGAATAGACAAAAGAAGACATTACTATGGAGCACATGCAGATGATGTTAAATCGATGGCTATATTTTCTGATGAGGGCTGTGATTCCTGCACAGTCTTCATGTAGATTGAAATTGATAATTGATATGACATTATTGCAATAGATATTAGTGCACACAATGAACATAATGATTAATAATACATAAAGAAAGTAAAATTTATTTCCCTATCAGGTCTTTCTATGAAACGCTGTAATTTACAGATAAAACAAATTGTTGATAACGAACTAATTTAAATGCTCCTTTGAGGTCTGTTACATCATTATACAAAACATATTTTTACTGTACCATGCACCATTTTTCTTCCCACCAGTCATCTGGAGCACCATTTAACCGTGGTATGATGCGGAACATCGGCTTTAAGGAAGCGAGTACCATGGGGGACTATGACTGTTACGTCTTCAATGACGTGGACACAATACCAGAGGACGACAGAAATTTCTATTTTTGTGAAAAAGACTATGTGCGCCATCTGGTGACAAAGCTAGGTAGAACAGAATACAAGTAAGTCTAGGCCAGAGTTTTCGCATGGTTTTAAAAGTCATATCAAATTTTAAATGCCATCTGACTGCATGTCCTTTTGTTTCCACATGATATTAAAAGACATATAAGATTTTAAACACCATCTGACTGCATGTCCTTTTGTTTCCACATGATTTTAAAAGACATATAAGATTTTAAATGCCATCTGACTGCATGTCCTTTTGTTTCTACATGGTTTTAAAAGACATATAAAATTTTAAATGCAATCTGACTGCATGTCCTTTTGTTTCCACATGGTTTTAAAAGACATATAAAATTTTAAATGCCATCTGACTGCATGTCCTTTTGTTTCCACATGGTTTTAAAAGACATATAAAATTTTAAATGCAATCTGACTGCATGTCCTTTTGTTTCTACATGGTTTTAAAAGACATATAAGATTTTAAATGCCATCTGACTGCATGTCCTTTTGTTTCTACATGGTTTTAAAAGACATATAAAATTTTAAATGCCATCTGACTGCATGTCCTTTTGTTTCTACATGGTTTTAAAAGACATATAAAATTTTAAATGCCATCTGACTGCATGTCCTTTTGTTTCCACATGATATTAAAAAACATATAAGATTTTAAATGCCATCTGACTGCATGTCCTTTTGTTTCCATATGGTTTTAAAAGACATATAAGATTTTAAATGCCATCTGACTGCATGTCCTTTTGTTTCTACATGGTTTTAAAAGACATATAAAATTTTAAATGCAATCTGACTGCATGTCCTTTTGTTTCCACATGGTTTTAAAAGACATATAAAATTTTAAATGCCATCTGACTGCATGTCCTTTTGTTTCCACATGGTTTTAAAAGACATATAAAATTTTAAATGCAATCTGACTGCATGTCCTTTTGTTTCTACATGGTTTTAAAAGACATATAAGATTTTAAATGCCATCTGACTGCATGTCCTTTCGTTTCTACATGGTTTTAAAAGACATATAAAATTTTAAATGCCATCTGACTGCATGTCCTTTTGTTTCTACATGGTTTTAAAAGACATATAAAATTTTAAATGCCATCTGACTGCATGTCCTTTTGTTTCCACATGATATTAAAAGACATATAAGATTTTAAATGCCATCTGACTGCATGTCCTTTTGTTTCCACATGGTTTTAAAAGACATATAAAATTTTAAATGCCATCTGACTGCATGTCCTTTTGTTTCCACATGGTTTTAAAAGACATATAAAATTTTAAATGCCATCTGACTGCATGTCCTTTTGTTTCCACATGGTTTTAAAAGACATATAAAATTTTAAATGCAATCTGACTGCATGTCCTTTTGTTTCTACATGGTTTTAAAAGACATATAAAATTTTAAATGCCATCTGACTGCATGTCCTTTTGTTTCTACATGGTTTTAAAAGACATATAAAATTTTAAATGCCATCTGACTGCATGTCCTTTTGTTTCCACATGATATTAAAAGACATATAAGATTTTAAACACCATCTGACTGCATGTCCTTTTGTTTCCACATGATTTTAAAAGACATATAAAATTTTAAATGCCATTTGACTGCATGTCCTTTTGTTTCCACATAGTTTTAAAAGACATATAAGATTTTAAATGCCATCTGACTGCATGTCCTTTTGTTTCCACATGGTTTTAAAAGACATATAAGATTTTAAATGCCATCTGACTGCATGTCCTTTTGTTTCCACATGGTTTTAAAAGACATATAAAATTTTAATGCCATCTGACTGCATGTCCTTTTGTTTCCACATGGTTTTAAAAGACATATAAAATTTTAAATGCCATCTGACTGCATGTCCTTTTGTTTCCACATGGTTTTAAAAGACATATAAAATTTTAAATGCCATCTGACTGCATGTCCTTTTGTTTCTACATGGTTTTAAAAGACATATAAAATTTTAAATGCAATCTGACTGCATGTCCTTTTGTTTCCACATGGTTTTAAAAGACATATAAAATTTTAAATGCAATCTGACTGCATGTCCTTTTGTTTCTACATGGTTTTAAAAGACATATAAGATTTTAAATGCCATCTGACTGCATGTCCTTTTGTTTCTACATGGTTTTAAAAGACATATAAAATTTTAAATGCCATCTGACTGCATGTCCTTTTGTTTCTACATGGTTTTAAAAGACATATAAAATTTTAAATGCCATCTGACTGCATGTCCTTTTGTTTCCACATGATATTAAAAGACATATAAGATTTTAAATGCCATCTGACTGCATGTCCTTTTGTTTCCACATGGTTTTAAAAGACATATAAAATTTTAAATGCCATCTGACTGCATGTCCTTTTGTTTCCACATGGTTTTAAAAGACATATAAAATTTTAAATGCCATCTGACTGCATGTCCTTTTGTTTCCACATGGTTTTAAAAGACATATAAAATTTTAAATGCAATCTGACTGCATGTCCTTTTGTTTCTACATGGTTTTAAAAGACATATAAAATTTTAAATGCCATCTGACTGCATGTCCTTTTGTTTCTACATGGTTTTAAAAGACATATAAAATTTTAAATGCCATCTGACTGCATGTCCTTTTGTTTCCACATGATATTAAAAGACATATAAGATTTTAAACACCATCTGACTGCATGTCCTTTTGTTTCCACATGATTTTAAAAGACATATAAAATTTTAAATGCCATTTGACTGCATGTCCTTTTGTTTCCACATAGTTTTAAAAGACATATAAGATTTTAAATGCCATTTGACTGCATGTCCTTTTGTTTCCACATGGTTTTAAAAGACATATAAGATTTTAAATGCCATCTGACTGCATGTCCTTTTGTTTCCACATGGTTTTAAAAGACATATAAAATTTTAATGCCATCTGACTGCATGTCCTTTTGTTTCCACATGGTTTTAAAAGACATATAAAATTTTAAATGCCATCTGACTGCATGTCCTTTTGTTTCCACATGGTTTTAAAAGACATATAAAATTTTAAATGCCATCTGACTGCATGTCCTTTTGTTTCTACATGGTTTTAAAAGACATATAAAATTTTAAATGCAATCTGACTGCATGTCCTTTTGTTTCCACATGGTTTTAAAAGACATATAAGATTTTAAATGCCATCTGACTGCATGTCCTTTTGTTTCCACATGGTTTTAAAAGACATATAAAATTTTAAATGTCATCTGACTGCATGTCCTTTTGTTTCCACATGGTTTTAAAAGACATATAAGATTTTAAATGCCATCTGACTGCATGTCCTTTTATTTCCACATGGTTTTAAAAGACATATAAAATTTAAAACGAATCTGACTGCATGTCCTTTTTTTTCTACATGGTTTTAAAAGACATATAAAATTTTAAATGCCATCTGACTGCATGTCCTTTTGTTTCTACATGGTTTTAAAAGACATAAAATTTTAAATGCCATCTGACTGCATGTCCTTTTGTTTCTACATGGTTTTAAAAGACATATAAAATTTTAAATGCCATTTGACTGCATGTCCTTTTGTTTCCACATGGTTTTAAAAGACATATAAAATTTTAAATGCCATCTGACTGCATGTCCTTTTGTTTCCACATGGTTTTAAAAGACATATAAAATTTTAAATGCCATCTGACTGCATGTCCTTTTGTTTCCACATGGTTTTAAAAGACATATAAAATTTTAAATGCCATCTGACTGCATGTCCTTTTGTTTCCACATGGTTTTAAAAGACATATAAGATTTTAAATGCAATCTGACTGCATGTCCTTTTGTTTCCACATGGTTTTAAAAGACATATAAGATTTTAAATGCAATCTGACTGCATGTCCTTTTGTTTCCACATGGTTTTAAAAGACATATAAGATTTTAAATGCAATCTGACTGCATGTCCTTTTGTTTCCACATGGTTTTAAAAGACATATAAAATTTTAAATGCAATCTGACTGCATGTCCTCTTTACAGTAGGTTACAGAACGTACAGATTATATCAGTCAAAGAAACAATATTGGTACACAAATGGTTACAAATAGTATAAGAATTACAATAATCATAAATAGAACATAAAGTAATGCATATTGTACATATAATAGTAAATAGAATACATGTACATGTAATGATGAATAAAAAAAAGGAAATAAATAAAAGAAAAATTTCATAGGTTAGGTACAGATGAAAAGTTTGTTGCAATTAGTTTAAGAATTGTCTATTACATTTGTATTAAGATATTACATGGTTCACTGAGTAGTTTTGAAATAACTCGGGCCATTAATTATTGCGCAATATATAGGAATCTTAATTCATTTGTCATTTGGTTGGTCAATAAAACAATATCAAAAAAATCTTTATAAGTCAAGTCATGCATAATTGCACCTTCTCAAATTTTGGCAGTGAAAGGTATATTTATAGATCTAGAATTGGTGATTTCAGGTGTATGTGAGTTATGGAGATATTGTACAGAGGGTACAATATGGCAACTGCATGTGTGTAAATCCAGGTGAAAAAATGGAAATTCTTCTATATGTGTGTACTGTAACTTCGTTAAACTCACAATAATTAGTTTACGAGTGTCTACCTAATCTTGAGAGTGACTTTTTACTCTTCTTTCTGTGTGACATATTGGGTGCTATAGCTAATCAATCAGGAAGACATTATGGAACATTAATAATTTCCTCTTTTGTGAACTTGCTTCTTTGTATATAATTGTTATGGTATCGGATTGTATTAGGCATAATTAATGTAATGTAATCATACAACTTGTATTGAGTCAACTTTACTCGTGGGAGAAACTTGTTAATACATATCACATGCTGTATATGTACTTATTTTAGCACAACCATATTTTAGCAGAAACAGAGCAAAATTGGGGAAATTGAAATGTTAGCGTAATCATGAATTGGTGCACTTAACTTACATGTATATTTCAAATTGGTCTATTAAATATTCATGATTTAACATATTCTTGCATTAGCACAGTCTTAACAGGGCTAACTGTGTGAAAATATGAATATCGTTGAAATAAGTACTCATACAGAAATCTTTATACTTGCTGGCCTTCGTAATTATGAAAAGTAAAAAAGGAGAAAAAAATTCCGTTTAAGGTTACTAAACATTCATTATCACAATGTATATATACATTGTATCTGTATAAATGTGATGAAACAATGCGGTGAAGTTTTCCTTTTTCATGAAATAAAGTTTAAGCTTGATTTTTCCCTGTAGATTGCCATATCCAGAGTTAGCTGGAGGGATCATTGCCTTTACCAAAGAACAGTTCATTGCTGTCAATGGTTACTCCAATGAATTCTTTGTTTGGGGCGGGGAAGACGACGATATATTTAAAAGGTTAGCATACAAGTAATAATGCCATAGCAGATATAAAGTTCTAATTCCATTAAACCCTGAACCTTTGGACTTATAATTCTATATACCAGCCATTGTATAACACAAAACAGGCTGAATGAGGAAAGAACTTTAGAATCTATAGTAATAAGTTTCCTGTTAAAACACAGCTAAGTTCACAACCACCCTGACATTCCCAATTATAGAATTATTTACTAGTATATTTTTGTACTAGATTTCTATATATACAACTTCTATCTTAGCTTCCTTAAAAAATATCTTTCACAAGAATATTACAGTCTGGAATTGAAAAGAAACCTTCAAGTGATATGTATGGCAATGTTTTTCATTGTGATATCACATTATAATCTTTATCAGCAATGTTGCAATGAACAAGATTACCAATTTGTGATATTTTGGACATCTTGACGCTTAAAATTCTCAAACCAGAATGTCGTTTTTCAATAGAAGGATGTATAAAGGGCTAGTAAGAAAATATGCTCCATTGCACAAGTACATAATTATTCATAGTTATTTTTTTTAATTGGTATATGTACAAGCAGTTTGACAAAGTAACACACATTATTAACATTGCTTTTAGTGTCTCTGTGTCACATAAAAAGTGGATGACCTGTCACATATCCGAAATAGAATATCATATTGTTTCAAATGCACTAACACAAAATCCTGTACAGAATTTAAGTGGTTGAAGAGGAATTTTTTAAGTACATTTTGAGTGTGTTAGCATTGAAATGAAACTGATAGGGGAATATGAAGGAGTCAGGGAAATCGAAACAAGTGGTTTATAAAAAGACCACACTCATTTAAGTTATTTAACAGATGACTGAACTTTGAAACCCGGTTAAGGAAATGTGTCCTGTTAGCTTTCTAAATTGTATGAAATGGGAAAAGAGGAAATACTGGTTATCTACGAGGGCCGTTCCAAAAGTTTGTGGACACATGCCTTAAAAATCACATTTGAAGTCATATGCTAATGAAATTTTCTAGAAATGAAAAGGATACATTCAGAAAGAGAAAACAAAAAATATCAGGATAAAATAATTGGCTAAAAGAGCATAATTGTCACCTTTATACATGAAGAGTAGATGTTACGGAGCAGTAAAAATTGAGTTGTTGAAATAAACCTACCCCTTTCGTTAGATAGCTGAATAAAATTAGAAAAAAATATTGGACTATCAATTTAACTTTCTATATCAATAATACTATAATTTGTTATGACAACTGCAAAGTTTTAACAAAGTTGGACCCAATTTACGACTTTTATGATGAGTTATGCATGATATTGTTGAACAAATGAACCAAAAATTTATGACGTCGGCGCTCTTTACGGAGCACCAGACAGTCATTCAGTTTTGAATTTTTGGCTGAATAAAACAGACAGAGACTAAATAGCTGATGGATGCATCTTGATATGGACAAAATACATAAGAACTAATGCTGCTAGAATAGGAGGAATGTGTTTTTATGGTGATTAGATACATAAGCACACGATTTTGGATGGAGTTAAGCAAAAAAGTGAACGAAAATAAGTGAAGTGATGCCGTTTTCTCCCTTTATGGTGACCTGACTTTGAATGATTTAAAGATGAAAGTACATTATGATACAGAAGTAGAAATGCACATGAAAATAGAACATGTCTTCCTTATCAAAATACATGAAAAGATATTTAAAATTTTGTACAGATAAGAGGTGTTGTTATTTCTTTTAAAATGTCAAATTTATAGGGGACATCTGACGACGTCGTTACTTTTTATGAGCTGCTCCATTACCTAGAACCTTACGTTGTTCAAAAGGGCATTTAGAAGGTTATTATTGACCAATGGTAATGAAAATTCGTATATGTATTCAAAATTATCCGTATTATAAGGAAATCAACATGGTTTTTATCAAATTCTACAGGTCATTCCTTAAATGGTGTTGTCCATGAACTTTCGGAACAGCCCACGTATTATTACAATTTACCGTACAAGTATAACTGATATCTTTATAAAAACACACATGCATTGAGAGATACTAGGTTTACTGTATGGCAATTGAGAGATCGCCAAATGATTGATGTCACACATGATGATGGTCTTCATTATTTTTTCGAAATAATCATAGCCTGTCAAAGCATGCTTGGACGTGCCATTAGATTCTGATGTCATAATGTACGAGTATGCAAAGGGGTGCATTCGGCAATATTGCCTCAATTCTGATGATAGCAACAAATTTTGAAATGTTCTAAATAGTATTTGTTTATATGCAACCTAACTCAATGAAATCCATAACTTCATTGATGATACCTTACATATTGGACAGTCAATAATTTAAGAAGGATCTCCATTAGTTTTAAAGTTAAAGGTTCATGTTGGCTTATATGAAATAATTGGTTTCCCCATCATAATATATGTATATTATAGTATGGAAATGCATGACACGCCATACCATAACGCCAAATTCGTGGAGGTTCTTAATCCACATGACTATTGATACTCCATATATTGTTTTCTAATGATGTAGGGAATACCTTTATTAATTTTGAGGTAGAAAGTTCAAGGAGAAATTTTGCAAATACTAACAAATTGTGTTTCAGCACCATACTATGATAATTCACATTTAAAATTATTTTAAATCAAAGGTCATAGTAAACACTAAGTTTATGGAAACAAATCCAAATTTATATCAGAAATTGGTTTTAATGCTCATGTTTAATCAGATATTAGGCACATATGGTTTTTGGTATGTTCTGTATGGCTGTCAGTACATCCATCTGTTTGTCTGTCTTCGAAACCTTTGACTGTTTTGCTACCAGTATGGCAACTGTATTTCATATGACGTGTTAAGACCTTTGTATATTTACAAATAAAGTGTGTTTCCTAAATATATGCAATTAGCTTTGCATTTCCCATTGTAAGTAATTGCAATTATTATGTATATGACTTCTCCCAAAAAGTAAAGGGGGTCCAGTGATGGAAACCATATGAATACATAAATATAAGGATTGTTTTTCACTTTGGATTGGCGTATGCAGGCACTTGGTCATGGAATAAATTCATCGTTTATTCCATGACCAACTCCCTGTATACACCAATGCAAAGCAAAACCTGAAAAACAGATCTTAAGTATTCCTTATTGGAAGATTTTTTTAGGGTTGATTCCAAATTTTTTTACAAGACTAGCTAAGATAATTTATTTCCATTTTCAGGTTAAAAAAAACTAACTTTACGTTACGTCGGCCACCCTCTCTTATTGGTACCACTACAACCTTTTCACATGAGCATGATCCAGTTACAAATAAAAGGTAAGGTAATGTAACAGAGAAAATGTAAAACAAATGTATAGTCTATACTATCTGATATGACCGTGCAAAGGCACATGTGAAAAGGTCACATTATGCAAGGTCTCGGTCACATTATAACAAACACACAAACGAAAGCAGAACACAAAATGACAACAAGGGTACCATTGGTGTTACTAAAATCAATACATGAACAGTGTTAAGACAAAGTGACAACAAAAACAACAGTAAGAACTAGTGTTGTCAAATTTATTTATTTATAAGGATGCATGTAACATGTACCCTTTTCAATCTGTCCCTGATCATCAATTCTTTACATGTTGTTCAGAGATCTTTAGCCGAGTTGCAAAACTTGGCTCTTAATTTGATGTGAGATAGACGGGCGGGCGTCAACTATAGGTTTCCAGAGTATAATTCAAATATGATAAGTGCTAGTGCACTGAAACTTTATACACTTACTCACCATGAGTCAAGGATGACTTTATTGATTTTGGGGTTCAAACTCCAAAGGTGAAGGTCATAAGACTCTGATAATTGGAAATGGTTTCCGTATTATGGACCGTATCATATTAGAGCGTGCATTGCACCTAACATCATGAAATTTGCCAGAAATGTTTCCCATGAGTCAAGGATGACCCCTTATAATTTTTGAGTCCAAAGGTCAAGGTCATACGACTCTGATGATTGAAAATGGTTTCTGGATCATATTTATTTTTCATATCTATTCTGCATATTCATACTTACATTTCAGTTTTGCAACTCGGCACTTTTGTATCTTTGATGCATTTTGAGCTTAGTTTTTACAATGCCGAAATATCATGTTGTTAATCTTAATGGGATTTTGGGAAATTTCACATAAAGATTTTAGCAATTGTGCTTTAAATTACGGAAATTTACATTTTAAGACACCAGATTTTTATATTGTACAGATATGAGGTTATGGACCAGGTGAAAAACAAACAAAAAAAGGATGGTGTATCTACACTGAAATACAGAAAAGTATTTACGGAAAAGCGTAAGCTATATACATGGATTTATGTGGAAATTGACCAATATTTATCACCAGACAAAGAAATTACTTAATTGACAATCTTTTCTTATGGCGTGGTTTAAAATTTATAAAGTACTTACTGTTATCTTTGATAATTTATTGAATTTTTTCTTGCTGAGTTTGAATTGTCTCATCATTTTCAATGGAACAAAGGACATTTTTAAAGTTATGCGACATATTTAATAGCAAATAATGATACAAATTAATGGATATTATGGATTCAAGTGAATGAAGATTTTTTTAGAATTGTCCTAGCATTAACATGCAGTAAATGAAATTGTTTGTAAAGGAAAGTTCAAGCTTATATATAATGTTTATATAGTTTCACATGAAAATATGAATTCCTGTACATGTATGTGGAAGTTGATCTGAATATTTCGAATCATACAAAGACGTACAGAGCTTTAAGCTTATGACTGATTCTTCATTCCAATATTGTGCCAAAATCTGAATTCCTCGTCATTGTTGAGGTACGTCATATGATACATAATGGTATTTTGTATTTTTAAGGTATTATTATTAAACTGTTTTCAATACAAACCCATCGAAAAAAAAATTAAGTATATAAACAGTAAAACACAGTTACAACGAACACATTCACAGTGCTACATGTAATATCAGTGTTTACATGCGTAGATCAAAGTAGAACTTGTTTCCATACAGGAGTTTCATTATGAAACTCTTTATGAATAATAGGAAATATGTTTATAGCAAAATTGATTTTTATCTGTCTTGAGGTTCGATATACAGACCTGCCTACTTTTACGATTTTGGTGTAATTTTTACGATTTTTGACCTACAAATACGCTCTACGCTTTTGCTACTCATTTTTACGCCTAAACGTATTTCTAATCATCGTTACTTTTTAAAATATTTCAAACGAACCAGTAGACTCGCCTATATAAATTCAATGTTAGTTGAGAGTTTGATATTGTATAAGCTATTGTGTAAAGGATTGAGATTTGTGAAGAAAAGAGGATGTTTTTTTTCCTCAAAATTAACAATCAGTTGTTTATATTAGGCTTAACTTCCCTAAATAACTCTTTCTTTAGCACAATTTTAAACTTTCAGTAAGAAACAGGTAGGCAGGTCTGGATTTATCAGCGTTTTTCTGTAGTTTTAATATTGTGATAAATTTTGTGTGTATCAAAGAAAGTAAGGCTTATCAGAGCTCCAGCCAGCTGGCGCAAGCTCTTTGTGTAGATCTGATATAACTCTGAGACTGATTTTGTGTATATCATACGTAGTAAAGCTCAATAGAGCTTCAGCCAGCAGGAATAAGTTGTGCTTTACTGTTATTATTTTAAAATATAGTAGTACAAATAATGAAATCCACATGGCAATACTTGTATCCTATTTGCTCACCAGCAATTATCACTGATTTTAAACGTCAAGCAATCTTAATAATCCGTTATCAAATAACGGATGCCATATTACATACAAGTTTTAAACTCTGAAATATGCGATAATTGGTTTGTATATATGTATAATTTGAATGTATAATGCGCATGTACAGAAAATTTGAATGTATATGATGATATTTGTTTTGCCGTGTCTGTGATGTCTTTGATTATCATTAACACAAATGCACATGCCATGGTAAGATTTATTTATTCTTTTGTAGCACAAAGTACAATTGTCATTGGTCATGGAAGTTTAAATCAACTTTTAACTACCATTTTTGCTTCAAAGTTCACTCTAAATTTTCACGCACATTGTATTTTTTTTCACATTTTGCGCCCTTTTTAGATGATGTTTGTATTCAGCTGAGGTAAATGCAAGAGGCTTTTTAGCTTATTTAAAGGGTACTGTTTTTTTCTACTATGAGATTTTCTCCTACCTCTCTTTATTAGCTGAGCTTGGATATGTTAGATTCCAATAGGAAGATTCACAACTTTTCAAATGAGATCAGCATTAAATTTTGTGAAAATGACCCTAAAAATGTGTGTCTTTTTTCACCGAGTCTTATTTACGCTAATCTGTTTACAAGATCAAGGATAATATCTGCCTTCTTTTTTTTTTTTTTTTGCTATGTTAATTTTTTGTGATTTGATGATGCTCGGGAACTTAGCCAAAATTAGACACACGCCAAAAATTTCCGATATACGGTATTTAGAAATCACATCATAATAATAAGTTTACCCATCAATTTATCGTTCCCATAGTTGTTTAACAATTTCACACAGAATTATTTCTCAAGAGCAAAGGTTTTGTTGTGACATTTAATCAAGGTCTTATCTCAAAGGTCAAGGTCATAGTACACATGGATAGGCAAAATTCTTATCTTTTTAAAAATCCCTTTTTGGATTTGTTTAACATATCATTGACAGGACAGAAGGATTGTGTCATAACCTTGAATCAGTTCATATTCTTTGAAATAAATTTCATATACAATTAAACCTGTTTTAAGTGACCCTTCAAGGGAAGGTCAAATTAAGGTCACATAAGACAGGTAGTCTCGTAATTCAGGTTCATATTCATGAAAATTGTTTTCTTGGGAATTGGAAAAGTTTGGTCTCTTAAAACAGGAATCTCTTAACACAGTGGGTGGCTAAGGTAGGTTTAACTATATTAAAAAAGAAACATTGATAAAACTATGGATGAGGGTAACACTTCTGTTGAGGGATATTTAAGAATTTTCTATGTTTCGCTTCCACAGCATCTTGCTATTTAAGTTGCTTTTAGAACAAAAATCATTTATTTACTAAAACTACTACTTACTAAAACTAGTCATTTGGTGCAAAGATATAAGAATAAACTTTCTTTCAACTGTCTAGTCATAGCGATGAATGAACATTACGAAAAAAGCATTATTGAAAAGTTTTCTCTCTATTTAAATATGACCAAAGAGTCTTTGTAGATTAATTTTAAGAAATTTACCAATGTTACACCTATTTCGAGCTCACTCAGCTTTATACATGAAACCTAGTCAAAAATATCTCCCTTCTAACACTTGCAGTGAAGAATTTCATGATTTTTGTTGATGTGAAATCAAGAGTAATAATTTATTGTTCCTTTCTCGTGATATCTATATGTAATTTCCCAATATTTGTTGATCAGAATTTTTATTATGAAACTTTATTTTCCAATTTGTTTCCTTTTTTTAACATTAAATGATCATTGACCTGATTTGTTATCATGAATGATGATTTATAATTATTAGGACATTTTGCTCAAGCAATGTTTTGTTGATAAAAATGTGCAATGATTTGAATCGTTCTTTAGCCCAGAAGTGTGCAGTTGTACATCCATTATGATTCACATGTATTGTAATCAAACAATTGATATGAAACAAACAGAATTTTATATTTTATGTGCTTCTCTTGTACCCACCACAGAAAGCATTCTGTTGAGAAATGTAAGATTCGGCCATAGTTATTAGATATTTTGTTTAACGTCCCAAACTTTTCCTGAAAGGTACCTTTCTTCCAGGCATGAAAACACACAAACACATGATCGATATGAAGGAATTTTGAAAAGACTGAGGACATAAAAGAAAAAAAAAATCTCTTCAAATGAGTTGAATAAATTTAAATGATTTTTAGAAAAATAACTGAATAAGTTTAAATGATTTTTAGAAAAATAACTATTTTCTCCTGATATTAATGATGGTAGGGACATTTCATGGTATTTAAGATTATTTACTGGTATTTTTAACTTGAAAAAGGCCTGTTTGTGTGTGCGGTATTTTTTTCTGAGCCATTCTCCCAAAAGCTACCCGCTTGCAGATGTAAAACAAAATATATAATAATTAGTATGGCCTTATGCCAGATTGCAAGCTGAACTATTTTCCTATAATACTATAATTCCCCATAATGACTGTACAGATTTCAATACCAACAAAATACTGCCAGTACTGCATGATGTGTTAATATTTTTCTTTGATACCATGAGTTTTTGGGGTTTTTTTTTTGATAAGTTTGATTAATTATTCCACCAGTCCCATATTCAAAGTCTAGGGTACCACCTGTTTGCTTTCTCTTTCAATCAATTTCATAGTTTGTTTCCAATGGAAAGCCCATCAAATCCAAAGTTGTCAATCAAAAGAAGCCCTTCAAATCCCTGCTGCCATGATAGTACATGTAAATGAGTAACATTCTTTAATTTAAAAAATAGATAAAATAAAAACCTAAGATTTTTCCAATATGACGTACCATAACAGATATTTTTGCATTGTAACCTAAGCCATAGTAATTAAATACTTTGTTTTACATCTGCAGGCAGGTTGGGAAAATTTCTCGGAAAAAAATACGCACAAGCATGCATTTTTGGGGTAAAAAATATCAGTAAATGATCTTGAATACGGATCATAAGATGCCTATTCGCTATTTTCGAAAACCAGAGTTACTTCCCATTTGAGACAATATCTGACGTAGACTGATTATGACGTCATCAAATTCTATGGAAACAGTCCTAAAAGTTTGGGAACTGACGGTATAGAATCAACATTATCATACCATTTTTATGACGTCACAATGGTTTTTACGTCAGATACCGATTGTAAGGGGAAAAAAACTCTGTATTCCGCAAAATCTCAATACAATCAGGAGATAATAGTGGTTTTTTCTAAAAACAAAGTCAGAATTATCCACCTCACTTAAAAAAATGTTTCTTTTATGTTTTCAATCTTTCCATTGATCATGTGTTTGTGTGGTTCCCATGCTAGGCTGGACAGTACTTTTTGGAAAAAAATTTGGGACGTAAAACAAAAACCATAGACCATTTTCATATTACCGTTATACTTGCATTTTAGACACTCCAAAACCCGTCATCACAACTTTTGAGGTAATTTTTCATTACGACGTCATAGATCTGCTTTGATGTCACAGTTAAAAGTTACGTCAAATGTTGTCATGTCTGGTCTTGGCCCGTGTAAAATTCAAGTCCACTGTGGTAATGTGAAAATCGTCTATTACTATAGCCTAAGACAGTACTTACAAGAACATTTATCGAGTTTTATCAGAATCTCTAAGACATTGTTGTTCCTTTTGTAACATACAATTCTGCTAACACTTCAAGGCCACTTATTCTACCGTATTCTTGCCAAACTTGATGAAATATGTCTATATAGTATATTTTCAGTATAGTGTTACGATTCTTTTGATAATATTTAGATACTTACTTTTATAAGATGATGTATACTGTATGTTGATTATGTAAAGCAATAGAGTTATTATTGTTAAATTTACGTTGCTACTGAAATGTTTTGAAGGATATTAAGTTAATGGAACAATGATAGAGAATACTCATTTAAAAGTCTTTATCAAGGTACAATTCCCTCCTAACAGGTATACATATCTCACCGTTAACAAGTGATCGTGGCACACCTTTTTTAAACCATAATTTAGAAAAAAAAAGGCTTTCACCTCCTGAATTCAGCATTTTTTTAATTCATTGTAACTGTGATTCGGAATTAATTTTATGATGACATGGGAAAATTTGTTCCATTTCCATATAAGGATTTTATTCATATATTTATTTATTTATTTTAACATTTTAGCATTTTTCGGCTAGTCTATTTAGAAATATCAATTTTATTTGGCATACATTGCCCAATCAGTACTATTTCTGTACATGTATATGATTTTGAACCGTAAAGTAGTATAAGCTCCAATATTCAAACAGTTCCATTGATTAGTAAGTAATTTCTCCTCTTCATTTATATAGGAATAATGTACGAACTACATTGAACTTTTGTTTTTCTTCAGATTCATGTATGAATTAATTTTGATTATTCACTATTTTCTAGAATTTAAGAGTGTTAAGTGATATGTACTGTAAAGAATACATGTATTATCAAAATAGCTGTTGCACAGCAAATTTTTCTCCAATATTATGTATAAGGCCATTTCTTGTTTTTATTCTGTTTTGCGTCCTTTTGAAATTGAGAATCCTACCAGCCAGCCAGGGAGAAAAACAAACAAGAATATAAAACAAAGATGCAAATTCATATTTTGTGACTTTATGAAGTATGGCAGAAACTTATTTCAATTGATTATTAACAGAGTTTAGTCAACAAAAGAATGATGGATAATGTAATGTCTTTAAACATTGCAGTACTTTTACATTTTAACATGAAATTTAAAACATTAAACAATTTCTCTTTAATTTTTGTAGAAAACACATTTAATTTGCAAAAGATAATATCATTTTAATTTTGTTTTGTTATGTGACTTTGGGCTCAAAACCTACCAGCACGAGGACGCAAAACAGAAAATAACAAAGAAATGGCCTAATAGGAGGATTTTGAAGTCGGACATATTTCATAACAGAATGGTTTATTTACCATTAATTACATTGAAATAATGTTGATTTAATGATAAAAAGTTTATTTTTTTGTAATTTTTTTTAAAGAATGTGTATATGTCAATAAGTTTGTGTAATGAAAAATTACTAATCATGCTGAACATTAATTTATTGTAGATACAGATACTGTATCAAATTACTGTATAATACAGCACTTTTAAAACAATAATCATATAATCATTTCAAGTGATTTTTTTTTCCTAAAATTATTTTTACATGTTGTATTTTCCTAGCGTTTTGCATGAGAAATTTCATTTTTGCCTTTTGAAATAAAATAATATGAGATCACATATGTTATGGCTCAGTTGTAGATGCTGAAGCTTGCTACATCTTTTTCATTTTCCCATACTACAAGTACAAGATTCTTGGGCATAATGGTTTTATTATGGCCCTGTTGTGACTAATTTCATAAAAGTTTGCTTTGTCCGTCATTCTGTCCTTCAGTCATTCTTGAAACTTTCAGTTTCCAGGTATTAAACTGTAGAAGGCATACCTTTCACCCATCCTAACCAAATGATAGATAATTTTGAGGCAGTGGATAAAATTCAGACAAAAAGTGGCAATAATGGTAATGTGTTGAAATTATCATCATTGAAAAGTATAAAAAAAAAACACATTTCTGATCAAGTTTTCCATTTATTTGTTTCACTTGATTTATATATATATATATTTGATTTAAAATTATCATGATGTGAAATCTACTACCACACTTTTTATGTGATATGTGTATCAATATCCAAGTTCAAGAGGTACACAATCGATCTCCGCTTGGAAAATAGATCAATCACCATGTAAAAAAAACTAGCACAACACTGTATGTGATTTATATCTTTTGTGCACGAAAATTTCCCGATTTAGTTGTCTGTGATAGTGAAGGTGACCGTGGCCTCGTCATAGATCTGACTGTGAGGATGCTTACTACCACATTCCCCGTTACAAAGCGCTGAAATGCAGAATATTTCGGTTTTAAGGAAAATACTTATCAAGTTACCCTTTTGGAGAGATTATGAAGGGTTTTTTTCACGCAAAATTGAATTAACATTTGAATTATGTTCAACATTCGTTTTTGCAGAACACATATAAACATCGGATTTCAAGTCTCAATGAGAGTGAAAGGCCAATAATTACAGAAAAGAGGGGTACATTTATTATGCAAAAAAACAAAAACAAAATTTAATAATGAAAAAATAAGAATTCATCAATTACATGAAATTCACTTTCTTTATTGTATACTTGTCTAATATGAGGAATGAAGACAGCCAATTTACCAATTTTGACAGTGTAGTCCCCAGGAAGCCATTGTTCACACGGTCCTTGTGACGGATCACAGTCTGGGTTAGGTTCTGCCTTTAAGGAGAATGTTTTGTTATAAGACCCTGCCTCTAAAGCCTCGTCGATAAAGCTTGACGCTGAAAATAAATGTTAAAATGTCCATTATCAATTTCTTCTTAAAGAGTTTTATCTGAGACTCATGATACATGTAGCGAAAGGCAAATATCAACAACTGTTTGTTCTGTTGCATGCAACGCACGGACGACCAAGCACTTAGCACAGGATCAGAGAGAGACTCAACACCCTCTGGGTCACCTGCAAAGGTCAAGGTCACATATTTAGGATCAAAACGACTAGCGACATACCTGTAATTAAACAGTTCTATTTTTTAGTAAAAGTGCATGTTTGATAAAAAAAAGTTTAGTCATGTAAAATGTATGATGCGTGTTCCATTATAGCAACTGACCAAAGCCAATATTGTATATGTATTTTACATAAGATCAAACGGGGTATCTCCATTCCCAGTGCCCTTTACGCCCGATATCAACCGAATCCCTGGGGGTGATACATATGAATTAATATATGTCAAGGATGGACCCAGTCGCATTTTGGGTCAAATGATCAAGGTTAAAGAACTTCGATGATTGAACATGATTTCCAGTTCATAAAAAGTGTATGTAGCACTCATCATCATGAAACGTGCTAGAATGTCAAAGATGTGACCTATTTGATTTTGGGGGTCAAATGTCAGGGTAATAGGACTTTGACGATTGACAAAACAAACAGTTATGGATCATAATGAAGTGTTATAACCATGGACTGAAAATTCATTTGATTCTGCTGCGGGAAGGGACACTAGATTACTCACTCTCATGCAAACTTGACAAGTTGCATCTCTTGTAAAAACATGGGGTAATCAAAGATTACAAAGCTTGCCGTGGCAGGTTTTAGTCAAAAATAAAACAACTTCTAAAATACAAAAACAAATTTTCATGAGGGATCTAGTCCTATCCCTTGGAGAGTTAAAGATAGAGCCGAAGTATGAGTAATTGAAAAGTAGTTTAAAGGTTCAGGTCAAGGTCACTATGTTAATGGTCATTGTCTTAAATGAACGGTCTTGGTAATAATAAATATATGCATGAAATATAGAATTCCTTTCCCTTATAGTTGAAGCGATCAAGATCAAACTAATTTTTCAGAAGAAGGTCAAAGTCCAAGGTCACTAGGTCAAAGGACATGGTCTCAAATGAAAAGTCTCATCACGAAGTTATAGAAGAAGTATAGCCTAGCTTAAAATTCGTGAAAAGTAGGTCAAAGGTCAAGGTCACTAGGCGAAAGACATTGTCTCAAATGAAAGATAGAATCACAAAGTATCTAGATGTGGAATATCAAAGCCTTACCCCTTATAGTTCAAGAGATAACGCCCAGGTATGGAGAGTAGGTCAAAGTCCAAGGTCAACGTCACTAAGTCAAAGGACGTGGTCTCAGATAAAAGGTCTCATAAAATAAAAGTTTCTACATGGGAAATATCAAAGCCCTACCCTTTAAAGTAGAAGAGGTATAGCCCAGCTTAAAGTTTTTGAAAAATAGGTCAAGGTCAAAGGTCATTAGGTCAAATGAAAGGTCTTGTCACACGTTATCTACATATGAAATACCAAAGCCCTACTTCTTATAGTTCAAGAGATGGTACTGTCTACGAACGACGACGACAACGACGCCGCCGAAGGTATGACATTAGCTCTTCGGACTTGTTCGTCCCGGCGAGCTAGACGTACGGACACATCGTTTGAACCCATTAATTGGTTCTATGTGCTGTTTTCGTTGATGATCATCGTCGATGAGTTAATTTTGATTTACATATCTTTGGTGTGACTCACCTACTGGAATACCGTCCATTGTTTCCACTTCTAGAACTGTCTCTCCCGTTCCTGTACCATTTTTGGAAGTAAATCCAAGTTCGATTTTGAACGTTCCTTAAACAGAAAAAAAAAATAGTGTTCATGCTGTTCAGGCTGAGTTCAAAGAAACCCTATTTATAGTCACTCGGAGACATGCTCTATATTGTAGTACAAGAGACACATATCAATAGTTTAAAGTATTGTTATAATGTGCTAGCTTCATTTCATATCTATCCTTTACCTCTACAATATTTTTTATGTAATTTTCTAAAAAAAAAAAAAGCACCCCCGTCCAAATCATGAGCCCATGAATGTAATACTGGACATCACGACACCGGGATCTAAAAATATTCTTGTATAGGAAGCATTGCCCCAGAGAAGAAGAAGATATTCCTTTGGCAAAATGGGAGTACAGGGGAGTGTTTTGCAGTGGCATAGCTCGAGAAAAAAAATGGATGCTTTTCGTGATACATGCAGTGGATCTGTAGACCCAATATATACCCCTAGCAGTTTAGTGCAACGTCCCGGTGGTGGCACTTAGGACTTTACCCCCAGGAAGTTCAGCAATAAAACAGCCTTTCCTAACTGTTCCATTTCACTCTCAATTAAAGAAAAGCTCGATCACTACAATACATATTTAGGGGGAGGGGATGTGGATGCTTTAGCATACAAGCATGCATGGTAGCTACGCCACTGTTTCGAAACCTGCCTTGAGGTCCCTTCTTTGGCTTCACCGTGAAAACTTCTATTTTGGCGTCACCGTTATCATTGATTACGCACTGCTTTAGCTCCTCACAGAAATAAATTGGATCCAAGTCTGCCCTACAATGAAGAAATGCATTGCGATTGTTACCTTTAGCTACCTCTGCATCTCTAAATCAATATGCATGTGTATTGTTTGTTAGACTAGCTTATTGTAAAGTATCGTGTTTTGCCTTCTTCCCTTTTGACAGAGACCAAAGATTGTAAGGTTTCCCTTTTCTTCTTCTTCTACTTTTCTTGACAATTATTTTTGTTTAATTTTGGTTTTAATCTATGGACACTGTGAAAATCAAGACATATTTCTATCAACACTAACTTTTGAACAATCTTTGCGAATTCTTCAACGCCTGCAATGTCGCAAACAAGGCTACATATCGTTCCCAGAGCCTGACTTCCCGTTTTGTCTGCTACAAAACCACATAGAGCCCCACAACCTCCAACAACACCACCCTGTAGTATGGCGTTGAGTAGTATGTTGAGGACCTGGTCGTCGAGTTGGATGCACAATGGGCATAGGTCTGCTTCAACTCTACTTTCCCGTGGTAAAACGTATTTTATCTGATGTATGAAGGCTGGAATAGACTTTCCTTGGGGTCTGTCATTCACCAGGCTGAAACCGATCGTCTGTGACACCAATAAGGTTGCCACCACAACTGCGAAGGTCTAAAAAATGACATGGATTGATAAAAATTACAAAGGTATCTCAATATGATATGCTTCGTATTCACATTTAAAAGCTACTGTATAGAGAATTATGTCCTCATCTGTTTGTTTTCAGCAAATCATACAGTTTGCATAATTATAGCAACGGCCAGTGTTAAAAGAGCCCTCGACAGAATCGTAACAGTTCTTTTGGGGGTCAGCGCGGAACTTGTTGACAAGGAAGAAAGATAACCGGAGGAAGATCAGTTTCTATGGTTACGTTGGCGGGTAAGTGAAACGCTGGTGGATATAAATAATGTTGAAACATTACGGATAGTATGACCAAAAGACGCGCAAAATACCCCCCCCCCCCCTCAAAAAAAAAAACGAACGAGGAAGCGACAAAAACTTATGTCATCTGCGTAAAGGAGAAAAGGGGGTATCTCCAACAAGACCGTTACAGTACCGATTGAGTAGACATACACAGCAAGAGACGCAAAGGAACAAGGAACACAAAATATTACACTAGAACACCAAACACAAAAGACAATACATAAACCACCTATAGACCAATGGGCAATCGGTGACGACTTAGGACGGCCAACCGCCACGTTAGTATACAGCAAATGATTACGTGCGCACAACCCTCTCCATTTTCCCTTTCCAGTTAGAAGTAAGGTGAACCCCAGAAGGTGAGTGAGAGGAAGTTACGAGGACCAGTAAGCATTCCCCTGCTGCCCAGTCACAACACAGGGTTAGTCAATATTAGGAATCAGCCCAGAACATTGCAACAGACCAGAGCCAGAATGTCATTAAAGTCTTTAAACAAAAACGCGAAACATGCTTTAATTTGAAAGATACAGTGTACATATTATTCGTATTCTCAGCGACGATAGGAATTCCTCAGTGATATCACTTTTATTTTTATAGTTTCTTCACCCCCTTAAAGCAAATTAATTAGGTCTTCCGACTTCCGTCGGAAGACCTATTGTTTTCGTAACCGTGGAAAATTGGATCAGCGATTTCTCAAGAACCCTGTAAGCTAGGACAATGAAAGTTCTCCAACGTTACGTTTGGAGTAAAAGCTAGACTGGTCTTTTTTATTTTTGGTCTCTGTTATTTTTTTATCATGTTTTTTAGTAGATTCAAATATTTGACGGGAGCGTCGAATTACTCAAAAGGACCGAAAATTTCATGTTTTGCTATTTGTAAGCTTAAATATCTCGTATTTTGCTATCTACAATTTCCATTCTTTTTGAAAGTCGACAGCCATGCAAGATATGAAATGCTAGATGCACACTGTAACGATTTATTACGATGACGTCCTTCACCGTCCTTCATATTTCCAAATTCAGAAGTTCATAGGAGGAAGACACTTTTTTGCTTATAATAGTGAACAAAAATTAAGCTTATGAAGTTTCCTAAAAATTTCAATATTATTATTTTTTTATCCATATATCTGTCTTATTTAGTCTTTCTGATTTTTCCTATCTCTTACTGTTGAAAAGATATGAGCATCGAAATTTTGAGTTGGGTATTTCGATACACCTTCACGCCAACAGATCGGGCGCACACTAAAATTGGTAGTCCGAGTCCGACTCGAGAAAAGCAGTGTTGAGATTTTCAAATTCCGATTTCACGGCAATGATGAATATGCATTTCATAAATACATTTCGATATACACAATTTGATTTTAAAACAGTTGATTAATTTAGAAGAGATCAGCTACAAACCAGAATTTACACACAAAAAGTGGTAGTTTGATTCCGATTTCTAACCGACAAACCTGTTTCTAAACTTCAATAACTATATTTTGAACATCAAGTTTAATTTCTAATTCTGGCAAACGTTCGAACATAATTTTCGGTTGGTTTATTTACAAATTGATGAACAATTTCTCCAACATTCTTCCCTCCCCTCGTTTTTCGAAAACAGTTCTGTTTATATTGAACGATGTCGCCATGATGGAAATTCAAAATAAACTTTGAAAAAAGGGAAGGGGGGGTCCAAATTTGAACCTGCACAGCGAGAACCTCATGGTATTTATATATATATATTGAACGTAACTTGTTATTACCATTTCTCTTCTCAAGAAAATTGGTTCTACAGCTACGAGCTCGCCTTTTTTATAGGGGAAGGGGGCAGGAAGAATTTGCAAAAAAAAATCTCGGCTCTGAAAAATGCTGAAAACAAGTTAAAAGTCATGTTTGTAAAACATTAATGCCCCCTACCCCTTCTGTGATTAAAGTCTGTCACAACTTTATACTTGCATTGATACAACCTATGGGGGTATAAAGTAACAGTGTAATAAAAAAAGTCAAAGAAGTATAACTGTCAGGAGGACCTGTATGTACAGCATTTATGCTTTGTTAAAGCTCTTCTTCTAATAAACTTCTACATGGTAATTAATATGAACTTGACCTAGATTTTCATTTGATATGTCTGTACACAAAATTTCATTCCAATATGTGAATCCACTCCAGAGGTATTGAACGGAAACTGATGTCGTGGGCGACCGACGGACCGACAGACAGAAAGTCAGACAGCGGCAAAGCAATATGTCCCCTCTTCTTCAAAGGGGGCATAAAAATTTTTGATGGAACCCAAATATGAACTTGACCTAGATTTTTATTTGATGTGTCTGAATACAAAATTTCATTTCAATATGTAACTCCACTCAAGAGATATTGAACGGAAACCCTGAAGTTTTGGTATTTTTCAAAGTGCAAGGGGCATAACTCTGTCCAATTTTTTTTGATCGGACCCAAATATGAACTTGACCTAAGTTTTCATTTGATGTGTCTGTATACAAAATTTCATTTCTATATGTAACTCAAATCAAGAGATATTGAACGGAAACCCTGAAATTTTGGTATTTTTCGAAGTGCAAGGGGCATTACTCTGTCAAAATTTTGTTGATTGGACCCAAATATGAACTTGACCTAGATTGTCATTTGATGTATCCGTATACAAAATTTCATTTCAATATGTAACTCCATTCAAGAGATATTGAACGGAAAGCCTGAAATTTTGGGATTATTCGAAATGTAAGGGGCATAACTCTGTCAAAATTTTGTTGATCGGACCCAAATATGAACTTGACCTAGATTTTTGTTTGATGTGTCTGTATACAAAATTTCATTTCAATATGTAACTCCATTCAAGAGATATTGAACGGAAACCCTGAAATTTTGGTATTTTTCGAAATGCAAGGGGCATAACTCTGTCCAAATTTTTTTATCGGAACCAAATATGAACTTGACCTAGATTTTAGTTTGATGTGTCTGTATACAAAATTTCATTTCAATATGTAACTCCATTCAAGAGATATTGAACAGAAACCCTGAAATTTTGGTATTTTTCGAAGTGCAAGGGGCATAACTCTGTCAATTTTTTTTCGATCGGACCTTAATACGAACTTGGCCTGGATTTTCATTTGATGTGTCTGTATACAAAATTTCATTTCAATATGTAACTCCATTCAAGAGTTATTGAACGGAAAGCCTGAAATTTTGGTATTTTTCGAAATGCAAGGGGCATAACTCTGTCCAAATTTTTTTGATTGGACCCAAATATGTACTTGACCTAGATTTTTGTTTGATGTGTCTGTATACAAAATTTCATTTCAATATGTAACTCCATTCAAGAGATATTGAACGGAAACCCTGAAATTTTGGTATTTTTCGAAATGCAAGGGGCATAACTCTGTCAAAATTTTTTCGATCGGACCCAAATATGAACTTGACCTAGATTTTTGTTTGATGTGTCTGCATACAAAATTTCATTTCAATATGTGAATCCATTCCAGAGATATTGAACGGAAACTGATGTCGCGGACCGACCGACAGACCGACCGACCGACCGACAGCGGCAAACCTATATGTCCCCTCTTCTTCGAAGGGGGGCATAAAAATATTTCGGCCCAAAAGGGTCGGCAATTTTTTTTTTCCCGGACCATGCAAAAGTAAGGATACATTGCATGATATGGAAATTTTTGCTGGCCCTTTGTGCCAGACAATTTAAAGTCAAAAAATTAATTAATATAAATACAAACTGTTCACATAGCTGTATCTACCAGAGACCTAATACGCATAGGCACACAAATCTAGAAAAGGTTCTATTTAAACATCATACAATCTGTCTGAAATTCGCTAATTGCAAAGAGACATCTGAAGGAACGGTTATTAACTCATACTCTGTAACAGCGGGGAGTTTAACTTACACAGACATTCACAACATTTGACAATTTGTTTAAATCCGGCCCGAAGAACCGGCGAAAAATTTTCTCCGACTTTGGTAATGGCTGAAAAAAATGGCCTGCTCAGAAAATTGCTGAAAAAATTTTACCGGCTGGCAATAGAATTCCTAACCCCCCCCCCCCCCCCCCCCAATCAAATGGTTGCTCACCAACAATTATCGGTTTGAAAATTTAATGTTACTGCTATTTGAAAACTTAAATATATAATATAAATACATGTAATGTGACGTCCTTCATATTTCCAAACCAAAAATTGTATAGGAGGAAGACACTCTTGTTGCAACCGCAACAAGAAACCTTTCTAGTTGTGATGTCTATTTATCAACTATAAATATGAACAGAAAATAAAAACATCAAAATTGGTTCCCGTAGACACGATGACGTTTTCTCCAAACTGTACACCAATAAATATTATCGATATGGAAATTAATCTTAACCGTTTTTTTTTTTTCTTTTTTTTTTTTTTTTCTTTAAGAAACCCAACGAGCCAAGATATTTGCCATTCGTTACTTTACTGTGAAATCCTCGGACGAAACTAGTTGCACAAAACGAAGAAAGCATCGGTGTTTGCATCATTTTAAATGTATATATTTATGGAATTACATTAATTTTGCATTTCTTCTATGTTTGCTCGTCGGGCTGTTCAGCTTCGAGCCAAGACAAATTTCTGGCCAAATTTAACTGCAAACTGTATTTACGAAGAAGTTCGAGTGCTTATATGTCGAACACCCCCACGCACCCACCCCCAAAGCTGCAAAGGAATAAACGACAACTTTTTGTTTGGTACATTTCTAAAGGTCTTACCTTCATAGTGATGTTTATAACGGCAGTACGAACCTGTCACCAAGTCCTTGCACTAACGGGTACTGTGATAAGGCTGTCCCCTTTCTAGATTATATGGTTAAGTCAGGAGATAAGTCTGTTCCGATGATGGTCGAATTTGGAATTTCTAGAGCTTGGGTATTTACATTTTTTCGTTGGCCAATCTTTATACACAAGCATAGCTTCATCGCCTAATGACATAGTTAAAGACCGTCGAAAAACAACAATTTTGTTTGTAAGACTGTTGATGGTACGTACGTACTGAATAAATACAGTAAAATGCAACAGGAGAATGTTAACATATTTCCTTCTGTGGCAGACGGACCCTTGCAATACCAATAAAGGAAAGGAGGCGATCTCCACCAAGACTCGGTTGCAGTTCCCACAGCAAAACATCTGAACACCCCTATGCGAAGACATAGAGTAGACAAGCACAAAAAGAGACCTGAAAGTGGCAAGGAACACCTTAAAATACGACAATTTAAATGAACAACAAACTCAAAAGACTACACATTAATCAACGTGACCAAGGGGCAGTCGGTACCGACTTAGGACAGCACCTGCCACGTTAGTAGCCAATGGTGTAGTAATCCGGATTACGTGCGGACAACTCTCTCATACATCTCAAAATGTGTAACTCTGACCCTTGGTTTCTTGGTCCTAACACCAATAGATGTTTTCCGCATCTGACGAGGACCCATATATATATCCGTTTAACTTGATTATGATCTGAAGATCGATATTTCAATATCCACTAACCTTGACCTTTAACCCCCAAAATTTAACATGTCTGTCGCGTCTAATTCTAGCATGTAATCATATACCCAGTATGGTTTGGATAGGTGAAAATGTTTAATAAGTCAAGTTATCATATGGGAAAATACTGGAAATTGAACACGTAAGCCTAGGGTAATCAAAAGAAAACAACGCCCATTTCGCGGTAGTGTGTTATCGTGCCAAAAAATAACCTCACCCATGCACTTAATAAACGTCTTTTTCTACTTTCCCATGGCAATAAAACGTTTAAAGATGGTTTTCAGAAGCCCAAGTACGGTAGATGTACTCGTATACATTGCTCGATAAGGAAAAATCAGTTGAGCAGAAAAACGAAAAATCAGTCAAGCAGAAAAAGTAGGTCAAAGATCAACACATTACGTTTGACCAAATGTGCAAATCTGTACATTGTGAACTTATACCCTACTCACTATTTGCAAATAAAATCTGAGAAAGTAGGTCAAGTTCAATTTGATAAAGTTCGATCAAAGACGCTTCCAATGTGTAGGTTTGATATATGTAACGCTCAATAGTATACTTTGCGCAAATTGGCAATTAGTAAGACTTGTCAAGAACAACATCGCTTGTTGTGTTGGCGATCCTAAATAGGCAATTTCAATGGAATATAGCCAGTTTATAGGTAATGTAGTTAACTATAACGTCAATATCCAAAATAAAAAGGATTGGTCATGATGAATCTACATGTGAAACATCAAAGCCCTACCTCTAAATGTTAATCAGATATACATGTAGCCCAGGTTATTTTGTTTAAAAGTAGGTCAAACTCAAGGTCACTAGGACAAAGGTCGAGGTCTCAAATGGTCAGATGCATCATCTGGTACATGGGTTTATACTGATATTCTAATGATGAATCTCTTGTGCAAGATTGGTTGGTGTAGCTTCAATTTTTTTGCACGATAATTAACTATAACTTCTTCACCTAACAAGGATACAGCTGTGAAAACAGGCATCCATGGGTATAGCAATTGCTTACTCAAGTTTTCCGAAGTGTTCATAGTTAAACTATACAATGATTTTCTACAGTAGATCAAAGAAAGTCATGGTAACAAATTCTCAGAGTTTGAAACATGTAGACAGTATGACAATAACTCAATGTTCAGACATTTGTCAAGGCAAGCTAAACTGCTGGTCAAATCCAAGATTAAGATCACTAGACCAATAGGTATGGTTCCAAAAGAAGCAGCCCTGAGGATTCTGTAAGTAATTATGAAGCATTAAATCTCCATCTCTGTGGTTCAAAAGATATAGCCCAGGTTAATGTTTGGTCTTTGGATACCACCAATGCTAGAGGCATGACATAAAAGATGAAGATCTTTTAGACTTGGTGTATAACATTTTTACATGGGTTTCCCATTGCCAATAGCTACTAGTATGTCCCTCACTTTTGACCCTGAAAAGCTTTAGTTTTCTTCCTCTTCTTATATGGTAATGAGTTTATAAGTGTCCAATGATGTCATGCCATCATATATCAATCAGACAATAAAACATATCTTAATACAGAGCTATACAACATTTAATAGCAATGATTATCTACTAACAACTGTACAATGTACATGTATACAAATTTCATTTTTGTGCATTTGATATTAAAGTTAATATAAAACACCACTAAAGACGGTATGGCCGGATTGCAAAGTAAGTTTTTGTCACCAACTGGGTCAAGGTCACTTACAGCATACATTGAGAGGTCTTGTCAGAGGCAACCTACATGTATAATATAAAGTTTCTACTGTATACAGTTCCTTAGATTTTGCTTAAACCAGGAACTTTAACCAAAGTCTTTAACAAGGTAAAAGTCCAAGGTCAAGGTCACTAGGTCCAATGTTACGGCATAAATTGAAAGGTCTCGTCATGGGCAACCTAAATGTATAATATAAGGTTTCTGCTGCATACAGTTCCTTAGATTTTGCTTAAACCAAGAACTTTAACCAAAATCTTTAACTAGGTCAAAGTTCAAGGTCAAGATCACTGGGTCCAATGGTATGGCATAAATTGAAAGGTCTCATCATGGGCAACCTACATGTATAATATAAAGTTTCTACTGCATGCAGTTCCTTAGATTTTGCTTAAACCAGAAACTTTAACCAAAATCTTTAACTAGGTCAAAGTCCAAGGTCAAGGTCACTAGGTCAAATGTTATGGCATAAATTGAAAGGTCTTGTCATGGGCAACCTTCATGTATAATATAAAGTTTCTACTGCATATAGTTCCTTAGATTTTGCCTCAACCAGAAACTTTAACCAAAATGTTGACAGTAGACAGACATCGTCAATCTATAGACCGGAATTGCTTTGCAATCCGGCGAAAAACACCGCTAAAGACGGTATGGCCGGATTGCAAAGTAAGTTTTTGTCACTAACTGGGTCAAGGTCACTAGGTCAAATATTACAGCATACATTGAGAGGTCTTGTCAGAGGCAACCTACATGTATAACATAAAGTTTCTACTGCATGCAGTTCCTTAGATTTTGTTTAAACCAGGAACTTTAACCAAAGTGTTTAACTAGGTCAAAGTCAAAGGTCAAGGTCACTAGGTCCAATGTTATGGCATAAATTGAAAGGTCTCATCATGGCCAACCTAAATGTATAATATAAAATTTCTACTGCAAACAGTTCTTTAGATTTTGCTTAAACCAGAAACTTTAACCAAAATCTTTAACTAGGTCAAAGTCCAAGGTCAAGGTCACTAGGTCCAATGTTACGGCATAAATTGAAAGGTCTGGTCATGGGCAACCTACATGTATAATATAAGGTTTCTACTGCATACAGTTCCATAGATTTTGCTTAAACCAGGAACTTTAACCAAAATCTTTAACTAGGTCAAAGTCCAAGGTCAAGGTCACTAGGTCAAATGTTACGGCATAAATTGAAAGGTCTTGTCATGGGCAACCTTCATGTATAATATAAAGTTTCTACTGCATATGGTTCCTTAGATTTTGCCTCAACCAGAAACTTTAACCAAAATGTTGATGGCAGACGGACAGACGGACGGACAGACGGACATCGTCAATCCATAGACCGGAATTGCTTTGCAATCCGGCCAAAAATCTGTACTTAATCAGAGATGTTCATAACAAGAATCATAATAAAACAAAAGAGTAGCATCCCCTTGGGCGGCAACTATGTCATAGAATGTTCTAAACATAAACTTGTCAGGAGCGCCAACCTTGTCAAAAAATGCTGCAGTGACCTTGACCTTTGATAATGATTTAATCACAATTTTCTTTTTAAAGATGAATAAGTGACTTCATAGGCTTCTATTTCAAACTTGAGCATCTAAAAACAGTGCGTAATGAAAATTATGAAAGGCTTCTGAGACCTTGACCTTGTAACACATAAGTGATATCCTTTAACTAACGGGACCTACCAAGTTTGTTAATTTTCTATTGTAAACTGTTTATTTGTGAAAATATACACGAAAGTGATACTTAAAATTCCTTAGTAAGTTATGCAAGGGTATAACTAACAAGAGTAACTAACAATACATGTTGTAAATGTTCCTAATATACTGCTTTGGTTAGCAGGCAACATGATCACAGATTCATATAGCAATGTGTTTCTTATAAACCTCTATTAATTTACAAGGCATTATGTATTAAACAAGGTTAACTTTAGCATGTATATCCTTGAAATTTTAAGCCTAGATTTTTTCTTTCAAAGCGATTTTGCCGATCCCTCTATACGAATGTCTAGCTGAGAACTGTTGCCGGACAGTGCTTATCTTGCGACCCACGTCCAAACTGTCCAGATTATTGAGTTTCTGTTTGAGTGGTGTGGTTGTGGTCTCCACCTGTACCAGACTGGTATAAAGGATGTCATTTTGTTTGTCTTCTACACTTTCCTGTATTCTCAATGCTGCATCCACACGGGTTAAACAAGATTGGGCTTCAAGCATCCGCTGTAAAAAACAAATTTTTTCCCAATAAATTTAAATAGGTATTTTCCTCTGTAAAAAAATATATTCGTATATTTCTTTAAAGTTAAAATCATCATGATCATGATCATTTATTGGAGTTTTAACACAAAATAAGTTTAAATTCCCTCTGGCAAGCCAGTAGAAGAAAAATAAATGCTCTCCAGCCACAGACCTACAAGTACCTCCTATGATAAAGCTTGAATTGTTGGATTGCCAAATTCCCAACATTACACCTGCAAACAGGTACAATGTGAGACAATTTGCAATCCCTAAATTTAGCTTACATACATCTTCAGGTATTTTAAAATCCTTAATTTGTAACAAAGATACGGTATGATGAATGGACCGTGAGAGCAAAGAGATAAATAGCATTTAATAGGAGCAAATAGGTACATGTACATGTGTATAAGGTAACCATCATCAGAAATCCACAGCCAATAGGCCACTTGCTGAAATTCATAATGGCTGACAAAATGACGAAAAATGTCCAAGGGAGGCAATTTTTGCGCACTTTATCATTATTAGGTCACAATGGAATTGCTTCTGTTAATAGTGACGTCATTATGTAAAACAACGCCAAAAGATGTTGACTCAAACATTTTGTGCTTTCTAACAAAATCCGAAAATGGTCTATTCTCTGCCTGTACTACCATATTCAGGACGGCAGTCAGGATAAATCACACGGAACCCTCATTCCAATATCATATTTGCGACATACATTGTACATAATAAAGCTACCTGTGACCATCAGAACAGTATTATTTGTATTACCTTATTCACATCACATATATCCTCTGATGTTTTCCTCAGCATATCTACTGCTTCATTTAACGTAGATTTTTCCTTCAAGTCGGGGATCTCTTTCCTTGGACAATCTATACGTACTCTAGACTGAATTTGCAAATAAAAATATATATCAAATTAGTGTATGACTCACAATGAAAAATTTGAGCAGAAAATGTTGATAAACAGGGCCATCAATAAGAAAGTTTTAGCATGTTTAGGAAGTTGAACTAAAATTTTGCCCTACTGCTTTTTTATAAGGAGGGAACAAACTTTCAATAAAACACCGCTAAAGACGGTATGGCCGGATTGCAAAGTAAGTTTTTGTCACTAACTGGGTCAAGGTCAAGAGTTCAAATAATACGGTTTTGTAAGAGGCAACCTACATGTAAAATATAAAGTTTCTACTGCATACAGTTCCATAGATTTTGCTTCAACCAGAAACTTTAACCAAAACCTTTAACTAGGTCAAAGTCCAAGGTCACTAGGTCAAATGTTACGGCATTAATTGAAAGTTCTTGTCATTGGCAACCTTCATGTATAATATAAAGTTTCTACTGCATACAGTTCCATAGATTTTGCTTAAACCAGGAACTTTAACCAAAATCTTTAACTAGGTCAAAGTCCAAGGTCACTAGGTCAAATGTTACGACATAAATTGAAAGGTCTTGTGATGGGCAAGCTTCATGTATAATATAAAGTTTCTACTGCATATAGTTCCTTAGATTTTGCCTCAATCAGAAATTTAAACCAAATGTTGACGGCAGACGGACGGACGGACAGACATCGTCAATCTATAGACCGGAATTGCTTTGCAATCCGGCCAAAAATTAAACACATAAAACATCTATTTTCTCACTGTCTTTGCCATTTGTTTATAAAATATGGGAATGTCTTTTCATTTTTGGAATAACGAGGTTTTTATTCAAACTTAAGAGACATACAAATTTAAAATTTTACATGAAACAGTATGAACAATGATGTTAATTTTTTTATACAGATCTGTCACATCTACATGTACGTTTTACATACACTGCCATCCATAAATAACTATACAAACAAGGAAATCATTCTAAATTCTTTATAAGTGTATCCTAATTTTTCAATCCTGAACTTGAAAGAATCATAATAATTGGCTTCAAATAATTCAAAATTATGAATTGTGGTAATGAAAATGTAAAAAGAAACTTTTCTCATCTGCACAATTTTTTTCCAAAAATTGTCATTTTTATATAAAAAAGTTTAAAAATTCAAAACCTTCAAATATTTGGGTCAAGTTTGTTACAAATGATTTCTACAAGGTTCATTATTAGAATCATACAGCAATGGATTTGAAACTGTTCATTTTATAATAGCAGAATGAGTAGAAATAGTGTATACTAATTTATGGATGGCAGTGTATTCATATATTTAATAGAGCTTACAAAATTCAAAGTCTTAAAATTCATCAAACATGGCGAGAAAGTACTAGTAAGTATATAGCCAAAGCACATAATCATACATGTACATTTTAAAATAAACTGCACTTGCACGAGTTCTATAAAGACAAAGGGGTAGGGCCATGAAGCCTGATATTGGCCCTAATATTGAACATTGTACTTCATAGAATTTTTAACTGCGATTTGACATTTTGAAACGTCCTCTACTCAATCATGAATCTATCTTTTGTAAACATTGCGTTTATCAATAGCTTTTCACCTGTTGAAAACACCAAAATAGGTCATATTCCGCAAAATTGATGCAAAAACTACATATTTCTACTGAATTAACAATGGTCGCATGCATTAACTAAGATGAAAAATTTATGTGTGAAAGATTATCATTATATCCTTGTATCATAAACGTTTTATCTCAGTTAACACAGACGGCCACATTGAATTCTTCCACAAAAAACAAAATACCCAGCCATTTTCGCCATACTTTGTCAATAATGTCAAAATTTAATGATGTCACTTCATGACGTCATTACAGTTAAATGGCACTTTGTTTGGTGATATTTTTCTTTTTTATCAAAAGCGGTAAAAATCCATGTATTTTCATGAGAAATATCAATCATTTCTCATGATATTTATTTCTAGAGAAAAATTGAGGGCCGATATAGGGGTTTTGTGGCCCTACCCCTTTGAGGCAGAACACTCACATAATGGTTAGCATTAGCCTCTCTGTGTTTTACTGTATATTTCTTGATGGCATATGAACATTCCTTCCTCTTTTTGGTAACCTCCACCATAGCATCATTGAGATCGGGATACAACTCCTGCTGAAAGAACTTCAGTCGGGCTGTGTCAAAAGCTTCATACTCTGTAATCATAAATAAAATAAAACAGTCTTACAAGACACTGAGAACAAGAGGCCCAGATAGACCTATACTGCTCACCTAGTGACGTCTTCCATCGCAATGTCATAGGTTTCTTCCACTACTTTTCACTCTCAATATGACCTTGCCTTCACCCCTTAGGTCCCATCAATTTCTCAAATAAATTGAAAAAAAATTAAGTTTATGGATAGGAATAGAATCAAGTTGGAATAATTTTTCTAAATCATGGCGCCAAAAATTAAATTATAATGCATTTGTTGTTTTTCATCATCATTAAATATTACAATGACGTGATATCATAACAAGGCCACCAACAGAAATCCTGTAGAATTGGGGACCCCTGAACCCAAGGGTACTTTGCAATGAATGAAAACTACCCTAATGGGACGAATTATACCCCCCCCCCTCCCCCACTGAATACTTTTTCTGAGCAGATCCATTTTATGACCTGACCTGACATTACATTTTCCGAATAGATATTCTCTCATATAAATTAATCATTCAGGGTTAAGGTCATTATATCAAATAAAATGCTTAGTATGTTAAATGTTTTATAATATATATAAGACAGTCGTCAACATTTAAAATGTATTAAACATAGGTAATCACAGATTACGAAGCTCACCTCGTGACAGCAAAATTCAATTCAAACATATTTCTTAGTACATGTATATTGGCTTTTAAAGGCAAAACCACTCAAGCAGAAAAAGTAGGTCAAGGTCATTTTATGAAAGTTTGATCAAAGATACATCCAATATGCAAGTTTGGTACATGTAGCAGTTATACTTTGCTCAATATTGGCTTTAAAGAGCAAAATCACTCAAGCGGAAAAAGTAGGTCAAGGTCATTTTATGAAAGATTGATCAAAGATACATCCAATATGCAAGTTTGGTACATGTATCACTTATACTTTGCTCAATATTGGCTTTTAAAGGCAAAATCACTCAAGCGGAAAAAGTAGGTCGAGGTCATTTTATGAAAGTTTGATCAAAGATACATCTAATATGCAAGTTTGGAATATCTAGCACTTATACTTTGCTCAATATTGGCTTTAAAGAGCAAAATCACTCAAGCGGAAAAAGTAGGTCAAGGTCATTTTATGAAAGATTGATCAAAGATACATCCAATATGCAAGTTTGGTACATGTATCACTTATACTTTGCTCAATATTGGCTTTTAAAGGCAAAATCACTCAAGCGGAAAAAGTAGGTCGAGGTCATTTTATGAAAGTTTGATCAAAGATACATCTAATATGCAAGTTTGGTACATGTAGCAGTTATACTTTGCTCAATATTGGCTTTAAAGAGCAAAATCACTCAAGCGGAAAAAGTAGGTCAAGGTCATTTTATGAAAGATTGATCAAAGATACATCCAATATGCAAGTTTGGTACATGTATCACTTATACTTTGCTCAATATTGGCTTTTAAAGGCAAAATCACTCAAGCGGAAAAAGTAGGTCAAGGTCATTTTATGAAAGTTTGATCAAAGATACATCTAATATGCAAGTTTGGAATATCTAGCACTTATACTTTGCTCAATATTGGCTTTTAAAGGCAAAATCACTCAAGCGGAAAAAGTAGGTCAAGGTCATTTTATGAAAGTTTGATCAAAGATACATCCAATATGCAAGTTTGGTACATGTAGCACTTATACTTTGCTCAATATTGGCTTTTAAAAGCGAAATTACTCAAGTGGAAAAAGTAGGTCAGATGCTGCATCTGATGCATAGGTCCATCTCGGCATCCAAAGATGAATCACTTGTGCAAGTTTGGTTACTGTAGCATCAGTACTTTGTCAGATACTGAGCTACCCCAAACTTCTTAACCAAGTCACTCAAGCGGAAAATGTAGGGCAGATGCTGCATCTGATGCATGGGTTCACCTCAGCATCCAAAGATGAATCACTTGTGCAAGTTTGGTTACTGTAGCATCAGTACTTTGTCAGATACTGAGCTACCCCAAACTTCTTAACCAAGTCACTCAAGCGGAAAATGTAGGTCAGATGCTGCATACGATGCATGGGTTTACCTCAGCATCCAAAGATGAATCACTTGTGCCAGTTTGGTTACTGTAGCATTAGTACTTTGTCAGATACTGAGCTACCCCAAACTTCTGAACCAAGTCACTCAAGCGGAAAATGTAGGTCAGATGCTGCATACGATGCATGGGTTCACCTCAGCATCCAAAGATGAATCACTTGTGCCAGTTTGGTTACTGTAGCATTAGTACTTTGTCAGATACTGAGCTACCCCAAACTTCTTAACCAAGTCACTCAAGCGGAAAATGTAGGTCAGATGCTGCATCTGATGCATGGGTTCACCTCAGCATCCAAAGATGAATCACTTGTGCCAATTTGGTTACTGTAGCATTAGTACTTTGTCAGATACTGAGCTACCCCAAACTTCTTAACCGGACGCGGACGCGGACACGGACGCGGACACGGACGCGGACGCGGACGCGTGGGGTTATAGCATAAGCTCACTCAACTTCGTCGAGGTGAGCTAAAAAATCTAATTCAAAGGGCAATTAAATCAAATGTTTTTCAGAAAAAACAGATGTCTCCCCCCTCCCTCTAAGTTACTTTGACCTTGGGCCAAGATGATGTGAAACCTTTGAGTCATGGGCAACATCATACTCAAACATGAAAGTGATTCATTGCATTGTTTGAGGTAAAGCCAAAACATGATTAGCATATACCATTTCATATTTAGTGAAATTGACTTTGGTCACATGACCTTGGATATAGGTGATCTGAAAAATACATTGTATGGATCATGCGCAACAAAAAACTGAATTAGTGATTGGGTTACTTCCCGTTTTTCCCACTTTTGAAAAATATATATTCCTGTTTCTCCCACTTCATATAACAAAAGAAAGTAATTAACTTAATAGTTGTTTATCTAGTTGATACTAATTAGTGTAAAAACATCTAGTAACCGGTGAAAATCTAGCTTTTTAGGAAAAAGTATTTTCATGAAAACGTTTTACTGAAGATGAATTGCAGATTTTTTTTTCAAACTAGGGCATCTTCTCGTAATATCATTATGGTATGAGCGGACGACAATCTGGTTCTAAGGGGAGGGGGTGGAGGCTGGCAATTTTTCTGGGTCAGATTATTTATTTCTAATGAAGAGCCGCCCAGATAATACTCATTTTCCTGCAACTCAGAGTCAGAATATATATTTATTTTTGACTCCTTAAGGAGTCCTTATGCTGTATAAGGATTTCTCAGAATGACCTTGCGCGCATTATTTTGAAGATCAGTAGGTACATGTATGAAGTATCTTCTCCGAGTCATAAGCCTTACCCGATAAGAAATCATAAGCAGCTAGTTCTACTATAAAAAAAATCGCCCTCTTTCAGTATAATCCGTATCGTAAAATGGATAATCGGGCCCAGTAAATACAAAAAAAAAAAAAAAAAAAAAAAAAAAAATGCCGTTTCCTTGACAACCGTACTGTAAAAGTAAATCAACAGGTTTCTTTCATCTTTATACGACATACTACATCAAAGGAATATGAAAAATACATTCTGTTGTCTCAATATGATATGTATTGTGATAAAAGTATAAGACTGTAGTAATGATATTTTTGTTTTTACGTCTTCATTGGGTGGCGACGTATTTTGAGAAAAGAAAAAATACAAACACATATAAAAATGCATTTTCCGCTCCAAAATATTCCAAAGTTCTTTTCAATTCAAAGTACATATCCGCACATGGTACTGATTATCATACAATGCCTAAATTATAGAATGTAATACTACTGTCTGTTTCTAACTTTCAATTCTGAAACATTAAAAGTGAACGCATGAATACAGCCTTAAAACATAGGTAATCACAGATTACGAAGCTCACCTCGTGACAGCAAAATTCAATTCAAACATATTTCTTAGTACATGTATATTGGCTTTTAAAGGCAAAACCACTCAAGCAGAAAAAGTAGGTCAAGGTCATTTTATGAAAGTTTGATCAAAGATACATCCAATATGCAAGTTTGGTACATGTAGCAGTTATACTTTGCTCAATATTGGCTTTATAGAGCAAAATCACTCAAGCGGAAAAAGTAGGTCAAGGTCATTTTATGAAAGATTGATCAAAGATACATCCAATATGCAAGTTTGGTACATGTATCACTTATACTTTGCTCAATATTGGCTTTTAAAGGCAAAATCACTCAAGCGGAAAAAGTAGGTCGAGGTCATTTTATGAAAGTTTGATCAAAGATACATCTAATATGCAAGTTTGGAATATCTAGCACTTATACTTTGCTCAATATTGGCTTTTAAAGGCAAAATCACTCAAGCGGAAAAAGTAGGTCAAGGTCATTTTATGAAAGTTTGATCAAAGATACATCCAATATGCAAGTTTGGTACATGTAGCACTTATACTTTGCTCAATATTGGCTTTTAAAAGCGAAATTACTCAAGTGGAAAAAGTAGGTCAGATGCTGCATCCGATGCATAGGTCCATCTCGGCATCCAAAGATGAATCACTTGTGCAAGTTTGGTCACTGTAGCATCAGTACTTTGTCAGATACTGAGCTACCCCAAACTTCTTAACCAAGTCACTCAAGCGGAAAATGTAGGTCAGATGCTGCATACGATGCATGGGTTCACCTCAGCATCCAAAGATGAATCACTTGTGCCAGTTTGGTTACTGTAGCATTAGTACTTTGTCAGATACTGAGCTACCCCAAACTTCTTAACCAAGTCACTCAAGCGGAAAATGTAGGTCAGATGCTGCATCTGATGCATGGGTTCACCTCAGCATCCAAAGATGAATCACTTGTGCCAGTTTGGTTACTGTAGCATTAGTACTTTGTCAGATACTGAGCTACCCCAAACTTCTTTACCAAGTCACTCAAGCGGAAAATGTAGGTCAGATGCTGCATACGATGCATGGGTTCACCTCAGCATCCAAAGATGAATCACTTGTGCCAGTTTGGTTACTGTAGCATTAGTACTTTGTCAGATACTGAGCTACCCCAAACTTCTTAACCAAGTCACTCAAGCGGAAAATGTAGGTCAGATGCTGCATCTGATGCATGGGTTCACCTCAGCATCCAAAGATGAATCACTTGTGCCAGTTTGGTTACTGTAGCATTAGTACTTTGTCAGATACTGAGCTACCCCAAACTTCTTAACCGGACGCGGACGCGGACACGGACGCGGACACGGACGCGGACGCGGACGCGGACGCGTGGGGTTATAGCATAAGCTCACTCAACTTCGTCGAGGTGAGCTAAAAATCATCGATCTGTGACCTTGATCACTGACATACGACCTTGAATAAAATCCTTCTGGGATATAATAAGTTTTAAGTGGAAATTCTATTGAAGAGGTTTCTTAAAATTATTGCCATTTTGAATCCTATCTACATTGTATGTTTTGAAGTTGAAAATCAAGGTTTAATCCACTTCCAATGGGCAAATCATAAGGCAAAGTTCGATGACAATCTAAAGTTAACCGTCTCCAGAGTGACCACAGTTTTGCACCCCCCCCCCCCCTCCCCTACACACACACACACGAAAGATGGCCTTACTACAAGTACGTCTACGAGGTGATAATAAGCTAGAAATAAAGAAAAATTCAGGTAAACTTGCACAAAATACAGGTAAACTTTCAGTACTAATTAGTTAATTATGTGATTCTAGCAACCCCGTTATCTAAGTAATTATTCCTGTTCTTCCCACCTCAATTCCAACCTTCAATATATATTTTTTACAAAAGTGGGAGAAACAGGAAGACACCAGTGATTGGATACACGATTCAAAATATAAAGCCTAAAAATGATAAGCATAACATTAACAATTTCAGCCTGGACATGATTAGCATATACAATTTCATTACCAAAGTAAGAAGTGACCTTAATCATGTGACCTTGGGACAATGTGATAAGAAACATTTAGTCCTGAGAAACAACATATTAAAATATGAAAACAATAGTCTATTTTCGAGTTACCCTGGTTTCGGACAGGTTCGTCATTTAGAATATGCCTGTCATCCAAGGTTACTTCCGGTTTACGCCACGCGTCATTATAATGTTACAAGCGGTAGATTTGAACGATTTTCAGTGAATAAACGATATATTTCGCTTTACTAGAGTAAATATATCATTCATATTCGATTTGTGATTTAGCTGGATTATTTCATCGCGATGACACAAAAAGAAAGTGAATATTTATCAAAGTTTAATGTGGCAACCACAGGGAGCAAGCTCAGTGTGCGTGTGGAATTTTATAGCCTAAGAAAAAAGGCTTAGGCTATAAAATTCCACACGCACACTGAGCTTGCTCCCTGTGGTGGCAACTGGGCTAAGTATTTCAATTGGAGGATCTGGAGTATGTAGCAGGTCATCCGCTTACTTTTACCATTAGTCATATATATCTGCATCGTCTTTATAAATTTTTACTCAATAATATTGGCAAGTATATGTCTATACAGGTAGTATGCTTGATTTCTTCACAGCATCATGTGAGACAATAACCAATTAAACTTACTCATATAGGGGGGGGACAGGTGGGTACCTCTCTCCCCCTTCCCACCCCCTTACCTCCCCCCTTCCTTTTCACCCTTCCCTTACCTCCTCCCTCCTACCCCCTTCCTCACTCCTACCCCCTTCCTCCCTCCTCCCACCCCCCTCCCTCCCCCTTCCCTTCCTCCTCCCTCTATCCTATCTCCCTCCCTTTCACCCTGTCCATCCCCTCATATGATACGGAACAAAATCACTTATTTCAGTCAAGTCTTTTTTAAAGAAGGTGTTTTATGTTGTCAAACGCTAACAAAAATGCAAAAAGATGACCAATGTGCACAGAATTTTAATGAAACAACGTTGAAGGTGGGGGGGGGGTGTTAAAGTCACAGATTTTGAGTTGAAGTCGAAGTCTCAATAAGTGCTCAGTTTAGTCTTAGCATTTGGGTTCTTTTTAGATTCTTGAAATATAAGTTAATTGCTGTTATTCCACCATCATGTTCATCTATAGATGCATTTGATTGGATTTGTTACAATTTATAATGGTGAACAATGAACTGTTTTATTTTCATATGTTAACTATGCAATGGTAAATAGAATTGTAGCAATAAATGAAGATGATGTAGAAATAGACAAGAATGTGGTATTTCATGGGAGGAGGAAGGAAACTTGTGTGTTATATAGAAAGGCTCAAATGTTGCCTTTTAGTCAGAAGACCTTTTTTTTCTTGAAATTAAATTTACTTAGAAAGGAGAGAAAGAATACAAATGAACCTATCAATGCAAATAATTTACAATCATTCAAAGTACTCAGTATAAACCGTATAACCAGAAACTTTCGCGAGATACTAATTTTCGCTATATTCGCGAGTGATTTTGAATCGCGAAAATTTATTCCCGCGAAAAATTGTGTTTGTTAAGGTATATAATAAATTCTTATATCCTTTATATTTGATCATATTGTACATGTGTCATTCTTCATATTTCCTGATTGAACGTAATGAGGAGTGATTTGAGTGTATTCCTATGATAGAACTTATGAAAACTTAAATAATGAAAGGTACAATACAGTAACATCATATGAACATATTTGTTTGTAATTTAGAAATCGCGAAAATTGTACTCGCGAAAATAAAGTCACCCTATTTTGCCATAAAATCGCGTAATTTGATACTCGCGAAAATTTCTGGTTATACGGTACATCCTCGGTACTCCAGGCTATTTGTGCTTTGACTGAATATTCAGCCAAAGTGCAAATAGCATGGGGTACCGAGGATGCAGTATATTATAGCACATCTTTATTATTAATTACCCCTAGAGTCTCAGACTTATTGTTGCCAGATCACTTACAAGTATAAGGTTTAAAATCATATCATATTTCATAATTCTGAATTCCAAATACATTTTTGTAATATCTTTGGACAATTACATATACATGAACCACATATGATTTCTTCTTCAAAAGAAATTGAGTTCTTACCTCAAGATGTAACTAACATGACTAAAGTTGCTGTTAACAACATTTCAAACAAACAGTAATAGGCCTTAAGTTATGCAGATGTGAACTTAAAATTGAAGAGTATGACTTTAGAAAACATTTTGTCAACTCAGGATGTGTCATATGGTTTCATAGCCTTTAGTTTACATGTAAATCTAATTTTTTAAGAAAATTGACGAAGATCTCTCTTTCCTATTTCATGATATTAATATGAACATAGGCAAAGCCTATAGGAGAGCGCAGCTGAAGTACATTGTATATTCTTTGTACGTCTTAAATTCATTCAAAATTCAAATATTTATATAAACTTATAAAGGCCAAATGCTTATTTCTCTGTTAAGATTAGATAAAATTTTATTCCTATTTTAGATAGTGAAGTAACGTATATATAGAAAATCACTGATTCATTGAGCCAAATAAAACGGTACACCCCTCCCTTTTATAATCTTTATTTTTATTTTATTTTTATTCATTTCTATTAATTCAATTAGATTTACAAAGAAATGAAACTACCTTCATTTTCAATGATGAAAAAATTATTGCATTCTAGACTATTTTACCAATACAATCAGTGCCTCCCCCTTTCTTGTAGCTCTCACTGATGTTTTAAAGAAATATCTAAAGATATAGAAAATTATTATTTTCAAGAAATATACATTTGATCAAATTAAGGTATCCGTTGTACAAATAAATATCAAGTGTATTATATAGTTCGAATCATGGCATATTTTTACCTAAATATACCTGATACAACATAAATAATAGTTTCTATCATCAAAGGTCAACATGCCGACCGTCACTCAAGCCACGGAAACTATCGAGACACTGCCGAAGATTACCGAGATAATTTTAACACTGTTTAAATGGACGAGACGTCCGCGAGATTTTCATTTGTACATTGGATACGTTAAGATATGTTTACAATATAACTACACAAACATACATAAAAATCCCAACCCAACCCCCCCCCCCTCGGAATTTTGCGCAAAAAAATTCCTCGGGGACCAAATCGTCCGGACTAACGAATAATCACTGTATATATCGAAACTGATTGACTGCATGTTTCTCATATTGATCAAGTTATTAATTTCATAACCTCATGTATTGAGAAAATAAAGAATAACTGGCATGAATGAAAAAAAAAGGTTGAAGAATTTACAAAAACAGTGTTGTCCTTTCAATGTATGGACAACACAACGTTTTCATGAAAATCTTGTGTATAAGTTCAGTGCAAGTGTCATTTGCATTGAATTATTGTGAGGAAGTTTTTAACAGGGGAGAGCGGAGGGGTGAGTTACGGGGCAAAAATTTGGCTGGCTTAAAATTTTCTACCAAAATAGAAAAAAAAAATCCAAACCAAAGGGCTCAGAAATGTCCCTCCCCTTTCCAAAAGACAAAAAAAAAAAAAAAAAATCAGCCTGAAATGGATTACAACTTGTCATTCAAAAATATTTTCAATCAATATCTTTAGATGAAGAAATGTACAGCGATATATTGAGGCACCAGGCCACTGTGATCTTTCTTCCCCCACCAAACCTGTTGGGCACCACGATTTTTGTGTCAATTCAGCAATCTCACGATGATGAAATATTTTAATTAATGTTAAAATCATCGTTAAAAAGGAGCGGCGCCGGGGTTCTTTCTGTTTTCGCTTGTTTAAAGAGCAGTACACAAAACTTCACGCGCACTTACGTACAAGTTATGTCATTCGAATTTTAAACAAACACTTTTATTTACAAATAAATAAATCTAGATATATATACTGAAATAATATTTGTGAGTTCAATCCATAATTTTTATGTATACTTTATTTTAATTTTATTTGAAAAAGTGTAAATCTCGCAGGAATATCGCGATCGCACATGCGCATTCGTTCAGTAGTCACTTCCTATAGTAGTTTTTTTTTTTTGTCTTTTGGAAAGGGGAGGGACATTTCTGAGCCCTTTGGTCAGAGATTAATCTACAATTTGATCTAAATGGGTCCTCTGGACCCGATGAAATTTGACCAATGGGTCCCTAGCCAAAACAATGGGTCCCAGCAGAATTTTATGAGTCCCAAGTACTATAAACCGTCTTTTTTCGCGGCATCTTAAGTTCGAATATGAATGGCTTGCGGCAATTTATGTCCGCGAGATCGTTATATTCCAGAGAAAAAAAATATTAGAAATAAAATGTCTTTCTTCCAAACTTCAATCTTTAGTCAAATTTGCCGAATTAAGTAATTTATTGTTTATTTAGTTGCTTTATTTACGCAAGTGAGGCTTAGTACATGAGTATAGTAAAACGTTATATTTGGATAACGTTTTACTATACTCATGTACGAAACCTAAATATAGCAACTAGATAATATTAAATTACGGCACTTACTACATTTACGTGTGAATTAAACGATTTGAATTGATTGATTCATATTATCCTGCGAAGTTTTTTCATAAATATATAATACATATAACATGCCCTTCTGAATCCGAATGACAAGAAGTTAGACTCGCATCGGACCGCATTTAACTTTAATATCGAAAAAAATTTTGTATACGCAACAATATCACGTACAATACTATGGACATGATCAACATTCTGTATGGTTTAAAAGAGCGGACAAAATATACATTAATAAAATAATCCCACTTTCTCGACTCTGAAAGTTATGTAAACAATAAACTATTAATATGGATTCTCTGTAAAAACCTAAAACAGCTGGCCACGGCATGTCATGGATTTTGATGAAACTTTCTGTAATTATCATACTTAATGAAAAAACAATGAAAACAAACCATATTGTTATATTTGAACGACGGTTGCCATGGTAACGGGGTCAATCTATTTGACACCCCCATAAATATGAGAGATAAGACATACTGTGGCATTATGTTGCCATGGAAACCATGGTTAAAATTTACTTTATGAACACAAAAACTTTTCTTTGTAAGTTCAACTCTACCAAGAATAACTTTTTCGGGGGAGGGGGTTATCAGGTAGTTGTTGATATTCAGTCAAATTATGTGAAAATTTAGGAAAAATAAGGTCTAATTTTAGGGTCATTTTTGGCCTGTTTTTGATTATTTTGAAGGTTGAAAACCATTATTTGGTGAATGTTATGGGTATTTAACATCATCTTGCCAAAATATATGTCTATAGCTTGAAAAAATCAAGAAATAAAATTTATGGTGAAACTCACCATTTTGTCATGAATGTCAATGAAAATCCGTTGCTATTAGCAACTTCGAATCCATATTACCATATACCGCATATTTAAAAACATTGTTTTTCCTCATGTTTGAGTCCTATGATTATGATATAGCATACCTGTATACAAATTATATTTATCATTATCAATTGACCTTCAAATCATTTCAAGGTCATCTATCCAAATCTCAAGGTCATTTCTAACTTTAGACTAAAATTAAGACGAAAATCAGTATTTCCAATTAATTCAAATTGATTTCTCTAACTTATTTCATTAGATATTTTGATTTTAAATATTTACAGTTGAACAACCGATCAACAGAAGTAGTATTCATCACAATTTTGTTAAATTGTATTTCAATTCTATTTATGACATACTTTCAAAAGAGCATAAAATTGAGATTTTCTGAAATTTTCTCGTAAAATATGTGACATTTTTGGGGGTCTTCATTGGACTTTGATAAATGTGATACTCATCCCAACAAATAATACATTTATCATACTTTTACCGAAAATTGATTGTTTTGCCAAGGTTCCATACTGTTTACTGTTAATCACGTGTCTTTTTAGTGAAGAACCACAAAATTTGGCCTGAAAATAGCAAATGTTTTTCAATGACCTTGAAAATTGAGCAAATGACCTTGACATTTTCTCAAGGTCATGATAGCATCAAATGGTCTTTAATACATCTACATACCAAGTTTTGTAACGATAGCAGGCATACATCTGTAGAAATTAGCTTTATACTTATGACAGGTATTTACACCTTCGTACCAAATGTTGCCATGGTAACCTATTTCAAAGGCATGTAAACAGAAAAATCTCACTTCTAGATAAATTTCCTTCGATTCCCATGAAGTCCTAGGATAATACTCTTCAGGAAATAGTCAACTGTATTTCAAATCTTGTGCAATTGCATTATTACTCTTGTCAAAAGTAAGTAAAATATAGGTAAAATAAGGCCTAAATTGGCCGAAAATGGCTCATTTTGAATAAGCAATTTTTCTTGAAATTGAAGCAAATTTACATGACACACAGAAAGAAGGAGCATCGAAAAATCAAATTGAATCAACTAAAGAGGATTTAAATAATCTTTTCGGAAATTTACATATACCTTCAACATTTGTTTCCATGGTAACGGGATGCATAAAAATGCCTTGTTTAAAGGTGTTTTTATACAAAACCTTGGTTACCATGGCAACGGAACATCGGAGAATAAAATGGAAGGTCACTTCGTTCCGAGGACATCATATTTACCTTATACACAAAAAATATCCAAATCTGAGACATGTCGTGGCCAAACATGTCTGATTTTTTAGGTTTTTACATAGAATCCATATTAAAAGGGGACGCATTATACGAAACAGAAAAATGCGTACGTTGGGACGCAGCGATCAAGAATCAATGGGTCCTGGGCGATTTTTATGCGTCAGAGACGCAGGACGCAGAGGTAGATTAATCCCTGCTTTGGTTTGGATTTTTTTTTCTATTTTGGTAGAAAATTTTAAGCCAGCCAAATTTTTGCCCTGTAACTCACCCCTCCGCTCTCCCCTGTTAAAAACTTCCTCACAATAATTCAATGCAAATGACACTTGCACTGAACTTATACATACGATTTTCATGAAAACATTGTGTTGTCCATACATTGAAAGGACAACACTGTTTTTGTAAATTCTTCAACCTTTTTTTTCATTCATGCCAGTAATTCTTTATTTTCTCAATACATGAGGTTATGAAATTAATAACTTGATCAATATGAGAAACATGCAGTCAATCAGTTTCGATATATACAGTGAATATTCGTTAGTCCGGACGATTTGGTCCCCGAAGAATTTTTTTGAGCAAAATTCCGAGGGGGGGGGGGGGGGGGGGGGGGGGGCGGGTTGGGATTTTTATGTATGTTTGTGAAGTTATATTGTAAACATATCTTAATTTGATCAAATGTTTATTTCTTGAAAATAATAATTTTCTATATCTTTAGATATTTCTTTAAAACATCAGTGAGAGCTACAAGAAAGGGGGAGGCACTGATTGTATTGGTAAAATAGTCTAGAATGCAATAATTTTTTCATCATTGAAAATGAAGGTAGTTTCATTTCTTTGTAAATCTAATTGAATTAATAGAAATGAATAAAAATAAAATAAAAATAAAGATTAAAGGGAGGGGTGTACCGTTTTATTTGGCTCAATGAATCAGTAATTTTCTATCAGGGTTTTTTTTTTTATTTTGGGGAAGGTACCTGTGCCTGTCCCATTTGGGAAAATTTGTGACATTTTGCTAAAATTGGGAAAATCTTGGAACAAATTCTTACCAAAGTATAACCCTAAAGTATCATTTATTAACACTGATAATCTATTGATTTGCTTGAACTGAACAAGGGATGAATAAAAAACGTTAAAAAATGCACTTCGAAATAGGACATTTTGTGCTGACTTCCAGGTTTTGAGTCTTATTTTCTCAGGTGATTTTTTCATAATTCCTCTTTGGGAATTTCAGGGTGATTTTTTGGGAAAAATAGAGGAAATTTGGCATTGGGAAGGGGCCGAAATTCGGCCACAAAACAAGGAAAAAATAAACCCCTGTCTATAAATACGTTACTTCACTATCTAAAATAGGAATAAAATTTTATCTAATCTTAACAGAGAAATAAGCATTTGGCCTTTATAAGTTTATATATAAATATTTGAATTTTGAATGAATTTAAGACGTACAAAGAATATACAATGTACTTCAGCTGCGCTCTCCTATAGGCTTTGCCTATGTTCATATTACTACTTAAACTAATATGTGTAGAACTGTTTGTAAAGCTGTTATGTTGGACAACCATGGACTACTTCATACAAAATAATATGAACATAGGAGTCTAAATTCTGACCATAACAACAATAACAAAGGAATTGTAGCCCATCAATGATAAGAGATCAAGGGATACAAATATTCATATGTCATCTTAATTGCACTGTTTTATAATCAACAATGGCAAATTCAGATATTTAATTTGCAGTTATTTACATGTATTATAAAACAGAGCTAATTTCAAATATTCGAACAATGCCCCCCTTTTTTACCAAATTTTTCTCTATCCTACACAGTAATTATGACATTTTGCTTTCCTTTTCCTTGAATTGAATCAATCATGAACGAGGAGGGGGGATTAAATAGGCGACTGTCAAACAGTGTATTTGTATAGGGTATAGGGAAATGATTGAACTACATCCCCTAAATCTGCCACTGTCAAATTGTGTATTTGTAATTTAAAAAAAATCCTCATGGGCTTTTTTATTGCAGTAAGATAATAAACAAAAACTTATTTCCCTTAAGAAACAAAACAATTATTGCACCTTTTCCATTTGAAACTCAAATATTTTTCATTTTCCTTTACTTCTCCTTGACAGTTGCATACATCAAATTTAACGTCTTTAAAGAAGAAACCATAGATGTAGATAGTCATGTACCCCAAGGAGTTTGTGAAAAGATTTAATTCTTTCAATACCAAAATTCCTAAAAACCATCTCTCTGATCATACTGGAAACGAATTACAATATTGAATATTCCAATCTCCCCCCCCCCCTTTTCCGACAATACCAACACTTGAAAAATATTTTTCATTTATCAGATTTCTGCTATTATATGAAAAACATAGTGTAATCAAAGATTACGAAGCTCACCTCGTGGCAGCAAAGTTCAATTTAATCATATCTCTAAGTACATGTATATTAAGAAAATCACTCAAGTGAAAAAAAGTAGGTCAAGGTCATTTCATGAAAGTTTGATCAAAGATACATCCAATATGCAAGTTTGGTACATGTAGCACTTATACTTTGCTCAATATTGGCCTTTAAAGGCAAAATCACTCAAGCAGAAAAAGTAGGTCAAGGTCATTTTATGAAAGTTTGATCAAAGATACATCCAATATGCAAGTTTGGTACATACAGCACTTATGCTTTGCTCAATATTGGCCTTTAAAGGCAAAATCACTCAAGTGGAAAAAGTAGGTCAAGGTCATTTTATGAAAGTTCGATCAAAGATACATCCAATATGCAAGTTTGGTACATGTAGCACTTATACTTTGCTCAATATTAGCCTTTAAAGGCAAAATCACTCAAGCGGAAAAAGTAGGTCAAGGTCATTTTATGAAAGTTTGATTAAAGATACATCCAATATGCAAGTTTGGTACATGTAGCACTTATACTTTGCTCAATATTAGCCTTTAAAGGCAGAATCACTCAAGTGGAAAAAGTAGGTCAAGGTCATATTATGAAAGTTTGATCAAAGATACATCCAATATGCAAGTTTGGTACATGTAGCACTTATACTTTGCTCAATATTGGCCTTATAAGGCAAAATCACTCAAGCCGAAAAAGTAGGTCAGATGCTGCATCCGATGCATGGGTTCACCTCAGCATCCCAAGATGAATCACTTGTGCAAGTTTGGATACTGTAGCATCAGTACTTTGTCAGATACTGAACTACCCCAAAAACTTTAACCAGACATTGACAAAGTCATTCAACCGGAAAATGTAAGTCAGATGCTGCATCCAATGCATGGGTTCATCTCAGCATCCCAAGATGAATCACTTGTGCAAGTTTGGTTACTGTAGCATCAGTACTTTGTCAGATACTGAACTACCCCAAAAACTTTAACCAGACATTGATAAAGTCATTCAACCGGAAAATGTAGGTCAGATGCTGCATCCCATGCATGGGTTCACCTCAGCATCCCTAGATGGATCACTTGTGCAAGTTTGGTTACTGTAACATCAGTACTTTGTCAGATACTGAGTTACCCCAAAAACTTTAACCAGACATTGACAAAGTCATTCAACCGGAAAATGTAGGTCAGATGCTGCATCCGATGCATAGGTTCACCTCAGCATCCCAAGATGAATCACTTGTGCAAGTTTGGTTACTGTAACATCAGTACTTTGTCAGATACTGAGTTACCCAAAAAACTTTAACCGGACGCGGATGCGGACGGGGACGCGGACGTCGGGGTTATAGCATAAGCTCATCTCAACTTCGTCGAGGTGAGCTAAAAAGACATCAAATTAATTTATGCTGACAGAATTATTCATAATGCTCGACCTTATTCAAATGAAAACTGCCACGTGTCGTGTATCACAAAATTATGAAAATAGTATAAGTTTCAAAGTCATGTTAGGCTGGTATTTTCAGTTTTCTTTAAAGAAATTCACAGAAAACAGACATTTCTTATGCGGAGGCATTGTGTTTATTTCTATAAACAAACATGCTACGACTCGAAAGTACGCGAACGTGATGGAACGTTGTATTTACCTCTGTTTACATAGTTGCTATGAAAAACCGGATGTAGGCTTGGATGACATTTCTGCAAAGTCACGTGATAGGCAGTGTGTTATTTCAAAATGATAACGGTCAATCCGTGTAACTCGAAAATCGCCTATTGTAAGAAGGGTTCAGCAGATATAGCCGAGACAAGATTAGTACGTACAATTTCATTAAAAAGAACTAAATGATCTTGACCTTGGGCACATGACCTTGGGTCAAGATGATAAGAAACCTTCCAATCCTGAGCAACAGCATTCTAAAGTATCAGAGCGATCCAGTATACGATTCCACAGATATAGTCCAGACTCAATAGTATTTACAATTTCATTAAAAAATGTAATATTTGACCTTGACCTTAGTAATATGACCTTGGATCAAGGTGGTGTGAAACCTTTGGGTCATCAGCACCATCATACTAAAATATCAAATGATCCGATTACAGTTCAAAAGATTAAGCCTGGACATAATACACATAACAAATACAATTTCATTTAAAATACATGTATACTAATTGACCTTGACCTTGGTCACATGATCTTGAGTCAACGTGATGTGAAACCTTCGGGTCATAAGCAACAACATACTAAAATAACATAGGTAATCACAGATTACAAAGCTCACCTCGTGACAGCAAAATTCAATTCAAACATATTTCTTAGTACATGTATATTGGCTTTTAAAGGCAAAACCACTCAAGCAGAAAAAGTAGGTCAAGGTCATTTTATGAAAGTTTGATCAAAGATACATCCAATATGCAAGTTTGGTACATGTAGCAGTTATACTTTGCTCAATATTGGCTTTTAAAGGCAAAATCACTCAAGCGGAAAAAGTAGGTCAAGGTCATTTTATGAAAGATTGATCAAAGATACATCCAATATGCAAGTTTGGTACATGTATCACTTATACTTTGCGCAATATTGGCTTTAAAAGGCAAAATCACTCAAGCGGAAAAAGTAGGTCAAGGTCATTTTATGAAAGATTGATCAAAGATACATCCAATATGCAAGTTTGGTACATGTATCACTTATACTTTGCTCAATATTGGCTTTTAAAGGCAAAATCACTCAAGCGGAAAAAGTAGGTCGAGGTCATTTTATGAAAGATTGATCAAAGATACATCCAATATGCAAGTTTGGTACATGTATCACTTATACTTTGCTCAATATTGGCTTTTAAAGGCAAAATCACTCAAGCGGAAAAAGTAGGTCGAGGTCATTTTATAAAAGTTTGATCAAAGATACATCCAATATGCAAGTTTGGTACATGTATCACTTATACTTTGCTCAATATTGGCTTTTAAAGGCAAAATCACTCAAGCGGAAAAAGTAGGTCGAGGTCATTTTATGAAAGTTTTATCAAAGATACATCTAATATGCAAGTTTGGAACATCTAGCACTTATACTTTGCTCAATATTGGCTTTTAAAGGCAAAATCACTCAAGCAGAAAAAGTAGGTCAAGGTCATTTTATGAAAGTTTGATCAAAGATACATCCAATATGCAAGTTTGGTACATGTAGCACTTATACTTTGCTCAATATTGGCTTTTAAAAGCGAAATCACTCAAGTGGAAAAAGTAGGTCAGATGCTGCATCCCATGCATGGGTCCATCTCGGCATCCAAAGATAAATCACTTGTGCAAGTTTGGTTACTGTAGCATTAGTACTTTGTTAGATACTGAGCTACCCCAAACTTCTCATCCAAATCACTCAAGCGTAAAATGCAGGTCAGATGCTGCATCAGGTGCATGGGTTCACCTCAGCATCCAAAGATGAATCACTTATGCAAGTTTGGTTACTGTAGCATCAGTACTTTGTCAGATACTGAGCTACCCCAAACTTCTTAACCAAGTCACTCAAGCGGAAAATGTAGGTCAGATGCTGCATCCGATGCATGGGTTCACCTCAGCATCCAAAGATGAATCACTTGTGCAAGTTTGGTTACTGTAGCATCAGTACTTTGTCAGATACTGAGCTACCCCAAACTTCTTAACCAAGTCACTCAAGCGGAAAATGTAGGTCAGATGCTGCATCCGATGCATGGGTTCACCTCAGCATCCAAAGATGAATCACTTGTGCCAGTTTGGTTACTGTAGCATTAGTACTTTGTCAGATACTGAGCTACCCCAAACTTCTTAGTCAAGTCACTCAAGCGGAAAATGTAGGTCAGATGCTGCATTCCATGCATGGGTTCACCTCAGCATCCAAAGATGAATCACTTGTGCCAGTTTCGTTACTGTAGCATCAGTACTTTGTCAGATACTGAGCTACCCCAAACTTCTTAACCAAGTCACTCAAGCGGAAAATGTAGGTCAGATGCTGCATACGATGCATGGGTTCACCTCAGCATCCAAAGATGAATCACTTGTGCAAGTTTGGTTACTGTAGCATTAGTACTTTGTCAGATACTGAGCTACCCCAAACTTCTTAACCAAGTCACTCAAGCGGAAAATGTAGGTCAGATGCTGCATACGATGCATGGGTTCACCTCAGCATCCAAAGATGAATCACTTGTGCCAGTTTGGTTACTGTAGCATTAGTACTTTGTCAGATACTGAGCTACCCCAAACTTCTTAACCAAGTCACTCAAGCGGAAAATGTAGGTCAGATGCTGCATCCGATGCATGGGTTCACCTCAGCATCCAAAGATGAATCACTTGTGCCAGTTTGGTTACTGTAGCATTAGTACTTTGTCAGATACTGAGCTACCCCAAACTTCTTAACCGGACGCGGACGCGGACACGGACGCGGACACGGTCGCGGACGCGGACGAGGACGCGGACGCGGACGCGTAGGGTTATAGCATAAGCTCACTCAACTTCGTCGAGGTGAGCTAATAAAGCGATCGTGCAAAGGGTTCAAGAGATATAGCCCAAACAGGAATGCATGTTCAATTTCATTAAAATTGTACTACATGACCTTGACCTTGGTCACATGACCTTGGGTCAAGGTGATGCAAAACCTTCGGGTCATAAGCAACAACATACTAAAACATAGGTAATCACAGATTACGAAGCTCACCTCGTGACAGCAAAATTCAATTCAAACATATTTCTTAGTACATGTATATTGGCTTTTAAAGGCAAAACCACTCAAGCAGAAAAAGTAGGTCAAGGTCATTTTATGAAAGTTTGATCAAAGATACATCCAATATGCAAGTTTGGTACATGTAGCAGTTATACTTTGCTCAATATTGGCTTTATAGAGCAAAACCACTCAAGGGGAAAAAGTAGGTCAAGGTCATTTTATGAAAGATTGATCAAAGATACATCCAATATGCAAGTTTGGTACATGTATCACTTATACTTTGCTCAATATTGGCTTTTAAAGGCAAAATCACTCAAGCGGAAAAAGTAGGTCGAGGTCATTTTATGAAAGTTTGATCAAAGATACATCTAATATGCAAGTTTGGAACATCTAGCACTTATACTTTGCTCAATATTGGCTTTATAGAGCAAAATCACTCAAGCGGAAAAAGTAGGTCAAGGTCATTTTATGAAAGATTGATCAAAGATACATCCAATATGCAAGTTTGGTACATGTATCACTTATACTTTGCTCAATATTGGCTTTTAAAGGCAAAATCACTCAAGCGGAAAAAGAAGGTCGAGGTCATTTTATGAAAGTTTGATCAAAGATACATTTAATATGCAAGTTTGGAACATCTAGCACTTATACTTTGCTCAATATTGGCTTTTAAAGGCAAAATCACTCAAGCGGAAAAAGTAGGTCAAGGTCATTTTATGAAAGTTTGATCAAAGATACATCCAATATGCAAGTTTGGTACATGTATCACTTATACTTTGCTCAATATTGGCTTTTAAAAGCGAAATCACTCAAGTGGAAAAAGTAGGTCAGATGCTGCATCCGATGCATGGGTCCATCTCGGCATCCAAAGATGAATCACTTGTGCAAGTTTGGTTACTGTAGCATTAGTACTTTGTCCGATACTGAGCTACCCCAAACTTCTTATCCAAATCACTCAAGCGGAAAATGTAGGTCAGATGCTGCATCCAATGCATGGGTTCACCTCAGCATCCAAAGATGAATCACTTGTGCCAGTTTGGTTACTGTAGCATTAGTACTTTGTCAGATACTGAGCTACCCCAAACTTCTTAACCAAGTCACTCAAGTGGAAAATGTAGGTCAGATGCTGCATCCGATGCATGGGTTCACCTCAGCATCCAAAGATGAATCACTTGTGCAAGTTTGGTTACTGTAGCATCAGTACTTTGTCAGATACTGAGCTACCCCAAACTTTTTAACCAAGTCACTCAAGCGGAAAATATAGGTCAGATGCTGCATACGATGCATGGGTTCACCTCAGCATCCAAAGATGAATCACTTGTGCCAGTTTGGTTACTGTAGCATTAGTACTTTGTCAGATACTGAGCTACCCCAAACTTCTTAACCAAGTCACTCAAGCGGAAAATGTAGGTCAGATGCTGCATTCGATGCATGGGTTCACCTCAGCATCCAAAGATGAATCACTTGTGCAAGTTTGGTTACTGTAGCATTAGTACTTTGTCAGATACTGAGCTACCCCAAACTTCTTAACCGGACGCGGACGCGGACACGGACGCGGACACGGACGCGGACGCGGACGCGGACGCGTAGGGTTATAGCATAAGCTCACTCAACTTCGTCGAGGTGAGCTAAATATGAAAGTGATCCGGCAAACGGTTCAAGAGATCTAGCCTGGACATGAATGTATGCATAATTTCATTAAAAATGCACTAGGTGACCTTGACCTTGGTCACATGACCTTGGGTCAAGATGATGTGAAACCTTCGGGTCATAAGCAACAACATACTAAAATATGAAAGTGATCCGGCAAACAGTTCAAGAGATCTAGCCCGCACAGGAATGTATGCATAATTTCATTAAAAATTGACTTAGTGACCTTGACCTTGGTCACATGACCTTTGGTCAAGGTGATGTGAAATCTTTGGGTCGTAAGCAACAACATACTAAAATATGAAAGTGATCCAGTAAACAGTTCAAGAGATATAGCCCGGACAGGAATGTATTCATAATTTCTTTATAAATGCACAAAGTGACCTTGACCTTGGTCACATGACCTTGGGTCAAGGTGATGTGAAATCTTTGGGTCGTAAGCAACAACATACTAAAATATGAAAGTGATCCGGCAAACGGTTCAAGAGATATAGCCCGGACAGGAATGTATTCATAATTTCTTTAAAAATGCACTAAGTGACCTTGACCTTGGTCACATGACCTTGGGTCAAGGTGATGTGAAACCTTCGGGTCATAAGCAACAACATACTAAAATATGAAAGTGATCGGGCAAACGGTTCAGGAGATATAGCCCGGACACGATGTGTGACAGATGGACAGACAGATGACGAAGGCAAAACCAATATGTCTCCTCCCCGTTGGGGGGGAGACATAATAACTCTGGTATAACCTTTTTGGCTGCATTTCCCTTGCTTCATGCACATCTAAATATGATTTATGTAATGGTTTGGGAGGAATTGCAATGACAAGGTTTGACATTGAAAATGCATGAAAATCTAAGTCCAAGGATCATAACTCAGGTCTTAGTTTTTTGACAGCAATACCCTTTCTTCATGCACATTTACATGTCATGATCTTTCATTGTGTAAAGTTTCAATGAAATCCATCAGATGGTTTGGGAGGAGTTGCGATGACAAGGTTTGACATTGAAAATGCATGAAAAATCAAAGTCCAAGGGCCATAACTCAAGTTAAATTTTTTCGACAGCAATCCCCTTTCTTCATGCACATCTACATATCATGATCTTTCATTGTATAAAGTTTCAGTGAAATCCATCCACTGGTTTGGGTGGAGTTGCGATGACAAGCTTTCGTCTACAGACGGAGGGAGGGATGGACGGACAGGGTGATTCCAGTATACCCCCCCCTAACTTCGTTGCGGGGGGTATAAATATCTAGTGGAATATGATGAAACCTTTGGTGCACCAAGATGACCTTGTAAGTATGATGCACTTGTATGCATCTATACAAAGTCATGTATCATAAATCACTGAGAGAAACATGTTTTCGTTTAAACTGTTAACAATTACTGATTCTTTCCCTTTCTAGGTTTTATTTGAATAAAAAACATGTGTTTGTGAAACAAGAATGCCCCTGTTGGAATCTTTGTCTGAAAACAGCTGAAAAGTAGTTCACATTTTGAGGTAAGATTACAAGGTCAAATTTGGTGTCCATGGAAGGGTCTTGCCACAAGAAATTCATATGTAAAATATGAAAGCCCTATCACTTAGCATTAAAAAAAGAAAATGGCAAAATTTTAAATTTTCGAAAGTAGGTCAAACTCCAAGGTCAAGGTCACAAAGTCACAAGGTCAAAAATTTTGATATCCATGAAAAGGTCTTGTCACAAGGAATACACATGTGAAATGTGAAAGCCTTATCACATACTATTCATAGGTTATGGCCAGGGTTAAAGTTTTTGTGGACAAACAGACCAAAAACAATATGCTCCCTAATCTCCAATTACAGGGGAATACAAAAATGTAATAAGCACATTTACCTGGAGTGACATCCACCTGGCTTTGTTCCCAGCACTCTCCTCCAATCAAAATATTCTTCTTTATGGCAGTCTCATAGATCTAAAATGAAAAAAAAAAAAATAGAAAACTGTTTTTTAGAAATTTTCATAAAGCATTTGAAATCTTGAATTAAACTTACTGCATGGTCAAAAGACCAGAGGCATAAAAGTCAGCGTCTGATTTGAGGAGAATGTCAAACTTCTTATCTCTTTCAAGATCTCAGACATGGCCGTTTACTATGATTGCGAGTTGTGTCAGTAAACATCAACTTAGTAAACGGTCACATGCAAGAATCTCAAAAGACAGGGCATCCTCTCTGTTTTAGGGGAATGGTACCCAAAGCCTAGAGAGGAGAAAACATTTTGCAAAGTAAGTTTTTGTCAGTAAAAAGTTAAAGAATGCACATATGTTTAGACATATATTGCTCATATCCATAACTGACGTACAATGTGCCTTGTATACTTTATAAATGAATTAACTCTTAAGTTGGTGTTTCTGGATATGGGTATAAAAGAGAGGGTAAATACATGTAAACAAATTGTTGAAAGTCACTAGGTCACAGTCACTAGGTTAAAGGTCATAGTATCAAACGAAAGCTCACATCAAAGGGAATCTACTGACTACATGTGAAATATCAAAGTCCTTATGGATATAGAGTTATAGTCAAACGTTAATAATTTTCTTTAAAAACTACCGTCAAAGTTTGAGGTCAAGGTCACTACATCAAAGGTCATGGTATCAAATGAAAATGCATCAAAGATACAAAGTGCCGAATTGCAAAACTTGAATGGAAGTATGAATAATTACAGTATGCAGACTAATTAAAATATACACGATTGTATAACAAATGGTCTCAACAGATTGGAAACATTACAAGCAAGTTTGAGGTTGATATAATTCAGAAAGCATTTACCCGAGTCCTATGAATTTGATCTTAAAATTTTTTTAAAAACCAAAATCAATAGGGGTCATCCTTGATTCATGGGAAACATTTCTGGCAAGTTTCATGATCTTAGGTGCAATACAGGCTCTATTATGGTCCGGAAACCATTTTCAATTATCCGAGTCCTATGACCTCTGACCTTCTGACCCTAAAATCAATAGTGGTCATCCTTGATTCATGGGAAACCTTTCTGGCACGTTTCATGATCATAGGTGCAATACATGCTTAAATATTGTCCGGAAACCATTTTCAATCATCAGAGTCCTATTATCTTGACCTACCACATTTTGACCTCAAAATCAATAGGGGTCTTCCTTCAGTCAGGGGTCCAACTTAAAAAAGTTATAACTTGCCCAAGTAACTGGATTCTAGTATTTATAACTTAAACAAGTTATAACAGCTAACTTTGAACCTCAATATCTCCTCTGAGCATTTTTCTTATGTTTCATTTGTAACTTAATAGATATTAAATTGGACAACCTCCTGGTATATCTCACTATCCAGCGCATGCTCTGGAAGTCTGGCGCAAGGCTCTCAAAAATAGGGTTCTTTGGGGAATATTTCTGTAATTAAATCCTATTTACCAGCAACAGACACTCTAATTCCCAAGAAAATTAGGTCAGAAACATAGTAAAGACCTAGATGCATCTTCTGAATGTGAATATTAACAATGAATCACAATGCTTTGAATATAAAACATGTTTAAATCAAAAACACTGTTATAACTTGTTTAAGTTATTGGAGAAATTCTGAGGAAAATCTGCTCTTTTATTTGTAACTTATTCAAGTTATTAACTCATGAACATAACTTGTATAAGTTATAACTGATGCAAGTTAATTAACTTCAAGAAGTTATTACTCATATAAGTTGGGCCCCTGACTGTCCTTGATTCATAGGAAATTTCTGGCAAGTTTCATCATCATAGGTGCAGTATATGCTCAAATGTGATCCCAAAACCATTTTTAATCATCAAAGTCCAATGACCTTGACCTATGACCTTTTGACCTCAAAAACAATAGGGGTCATCCTTGATTCATGGAAAATTTCTGGCAACTTTCATGATTATAGGTGCTATACAGGCTCTAATATGGTCTGGAAACCATTTTTAATAATCAGAGTCCTGTGAGCTTGACCTTTGACCTTTTGACCCCAAAATCAATAGGGGTCATCCTTGATTCATGAGAAACATTTCTGGCAAGTTTCATGATCATAGTTGCAATACAGGCTCTTATATGGTCCTGAAACCGTTTTCAATAATCAGAGTTCTGTGACCTTGACCTTTTGACCCCAAAATCAATAGGGGTCATCCTTGACTCATGGTGAGTAAGTGTATGAAGTTTCATTACACTAGCATGTCATACTTGACTTACAGTCCAGAAACCAATTGTTGACACCAACCCACCCACCTGCCCACCCATCTCACATCAAATTAAGAGTCGAGTTTTGCAACTCAGTTAAAAACCTCATGTAACAAGAAATCTACACTCAAACTCCTTATTGAAGAGACAAAGCCCGAACATTTTTTTTAAGTAGGTCAAAGTCCAAGGTCAAAAAGTCAAATGTTATATAGCATAAATTGAAAGGTCTTGTCATGGGCAGCCTACATGCATGATCATGATGATATTATGTGATCCTTAGATTTTGCTTCAACAAGAAACTTTAACCAAAATCTTTAACAAGGTCAAAGTCCAAGGTCAAGGTCACTGGGTCAAATGTTACGACATAAATTGGAAGGTCTTGTCATGGGCAACCTTTATGTATAATATAAAGTTTCTACTGCATACAGTTCCTTAGATTTTGCTTCAACCAGAAACTTTAAAAATGTTGACGACGGACGGAAAGACGGATGGACATCTTAAATCTATAGACCAGAATTGCTTTGCAATCCGACCAAAAATTAGAAATATGTCAGGAAGCAAGGAATGACCCAATTTCTACCCATGTAATGGGATTTATTACTGTTTATGTCATAATCACAAAGCTGGCGGGTTGATCTGGGCCTTTTAAACTGCCCGAATAAACTTATGAATTGCTGACAAGGGATTTGGGTAAGAGTAAGTCAACAGCAGCATAATAAACGGCCCGTGTGCAAATCACAAAAGGGATTACAGTTACCAAAAAGATCCGCGCTGAAAGTAAATGAGTAGTCACAAACCAAGTTTCATCTACAGGGATCATTTTAGGCCATGAAATTGAGAGATTCTCTATTTTAAAAAATCTCATTAAATTTGAAACTTTGAGAGAATATTTTCTATGTCTCTCATCAAATTGACCAGATAAGAGAAATCCTCTCATTTTCCTGAATAATCCCTGAAGTTGCATGTCTACTGTCCGGCTCACTTTGGAAACTAGATAAACGTGATTTTGACTATTTTATCATTTAGAAACTTTAATGAAATCGATACCATTTATTAGATCTCGCTTACTGTCCGCAGACCTCACGACTCACTTCGGAAAGTGGATAAACGCGATTTTGATAATTTTGTCATGCAAAAATTAAGATAAAATATATTTCACTGAATAGATCTTGGTTAGTCGTAAATTTTGGTATATGTTACATGGTCGAGGGTTTAGGCAATCAAATACAGACAATATAAATTCTAGATGGGACGTTTTCTATGTTAAATTTCAGCCTGACGTTGCCGAGTTTAACATTGAGCCTATGGAGAGCGTCATGACGTCACAGGAAAAATTAGTATAGGAAATAGCCCATCTAAAATTTGTTTTGTCTATTAATTTTGATTGCGTGCACTGATTCTCATATAACTTACACCAAAATTTACGACTAACACTGAGCGATATCTACTGAATGGTATCCATTTTTTTAAAAGGTTTACATGATAAAATAGTCAAAATCGCGTTTATCCAGTTTCCGAAGTGAGCCGCGCAGACAGTAGACGTAAATTTTTGTATAAGTTACTAGCTAGAGGGCTGTTGACTATTATCGGCAGGGTACAATTATCGGCACCTTTATTTATCGGCTATAATAAACGAGAATATTGACGTGTTTGTTGTTCTTTTGTTCTGGTCCCCTCACCAGTTTCTCTTACCCGGTCATGCGGCACAGAAATATTGCGCAATCATACATAATTTGACGTCATCTCATTTTATTTCTATATATTTCACATTTTTATACTACATATCAATCTGTTCGTTATATCTACAGCTTTTATATGATACTAGTCTCAAGGTCATGTTAAGATTGCTTTACATAATAAATATCATACAATTTTGCTGAAAAAGGTTCAGAAAATTGGCCTAAAATTCATGGCTTTTGCCATTTTTCTGTGTATTGTTTCTGGTCTCCTGGAAAAATTTCAGACATAATGCTTATATTTCCTTAAAGCTATTATCTTATACCCCATTCTAGCCAAATTTTAAAAATTTCCAACACATGTAACTCAAAAAATGTGTAAAAACCCAAAAACTTCATACGTGTATTTTCCCTTATGAAGTCTTGTCAAACAGGGAAAATCTGGTACGCCTTTTAAAATATCTATATTTAGACTAAATAAGTCATGTGACCAAAATTTTTTATTGCTCTTACACAAGGCAGGCATACTCTACAATATGCATCTTACCATTATAGACTATCTTCATAATAGTCTTCTCAACCCACCTTTCAAAACCACTCAATTTCCCCTATTTCAGCTTTTCCACCCTGGACATTTTGGGTTTACTCTAAAAAGCGGTGAGCGGACCCACAGGTAGAAGCAGCAGTATATTAGAAACAATTTTATGAACTTCAGTCCATCATATACCTAATAAATATGGTGCCTACCACTGTCTTTTAATAAGGATGAAAACAATGGTAGGGAAAACACCGTCTTTATCATGACAAATGAAAAACTTCCTTTTTTTGAGTAGGTGTTTCATAGAATTTGAAGTTGGTTTTTGTAATTGACTAATTCTTTTCAGATTCACAATTGCACAGCGGATTCCTCTTTCCTTTTTCATATTTTTCGATTATTTTTATGAAGAACTTACCTACCTTTTACTCCTTCAAATTTATATCCCATTTTTATGACCCGTCTATAATTATCGGCATATCTGAATACTTGCCTATGCACCTAGCCATGTTCCCGCTTTTGGAATACTTGCCTATGCACCTAGCCATGTTCCCGCTTTTGGAAAACTTCATTTCTGTTTTTCAGTAGACAAATATTGGAATTTGTAAATTATTTTATTGTCTTTAATATAAAAGAATATTCAGTGGTAATCCGACCCAGTTTCAGTGTTAACCAACATTTTTCAAACTGATCAGGGAAGATGCCGATAACGCGGAGCACGCAGAAAATATAACTTCATGGGTAACTTTATTCGGAAGCGTTTATGACCTTCCAGGGTCCCGACGAACTAAAATAAAAGTTTGGTTGCGGACGCCTTGGGGAACACCAATCACGTGGTATAGTCATAAACTTGTAACATTACATTTCAGCCATCGCACAACGGCAATTTGAATGAAATGCTCATCTCTCTTGTTGAGGGTGCCAAAAATACTGGACATATGCCTATAACACTGAACAAAAGTTGACTTGCAAGAACCGTTTTATCAAGAGTTGGGCTACATTTGTGCTATAAAGAGATGGTGGTCAAGGTCGATAAAAAAATCCCCCTACACATGGTATAGTCGATAATATAATAAAAAAGACGCACCGGCCACTAGGCAAGGTAAAACGTAAAGGTGCCGATATTTGTCTACAACGCTCTATATGATCATGATGATGGTCAGTGCATGCAATCAAATTTTATAAACAAAACGAAGTTTTAGACAGGTGGGGCACACCCCCTGATTTGCGAGATCGTCTCTATAATGCGGTATAATCCCTGAATTGGGTCATGAAAATATCTCGAAAATGTGAGATGATTGTGATCTTAATGAGAATAAATATGAATTTTGCGGAAAGAACGCAAAAGCGCATGGCGTTTCCTGTTTGGTCCGAATTTCCTCTGCCCAATAAACATAAAAATGTTTACCATCAACGTGTCGGATGCTGCAATGAAGCAGGAACTTGAAAATTAGAGATGCTTCAAGCTGAGAATCTTACCTACCCCCGACTTCAATGTTTATTTTCACCTTGAAATAAAATTTCTTTGATGGAAAAAGCCAACTGAGATGGTTGTGACATCTTTGAAAAACGTTTCTATACACTGATCCGGATATGACATTTGCATAATAAGCCAATGAGCATCAATCTAGTTCACTGCCCTACTTTCGTTATCAGTTCCTGTTATCATGTATGGAGAGCAATACATAACATAAACTTGTGCATGTTGAATGTTCAGCAACATTGGATTTTTCTTTAATGCTGTATCATATTGTCAAATTGGTATCATTTCAGACTACTGTTCATTGAATTTTATTCATCATGTTTATTTTTTTTTTTTTCATAGAATAAACGTATTTGTGAAAAAATAAAACTAATTATCAGGAATGAAATATTCAACTATTTCAATTATTTTCTTCTTCTTGAATGTAGAAATGGCATGATATGACATAATTATTCAGGTTTTTTATTATTCTATGTCAACATCACTTATTCATTCAGTGGCGGATCCAGCGCCCCCTTTGCCGGGGGGTCAAGGGGCGAATTTTGCCGATTTTTACTGAAAATGGGCAAAAATTTACCTGTTTTTGGAAAATTTGGGGTCAGTGCCGGGGGGGGGGGGGGGGGGGGGGGGGTGGGGGTGGGCGCCCCCTCCGCACCCCCCTGATCCGCCACTGTCATTACTAAACATAATGAAATCTGGATAAAACGATCGTTCTTGTGACAAATGTTGACGGTTTGGAAAGACAACTCTTACACGATGCATCTCTGATGAACAACAACATTGAATATCATAACCCTAATGGTCCGCCATAGATTATTGACCATGCACTCTCTTGTGACGATGATTTTGACTCGATGCGCAATCTAATATGCGCAATAGATTGCTGAAATGAAAGTAGAGAACCTCAGCTCATCACATGTAAGTAAGTTTGTGGGAAAATAACGAAGTTTGCTGGAGAAATTATCAAATTTGTTCTGTGGATATGACACGGAAATGCAGAGGAGCTGATTTCAATTTAGCATATTTCAAAGTCGCATCATTATATTGTATAAAACTTGATTTGTCAAGAAGGATTGTGATCTAAATATTCATGCCATTGGCCGACAATGCTGCGCTTTTTTATTTTTTCAGACGAAATTCACAAAAGTAATAAAACTGAACCAAAAATCTCGAATAAGAGGGATATTTTCGTCTCCATAATGCGACACCATCCCTCCTTATAGAGATGATCTCGCAAATCAGGGGGTGTGCCCCACCTGTTAGATGGGCCATTTCCAATGCTAATTTTTCCTGTGACGTCGTTCCACGCTCCATAGGCTCAATGTTAAATTCGGCGATGTCATGCTGAAATTCAACATTGAAAACGACCCATCCAAAATTTATTTTATCTGACATACCATATGATTGCATAAAGTTTGATAAACCAACGACCATGTAACATATACCAAAATTTACAACTAAGTGAGATCTATTCAATGATATAGATTTTATTTTAATTTTAGCATAATTGCATAACAAAGTAATCAAAATCATGTTTATCCAGTTTCCGAAGTGAGTCGCGCGGACAGTAGTACGACTCATATACTGAAATGCAGATTAGGGTATGACGAGTAGCACTAAAACCCCAAGCCAGTGGCGAAGCAAAACCCCTTCACACATACTGCACGTGTGTGAATGGGATTGTTTGCGACGCCGCAGTGTCTTTACGTTTACATCCTCATAAATTATATCGAACTCCCCCCCCCCCCCCCCCCCCCCCCCCCCCCCCCCAACTTTCCAAAACGAAGCGCGCACCCTCAGTAAACCTTTGGAAACACCTCGTTCTTGTTCGTCTCTAATGTCTTCGCTATTGGAAATTACTAGCTGTACACTTTCGTTTATTGCAAAGAGCTTGTCAGCAGTTCTTCTGCTGCGACAGGACGGCTTTTTCACAACATCGTCCATTTTGAATTTTCCGCTTATAAATGCGCATGCCCAGTACATTTTGGAGTTGTTCGCAAGTAGACTCGTTCGACATATTCTCAGTATATATGACACGGGATTATTTGATTGTTTCTTAATTTTGTTTTGTTTTGTTTTAATTATTCTAATGTTTTGTTTGGTTTTTAGCTCACCTGAGCTCACAAAACTCACAGGAAGCAAGTACTCAATGCCCTCTACAAGTTTGTGTTTTTCGAGTCGATGGAAATCCAAGATGGCCGCCACAGGCCCTGATTAGCTGACACTTTTCGACTTCTTCTCTGAAACCGCTGCACAGAATTTCACAAAACTTCACAGGAAGCAAGAACTCAATGCTCTCTACAAGTTTGTGGTTTTTTGTTAGCCGATCGGAAATCCAAGATGGCCGCCACAGGCTCTGATTGGCTGACACATTTTCGACTTCTCCTCTGAAACTGCTGCACAGAATTTCTTGAAACTTCACAGGAAGCAGATACTCATTGGCCTTTACCAAGTTTGTGGTTTTCGAGCCAATCGGATATTCATGATGTCCTCCATAGGCTTTATTTGGATGACACATTTTTTACTTATCCTCTTAAAGTTAAACTACTGCACAGAATGTCACCAAACTTTACAGGAAGTTAGTACACATTGTCCTTCTCAAAGCTTCACTAAAAGCTATTTCCTTCAGGTCTTATGCTGACTTTTGATTAGCAACATACATACCGTCTCCTCAGGTGAGCGATGTGGCCCCCTTGGGCCTCTTGTTTGTTTTGTTTGTTTGGGTTTTTTTTTTTGGGGGGGGGGGGGTTACCGTATATAGGAAATACTAATCTTTGTACTATTCGATGCATCCCAACAGACTGTATTTGAGTGTGTCGCAAGAGTGAGATTCAATGATGATCTTTTTAATCTTTGTTAGAACTGATAAAAAGCACATCTCCTGTCAGTGGCGGATTCAACCCCCCCCCCCCCAACCCTCGGCAGTGCCCAAAGAAGGGGCACTTATGACATGCTTTTGAACGCATTAAGGGGGTTCGGGTATCGTTATTTTGACACTGTTTAAATGGTCAAACTAACTTCATTTTTGCTCTAAAGTAAACATATATCTTCAGATATCTAAAATGTATAAAATATATGAATCGTGCAGGGCATCTTTAGGATCACTTACTTTATATTAGCAGTAGAAGACAAGACAATAGTAATATTTGAGAAATAGCAATGCAATGGTAAAAAATGTCACAATTTGCTGGCTAATATTTGATGTCAAAATAATGCCAGAGACTACATGCATATGCCCTTTAATTAAAGGAAACCGCCTGCAAGGTACCTTTTTCGTCATTTACATGTTTAAAGGTGAAACAATTTATAATTATACCAAATTCTAAGGAGTTTCGACCATAACTTTTAAACATATTGCAAATTTAAATACAAAAATGCTATATTTTAAGCCAAAAATGCGTAAAAAACCTGTACGACAAACAAAAAATTTCTGAAAATTGAAGGATTAATTATTCAAACTTGATTAAATATTTGTTAAACAAACTATTTTAAACATCTGCAATAATTATGGCAATATAGTGTTATTATATATTTTGGAAATTATATAGTGATGACGTCACGCGATACCCGAACCACCTTAAACTACTGTTTCCGTAATAAATATATGAAATTAGTCAGAAATAGCCCCAAAACACGTCAGAAACCACCGATTTGAACAAATTTTCCAAAAATTCTCGGGGATAGATGACAAAGTCGGGTTCACGTCCATTGTCTGTACGTGGACGCGTACACATGTTTCGGAAACAACCTACAGTGAATCGTGTTCATATCGAATTTTCTTTATCTGAGGGATGAATCGGGAATAACAGTGCAAGGCATATTTAACACACAATTTCTTGACCAAATCCTCGATACGACCTTCTATAAAACTGACATCTTTTCATTTTCAAGATCGTTTCAAGTTGATGTCATGATCAATCTTTTAAAATGAACAATTAAGATTGTTTTGGCCAGATTTAGACCACAGGCTGCCGATGTTTATCTATTAAAAATATAAACCAACCTTTTGTTGTTTTTTATCATACGTACAGGTTTTATCATACGTACCCTCTACGTATGATAAAAAACAACAAAAGGTTGATTTATATTTTTTAATAGATAAACATCGGCAGCCTGTGATTTAGACCGGCTACCTCTAAAGATAAACATAGTGTAATCAAAGATTACTAAGCTCACCTAGCGGTAGCAAAGTTCAATCTAAACATATCTCTAAGTACATTTATATTGGCTTTAAAAGAAAAATCACTAAGGTGGAAAAAGTAGGTCCAAGGTAATTTATGAAAGTTTGATCAAAGATACATCCAATATGCAAGTTTGGTAGATGTAGCACTTGTACTTTGCTCAATATTGGCCTTTAAAGGCAAAATCACTCAAGCAGAAAAAGTAGGTCAAGGTCGTTTTATGAAAGTTTGATCAAAGATACATCCAATATGCAAGTTTGGTATATGAAGCACTTGTACTTTGCTCAATATTGGTCTTTTAAAGGCAAAATCACTCAAGCAGAAAAGGTAGGTCAAGTCGTTTTATGAAGTTTGATCAAAGATACATCCACTATGCAAGTTTGGTACATGTAAACCCGAGTTCAACATTTTCAGTCCTCATACAATAACGAAATTCAAAATCTCAAAGAGAAAATTCAAGCAAAAAATCTGGAGAACGAAAATCTGTTGACTAAACTGAACAGATGTGAACACGAGAATGCCGCCTTGAAACAGAGAGTCAAAGAAAACGAGGGTAAGATAACGAAAGCACTGATCCAAAGCAACCACAACGAGCAGTATTCCAGAAAAACTAACATCAAAATAATTGGATAAAGAAGAGAGATCAGAAAACACAAAAGAAGTCGTCAAGAAAGTTTTTTTTAGAAAAGGGCGGAATAGAAGTCGAGACAACGAAATTACTGCAGTGCATAGAATCCAGGGAGAAGGGAAGACCATCGTCCCAATTTTAATCAAATTTCGGAACACCGACGCCAAGTCAAAAGTCATGCGGAAAAGAAGAATGATAAAGGAAGCAGGCGGGGGAATAAGGCTAGTAGATGATGTCACCAAGATGAACACAGAACTCATTACGAGACTCAAGAATCACGATAAAATATCAGGCGCTTGGTACTTCAATAGCTACGTGTACGGTCAACATGGAAACAAAAGAATTCGCTTTGATATCTTTGACGATATCAACAGTAAAATAGCAATGTCAGTTTAACTTAAAGAAAGTTCTTATATATCTTAAGCTCTGTAATCTGTAACTTCTGCTGGAGATAGGTTGTAAGACTTTGATTACTCCTTTTTTTCCTTTTTTAATTTTAATTATGTATGTTGTGAATCCTTTTTACTTACTTATTGTCGATGTATGAATGTGGTATGAATGGAACGCCAATGGAATATCAATACACAAAATTGCCTTATGCCTACAGATAAACTGAAAGTTGTTTCTGTCAATTGTAGAGGATTAGGGACCAGAAAAAGAGAAAGGATGTCTTCCGATTTTTACGTGATAAAAAGGCTTCTATTTTACTGCTTACAAGATACCCACTTCACAAATAAATCGGAAAAAGTTATCCGTATGCAATGGGGCTACGAAGTATTCTCGAGTTATGGGTCTAGTGACTCAGGGGGGTTACGATCATATTGCTTAATAATAATTTCGAATACAAAGTGGTCGACTGTATAAAAGATCAGAGTGGAAACTACATTATTCTTAACATAACTGTGGAAAACAAATATTCCCTCTTATTGTTAATTTGTACGGTCCAAATCTAGATTCTCCTAATTTTTATAAAGAAATTAAGGAAAAAATAAAAGATAGTGATTATGAACATTGTATTATGTGTGGAGATTTTATCTAGTCCTTGGATTACGACAAAGATTGCCATAATTACACGAGACAAAATAATGTAAGGCCTCAGACGAAGTAAAGTCAATGTGTAATGAATTATCAATCTGTGATCCCTGGAGGATACAAAACCCAATATTAAAGAGATACACATGGTCCCGTAAAAATCCAACTAAACGAGCTAGGCTCGATTTTTCCTTATATCTACGCCCCTTTTAACAATGTTGGACAGAACTGATATTGAACGGGATACCGCACAGATCACTCTATAATCACACTAGAAATTAAAATTTCGAACTTTATAAATGGAAAAGGTTTTTGGAAATTTAACAATTCGCTATTGTATGATAAATTATATGTGGAGAAGGTAAAAAATGTAATTCGCCATACGAAATATGAATACGCTCTACCAGTGTACAACTCGCAAACCTCGATCAGATTGTAATGCAGAGTTGCAATTTAGTATAAGTGACCAGCTTTTCTTCGAAACGCTTCTTATGAAAATAAGATCCATGACGATACCATATGCAGCAAAGGAAAAAAGACGAAGGTCGCGCGAAAAGTCTGAATTGGAACATGATATAAAACAAATACATGAAATGATAGACAGAAACGAAAATGTCCAGAGTAACATCCAAGAAAGATTGGAAGAACTTGAACAAAAATTAGAAAGAATTAGGAAGAAGGAACTAGATTCTATGATTATTAGAAGTAGATGCAAATGGATAGAACAAGGTGAAAAGCCTACCAAATACTTTTTGTCTTTGGAAAAAAGAAACTTTATTAACAAAAAATATGGTGAAGTTAACAAACCAGATGGCTCTGTTGTTACCGAACAGAAGGAGATTCTAAATGAAATTAAAAAAATTTATGAATCACTTTACCAATGTAGAGATGACTCGTTAGAATCAGTAAATATAGAGAATCTTCTACGTAACAGTAACGTGAATAAAATCACTAATCAAGACAACATAGATTCAGAAAAGCCAATATCCATTGAAGAAGTTTCACAAGCTGTTAAATTTTAAAAAGAGATAAAAGTCCAGGACCTGATGGCTACACAGCAGAGTTTTCAAATTTTTCTGGCTTGACTTAAACATTTACTTTATAGATCAGTCATAGAGGGCTTTCAAATGGAAGAACTAGCAAAAACCCAAAGAATGGGGATTATCTCAATCCTTCCAAGGGAAATAAATCACTAGAATATCTTAAGAATTGGCGACCAATATCTCTATTGAATATAACATACAAGATAATCTCACATTGTCTTGCATCAAGAATGAAAAGGTCCTTCCATATCTTATAAATGAAAACCAAACTGGTTTCATTAAATCAGATACATTGGAGAGAAACACAAGAGTCCTCTATGATGTCATGAACGAATTGGAAAATCAAAACAGAGAAGGTCTTTGTCGTCATGATTGATTTTGAAAAAGCCTTTGACTCTATATCCTGGAGATTTATGAATCAAGTATTGAAATTCTTTAAGTTTGGTCCCAATTTCATAAAGTAGATTAATTGTCTGAACAACAAATTTAGGCTGTGTACAATTCAACACGGTGTTTCTTCTCCTTTCTTTACAATTGGCAGAGGCAACACGGTGTTTCTTCTCCTTTCTTTACAATTGGCAGAGGCTGCAGACAAGGTGATCCTATTTCCCCTTATATTTTTATACTATGTGTTGAAATACTAGGTATACTTTTTCGAGAGCATAAGGAAATTAAAGGCATAACGATTAATAACAAAGAAATTAAGATAAGTCAATATGCTGATGACACTGGTCTATTCTTAGATGGTACACAAAACTCACTGAAACATTCACTTTCCTTATTAGAACAATTTGCAAAATTTTCAGGTCTCAAACCAAATATTGACGAATGCAGGTGTGTTTGGTTAGGCTCAAAGAAACATAGCAACATTAAATTATGCACTAACACTCCTCTTGTATGGTCAGATGAACCTTTTGCTTATCTAGGCATCATTTTCAGTATAAAACTTCATGAAATGGTTGAACTTAATTATCAAGAAAAACTCTTAGAAATAAAGAGACTAATTTCGAGTTGGTCAAAAAGAATTCTAAGTCCAATTGGAAAAATTATAGTTATTAAAACAATACTTATATCTCGTCTAACTCACTTATTTATAACCCTTCCAAATCCAGACAGTTCTACTTTAAAAGAGCTCGAAAGAAATCTTTTTAAATTTTTGTGGAATAATAAAAATGATAGAATATCAAGAAAACAGATGTTCCTTAAGTATGAGAAAGGTGGATTAAGAATGATTAATATTCAAGCCTTTAGTAAATCTTTAAAACTAAGCTGGATAAAACGTTTACTGACAAGAGAATCAGTTCTGAATGATCTATTCAAAATATCATCATCAAAGGAAATAGATGAAATTTATAAATATGGCCCAGATTATTTGAAGACTTTAGTAAACTTAACACAAAATGACTTCTGGAAAGATATCCTTAATATTCTTTATGAATTTAGAATGCTTCTCTTCAGAAAAAATGACAATGAAAAAGATAGTAACTTTATATATCAAGAAATTTGGTATAATTCTAATGTTAAAATCAGCCAAGAAGTCTTTACATATAGACTTTGGATTAGCAAAGGTATTACCTCTATTTATCATTTAATTAGTGACAGTGGTATGCTCATGTCGTATCAAGAATTTTGTGAAAAATATGATTTCAATCCACCTTTTACTCTTTTCTATGGCTTAAAAAAATGCCATTTTAGAAAAATGGCCCTGTCTTCGAACAGACAGCTTTGAAATAATGTTACCTAATTACAATGAGTACATAGAAATAATAATTAAGAATAAAGATAAACATGTTTCAGTCTATGATATATTTCTGTGTTCATCTCAATCTAAACAAGAGTACATAGACAAGTGGTGTTTAGATATGAATGTTGATAAAGAAGAAGTTTGTCGTGATTATATCAATAGTTTACCTTTCCGTATCACAAAAGATACAAAACTATGTTGGTTTCAGTACCGATTGTTACATCGCATAATTCCAACTAACATTCTTTTGCACAGAATGAGAATAAAAGACACAACATTGTGTTCTTTCTGTAATGCTGATGAGGAAACTTTATTACACCTGTTTTATTCTTGTAATATTGTACAGGATTTCTGGAAAGATTTCTCAGAACTCATTACAAGACACACAGACGTCTCATTAGGTCTTGAAAAAGAGACGATAATCTTTGGGAAACAATATAGAAAACACAACGACTGTATCAATCTCTTACTGTTACTAGCTAAGCAATTCATCTTTACGCAAAAGCTTGAAAACAGTTCCATCAATATTAATTCGTTTATGTTTTCATTGAAATACTACTTTGATTTGGAAAAACGTATGTATGCAAAAAATGGGAAAACACTAAAGTTTAAAGATAGGTGGGAAATGTTTAATGATGTTTTATCATAAGTATCATCCATTGGTGGAATGAATGTGTATGAGTGTGTGAATGTGTCTTTTATGTTGTAAATATCAAATTATGCTTTGTAAATTACTCAATAAAAAAAAAAACTGTAGCATCAGTACTTTGTTAGATACTGAGTTACTCAAAAACTTTAACCGGACGCGGGCGGGGACGCGGACGCGGACGCGGACGCGAACACTGGGGTTATAGCATTTATAAGCTCATCTCAACTTCGTCGAGGTGAGCTAAAAATGCACGCTTTTCTTCATTTTTAGAATCGAATTGCCAAGAAATAATTAAACCTTTCACTCTGGACGATGCAGGGAATGGGGGCACCCGTGATCTCTTAGTTTGTCAAGGAAATTTATCATTCACTTGCATTGTATTATCTTTACAACAGGGATTTATCACGCTAATACCGTTTGCTGTATACAGCAAACGGTATTAGTGTGATAGATCCCTGTGATCTTTACCTTTCAAAAATTAACAAACAAAAGCGAATCTATAGAGTAATGGTTAGGGGGTCAGGTCCCGCCCGGAATTTGCATAAAATGCTGACTTTTTTCCTAGTTTTACGTGAATTTACGGTTGGACACTCCCATGGGCTGACCTCTCTGCCCTTTCAAACCATCTCTTGATTCGCTTATTTCCTTAGGAAATCCTGAACATGTTGACTTCTGCACGCCGTGCAAGAACATTCTACATGTTTAGAAATGGAAAACAAACATTGTTTCACTTGTCATTGAAATTTAAAAGAGTTGTTTGAGAGTGTAGGGCCCTAGTAAATATTTGAAAGAGAGTCTGGCAGATTGCATAATGTTTAGTTTTTTTTCTGCAGACTAGTAGATTTTCTCGCGGACTAATGGAGTTTTAATTCAGCTAGTCCACCTGACTAAAGCTAAAAAAGTCAGTTTCGAGCCCTGCACATTAGTTTTCTGTCTTTCAGTCCTTCCATTTGTTTTGTCCTTGATGTATAATAATTAAGGAAGCTAATTTAATTTGGTAATCTATACGCAGATCTAGACTGAAATTTTACTGCCAGAGATCGAGTCGGTTGAATAATAGATGGTTTTAAACAACTGAATAATACACACAAAATAAACCAACAAAAATAAATACTATTAGTAATCAGGAGGGTGGTATCTAAATAAAAAAAAAATGTTATTTTTCAGGAAGGGGATTCGATCCTGATCCCTAACCTTCTCTACATCCGCGCTTGTAATCAAATCATCATGAAGACATGCACTGAAGTACATATGATTTTTTTCCTGAGAGTACTGTTATATAGTTATATATAAGTCTACATAAAAGTCTGGTTAAAGAAAAGATAAACAATTTATTAAGATAATATTCATTAAAACTTTAAAGTCGTCATGTGTAAATATTTCTAAAAATGTGAAAGCTTTTTACCGACGGCATAAAAGAAAAAATACAACGAAGCAGAATTAATGTCAGTCGATCCATAACTAAAGAATGGATAGTTCCCTAGCTTGGAGTACCTTTTCCAACACATTTCAAATAAAACAAATATTGACGTGTTGACGACCGAGCGATTAGGGACTCCCCCCCCCCCACCCCCATAAAAAGTGGCATCGAAATTTTATGAATTAATTTTTTTTTTTTTCGAGAAAACCTCGTTAAGCATAAATGTATATATTTTTTAAAAGGTCTTTCCGACACGGTCAATTTGAAATAGATTTCAAATAAAATCGGACTTGAAACAAAAAAAAGTTATTAGCAAAATGAACTTTAAAGACCCAAAAAATTAATTGTGTGTGAATTTTTTTTTTCTAAGCATTATATTGGAGTATTGTAGTCGTGTTTCAAGTGGTATCAAATGAGGTCCTGCAGATGAACATGGAAAGAAAATGCAAAGAAAAAAGTTTGAATAAACAATTTGTATGCATAGGAAAACCAACAATGTGGCAATAATTACGTCACAGAGAAATCGCTGCACAAACGACGTCATCGATTACGCGCATTTTTACGTCGCTTTGTTTCGTTTTTTCCAAAAGTTTATCACGTGTTCACGATGTCAAAACGTCATAAAAAGGATCGACAGTCTCAGCGTATCCCGTAGAAATGATTTAATTCTACAATAATTTCTATCAATGATAAGAGAGAATCCATTTAAATACGACGCAGGGCTTATAGAACTATGCTTCTTTGTTTTTGTTTTATTTTTTCCCTCAATATTTAAAGCTTTTGTACTTTAATGAGATCCCGATTAAACTGGCTATGTTTTCCTATATAATGACAATGTTCATAATATAAATTACTCAGTTTCTTCACTGTAAATACCGCAATAATACCAGAAATAGCCAAGTAGGCTACGGCTCAGCGAAAAAAAACTTGAAAAACTTAGTATTATCTACGGATTTAAAAGAAAAGCTTAAAAAAATACGGCGAGATTCAACACTGTTTTTTTTTTTTTTCGAAATCAGTCCGCATGTGTGAAAATATGAAGTAATATTGTTTAGATGTGTACATTTTTAGGGGGGGGGGGGTCATACTATATCTCAAGAGATGCAAATTTTCACACAGCAAAATTTATTGTTCGGATATTATAGATTTTGTCCTCGATTTTTTTTTTATTTACACTGAATGCTGAAGATTACTATGGAAAAAATAATAATGACACAGTGCAGTATACAGGTACTTGACACGTCTATTTAAGTGACATACTTAGGCGCTTGTTAGGGCTATAAATAAATGAAAATATATTTAATTGAAAACTTAAAAATTATTCGGAAGGTTTTAGATAGAGGAAAAAAGGATTCATAAAAAGTTGTAATTGAAAATATGCAGTAATGACTATAAAATTGTCGAATTTATAAAATTAAATCTCCATATACCCTTATAGTAAAAACTCGATATATTGTAGGTGGCGCTAGTGGAATGAATAAAAGCTGGCTGGTCGTTGTGTGGTCGCTGTAGGTCACTGGGTGAACGTTGGAGGACGTTGGCGTGCGTTGTGGTCGTCGAAAAATTTTGTGCATGCACAAAACCACCGACGACTGCCCAACGTCCAATCGTTAGTTATGAAGTCGTTAGGGGGTCACCCGGTACATCAGTTCTGGAATGCGTCCCCGTGCGTTGTGCAGTCGTTACTCAGTAATTGCTAAAACATTGAGAGGTCGTCGATAAATTCCAACGACCGTGTAACGACAGCGGAGCGCATGCCTAACACGACCAAAGCGAACTTCTAGCGATAGTCTAACGTCCTCGACGTGTGCCCAACGACAGCCTAACGACAACGACCTTAACGGTTTGCTCATTTTAAATGTTTTGTGATCATAGAATTATTGAAATGTTTTCTGAAGATTAAGTTTTGCGGATACAGATAGTAATTAAAACTGAATTTGAGAATGGCGGGCGATGAGTTATAATATAGACACTTACAGCTAGCTCTTCTCGTGCTGTACTCGTCTTTTGTGTTTTTGCATCGGGTGTTTTGGTGTGTTACTGTTGATGCTGCAACGGGGTCTTGTTGGAGATCTCCTCCCTTCTTTTTCTGAATAATGGATTTATTGTTATTTATGAAGAGAAAAATAAATGTAGTAAACGTAATCATAATCGGAATGGGTTGGGAGAGTAGGAGGCGGTGAGAAGAGGGTCAATGTTGGGGCATTGTGATCGTCTCTTCGTAGTGATATCCTTTCTCCTCGAAGTCTGTTCTAAAATGGCTGAAGAAATAGAAAACAAACCTTTTTTTAATTGTTTGATTCTATATCGATCAGCTACTTTCAGTTTGCAAGTCATAAGAATGGTCGCTGACAGGTCGCTCGTAAATCGTCAACTAGTTTCATGCGTTGGGAACACGCCGTGATCGTTGGGAGAACGCTCCCCGTGCGCTACACGCGCGTTGAGAACGTTGCTTGTTGAGGAAATTTCGAACAAAACCTCTACGTTCGCCAGCATGTTGAAGGTTTTTACTCGTGTGTTGGCCAAAAAAATGAAGGTGTGACAGGGCCATACTGTAGGATTGTTCAGACAGAATAACGTTATAAGAGAAGTTCAACTGCGCTTTTCCATAATGCCGTATATTTCAAATTTTGTAATAATTCTTAGGGGTGGGTTTCAATCCGCCAATGGGAATTTTTATTTGTTTTCAAGCAAAGAATGTATTTACTACACCATCCCTAAAAGCAAATTGATAACATCAGAGTTGAATTCTTTAAGTGTATTGGTGACTTTGCCGATTTTGGTCTAAAAAAGTTCATTACAATGATAAGTTTTCAGTAACAATGTGAGTCATTGTCCCCTCAACCCGCAACCCCCGCCCCCTATCAACACATTCTTCAACCAGCCACTGTATTTAAATGCTTTTCATCATGTATACTTAATTCATCGCAGGATAATTTTAGCATAAATATTTAAGCAATGCCCTTATTGAGGAATTCATGAATTTAGCGTTTATGACATATCATTCTTTATAATATTACAACCGTTCCTGTTTTTAAAATTGTGTCTTTTTTCTAAATTCCATTTCATAAATGAAAGTAAGCTTATTAATTCACTTTCATTTATAAAAAAAAGAAAGTTAAAAAAAGTCAAATGTATAGAATACTTGGATAAGCCAATAAGGGACTGGCGACTCCAAAGTATAAGTAAAACTAGAAAGGTTTCTTGTTGCGGTTGCAACAAGAGTGTCTTCCTCCTATACAATTTTTGGTTTGGAAATATGAAGGACGTCACATTACATGTATTTATATTATATATTTAAGTTTTCAAATAGCAGTAACATTAAATTTTCAAACCGATAATTGTTGGTGAGCAACCATTTGATTTGGGGGGGGGGGGGGGGGGGGGGGGGGGGGCAGGAATTCTATTGCCAGCCGGTAAAATTTTTTCAGCAATTTTCTGAGCAGGCCATTTTTTCAGCCATTACCAGAGTCGGAGAAAAATTTTCGCCGGTTCTTCGGGCCGGATTTAAACAAATTGTCAAATGTTGTGAATGTCTGTGTAAGTAAACTCCCCGCTGTTACAGAGTATGAGTTAATAACCGTTCCTTCAGATGTCTCTTTGCAATTAGCGAATTTCAGACAGATTGTATGATGTTTAAATAGAACCTTTTCTAGATTTTTGTGCCTATGCGTATTAGGTCTCTGGTAGATACAGCTATGTGAACAGTTTGTATTTATATTAATTAATTTTTTGACTTTAAATTATCTGGCACAAAGAGCCAGCAAAAATTTCCATATCATGCAATGAATCCTTACTTTTGCATGGTCCGGGAAAAAAAAATTGCCGGCCCTTTGGGCCGGAATATTTTTTTCAGCATTTTTCAGAGCCGGGATTTTTTTTTTTTGCAAATTCTTCCTGCCCCCTTCCCCCATAAAAAAGGCGAGCTCGTAGCTGTAGAACCAATTTTCTTGAGAAGAGAAATGGTAATAACAAGTTACGTTCAATATATATATATAAATACCATGAGGTTCTCGCTGTGCAGGTTCAAATTTGGACCCCCCCACCCCTTCCCTTTTTTCAAAGTTTATTTTGAATTTCCATCATGGCGACATCGTTCAATATAAACAGAACTGTTTTCGAAAAACGAGGGGAGGGAAGAATGTTGGAGAAATTGTTCATCAATTTGTAAATAAACCAACCGAAAATTATGTTCGAACGTTTGCTAGAATTAGAAATTAAACTTGATGTTCAAAATATAGTTATTGAAGTTTAGAAACAGGTTTGTAGGTTAGAAATCGGAATCAAACTACCACTTTTTGTGTGTAAATTCTGGTTTGTAGCTGATCTCTTCTAAATTAATCAACTGTTTGTAAATCAAATTGTGTATATCGAAATTTATTTATGAAATGCATATTCATCATTGCCGTGAAATCGGAATTTGAAAATCTCAACACTGCTTTTCTCGAGTCGGACTCGGACTACCAATTTTAGTGTGCGCCCGATCTGTTGGCGTGAAGGTGTATCGAAATACCCAACTCAAAATTTCGATGCTCATATCTTTTCAACAGTAAGAGATAGGAAAAATCAGAAAGACTAAATAAGACAGATATATGGATAAAAAATAATAATATTGAAATTTTTAGGAAACTTCATAAGCTTAATTTTTGTTTACTATTATAAGCAAAAAAGTGTCTTCCTCCTATGAACTTCTGAATTTGGAAATATGAAGGACGGTGAAGGAAGTCATCGTAATAAATCGTTACAGTGTGCATCTAGCATTTCATATCTTGCATGGCTGTCGACTTTCAAAAAGAATGGAAATTGTAGATAGCAAAATACGAGATATTTAAGCTTACAAATAGCAAAACATGAAATTTTCGGTCCTTTTGAGTAATTCGACGCTCCCGTCAAATATTTGAATCTACTAAAAAACATGATAAAAAAAATAACAGAGACCAAAAATAAAAAAGACCAATCTAGCTTTTACTCCAAACGTAACGTTGGAGAACTTTCATTGTCCTAGCTTACAGGGTTCTTGAGAAATCGCTGATCCAATTTTCCACGGTTACGAAAACAATAGGTCTTCCGACGGAAGTCGGAAGACCTAATGACTCAAGTGGAAAGACAAAAATACCGACAGGGGCGTAGATAGGGTGTTTTCGATATGGACGTTTGCAGAAGAGGTGGACCCAGGACCTCAGTTGCCGGGAGTGGAATCACTGGCAGGCATTTTTAAATTGGGATGATGAATTTGCTAGACTCGAAATGCCGACCGTGGGAGAGTATGGAAGGATGTTTTCCCTTCTCGTTAGTAGGGGTTCGTGGGCCTCCGAGAAAATTTTGGAAAAAATGAAGCAAACTGGTGGCATCTGATGCGTATTTGAGCTGAATTTAGAAGGGCTAAAGCGTATGATTCGATGTCAGCAAACGATAAATTATATAACTAAGATGAAGAAAACTTTCTTTCGATAAAATGCTTTTCCCCCAATCATGTATACGTCCATATACAGATATTTGACGTGTGAAGAATGTACACCCTTTCCAATCGACCGCTCCAACCTGATTTTTTTTTTTTGAAAAATGTATTCAATCGGTGCTTTCTTGGCGGGTATATTTTTGCATTTTCTAAGCAGCAATTTACTTGTAAACCATGTCTACTTTTGTAGAGGGAGGCACCTCATTTTTTTTTTTTTTTCGTCCTTCTTTGCGAAAACGATGTGGACGTTTTTGCGTACAAAAGTATGCCTGGCTACGCCCCTGCCCGGAATGCAGGATAAAAAAAAGTATTCGAAACGTAAACATGTACAATGTAATACAAATTTGCACGCGTCAATTGTCAACATAAAATGTGTAAATAGAAACAATACCTGGTTTTTATCAAGAAGTCCGATTCAACAATTTTACTTTCGTCACTAGCGCGTATAACTTTAAAAAAAGTATGATTTTGTTATATAGACCTACACAATTTTCCCCGTATATTCAATCGGTAAGTTTAAAAAATAAGTATGTCCTAAATCAAGATGCTGGTTTGGGGATTTGTACAATTATATAAAGCTAGTACATTTAGTAGAATGCAGGGGATCTCCAACAAGACTAGGTTGCAGCAACCACAGCAAAACTCTGAAACACTCTATGTAAGTGTAAAAGTATTCATGAGTACCAATTGACAGTACATTATCCCGGTTTTTATCCCCGGGTCCATCCAATTTGATTGATAAGCTTTTTAAAAGTATTTCTTGCACAAATACGTGTATGGTCGCTTGAAAACAAACAAATCTTAATTTTAATACTATAGAAATACTTACTAGCTGCATCCTTGAAATGAGTAACGTAATTTAATGCCTCGTTCACACGGTTGCGCAATAAATTTATTTCGCAATAACTTTATTGCGCAACAAATTTGTTTCGCAATAAGCTTTTTTGCGTTCACACGAGACCGAAACTATTGCGCAATAAAATGCCGATGAACATGCACAAGAATCATGAATAAAAGTGTACAACGAATACCTTAAGGAAAAAGTGTTCGAATAACTTTCGTAAAGTCAAGTTTAAGATTATTTTGGGAGGTAGTTCATTCATTTATTTCTCACTTCAGTCTAGGGCATGACGTCATTCAATTGTGACGTCATTCTGTACAAGGGGCCCATGAAAGAAAAGCGTTCTTACATATGTACGAAAAATCGGAATTTCTCAAAAGAATCGTAAAAATAAAAACGTCGAATATTTATATTCGTAAATATAACAATCTCTTTCTCTTGTCACGTTGATGCGCATGCGTCAGATTTATTGCGCAACAGTTTCGCTTAGCGTTTACACGACAGAATTTGTTGCGCAATAAAGTTATTGCGAAACAAATCGAAAATTTATTGCGCAATAAATTTTGTCGTGTGAACGCAAAATAAATTTATTGCGCAACAAATTTACGTTTATTGCGCAATAAACTCTCCGTGTAAACGAGGCATTAAATGCCCACACAATAAGAACGTCATGACGTCAAGTAACATTGCGTCGTAGCTTGCTACTATACTAATTTCAAAATATGTTTTGATAGATTATTTCTTTCAATATGGTTATATATTTGGTATCAAAATGATCGGAAAAGAGCATATTTTTTGAAAATGTGAAAATCGAAAATTATCAAAACAGGAAAGGGAGTTTCATGGGCATAATGGGTCCCTTGTTTTCTTTTTTTTTTTTCAAATATAACGCGAGGATAATATCGAGGTACGAAAAATTCTTAAACCGACATGTCTAAAAACATACGCAAATTTGATGACGTTTACACATGCTGTTTCAAGAAAATGGAAATGGATAGCGAAGAATTCTCAGATAGTGATATTTGTACTGATCCCCTGCCAAGAAGTGGACACATTGCAGTGATTTATGGCAGATACATGATTATCTGGGGAGGATACTGTGTCAGTAAATATAACTGTCAATGCGGCTTGCTTTGGAAATAGGAAAATTGATGATTATTTTTTGTAACTTTTAGCTTCGGCTCTGACCTAGACCACAGGAACCTGTCGTTCTATTTCAGAAAATAAATTATTGTCCAACCTCACGACTCTGTTATTCTAATTAATGAAATCACAGGAACCTGTTGTTTTATTCGAGAAAATAAAATATTGTTCACTACCACACGACTCTGTTATTCTTATAGAAAATACTCAAGGAAAGAAACAAAATGGATGTTGATTTTTTTTCGATTTTCCCATCACACATGTAAATCCACCAATATATCGTCTACATGGGACACGACGGACGAATCCTGACTTCCAACACTTAAAAGGATATATCATCTTCTAAAAACAACAATAATTACTTACCATAACAGCGGCAGATAGATGCTACAGCTCCTTTTTCGTAGACAACACAACGTTTTCTCTTGTAAATAAAATTTTCGTCAACGCCATGGGACTCCTGTATCCGAATATGCAAATTACATGATTCAGAGCTGAATGCATAGCCTATTTGCCATTGGGTCAAGAAAGTAATTTACTTTTTCAACTTATAAATGATCAATGATAATTCATAAACTAAATAAACCTATCTTTCTATTCACTAAATTTCAATCATGGCATCGTCCTTTTTCCACCTTTACTCGGTAAACACAAGGAAGAGCGCATTCAAGGGCAGATCACTCACTTTTTTCCCGCCATATTTCTTTGGCGGATCTGCCTTTGAATTCGCTCTTCCTTGTGTTTACAAGAGTAAAGGTGGAAAAAGGACGATGCCATGATTGAAATTTAGTGAATAGAAAGATAGGTTTATTTAGTTTATGAATTATCATTGATCATTTATAAGTTGAAAAAGTAAATTACTTTCTTGACCCAATGGCAAATAGGCTATGCATTCAGCTCTGAATCATGTAATTTGCATATTCGGATACAGGAGTCGCATGGCGTTGACGAAAATTTTATTTACAAGAGAAAATGTTGTGTTGTCTACGAAAAAGGAGCTGTAGCATCTATCTGCCGCTGTTATGGTAAGTAATTATTGTTGTTTTTAGAAGATGATATATCCTTTTAAGTGTTGGAAGTCAGGATTCGTCCGTCGTGTCCCATGTAGACGATATATTGGTGGATTTACATGTGTGATGGGAAAATCGAAAAAAAATCAACATCCATTTTGTTTCTTTCCTTGAGTATTTTCTATAAGAATAACAGAGTCGTGTGGTAGTGAACAATATTTTATTTTCTCGAATAAAACGACAGGTTCCTGTGATGAAATGTACAGGAAAGAAACAAAATCGATGTTGATTTTTTTTCGATTTTCTCAACACACATGTAAATCCACCAATATATCGTCTACAGTGGACACGACGGACGAATCCTGACTTCCAACACTTAATAGGATATATCATCTTCTAAAAACAACAATCATTACTTACCATAACAGAGGCAGATAGATGTTACAGCTCCTTTTCCGTGGACAACACAACGTTTTCTCTTGTAAACATAATTTTCGTCAACGCCATGCGACTCCTATATCCGAATATGCAAATTATATGATTCAGAGCTGAATGCATAGCCTATTTGCCATTGGTCAAGAAAGTAATTTACTTTTTCAACTTATAGATGATCAATGATAATTCATAAACTAAATAAACCTATCTTTCTATTCACTAAATTTCAATCATGGCATCGTCCTGTTCCACCTTTACTCGGTAAACACAAGGAAGAGCACATTCAAGGGCAGATCACTCAAGGAAATATGGCGGGAAAAAAAGTGAGTGATCTGCCCTTGAATGCGCTCTTCCTTGTGTTTACCGAGTAAACGTTGTGTTGTCTACGAAAAAGGAGCTGTAGCATCTATCTGCCGCTGTTATGGTAAGTAATGATTGTTGTTTTTAGAAGATGATATATCCTTTTAAGTGTTGGAAGTCAGGATTCTTCCGTCGTGTCCCATTTAGACGATATATTGGTGGATTTACATGTGTGATGGGAAAATCGAAAAAAAATCAACATCGATTTTGTTTCTTTCCTTGACTATTTTCTATAAGAAAAACATAGTCGTGTGGTAGTGAACAATATTTTATTTTCTCGAATAAAATGTCAGGTTCCTGTGCCTAGACCGAGAACAGGCCAAAATTTTATTCTTGAGTTGGTATACCAAAACAAGAATAAAATTTTGGCCTGTTCTCGGTCTAGCTACCAATTCAAGAATAAAATTTCAGCCTGTTCTCGGTCTAGCTCTGACCCACACACTGACACTTGTTTTCTAATGTGTGCTTAGTGCTTCAAAATAACCCTGTTGCAAGCAAATATCTTCCTTTACTAGAACTGTTTCCGTGTAATGCATACTGGTGTCAGAACTGTTTCCGGACGATTTTGAAGGTTTTTCGGGGATAACTCCTCTGTCCATCAATGGAAAATACTCAAATTTCTCCCAAATAATGCTATGCCCTTCCCACAGATACTCATGTTGAAAAATTTTAAATCTCCCAAAAAGTATGGGTTCTAGACCGATTTTATGACCCTGTATTTTGGCCATTTTTCGCAAATCACTGGAACAGTTTCCGGACACCTGATTTTAAATCTGTCAATCTCGATCAATTTTAGCCTAAACTGGATGATTGTTTGATATTGTTTTCTTCAATCTTTTCTACAAATGGCTGTGTAAAAATAATTCTGAAAATAGAACCGAAACTTCTCAAATCATGTAGATTAAAATAGTATGGTTCTCGGCGACATTCCCCACAAAATTGTGTTTATATTATTCGTGATTTGAATTCTGCATTTAAAAATCTACAAAATTGTCATAAAATTTTGAAAATGATTTCCTTCAAAGTACTTGAAAAGGGCGATTGTGCGGAAATTGTTACTGTCCAGAAACTTCTGACACCAGTATAGAAGTGCATTATGATTGAAAAAATGATACATGAAAATAATGAGAGAACGTGAATCCCTACTCAAAATACATCAATAGGGTGATTCAAATTGCCAAAGTAGGATATATTTTTTATCTCTGTGTCGTTATGATATGCATTTTTAAAAAATACACGTATGACCTATGTTAGAACTTAGTGAATTACATCATGCGCATTCCACCTCTTATTTCTAATATTTCGTCCGATAACAGCGGTTATTAAAACTACAATTATCTGACTAGCAACTTTAAATACGACTTACTCAAAAAGAAGCTTCGGTACTTCGCTTAACAGCATAATACTGTTGATACCAAGGAATTTGTTCGACTTTTAAAATGCAAACGTCAACACAATGCATATATCAAGGAGAAAAGTAAATCTTTCAACCGGATATTCATGCATGTATGATTGACTTCGATTGTCTGCATGTCATGTCTATCAAACATTTTCATATTTGTAATAAAATTTTGAAAGCAAAATTGAGATTGGAAAATGAAAACCATCAGGAATATCTATGTTATGGAATATTGCAATATATCGCGATATTTTTCCAAATATCGTAATATATCGCAATACATGTACAAATTTGACCCGCAATACAGAGCCCCACTGGCCGAGTCCAAACTGAAGGTACCGGTATTTCGAAACGATCCGCTAGTTCGGTAGCATGGAGGTACTTTTTCACAATTTTGGTGATACAGGTGTTTAGGTATTCACAAAAATAACCTACATGCAAAAGGAAATTTAACAATGACTTCATTTTAGCTAGTCATTGAGTTCACAAGAGAGCTTGACCTCATTTCAGAGCCACATATTTTCCAAAAATCTATTCTAGTCATCAAATTGATATTTTTCACATTGTTTATTCCTTGTGACAAGACCTTTATACCAATATTTTCAATCTTGTGACCTTGACCTGTCACCTTCAGAAAATGGTGTAAATACTGACAATCATGCTGACGATGGCATTTGTGTTTCACAAACACAGATTTTATTTTCCTAGAAATTGATCCTGAATGACAAATCTATTCTTCAATTGAAAAATTGACCGGAATATTTTAAAAGAATTCTGGCGAGTATCGAAGAAAAAACTGTTGCCGACAATTAGCTACCCGGTAGCTGCCAATCTGATTAAAACCAGATCTCTACATGCTCCCGATTTTGTTATGTCATGTAGAGCCTCTACACGACATAACAAGATCGGGAGCATGTAGATATCTGGTTTCAATCAGATTGCTAGCTGCATATTGATTGCCAAAAGTCTTTCAATTTTGCTTTAGTAGATTTCTCCCAATAAATTTTAAGCATTAGAATAAAGCCTTTTCATGTTTTGTGCTCCATTTTTCCTGAAATATTATTTTCTGATTTTAAGAATCGTCATAATCAAATGATTTACCCATTCCAAAGATTTTCTGACTTTTTATTCTAAAATGTCCTAAAAATATACCTGTACAACACCAGTGGTCAGGGATATTATGAAGCTTAAAGTTATGAATATTGAACTTATAAATGTAATATGTTTTGAGTTAAGATCTATTAGTATCAACTATTATTTTCTAGGCAAAGTAAAAAAAATCACACTTTTCATTGATAGCTATATGTTTAATATATTTACGATTTGCATCACACAAATTCAATGGCCCGGGTGCTGATGATTTTGTAAATGGGCTGTATATATGTATTTTAATAAAATAAAAAAAAAATTACACTAAAAAAAAAAAAATTACATGTGTGTTGTACCTGCAATGCTGAAAATTATGAGATATTTGACGGAGAAAGGGACATAACATTTCTGGTCACGTACTCTGTAAGCTGAACTCCTGATCATTCAAACGATTTCTGATGGTCCCTTGGAGTTTGACTAACCGAGAGTGAATTGTATTACATGTAGTATCATGAACAAACCACTTGTTATCTTACAGGATGACCCATATGATTGGTATCTACCTGCTAGAGATTTCTGGATTTATGACACAGAATTCAAAACATGGTAAGCGCACACGTCAGGTGTGAATTTGAAATACATAGAGATGTTTCCTGCAGACCTGGCCATACCAGTATACTTGTATGATTTCTTTGTGTTATGTGTTATCCTATATATCCAGCTTCTTTTGAAACAATCATTTATTTACTCTTACACATTTAAATGTCTTATCTTTGTATACTTTCCAAAAATAATAGTAGGGAAAAATTCCTAGAGGGGGGGGGGGGGTTGAAGTTGTACTGGGCCATGGTCTAATAATGCCTGGCTATAATCTCGTTCTGAACATTTACGCTAATATGTTTAAGAAATAACAACTAGCTAGCTGTGTTTTGTTGTCCAGTAATTCCCCGAGTCGCATGAACCAATGAGATTATCACCAAGCTGCAAAGCATGGTTCATGCGACAAGTTAGCTAGTTGTTATTTCTATTCTAATGTTGTTCTGCAAGAGCTCTATAGCACGTGCATAGACAGAGCTTAGCGAACAGTAAGTTTAATGGAGATTTTACACCAGGCGAGTTCTATAGTACATATAAGGAGAAAATCTCAAGTCATGTTAGAATTATGTACGATAATACTCCTGAATCCAATACTGGTCATGGTGCTGATCCATAGGCAGAGTTATCATGGTTATACCCCTTTCAATTTTGAAAAAAGTAATTCTTCTTTAATTTTACGGGTTGTATCAGTGGATGAACTTATTTCTTATACCGGTATATACATGTAGCTGATTTAGTACATTAAGGGTATATATATGTTCTCAATTGACCCTTCCGAATGCGGGAAAAATTTGAGAATTTTCATGACGTCATAATGCAATTTCGATGTTTGACCGAGGTTCGAAGCTTGTTTGTCAGAGGTAAAAGCATTGTGACGTCACGATATTTTGCATTCTTTTCCCGCAATTCGGAAGGGTCAATTAAAGATACGCCTTTGCTGATTTTCTTATTTTATTTAGTGTTTGACTTACAAGCAGACAAAGTTACTGTAATTTACATTGTATTTCACATTCACATTTTCTTCAGGGATGTGTTACAAGTGGAGGTCACCAGTCCTCCTGGCCTCTCAGGGTCAACAGCCAGTATCCATGGTGATGACCTTTATCTGTTTGCTGGGCATGGTCGCCAAGGAAATATCAATGACCTATATCACTTTAACCTGCGTAAGAGAGAATGGGAGTTGTTGTCAAGTTATAAAGAAGAATACTCTAATCCGTCCCCTAGGGACAAGGCTGTTAGCTGGATTTATAACAATAAGTAAGGAACAACAAATCAATGTAGATGTAAAAAATCTAATGAATCTCATGTGAAATTTAGTTTACTCATGTACCGTAAGATTAGCTAGAGAATTATTGCTTAAGTTGAATTTTACAGAATAGGTTTGAAACATGTAATTCAGAATAACAACAAATACTGTGAAATCATTTGTTTTCATGAGGCCCGATTTTCTTGGATTTGTGAGATTCAGTATCTTCGTGGGGACTTGATTTCGTGGATTTGCAGTGAAATCAAACTTTCAAGAATGGTTATCAGCCAATGTAGTTTAAGGGCTTGAAATGTCCGAAAGTGGTGACAATTGAGTTTATTTAATGTCATTCTTAAAACATCCACCTTAAAGCCCTTCTATGCCCATGCCAACTGGCTTGACAAACATTGCCGTTGGAAGCAATTAACGTATGTGTCCACATTATTGGAAGGTGTTTATACATCTATGCATTCTTGTTTTGTCATTTTAAAAAGTTCTTTCAATTTCTTGTTTTATGCACAATTATTTGTTGGGGATGTAAATTGGCGGATGAGACTATCCATGAAAACCATGAAAATTAAGCCCCCACGAAATATAATTATTTCACAGTAAAGGGCTCATACATGTGCTTGTAAATACCTAAAACTGTTATAAGTAGATATGCTGTGTATAACATTTGATTTAAGAAGGGAGCAAGAACCCAAAGTTTGTGATTGTTTTCCTCATTGTGTTGTTAAAGATTTGACAGATTGGACTACATGTATGTAAAAGTTTAAGATTAAACGCTTCATGTATCCTTAACGAATGAAATGTATGTAGCTAGATTAGATTGAAGAAATCATTCATAGAAAAATTAGGATTTATCCTTTGTATATGATATGTTTGTTTTATTTATAGATTTTACTGTTTTGGTGGATTTGGACCTCCGTTACAAGGATTTTTATCAGAGAATGGAAAATTCACATCAGACGACTCAAGTTATCCTGTAAGTAGCCATAGTAAACCATTACATTCCTTATGAATACTGCAAGTAGATAGATATTTTATCAGCGAAAATGGGCCATTTAGTATGCCATTGTACTGTAAACGTGGTTATTTTCGCTGGGGGAAAATTTCACGATTATAACATCAAGATGTTGCACATGGCAATGGGGGAAATATTTGTGATAAAAATGTCTTTCCCATAACCAGAAGTCTCTGACGAGACTGTAGCTCTCCTGGTTGTTTTTTCTAAAACATCAATTTCCTTTCTTTTTTTTTTTAAACCAAGACCATAGGGAGCAGGCGCTCTAACAAATTATAAGTAGCATGACAAAACTACATATCCATTATACTGCAACTATAATAGCACTCATATAATTCATAATATCCGAGATAAAGTATTTCTAAAAAGAATGTCAAACCCATTTTCCAAGATCCTAGGGACCAAGGACTGCTAGCTCAAATGAACTACCAATGACACATCAAGACTTGGATAAAGAATTAACTCCCCATCATAAATAGCTTTAAACGAGAAGAGAGCACAACTATATAGGAAAAATTACCACACCCATTTTCAAAGACCCTAGGGGTATCAGGCTAAAACAAAATATCAGGTGCACATCTATGCCACAGACCAATCATTGCAAAAAGAATTAATTCTACATCATTTATAGTGTCAGAGGAGTTGCAAGCACAAGATTACATTTACTTATATAGGAAAAATGACCACACCCATTTCTGAGACCCTAAGGGTCAGGGGCTAAAACATAAAAACAGGTGCACAACTAGACCAGAGACCCATAATATTGCAATAAGAATTTTGTCAGAGGAGTTGTGAGCACAAGATTACATAGAGTTATATAGGAGAAAATGACCACACCCATTTCTATGACCCTGGGGGTCAGGGGCTCAAACAAAATATCAGCACAACCAGACCACAGACCCATCACATTGCAGAAAGAATTAAGTCTCCATCATTTATAGTGTCAGAGGAGTTGCGAGCACAAGATTACATAGAGTTATATAGGAGAAAATGACCACACCCATTTCTTAGACCCTGGGGGTCAGGGACTGAAACAAAATATCAGGTGCACAACTAGACCACAGACCCATCATATTGCAAAAAGATTTAAGTCTCCATCATTTATAGTGTCAGAGGAGTTGTGAGCACAAGATTACATAGAGTTATATAGGAGAAAATGACCACACCCATTTCTAAGACCCTGGGGGTCAGGGGGCTCAAACAAAATATCAGGTGCACAACAAGACCACAGACCCATCATATTGCAAAAAGATTTAAGTCTCCATCATTTATAGTGTCAGAGGAGTTGCGGACACAAGGTTACATAGAGTTGTATAGGAGAAAATGACCACACCCATTTCTAAGACCCTGGGGGTCAGGGGCTCAAAAAAAATATCAGGTGCACAACTAAACTACAGACCCATCATATTGCAAAAAGAATTAAGTCTCCATCATTTATAGTGTCAGAGGAGTTGCGAGCACAAGATTACATAGAGTTATATAGGAGAAAATGACCACACCCATTTCTAAGACCCTGGGGGTCAGGGGCTCAAACAAAATATCAGGTGCACAACAAGACCACAGACCCATCGTATTGCAAAAAAAATTAAGTTTCCATCATTTATAGTGTCAGAGGAGTTGTCCGGACAAGATTACATAGAATTTAATGACCACGCCCATTTTATAAGACCCTGGGGGTCAGGGACTGAAACTAAATGTCAGGTGCACAACTAGACCATGGACCAAGTAAAATGCAAAAAGAATTAACTTTCTATCTCTAACAGTTTCAGAGGAGTTGTCCGGACAAGATTACATAGAATTTAATGACCACGCCCATTTTCTAAGACCCTGGGGGTCAGGGAGTGAAACTAAATGTCAGATGCACAACTAGACAATGGTCCAAGTAAAATGCAAAAAGAATTAACTTTCTATCTCTTACAGTTTCAGAGGAGTTGTCCGGACAAGAATTGTTTACGGACAGACGGACAGACAGACAGACGGACAGACGGACGGACGCCGGACAAAGGGTGATCGCATAAGCTCGACTGGTCTGAGACCAGTAGAGCTAAAAAATACACCAGGGATATTTTCTCGTGTGGGGGAAATTTTTGCGAAGACCCCTGATTCGCAAAAAATAGGAAAATTACCCCCATGTGAAAATTTCCACGTTTAGGGTATGTATGCTTGTTTATAATGACACAAGTATAGTGTACGACTCCAGGGATTCTTTTCATCCTTTTGCCCATTGCGAAAAGATGAATTTAAGACTGAGCAAGTACAATCATTAAGAAAGGTTTATCGAACAAATTTGCAAGGAGGAAAATTAAATCTGGGCAACTTAGTTCATGTTTTAATAAGGCAAAAAATAACACTTAATGATTTCAAAATTATGTACATGTCCAAAGTATAATTATACCTAAACTAAAATGAGGTCAAGTCTGTATTGAATATTTTAAGAAATTAATTAATGTCTTACTTTTGGTGTTCATGAGTGTATAATTCTGGTTGGTCATATACGATTCGCAAAAAATTTGCATTTAGCAAACCAGAATAATAAGAATAAACACCCATGAATACCAAAATAAGACAGTCATTACTTATATTTACATTTATTCTAAATATCAGAAATCTTTATTTGCATGAAAATTGCACATTTTGTCTGTAACAACATCAAAAGTATTTAAAATATTGGTAAATTCTCCCTACATTCAAAACTTGAATGTGACATCACAATAGGCAACCCAAATTACTGGAATATTAATTCTAGTTGCCTAATGGGCGTTTGACATTTGAAATCTTCATGTATAAAAGTAAATATTAGCCTATTCAAAAGATATTTTTGCTCTGTAATCTTCATTTTATTTGCTTTTGATAAAAAAAATTTCCAAACAATCTTCTTTTATTTACAGACACGTGGATGGAACAACCAGCTTTTAGAATATGACATTAGTAAAAAGAAATGGTCAAACCCAAAATGCATAGTAAGAGGTTTTGTATACATACACAATTACATACACAATTATACCTTCATTTGATACTACATATTTCCTTTTTTAGCTCGCCAGGACGAAAAAGTGCCATACCCTCGGCGTCGTCGTTGTCTTCCTTAGACAAAACTTTAACCTGGGCTATATCTCTTGAACTATAAAGGGGTAGGGCTTTGATATTTCACATGTAGATACATGTACCTTGTGACGAGACCTTTCATTTGAGACCATCATGACCTTTGACCTAGTGACCTTGACCTTGGACTTTGACCTACTTTTCAAAAACTTCAACCTGGTTTCTGACAAAAACCTGTATAGGCGAGCTATGTAATCTTTGATTACCCTATGTTCTATATCTGACATACAATGGATGTCCCTCAAAACCAATCACTATTGATAGGTTTTCTATCTTAAGCACTATGCATCTTGATTTTAAAGATCAGAGGTTCAATTTCATTTATGTCCTAGTGATTCAAATACCATTTCATAATGTATATATATATATTTTAGATTCTTACTCGACATTGCTGCAGTTGTGAAGTTTTGATTACTGTCCTGTTCACTAATTCCAGAGCACCCTGTTATCCCGGTTTTCTCTAAAATATGATAATGTCATCTTCCAAAAAGATTTTATAGTATTCCTTTAGTCGTAACAGAAAATACCATTATTTTGGCTGTGCTTCAGTTAAATTAGAAATGGGATGGAAAATAAAAAGTCTACGGGGATTTTCCATAGTAAAATCGCTGAAAATATGTGACGTCGGAGGCTTTGACGTCACTGTTTACTATTGTTGACACGGAAAACAAGATGGCGGCGGCTTGAAATTAACATGGGAATTTTCCGTAGACATTTAATTTTTTCATATTGTGGTTTGAAGGCAGCTGATAGGGTAAGTTGAAGTTAATTTCCAGTTACGACTAAAGGAGGTCAATGCTCGGAAACAATAATTTATAGCAAAATTCTTCAGACGACAGAATAAATCTCCAAAACAGGGTGCTCTGGATTTAGTGAACAGGACAGTAGGAATAATAATTGTTTTTAGCTCACCTCGACGAAGTTGAGTGAGCTTATGCTATAACCCATCGCGTCCGCGTCCGCGTCCGTGGTGCTGAGGTGAACCTATGCATCGGATGCAGCATCTGACCTACATTTTCCGCTTGAGTGACTTGGTTAAGAAGTTTGGGGTAGCTCAGTATCTGACAAAGTACTAATGCTACAGTAACCAAACTGGCACAAGTGATTCATCTTTGGATGCTGAGGTGAACCCATGCATCGTATGCAGCATCTGACCTACATTTTCCGCTTGAAAGACTTGGTTAAGAAGTTTGGGGTAGCTCAGTATCTGACAAAGTACTGATGCTACAGTAACCAAACTTGCACAAGTCCGCGTCCGTGGTGCTGAGGTGAACCCATGCATCGGATGCAGCATCTGACCTACATTTTCCGCTTGAGTGACTTGGTTAAGAAGTTTGGGGTAGCTCAGTATCTGACAAAGTACTGATGCTACAGTAACCAAACTTGCACAAGTGATTCATCTTTGGATGCTGAGGTGAACCCATGCATCGGATGCAGCATCTGACCTACATTTTCCGCTTGAGTGACTTGGTTAAGAAGTTTGGGGTAGCTCAGTATCTGACAAAGTACTGATGCTACAGTAACCAAACTTGCACAAGTGATTCATCTTTGGATGCTGAGGTGATCCCATGCATCGGATGCAGCATCTGACCTACATTTTCCGCTTGAGTGGTTTGGATAAGAAGTTTGGGGTAGCTCAGTATCTGACAAAGTACTAATGCTACAGTAACCAAACTTGCACAAGTGATTCATCTTTGGATGCCAAGATGGACCCATGCATTGGATGCAGCATCTGACCTACTTTTTCCACTTGAGTGATTTCGCTTTTAAAAGCCAATATTGAGCAAAGTATAAGTGCTACATGTACCAAACTTGCATATTGGATGTATCTTTGATCAAACTTTCATAAAATGACCTTGACCTACTTTTTCCGCTTGAGTGATTTTGCCTTTCAAAGCCAATATTGAGCAAAGTATAGGTGCTAGATGTTCCAAACTTGCATATTAGATGTATCTTTGATCAAACTTTCATAAAATGACCTCGACCTACTTTTTCCGCTTGAGTGATTTTGCCTTTAAAAGCCAATATTGAGCAAAGTATAAGTGATACATGTACCAAACTTGCATATTGGATGTATCTTTGATCAATCTTTCATAAAATGACCTTGACCTACTTTTTCCGCTTGAGTGATTTTGCTCTATAAAGCCAATATTGAGCAAAGTATAACTGCTACATGTACCAAACTTGCATATTGGATGTATCTTTGATCAAACTTTCATAAAATGACCTTGACCTACTTTTTCTGCTTGAGTGGTTTTGCCTTTAAAAGCCAATGTACATGTACTAAGAAATATGTTTGAATTGAATTTTGCTGTCACGAGGTGAGCTTCGTAATCTGTGATTACCTATGTTTTTTATGTGCCATGAAATTAATCTAATAAGAAAGCAATGCTTATACATGTATTTACATTCCCTTACTGACAGTCGTTGCCTATATTGCATGTAACAGTGCCAAAAGTATTTTGACGTTGGTAAATTCTCCCTACATTCAAAACTAAAATGTGATGTCACAATAGGCAACACAAATTATATTGATACAATCCTAGCAGCCTAATGGTCAATTGATATAGTAAATCTACTAGTAATGTAGATAGTGTGCTATTGAAGATTTTATACTGCCGAAGAATTTAGATGCATTATTTTATAGGGTGAGGCACCTTGCCCCCGGGCAGCACATGCGGCTGCTCAGGTCAGAAATAAAGTGTATATTTTTGGTGGGCGTTACCAGACGGAGAGGCTGAATGATCTTCACTGTGTGGAGGTAGATAACCTACACTGGAGTGGAAGGTTAGTGGCAGATATAGACATTCAAAAATTTGATTTTTTTTTATGTTGATATTTTGAAATAGTTTGAAAAATTGAACACTGGTGATTGTTAGTTTAGGTTCACTACAAGTCAAAGAAGAAATGTAAGATGGATGTGAATGAATAGTCAATTTCATATGATTTTCTAATCCTGGATCCTTTGCAGTTTGTTCATCGCTCAACAAATCAAAATATAATGAGCATTGCAATTAGAGTGCATTAGAAACTAGTATATTCAGTGATTGCAAAAAACTGCTTGATGAGATGTAGTTTTAAGTCAAAGCCCTATGAACTTAAAAGAAATCTTATCATAAGAAGAGAATAGTATGATAATTCTTTCCAAGCCCCTAGGCTTATGTGTATTTCAATTCTTTATATAATCTCTGTCCCTTTACCTTTAGATTGACCACAGAGGGTAACATACCAGAGGGCCGTTCATGGCATTCCCTTTCTGCACTGGACGATGTTCGTCTGTTTATGTATGGTGGATTTAACACAAGCTGCCAGCCTCTCAGTAGGTTTTAGTGAATGCTCATGAATATCTCCATTAATCAGTGGTGATTTTTCCTGATATTAATCGGATTTCTGATATTTTTACCCCTGATTGTATCATTAATATGCTATTTATTTTATGATAGCTTGGCTTCATTTTCAGTCATTTCTGATATTTTTGTTCACTGAGGAAGTCATCACTGATTAATATGTATATAGTTTATTATTATACCCTGCCATTTCTTGCAGGGATATAGAGTGATTTCCACATCCAGCCATGTAGTATGTGTCATTCTGTCTATCCATCCACGTCAGATAATTATAGGTCCTCTATCATAGCAAAGTTCTGTTAATTCAAGTGCTCTATATGAAAATCATGAAAAATATCTCCCATATTCTTATATTCATTATGTTCTTACATATTTACATACTTTGTAATTTGTACTCCTTTTCATACTTTTATGCATATTTACTTTCCAAATAATATTTATTATCAGGTGATGCTTGGACCCTTGACCTTTTGACCTTACAATGGAGCCAGCTGAAGCATGTACCTGGTGATCGTCCCCGTCTCTGGCATACCGCCTGCGTCACACCGTCACAGGAAGTGGTCATTCACGGAGGATGCTCCAACAATATTCTTGATTACCAAGTACAAACAGTAAGTTTTGATATGATGACAGGGGGTGAACTAAAGCTTGTGCTTCTACAACATTTTCCAGTTTTCTGTGCCCTTAAATCACAGATTTACAGGTGTAGTCTTTATGTCTGTCTGTTTGTCTCCCTAAATTGATTATTACTTTTGACTGGTAAGTGAAAAGGCTTCCAAGAAAAAATCTTTTAAATTTTGGAAAAAAAAATCTACTGTATTACTATACTACATGAGGGCATCAATGAATCACAAAAACCTTTTATGATCCATTTTCATCTCTTGAATCAAAACCAGGAAAAAAGTTATAATACATCATTAATTACATTTCTCCATACAGAATGATATTTACCTTGTACATGTATACTTGAATTTATAACTGATATTTTATATATATTTAATTTAGGAACATCGTAGTGATGTGATACATATACAGACACAGCCTTACTCACTTCTCAGGTAATGAAAAAATTTTTTTCTTGTTTCTGTAGCATTTAATTTATCAAGATTTCCAAGCGTTAAGTAAAAATTTAATCTGTAATTCAAACATTATGGTCACAAAGGACTGATAGACTGATATATCATTGTACAGACTCACATAAATGCACATAAATTCTAGGACATTGTTTCTCCTTTTGGTTGAATGCTAATATGTAAACCTTGACACTTGTTTTCAATTAAGATGTTAAAAGTATTCAACATTTTAACAATAGTTCCTTCAGTCAAGACCTGATCACTGTGATTTATTTCATGTAAATTGGTACTGTAAACATGGTTATTTTCGCTTGGGGAAAATTTCGCGATTCTAACATTAAGATATTACGCATGGGAGAAGTATTCGTGATAAAAATGTCTTTCCCATTGTAAATATGCAGTGGGAATATTATCACGTGGTGGAATTTTTCGCGATGTCTATCGATTCTCAAAAAACACGAAAATACCCCCTGCGAAAATTTCCACGTTTACAGCACTTAGATGTAATTGATAATGATTTCTTTCTGTTCTACAGGATATGTTTAGACTGTGTCTTTGCGTACAGAGACAGAACAATAAGTGAATGGGACAGTCTACCTGTGAATCTCTCTCTTCATTTAAAGAAACAAAAAGAAGCTACGGAATATTTAGCAAATTCAATGTTAGCTAGAGGGGAGCATGACGAGGACAATCCATCTGGTGCTACATGTGCCGTATCGTGACGTAACCCAGTCTAGTCACAGGATATATGAAGCAGAAATCTTATCTAGTCCCACTTCTGATGTTCTACTGAGTCTATCACCGGATGTGGTCATTTACAAAATGTACTCGGAAATCCAACCTGAGTGTTCAGGAATTTGCTATTAGCATGACAAGGCTCCAGTTTAATCTGTTCACGATCAGGCATGGTGATTACTTTCTCCATCTGTCTGAAAATGTCCAAATTATTGATATTTTTATTCATTTCATTTTCTGTCATGTGTTGGTTTCCGACTTTATGATGTCATAGTTGATGTTTGCATTTATAGCCTATATCTGTGTGGTTTAAAGGCTAATTATTTTGAACTTGTCATTAAGGATATTGATGATTTTTTTTTTCAATAGAATATTTGTCCCCTCAAAACTCCTTTGGGTGAATTTTGCTTACATAGAAATGGGCAGTATTGTATTACATGTAAATTGAACTTGTATTGAACACTTTAGGTAGTGTTCCAGCTAGAAAACAAAAAGGGCATCGCGCCAGGTAGGGCAGTTCTGTGCGTGATGGGCCAAAGAGGGCACATCATGCACACACGGTGGGCAAGGGTGGGCACATTTATCGGCAAGCGGTAAGCAAGGGAGGGCACATTTTTGCATCAAGTAGTCAAGGGAGAGTATATTTTACAAAGCATTAACTTTTTTTTGCAAATAAGGCACTTTATTTCTTTTGCAGTGCATCTTCAATAATCCATAACTAAATTGAATTACAAGGCTTAGCATAATCCATACACGTCAACAGACTCCCGCATTTTCGCCAAAGTTTTCTAAAACTCCAGCATTGAAGAAACCTCTGCACTGGGTAGCCAAAACTTCACATTCAAGGGATTTCTGGGTCATCGTTTTAGTTCACTGTTGTATTTGTTCATTACTTAATAGATGATTAAGAGGGGTTAACGTTTGTTTGCCTGTTGTAGCGTAATTAATTGAAAGCAAGTCTCGTAGCTATTCATGCGTTCATTAATCAATTTTTTAATAAGACCGGACCTCAGCTGAAATTTAGATCAAAATTAAAACATCTCTGAAATTCGTGTGTATTTGAAAAATCTTATTTGATTTTAATAAAAGAAAATTACACATCGCTTGATAGTCATAAAACTAAATACATGTACTTGTAATTCACGTTCTGTTTTCAACATTGTGAAAGTTCAAATCTACGTGGTTAAGTTGCACTCGTATACAAAGAGCAGCGTGAAAAAAAAAAACATCACAGGGTAGATTAATTCAATCACGATCACCTTTGTGAAAGAGCATGACTGCGTAGTATACGATTGTAATGTCTGTTAAATTTTGTATATTTTTAGGAATATGCCCAAACGCTGATTTGTTCCCACTTTTACACATCACTATGCACGAAATATACGATATATTGGACATATTTCGTTAGATAATACATTCATAATACAGTATACAGTATAGTTTACATTAGATTGAAAACTTTGAAAAAGAAAAGTCAATTCTTTTTTTTCTCAGATTGGGCAAGAGGGGTGGTTTTCATGATGTAGCTGAACATTTCTAAAATATGAGAAGAGGGGGGGGGGGGTATATTGAGGAAGGGTGAGAATTTTTTTTTTTTTTTTTACAATCATGCATATTTTTTTTTCTTGCAAACTTAGTAAAATAAATAAAAATAATTGATCTTATTTTAATGCACAAAGAAATACTATAGGTATAGATATAATGGTATATTGAAAATAGTGCAAAAAGGTCGAAAAATTATGTTACGCAAAACCTCACTCCTTTTAGTCAATTCTCCCTCATTTTTGAAGAAAATCTCCCTCATTATGATTTTGGGAGGTTGACAGGTATGATAATCAAAATTATTGTTTCAGTCGGTTATACTTGCTGTGCACTGTTGCCTTAGACTACTTTCCTATAGTGACCGTTTACAGAATCAGAAATGTTATGATGCAACTACCAGCAACCTTGATTTTCCGTCTTATAAAATCCCTGTTTTGTTTGACCATTGTTATCACAAATTTTGGAGACTGTGGTAGTCATCTGCAAAACAAAGTAGTCTACTTATATTCTTTAATTTTAAAGGGCATTAAGGGCGCAAGGGAGGGCATCAGGGGCGGGAGGAAGGGCATAAAGGGCGGGGCGCCCTTCTATTTTGACCTAGCAGGAACACTGCTGTAGGCATTTAGTATATTTATATTAAGTACTGTCAAATAAGCCATTTTCACATAACTGCGGTCCAGTTGTTTTGGACTGCAAAACAAGTACTTTTCCCGCAATATGACGTAAAGGACAATCACTTTAACTGTGACGTAATGTGAGTAGGTACTTGCCGTCCACTAAGTGCTAGTCACGCAGTTACGTGAAAAAGGCTTTTTTCTTATGCAAAGTTCATTGCCTTTCTTGATACATGTTTTAAATTGCTTACTCTATGATTCATTTTCAAAAATTCACTGATCCTGATGTCATATTGCTTGCCAAGAGATATACATGTAACTCTTCTGCATATGAATACAAAACAATGTATTATTTTTCTACAAATCTGCTTCAGACAAAAAGGCAATATCTAACTTAACCATGCCTCTTGCATATTTGCAAAGCATGCATTGGATATAAAAAAAGTTTTATGATGAGTAAACCCTCTTGATTTCCTAAATCCTTCAGATGAAACAGTTCATTAGAAACCAGTGCTTACTCTTTAGAACATAAATATATTGTGTCCTTCTATATGTCTAAAAAAAATGGTGTCTTTTTCTGTCCACTTCTAGATAGTAAATCTCAACGATAATACCTATTTCAGAACTTTAAACGTTTGTTTGTGTGTGGTGAATAAGATAAAGCTTTGTATGTTTGTTTCTTTTGTTTTGTTAATTCTATTAAGTAAAAAATTCTTTGTTTATTAGTAAAAATGCTATTAAATTAATACGTGTATGTCTATATATTTATTTATAAGTCTGTGATATTATGTTTTAATAAATAATACAAGAGTAACATCCCTTTGTTTTCAAGCTGTGAATTAAGGGTACACCAAATTTAGCATTATCCTTTTTAGCTCGCTGGGACGAAAAAGTCCGGAGAGCTAATGCCATACCCTCGGCGTCGTCGTTGTCATCGTCGGTAGTCGAAACTCTAACTTGGGCTATATCTCTTGAGCTATAAGGGGTAGGGCTTTGATATTTCACATGTAGATACCTTGTGACAAGACCTTTCATTTGAGACCATGACCTAGTGACCTTGACCTTGGACGACATACTTTTCAAAAACTTTAACCTGGTTTCTGACAAAAGCCTGTATAGGCAAGCTATGTAATCTTTGATTACCCTATGTTTAAGTGCATGGACGATATAATCATATCTTGATATATGTGAATCAGAATTTGTTCATACCTCACCAAAATCTTATTAAGGAAAAGGGTTTATGGACAAAGGTCACTCAAGGTTATTTCTGATGAGTAAAGGTCACTACTTTAGAATGACTTAAGATAACATCTTGTACACTTGTCATCAGAATCTGATCATATGCTTCCAAAATGTTTTACTGGATGTGGACTTTGGGACAAAGGTCACTCAAGGTCATTCCAAAAGGTCAAAGTCACTAACTTTTATTTAGGACAAATGAAAGTAATCACAGTGCTTACTGCTTTGAGTAGAATATAATAAAATATCACAAATTTTTATGTAGGATGTGAACTTTCAAACAAAGGTCTTCTAGGGCTTTTTAGGTTACAGGTCAAGGTCATTAATGTGAAATGTAGATTTTACAGGCATAGGTCACTCATGCATCATTTCTGAAAAGTCGAGTCCATTCAGAAAATACAACTTTAGAGAATTGCAGATATTAATGAAACGTCCATTTGCTGTACTGATTTCTTTTTCCGGAACATGACGGAATTTGATGAAACTTGGAGAAAATGAAGAACTAGTTTTATTTTTCAACAAGATGTTCCAAATACTTGATGCCACCATATGTGAATGTCTGTTTCAGAATGTACCCTCTTTGACAAACTGTTTCAAAGCAACAGTTACTAAGACAAATTCATGAAGGGATTAGAGTCATCTTGAGTAATGTGTGAAGAGATGTTGTTTTTGGTTCCAATATTATGTTATATTTTGAAGCAGGTTTTTCATGTTCATTTTATTTCCCCTTTTTAGCTCACCTCGACGAAGTAGAGGGGGGCTTCTGCTGTCGCCACGTCGTTGGCGTCCACACTATAGGTTAAGCAAAACGGGACAGGTCCAATCCCGTCAAACTATTAGTCCTACATCAACCAAACTTGCATGGATGATGCATCTAAGGATGCTTACAACAATGCATGGTACGGAGGCTGCATCTGACCTACATTTTATGCTTGAGTGAGCAGGTTAGGTAAAATGGGACAGGTCCATTCCAGCCTTAATATAAGTCCTACTCAAAACAAACTTGCATAGATGATGCATCTGAGGATGCTTACAACAATGCACGGTACAGAGGCTGCATCTGACCTACATTTCATGCAAATCCATTAAAACCAAGTTCCCCTCCATCCCCTCCCCTCAAGTCAAAAATACTACCAGGGGTCTGTCCTCCATCTGCTGGAAGCATAGGTGGCCTACTGTCCTGTTCACTAATTCCAGAGCAGCCTGTTTTCCCGGTTTTCTCTAAAATGTGATAATGTCATCTTCCATAAAGATATTGAATTTATAGTACTCCTTTAGTCATAACAGAAAATACCATTGTTTTGGCTGTGTGTCAGTTAAGTTAGAAAAGATTGAAAATAAAAAGTCTATGGGGATTTTTTATAGTAAATTCTTTGGAAACTAGCATGAAATTCAGGGAAACAGGGTTACATAAATGACGTTTTCAAAGAAATTTTGATGACATCACAATGCTTTTATGTCAGATACCTGCACATATCGAACGTAGGACTGTAAAATCGAAAAGACGGAATTGTTGCCACAGAGAGCAATATGGCGGCGGCTTGAAATTAACATGGGAATTTCCCGTAGACATTTTATTTTTCATATTGCGGTTTGAAGGCAGCTGATGGGGTAAGTTGAAGTTAATTTCCAGTTACGACTAAAGGAAGCAAATTCTCAGAAACAATGATTTATAGCAAAATTCTTCAGACGACAGAATAAATCGCCAAAACAGGGTGCTCTGGATTTAGTGAACAGGAGAGTAGACCACTAAGTCTTGCTATAGACCCTTTCACATTATCTGCGGTACTGAATTTGAAGGCCAGTTCCGGGGGACAAACAATAGATTGCGCATGCACCAGTGACGTAATTCGATTGTTCCAAGATGTTTTCCGCGGAACGAACGAAACATGATTCCGCGCTAAACGTCCTAGGACAATCAAATGACGTCACTGGTGCATGCACAATCTATCCGTTGTCCCCCGGAACTGGCATTCAAATTAAGTACCGCAGATAATGTGAAAGGGTCTATTTGAATAATTGCGAACACCCCCCCCCCCTTTTTTTTTTATTATCATTTTTATAAATCCTTAATATGATATAACCAAGAAGATCAATAAGCACTATATATTATTCCTAATTTTGGTCCCCCCTCTTGAAGGTGGCTGTCTCTCCCTCCTCCCAGCCCCTCCCTTACGCATTTTTCTTCCTCTTCCTTCTTCTTCTTCTTTATGTTTTAAGCACTCGGTCACTTTTGACCATTATGTGCCTGAACTTATGCGCTGCGCAACAGGGAGTTGTAGAAAATTTTTAAATTTAAATTTAAAATGACAATAATTCAAAAATTTAAAACTATTTACAACTGCTTAGCTGTCTAGATAAATATGTTCAAAAGAACAGGCATGCTTGCCTGTTCTTTGAATGCTTCGAGTGATGGTGCTAATGTAATGTCTGGAGGTAGTTTGTTCCATTGTGTTATTGTATGAGGAAAGAAGGAGTATTTGTAGATGTCTTTATGAGTGTGAATGTGTTTGAAACCTGATGGATTTGAGTGACGGGTGCGAGTGTCTTGTGGTATAAGGAGGTGGGCTGGGTAAATTGCAACAATATTGTGAATTACTTTGTAGAAGAAGATGAGCCGGGTTCGCAGACGACGTTGTTGAAGTGTTGGCCAGTTTAAAGTAGTAAGCATGTCATTTACTGAAATTGTGTTGTGGAATTTATTTGTGGTGTACCTAGCTGCCCTACGCTGTATCATTTTAATTTGGTGTATGTGTGATTTAGTGTGGGGGTCCCATGTGCAGCAGTTATATTCTAGTTTTGGCCTTACAAGTGATTGGTATGCTCGTTCTTTGATTTTTGTGGAGGGAACTTTCAAATTACGTTTAAGGAAGTTTAGTTGTTTTGAGGCGTTTGCTGTGATATTGTCTATGTGTTTGTTCCATTTAAGGTTATTCTGTATGGTGATGCCTAGATATTTAGTGGATGTTTCTACTGTAAGTGTGTGATCATGTAGTGTGTAGTTGTGTGTGATGGGGTTTCTCTTATTTGTGACGTGTAATACTGAACATTTGTCTGGATGGAATGACATCAGCCAGTCCTGCTCCCATCTAGCAGCGGCATCAAGGTCGTGTTGTAATTTGGTTGTGTCATCTGGTGTTTTTATTTGTTTGTATATGATGCTGTCGTCTGCGAAGAGCCTGAGAGTAGAGAAGGAGAGATATTCATGAAAGTCATTGATATATAGGAGAAATAGGATCGGACCGAGCACTGTCCCCTGAGGGACCCCAGAAGTGACATCAATCTGGTCAGAATGGGTTCCCTCAAGGACGACAGCCTGGGTCCGAAGATGGAGAAAGTCTTGTATCCAGTGGAGAGTGTTTTCACGAATGCCATAGAAAGCTAGTTTGTAAAGGAGTCGTTTGTGAGGGACCTTGTCAAAAGCCTTGGCAAAGTCCATCACAATAACATCAGTTTGGAGATTTTGGTCTGAGGATTGTTAAAGTTCTTGTAGAAAGGAGATGAGTTGAGTATCACAGGATCTAGAGGAGCGGAAGCCATGCTGCAGGTCGTAGAGAATGGAATTAGATTCAAGATGTTTCATGATGTTGCTGGATATGATATGTTCACAGAGCTTGGAGAGAATACATGTGAGGGAAACAGGTCTGTAATTGATAGGATTGTGCTTGTCAACTTTTTTGTAGATTGGGCAGACATTTGCATGTTTCCAGTCTGCCGGAACTTGTCCAAGATTTAGTGATTGTTGGAATAAGAATTTGATAGGTGTTGTAAGTTCTGAGCTAAGTTCTTTCAGTACTCGGCCACTGATGTTATCTGGGCCTATAGCTTTATTTGGATTTATGTTTTGCAATAGTTTTGTAATACCTTTGTCTGTGATGTTAATGTTTGGCATAGTCTGGTGTGGTGATGGGCCCTTATTTGGAATGGGGATGTCTGATGTTTTGGTGGTAAATGCTTTTTCAAATTGTTCAAGATGTTGGCTTTTGATTGTGTACTGTCGGTGAGGATGCCACTGTCACGTAAGGAAGGGATGCCTGTGTTGTCGTTTTTTGCACTTTTGATGTAGCTGTATAATTTCTTAGGTGTCTTTTTTATGATGGGACTATCTGGTTCATTAACTGGCAAGTCAAATATCATATTTTCAATGTATGTCCAATATGCTTTCCTCATGTCTGATTGTAATGCTTTTTTGTTACTTTTGTATTTAGCATTTTTTCCATTCCCCATCCAATTATTCAAAATGTACAATTTATTGTCAGTAATTAAGGGATTAATTCTTTGCTTCATTGTACGTATAAACACAATTGTAACAAATAGTAAATTGAAGGCTTTTTTTACTTTGTATTTTCCCGGGAGAAAAACAAATAATTATCATTTTTGTCGGTAGGCGGCGCACTCGAAAAGAGTGATCACGTGACTAAACCACCTTGCTAGTGTTTACAAATTGCATGGATCTACGCTAAGAATTTATTTCTCCTTGGGCAAACTGACTCTCGTTTTCGGCAGTTCTGTTTTGTAAGTACATGTTTGTTTCTTATAGTTCACTTTGCTCTCGCAATGATTGGCGTAACTGTGTGAAGTCAGATAAAAAGGTGGCCGGATACATAGTCGATACTGACGACTGCCACGGCCCAGGCCAAGACTTCTTTTTTGGGGCCTAATCAGGTCAACATGATCAGATAAGCTTAGAATTCGAATTTGTTGTTATTTAGTGTTTCCAGGTGGATACGGTAGCGGTACTCTGTATATCTTTCCAGCAAAATCTGGCCAAATCTGAGAAGATAGATGATAATTTTTCCGAATTGACTCTTACATTTTGTTATCCAGGTCATTCGCTGATAGTCTACTGGTATAGTATAGTGAGGCTACAGGACCTAATAAAAACTTTCATGCTATATGTGGTACATGTATAATCCCTTTTGCAATTCGGGTACCTGAATTTGAGGCTGAGTTCCAGGGGTGAGGGACAAAAAATAATAAATAGCGCATACTCTGGTGGCAATGATTTGAACCACTGTCCTGTTCACCAAGTCCAGAACACCCTGTTTTCCGTTTTTCTCTAAAATATGATACTGTCATCTTCCAAAATGATATCAATTTTATGGTACTCCTTTAGTTGTAACAGAAAATACCATTGTTTTGGTTGTACGTCAATTAAGTTAGAAGTAGGATGGAAAATAAAAAGTCTACGGGGAATTTCTATAGTAAAATTGCTGAAAATGTGTGACGTTGGGAGCTTTGACATCACTGTTTACTATTGCTGACACGGAAAACAATATGGCGTCGGCTTGAAATTAATATGGAAATTTCCCGTAGACATTTTATTTTTCATATTGCGGTTTAAAATAGAGGCAGCTGATAGGGTAAGTTGAAGTTTATTTCCAGTTACAACTAAAGGAGGTAAATTCTTGGAAACTATAATTTAAAGGAAAATTCTTCAGATGACAGAATAAATCGCCAAAACAGGGTGCTCTGGATTTAGTGAACAGGACAGTAGAAATCCTCCAGATGTGAGTTTAAGGCATTAAGCTGATGATCGACCGTGGGTTCCGTACTGCGGAAAATGTGAAAAGGTCTAGACTAGATAGCTTACAAAATTTTACACTTTAATCATGTTAATTAATATTGCTACGTGAGTAAGAGTTGAAATCTTAAAAAAAGTCTAGATTAAGTAATTTTTGGAGAAATTGGTTCTTGGGCTGTAGTGGCAAACAATTCTGAGCTGGTATTGGAATTTTATGGTATTGAGATAATTTACTGAGATATAGTTTGATTTGGAATTACATGTAACTACAGACACAAAACAATGTTTTATTACTGTGTGTCCGAAGTTAGGTTTAATCTAAATTAATTGTTCCTAAGGGTAATTATTCTAAATTTGATAACTATTAATAGTTTATTCAATATCATTGAAGACAGAAAAATAATGAATTAAATGTGTCCCCACCCTTCCCTTGCTGCCACATTTTTAGAGTTGTACAAAATTCATTTTCCAATACTCCCCGGTAAAGCCATTGACATATGAGATGTATTAAAAATATATCCATCCCTCTAAGGCATAGTGTTAGATAGAATCTATAACTGAAGTTAGGTAGACATAATTTTTGTCCATCATGTATATAAATCTATTAAGAGCAGATGAGCTCATCATACCACAAACATGCCCTGGGGCTATCTAGTATATATGTCAGTGTAGGAAAAGCCTACACTCTATTTGTAAATACATGTGTTTTACAAACTATTGGACAGTATTCCTTGATCTAAACACTCTATAATAGTGTTACAATGTACAAGTCACGGTGGAAATGAAGTGCTACATGCTAATTGGACATGTAGGACTGAAGGATATATGTGAATGAAACTTGATGTGTTTATTGACTTGGGATTATGTTATCAATGAAGAAAGCGAAGAGGAATCCTAGAAACTGGTGTGATTTATTAATGGTTAGTTTCTGGATGGAAGAAAACTGTGACGTATTTCTTTTCTGAATGAATTAGATAATTGTAAAAGAATACTTAAATATAAACACTCTGTTGTAGAATCAGGTTTTTGTGGATTGAATACTAAAATTTACTGTTATGTCACAGTATCATTAATAATAATAATCAGTAGCATTTGATTAAGAGAATATTGAATGGGGGTTAGAATCAGAACCTGGGCCCCTCCCCCTTGAAAGTTGCCAAAAAAGCCTTTTCCAATATTGATACGTGTATTTAATTTCCTCAAAAACCTAAGCTCTTCCCTAATCCCTAACCCCTCTCCCAACCCTCCAAACATACAAGCTGGAACACCCCCCCTTTCCACATCGTGTGGAAAAGAGTTCTAGATTTGCACATATTCAACATGTTCAACAAATGATCAGTCTCTAGCATATAAATGAATAACAGAATATATATTTTGATTTATTGAAATATACTAATAATGAATAAAAGTGCTTAATTAAATCACGGCCGGGTTAGCGCAGTGGTAGCGCGCTCGCTTCTCACCTCTAAGGTCCCGGGTTCGAATCCCAGACTCGGCGAAGGATCTTATGTGGGAGGGTAGGTGGTCCCCCACCCAGGCCTCTGCAGGAGGTTTTTCTCCGGGTACTCCAGTTTCCTCCTGCTCCTTGCCAGTCCTTGGACCCCCTCACGCCAACATCTGAGCCAACGTGAGACATTAATATAAGTTGTGTAACTTGTTTGTTAAACGTTGTAAAATAAATAAGTTTAAAATAATAAAGTTTAATTTTTTTTTTTTTTTTTAATTAAATCTCAAAATTAAAGTAAATGAAGAGGACTTGTACGGAATACTGATATAAGTACTAGACTACTAATGAATCAAATGATAGTAATACTGTTCATTCACTGTGCCTTCTTGACCTATCAATAATTAATGATCAATGAACTTTGATGACATCTCTGTAGTGACAGATGGGAGTCTACTGATGTGTACGTTCCTCAGTGGACTCCTATGATGATGCTTAGTTACAATGAGTCAGGTATCAGAAATCACAGATTATTGAAAAAAGGATTACATCAATACTTGTGTATCAGTAGAAAAACGTATTTTCCGCACGGACTTTTAAATGTTTGTAAGGTGCAAGAGGAATGTGAAAAAATTAAATCTCTGAAGGTAGGTTTTAAAAAAAGTCCAATGCATGTAAATCTTCTTTTAAAAGAGATATTAGAGCGTTCGTCTTACAATTTATACCAAGGTTACTAAAAGTAAAGATGAACTGTTGCTCTTGTTTAGGCTTGCTGCTGTCTTTAAACTTCTTACTAAAATTTTCTTAATCCTCTGCATAATAATCATCAAGAGTCAAACTCCCCATAGTTGAAGAAATTGATGTTTCCTTAATTCCATGTGTCAGTTAATAAATTCCAATCATCCAACCCCAAAAGTCGACCCACCACAACCCTTTCAGTAACATCAGCAGCATTTTAAATTCTTATGTTTGAACAGCTAGTATACATTGTCAATGTCAAAACAATTACATATCAAGTTATCATATGAGATTACCGTTTGACCTACATACTTCAAGGTACGAATTTAGAGTACAGTTGTAAATTGTCCCATCTCATTCATTTCCAGTGTACACAAATACCTGAGCCATGAAATTTATATTATGCCGGGGGAGAACAGTATACTGCACTTGATACCTTATCTGGTAGATCAGCCACATGTGATGTATTTTGATAAGTATAAGCTTTTATAGCTTGGTAATTACCGGAGGTCCCGAATACATAAAAGGCCCATATCTATAAACAAGCCATCTGAATGGGTCAAGAACTCGCGGTTTGATAAATTTTATTTCCAATTGATAAATTTGGTTCAGAACGTAACGGCAAGAACGCAATACGATTTCCTTTAACCCCTTTCCACCAACCTCATTTCTCAGTCCTAATATTTGATAATAATACCCCACCCTGAATGGTTTCTATGCCCCCCCCCCCCCCCCCCCCTATAAACAGGCCCTTGGTCTGTTTTTCTTTGATGGTTTCTCTAAATATGACACAGAGTGAGACATATTTCCATCCCTCTTGCACCGTTATACCGGTGCAAGAGGTCAAAGCAAACTTGCTTTTGAAACTTAGAAATAGGAAGGAAAAAATCAGTATCCATATTGGCCTATCATAGTTATGGTCATGTCTGGTAATTAACTGCCAAATGTCAGTAATTATACAGCTGTGGGGGATGTTATAATTGGTTATGATTATCTCGGTAATGACCGTTCCGGGTTCCTGACGGTCTAGGACCGAGAAGTCCGTTACTCATTAGCATCTGTCGTAATATATCCTCGGGCCAAGAAAATCGATCTCGTCAAGAAAGGCATAGTTTCCCCAATCATGCCAATACCTCCTAGTTATACCGTGTATGCTAAAATTGTTGTCTTTGTCACGGACACTTTTTTCAATTTTTAAATAGCGACCGATGTCAAAGTTAAATATGATTACATCACATTGTCGCCTTGCAGCGACGATTGATCATTTACATGTACCATACATTGTACATGGACAGGTAAAAATATACAATGACAAGAAGAATGTAAATATTTCATCATGGTCTTTAAATAGTAAATAGCAGGCTTCCCATTATATTCCATATATAATTATCTACTTCTTTATTTGCAATACACATAACATACATTTAAAGTTATAAATGGGCAAGGACATTTAGATGACAAGGCGGGGTTATTAGGTATACCCCGGATGAATCACCCCAATACGTCAGCTCTCTCTTCACCTTCCAGTCTGTGTGTTTATACTTTATGGATCTCCTCAAATCTTCTTTTATCACTTGATAATTCATACTTTTTATGCGTCGGAATTTCAGAACTTCTAGAAGTCTGAGAAATGTAGAGATAATGATGTTTACATGAGTGGGATATCTTGTTTTTGATGCATAGAACCCTGCGGAAGGGAAATAATATTGGCAGATTGAGAATATTTCTTGAAACTTCTCGAAGTCCTGGACCGTCTATTTTCGTTAAGTATAAAGTCTTCTTTAAAAGTTTAAAAGCGAAATGAACTGTACTTGTTATGATCATTGATGATTTTAGCCTGTCTGTCTGTCCGTCTCACTCTATCTTGGCGAAAATTGTATATGTAAGGCATTGCTTTTGACAGTGAAAAAAATATAGGGCTCTCTTAAACATTTCTGTTTGTAGCCATCGGAATTGATATATACCCACTGGGGCGTGTTTCACGACACAAATCTCGCGTCACTAAAGGACTGTATCTCCGACAAGTTTCGCTCAAAACTGAGTCTATTTTGCATTATGGCTTATTTGACAGTAAAAACTTTTGGCGTAAATTCGTTCATATTCTTGAATGGAGAAACCCATAGGAGACGCAGCTTTATGTATGAAAATCGACAAGAAGGAGTAAGGTGTTACGTATATCTCGAGAAGAAGACATTAGAAGGACAATGTATTTCCGCAAACAATTCGCTTTATGCTCTATTCTTGTCGAGTTGCCATTTGATAGGTCCTTCCATGACATTAAATATTCATCATTTATATTTGTAGTAAATACCCTAAGAATTGGAGAGACCTTACTATTACTCAAGCCAAGGTATATAAGTCCTAGGATTACAGTACGATTTGAAGTCTGCATTCATAATTTTGAATGTACTGGATGCATAAGATATTTCAGATATATATGTCCGAATGTCATTGTAAACCCACCCCAGTATGCGGTAAGACGATACCTCTCTATGACAATACCCAAGGTGTATTTGTATACTGCAAATTTACATTTGTTTATCCCCTGCACAACTAAAAAATATTTTAGTGCCATGTAAATTCGAAGAGTTACATGACGTCTAGGGGGTAGGTTTTTCAGGCGCATATCCTGTACTCGGGGACACTTTCGTTCGTTCCCCGCCCGAGAACGACATATTGTAAGATCAGGCGCAGGCACAGTCCTGTCACAAAGGACTTGATCTTCTCACAGCGCTGATCCTTTCATATTTTCACAAAAAGTTTAAACTTAATATCCACTAAGATTAATCAGCGTAGTGTGTCAGTGCCTTAATATAGGAACTCTGATTTATGTACTAATAAGACATGGAGGTCGTAGTATTAACCCAGTGTTTTCACCAATACGTTTCTTGACCTTTTAAATGGCACTTTATACCATAGGGCGAAAGGAAGTTGTCTTGAATGTGGTGGCAGTGATTCATTGAGGATCAGAATATGTATCTTGTATATATAATGTATTCTGTAAGTATAACCATGATTATTGGTGAATTTATGGATTTATTTTGACTGATTTCATGTACTCCTGTAAGTTTATCTAACAGCTTAATCAGGCACTGTATGTACATTTGGTTTCACTCTCTCCCAAAGGGATTTGAATCCCTCTTGAAATCTGCCCCCTCCACGGTCTACGCACCCACATCTAGGATACACATATTTTTGTCCCTGAGCTTTCTCTTCAGTATTTACAATTTTCAGAGCTGGTCCAACTTTCTGCTATGTCCCTAGGGTGGCTCGTGCAGAGCGGCAATGGTATGATATGGTATGGGACTACGAACAGTCATGTTGCTCAACGAGTTATAATTACTAGTATTTGATCAATATTCAATAATTCATTTCCCTGATACGTCACGCAGTAACTAATATCCGGGAAGTGGGGTAAAAAACTAGATTGTAGCTTCAAAGTAGAAGCTCCAAGCAAGAGACTTTGAAGGTAAAACGCACTTCAAGTAGGTCGGACATCCTTGTCCGTCGTCAGTTGAATCCTGGTGATATGGCGATTTGCACGACTCCCCATCCTGGTCACTCCGTGCTCTTTCTGAGGTTCTGATGACGTCATATCGGTCATCTACCCTTTCCTGTAACTGACCACTCATCGGCGAAGTGCCCAAACCAACAGGAGGGGGATCTTATCAATTCGTTTTACACAAGTTTATTGACAAGGTACCATTAAAATGGGATTTACTGATAACTGAACCGGGGTAGTGATTAAAGCGGGGAGTTTAATGCTGAATGAATAGGGTAGGGGAGTATTGAGCCGTGATGATCCGATGCCGAATGTGATTTCCTATCAATACCATCAACCCGCTGACGCGATTTACAATGGGGCTGGATCAGGGTAGATTACTGTTGTTAACTATTGATTGCATGATTAAAGACCTGTTGAAGGCGATAAATTTCAGAAGGTGAATAATATACTATTACATTGATAAGAAGTGCCCCGTCCTCGCCTTTAGGTGAATGCATCACCATCTCTTGCTACAGAAGGCGAGGCAGATAGCTACTGTACCATCTGTCGCGTTCAGTCATCATACTGATGGCCTATCTGTATGCCTATATATGTACGTGAATAGAGAGAGAACAAAAGTTTCAATATAAAAAAGGGGGATCTACATTTACTTTATTGAAATTCGATAGATAATTCCTTTTGTAGAGTAAATATTAGTCAGGTACTCCTTTTGCCGAGGGGAGGGGAATGGGGGAGATGCCGATTTTGAAAAAAAGTACAAAATTTTGGGTTGGGGATTTGTTCACTGCCGATGGATGGACAATCGCCCCTTATCTCCCCTAAATCCGCCACTGCATATGCGTTCCTCGAAACCCCCCTCTTCCTTTTCCATCATACCAATGAAAGGTTCGGAATTCTAAATAGAGTTACAAGAGGCACTTTGGATATGAATGACATGCCTACGTTCCACCTACACATAAGATAAGAATGTTCTGACATGTAAATCGTACTACAATATTAGTATGCTGTGACAGTTGGTATTCGATGTGAAAAGTGTAAATGTACACGATAGCAAGTAAGTACAAGTAGGTAATTCTTAGTAGAAAATGTAAGATAACTTAATTGCTTCCCCGATGTTTTTCGCCTTTATTTACGATCTATCGAGCAGCGAAGATAAAATAAAAGAGGATTAAACTTTGAGTGCAACTTCTTACTAAACTTAGAAAATCTTCTCTGGGAAACTCGCTCAGCATCGAAATTGAAAAAGATTAGAATAAATCTATCATCGAACCCAAGTGTAATCCATTCTACGTGAAATACAGATGTATTGTGGCGCGAGAGTAAGGCATTACACGCCAGTATTTATTTGTCTTGGAAGATAGTGGGGGTAGTTTTTAGATAGAAAAGTTTACTGAAATGCCAAGAGATCTACTTTCGTCTGATTCTTTTATCTATGTGGTATTTTCGAGTCGATTCCGAGGGTATAATGTCATGAAAAAACTCAGTTGTTTTGATGCATAGCTGCAGAAAATAGCGTGAGATACACGGCTAATTTCATGTAATTTAAGAGTGCACTCCATTCCATTATAGATGCACATACTTACATATGCTGCCCTTTTTCTTCTGACAAGAATGTCAGTCACTGTATGTTTATTCGAGTAAGTTTATATCAATATTTTATTGATTGATCTTCACATTTGATAATTAACTCATGATGCTAGACACTGTGGATATCCCATAAACGATATTTTAATGGATCTTGTTGCTTGAAATTCTAAATTCAGAAAATATTCCCGTAAAATTTACATAAAAGATTCTGGTTATGTCTATAACAAACATTATACTTTTAGACTAGCAGAGTCTGGAGGATGTGGGTGTGATTGTTCACATACAATAGTTTTTTGTGTTTCTCCCATTATATCCATTACAATTCTCCTATATTTGATTGAAAACTGAATTTCATCTTTCACTATTCCAGATTTACAATGACTGGGTCTACAAGATGAAGTGAAGAAGATACAGCGAATGTCGGAGAAACAGAGAAGATAGGATCTCTAATGCGTAGGAGAGATTTGAATGTGCAAAATTTGATGTTACTTTATAGAGAAGCTATCACAGGCAGTTAGACCGACTCCCTGTGAACAGATAGTGATGCTATACTGCCTTATCACGCTAACGTACCTAACACTGATTCATTCCCCCGACAATCCGAACCAATGATTTCATAAAATGGGATAAAAAAAATTCACATTACGGAGGACTATACTATAGTATACTGGGTCGGAGAAAATGGATATAGATTCTGGAAAGTGTAGTGTTGAATTCAAGGTTTGTTTGTAAGTCTTCGTTCCAAGATATAAGGATGTGACGTAATTTAATATAAGAAGTTGACCGTTGTGGTGATATTTCCGCATTGATGATGAGACTGGTTAATATGGATGTTACACCGTATATTCTGTGTACGAGGAAGGTAATAATACATCATTACTATCTGTAATTTTCTCTGAAGGATCAAATTACCGTGGAAAACTGCTCATTTAATTAGTATTGATGAAATGGCAAATTCTGAGAATGTCCCCATAGAAACTATAAGGAAAAGGTCGGAAAAAGCCGTGGATTATTATAAAAATAAAGTAATACCGAGTTATTCTAGTAGACCTAATACGGCTTCGCCAATGACCTCCAGGAATTACGACTCTACAGAGAATATTAATGGAATATATACTTCACACTACGGAATGAGGGCTGCGGAATCTGCCCAACGTGGGAAATCCAAGGTGGGATTTGCCGATCATGAGCAGAAACCGAGTGAAAGCAATGGAGAGACCACCAAGCTTAACGAAAGTTTTACCCGCGGTGGGCACAGGGCCACCATCCACGGTACCGATGCTCGCAAATCGTGGAAGGGGAAAGGTAAACACGGTAAAGAGAAACGTTCTCCGAAAACTCAAGACGACGATGAGATTATGGCACCGCTGAAACGGCGGTCCCGTGGTTTATACCGTAGTAACAGTAATCTGGAAATGGACAGTATAGAGTATATAGACGTGGATGATTTCCATAACACCTCATTGAGGAGGGACTATGGTAGTACCTCCTCATTGGACCTCTTACAGAACAGTAGTGATAGCTTCTTCCAAATGTTAAACGACTACAGAGGCGTCAATCTTGATCAAAGGAGCCCGGCTCCCGCTAAGATGCAAGAGTTTCTCCGCGGGAGACTCGACAGTCGAGAGAAAGAACGGCTAGCTGCCAAGGCCGCGAATGGCTCCGTAGTAACGGATAGGAGCGAGGATGTTTCAGATAGTCCGAATAAAAACAAATCAAAATTGAAAAACAAGGATAGGAAATCTCGGGCTAAGTCGATCACGGCAGAGACACGGCCCGGATTATTGACTAAATTACGGGGGAAAGACGCGGATTCGGGGGCTCGAACTCCCGAAAACGTTGATGTAGATTTACGCGCCGAGGATAGACTTCGTAATAAGGCATTCGTGCATTACGATTGCCAGAGTGCGGGATTTGATATCCTTAATGTGCTCAAAAATCAGAAATTAGATTTGTCCTCCAAAAACACGTCGACAGGGGCGTCGGCGGCCTCAGGGCAGAGCCGAAGCAGTTTGGCCCCGGACAAAGATGGACCTGACGTCACTGCGGACGTGGACGAGGGGGACGGGAAATCCAGTGATCTGGTGCTTAGCTGTCCCTATTTTAGAAATGAACTAGGCGGAGAGGAAGAGAGAACGATTAGTTTAGGTCGACCAAGTGCTCTCAAGAAATACTCCCCACAGTCCCATAGTGATAGTGCAATATCCTCCACACGATCCCCTGCGTGTTGTGGTGTTTCTATATTAGACTCCGTCCCTACCCCCACGGGCCTTATACTTCCCCATGTGGTGTTACATAGAGGCCATGTCATAGAGTATGTGGACCACGGAGCAAGCTTCTACAGACATTTTTTCTATGGATGTGGTACGTTCATTAATATTATACACATTTATATCTTTATGTTTACTAGTATAAGTATCTATCTAAAGTTCAGACAATCAGTAACTGAATGGAAAAAAATCTTTTAAAAAAGTATTACCGGTATTATTTCTAACTCTATGCCTTTTGAATTGAACAGTTAAACACCCACTTTATCATATATTCGACGCTTTATACATACAGGAGAGGTCTACTCCCTGCGATAAATGTTATTTCTGAGATCATGGAATGACCACGTTAGCTACATGGTACATGTCCCACATTTCTCAATTTTACATTTAGGAACGGGGATACATGTAGTGTGTTAAAATGTAAAACACGGAATGCAGTGTGCCAGTCATGTTCTCAGCTTTGATAACGTGATACGGACGGCACATTGTATCTCAGGCAATCCTGTACAGACTGTAATTCTCTGTGACAAAGTGCACACAATACATTAGTTTTTTGTGCTTTCATCGTGTTACCGGCCAGACACGAGAAGATCTTTGGTAGAGATACGGATAAAGTACGATGATAATGAATCACCAGGAGATTGAATGAAATGCAATGCTCTGGTGAAACCAGAACACCCCATCAAAATCTTGCATCCTACTATAAATCTAAAGGATTCTGTGATTTACTGACTTGCGCTTGGCCCTTCATACTTCAAGATCATGTTAAGAAGAAAGTAAAAAAAAAGAGCTAGGTATCAACATGATCAAACTGTAAGTGTGTTTGTTGATTTCAAAATAGGTGATTTTAAGCATTACCCGTCTGGAAAAAGTTCTGAGGGAGTACCAGCCATTCAGGGAGTCCAGTATATGATTTTGAGGGGAAAAGATATTTAAAAACGGGAACATCTGCATTTTTAGGCACATTGCAAGCCTCCCCCGAGCCCCTCCAGATCCGCCCTTTTCAAGTATCCAGGTCTTTGAACAACATTACATGTTTTGTAAAAAAAGAAAAGAAAAGAAACATGCAATATAGACATGATAGTAGAATGCCTAAACTGGCTAACCTGTAGTACAATTACCTGTCAAGGTAAGCCAGGTAAAACCTTTGATAATGCCGACATGATCACAATGTCCCCAGCTGGCTTGGTATTGATCTAGGTAGGAATGTATGGAATCTCCCTTACCTCGTGTATTACTCCATAGATAAACTATTATGTTAGTAAGAACATGGGAAACTTGCGTGTACTGAGTTATTCTGGAAAAGGGAAAGGGGGGGGGTCGTAGTGGGGACGGGAGATTGTTGGGATTTCAAGCAAGACTATCTTTTGAGCAGCAAGATTCAACGTGGAAAGCATTCAATGGTATTTTATTCAGGGAATGAAAAAGGGGTTGTTGGTGGGAATGAGAATTGGGAGATGGTTGGACTTGGGAGTCTAGGTAATGGCCCACTTTATGTAGAGTATATCTTATGGTTTTCAGAAGGAATTAAAAAAAAAATTGAGTCAGAGATCCGATGTCGCTTCTAAATTTCGATCATGAAAGGAAGGGGTGGGGCACTTGCTCTTCAGGACAAAATTCTTCTATGTAAAACAATTGAGTTTGTCAGAAGTGTCGATACCTCCTTTCATGACGATCAAGATTTAGAATATCTTTTTCCCTTTAATAATAGCTATAAATGTATAAAATTTGAGCTAGGCCTACCAAGTCCTGATACTTTAGTGTTAGATAATTAAACATACATTCACGAAGTATATATATATAGTATAATAAAGAAGTTCTTGTCAATTTTGATGCTATCTATAATAGAGTATCCTATACAATATGCTAATTTCCTTCATTTAACTCTGCTTTATGCAAGTAAATTTCCACACAAAAAGAACCAATTTTCAACACGCGAATGGAAAGTTCGTGTAAGGTGGATTATAAACTAAGTAAAGCCTCATGTAATAAAAAAAGATGTGAAGAGAAAGTCCAACAATGTCATTATGGTTCATTTAAGAAGTGACCTAAATCCTTTGATATGTAAAACATGACTAATAGTAAATGAAAGAAAGAGATTAAGCTACATATAGATGAATTTTTGTTAGATTTCATGGATTTATATAAAAGTAATTTGCCCTTCACTGACGCTGAAACGTCCCGATCCTTGACCTCGGGTGTAGTGGTTCGTGTTAATTAAATTCTATGTAGAATACTTCATTATTAACATGACTGTGCATCACCAAATTTCACAGCTTCCAACTAGGAAGGGGTGAACAGGGTGAAAGGGAGGTGGGTGGAAGGGGGGCAGGAGGAGGGAGAGAGGGGGAGGGAAGGGGAAAAAATGGGAGGAAGGGGGCAGGAGGAGGGAGAGGATTGGGAGGGAGGAAGGGAGGGGAGGAAAGGGAAGGGTGAAAAGGAGGGGGAGGGAGATGGGGCAGAAGAGGGTAAGGTAAGGGGATGGGAGGGGGAGAGAGGTACCCCCTGTCTGCGCCTCAACTAGGAATAAGGATGTAGAAGTTTATTAGTCCCCTACCGGCAACGCCGAAGGGGACTCTTAGTTTCCTCTCGGTCTGTCTGTCCGTCTGTCTGTCTGTCTGTCCGTCCGTCTGTCCGTCTGTCCCATTTTCAGTTTTCCGGACTTTTTTTCGCTGTTGTTGCATATATTGAACTCATTTTTGGTATGTGGATACATCTCAATGTGATACAGATCAAGTTTGAGTTTGCTTTCGATTGACCTAATTTTACAAGAGTTATGGCCCTTGGACTTAGCAAATTTTATGAAAGTTTCAGTTTTCCGGACTTTTTTCCGCTGTTGTTGCATATATTGAACTCATTTTTGGTATGTGGATATATCTCAATGTGATACAGACCAAGTTTGAGTTTGCTTTAGATTGACCTTATTTTACAAGAGTTATGGCCCTTGAACTTAGCAAATTTTATGAAAGGTTCAGTTTTCCGGACTTTTTTCTGCTGTTGTTGCATATATTGAACTCATTTTTGGTATGTGGATATATCTCAATGTGATACAGATCAAGTTTGAGTTTGCTATTGATTGACCTAATTTTACATGAGTTATGGCCCTTGGACTTAGCAAATTTTATGAAAATTTCGGTTTTGCGGACTTTTCTTTGGTTCTATTGCAAATAATGCACTGATTTTTGGTGAATGAATACATCTCAGTGTGATACAGACCAAGTTTGAGTTTGGTTTCCATTTGCCTATTTTTACAAGAGTTATGGCCCTTGGACTTAGCAAATTTCATGAAATTTTCTGTTTTCCGGACTTTTTCATGCCTGTTATTGCAGATAATGAGCTGATTTTTTGTATGTGAATACATTATAGTGTGATGCAGATTTGAGTTTAATTTAGATTGACTAATTTTCACAAGAGTTATGGCCCTTGGACTTAGCAAATTTCGTGAGTTCAGTTTCCCAGACCTTTCTTGGCTGTTGTTGAAGAAGATGAACTGATGAACAGAGATGCAAGTCATAAATTTATGCCGCCGGTAGGGGACTTATATCGCACAGCGATCATTGCATTTTTAAGTAAACCAAAGTCAGTGTACACAGGTAATTCGAACACCCCTCATATAATGATATTGGGTAAAGATTTACAGTTTAATAATTGTAATTAAAAACAAATGCTTGTACTTTTTGCATGTCTGCAGTTTAATAGTTGAGCTATACGTAAAACATGTATAACGTATAGTACTGACCTATCCACATGCTGTTGTTCTTGAAGATATTAAACAACAGTTGACAATTTTAATTTCTTTACTTCAGAACATCAAAGTTATTTTGGCATTGATGAAACTTTGGGGCCAGTTGCAATCAGCATTCGTAAAGAGAAGTTGGATGACCGAGAGAACAACATAGGTAAAGCTGAGTATGGACATAGCTTGTATAGGATGATATTCCGAACCAGTGAGGTAAGTCTTGCCCACACACCATGTGAAAAAGACATTAAATCTGCAAATACAAAGATCACACACAGATCACATCATGAGAAATAGACATTAAATTTTGCAAAAATTTAGATTAAACTCAGATCTACCTTGCTGGAGTAGACAGGTGAAGAGGTGTGCTGTGGAATTTTTCAGACTTCTGTATAAAATTTTTCATTAGCAATGGCTGAACACCTTGACATGACAGGACTCCTCTGAACAAATTTTCTGGATCTGTCCATGATCAAATAAGGAGAACTTGAAACCTGCATCATCTTTATAACACTACAGTATGCCCAATAGGGCCTATTTTGGCTAATTTTGTGTTTTTAGACCCAATATCATATACTTATAACATAATAAAAATCTAATTCTGATTAATATGTTGTTTATACCCACTTTGTTTGACAGCTGACCACCCTTCGAGGCACGATATTGGAGGATGCCATTCCATGTTCACAGACCAGACTAGGTGGGACGAGGTCCGTGACAGTCAAGGATGTCATAGAATACACCCTCCCTGACCTACAGTCCTCGTGCCTTAAACTAGCATCCTCAGCACAGAAAACCATGGATCAACTCCTCAAACTTGATGAACAAGGGGTATGGCAAAATTGCCTTTCATGAAATTTAATTGAAAAAACTAATGCTTTTACTTTTTGCATGTCACTGATATACATGTACTTGTTTTGTATGTCATTGTTATACAGTGTTCAAAATTCACGATACAAACCAATTTTAAAATAGAACAAAAGATGTTTGCTTTAAACATGTTAAAGTATATTGTGTTAATTTGTAAGAGAAAGAAGAAAGATGCATCATTGGTGTTGAGATGGATATCTTATTGTATTGATTACAAATTTGTGTGATGCTTCTTCCTTATTCACTGGACTAATCAAAGAACAAAAAAATCAGCCTTCACGAAAACTCACTAGCCCGAGGCCGGGGTTGTAGAATTTCACAAAATTTAGCAGAAATTGTCTTCGGGCTAGCTAGTAATTGAAATTTTTTTTTTTCAAGACTGTGCTATGATTTTAATATTAGGTTTTACTGTGCCTTTTCTCACCGATGCATATCTATGTAATAATGATTGATTTCTATTTATAAGGTCAGTCAGACATACAAAGTTGGGGTCATGTACTGCAGGTCAGGACAATCCTCGGAAGAAGACATGTATAATAACGGTATGTAGAATATTTTATTTAGAATATACCATTTTCATATAACATAAATAATATCGTTATAGCATAGTCAAAATTGTAGTTGTGTCGTCATATTCAAGTATCACCAAATACATGCACTGCAATTTCAGCCCTATTCTTGTGAGGTTCATCTCTTTGTAGAATTTTGAGTATTTCTCAGAAAAACAAATTTAAGTTTCCATTGCAAGAAACAGCAAAAGATAAACACCAATGCTCTGTAGGATTACTAGGAATCTTTAATTGTTTCTCAATCTTTCCAATAAAATTTGCTATTGGTCTTTAACATACAGATTAGATAAGATTCATAAAGAATTTTGCTATCAAGGTATTTCTATGAGTTTTTTTCTGCTGCCTGTTAGTTGAGATTAGACCTGAAGTTCGAAATGGATAAAAAATAATGGGTAATTTCAGTTTCACGATATTGAAGAACAAAATTTGGAATGTTATCTGGATGCAGTTAAAAACATCCTCATGGGTATAACAAAATGTAAGAACTCAGCTAACACTGCATAGATATTGGATAGGGTCCAAAGCAGCTGTCTATACATTCTTATCAGTGATGTGATGCTATTTACTGCATATGAAAATCTTTATGATTTTAAACGAACATTGCCAAAAAATTTTGCCTTTAACTTCGGAGGGATTTGATGTTTTTGATTAACACATGTGAAAATAGATAACAGTTTTCAAATTGAAATTAGATGCAAAATGTTTGATATAAATTGAAAAAAATGAAATAGTTGGGTTTTAAAGGATTTAACTAAGGCTTTTATAACCTTTTATTTTATTTAGTTGCACTAGAAATTATCAAGTGCATTCAAAGAAAAAGTACCCTTTCCTACACCCCCCCCCCCCCCCTCCTCGAAATAAGTTCTGATACCTAAAGATATTTGGCTTTTTAGTATACTGAACTTGAACTTTCTGAGACATGATTAAGTTCACCCTTTTTGAGCATTGAATGTGTTTTTAAGAAATATGTGACTTGAGGTAGAGTTGAGAAGCTATTATTGATTTAAATGAAGGGAGAAAAGCATCACTCAGAATTGACAAAGTTTTTTCGAAATATGGGTTGCATATTTATGAATAGTCCATCAACAAGAGACAAATGAATACAAATGAAATATTAGATTTTACTTTCTTTTACAGAACATTCTGGTCCAGCCTTAGAGGAATTCTTAAATTGTATCGGCCAGAAAGTACGTCTAAAAGGATTTGATAAATACAGAGCCCAGCTAGACAACAAAAGTGAGAATGAGATTTACTTTTGTGATGAATTACTTTGTAACTTAATTTTGTTCAAATGTGAATAGAAAATAAGTGAAAGTGGAATAATGTGCACAAGTCACCAACTTCCATATTAAGACAGGATGCGATTCAATGCGACTCAATATTGTAAACACATAAGTTCAGAGCTAAGCTTTGAGTGGAAAAGCTGGTATCATTCACAGAATGAGTTATTAGAATCATTGAATCATTACTTTATGTAAAATTTATGAAAAAAGAAATTTCTGGATAAGACTGAATATTGATTGTTTTGATTGTCATTTTCAGCCGATTCTACAGGAACTTTTTCTGTCTATACAACATACAACAACAGTGAAATAATGTTTCATGTGTCAACAATGTTACCATATACACCCAACAATCCACAACAGGTATGGAAGTTGGTCATTGATATATCTTAAGATATACTTGATATCTATATCATTGACATTGTACGTTAGGAGTACTTATTCGCAAGTGTTACCCCACATTCTGACAGTATTTTACATGTTTGCAATTAAATTTAAAGTTTGTAGATCTGTGTTGAAATGTTTTGTTGGGTACTCAACCTTCTTAATTTACATGATGTATAAAATATCATAAACACTTAAAATCTGAAAAATTAAGATAAGGAAAAATGAAATATTTTCGGTTGTTAAGATTTGTTCCATCTGAAAGATAAAAAAATTCACAAAATGATATCGTTTTCAGTTGCTGCGGAAGAGACATATTGGAAATGACATCGTAACCATTGTATTCCAAGAGCCAGGAGCTCTACCTTTTACTCCCCGCACAGTAAGATCACAATTTCAGCACGTCTTCATCATAGTCAAGGCCCATAACCCATGCACCGACAATGTACATTACAGGTGAGTTTATAGCTAATCTTACCAAATATCCGTCTTTTCGATTTGGTCGGCTAATGTTCCGTGATGGTATCTGATGAAAAAGCATTGTGACATCTTCAAATTCCTTTGAAAATGTCATATTTGTAACACTGTCTTCCAAAATTTTACGCTGGTTTCCATAAAATTTGATGACTCACAATAAGTTGACGTCAAATACTGTCAAAAATGAGAAGTAACTCTATTTCAAAGAGACAGAAACTGCGAAATAAGACTGGCATTCTACGATTTCATTCAAATCCATAGTATAACTTTACTTGAGTTTGAATTGTGTAAATAAAAACTATACAATGAGTTTCCAGAGTTTAAATTCTCATTCTTTGTTTTTACAGTATTGCAGTTAGCAGATCACGTGATGTACCGCCCTTTGGACCTCACATACCAGAAAATGCCTTCTTCCCCAAATCTACAGAATTTGCTGATTTCCTCTTAGCCAAAAGTAAATTTATATCTCTTTGATGAAATCAACACTGCATCTTTTGATTTTGAAAATTGATGATTACTTCAGTTGCACTACTTAGGCAATTATTATCAATACTATAAAAATGGCAAAGAAATATTATGTTATACCCTCATTTGAAAAGGTCATTATCTGTTCCATGTTATTAGAGACAATATTGACTTATTTCAGAAATTATTAAAAAAGATATTTGCTTTTTATTATCCTTGTCATATAAAGAAACTAAAAATAATTCAGGCTAAAGACTCATGTAGATAACATCTGAAAGTAACGCTAAAGAGATTTGTGGGATAAAAGTACTCATAAATGTAGGTAAGGTCTCATCTAGAACTCCTTTGTTTACCATCTTTTTACAGTAATAAATGCTGAGAATGCTGCACATCGTTGTGAGAAGTTCAGAGCTATGGCAACCAGGACGAGGACAGAATACCTTAAAGATCTGGCAACCAATCACGTGACTACCACTAACCTGGACTCGGGATCTAAACTTAGTAAGTTAACTTATACTTTAAGGTTTAATCAAGGCATATACATGAAAGTGTTATGTATTATATTTAAATTACAGTACATGAAAATCATTGAAAGTCAGTTATTTTATGGTCACAGTTACTCATCTTTGTAGTACAATAGCTTTATACATTCTCTAGTGGCTATGATATACTTGTGTAACATCAAAAATGTGATTACAGGTAAATTTTCTCTGGGAAGTGGACGTAAGAAGGACAAAATCAAGCAGAAGGTGACTCCCGACCAGTTTGCTACTGGCGCCATCTCTTGGCAGATTCAGGTCTGTACTTTTTGTATTCTTGCCGAAATTAATTTTGTTTTATTGGAATTTTTGTATATTATTTGGTTTGGGAAGATATTATTTTGGTATTGTTATTGCAATAGGTATGATTTTGTGATTTTATACATGTATTTACCGGTGTACATGAGACAGCCTTTATCATAAGCATGCTCTTGAGTGAATTTTGGCAAAAATGGTGAAGCAATGTATGAATATGCATTTCACGTATATTTATGTACAAGTTTACCTGTAATTTTTTTTTTATAATATCGGTAACGTTATGACTGATTTATTTATCAGGTGGATGATTACGGCACTTTAGCCAAGGTATTTATAGAAACAAGGCGGTTATGGAGGAACACTTGTATTCATTTTTGTTCGTTAAGCATAACACAACTTGCATAACAAAATACAATATGATAAGCAACGGTCTAGAATTCCTTTGTATTGCACTACATCTTTGTCCAAAATTTTTTGTCTTGATCTAAATTGATAATTCCATTAATATAACATCTTATAGCATGGTATACTTGACTGACATTACCGAATTTGTATTATACAACAGTACTATGAATTATACAATATAGCATGCTTATTTTTAAAATTTGAAAATGTTGTTTGTATGGAAGTTTATAGTTTGGGAGACAAATTAATAATTTTGAAAAAAAAATCTAACTTCAGTTTTAAACCAGAAATAGAGTCATGAAAGAAAGGAATTAATATTAAAAAATGACTAATTTGTTTTGATTGCATGTAGACTAGTTTTAAAATTAAGTTAACAATTTAGATTTTCATTTTGTTTGGACAAAACTAAGAATTTTGAAAGTCCTACTTTTTGTTATGCATTGTGTTGGACAGATTTGCTGTGACTTGTTCATTTAGCTTTGAGGATGTGAGGTGTAACAAAAAAAAATCTATGTGGTTTCAGAATTGTCATTTCTAACGTTTCATTTGTTTTTACACTCACCTTTTCTGAATTTCATCATTTCTCAAATTGTTATACAATGTACCATCTTCCATACATGTACTTTCATTTCCTTCACAAATTTTTTGTCTTTGAGTCACTAAGTCCTTCATATCACATATCCCTATATAGCCATTTTCTTCGTCTTTTGGGAAAATAAAAAAAAAATCTTTCTTTTCTTGTACTCTCTCCTTTATATCAGATTCTCGTAACACTCATTACTCAATAAAGGATTCTTTGATGTCAGTCGTATCATTAATTTCATTTGGGTCAAAAATTGGCTACTTTACCGTTTTGATATATGAAAATTGCCTATTTCATGCTCATTTCAATATGAAATACAAATTCTTCCCATTGAAATTCACATACATATATTTGTAATTACAGGTAGATGATTTCAGCACTGCATCCCAGGTTGACGGAATTCTGGCGATATCGTCTGAGGTACTGGTCATCCTAGAGGAGATGACCAGGGATGTAATATTCACCGTCCACTGTGGAGCGATCATTGGGTGGACATCCCAAGCCAGCAGGTAAAATAAAAGCAAAACGTAGCAAGATATCTGGTTTTCTTTTTTCTCTACTATTCTTTGCTCACATATTTGAGTTAGGAATACAAAAGCATGTATATACTAAATCTATCTTTGATGAAATACATAAAAAAATTCTCCAAATATGTTCGTTGTTTGATTTTGATCATACAAGACTATAACAGAATTTTCAGTATGTTGGATGCCATGATGCATAATTTCATTCTTTTTCATTTGCTATCTCTCTTGTTCTTAATTCTACGGCCTTTCAAACAATATCTGTTTACAGTTTCACTTCAGTTTTATATCGGGAAGATACATTGTGAGTCATTGAATTTTTTTTCGATTGGAAAGAAAAATGAATTAATTATAAACAGATGTACAATTAACTCAGTAAGGGCCCATTTCTCATAACAGGAAAAAACCAACAAGCTGGTACGTGTACTAATGTAGGAATATAGGAGCTACTTCTGTAGAAATCCAGATTTTGCATTATGCCTTAAAAGCAATCACTTAACTTCTCTTACATTACCCCTCAACAAGCTTCTTGCTTTTGGCTTGAAATAAAAGATAATTTCAACAATTTACAGATATTTGAATAAATATATATATGGAGTACAATTTATGTATTTATTTTGATTGCTATAGCTTTACACAAGGTTGCAGTGTCTAAAAACAGAAATGATGTAACTATTTATGATAAGATACATGTATGTTTTTCTTTACTGTTTATATTAGCCAAGAATATGGAATTGGTAATGCACTAAATTACTAAACATAGCCTTGCATGAAAAGTTGAAATTTTGAATGGTAGCCATTTCTGCAATCCATGTCAGTATTAACATAGACATTGTTATACTGTTGTTTTATGTTGCCTGCAATGCAAGGGCGACATGTAGGGATCACTTTGTCCAAGTCTGTCTGTATATCTATCTGTATGCCTGTTTGCCTGTCTGATAGTCACACTTTCTTTTTATCAGATCTGCATTAAACTTCGATTAAAGTTGTAGGGATGGTCTAGCATGGTGAAATTCAGCACCCAGTAATGTTCAAGGTCACCTTCAATGCTCAGGTCACATTTGTAGCTCATACAGGCGACATATTACTAACAGTCTAGATTTTTTTTCCGTTGAAATTTACATATTTGAGTTTCATCATGAATTAATTCAGCTTTTAAATGAGAAAGTGTGAAAGTCAAAATTAGCATATCTAGAAGAAGCAAACAGAACCAGAAGTAAATGCTTCATTATAGAATTAGTGGAAAACATCCTTAGGTTATCAAATGAGATGTTAGATTTTGGGTCTCAACAATTCTGCTCCACATCAACCCCACCATTTTCTTGAAGTGTTACTCGATATTTTTTAAGTGTATTACCGGTAATTACTTCTTTCAAGCTATGTTGCCTGACAGAATCTTTGTTTTGACCCTATATATATATTATTTTGTTATTTCGGAAACTTGTCATTTCATCCAAAAATATCATCGAAATTAAAGAAGGTTAACATCTTAGCACCATTCCTCCAATGCTATTTTGAACATATATTTTTTCTGGATATGCTACTGAATTGACCCTACCCAGGAAATTTGGAGCCAAGCACTCTCTGTAAAGTAAACAAACAAATTTAAATTTGAAAACAAAAAACTAAAAAAAATAAAAACCGAGGGCATCACTGAAATTAATTTTGACAGCTAATGAAAATCACTTTGGCTGGAAGCATCACTGATGAGGATTTTTAAATTTCCCAAGCACATGTCTGGTGCATAATAAGTTGGTTCTAAATTTTCTTCAAGAAGATCTATAGTTGGAACACTTTTGAATTATTCTTATAGACGTCTTTCCTTTAAAGAGTCTATCGTATTGTGCAACTGCTTTTATCTACAACTGCTTTTCACATACTACCGCCTTACAATCTGAACATACATGTACACGTGTGAAATAAAAAATTACGCATCCTATCCTTTTCATCTCTGACATATATTTTAGATTCTAGTAAAATTATATGTATTGATTGTAGGATTGTTAAGTATATTGGTTTGACCTAATTGTACTTGTGTCTCGCTAAGGTATGATAGTTAATTAGATATTAAAGGTATACATTTGTTTGTACCATCTTTTAGTCTAAGTGAAAATATTATGTTTGTTAAATTAGGAAGTAAGCTCTTTAGTTTGTAATAAAGAGTCTGTTTGTATCTTTAGCATTAGGATATACTTCAATCAAGGGGAGAGCATCCTTGTACGACCTCAGAGTGGAGAAATGGAGGAAACAGATGAAATATGTACAAGACTTAAAGGGGTGACACCTGGTTGTGAGGTAGGTAGAGGATACTTTATATTTACATTACTAGTAGATTCCCAATGTTAAACGCCATTTAGGTAACTAGAATTATATTCCAATAACTTGGGTCGCCATTGTGACGTCACATTCAAGTTTTGCATGTAGGGAGAATTTACCAGCGTTAGAATACATTTGACGCTGTTACAGGCAAAATGTGGGATGTGCATGCAAATAAAAGTGACCGATAATTAAAATAAATGTAAATATAAGTAATGACTGTTCTACTTTTGGCTTCGTGATTCACGGAATTTGCACATGACCTACCAGAATTATACACCCATGATCACCAAAAGTAAGACAGTCATTTCTTAAATGAAGCATTTAACACATGCATAAAATCAGTGTATTAAGACATTACATGTTACAGTACTTGTATGATTTTCTATCTGTCTGTCTTTCTGTCTGTCAAATGAGTTAAAGAAGATCCTGATGGTAATCTCAACAGCACTCACAATAGAGCACCAATTTGAGCATTGACGGACCCCTAGCAAGCTAGAGGTGGGACCAGGTGCCCGGGAGGAGTAAGCATCCCCTGTTGGCTAGCCGCTAGTTAATAAGAAACGGTCAAGTGTCATTTGTAGTCTCATGGTCAGAGGAACAATTGAACTATGAAAATTTTTGACATAGCCTGTTTATATGTGATACATGTACATGAAAAAAGTACTATTTTGAACAGCAAATGAAATAAATATGTATGTAAACCGTATAGATAAAACTGTAAGTCCCTTATGGCGAGCTGGTGGAGGACTAATAAGGGATTACTTAATACTTTTAACACATTCGTATTTCAGACAACGGATCTAACGTTGAAGAGAAATGGAATGGGACAGTTAGGTTTCCATGTGCAATCTGAAGGTGTTGTAACAGATGTTGAAAAGTTTGGATTTGCTTGGGATGCAGACCTGAAGAAAGGCAGCCGATTGGTGGAAATTTGTAAAGTCGCTACGGCAACATTAACGCATGAACAAATTGTGGACTTGTTACGGACATCTGCAACTGTTAAAGTCACAGTTATACCACCTTTAGAAGATGGAACCCCACGGTAAGTGTTTAGTATATTTTCTCTCGGGACCAAGTACTAACAATTTTACCAGAATTATAAGATACAAAAAAGTAATTTCTTATCATTACTAAACAGATCATAATTTAACTTAAAATTTCTCAACCTAATTGGAGTAGGTAAAGGAAAATAACTGGAATTTAACATTATTTCCTACATTTCTCTGTAGTTTATACACTGTATTTAGATTTTTAAAACTAGACAAAGTATGTCAAACAGACAAAATCTATCAAAATCACGTTGCTATCGGCCACTTGGTTTGTACCCAACACCCTATCAGCTGTGCACCCTATCATTGCGTAATATTTATTCACCCTTTGATTCTCATTACATTGACCCCCATCTATCTGTATTGCTGTGCACACGCTGCAGAGAAAAATATCAAATCATGCACACCCTGTATTTGTTATAGTAAACAAAAGAATTTATGCAAAGAAAAAAACTATCAAACATTCCCGTGAAAATTTTGTTGTGTGACTCTTTGAATAAATGTGCAGTTAAACATACCAAGTACTCTTGTAATCCTATATTCATCCATATTCATTATTCAAGATATTTACATGTTTCAAGGTTATCATCTAGGAACAAATCTTTCTAATTTGTATTTCAAGAAAGCTGATTTTACAAAATTATTTAAAATAAAAATACTTAAAGAAAAAAAAAATTAAAAATGTTATTAGAACTTATTTGATTTGATGATGACCTTGAAACTTTGACCTTATTATTCGGAGATGCATCCTGTGTATTGCTTTTGGCAGGGGTGTTGCTACATTAAACACTAATTGTCACTCCACGTCCCTCACCACTCTGAAAGCAGCGTGTAAAGCCACCGAAAATATTCAACAAAGACAGAAAGAGGTGCAGTTCACAAAGAGGTCATGGGACGGTGACATGCACTCAAATCACAGAGATCTGTGTAAAACATCTTCGGACTCTTCTGAATACTTGGAAAAACATAAAAAAGACATTGATTCTATCACTAAAAGCTCGTCCGAGTATCTCAGTGTACAACAACAGATAGAGGAACTTTCCAAGCTTCTAGGCTCTGACGAGTTCCTGTCAAAGAATGTAAAAGAGGTGTCAAAAAGCAATCAAGAGGTACATGTATCCCATCATCCTAGAGACCTATCCCATCATGCAAGGGAGGTATCCCATCATACACGAGAGGTGTCTCATCTGTCCAGCAGCTCCACAGAGCTGTCCTACCAGCTCAGGGAATCAAGTCTGTCCATATCTACGACGAGCCAGGAGATGTCTCACTCAGCCATTAATCTCCACCGTAGGGACTCAAGAAAATCCTCAAGTTCTAGCGAAATCACTGCCAGCCCAACGATACGTGACGCACCGAAGAATTTTGATATCCCCCAGCAGCGTGGCTCACTAACATTGCCACTACAGAAAAAACCTGCCACACCAACTAGGTATCATCTTCATTCATAAGCTTGTAGCCTGCACGTTATACATATAAGCTTATAGCCAGCTTGTCATGATTGGTTTATGGGAACATATAGACCTTTTACTCACAATTAGTTCAGCATGCATTGTTTGGTTTTGTTGGTTCATTTCATTAGTTCTCCTCTGTTGGCTCTCCTTTTCATTTCTCAAACCATAAAGAAAACATTCACTTATGTTCTTAATTTTCAGTATATCATTAAAGTTTCAATTTGTTCATTAAACTGATTTTGTTACATCATGAAAGCTACAAATTCATGCTTGTAAGTTATAGCCACCTTTGTTTAGAATGTATACATTATGCTTTTGCTTATGTCTGCAGTACACTTGTTCTCTTTCTGATGAAGATTATACATTTTTCAGTATATCGATTTCATTTAACGTTAATAAAATCTGAATGTATTTAGGTATATTATAATTGCCCATTAGTTTTACCTGTGTTTTGTTTCTAATATGGCACAGCATTCAATTAGTAGAATTTAATACAACCTCATTTACAATTTTGTGTTTTACACCAATTAGTAACTACCATAGAATTCCACCTACAGTAATAAAGTACACCTGTTGACTTGATATCATTAATTCCCCTGTTTAGGAATTGTGCCTCAAATATAGACTCTGTAGATTTCTAATAAATTACATCTTATAGGATGTTTAAAAGTATGATTGTCATGTGCATTTCCTAATTAATAAAGAAATACATGCTTTGGATAGGCAAAGTTTCAATTTTATCATCTACATGTATGTACATCTGCCTCGATTATACAATAAGAAAAATATTCTATGTGCAGTTATGCACTTCTTATTATTTAGCTTGCTCATGAAAATGAATTTGATTTCAGAGATGAATCTAAAAAAAGTGAGTCGTACTCATCTTTCTAAATAAATGACCTGTTTTTTTTCAGAGGTGAATCACGTAATTCTCCAAGTCATAATTTCCTGCCTCAGAATCGTCCCCTGGCAACATCGAGCTTACAGCGTAACTCCTCCCTTCACCACGCCTATACAGACTCCGCCCTCTCTAGTAGGACCACCAGCTCGTACGATGAGGGGTATAACTCCCGACACACCACCTCAGATAATATTTTCCCCGGTGAGGATGTACGTCATGAGAGGACGGGGTCCAGGGACAGCTCTGACTATATCTACATAAGTGCAGGTTTGTCAATTTACTTACAGATTTTCAGTATTGTCCCCAACTTTCATGAAAGTGATGGGAAATTAAAACATGTCTGTTGATCTATCTGTCCATCTGTTTGTCAGAAAATCTATAACCTTGGATATAACTTTTGGATGGTTAGTGATGGTGTCTTCATATTTCAAATGCATATTCATTTCAACTAGACCTATCATTTTGTACCTAAATTTTTGTTCTTGTGACCTTGAATTTGGAGTTCGACCTACTTAGGAAAACTTTGACCTTAGGTATAGCTTTTGATTGGAAAGTAATAGAGCTTTCATATTTTACATATGTAATTCCTTGTGACAAGACCTTGCCATTGGTACCAAACTGTTTGACCTTGTGACCTTGACTTTTGTATCATCTCAAAAGTTTGCCTAATTTTCTACAAACTTGCAGAGAATAAAATTTTCTTTGAAATTCTCAATCCAAGCTTTTACTTCTTCCCAATGTTATGTTTGAGCTGAAAGAATAATGTTAAAGTGAATGACTTTGGCAGATATGTAAAAAGTAACGTAATGTATTGGCAACAGTATGATATATTTGTTTGCTCTCAGTTTTACTGTTTTTTGGCCTCTGTGAGGTGGTTTTGATCAATCAGCCAGGATCCCTATTGTTTTGTCGTTATTTTGAGACATAGGTACCTCCACAGGGAACTAAATGTGTTTTTAATTATTTTTCGTCGTAGAATCATTACATAGCAGAAACATGAAATTATTTTCCCTCGGTACTGATAAAAATTAAAACATTATGCCACAGCTTGCCAAACTGACTTCAAGTTTTTTATCAATTATAGATTACATCACCAAGATTTGGTTATAAGTGTGCTAGGCTTGCTCCGTTACAGAGATTCTAATGCTGATTGTAATGATAAAAACACTTCTTAAGTAGTTTCACACCCTGTGTATTTTGAGATGTATACATGTGCTTGATCAAGTGCCGATATATTTCTTTAAATACCTACCTCCTATCATAAGATCTGAGCCATTGTTTTGCCTTCCTTAACATCGTCAATGACACTGAAACAAAGGGATTTTTAAACGTGCTGTAACAGTGTACAGATGTGTATATGTTAACATGTAGTAGCTTTTGTGTGATATACTATATACCAGGTGGAATGGGTAAGGAATTTTTCTGTAAGATAAGATACTGAGATTTTTGACAATTATAAGTTTTCAGTGAGGATTTTTAGATAGAATTGCTTGTTGACAGCCTATTTTTAGAATGACTTTTCATTGGTTAGAATTTTTTAAGGTATTGATGATTCAAAGACAATTTTTTAAACAATTTAAAAACCTTTTGTCAGATTTTGTTGAACTCTGTGAACTGCTTTACCACTAGATTTGTGCCAAAATTTGCCATTTCCTAATGTTACATGACCTCAGTGTCTCCAAAATGTTTATAGGCCATCCAGCAAATTATGCTGACCTAGATATTACATAACCAATGAAAGCCTGAAAGGCGTATAACATTTATCATTATCTGACTTGATACTTATGAATCAGATCATGACATGAATAAGAGAGACATTTTGACCTGTTGAATTTTCAAACATTTTAGTTTTGCTTTAGCCTAGTTTAGGATTTCCTTAACCAAGAATGGAATTCTTAATGAGAATGAATTTTTTTTAAGAGATCATTACATGCAATTGGAATATAATAGTAAATCTATTTGCATTATTTCATTGGATTTCATTTTCCCTATTGGGCCTCTCACAAATATCATTCCCCATATTGGGCCCCTCTCATATAAACATGCATATTTTGTACTCCAGCATAAGCATCAGCGTAGCCCCCCTGCAAAGTAATAACAATATAGAGGTTATTAGATTAGTGAAGATAATGATATTTTAACAGCTGATTATTTTTGCATGAGGAATGGATTACCCCTTCTGACCTGCTTTTATACTCTGTATGTTATAGGTACCAGGCAGCCTTGGAATCCTAGACACCCTCAAAATCAGGTAAACTTTCTCTTCATTGACATCATACTTGTAAAATCTATCACAAACTTTCCGTCGTTTATTATATGCACTATGGGGTTCTTAAGCCTTTTATCACAATTTGATTGCCTATGTTAAGATAAATACACTGCTCTGTTGCCAAAACTGCTCTGTGCATAGTGAAAGTATTTGAAACTTGGTAATTTGTAGTGAATTTCTTACTTAAGGATGTGCACTGTCAAGGATTTGGGAATGTATGAAATACCATTGTGATTACATGTGAACATGTATACCTTTGAAGATTTGTTTAAGGGCTATATTTTTTAAAGAGGAAATATAAGTATTACTTGTGTCTGCATGAAGGTATTCGAGTTTCATTGCAATGCTTCAAACCTTGAGAAAGATTAAAATTGTTCTTTTACTTTGAAAGACATGTTTCCCTAACTGCAAAAATCACCATGCTGTTTCTTTGTAAAGTTGCCACTGTATGTTCATTAATCATGTTAATATGAATTATGTAAGATATAATGCTTGAAGACAATTGAACAAAATAGTTGGGTTTTGAACATCAGGGGTCAATAACTTACGTCAACCTCCATCGGAATCTTTACCATGGAAACTCTTGAGACATACTGTGGACTATTAATACATTAACATACTGTAAACATGGAAATTTTTACGTGTTGGTAATTTTCACATATTTCACAAATCAACGGACTCGAAAATTTCCCCCATTCAATTAAAATAATCCTGCTGCATTCTTACAATGGTAGAAATGTTTTTATCATGAATATTTATCCCAAGCGCTATAGTCGCGAAATTTCCCCCCTGCAAAAACAACGTTTACAGTAGATAAGATTTTCAAATTATCTTTATTTTTACAATGGATACTAGTACTTTGAGTGACAGCTTGTAGTAATGGAAGAACATAATTATATTCTAAAGATGATTGAACAAGATTTTCTACTTTTCAGTCTTCATCCAAGTGGTTTGACTCAAACTCAAGTGGGGACTCTACCGTCTATGGCAACCACCTCCATACTTCTTCTGACACGTCCCAAAGTATGACATCACTACAGGCACCACCTAGTGGATATAGGAAGCAACTCGCTCCAGGGGCAGACTACTCATCAAATGTTCAACATGGAAATATTTCATTGGAATTACTTAAACAATCACAAAATACCAAATATTTACTTAATCATGGACAGGATCCCAATCGCAATGTGAATTCTAGTGCCAATCTAAGTGACACTTCTTTTTCTAGTGGGTCTTCCCAGAATTCAGCACCACAAATGGCTGGATATAGAACAAGTCGAGGTAAGGTGTTACATATATTACTAGAAAATATACTATCTTAGATATAATGATGGAGCATCATCACGTTTATCAGATCTATTACCGTATAACCAGAAATTTTCGCGAGTATCAAATTTCGCGATTGTATGGCAAAATAGGATGTCTTTATTTTCGCGGGTACAATTTTTCACGATCTCTAAATTACAAACAAATATGTTCATATGATGTTACTGTATTGTACCTTTCATTATTTAAGTTTCCATTAGTTCTATCATAGGAATACACTCAATTCACTCCTCATTGCGTTTAATCAGAAAAAGTGAAGAATGACACATGTACAATATGAACAAATATTAAGGATATAACAATTCATGATATACCTTATCAAACACAATTTTTCGCGAGAATAAATTTTCGCAATTCAAAATCACTCGCGAATATAGCGAAAATTAGTATCTCGCGAAAATTTCTGGTTATACCGTATACATGTTCATATCTACAAACAAACAAATTATTTATACCTCAACACAGTTTGGTATCTTCCTGTTTGTCTGTCCCTGTCTGTTTCTCTGTTGGGTTTGGAAATTCTGAAACCAAAGTTCTCTTTTAATATAATGGATAAAGCAGATGTCTCATACATGTACATGTATATTATAAGGGATTAAGAATTTCATAGTTGAATATCATACACTGATTCCCCATTTATAAACTTTTCCTTTTTACATTGCAGATGATGTGGCCAGAAAGAGGGCAGACCTTTCCTCCACTAACAGTAAGGGGAGGCCAGGGGTGGGGCCCAGTGGACACACCCACAGAAAACCTCATCTTGAAGTCTCTCCACTCAGTAGTGAAAATAGCAGTCCAAGGTCTTCACATAAGTAAGTCCTTATTTTAAACAATATAGTACACTGATTGATTTTACCAAAAGAGTTTGAACAAGATGAACTTCTACAAATTCAATTTACAATTTACCAGTATATGCACAAAGAAGAGGTTTCTGCATCAATCTTGCTCTATCATAAAATAAGTTCTGGTTTCATCATTCTCTATCAGATAATGTGTTCTGATCTTAGTAATTCATCACTAGGTATTTATCAATATGTCTAGACTTAAATGTAATCTTAATCCTTGCATTGGATATTTATAGAATTACAGATATTTATAGGTTGCATCTGTTACCAAACTTTTGTCACATTGGATAAATCTTCTTAATGGGAAAATAACAGTAGATTTGCTTTGTATGCAGGTTCAGTTTTTGCTACGTTTGCTCAATTTCCTATTGTAGTTGAGCTAAAAACGTTGTATTTAGTACATAATGTCTATAGGCAGCTTCCTTTTGGTGAGAGCTTTCACATCATAACAAATATAAGAATACTATCTTCAATATCATGAATAAGTCATTTGAAGAATAATATTTTACCTTCTATCCAAATACCATCTTCTCTAGACAAGTGTACGTAATACCTTACTCCCCCTTGTGGGATGTCATACATAAAACTGTGTCTCCAGTAATTGTCCTAGTGGAGATTTATCAGGCCACAAATTCGTATAAATTACTAGCAATTTAAGTACTTGTTAATGTGTTTGAATGATTTTATTCCCAAAATTGCTTCTATATGAAAGTATAATATAAAACGGACTCTGATCTTGTCGTATATACTCTCCACTACGACACTCACTGGAGACGCAGTTTTATGTATTACATCCGACAAGGGAGAGTAAGGAATTAAGTACACTTGTCGTGAGAAGATGTCCAAATACAACCAAATACAAGAACAAAGTAACAGTATATATATGCACAACCAATGTAATTCCCTGAGATGAAACTTTTGAAAGGAACATGTTTGCACTTCGAATGAAAACGCTCGATGTCACAATGCATAAGATCCAAAGAAGCATGCTACGACGGCTGTTCTAACCTGCAAACTGATCCCAGGATGACCTGAATTTTAACGTCACCTTTTTATCTAGAAAACACAATTTCGGAAAACAAGAATGAAATGGGCAACTGTAGTGCATACATGTAGAATAAATGTCATAATTTGTGCTTTGTTATGGGTATGCAACACACAGCAAACACATTTATCGCATGACATTACATGTACAATAAATGCACTTGCTGTATGTTTTATAACAAAGCACAAATTAAGACACTTACTCTCTATATGGAAGTACTCTACTCCCCAATTTTGTCTGTTTGATATGCAAACTTACTTCCCATTTTGGACTGTATCTGATGTAAATGCATTTTGAACTGGAGAATTTCTAAAGAAACATTGTATTTGAAGCATGTTTTACCTGAATTTTATGCTGATTTCCATAGAATTTGATGACATCACACTACATTTACAGCAGATACTGCTCCAAAAGGGATGTAACTCTGTATATTGAAAAGACGAAACACGACCATAAATACAGGTACTAGTGGATTCACCTTTAACCTTTTAATTTTGACAGAAATCTCTCAGGAATGTCATCAGAGGAATCTCTAAACTCTCGTTTACGTCCCGGTGTGACGGGTCGCCCCACCAAGGCCCAGTCTAACGATCAACTACAGGAGGAACTCAAACATCTCATCAACCTAGAAATCAACAACAGTGACCTTAGGGGACTACTGGTATGTGGATTTTTAGTGTTAAAAAGTTATACATGTAGTATGTACATCATCAAATACCACTAGTAATTCTCTGCCTGTGTTGTACAAGGTGCCAAGGGTTTACTCACTTAGAAACTTTGGATTCCATAATGCAGCAGATATTCAGCTACTCACAGCAAACATTACGATGGAACTTTTCTTCACACTTTTAAAACTCAGGCTAATACATTTACAAGTATCTATTCCTTTGGTAACTGTAACTTTACACAAAACTCTAAACAATATTTCCATGAGGAGTTTGTCTGCAACATTTTAACACAGTGTAATGCATTTTGATGTAATACCTTACATTTTCAACCCAAGGCTAAAATATTATGCAACATGAAACTAAATATTGTTTCATAAACATTTATGTTTCAGTCTCTTTGGAAAGATTGTCATAAAGTGTAATTTTATCTAACCATTGATTTTTCCAGTCCCAGGCCCCTGACCGATCCTCTATCCGCCTCACTCGTACAATGTCAGATGAGAGTCTACATGGTTTTAAAGGAGCCACTGTTAATCCCTCAAGAGGAGATAACTCCTCTGATGTCCTATTCACAGTAGCACCACCTGTGCCTGCACTGCCAAAGGAAGTCCTTAAAGATCAAAGGTTGGTAACTCTTGCAATTTCAAAGGCGTTTTGAATTGATATTGATTTAGTCTTGATATTTTGATTTCTTTAATCATATGATAGTTTTTAAAACTTAGCCATATTCAATAATTCAAGCCTAGTATTTTGTATATTGTACATGTATATGTACGCACAACTGAATTTTTGTGGGAATAGTGTGAAATGGGCAAATTGACACATTGGTGTAACTTTAGAAATTGAATGATATGAAGTATTTTTAAAAGCGCATTCTTAACATTAAAATATGAATCCCACTATAATAAGTACTTGTACAGTACTGTATGTGTAATTCATATTTTAGCATAGATAGAGCTTATTTAAGACTATGCTAAATCATATAAACCTAATAGATTGTAAAGGAAAGGAAGACAAGTGTGCTAATTCATGATTTCACTGATGTATACATGTATGTAAAATTGTCCATTTTCTCAGCTTTAAAAATTTAAAATAATAAGTAATTCATCATATAAAGCATATTTATAATTCAATCATGTTTTTCTTTACAGATTATCCCCTCGTGCTATGTATGACGATGCCCTCTCAGCTAAAGCTCGTCAGATACTTAGTCGTCACAGTCCCAATGCTCCCAATAATAACGTCCCTCTACCGGAATCTACAGCCGGACTCGACTGGTCAAACCTCGTCAATGTAGCAACCAAAGCAATAGAAAGTAAGTATTGTTTGTGTTTGTCTTGATGATAGGATACAAGGGATGGAAATGGGGAATTCTGCTCAAGTTTTTTAAAAAGCCATGTTGAATAAAAAGTTTGTGATTAAAGTTGTTCCCCCTGGAACAAAGTTACTGGATTCACCATGGTTGTCCGTCTGTAGCCAGAAGCTTGTTATCACAACTCCTCCCAAACCATTGAATGTATTTCAATGAAGCTTAAGATCATAATATGTATGTATGTAGATTTGCACGATTTGCACGAAGAAAGGAGATTGCTGCCCAAAAAGTTTAATATGAGCTATGACCCTTGTACTTCGATTTTTTGTGCATTTTTAATGTCAAACCTTGTCATCACAATCCCAGACCAATCGATGGATTTCAATAAACCTTATTCAGAGAAAGATCATATTATTATAGCATGATATGTAGATGTGTATGATGAAAGTGGGTTGCTGCTGGAAAAGGGGGGGGGGGGGCTTTAATTCGTCTTTTCAGGGCAGTTTTCATTATAACTCCTGCTAAAGAAAGTTTTAATCTCTCTAGTTTTATTAAGGCCTCAAGAATATACAGTTGTATCAAGTCACTAGAAATGTTTACCCTTTCTTTTGATAAAAGTTTTTGGATTGTTTGTTATTTGATATTTAAACATTTGTATTTCTATGTGTATATACCTTGTGGCAAGAGCTTTCGTTTGGTACAAAGATTTGACTTTTGATGTTGCTTGAAATTTGACTTGCAATACACGAAAAGGATAAGTGCCAATAAGGGTGTAATCACTGTAATGTTTCACACTCACCTTATTCAATCTGTTGCCTAAGTATAAAACAACTTCTATGATTTAGAAAGATTGCCAGAATTTTGCCTATGCAGAGAAACTACATTTAATTTTGCATACTACAGTACTTTTCACTTAGTTTCAAGGAAACTGTTGTTGGTTGTTGCATAGTAGTCGTTGTTGTTATTGTTGTTGTTGTACATGTAGTAGTAATCGTGGTTGTTTTTATCACTTTAACATGTACAGGGGACCTACCTTTTCTCATCATTATCTATGATATGCCCAAGTGACTTTGAGGGTTCTAGTTATTGCTACTGTTAGGGAACATTATTGATTCTTACAAATTTCTAACTTTAGACATGGAAATGTTCATTATAATTTCAAAAATGTTTTAAATGGTATTTTAATGAGACTCGGTTAAGTGACTAATTTACATGTGATAAAATTAGAAAAAGGTTTCACATATCATAAATATCTAATATGAAATATTCAGTTTGACAGGCCTTATTAATCTAATAGAAATGCAATATTCATGATGTTATATAAAAGTAGGAAAAGGCCTTGCAGCTATTTATGAATCATTGATAGAAAAGATATAGGCTGTCATCAGGGACAAAAATCAATATAGACTGAATCATTGATTTTAGATTCTGGTAATAAATCTGTCTTACTTCTGCGTGTTCAGGGTGACTTTTTTGTATCTCGAGCAATGGGAGATTCTACTATGACAGGGGGTGATTTTATTAGGAATTAAAAAACATTCAATATAGAATTCAACTGGTTTTACCATCCTGGTCTTACCCTTTGTGTTAATGGACTCTTCCGAGTGTCACCTTGTTGCATCACCAGATGAGACATCATTTACCTGATACAAGGTGACTTGGTTGTCATGTCTACACTCAGCAGCTCTATTGATTAAAACCAATTTGTGACAATATTTACAACTGTGTCAGTTTTCTTTCGGTAAAGGAGCGCATTGCCTATTGGATTATGTTTATGACAAATTAGAACAAAGACATGGCAAGACAAGGGTGTTTTTACTGTGCTTGTGGTGAGAACAGTTAAGTTTTACCTGTATTTATTTATAAATTTACAAAAAAAATGATCAAAATGATGTGGAAAGTTAAGTTAGTATGAGGAAAGTGGTTTTGGCAATAGAGGGATTTTCTCTTTGTATATTGATATGTCATGTTTGCTAAAGGGATACAGGTGCAATACATGATGTTGCATAACTGCATTGTTTACCTATGATTTCCGTGATGAGAAAAAAATGTTGCCAAAAATATAAGTTATAATCTCAAATAATAATGACCTGTTTTCACATGTATTGGAAGTCTAGCTTTCCCAAAACTTAACTAAAGCTTTCTTTATTTTCTACAGGTACAGATAGTTCCCCAACCAAGTCCCAAACCTCAAGTACCTCTGTCAGTAGTGTAACCAGAGATGTGAAGAAGACCCCAACCCCTCAGCAGCCTGTGACCTCCAAAGATCAGAAGACCTCCCTACAGACAGCCACTAACTACAGTAGTGCTGCTCCTGTATGGAGGTCAGTGGCAGCCAATCCCCAGCAGCGAATCCAGGAGCTAGAAACCAAAGTAGAGCAGCTTGAACGTGAACTTGATCAGGTATTGTTGATTTGTATAATTTCATGCTCATATGAAATCTTTTTTTATGTGAATTGACATTAGTTACAATGTTCATGTACATGTATGTAGAATTAGCGTTGAACATCGTGAGCTTAATAAGAAAAATTATCTTGAGAACTCAATTATAAATTTAAATTTTGCCGTTTTGTGAGCTCATTGCATGCAATTGCATGTATGAATATAAAACTTGAATTAAATATTACAAAGGATATCAATCTTTGTCAACAGATTTGAATGTAAAGTTGAAGAAATCCTGATCCCATTTCTTACCAGATGCTTTAAAGTTTTTATGATTATCATTTCTAAATTGAGCATTGTGCTCAGGAAGTTAACAATTATTGGGAAAAAATAATGCCATAGGTTTCTTGTATATTTTTCTTAACACTTCACAAAAGAATTCTTTTCATCAAGTCGTAGCATGCTTTCTTGTAAATTACAAAAGAAGTTGAATATTCTGGTACACTATCACACTACACTTTGCTTTCAGGAGCAGAAAGAAAATGCATCGTTAGAGGCAGAAGTCCAAGAACTACGAGCCGAAAATGTTCGCCTACAAGAGGAATCCCAAACAGCGGCAGCACAGTTACGCAAATTTACCGAGTGGTTTTTTCAGACAATAGACAGACAGTGATCTATTTGTGGACGATACTTGGTATCGGCATATCAAGAGTCCTGATCAAGGAGATTAACCTATCCTGCCACAAATCTTGCAATGTCAGAATCAGTATTGAGAAACATGACATTTTATCATATTCTTAGCTGATTTCACACTGATTAGCTTAAAATAACATATATCATTTATCAAACTGCAACGAGACATTTTACCCCAAATTTGTGTCTGTTTTCACTTCACGATCACAGGGTTAAATATGGGCAGGGATCATGGTGCAAGGTATCCAGGACTTGTAAAACCTTTGAAATACTCAAGTTTGAAAAATATATGTAGCTTGTCTTCAGCATTATTACATGTTAAAACATTGATGCATCATAGAATCATTCCTTTCTTCATTTCTTTTTGATGATGCATTTCAGCATTTTGCATCTATATTCATTTATTCAAAAGAGACATTTTGATATGAAACAATTTTCAACGTTATGATATGATAGATATAAGACCTATTTTTAAAAAGCATTATGTCTATGGTATGGTCGTAGTAAGCATTAACAACTGTCAAAATAGAAATATGACACCATTATGTCCTTTATAAGGTTGTGCCTTGATCACATATCACACTTTGATACTAACACTATTATACCTGATGCTGCTTACTATGTGATGCCTCAGGACTAATTCAAACTTTTATAGGTCATTTTCCTTGACACAATGAGATATCTATAGTGAAAACCATTTTGATTTTAGACTATGTTGAATTTATCTTGTTGAACAACAGATCTTGGTTGTGCTTTGTTGATCAATTTAATTGTTATTTGTTACTTTTGTACTTTTTGGTGCAAGTGATATTGATTACTGATTAATAATCCCCCCTTGTAATTGTTGTGGAGTATTCCCCCGGCATTAAATGCTACGTAATCATGTCATGGTAGATCCCTTTACCTCTGGAAGAAATATGTTTGAACTAGTGTGATGAAAGATACCAGTAAATTTAAATCAAGAGTGAAGAGAAAGTGTTGTACAATTATATTTTTCATAATCCAAGAAAACAGAATTACATGCAAAAAAGAAAAAATGTGCATTAGGCATGTTCTATGGACATAATCCCAACCGGAAAATCTAGTTGATTGGTCACTCTAAAAGGGCTAGACTTTTCTGAAAATTATAAAGTACATGTATGTACCATTGGCATGTGTATTAGCAGAATGCTGGGTTTGACCTTTACTTTATTGTGATAGACTTCATATATTCAAAATTTTACGATTCATACTTGTATAACTTTTCACAGAAGCAAAACCAAGAATATTTCTAACCAAGGTATTTAAACCAGAGATCAATATGAATGATACGGCAATAGACTTGAGGAATATGTTTATCAAAGAGATAGTATTTGTAATCCTGTACACAAGTTTAAAACATACTGTATGCCAAAAACTACTTGTCTACAAGTTTTTTTTTCCCACCTTCTTGTGGATGAGGATGGGTAGGGGGTCTTTATTTTTAGAATGAACATTTATGATCTTTGCATGTAAGATTAAGTTCCAATTCCATATCTGTCTCTGAGGGATAGTATGTTGATGAAATTTGTAGAGAAAAATATCTGGATATTTTAATGTTCTATCGCTATTTTCTTTTTTAAGTAAGATAGTTTCAAAGAAATAATTTCCGAGAGCTTTGTCTTAAATTTTCACCATATGAGGAACAATGTATTCGCAAGAATGATAAAATAGAATCTTTTGTTTTTTAATTAAATTTTCTGCGACATAGAATAAAAATAGATTTTAACCTCTGCCGAAGTAACTAGTAGACCCTTATTGAAACCTCTTTTCCATCCTGCAGCAATGTTAACTTATTTCATTATGTATTTATGAGATATACATGTGTATTGAATGTAGATTGTCCCAATGCAAGTTTCATTTTTCCTTTTTATAGAATCTCCATTTCATCTTTATTTACCTTGTGTATTGAACCTGACAGTGTATATGTGTACCACTTCATCCCGAAAACCTTTCTTTTTATGCAGACAAATTCTAGTCAACACCATGTATATCATTATATGTCCATGTTTTATTCTAAATCCATCCATTATTTCATTTTTGTTGCGTTTTACTCATCCTCGAGGTGGCCTTGTCAAGTCTCGCCATTGTGAATAATGTATTTTTAAAGAAAATGTCTAAGTCGACAAATTTGTAACATTTCTAACACGAATATTCACCAACCTGTATCATTATTTATTACCATGGTATGCCATGATAATTTACATTTTATTGTACATTTTCATATATTATGTTACGTCATATTATGATGATACTATATACTGTACAAAATTCAAGGAGAATTTTTGCAAATATTGAATATATCCGAAAGAGACTGAATTTCTTCTTTTATTTCTTCAATTAGTAGCACTTTTAAAATCACATTAGGTCCAATGGAAAACAAGAAACTGTTAAAGGCAGTATGATTGGATTGCGAAGCATCAAAGATTACTGAAATCAGAATTAAAAGTAACAGAGTGCAATATACAATTTATTTTCATATCGATTAGGTCCACACACCAAGTTCTATCTCAATGCGAGGTTTCAGTGAAATATTTTGTATGGCAGTCACATTCAAAATCATATCTTCAAGGTCAAGTCTCAAGGTCAAATTAAGTACCAGTTCCACTAGTCATCATCTATATTCATGCCAAGTTTTGATGCAATATTTCATGTAGTATGAAAAATGTGAAATGTCAAGGTCAAACTGTACAATGAAGTACAGTATAGTCCAATACAAAATTATATCTTCAAGGTCAATGCATGAAGTCAGGTCAACTCGTTCTATAACATGCCCATTTTTATCATGATAATCCTTTTGGTATTGGTACAACAAAGCTACATTTTTCTTTTTCAAGGTCAAAGTTGAATCTTACGTTCAAGGTGGAAAACAGTTCATGTATACAGATACCCTCTCACCAAATCCACACACCAAGCTCTATCTCCATCCCAAGTTCTGGTTTCAACCCATTAGCTAAAGCAAATTGTTGACATGGATGAATGCCATTTTATATAGTCCAGATTTTGCTGTGCAGTAGGACCAAAAATGCACTGTCAACAGATATGGTGCCTGTTTGAACTTAAATGTGTGGCTTTGATCCAGACTCTTATTAGGTGTTGAGTATTATATGCAAGTTTCATGGAGGAATAATGTATATCAAGACATTTATACCCCTTTTAAATTATGTGAAAATGTGTTTTATTACCATACAGATGGAAAGACAGACTACACAAAATATTCCTATACATGGCTTTAGCATAGCAGGCAACTTGTGTGGTCATTGTGTTTTAAACCAAAAAGCTTTAACCACTGTCATATAGAGGATTTATCAAAACATACTGTAGCAAAGGCTATTCTCAGGGTTATAGACAGTTCTTGTGTGTATGAAGAAATGATGATACATGGACCTCAAATCTCTTAAATAAATGCACTGTAAGTGTATGCCTAGATTGAAGGAAATGATTAATACGACCTGGAGTACCTGCATGTGACATTGTACTTCTCTGGGTGCAGATACATGTGATTCAAACAAAATTTGAATGCAAACGCTGAATAGGTGTTCAAGTTGCATTAACACTAGGTTGATTAGTATTGAAACCATGTTGACATTAACCTGTTTTGCTCAACACATTTTGATGTAGGAAGGCCATGGTCATGTATCTGAGTGAATACGTTCCAAAATTTAAACTTGTTAACACATAACTCATTGCTGAGATATGACTTGGATGCAGTATTGGAAGTCAACATAATATAATAAGGTCAAGATACATAATTGTCTGAAACATGAAAACCATCATATCATTCTCTGTTGACATGAATTTTTTTAAAAAGAGGCCCAAGGGGGCCACATTGCTCATCTTGTTTGCAGACAAAAGAAAGATAGTGGCCAATTTGGTGGAGGCCCTCAAGTACAATTGCTTCCTGCAAGGTTTTGTGAAATTCTGTGCATCCGTTTCAAAGATGCCTAAATTGCCTCAGCCAATCAGAGCCCAAGATGTCCATATTTGTTGACCAATATGTATGAAAAACACAAAGTTGGTAGAGGACCTCGAGTACTTGCTTCCTGTAATGGAAAACTGCATTTCCATATAGTAACTCCATCAATTCTTGACACATAAAGAAGCCCTATTGATTTTGAGGTTAAAAGGTCAAGGTCAAGCAGCATGCATGAAAAGGCAGTGCTTCCGTATCATAATCTGCTTAATTTGTGTCCTATGATGATGAAATTGCTGACAAAAATTGTTTGTGGGGAAAAGAAGAGCTCTATTAACTTTGAGGTCAGAAAGTCAAAGGTCAAGTTCAAATTGCATGTAATTGCTTGCAAAAGGAGCTCAAGTGAGCTATTGTGATAGCCCGCCATCTGTCCGTCCGGCATAAACTCTTAACATTTTCGACATCTCCTCTGCAACCGCTGCCCAGAATTTCATGAGACCAAGTTACAGGAAGCAAGTACCCAAGGTCCTCTTCCAAGTTTATGTTTTTCGTGCTGATCGGTCAACAAAGATGGCCACCAAGGGCTCTGATTAGCTGATGCATTTTCATGAAAATGATGAATATTGATATCTCTTGTCCCATGGGATATGTGAGGTAAAATCCCCGGGATTACATGAGATAAAATACTTAAAGGTCAATCCTATTTCACTGCAAGGTTGGATGTATGTATTCATGCCAAATTACATGTACTTCATAAATGTTTGCAATACATTTTTGTACAATTTTTAGATGAAAAGTTAAATGATCTACAAATTATGACGTGTAACATACAGAAGAGAAGATTTTGTTGAGACATCATGCAGAAATTTTATTTTATTCGTATAAAATTATTCCAGAAAGCAACAACAACTGATTTAAATACATCAGTATATTTGTTTTTATTCATCAAGTACCAATTCTTCATCATATTTGTCATTGCCTTCCTAAATACTCCTGATAAAAGATATTAAAGTACAGGAAAGAAAATTTGGATTGATATAGGCTTTACTGACTTTTACGTAATCGCTGAACGTAGCACATGTAGAGATAAAGGATAAGAAACAATATTTTATGAAAGATAAGAGTGAGACTTTAAAAATTATATGTACACATAAAGTTTTTGCTAATATTGATACAGATTCCTATTCAAATCTTAGGTTGATACCTGCATCATTCAAAGAATGTAATACTAAGGACTTTCTGAATTTTATTTTGTTTTGTATCGTTTCGTTATCATGAATCTGCCTCTTGTCTTAACTTCTCCATTTTTAACGGTAACAAAGCTACCATTTCCCGACAAACACCAAGTTCCTGGGGTACCAGTTCTGCAGCCTCAGGGTTGATATCACAGTAATCACATACATACTTGTAACATTCCTCTGTCTGCTTCACACATTTTATTTTATCTTGAACTGTCGGAACTATAAGTTTGGAGAAAAGTCTTCCCATACAGAATTTGGCTATAAGAGCTGGTCTAATATCAAGTTCTGGAAATTTGTCAGGCATTTCTTTCTTAGCATCTTTAAACGAATCCAAGAACTGTTGATATTTTCCTAAACTTTGATGAATTAGAGAATTCACCTTTTTTACGGCATGTATACTTGGGTTACCTCCCCCTTCCTCTATAATTGACAGTTTCAGATCCATCATCAAACTGTAAGCCTCTGCGATCTCGAACAACAATTGCCGTTGAATGAGAAGATAGTACTGAGGATTCAGTTCATTACAGACTTCCGTTAGCATGTCTATCCTCCGCTTGTGCATTTTGCACTGCCGTTCCAAGTCAGTCTCGAAGAACGCCAGAAGTTTAAACGCTTTGCTATGGTCCTGGATAATTTCAACATAGTCTGTACATCGGTCATCAAAAGCATAGAAAGTCTTTGCAGAATTCAGCCATTGTTGCACTTTAAGGAACACATTTCTAGCATCAGTAAAATCAAGTACAAATTTGTCAGTTATTTGCTCCTCATGAGACGTAACCTCGAGGTTAAACCTCTGTATTGCCTTATCCTCCACGTCCCTCATCTGTCTGTCTGTATTTTCATCATCCCCTTGGTACAGCCTGTCCTGCGATGCCTCCAGCAGCAGAAGCCCGTACTTCGCCCAGCATCTTTCCATATCAGCTTTACTTTGTAATAGTTTTTCTTTCACTTCATCGGACTCTGACCCAGAATCACGACTTTCAGCTTCCTGTAAAAACATATAAGATAACATTTGTTTCAAAATATAATTTAGATTACCATATAGGGCTAAATGTACATGTACATTTGAAATTATTTCTTTACAGAAGTTGAATATGAAATTTCTCTGTATGATTAAACATGTTAAATGAATTCTATGGCAGACAGTGTACAGTGCAGTAGAAATTGACCTCTCAGTACCCAAGAATAAATGGTTGTTCTATGAAATTATTTGAGATTCTTTTTATCACATGATTCTGCCTAAAACTGTGTATTTCTAACATGAAATCTATGTTTCTGAGAACTAGAGAGGAACCACCCCATGACCTGGAAGTTGTCTACTACGCTATGAGAAGTAGTTCCCCATTGTATAGATGTTCTGTACGTAAAGAGAAAAATATTTCAAATTTGTTTAGTATTTCAATGCAATGATAAATTCAACAACAACAATTTTAATCATTGATATTGAATCTGTGCCTGAATTTAACAAATGACCGATATTTGAAAGGTCACACTTGTCACACGGTTTAAGTGATTAGGTTAGTGTATCAACCTATCAGATATATTTATTAGGACACACCTCAAAACTTGACCAATCGTATTCAAGCAGAGCGATAGGGTAATAGGGTAGCAGCATCCAGTGACCAGTCCAGGGAGTTATATCGATGTTCAACATAATACATACTGTAAATTGCTTTATTTTCGTCAGTACCAATTTTCGTCAAATCGTTAAAAATGACAATTTCGTCAGTACGTAAATTCGTCATCCAAGGGTCCCTAAAATGAAAATTCGTCTCTTCAAATGCCAACTTAACATTTTGATTTACCGTCAAATTGTCAAATCCGCCGTATGTATTTGTTTTCATTGTTTGTTTAACAATTATTGGTAAACAAACAATTGGAGACATGTATATCACCTACCTTGCTGTGAAAACGTATTAATTAGTTATTAGAAGTACATTATATGTGATTTTGTGTTCGTATTCAGTTTTCATTGATTTGCCATTTGCGTGTCGTAATAATACTATTTAACAATGTCTTAAAACTCGAAACCTTCAACTTCTTCCTATCTCCTCCACAATGCTCCCGGTTTATATTTAAGTTTACCAAGATACTGATTCATTTTTTCCTATCACAATCTATTTTTTGCCCAGAGTATTTATATTTGCCGGTAAGTAATTTCGTCAAGTAAGGCACTGACGAAAATGATGAAAATTGGTATTTGACGAATAAAAACCAATTTACAGTACCTGGTATATCACCTCAGCACTGGCCAAGCAGTGTCTGGCCTGAGCTAGGTCTGTCACACTGACATAGTACTGTGATAAGGTAGCAGCATTCAGTGACCAGTCCAGGGGGTCATATTGAGGTTCACCATAATACATACCTGGTATATCACCTCAGCACTGGCCAAGCAGTGTCTGGCCTGAGCTAGGTCTGTCACACTGACATAGTACTGTGATAGGGTAGCAGCATTCAGTGACCAGTCCAGGGAGTCATATTGAGGTTCACCATAATACATACCTGGTATATCACCTCAGCACTGGCCAAGCAGTGTCTGGCCTGAGCTAGGTCTGTCACACTGACATAGTACTGTGATATGGTAGCAGCATCCAGTGACCAGTCCAGGGGGGTCATATTGAGGTTCACCATAATACATACCTGGTATATCACCTCGGCACTGGCCAAGCAGTGTTTGGCCTGAGCTAGATCTGTCACACTGACATAGTACTGTGATAAGGTAGCAGCATCCAGTGACCAATCCAGGGGGTCATATTGAGGTTCACCATAATACATACCTGGTATATCACCTCAGCACTGGCCAAGCAGTGTCTGGCCTGAGCTAGGTCTGTCACACTGACATAGTACTGTGATAAGGTAGCAGCATTCAGTGACCAGTCCAGGGGGTCATATTGAGGTTCACCATAATACATACCTGGTATATCACCTCAGCACTGGCCAAGCAGTGTCTGGCCTGAGCTAGGTCTGTCACACTGACATAGTACTGTGATAGGGTAGCAGCATCCAGTGACCAATCCAGGGGGTCATATTGAGGTTCACCATAATACATACCTGGTATATCACCTCAGCACTGGCCAAGCAGTGTCTGGCCTGAGCTAGGTCTGTCACACTGACATAGTACTGTGATAGGGTAGCAGCATTCAGTGACCAGTCCAGGGAGTCATATTGATGTTCACCATAATACATACCTGGTATATCACCTCAGCACTGGCCAAGCAGTGTCTGGCCTGAGCTAGGTCTGTCACACTGACATAGTACTGTGATAGGGTAGCAGCATTCAGTGACCAATCCAGGGGGTCATATTGAGGTTCACCATAATACATACCTGGTATATCACCTCAGCACTGGCCAAGCAGTGTCTGGCCTGAGCTAGGTCTGTCACACTGACATAGTACTGTGATAGGGTAGCAGCATTCAGTGACCAATCCAGGGGGTCATATTGAGGTTCACCATAATACATACCTGGTATATCACCTCAGCACTGGCCAAGCAGTGTCTGGCCTGAGCTAGGTCTGTCACACTGACATAGTACTGTGATAGGGTAGCAGCATCCAGTGACCAGTCCAGGGGGTCATATTGAGGTTCACCATAATACATACCTGGTATATCACCTCGGCACTGGCCAAGCAGTGTCTGGCCTGAGCTAGGTCTGTCACACTGACATAGTACTGTGATAGGGTAGCAGCATTCAGTGACCAATCTAGGGGGTCATATTGATGTTCGTCTAACTGTCTCTCTAGTGTAGTATGACAATACTTGGCTGCTCTCTCTTTGTCATCTTGCTTTGCATACACCTATGGTAACAGATTATGAGAATGTTCACTATAATTTATAAAGTAAGTGCAAATCAGAAGAATTAATCTTCTCCTAAGATACTAATGACTTTAATAAGTAGATGAATATACCAGAAATATAGAAAAAGTCTATACCCTTAGGGTTTTGCCCTATCAATCCAATATCAATTCTGCATACTGTAAATTGGTTTTTATTCATCAGATACCAATTTTTGTCATTTTCGTCAGTGCCTTTTGTGACGAAATTGCGTACCGGCCAATATAAATACTCCTACCAAAAAATAAATTGTAGTAAGGAAAAATTGAATCAGTCTCTTGGTAAACTAAAATAGAAAGCGGGAGCACTGCGAGGAGGGAGGAAGAAGCTGAAGGTTCTGAGTTTTAAGACATTGTTAAATAGTGATTTTTCGACGCGCAAATGGCAAATCAATGAAACTGAATATGAACACAAAGTCGCATATATAAAGTACTTCTAATTACTAAATAATATGTTTTCACAGCAAGGTATGTGATGCACATGTCTATAACTGTTTGTTTGCAGATAATTGTTAAACAAACAATGAAAACAGAAACATATACGACCGATTTGACTATTTGACGGCAGATCTAAATGTTAAGTTCACATTTGAACAGACGACTTTACATTTTAGGGACCATTGAATGACGAATTTACGCACTGACGAAATGGTCATTTTTTACGAATTGACGAAAATTGGTACTGACGAAAATTAAGCAATTTACAGTATCTTCCTTTTCATGCAAATACATGTGTACAAGAAGCTGACTTATATTACATGTACATTTAAAATTATTCATGTACAAATTTATGTGGTAACATTGAGATTTCTAATCATTATTTAGCACAATCTAAACAGCATTTACTCTAGTAACATTTTTTATGAGTTCTGCATGAACATCTCCTTCAACAGTATAAGTATATGTAAAGTAATAAATGTATTTTGTTCACTCTATGTTTCCTACCTGTGCCAAGTAGTATAGGGTGTGTGTATATGTACTCTCAAGGTGATTTTTGCGATCATGTTCCTTCCTCTCAGCATCCTCCTCTGCACGTTTAAAGTACTCGGAGTAAGATTTGGGTGCCCCGCCCACTTCCTCCTTGTACCGCTGGTACAGATTTTCTGCTCGCTGTAGATATTCTAGGGCAGTGTCCATCTTTTGTCTGGTTGTCCACAGCAATCCTAGGTTATTCAGTCCGTTTATGTATACACTACAGGCGTCTTGATGAAGTTTGTAATTTTCTAGAAGTTCCAGACATTTACACATGTGCTCTTGGGCATCAGTCAGCTCCTCTGTGTCTGTAAAATGGTAAATAAATAATTCATTGCTTATATATTCAAAGAGTTATTTGAGACTCAATGTTATACAGCATGTCATATCTCTAGGTATACTATAAATATGAAAAGCAGTGAATTTGTTTGGGGGTTTTCTATCAATATTGTCAATGCATTACGGTACAAGTACATTGTATACATCATTGACAATGATAAATTTAATGGTCACTACATTTTTGAATTGAATTCTATAAACAGCTTTGTCAATTTACATCAAACATGTTGAATTGTCAAAGCCTTGACGGCCTAACACTGACACGATGGACAAATATCTGAATAATTGATAATTTGACAATGACAAACTATCTGAATTGTCAGTGCCTTGACATATTGATGTACTTCCTTGGGCACCTTGATATTGACAAAATATATAAATAGTCTAAGCATTAACACACTGACATACCTAATTAGCAATGTACTAACATGTCGTCATGACAAACAATTTGAACCCTAAAAACATTACTCACTCAAATTAACATATTTTGATATCAGTGCATAGACATGTTGACATTGGAAAAGTCTATCTTTATAATTGTCAATTTATGCAATGTAGAATGTGACTGATATCTTTTTCCAGTTTTTTTTTTTTTTTTTTTTTTTTGGGGGGGGGGGGGGGGGGGGGGGGGCAGGGGTACCTATCTCCCCTCCTGCCCCCTTCCTCCCACCCCATCTCTACCTCCTCCCACACCCTTCCTCTCCCTTCCCTCCCTCATCCCTTCCCCTCTCTCCGGAGGAGTCCTCCCACCCCCTTCCTCCCACCTCCCTTTCACCCCTCATTTTTCTTTGCTTGTATTGATGACATCATTCAATTTCAAATTACTACAAACTAAGATTCTTCTATTCTTAGAACAACACGTGTACACATTATATTGTGCCTTTAAAATGTCAAACATAAAAACCCTAATCATGATAATAACAGTGTTGACCTTTCAATATCAACTTGCCAATGTCAGTGCATTGCTGCCAATATACAAATGTATTGATATGTCATGTCAATGTCAACATATCAGTCCATTGACATCTCTATGTCAATGTCAAAATATCAATACGACAAATTGTCAATGACCATTTTGTTAATATCAACATAACAATGCACTGATATCTCAGTATGTTAATATCTTGTGTTATAATGTCAACATGTCAATGCAGTGACTAATGTAAATTTGTCATACATGCAATATTGGCAGCTCATTATTTGAATGTTGTTCTGTCAATGGCAACATGTCAATGCATAGTGAGTCTGGCATGTAAACATCAAAATACAACTGAAGTGCAGAGTTCTTGAAATCATCATGCATGTATGAAATGTTGGACATTTGGAAATTTTTATCGGTTCTAATAATTACTCGTTCCAAATAATCAGTCATGTATATATAGAGTTTTTATCGGACCAAATAATTTTTCATCGGCAAATCTGATACTTTTCATGAACTCTGGACATGAGCTTTCAACTTCTAAATCAGTCAATATCTTTCTGATTACATGTAAGTACAGAAACAATTTAAATCATCATTGACATTGTGTCAATGTCCTGATATATTAAACTATTTACTGTGTCAATATGTCACTGGCAACATGACAATACATTAGTCATCTTAGTGTGACTTTGCATGTTTAACGAATTTATTTGTCAAGTATCTTCAGGAGAAAGTGTGGCATTCTCTCACAATTAAGAGTGGGTGTTGACAGATATACTATGTACGTTTGTTCTAGTTGAGCTGTAAAATTAAAGGGGTATCTATGATTGGCTATATATTTCTGCATCACCTAAGTAGTTAGCTCCAAGCTTCAATGAAAATGCAGCTTTATAAAAAGTCAGCATCTCATTATCAGGGTGGCTTTCCAAGAGGTTCTCAACTTTCTTTTTCATTTCTTCAAGGATTTCCCGAGCCTTATACTTTGACCGAAAAGGTTCTTCGTCTGGATCATTCTTTGATTCATCTTCAGATAGCTTCCTAGCCTCCTCCAGCCTTTCAAATCCCTCCACCTGCATAAACTCGTCCCACTCCGTCGCCATGATAAATTATTTGATGCAAGCTGTTTCGACACTTTTATGTTTCGGGAAAAAAATGCAATTTTACTAGAGGGTGTGCTCGTAGAAAAATAAAGAGAAATAGTTTTGTTCAATGTTAGAATTTAGCTACAAAAATATATCAACTATAATGACAAAATACCGAAAAATAGTGATATATGTCATATTTTTCACAACATCAACGAATACTTTTAGCGCGAACACGAAGTAGTATGAAACGGCTAATGATGTAAACATTCCACAGTTTTTCAGCGGCCGTGGATACAGAGATCAAAAGAAGAGAAAAGTAGAAAATATCATCATGTCAGGGTATGCAGTTTGCATTATTGCATAGATAACCATTAGCCAAATATGTCACTGCAATTTCTATAGGATATTTATTCCAAAATTATCTATTTTATCTACTGGTCGGGCATGGCACATCAGGTTGGGGAAAACTTCAGATCGAGCTATAATAGTTCGATCGGGCTATAATAGCTCCATGTAGCTATCATAATGCTATTTTTTCTTAAGAAAAAAATTAAAAATTGATGATGATTAAATTTTGTTTACAAGTCGCACTAGTAGTTGTACTGATAAAATACTACAACTTTTGTATAGAAACCCCTATTGAAATACCAACAGATAGACTAATCGAACCAATGCTCGGACACTACCAATGCTCAGATGCCAAGTATATTTGGCTCTACTGGTCGGGCACATATTATCGCCACTTTTTTCAACATTTTTTGCTCTAAAATCTTTATTTCTTCATGAAATTCAATGAAATTTGCACAAAAGGAAGATTAGAACCCTTGATACACATTTCATCTAATTTTAATGAAAATCTGATAATCTGTTCTTGTTGATCGGTGATTTGTGAATGTCAGGGTTAAGCCAAGTTTGAAAGAAGGAAGGGTACATATTATCGCCACCTCTATCTGCTCTTACTGAAAATCTTATACTTTTTCAACAAAATCGATATAGTTTGTATCTTTGAACTTTCTTCTTTTCGTCTGTGAAAAATTCATACAAAATAATCAAAAACCAAAGAGATATAGGAAGATGAAGTGACCTACCCTTTCCCCGGAGAAGCGGGGGAAATACATTCAGATTTACCGACTTTCTATCATAAAATTCAGTATTTGCAGGTTATGAAATCATTTGATATTTTGTATACTGTTTCATGTTTCAAAGATGTAATCATGGTGAAAAAATTAAATTTCTACATTAGCAATATGCGGAGATATAAATGAAGTGGCGATAATATGTACCCGGCGATAATATGTACCCGACCAGTATGGGTTGACCGACAGTCACGATAATTCTTCATAAAAAAATTGCTTGGATGTTTTAGCGATATCAAATACAAGATTCAAAACTGATACATTTTCATCAACAAATTTCTTACTTTTTTCGCTTCTGCTTGAAATTTCACGTGTTCAGAAGGCAATGTTAACATCTTCTATTCAAACAATGAATTCAAAGAACTGGATGAATTATGTTAGATTGTATTTGAATATTCCATTAGATATTGAATCATTTTCAGTAAAAATTACTTTTGTTTTTCATTTGCTTGATTATCATGTGCAATAAAGCCAAGTGTCCGAGCATTGGTACGGATTTTGTCAAATATCCATCTTTTTGGTACTCCACTTGAAGAGTCACCTAAAGTTTGAGCGCTGATCCCAGTTTCAAAAAAGTTCGTTAAAAAGGTTTCTTTACTGCTTGACAATATCTTAAAATCAAATTATTGGCATTTTCTCTAATGTATTTTATTAAAATTAAGAAAAACATATCAAAATGTCCGAGCATTGGTCCGTTCACTCTAAGGAGATAAGGAACCTCAAATTGTTCGTTTTTTCAAAATCTTGTTGCTCATCATCGGTCCATATTTGAATATATGTGCCTTGTTAAAATTATTGATATATATCGAGTACAAATTGAATCAGTGAATATTTTTCAAAAATTTTGATTTTAGTTAAATTTTGTATTGAAAAATGTTATTAGGCAATAGCATGTTCTAGCTATTATAGCCTGATCAAGCTATAATAGCTCGATTTGAAGTTTTCCCCAACCTGCACATATGATATTATCGCCACTTTTTTCAACATTTTTGCTCTTAAATGTAACGGGGACATTTTAGATTCAGAAACTGAGGCAGAACAGAAGACTTCTTTCTTTGCCAGATGTAAGAAATTTTCTAGTAAGCAATAACCTTTTTTATTTGTCCCATTTCCTACATCCTGGTAAAGCAGTGGCGGATACAGCAGGGGGGGGGGGGGGCACATACCCCCCGGCAGTGCCCAAAGAAGGGACACTAATATGACATGCTCTTGGAAGCATTAAACTACTGTTTCCCTAATAAATCTAAGAAACTAGTCAGAAATAGCCCCAAAACACACCAGAAACCACCGATTTGAGTAAATTTTCCAAAAATTTATCGGGGATAGATAACAGAGTCGGGAAGGATGCATTGCTGTCATGTCCATTGTCTGTACGTGGACGTACACACGTTCCGAAAACAACCTACCTTCATCTGAGGGATGTTCAAATCGGGAACTTTATAAGTCCCATGCAAGTCATATTTAACACACATATTTCTTGACCAAATCTTTGATACAACCTTCTATAAAACTTACATTTTTTTTTTTTACTTTTTCAATATCATTCTAAATTTGAGGTCGTGATCAAACTTTTTAAAATGAACAATCGAAAATGTTTTGGCCGGATTTAAACCGGCTACCTCAAAGAATTTTGCAAAGATAAAAATGCATGTTTTTCTTTATTTTAATTAAGAATCAAACTGCCAAGAAATAATTAAACCTTTCAATCTGGACGATGCAGGGAATGGGACACCCGTGATCTCTAGTTTGTCAAGGAAATTTATCATTTACTTATTTTCTTTACCTTACAAAAATTAACAAACAAGTACGGATCTAGAGAGATGGTTAGGGGGGTCAGGTCCTGCCTGGTATTTGCATAAAATGTTTTTTTTCTAGTTTTACGAGAATTTACGGCTGGACCCCTCCTTCCCATGGGCTGACCTCTCTGCCCTTTCAAAACTTCTCCTGATCCGCCCTTTTTTTTAGGAAATCCTGAACATGTTGACTTCTGCATGCCGTGCAAGAACAGTACAGCATCAGAAAATTTCGAAAATTTTCAAATATATACTATATAAATAATTATTGTTACTGACTGAATCATGTGCGCCAAATCCCTTCTAATTTCAGTTCAAATACTCTTCAGATGCCACCAAATTGCTTCATTTTTTCAAAATTTTCTCGGGGGAGGCCGCCCGAACTCCCATACCCTCTCCCACTCGGCCCTTCGGGCCTCGCAAGTGATTCCCATAAAAAAATTGGATGTGCCCTCCCCCCCCCCCCCCCCCCCCCCCCCCCCCGGCAAATTGGGGTTCTGGATCGGCCCCTGTAAAGCATGGATCTAGACTAGAGAGGGGGATGGGGAATTTCCAAAAATGAAATCCTTATCTTAAGGGGTGATTTTAATCATACCTCGATGCAGATTGGGTAAGTAACGATGCACAATAGTAATCAACAAACATTTAGGGTCAACTTGTCAGACTACGTACAGTTAATATTATGAAACATATATTAAAAATTATACATCTAACAATCAAAACATTCATTCAACACCCTTAACGTCAGTTAAGTTTATTAGCGATCTGCTGTTCAGTCATGTGATAATTGAAAATCACATGACAAGCTTGTTGAAAACCGACAAAATAGTGGCATGTCGAAAATATGGTACATTCAGGGACAAATGAGAATTTTAATGGATTTTTTTTCCCTGTGTGACATTTGAACCTTCATTTTCCGGGACATTTTTCCTGCTGGGACAACTGGCAAGTATGTGAAATTCAAGAACAGCTGATGTTTGTCTATCCATTTAAAGCAACTGATGCAGCAATCAAAAAGTAAATGTTCAGGCAAGGAGCCTTGTATTTTCATATGAACAAAGAGACTCTTTGATCTTAATTTTTCCTCGCAGGTATGGAGGTGGTAGATTATTATGGGACATTGCCGTAGATCACAGCAGAGATAGCGGAGGTATGCCAAAAGGATGAAATTTCTTTTGTTTGATTTCCACATTTTTACATGTACATCTGCAGAATCCAATGTTGACTCTTTATCTTTATAAAGATATGTCAAAATCATATATCCATCTGTCGTTATATCTATTCATTTACACAATGTCCATACACTAAAGCATTAATCTTTTGAAATTACTTATAATACTAAGATAAAAAGCATGCTCTGTTTCAAAAATGAAACTTATAAATGGTAAAGTTACTAGTAAGTCTAGAATTTTATTGTCTCATTAAAGTATTTTCGCATTTTTCAGTACATGTACGTAAATATATGTACAACGGTAAAGGTAAAATGTAATAGTCTAATTAATCATTTAACTATGATTCATATAGATTTTGTATCTACCCCCAATCTTTTCACTCCAATTCACTTTTAATACCCTAGGAATTCCTTCCCTCTCATTTAGTATTGTATGTGTGATTTATAATTTTTTTTTCAACAGGAGATGTACAAAGCAGTGAACATTCAGCAGTATTTATCATAGGCAGCAAAAATTCTGTAAGTAACAAAAGTCTGTCTGTCCGTCACAAAGTATTTGCAAATGAACACAGATAAATATCACCTTTATTAAGTAACATACATGGAGAAGCAATGAAAATTTTTGCTTCCTTACATGTCAAACTCTTTGTTCGGCCTCCTGGTCATCACTTTGTCTGCCGTCCATCTGTCTGTCTGCTTGTGTCTTTGAGTGATGGATATATTGAGATGAAAGTCTGGGATAGTCACAGTTTCAAGTTTTATAGTAGTTAACTAATTTTCTGGAAATATCAGAAATGCATTTTTTTAAAAATGTTTACTTTTATTTTTTAGGGAAAGACATCTATAATTCTCAGATTTCTGGACAGGTTTGATTTTATCTCATTTTTTTTTCTCATCATTTCATTTTAAGTGAAATTTATTTTCGAAAGTTCTGTTACTGTCTTCGTATATAGATTTATTCACTATTTTCAGTCAGATATTAACTTTGATATGCATGTACCTAACAGTGCATTCAAAAATTTGAGATTCTCTTTATTTGTTGATAGACAATTAATTAATTTATTCTGCAATACCAATACATAAGTTGCCAGTCATTAATTGTGATTTGAATACATGAATTGTGATCAGATTGTAACTGTAACTCTGTATGTAACTGACACTACTACTTACAACTGTCAATTTTAGGGATGAGATTCCAAAACCGACTGTGGCCCTGGAATACACATTTGGACGGAGAGCAAAAGGACATAACATTGTAAATATTTGTTGTTTTATTTCTCAAATTATTTCTTATCTGAAATTGTTAAAAACATGTTTTTTTTTATACATAAAAAGTGTATATGCAAAAATTTTCTAGATATGCACGTGGAAAACTATTAAATATTAGTTTGTACATACATGTATTTGTATTTTGGACATGAATTTTTTTAACAACTTTCCCTCTGAAATAAGATACTTGCAATTAAGAATTTATGTATTATAGACCTTTTCACGATAAGGTTTGCTCTGATTACTATTGTCTTTTCTTGTGACATTTTACCGACTCAAAACAATAAAATGACATCATGATGCTCCAAACTGTGGTTTGAACTGCTATGCCATGACATCATATCATTGTTTCGAGTGGATAAGGTACCATACAAAAATACCAAAGTGATTCGAGTGAACTTTATAGTGGAAAATTTATGAAATTTTTATATTTTTGTAATCTAACATGTTTTACATTACAACAGGCCAAAGACGTAGGTCATATCTGGGAACTTGGAGGAGGAACATGGCTACACAAGCTGATGGATGTACCCATAAATCCTGATACTATAGAGTAAGCTCCCTTGGTTTAAAATTTAAAAAAAAATTGTCTATAATGATTCTGTAATACAAGGTAGTGCATATAGTTCTAGAGTTGTATCATAATTACTCACTGCGGAAGAAATACATGTAAGATGTGAAAATAGAGAATTTAAGTGAAGAGGAATTTTGCAAGTATGAATATCATTTTTAAAATCTAGTATACAGTTTCAAGATACCCGAGAATGCTTTCTATTTCATGAACTGATTGTTTTAGGAGAGTTTCTAAGAATTTTGTTTATGCCCCAGAAATCAAAGATTTGGGGGCATATATATGTAGTTTTTGGCCTGTTTGTCTGTCTGTTTGTCTGTGCCATGAACTTGAACATCAGGCACAACTTTTAAATGATAGATGATATGGCTTTCTTATTTCACATGTGCATTCCTTTTGTCAAAGCCTTCCATGGATACCAAAAGTTTGACCTTGACCTTGGAGTTTGACTTACTTTTTGCATTACAGCTGTGTTACTGACAATGATGCTTTTAGGGGCATTGGTTATGGAAAAATAACCTAAAAAAAATTGATTCATACATGTGACTTACCTGCTGCCAGAAACTTTCACCGGTGAAATAAACATTAAAGAAGTACCTATCAGTTATTCAGTCTCAAAGTCGAGAAGGCAAAGCAAAATCATTAGAATTTCCATAGGAACAATTTACATGTAACTTGTTATAGCTTTTATATTGAATTAGATTAGATTAAACATATTTTATTGTGAAAAAGCAAAAGGATTGGACACAAGTTATCCAACTTAGATCGTCCTCTCCAAAAAACATTAAATAACAATGATTTACATGCATAGAATGAGTAAGGTATACAAGTTGATATAGTAATATAAAAAAATATTTCGATAAGCAATTTTACTAAAAGTTCATACTAATAAAGATTCTACATATAGGATATTCAAAGGTTGTTCATAAAGTTTGATGAATAATTGAATCAGGAAAATATATGTACAAAAGATGAATTGTTTAATAGGTCTGTAAGTTAAGATGTGTTGTATGAATAGTTGAGGTACAACGTTATGTGAATTAGTGGGAAAGGGGGGGGGGGGTTAGAGTAGGAAAGGGGAAGTGTCAGGAACCGTTGTTTACATTCGGAGCAATATTTGTTAGTTTTCAAATCTTTTACTTTTTTTAATAAATGTATCGACTGCTTTAAATAAATGTTTATTCCGAGTTGGAAATATTTTCAACGCCAAATAATACATTCTTTATATCAAATGCAACATTATTTACATTAAAAACATGTCGGAGATCATTTTTAATGTTGATATAATGGGGGCAGTGCATGAAATAATGCATAGCATTTTCCAAGTTATTCCCACCAGAACAATTAGGGGATGAGTTTAGATTAACTTTGAAAAGATCGCAATTCAATGGACTGTATCCATGTCTAAGTTTGGTATGTAATATATTCAATTTTCTTTTCCCGAATTGGAAATAGGTAGAGGAAGATTCGTTACAATTTAATGAACGTTTAAAGTTTTTAAAAGAGTCTACATTTTTTACTTCTTCGGACAATTTATTCCATTCATATATTGTTGATGGGAAAAATGAGTTTTTATAAGTTTGTAATCTGCAACGGGGAATGGAGATATCATTTCTGTTCCGTAGGTTGTATTCAGTTCTTTCATTTACCAAGGGAGGGCGTAAGTCGCTTAGGTACTCAGGGGCTAGATCGTTTTGAATTTTGTACATCAAACAGAGCTTCCTTTTTCAACGTCTTTCTTCTAACTTTTCAAACCCAGTTTCGAAGTATAACGCTCTATTGAATTTAAAGGTTTTGCTGAGGTGACCCACTATAGGAAGTTCTTAGATCTTGAAACAGAGAGTAAATAAGTCATGCATTAATTACATTATAGTACAATGTATAACATTTATATAGTACATTAATTATTTCAGACACACAGCATTGTTCCTGGTTGTTGACCTATCGGTTCCTGAGGAGATCTGGTTTACGATGGAGACCTTGTTGGCCGCAGCCAAGGCTCGTATAGAAGACGTTATATCACAGCTACGGCAGGAAGATCCAGGGCTTAAAGATAGACTGACGAAGAAAGCATGGGAAAGAGTAGGAGAGGAACACACAGTAAGTAGAATAGGCAGGGAAAACAGGATCTCTAATTGAAAAATAAATTTATGAATCGCAATCGATATAAGTCCCCTACCGGCATTAATCCATGTCCTTCAACTCTGCCTTGACCTGTACTTACACCAAAAGATGAATCCAACATCAAAATAAGTTCAATATGTGTTTTAGAAAAAGGTCTGGAAAAAAGGAAAATTTAATGAAATTTGCTATGAGGCCATACGTTTCGTAAGAACAAATAAATCAAACCCAACTTCAACTTATTCTTTATTGGAGTATAATGCATCTGCATAGAAAAGTCCGGAAAACTGAGAATTTCATGAAATTTGCTAAGTCCAGGGGCAATAACTCATGTAAAAATAGGTCAGTCGGAACCAAACTCAAACTTGATCTGTATCACATTGAGATAAACTTACATACCAAAAATGAGATCAATGTCTGCAACGACAGCGAAAAAAAGTCTGGAAAACTAAAGTGTGACGGACAGACAGACAGACGGACAGACAGACAAACGGGGTGGCAGTAGGGGGCTAATAAATTGCAACTCAAATAAATGGAAAATTTGGTGCTTTTAAATTTGGCAATTTTATTGCATTCCCCAACAAAGCTAAAATTTCCATCGCACCAAAGTCACTCAATATACGGTATATTGTAAACAAATATTTGAGACTTACATGTAAATGCAGTCATCTCAGATAACCCTGTTGGATTAAATCTAAAAAAAAATCGGTTAAATTTCAGTTCATGAACTCTAAGAATTGTCTTGTTGACCAACTATTATGTGAGTTGGAATCATCGTAAATTGAACGTCAAAATTAAATATGTGTGTAACATGGTAAATCAACTTGCAATGTTAATACAATGTATATAAAATATTATGTGTAAAGATTTGTCTTATTTTAATTTCAGGATAGGGCAATGATAGACCCGTTTCTTGTACCACTTGTGATCATAGGGGGAAAGGCAGATCTCTTTCAGGTACATGTATACTCTAACATGTTTTTCAAAGTTTCTATTTTTAAAATGAAATGCATGTCGGACTTCAGCCTTATATATAAGAATTAAGGAATATGGTTTCTGTAGCCTCATTCTCAATAAATTTCTCTGAAGAAAAAAAAAGGGGGGGGGGGAGGATGATGATGAAAATATTTTCTTTTCTTTCCAGTGATAGACATGACTAGTAAAAAAATTTGATTTTCTTATTTTCTATTTACATTTTACAAACTTTTTTTACTTTTTGAACATTAACAATCATCAGATAAAATATGGACATTTGCACATACATGTATATTTTAAATTCTTCCCCCTGAATGTCTAATTTGTATTTCCTGCAGGATTTTGACTCGGAGAAGCGGAAAGTAATCTGTAAAACATTAAGATTTATAGCTCATTCCCATGGTGCTTCATTACAGGTAGGTTATACCCTGGTTATAATAAACTTTTGTCAAATTAAACATTTATGTAAGGGTAAACAAATCAAAATAAGTGCTAAATAATGCAGATAACATGTCAAGCTTTTGTCAAAACTGTAATATTCATTTGTGGGTAAAAAAATGAAAGTAATTATTAAGTCTTTACAGTTGTTAAATGGCAATTCTTCATTATTGTTGTGAAGTGCAGTTTATAAATGTAGACAAGGTCAAGTATATCTGGCAAATAATATACTTAGCCAGGCAACGAGTCGTGTCTCCGAGCTATGAAATTCAATATGTCCAATGTAAAATCACAACTGAATTCATAATCACCTGGTTGTGACACATATACAGGTAATACATAATGATCTCAATCCTATATCCAAATTTATAATATTATTTCTACTTTTCATCAGTTTTTCAGTTCTAAGCAAGAGCAATTAGTCACCAAGATGAGATCTTTAGTCAGTCATCATTTGTTTGGTACATCTGCCATGTAAGTAAGCTACACATACAAGACGGAATTCTTGTTCAGTAGTGTTGTACTATATACAGTTATTGACTTTTGATGAGGTCTACTCATGACTATGTAGACCTGGTCAGGTATTGGTTGACCGAGGCCACAGGCTGAGGATAGCCAATGCCTGACCAGGTCTGTATAGTCACAAGAAGACCGAAATCAAAAGTCAATAACTGCTTTATTAAATTATCAGGATTTTACATTTGCATTGTAATGATATGTGAAGTCAAAGATCTTTAACACAACAAAAATCAACGCATGCACTGGTCATGCACGCGCTAATCCTGAATAGACTGCTTTGGACCGTTAGCGGTCAACTCACTCTGAGGTACACTCTATCAAACAGCATCTCCACCAATCAGAAATAAGCAAAATTGGCAATAATTCCTGATCATTTAACCCTCTAGTGCCCACACCTATTTATACTTGACGGAGAATCATGATTTTTTCCATGTTGATATGTTACCCAAATGTAAGAACAAAACCGAAGAAATTTTTCAAAAATTCCCTCTCTAACAATTTTTGGGTATGTATCATATATGATACATCGGGCATTAGTGGAATTTCTAAATCTTCAATTTATTTCTTATTCTTTTAACTATTCAAAAATATAAACGCATAATAAAGTTTCCCATCAAAATGTGCATAGAATGAAATATGAACAATATACAAATTTGATAGATGATATACTTTTTTTGATAAATTTCATTTTCCCATGATTTTTATGTCTCAGCTGCCAAATGTATCATATATGATTTTCTTGTAGAAAAATTCAAAATGGAGACAACTCCTTTAGAAAGCTTATACCCTAGTGTAAGGTTAAGCAATAAATGCTGATTGAGTTACTCTTCTTTTCAAAACAAATGAAGTACAGACAAGTAAACTTGATGTATCATATTTGATACGTGAGGCACTAGAGGGTTAATAATCTGTAATGTCAAAAAGACTGAATACCATTCTGTGAGACTTATTTCTGATAAGGGATGGATGATTTTTTAATTAAAAATGCATGACTAGTTGCTTCTCATTTGATTAGATTTCAGGCATACCATAAGTTCTGTACTGCTTCTAACTCAATAATGGAAGAGTGTGTATTTATAAATATGACTGTTATGTATTCTTACAATGTTTGCATGTAGTAAACTGTGTTTTCATTCAGTAATAAACATGTAGCTAGCAATTGAATTCATATACGTAACTCATAGATTCTGTGTCTCTGAACCCTTTTACAACTTGAAGCCAAGTTCTGAGAGACAAATAATTAATTAAAAATGCCATTTTGTTTATCATGAAAATGCTTTAGCCAACCATTGATATACTAAGGAAACACATTGCCACACAAATCATTTTAGAGCAAGTGAAGTCTCCATTCTTTTGTTTCTTACATCATAATGTGCTTCAAATTTTGAGACGCAAAAAAAGAAAAGATAATTATGGGATTGATATTACAGGATAAGTTGATACAAAGTTAGATATTTTTTTCTTAGTAAGGTTTCAGATCCTAAATACGCTTTTTGTGAGTCAGTAACAGAGGATGGGTAAATTGTTTAGCATGTGTTAGAGTATTAAGTGAAAAAAGTTCATTTACATGTTGAAATTTGTTATTAGTTACATGTACCTTTTATTAGAGTCATAATTAGAGATTTTAGGGCATAGTTTTTGCCCTGAATATTTTTCTGTTTGTTTAAAAAACCTTGAAAATTGGTCATATTTTTTTACAGGCACAGGAAGGGATGATTCATACCACAAAATCTTAATTTCGTTTATAATCGTTTTAAGAATTTTGTAGTTGACAACCTTTAGAATCATTTAACTCATTTCCTATTATAAGCAATACAGCTTTTATATTTCTGCTGTTTACTCCTCATTACAAGACTTTAGACTTTTATCAATTTTATATTTTTTTTTGGGGGGGGGAGGGGCTTTTGAGCTTGACCGTTAAACTAGTTTTGAAAAAAAACTAACTTTGGCCATATTTTATGAAAAGCAAATGATAATAATATAATAGGCATTTAATGAATTACAAGAAACTTGTAATATATCCTCAAATTTTCGACCTATAGGCCTTTATCAAGTGGAATCAAAGGTAAAATTCTCTGGGTTATATCCATGTCTGCTGAGAGACAAAGCCCAGCCTGATAGGCATTTATTTCATATTTATTATTTTTTTATTATTTTTTTTTTTTTGCATTCTCATACATGTGGTGACAAGAACTGAACCAAAATGACCTGTAAATTTGACAATCAAGCTTAATTTTCCTTTGAAAGTCATTGCAGGTCACTATTTGCAGTGAAAGGTCATCAGGGTTTCACATAAATGTCTCAAAAATTGTATTAACAATTCAGTATGTTTTGTTAGTTATGCTGCAAGTTTGTATTTCTCTTGTTTCTCTGTTTCCTTTGAATAGAAAATGGGGAAGTTCTTTTTTTACAAGTTCTTCTAAAGCTTATCGAGATGTTTTCTTTCAATTAAAACCTTACATTGTATTAATCAAACTTCAAAATTTAATCTTTCTTTATCATGTGATTAAAAAAAATATTTTCTCGATTGTTTCATACTGGTATATGTATAGCATATGTATGTTTTCTGCATTGTAGCAAAATATCAAATGTGGACCACAATAAACCGTTAATGGTGGGGGCAGGGGCTGATTCATTACAAGAAATAGGTAAGTCATCATTCAAAACAAGAAAAGTGTCATTTAATAAATGAATGTTACAGTGAAACATATTTACAATGAACACTGTCATACTCTCCATAACTTTATGGATAAAATGATTTATCTTTATAACAAAGTAATTTGACTGATCTCTTTAGGTTCATTATACCTGTAGCTGTGATTTTACTGTACTGCTTAATGTATCTGCATGAAACTTTATGGGAACATTGTTGAAGACTTCCCTGTTCATTTACGCATTACTGCAGACTTTTTTTCCTTTTTACAGGTGCTCCTCCTCTGTTAGATAAAGATATTGGTAGAGTTCACGCAAAGTAAGTGACTTTACAAATGTAATATGATATGTTTTCCAAAGTTCTATTATATTAGTGAATAAAACCTTTGTTTGTGAAACACCAATGCCCCCGTTGGCATCTTTGCTAGTAAAAACACCATTTTCTGTTAAGTAGGTGCAAGGTCAGGGGCGCAAGGTTAAAAAATGTTGGTATCAATGGAAAAATCATGTGAAATATCCAAGCCCTATCACTTACCATTCAATGTTTTTGAAAAAAGGGTCAAAGGTCATTGTCAAGGTCACAAAGTCAACAATTTTGGTATCAATGGAAAGGTCTTGTCACAAGGAATACACATATGAAATTTGAAAGCCCTATCACTAACAATTCAAAAGCTATGCCCAATGTTAAAGTTTTTGCCACAGACAAATAGACAGACAGGCCAAAAACGAAATGCCCCCGAATCTTTGATTTTGGGGGCACAAAAATAAACTACACATATTATTTCTAAAATTTTGAGTGGGAATAGATCTGGCCGTAGCTTAGCTACCTTGGTATTAAGTATAACCGAACATTTTCTGAGAGGATTATGGATTGTGTATTTACCGAGTATACACACATGTTAATATTAGTATTATTAAAAGAATATCTGAGAATATATTCTAGAATTTTAACATACTTAGTATATTGCACACAAATAATGTGATGGATATGAGAAAAAACTCGCAAAAACTTTGATTATTGTCCGATAAACTCATACACAACAGAAAGCATGCTTTCTATTATAATCAAAGCCTAAAGTGTCTTTATTGATATAAAAAATATTCTAACATGACTTTAGATTCTATCCCTATATGTACTATAGAACTCGCTTGGTATAAAATCTCCGACAAATTCTCTGTGCAATGAAGAAAACTCTTCTTGTTGTATGCTAAAACAAGAATATATTAGATAACAATCATCTGACTTAGGTTTGTTGTCCAGTAATTCCTTTGTCGCATGACCCAATCAAGTTATCACCTCCCTGCTTTGAATGATAATTTAATTAGGTCATGCGAGGAGGGAATTACTGGACAACAAACCACGGCTGTGTGGTTATTATTTCTTAAATATATTTTCAGAAACCCAATGCATTTGTGGAAGCAGGCATTTACTGGATATTTTCCTCAAAGTGTGAGTAGATTTTTAAAAACATTAGAGTTAGTCTTCATGCATGTACATGCATTTATAGTTAGTAGCTTTTACATATCATAGTGGGGTAATAAGCATTCATAATGGTTTAGAAGTGTCCATGCAGTGAAACAGGAGGGTGCTATACATTTCCACTTAGCCTGTCCATCCATCCTTTTGTATGTGACATAAAGGTTCTCCAAACTTTTGTTTGTTTCTGTCATAGATATTTGAATAAGGATTGCTGCTGTGTTCGATGTATAATAAGAAATACTGTACAAACTTAGTACTTCTCTTGATCAAGTAATAGTATAAAGTAAGTATTCTTTGCTTTTTGAAATTTCATCATTCAACTTTGCATAAAATATTTGTGGCCCGAACTCTGTCCAGCATCGTGTCTTACTTTAGCTGACATCTGAAGTAATTATTTTTCCTAGTCAAAACAAACTGGAAGTAGTTCACTATTATTAGTCATTAGATTTGTTACTGACCGTCAACAGAGATTTGTGGGGTTGATCAAGCCCATAGAAGGTGAGGCAAAGCTGAGCCTTCTATGGGCTTGATCAACCCAACAAATCTCTGTGGATGGTCAGTAACAAACCTAATAACTGTTTTATTTTGTCAAGGACCAAAATTTTCTCTGTTCTTTTGTTGCAGAAAATTGGTGTTTCATGACTCCTTTTACATGCGAATTCATTTATACGGCAATGGCAGAATTGCTGACAGTCTATAGAAATTTAGACAGTGTGCACATGACGCAATTTACGCTCCCTGATTGGTTCAAACTAGTCTGTGGCAAATAAAGATCACTAAGTTTGATATTAAGCTACTTCATTGAGCTATTGCTGTGAATGTAATTGGTTTTCTATCATAATTTAAAGATGTTTTGATGGAGAGTACTATGGTACTCCTTGATGGCCACTGTTGGTGAAGAGGGGCTGTTTTGTTTCAGCAATACTCAGTATGCTTATTACATTGTAGGATATGTTGAACCCTGCCTTGGTGGATGACCCTGCCAAGGATTCACAATTTGCAGAGCATGCTATAGACCAATTAAGGTCACAGAAAGATGAGGTAAGTGATTTTGTCATGTGATGACAGAGGCATTTTAAAAGAGTTTACTTTGTCTGTCCTCCCCTCACATTTTCCAGTTAATAATCAAGAATCTTTCAACTTGTCAGGATAAAATATGAAAACATAGATAGTTATATCATTTAATTTCCATTGTTATTTCAAGAAACGAAGATTCTGATTGGCTAAGAAATTTTGTTGATACATCAATCAACAGAATTTTTCACGGAAATCTATTTAAAGCGCTATTTTTAGAACCGGGGGTTCCCTCAAACACGAATGAATTTGTTGCTGAAAATGCACTTTGTTGATGTTTGCTTAACATTTCAAGGGTACCATTTCTTTTCTACTTACTAAAAAATTAACTGTGCATGTAGGATTTGCTGAAACTGGTCCTTATTTGCAAGGTATAGAGACACGATCGTTTGCTATTTAAATCATGGCGGCTGCCATAACTTTTTTTCGTCTTTGGAGGCAGCTGTATCACTGCACAATTCCCCGGATTTACGAAATATAGTGCAGTGATTGATCATTTTTAGATCCAAGAAAACAGTCTGTTTTCCATAAGCAGATGATATAAAATGATAAGAAATAAATCTTATACTTTTTCTGTTGATGCAGGTATCACCCGATTGATGCACAGTTTTCTGTCCAATTTTTTGGGTGATACCTGCATCAACAGAAAAAATATAAGATCATTTCTTAACAGAAGGAGAAAACATGTCATAAATTTGGTGTCAATAGGTCAAGGTCAATGCCACTGTAGGGAGAAGTAGACTTGAAATATTTGTTTTGGGATGATTTCTTATGATACTTATTAGGAGGGGAAGACACCTATCGGTGTTAGGTTCTGAGTTAAAGATCAAGGTCATGATTAGAAAAATTGGCTTGAAATATTGTTTCCTACATGATTTCTTAATACAGTCTAATCTGTAGAAGCGGTCACCTTTGTTAAACAGTCACCTCCTCTTAACGGTCACTCTGAATCCCTCCCGACCATTTTTAGTCCCCTACCGGCAACGCCGAAGGGGACTCTTAGTTTCCTCTCGGTCTGTCTGTCTGTCCGTCCGTCCGTCTGTCCGTCTGTCCGTCTGTCCCATTTTCAGTTTTCCGGACTTTTTTTCGCTGTTGTTGCATATATTGAACTCATTTTTGGTATGTGGATATATCTCAATGTGATACAGATCAAGTTTGAGTTTGCTTTTGATTGACCTAATTTTACAAGAGTTATGGCCCTTGGACATAGCAAATTTTATGAAAAATTCAGTTTTCCGGACTTTTTTCTGCTGTTGTTGCATATATTGAACTCATTTTTGGTATGTGGATATATCTCAATGTGATACAGATCAAGTTTGAGTTTGCTTTTGATTGACCTAATTTTACAAGAGTTATGGCCCTTGGACTTAGCAAATTTTATGAAAATTTCAGTTTTCCGGACTTTTTTCCGCTGTTGTTGCATATATTGAACTCATTTTTGGTATGTGGATATATCTCAATGTGATACAGATCAAGTTTGAGTTTGCTTTTGATTGACCTAATTTTACAAGAGTTATGGCCCTTGGACTTAGCAAATTTTATGAAAATTTCAGTTTTCCGGACTTTTTTCCTCTGTTGTTGCATACATTGAACTCATTTTTGGTATGTGGATATATCTCAATGTGATACAGATCAAGTTTGAGTTTGCTTTTGATTGACCTAATTTTACAAGAGTTATGGCCCTTGGACTTAGCAAATTTTATGAAAATTTCAGTTTTCCGGATTTTTTGTCGCTGTTGTTGGATAAATTGAACTCATTTTTGGTATGTGGATATATCTCAATGTGATACAGATCAGGTTTGAGTTTGCTTTTGATTGACCTAATTTTACAAGAGTTATGGCCCTTGGACTTAGCAAATTTTATGAAAATTTCAGTTTTCCGGACTTTTTTCCTCTGTTGTTGCATACATTGAACTCATTTTTGGTATGTGGATATATCTCAATGGGATACAGATCAAGTTTGAGTTTGCTTTTGATTGACCTAATTTTACAAGAGTTATGGCCCTTGGACTTAGCAAATTTTATGAACATTTCAGTTTTCCGGACTTTTTTCCGTTGTTGTTGGATAAATTGAACTCATTTTTAGTCCCCTACCGGCAACGCCGAAGGGGACTCTTAGTTTCCTCTCGGTCTGTCTGTCTGTCCGTCCGTCTGTCTGTCTGTCCGTCTGTCCCATTTTCAGTTTTCCGGACTTTTTTCCGCTGTTGTTGCATATATTGAACTCATTTTTGGTATGTGGATATATCTCAATGTGATACAGATCAAGTTTGAGTTTGCTTTTGATTGACCTAATTTTACAAGAGTTATGGCTCTTGGACTTAGCAAATTTAATGAAAGTTTCAGTTTTCCGGACTTTTTTCCGCTGTTGTTGCATATATTGAACTCATTTTTGGTATGTGGATATATCTCAATGTGATACAGATCAAGTTTGAGTTTGCTTTCGATTGACCTAATTTTACAAGAGTTATGTCCCTTGGACTTAGCAAATTTTATGAAAATTTCAGTTTTCCGGACTTTCTTCCGCTGTTGTTGGATAAATTGAACTCATTTTGGGTATGTGGATATATCTCAATGGGATACAGATCAAGTTTCAGTTTGCTTTAGATTCACGTATTTTTACAAGAGTTATGGCCCTTGGACTTAGCAAATTTTATTAAAATTTCACTTTTCCGGACTTTTCTTTGGTTCTATTGCAAATAATGCACTGATTTTTGGTAAATGAATACATCTCAGTGTGATACAGACCAAGTTTGAGTTTGGTTTCCATTGGTCTATTTTTACAAGAGTTATGGCCCTTGGACTTAGAAAATTTCTTGAAATTTTCAGTTTTCCGGACTTTTTCATGCCTGTTATTGCAGATAATGTCATTGAGCTGATTTTTTGTATGTGAATACATTATAGTGTGATGCAGATTTGAGTTTAATTTAGATTGACTAATTTTCACAAGAGTAATGGCCCTTGGACTTAGCAAATTTCGTGAATTGAGTTTCCCAGACTTTTCTTGGCTGTTGTTGCAGAAGATGAACTGACGAACAGAGATGCAAGTCATAAATTTATGCCGCCGGTAGGGGACTTATATCGCACAGCGATCATTGCATTTTTTATTATGATATTGTACCCTAATAAGCAGTCACCTCAGTAACGCGGTCAGCGGTCAGCCCTTTCACTGCCCAAGTCCCCGATTCGACTCTAATAAAGCGGTCGGTTGCTTGCCAGCAATGATAAAAAAAAAATAATAAAATGACATTATTCATGTACTAATGCATGTATCTGTTCAGAGGTCACTTTCATGGTATCCCTTGGGTGACTGCTTAATACAGGTTAGACTGTACACATTTTACCTATCAAAATAAGAATTGGTTCTGATGGAGTGGAAAGACCTTTGCTGGTCAAGGTCATTGTTATGACAAGTAAATTTGATATATACATTTATCACATGATACACCCGTCATGCAGTTTCATAAAGCCATTTCATAGTCAAATGTTATGGTAACACGTTAAATATCGCTCTGCTTGAATGCGATTGGTCAAGTTTGGAGACTCATCACCTACACTGTGACAAGTGCGACCTTTCAAATATTGGTCATATGATAAATTAAGATGCATATTCAATATCAATGATTAAAATTGTTATTGTTAAAATAAATATTGCATTTAAGTACTAAACAAAGTTGAAATATTTTTTCTCTACGCACAGAACATCTATACGATGGGAAACTACTTCTCTTAGCGTAGCAGACGACTTCTAGGTCATGGCATGGTTCGCCTCTAGTTCTCAGAATCGTTGATTTTGCGTGGGAAATAAACATTTTTGGCAGAATCATGTGATAAAAATAATCTCAATCGCCAAGGCTCGGGGATTTAAAACACACAACTTGTTTCATAATACATTGTATGAAATGAAAATTCATTTGAGATCCTATATATATATGTAAAGATTTCGAGGTGATACCTTATGAACCCTTTCAAGCACACAAACCTTTTGATAGATAAATACTTATGATAAGGATGAGTTTGGGTCAGTAGCCAAAGGTCAAGGTCACACTTCAGCATCTTTAGAATGAAAGGTATTGGAATATACCATATACATGATAATTCTTGACATGATCATGTTTATGAAGTTATGTTCTTTGAAAAAGAGATTTCATATTTATGTAATATACTTTTCACGATCAGGAACTGGAGAGATATAGGAGATTATGTGAAAGGCGAGCTAAGGAGGCCCTCAGAGGAGGTCAGGGTGATACAACATACTAGGGTATATGTCAAATATCAGGTCAGTATTATTATTTTACATACAAAATTTCATCTTTTCTCTTTGTCAGTCTGTCCATCTGAAACCTTACAATAACTTTTAAACATGGCTTTGATCTTGTGACTGAACCTTTCTTTTGACAAAAAGGCTTGACTTTGTGACCTTGACCTAGTAGGAGATTAACTTGGCATTTACACTAAACTTACACTTTTAAATTAGAATAACATACCTACAAGAGAGATTTTAATTGTCACAATCCATTCTTTTCAAGGAACCAATTTTATACGCATTCTTGATACAATATGTTCCAACCAACATTCAGTTAAGGCGCTGAGGAGGGTGGGGAAGCATATGTCAGCTTATAGCATTTATTGAATAAGCAGATGTTCAAGCAATTCTCCATAAACAGTTTACAACTGACACAGTTAAAACGATCAATGAAAATGTTTTCAATATGGGATTCTTATTGTACTCAATAATCAATGAGATTTTATAACAGGGTTAGTGCATATATTTGTACATTTGTCATATTCTTTATATTTTCAGGTTCTATTATCAATGCTGCCAACTATAGTAAAGTTACTTTTCAGCTCTGGTCTCTCATCTAGAACATTGACCACAAGGACTCATCAATTGACTGTTTGTATTATGTACTATGCAGATTCTATGAACCATATCATTGCATGGTGAAAGAGAATGTGATTACATTTCATTATACTTTGAAATACAACCATTTTGGGTCAAGTTGGTATTGAAGTCTTAAAGTCTATAAATCTTGCTAGATTGTATAAGCTTAACATGTTTATTCCGTCCATTCTGTTAACTTATATAGAACAGATAACTTTCAAATAAATAGAAGAACAAAAATCTTCGACATTTTTTTATATTTTACTATCATAATCCTTGATAACTTGCAGCATTCAGTTTTCCAGATTTTTCTCTGTGATGGATAGTGATAATGAAATTTAGTACAAAGCTGGTCTTTGATATTTAAAAGCGTGTTTGAGTTTGGTCATGGTTCACATGATATTCGACTCTCAATCAGATGACGGAGGTTCGATTCCCGGCGCAGTCATATAAGAGTGTTGAAAGTCATATCCATTCGTTCAACCCTCCCTCCCTAGTCTCTAGACTGGGTGGACTATGAAGGGCCCGGTTGGGTACCCTCGTTCATGCTGCGGCAAGGGTATCCAGGTGTGGGGCACCTTATAAAAGCCATTGGAAATACGGACCATCCAAGCAGTATATAATTATACAACCCTCCTGCATACATGCATACACCACATACACAAGTGGAGGGTGGGCATGAAATGGGAAAGTACTCCGCCCCTTCAACAATAAAAGGGGCTATAAGGCACCCCAAAGGAGAACAGCCTGGCTAGAATACTCTGTAACAGGCAGTTGGCGAATGAGTTCCCCACAATATAACATCAATACAGCCAACTGACCCAATAGAGGGCTTCCGGGTACCCAAACAGAAAGACAAAGACAAAAGACCTGGGGGTTTTTTGTGGAGTAATTTTGTCTTAATTTTGTAATGTATTTAAAAGATATTGAGATGGCACTTAATATATGGCTTGGTCTTGGATAGATTCATGGAAATTTTGATTTTGTCATAATTGATCTACAAGACAGTTATGCCCCTTGCTTACACAATTTTTTTCCACTGTTAGAGTATACAATGTATTTTGTATTGCTTGCAATTTAAACAGAATGTTAGTATGTGCCACCTGATTCCTAGTGACACTCATATATATCTTGTCCACAAGCTTTTCTTTTTTCCCTCTACATGAGTTTTAAGTAACATTTCAGAGAATTGTTGCTTAGGACCCAAGGGTGTGTCATGACCTTGAACAATGACCATAGGTCAAATTGAAGGTTAAAGTATACTTTATTGGTAAAATCTTGTCCTTGCTATAAGTTTCCCTCTGCATGAACTTTGATAATATCTTGCAGAATTGTTGCTTAAGACACATGTGTATGTAATTACCTTGAACCAAGGTCATACATGTAGCTCCAAGTTTAAAGTCACAATACTTTTCATGGTAAAAAAAAACATGTCTGGGTCATTACCTTTTCACCCTCTGCATGGATTTGAGTAAAGAAAATCACAGTATTACTGCTTAAGACTAGTACATGTAAATTGTCATGACCTTGAACCATTGTTATGGGTCAAAGGTCATGGTTACTGAACTTTTTATGGACAAAACCTAGTCTAAGCAATTTAAAATTTTCTCTGTCTACATGGGTTTCAATATTTCACAGAATTGCTGCTTAGACCACAGAAGATTTGTCATGATCTTGAATCAAAGTTATAGGTCAAAGGTCAACATTACAGTGCTCTTGGTGAACTTGTCTGGGTCATTACTTTTACAATTATATTTCACAGAATTGTTTTACTGGATCCAATTGAATTGAAATTGAATTGAACTGAATGACCACAGGATCCAAAGATGTATTATGGGTGTATAATGCAATTCTATCAGTATGAAACCTAGTGCATAAGTTCCAAATAAGTTTAAAAATAGATGTCAAATAGCCTTCAAGGTTTAGAGGTCAATGTCAAAACATTTGATGGTTGAAATCCTTTCCCCATCATTATAATGATTGTGTTGAATCGATCGTTATCAATATGATACACATCTGTCAAGATTGCGATATCATGAAACTTCTTTTGACCTTTGAGTACAAAGATAAAAGAAGTTGACGATTAAAAACGTTATCAACAACCCTGACACGAGAGACAAACATCATTAATTTGTACCATTGCATGAGTCCACTAAGAGTTTTAAAACTTCTAAACTAGCAGATTTGAACGATATGTTATTTTATATTATTCCAATTGACACATTTCAAATCTACTTCATTTACATGCCCAATTTTGCACTATTTCGAGTCAATGCTGGGTCAATCATCTTTTTACAAATTTTTACATTTGATATTTTGTTTTTGAACAACATTTCATTAGATCAATGATTCCGCGTTCATAAACTAGTCAAATCCTGTCTCAGCTTCGTTTGAAATCCGGATCTTTACATCCAACAAAGCATACATTTTTGTATTACTTTGGTCCTTTCTTGATTTTGCCTTTTATGGTGACTTTTACATGAACAAGATAAGAAGGATTTAAAGTAGACTGGATTACCATCAAAAATGAATGATCAGTCGCCTTATATACCATGGATATGATCCTGGTGTTGCCAGAAGGACACTCTGCATGATACTTGACCAATCTACAGCCTTATATGAGCACATTTCCAAGAGTTGCACTCTGGCTGGCTGTGACGACGGGAGTCCGTGACGGGTCCTGTCCAAATGTCGTCAGAGGAGACAGACGCTACCTGTTTCCTCGGACAGTTTGTCGAACTCCTTGTTTGATTGGATAAAAGAGCTCACTCCAGCCGGCATAGTATGGGCCATTTTTCGTACGCCCTTATGTCTTTGATGTCTATTTACATATTCATCTGTTTGTTACTTGGGCCCCTGAGTTTAGCTGTACTGTTTTTTAGCTCACCTGAGCAAAGCTCAAGTGAGCTATTGTCATAGCGTGCCGTCCGGCGTCCGTCGTCCGTCCGTCGTCCGTCCGTCGTCCGTCCGTCGTCCGTCGTAAACTTTTCACATTTTCGACTTCTTCTCCAGAACAGCTGGACAGATTTTCATGAAACTTGGTGGGTATGAAGTACTAATGGTCCCCTACAAGTGTTGTTGTTTTTCGTCCGGATCCGTCAACAGGTGGCGCCACCACAGCCAAAAGTAGGTCACGGGGTTCCCTCCTTTGACAAACTTCTTCTTCAGAACCGAAGCATGTATCGACAAACCGAAAGCATCAGGATGATCAAGAGAGATGTCTTAAGAAGTGTTGTTATATTTGGTTCCACTTCGAAGTCAAATTTTTGACGCGTTTTTGACGTCTTTTTGGACTTAGTCAGAAATGCACATTTTTGCACTATTTCTTTAAATTACTCAATAAGTGTATGATTTTACACACTCATTTACTGCATATTTGTCATATTTAAGTTACTAAATGCTTTGATAAGTATTTCATTCCAAAATTTAATTTTTTTTGATTTTTTATTAATTTTTTTCTTATGTGAAAAGGAAGGGGGGGGGGGTGATTTTGATACATATTCAACTTCTTCTCCAGAACCGCTGAAAAGATTTTCATGAAACTTGGTAGGAATGAAGTACTCATGGGCCCCTACAAGTGTTGTTGTTTTTCGTCCGGATCCATCAAAAGGTGGCGCCACCAGAAGCAAAAGTAGGTTACGGGGGGTACCCTCCTTTGACAAACTTCTTCTTCAGATCCGAAGCAGGTATCGACAAACCGAAAGCATCAGGATGATCTAGAGAGATGTCTTAAGAAGTGTTGTTATTTTTGGCTCCACTCGGAAGTCAAATTTTTGACGCGTTTTTGACGTCTTTTTGGACTTTGTCAGAAATGCACATTTTTGCTTTATTTCTTTAAATAACTCAATAAGTGTATGATTTTACACACTCATTTACTACATATTTATCATATGTAACTTACTTAATGCTTTGATGTGTATTTTATGCTTACATTTTATTTTTTTTATTTTTTATGAATTTTTTTCTTATGTAAAAAGGAAGGGGGGGGGGTGATTTTCATACATTTTCTGCTTCTTTTCTATAACCACTCTTCAGATTGTCATGACAATTTGTAGGTATGAGGTACTCATGCATGGTACCCTACAAGTGAAAGAATTTTGTCAAGATATCAACTTTTGCATTTTTAAGGAATATTTTTTAAGATTGTACATAGGTATAATGTATGTTTTCCATGCCCAATGGACCCATGGTGAGTGGCTTCAAACCCCGGCGGGACCTCAACAATTTTTAGCTCACCTGAGCATTGCTTTGATATGTATTTTATACTAAAATTTTAATTTTTTGATTTTTTTATGAATTTTTTTTCTTATGTGAAAAGGAAAGGGGGGGGGTGATTTTCATACATATTCAACTTCTTCTCCAGAACTGCTGAACAGATTTTTATCAGTATTTTTTCAATCAAGAATAGATATGTTTACTGTGCACATGGACCCAAGCCTTATGGGTTCAAGTTCTGGTACTTCTTTTATCTATGTCAGGAATTTTAAACCCTGGTAACTTTAGTTTCGTATAAGAGGCAGCAGAACTCATGTATGCAAGAGTTGTCTTTCTTTAATATAGATATATGTATTCTTGGATTATCGATTCATTTGAATGTTACATATTTTAAATTATTAAATGAGTATGCAAAAGGAAATTAAATAATTCAAAAAAGATGAATAAGTATTTTCAAATTCATCTTGTGAAGACTAAGATATATAACTTTGAAATTAAAATATTGAGAGCAGCTCAAAATATTAATGTAAAAACAGAACTTCACATTTACATAACGTAGTGAGAGGAGGGGGAGAAGGTTGTAATTTATTAGCAGGATTTTGCCTTAGTCTCTTTATAACTGTCTGTCTCGGGTTACTTAAATTACTCAAGAAGAAGGGGGGAGATGATTTTCATACATATTCAACTTCTTCCCCAGAACCGCAGAACAGATTTTCATGAAACTTGGTAGGAATGAAGTAATCATGGTCCCCTACAAGTATTGTTGTTTTTTGTCCGGATCTGTCAACAGGTGGCACCACCACGGGCAAAAATAGGTCATGGGAAGTACCCTCATTTGACAAACTTCTTCAGAACGGAAGCACTTATCGACATACCGAAAGCATCAGGATTATCTAGAGAGATGTCTTAAGAAGTGTTGTTAATTTTTGTTCCACTCTGAAGTCTGGTTATTTTCCTCTTACAAACTTCTTTTTGTTTGGTATGCTTAGTTTACGTAGCTTTCAGGTGAGCGTTGTGGCCCCTGGGCCTCTTGTTGTTGTCATCTTATAGCGAGGAGGCTAATATACACAAATATCTTAGAGACTGCTTGTTGTGCTTCTCCACTCTGTGTTCCCGCAGTTGGGTGTTTTTTTTAGCTCACCTGAGCCATAGGCTCAAGTGGGCTATTGTCATAGTGTTGCGTCTGTCGTCCGTCGTCCGTCGTCGTCGTCGTCCGTCGTCGTCCGTCGTCGTGAACTTTTCACATTTTTAACTTCTTCTCCAGAACGGCTGAAGGGATTTTGATGAAACTTGGTAGGTATGAAGTACTCATGGTCCCCTACAAGTGTTGTTGTTTTTCGTCCGGATCTGTCAACAGGTGGCGCCACCACAGTCAAAAGTAGGTCACGGGGGCTACCCTCCTTTGACAAACTTCTTCTTCAGAACCGAAGCATGTATCGACAAACCGAAAGCATCAGGATGATCTAGAGAGATGTCGTAAGAAGTGTTGTTATTTTTGGTTCCACTTGGAAGTCAAATTTTTGACGCGTTTTTGACGTCTTTTCGGACTTAGTCAGAAATGCACATTTTTGCACTATTTCTTTAAATAACTCAATAAGTGTATGATTTTACAAACTCATTTACTACATATTTATCATATTTAACTTACTTAATGCTTTGATATATTTTTTATGCTTAAATTTTATTTTTTTGATTTTTTATGAATTTTTTCTCATGTAATAACAGGGACGTATATAAAATATATGTCCCTGGTAAAAAAGGAAGGGGGGAGTGATTTTCATACATTTTCTGCTTCTTTTCTATAACCGCTCTTCAGATTGTCATGACAATTTGTAGGTATGAGGTACTCATGCATGGTACCCTACAAGTGAAAGAATTGTGTCAAGATATCCACATTTGGATGTTTAAGGAATATTTTTTAAGATTGTACATAGGTATAATGTATGTTTTCCATGCCCAATGTTACAGGTGCAACTACAGGAAAAAAACCTTCTTTGTATGATTAATCATTTTTAGATCGACCTTTCATCCATAGTTACAGCTGATAATTCAACTAGTGACACATGCTTCAATGTCTTATTGATTGACCTTTTATGTGATAATCATAGAAAAATCATGTTTCCAACTTTTTTGCCAAAAAAAAAATCATGTTTCTAACTTTTGTGCAAAAAAAAATCATGTTTCCAACTTTTGTGCAAAATGTTCATATCTCGTTACATGAATTTAGCGATACGCAAACATAAGACAGAAAGAGGCTGGAGTCAAAGAAAAGACCGATTGTGATCGGAGAAAAACAATGCCTGGTGTCATTTTATATGTTACAGAAATTGCGATTGGATATTATATTTTTTTTGTATATTGTTTGAATATGATAGATTTTAAGTAAAAAAATCAGTGTAATTATATATAGTTTCGATGCTCGGATGTTTTCCCTAGCACCCTAAAGAGACGAGGGCGTGGAATTTTGAAAATCCACTGTCAGGTACCTTTTGACGCTACTAGCATGACAAATAGTTGGTCATGCTATATTTTTTATTTAATTTCCTATAAAGCTTGAATCAACGAACAAATCGGTACATAACATGAATGGCTAACAAAGTTGGTATAAACGCTACGCGGCAATTTGTTAACAATACGGCCTTTAGAATTTTTTTTTTTTTTTTTTTTTTTGTTATTTGGCACAGACCAAGAAAAGAGAAGTAAATAAGCGTTATAATGTTTGACGTTCCTGGTCAATAAATGGACGTCATTCAGCTCGTAAGTTCTCAATAATGCGTTCAATTGTCTGTGAGATAGATATATTTCTGAATAGAGCAGGGTGGATACTAAAATTCACTCGCTGAAAGTTTTCAAATAGAGAAACTTATTCGTTAACAATTCGCTGCAAAGTAAAAAAGTTTAAAAAATGGATGAAAAGTTCTTATAATCAAATATAATTAGATGTACAAAACTTGAAATATCTTATCCATTATATCGCTTAAATCTCCATGAAATATCCTGTTGTTTAGTGAAAATATAGCATTCCTATTTAATTCTATTCCCAGGCAACAAGCGGTTGATTTTCCGATGATGACGTTATAAAAACGAAAATATTACGGCGAAAGCCATGGGGTCTCCTTTATGAGATATTTTTTGTAGATATTAATATTAAACGATATATCTTACTTAATATTTGTTACTATCATATATGGATGATAATTTTCCGGTTTCATAAATACCAAATTTGTCCAAATCTGTCGAAAAACAAGCAAATTAGAGGAGTGCGAACGCCATAAACTAAAGAGGGAACCAAAGGGAGATTGAAGCTTAATGAAGTATACCTCGAAATGTAAAGAGAGTCCACAGGAAATGTAAATACTTCTGCCAATTATTCAGAACATCATCTTATAGTGGAGACTTTTCTGGTACAACCGGTGCCTCATTTATTTGGATACTTGAAATAATGATCTAATCAGAAACGTATGAAATTTATGTATTGCAATATATATTGACGTCAAAAAGTGGAGATGTTACCATCATTTTTCTGTTTTTGTACAAAAAAATCACAATAAAAAGTAAAATGTAGCACTTTAAGTATAGAATGAATAACACCATAAAAAACTATTACTTTTGTGAATCTATTGATGTTTCTGATGCTCGAATACACCCAATATTCATGAAACTATAACGTTTTGAAAATTCTGTGCACATGCGTACGTAAAAATGGACATATATGTACATATACGCAGTCTGACGTCAATGGACATATATGTACATATACGCAGTAAGAGGGTTAAATAGAAAAAATAAATTATTATTTACAACCATAAGCCACTGTGTTCGACATCTTGTATGTATAATATTTCTAAGAGGAACACAGAGGCCTGAGGTTGTGAATAATAAAACATTTTCTCTCATAAAATGACAGGTTCCTGTGATAAGACATTTGGGAATTTTTACCTGTTCAAATAATAGATACATGATGAGTTTTTATCGGACCAAATAACTTTTTGTCGGCAAATCCTATGCAACCGATACATTTCATGAACTCTCTCCGCTAACAACTTTTTCCGTGTAACAGACCTTTGATGAGGTAAAACAATTTGTTAACAGTAAATAACGATGTCGTAGGTCTGCTAGTTGGACAAGCTTAACAATTTCATGGGCCTTTTAATTTGTTTCAAACTACGAAATCTAGAGAAACCACTTGAGTTGTTGAACAGCGTATGCTGAAATGCGACGCTCCTTCTCGCCTGTTGAAATATGCATACAGGGTTTTTTTTCCCTTGTTTTGGGGCCGAATTTCGGCCCCTTCCCAATGCCAAATTTCCTCTATTTTTCCCAAAAAATCACCCTGAAATTCCCAAAGAGGAATTATGAAAAAATCACCCTAGAAAATAAGACCCAAAACATGAAAGTCAGCACAAAATGTCCTGTTTCTAAGTGCATTTTTTAAAGTTTTTTATTCATCCCATGTTCAGTTCAAGCAAATCAATGGATTATCAGTGTTAATAAATGATACTTTAAGGTTATACTTTGGTGAGAATTTGTACAAAAATTTTCCCAATTTTAGCAAAATGTCGCAAATTTTCCCAAATGGGACAGGCACAGGCACCTTCCCCAAAATAAAAAAAAACCCTGGCATAGGCAAGAAGCGCCGCATTTCAGCATATTTACTGAAAATTATTTGTTCAAGTGGCTTCACTGGGTCATGAGGTTTGATACACCATACACTGCTTTTTGGAAAACAAACTGGCCCAATTTCTGCACAACTCACTTGAATTGATAAATATTGGATTAAACGATTTTGAAACGATTTTAACTGTACGTTTCATGTATTTGAGATGAAACCAATACTAGTCAAAAGCATTCATAGATTTCAGTATACTTTAATATGAATAAAGGCAAAACCGAAAAATCTTTGTTTTTCTATGCCCTTGGAATAAAAGATTCGGGAGCATATAGTTTTTGGCCTGTCCGTCTGTCTGTTTGTCTGTCTGTTTTCCGAAAAACTTTAACATTGGGCATAACTTTTAAATGGAAGCTGGTGATAGAGGTTTCATATTTCACATGTGTATTCCTTGTGACAATACCTTTCCATTGATACCAAAATTTTTGACCTCGTGACCATAACCTTGACCTTTGACGTACTTCTCAAAAACTTTAACATTGGGCATAACTTTTGAATGGTTAGTGATAGAGGTTTCAATTTTTACATGTGTATTCCTTGTGACAAGATCTTTCCATTGATACCAATATTACGCTGACCCTGACCTCTCACATACTTAACAGAAAATGGCCTTTATACTAACAAAGATGCCGCCGGGGGCATTCTCGTTTCACAAACACAGGCTTTATAATTTCTGGCATGCTAGCTATCAATAATGAAAGGTTTTTTGTTCAATTTTAAATAAACTTAATTTATGAAATCATTTCATTGTTTTATTCTTTTTCTGCTGCAAATTAATGTACAACATGATTTTATTTTTGGTGTTGCATAATTGAACTATACTAGCTGGGCATATGACGTTGGACCACTTTATCCGTCTTTTCAAATCAGTAAAAAAGTTATTGTTTTGAAATGTGACTATTTTTTCTTGTTTGTACTTTAAAAGGTTGTCTAAAAAAACTTCTTTGCATCCGGCAAAAATCTTTTTAGAAAGGTTGTGGGCTAAAATCCTGGTACTGGCACTATCAGTATTCAATGTCAGTATGTCAATTAGAGCGTGCATGGGTATCAGGTGAGCGTTGTGCCCCCTGGGGCTCTTGTTTTTGCATTGTTTTGTTTTTGTTTTGATTTTGATTTTGTTTTGTTTTGTTTTTTGTTTTGTTTTGTTTTGTTTTGTGTTGTGTTGTGTTGTGTTGTGTTGTTTTGTTTTGTTTTGTTTTGTTTTGTGTTGTATTGTTTTGTTTTGTTTTTGTTTTGTGTTGTGTTGTTTTGTTTTTGTTTTGTGTTGTGTTGTTTTGTTTTGTTTTGTTTTGTTTTGTTTTGTTTTGTGTTGTGTTGTGTTGTGTTGTTTTGTTTTGTTTTTGTGTTGTGTTGTGTTGTGTTGTTTTGTTTTGTGTTGTGTTGTGTGTTGTTTTGTGTTGTGTTGTGTTGTGTTCTTTTGTTTTGTTTTGTTCTGTTTTGTGTTGTGTTGTGTTGTTTTGTTTTGTTTTGTTTTTTGTTGTGTTGTGTTGTTTTGTTTTTGTTTTGTTTTTGTTTAGTTTTTTGTTTGTTTGTTTGTTTGTTTTGCTGTGGGTGCTACAACCGAGTCCTGTTGGAGATCCTCTCCTTTCTATTTGCTGTAATCCTATTAACCTTGACCTACACATAACTCATGCAAGGTCATTGAATGTTAATATTCCAATGTCACAATACTGTAGGATTACTAGTATGTTAAAAATGTGTTTCATAAGATAATGTTGAAAGATGACGAAAATTAACTCTCGACCTTTTAAAATGATCCAATGTAAAGTGTTCATATTCCAATTCTTAAAAATCGTTTATTCATACACATGGAATTATGACCATGCACAGGGTGTAAACTTTATATACTTACTCCCTAGCCTTGAATTTGATTCAAGGTCAGTTGAAATTCAATGTATCAGACTGAGGTCATATGAAGCTTCTGTCTATAGACACCATTCACATATTACCTTCGTCCAAGGTCAAATTATTATTTCAAGGTCACAACCAATGCCTTGCCAGCTGAGTTATTAAAATAGATGATGCAACATTTAATTTCTTTATTATGCGTTAATCTAATGCGTTTTAGATTTGATTTATCAAACCCTCCTTGTGAATGGGATATTTTATTGCAAATCATTGTAAAACTATATCTTACAAAGAGTACAAAGTTTACTTTAGTAAGTCTTATCTACGTTCACATCAAAACAAAATACGGCTTCGCGAGCATTTGGAGTCAGTGAATGTTGCATGTTCTATTTCTTTAAAATCTTTTACTTAATTAAAGGGACAGTGTCCCTGAAAATTAATTAATTTTACAAAGTTTTGGAATGCAAAATCTTTCTTTTCATATGAAAGTATACATTCTCATTTGTATAAATTCAAAGTTTCAGACGAATCTGATGCATGCATTCGCAGTCATAGACCGTTAAAAACGTCATTTTGAATCTGGGGTGCGCAGCTCTAATTCAGTCCACTAGCGTCACCTACAATATATTGAGTTTTTACAATAGAGGCATATGGAGATTTGATTATTAAAAAATCGACAATTGTAGGGTCATTACTGCATATTTTGAAATAAAACTTTTTATGGCTTCTTTTTTCCTCTATCTAGACCCTTTGGAATAAATTTTACGTTTTCAATAAAATTTATTTTCAGGGACACAGTATCTTTAAAGAAAAATACATCGTTTTTGCAATAGAATTAGAACATTATTTAAATTTTGCTCAGTTTTGAAATGACAAAAGAAAAACCATACAAAATACAACGTTAATTCGTCGAAAATATCTTTTTAATTTACATTTTATTCGTACTACAGCCAAGAATTTGTTCGAACACTGAAATAAATTACTTCCTGTTGCTCATGCGCAATGGTGGGTTTTGGATGAGAGGATCGAGGAATGGTTGAACATTCGACCTGAATTGTAAATAGCCCACTTTATAGTCTACCTGATTATCATTTTAACAATCAACCTAGATATATAGCATCTTATACCTTTTAGTTGTGAAAATAACATTTTAACATCAAGATGGAGTGTAAAAGAACTTCGAAACTCGGGACATAAAAAAGAGGACACGGCGTTTCGAGCTCCTTTTCATTTACACAATTCGGTTACAACATCTCGATTTACAGGTAAGTCTACTTTGATGCATGTTATATTGTTTATATTTTTTAAGCTTTAGTTCCTTAGTTTAGTTAAGAAGCTGCATAATTTGGCCTAATCGAAAGCTAACGGTTGAGACAACTCGTACTGTGGATATTTCGTTGCTTTTGCAATATTTGATAAATGTAGCAATCGCTTTGAAGTGCCCTTCCCCTGTTCTAGTTCCAAGGTTTGCCACTCATATTCACACCAGCCTATCTTGCATTCAAGGACAGAAGCTGTACTGTAGTCAAGCATCTTCTCAAGAGCGAGTTTGGGGACAGCGACGAATCAGGCAAAACCTTGAATGAGTAACTAAGTTAACAATTTTAGTGCTTTTTAATGTGTTTGAATGATTTTCTCTCAAATTTGCTTCTGTATGAAAGTATAACGTAGTAAAACATAGACTCTGATCTTGTTGTAAATACTCTCCGCCTCGAAATTTACCAGATACGCAGTTTTGTGTACGACATCCAACAAGGGGTAGTAGGTATAACGTACACTTGTTTTAAGAAGATGTAGGTGAGAGCAAGTTCTGGAATTGCCTGCAGCTTTCTCCATCACAATTGCAGACCTTAATCTATGACAGCACAGGAGACTGTTGGGTGTCTTTATCAATGAAAATGGCCCTTTTTGTTAGATATGTGTACATTTTTTTTGTATTTTGTCCACGAAACATCACAAAAGATGTGGCTGGACCAGCGACTCCTTTGACTTTACTGAGACTGAGAACTCTCACATTTTCCTGAGGTAAGATGAATGAGATAAATAGATCTCATCCTGTGACGTCATTGTTACCAATATATTGTGACACAAGTAAGAAAACAAACAGCTGATTAAAACAGACACTTTGAGTTGTCTTTCCTAGTCGATGATGTGGAATATTTAAGAAATCCAATAAACAATAAAACACCACCATGAGGGAGAGATAGAAAATTCTCAATCCCAAAGGCCTTGTGTACAAAAGTTACTGCAAGCTTCGTCATGGGCTTGAAAAAATAGCAGTCCAAGGAAAGCTTGTGTTGCCTGCAAAGTGGCTTATTTATAAAAAGTGGATCAAGTATGTAGGTCAAGGTCACTTGGTTCAAAATTATTTGTATCAGTAGGAAAGTCTTGTCAAATGAAAGTCACATGTGAAATATTGGACCTTCTACTTAAAAATCAATAGATATGGTCAATTTCTAATTTTCAAAAAAGAAGGTCAATAATCTAGATCAAGGTCACCAGGTAAAAATTTTTGGTAACCAAAAAAACCCCAAAAAACAAGGATTCATCATAAGAAATGCACTGTGAAATATGAAAGCCATATCACTTACCAATGAACATATAGCCAATCTTAAATTTTTGTGAAAAGTAGGTCAAATATCTAGGTCAAGGTCACTAGGTCAAAAAAATGTGGTATGTGTAGAAAGGTATTGTCACAAGGAGTAAACATGTGAAATATCAAAGCCCTATCACTTTCAAATCAAAAGATATAGCCAATCTTAATTTTTGTGAAAAGTAGGTCAGATATCTAGGTCAAGGTCACTAGGTCAAAAATTATGGATGGTATGTGTAGAACTAGAAATGTATTATCACAAGGAATACACATGTGAAATATCAGTATCGTATCACTTACCAATCAAAAGATAAAGCCAATCTTAATATTTGTGAAAAGTAGGTCAAATATCTAGGTCAAGGTCACTAGGTCAAAAATTATGGTATGTGTAGAAAAGTTTAGTCACAAGTAATACAAATGTGAAATATAAAGCCCTATCACTTACCAATCAAAAGTTTCGGGGTGTGACACCCAAAGTGTGACAAATTTTTTTGTGAAAAGTAGGTCAAATATCTAGGTCAATGTAACTAGGAAATATCAAAGCCCTATCACTATCCAATCAAAAGTTATTGGATGTGACACCCAAAGTGTGACAGACGGACAAAGTGATCCCTAAGTGTTGCTATGCTTTTCAGGCGACACAAAAATTATACACTCTGGTTGAGAATTTGCCATCCCTTCCTTGACATGACGTCATGTAAATAAGCAAAGAAGATTTCCAAAAGCAACTAAGAGAACAATTTGGGGTTTATCGTAGAGTGTAATATAATGTACATATAAATCACTGTATACAAGGTATCTGGAAACTAATTGTTATAAAAATGAAAATGATCTTAACTGTTTAAATTTGTTGAAGAAACTGTTGAACATGTTGAGAATGACTTCTTAGTTCCTGAAACTCAAAGATAATCACTGGTGTAAAGCAGATGCACGTACCATCGGGTACCCACACCTCATCGTGGCAATAGGCCATACTGCTCGGTTTGTTTACATCCTTCAATATTGATAATTCCCACAGTTCAAGTTTGATTTGTAGGAAATTGTACACTCAGCGGGAAGATTATCTATGGATAAATGTTTCACATTACAAATGTATGTTATCATGGTTATTGCACAGATTATTATAAAATATACAGTATACCAGTTCTAGTACTAGTACGTTTAGATTATGAAAATGACAAGGAAGTAGGTACCTACACCAAAGAATGTTACCGGTACCTACATCAGTGAAAAATACTGTTTTAACTCAATTGTATCTTGGTCTAAACATTCGTGTCGAGTGTACCTTTCACCTTTGAAGCTTTTGTCATAACTCTTGAATGAAAAAAGAGAATGCTTTAATTTTTCGTGTGTATTCCTTGTGGCATGACCATTTTTATTAGCCGAGTTGCAAAACTCGGCTCTTAATTTGATGTGAGACGGGCGGGCGGGCGGGCGGGCGGGAGGGCGTCAACAATTGGTTTCCGGACTATAAGTCAACTACGAAAGAGGCTATAACAATGAAACTTCATACACTTACTCACCATTAGTCAAGGATGAGCCCTATTGATTTTGGGGTCAAAAGGTCAAAGGTCAAGGTCACAGGACTCAGATGATTGAAAATGGTTTCCGGACCATATTTCAGCCTGTATTGCACCTATAATCATGAAACTTGCCAGAAATGTTTCCCTTGAATCAAGGATGAGGCCTATTGATTTTGGGATCAAAAGGTCAAAGGTCAAGGTCACAGGACTCAGATGATTGAAAATGGTTTCCGGACCATATTTCAGCCTGTATTGCACCTATAATCATGAAACTTGCCAGAAATGTTTCCCTTGAATCAAGGATGAAGCCTATTGATTTTGGGGTCAAAAGGTCAAAGGTCAAGGTCACAGGACTCAGATGATTGAAAATGGTTTCCGGACCGTATTTCAGCCTGTATTGCACCTATAATCATGAAACTTGCCAGAAATGTTTCCCTTGAATCAAGGATGAGGCCTATTGATTTTGGGGTCAAAAGGTCAAAGGTCAAGGTCACAGGACTCTGTTGATTGAAATTGGTTTTCGGACCATATTTCAGCCTGTATTGCACCTATAATCATGTAACTTGCCAGAAATGTTTCCTGTGAATAGAAAATGACCACTTTTGATTTTGGTGTCAAAAGGTCAAAGGTCAAGGTCACAGGACTCTGATGATTGAAAATGGTTTCCTGGCCATATTTTAGCCTGTATTGCACCTAAAGTCATGAAACTTGCCAATAATGATTCCCATGAATCAAGAATGACCCCTATTGATTTTGGGGTCAAAAGGTCAAAGGTCAAGGTCACAGGACTCCGATGATTGAAAGTGGTTTCCGGACCATATTTCAGCCTGTATTGCAATTATAATCATGAAGCTTGCCAGAAATGTTTCGCATGGATCAAGGATGACCACTATCAATTTTGGGGTTAAAAGGTCAAAGGTCAAGGTCACAGGACTAAGATGATTAAAAATGGTTTTCCGACTGAATTTGAGCCTGTATTGCACCTATAATCATGTAACTTGCCAGAAATGTTTCCAGTGAATAGAAAATGACCACTTTTGATTTAGGGGTCAAAGGGTCAAAGATCAAGGTCACAAGACTTAGGTAATTGAAAATTGTTTCCAGACCATTTTTGAGCCTGTATTGCACCTATAATCATGAAACTTGCCATTAATTTTTGGGTCAAAAGGTCAAAGATCAAGGTCACAGGAAAATCTGTATCCTTGAAAATATATTACACGCTGATATAGAATAAAGAGAAGACCATTTCTTGATCCAGAAATTTTCATTTAGGACCACAAAATGTTGTTACAAACCATACACATTTCATGTTAGTCTGCATATTCATACTTACATTCCAGTTTTGCAACTCGGCATTTTGCATCTTCGATGCATTTTGAGCTTATTTACCTTTTGACTTTGACCTTTGTTGTATGACCTACATTAAAGCTGTTTTTCTGACAAAGATGTTGTTTGGGGCATCCATGCTTCACAAACACATTTATTTTAATATATGTTGTTGTATCATAGGATGTGACTTTATGTTATTTACATGGGTTTCAAAGTTGGAGCTGACCCCTGGGTTAGGGTAAAATAATTCAGGGTCAGGAAATAGGGCTAATAATTGTAGTCTGTGGGATAAAATACAAATCCATAGACTAAAATGAAACTCGTGATGAAATGATGTTTTCAACTCTGTAGTTCAAATACTTGTACAAAGTCACAATGTTGCATGTTATAATACATGTATCAATATCACTCATCATACTCATTGACCACCTGTTCATAAAATGCTTTGGCTCAAAATTCCATCAATAAACTGAAAAAAAAAAAATCAAAACAGAAAGGAAATTGAACATTTCAAAAGTTTACTCGCATTTTCCCATTATTCCGTATTACTATTGGGGCGGTGAAAGTGGATGGGGCTAGAAAATCTGGTTCACTATGGACTTCTCCTTCACTACAATAATGAGGCCATATGATAGGATGTGTCTTTTTGTAGTTGTTGATCTGAGCCCTGGGGAAAATTGGCAAGTAAGAGGTCCTGTCTGTGCTTCTCCAGTCTTTTATTTTTACAAAGTCATAGACCAAATGTGACTGTCAGATTTACATCGTAGATTTATGAGGTCAAGGTCAAAGACTGGAGAAAGGCGCAAGAAAAGCTATTAAATATTTTGTATGATGTATTTCTTGATTTTAAGGTGTTATCTCTCCATCTCAGTTCATCAATTTGGTGTTAAATCTCTACTGTATGTTGTTTCAAACAGTATGTGCACATTTGACTGTAATTGACATTCATAAATTCTAGTATTGGTTTCCTTCATCCTGAGGGGGCGGACAGGGTGAAAGGGAGGCGAGAGGAAGGGGACAGGAGGAGGGAAGGAAGAAATGGGAAGGAGGGGGTGGGATGGGAGGGGATTAAGGGAAGGGTGAAAAGGAGGGGGAGAGAGATACCCCCCTTTCTCTCCAAGCTCTCAACTAGAGGTACCTGTTCTTGGTGTTCTTTCCCATACTAGTACATAAAATGAAAATGAAAAGTCTATGGCATGATCACGAAGATCTAAAATTAGTACAAGGACAGTATTGTTGTTACAGCTGTAACTTGAAACATTGGTTAGATTTGTCATCAGGGGGGAATCCAAGCGGTTTATTATAGTGTCATTGTTAATATAGGTACGGTGTTTGTCCTTCATCGATTGTCCAGTCACAAATGTTAATTAGTATCCAGTATTGGTCATTGTCATTCTACCTGAATACGATCTGATGTCATAAAATGTGTATTAGCTCATTGACGACTTGACTCAAACAAGAATGGATGTCACCTGTGCCCCGCCCACATACGGAGGATGAGGGCCTACCTCAAAGTCGATTCGTCATTGGTCTGACAGCCAGTGTAGCCCAGGTGAAAATAAGCGCGGATCTAGATGGGGATTATTGAGTCGGGGCCGCCTGGAATTTGCCTAAGATACTGATTGTTTTAATTGTTACAGGTTTTATATTTTGTTTGAAAATCATAGACTTGAGCTCTCTTGACGGACTGGACAGAACCCCCCCCCCCATGTTCTGGATCCGCCCGTATGTATGATAACTCAATAGTGATTGTAATTACAAAGGTCACCAACTGGGGGATGCCAAAACTGGTTGTTCTGACACACTCACTCTTGGCGTGCTTTATCACAGTGTAAGAAAGAGAGACAAGCATACACGGCGAATATTTTACCCATTCATAATCAATACATGATAGCTTGGGAGATTTAAAGAGAGGCGTTTTTGAGGAAATTTTATATTTGTAAATAATCCGAGAGGGGAGTTTTACCTGTGGCAAGGTTTGGTGGCACCTATTCAATATGACGGTAAGTGGAGCGGAAAAGCCCAAACAAGCTACTGTTGATATAGTGTGTATAGGTGGACTGTAGGTACGGGCACCTCGGACCATTGTTAGAGTCTATATTGTTTGGGGACCGCTAAGGTCACAATGAAAGGGACTATTTCATGTCAAGGAATATGGACTTAACACACATTATGACATAAAGATAGGTTTTGTTGGGATTTTAGTAATCGAAGAGGTAATGTATGCAGATTTTGACTGGGGACCGTTGTTCGTGTGTTAGAGTATATTGTTTGGGGACTGGTAAGGTCACAATGAGTACGACTTGAGTCAAGGGACTTTTAATGGGGCATATCACACAGAAAGATATATTTTGTAGGGATTTTAGTCATCGAACAAGGTGATGTATGTAGATTTTGACTGAGAACAGTCAACTCGAGATATCGGTCATTTCCCTTCACTGAGTGAAATGATAATGCGAAGATATCTCTCATTTCCCGTACTGTTTCCTTAGTTTCTATTTTCTGTTTTTATCACGGGAATTTTCAATTGATTAACAAGGTTTATTACTATTAGAATGATTCATCGCCGTAGTATGTTATATGGTGGTACAAGATTAGATACACCTAATGAGACTTATTTATACTCCATATCTAGGAAGTAAATTCTGTAAACAGGTGGGAATATAGGGTAATCATGAACAAATGAGCAAGAAGACAATTAGGGACGGTTGTTTTGGTGGGTGTTTAAAAATTCTTTCTTTTGATTGCACTTGTGTTGGGCCTATCCTGTTTCAGTGTTTGATATATGTAGGTTCTCATAGGTCCACTTCCCCGAGATGTCATCAGAGAAGCAGTGACGGATCATGCAAGCGTGGATCTAGAGGGGGGGGGGGGGTAGGAGGATTAGGATCCCATGGAATTTGCCAGAAATACTGAAACGCCTATTTTTACTTTTTACGTATATTTACGTATAATATATTTTTCAAATAAAAGGCCAGAAACTCTCAAGCCCCCCCCCCCCCCCCCCCCCCCGATGACTTCGTCCCCCATGGAAAACTGTCAAGATCCGCTCATGTCGCGTGATACTCATTACTAATATGTTGATTTGATGAGATAGTTTTTATGATAACAGAGAGTTGGACCATCGCGACATAAGAAGTCTGATTGGGTCTTTCTGTGAGTATTTACACAAAGGTTAATACACTAGCTGTTATCTGCTTGGAATGCAGATGTTATTGATTGGTTGGTCGTACGGTGACAACCCCCTGATTAGCGAGATAAGGTGATGTAGATGTATAGAATCGTGTTCAGTAGCTTAGACATGTATTGATTCGTTGCAGTACTGCATGGATGCAGGTATACAAACATCATAACATTCCCTTGGGGCGGTACACGGCGTCATTTCTGCTATAAACAGGTAGAAAATATCACACAAGACATTGTTAACCTGTATTATCACAATGTCAAAACAGTTTCCCTACTTGATAGGACCCTTGTTTAGTTTATTTTAAAGTTGACCTACATTTCTTCAGTGGACTGTCCTTTCACCTGTGCATAGCGCGCGTCGTCTTAGGTCCTCCAATACACAGATAAGATTGTAGCTAGGCGAGTGAGGTGACCGCTTATAATGTCATTCATGTGCGCTAATTAGTCTGTAATTCTCGTGTCATTCGTGGATTCAGTAAAACATCTCCATTAGTGGGGTCCAGCTTGTGTGATAATTTTGAGAAAAACAAAGGCTGAAATAAAAAAAAAAAAAACAACATAAATTCCAAGATGAACGCCCTGAGCATCCGTATCCCCTTTCCCCATTTCTAGATCTAACAGCACAGGGAACAGGCTAGACCCTGACCTTGTGTCCTTGTCAGATCGATTTGTCTGGGGTTACAGTACACCTGTAGGGGGGAACCATTGTTTGTATGATGTTGTAATTGGCTGTAAACGTCTTATCAATAATCCCAAGTGCTCACTGCAGGTACTTGAGCGGCTATCACCTAAATCAAGTAATCAATTCCCCATTAAGCGCATCACGATGTGATAATTCTGTAGCCCTCTTCCCAGTTCTATGTTGTGTAACATGCCGGGGCATAAATAGTAATTTCATGAATGGAGGATTTGTCTAGGGGGATTTCTGCGCTGCCAACAGCAATAAACCGTCTTCGTATACAAACTGACAAGAACTCTTGTAGCAGAGACATATGTTTTATTTCAAATATAACCCCTATGTCAGTAAATATGTACACACCATTTCTATATGTAACTTCTTATTTATGTTACCAATGTTTACATAGCACACATGTGCAGTCCGAAAAAAAAATGAACTGTTGAAGTTATATCATGAAAAATGTTAATGAAAGCAACATGATACAGAGCGCATTGCTTTGCAGCAAAGGTCTTTTTGCATGTAATAGCTTCCATTAAAATGCCAATCACATCTTTGACATCCAAAGTCAATAAATAGCATCAGTGATTCATACTGCTTGCTAACATTGGCAAAAACATTATGGCAAAATTTTGGGTTAGAATAGAGTTCATGTGGAAGTGTGTTCTTGCATGCAAATGCTGCAAATATGTGATTGTGGCCCTGTTATATTTAGTCATTTGACTAAATATACTAGCCATGAGTATTTCTACAATGTAAGACTTTGACCTTGTTATTTGGAGGGGGTCGAATGCTTGTCATAGGGTCATATATTATAGGACTAGGGGTGTTGATAGACATATTAGATATGTGTACATAATGACAAGGTCATCACACTGTCAGTGACAGAATGCTAAACAAACACAAAAATAGGTACATCAAAACTTTCCGAACATTTTAAGCTCCCTCCATGATTTAGTGAAAACGCTCCAATCGAAGTAAATCTGTCTGTCCATATTTCTATCAGTCTTAAAGGTTACAAAAGCTTTATCATGAATTTATTTAGTAATAAGGTTTTCTTTGATAGCGCTTTTATAGTTGTAACAAGACTTTCTGTTGATACCAATTGTTTTTACCTTTTGCCTAGACCTTGAAGTTGCAACTCGGGGAGCTCAATTGTTCGAATCTACCTATGATACAAGGGAAGAGGGTTATACTAGTAATATGGATCATACCGGTAGATTTATATCATTTATGATTGTTTTGAAGTGGTGTAAGATGAATTTGCTGCAATGTAATGTTTTGTCATCATAAAACCCATCCCTATTGGCAAGATACAGGATATAGTTGGTAACATCAGATGTTACCTTGTTGTTATGTTAATGAAGATGGCAAAGTTTGCATTTCACGTATGTAAAGTTAGTAAGGGTCACATTTTAAAGAAGTGCATGAAGCTATGAATGGCAGACATATTTACAGTCATGCATAAATTGCATCATAACAACATCATAAAAAAGTGAATGGTTATTTCATAACTGAATGTATGGCAACTGAAAAGGAGCATTTATATTTTTAGCATTTACAAAACTCATTATATATGCTATTTGTTGTACTACACAGGTTGTTATTAAGCCTGATATGGTATGCCCCTTCACAATATGATATGTATCCCAATACGCAAGCAACAATACAAAATTGTTTGATATGATACATAATTGATAATATATCATCAGCATCATCAACAGACTTATCTACTGGTGAAAGGAGACATTGTAACATGTTACAATTTAGAAAAAGACTCCTAGCTTCATGTTTAACACTTCCAAAACCTGAAAAAAAAAATTATGAAGTACAAATTAATGCAATCAAAGTTGCAGAAACTTGAATGAATTGAACACTGAACTTTGCATAAAGAACATACTTGGGGGAAGAATTATTTCAGCCCTGATTGTGATACTAATGTAGTACAATGAAGTCTGTGAAGTATTATTTATGATTATTTTGTAATATTACAGATTGCAATGGAGAGTCTAAAAAGACGTCTCAGTTTTCGGAAGAAGAAGAACCACGTACCAGAATGTTCTAAACCCCATCAATGGCAGGAAGATGAGAAGAAAGTCAGGGATGGAACCTGTAGCTTCCAAGTCAGGGTTAGTATTCAGTGGTGTAACCTGTATGACACAATCGGCTGTAGACACTGCTTACATTTAGTATCTTTATAGTCATTGAAGAATGGAGATTACTAGTTGAGGACAATATGCAAACAAGTCTTTATTTATTTTATGAAACAAAGAAAAAATAATTAGAACTTTTTTCCAAATTATGCAAATCAAGCATTGTATGCATACTTTACTTTAGACGCTACTCTAGAACTACATGTTGTGCCCTACCATCATTTATACTGAAACAAACAATTGAAAAAATAGTGGCTTCACCTATAATGAATTTACTAGACTTGAGGGTTCGGATTCCCAGTCTCCCAGTTGTCCAGTTATAATTGACAACTAAGATTCTACAAGTATTAGCTTTTACAAAAAGCTTGCCGGCAATTAGCTGACATTAATTTAATAAATGTTGTAAAATACTAGTAAGAAAAAATCGGAATAAACGATTTTTGTTCTTGTTGACCAATGATCGCACATTTCCGGGCTTTTCCGTTTTTATTTCCGATTCAAGCTACGGACATTTCCGAGGATCTGTGATTGTTCTAGGACGTATCGGTACAAAGACTTTTCGATGCATCTTTCGGATGAAAATGCACTGATACGATATGACTTTCATTTGTCAAGTCATCTAGACTCTTGAGCCTACCTGATGAAAGTATCTTATGCACAGATTCTGATTAACCTTGTCGAATATTTGCATATTTTGTAATTGTCCACCAATCATATTGCCAAGAGTTATTTTATCCGTGCAAGTATGTCATGATTGATTACAGTATACCGGCAGTCATGACTGCCGGTAATCATGGCAACCAAGAAGTTGAATAAATCTCATTAATGCCATCCAAATTTACCCTGAAATGACATGTCTGATATCTACTGACGATATTAAAAGGTTTGGAAATTGTACCACTACGACTATGATTTGTCATTTCATTCTGATTCAAGTGTTTCGTTCGCAATAGTTACTTCACCTACAGGTAGTAGAGTAATGTTCAGTGTTCCATCTGACCTAAATTTTACTTCTATTACAGCTACATTGCAACATGTGTGCTTTTATAGTCAAAATAGCAAAAATATATTATCTAAACTGGACTGCACATGATGTTCAAAATTGTTCATTTATGATATATCCCATTAGACCTTTAAAATTTTGTCTATTTTGTTGTGAGTTACTCATCAGTAGTTAAGTCAAATATATATGTGTGCTATAGTTGATTTGCCAGGAAGTGAAAAAATAAGTCGATATTTTTCCTGCTAAGTATTTCCTATGAAGCCCAATTCAGGAAGCGTATCTTCCTCTTAACACTGGTAGACCTTATATTTTGCTATTCTATGTAGCTGTCTCTGTAACTGAATAGTGCAACAAGACATGATTGGTTAGGGAAGAGGGAAGGGGTATTATTAAACTTCTTGGTTTATACAATGTAGCACAAAGGTTAGAGATCAATGGACACAAGTGTTCAAGTGTTTTGAAGCACTTGCCAGGGTTTTTTTTTTCCTTGTTTTGGGGCCGAATTTCGGCCCCTTCCCAATGCCAAATTTCCTCTATTTTTCCCCAAAAATCACCCTGAAATTCCCAAAGAGGAATTGTGAAAAAATCACCTGAGAAAATAAGACTCAAAACCTGGAAGTCAGCACAAAATGTCCTATTTCGAAGTGCATTTTGTAAAGTTTTTTATTCATCCCTTGTTCAGTGCAAGCAAATCAATAGATTATCAGTGTTAATAAATGATACTTTAGGGTTATACTTTTGTGAGAATTTGTTCCAAAATTTTCCCAATTTTAGCAAAATGTCGCAAATTTGTCCAAATGGGACAGGCACAGGCACCTTCCCCAAAATAAAAAAAAAAACCCTGCATGCATTTTCATCATGTCATGTCACGCTGAAAAGTTGCTCTGCTCTTCTCTTCATTCTGTATAATAGCTTGAATGATCATGACACTGATGAAAACGTTTAAGATGAAATTGTTTATTGAAAATTTTATTTGAAATTCCAGTAACAAATTTGAATAGAGACAGTGCACAGCTTTGAATAGAGATATAGTTTTAAAATCCCTTTAATAGTTTGGTTGAATATGTTGTCACTGAAACCTTATAAACTACACAATGCTTTAATATAATGCACTCGATGAAGCTGATAGTAAACAACCAACTTTGACTTAGATTGTAGTACAGGTTCACAACTTTTATTCAGCAAAGTTTTCACTACACTTTCATTAACTTCTGACAAAATTTTATGCATTGTCATGTTTCACTAAAATGGATTGAAGTAGATGTTACATTACAGAGTATTGACTCAGATGTATTTGTTGGTATTGAATTTTGAGTCTTACAATGAAAACTATTGTTACATTAAGATCAATATGTATTTGAATAGTGTAATCTGATTACCAGAATTAAAATTGAATGTAAAAGTAAAAACCATTAGTTTATTGTGTTAATTGTGACAAAAAAAAAAAGAAAAAGAAATGTACAATTCGATGAAAAGTAAATAAATAAATGTATGAAATGAAATAGAATAAAAGACTTTTGTCTCCTTTAGATATTGAATTGGTTGAAACCAAGAATTAAAATTTTCAAAAAAGTTGGAGAAAATTCAGTATTCATGAAGAGATGACAAATTCAGAGTTTTGTAAAATAATCTGCTTTTAGTATTTGAGGGTTCTTTCTGTTATAGCCCAGTGTCTTGCTTAGAACTTTGTATTTTAAAATCTAGCATTGGAGATCTTTGAAATGCATACATTTATGAAGGTGATTTACCTATGGTCAATATCATCGTGAACACTACTGTATATGATGCTCTTTTTCCTTGAATTGTAATGCTTATATTAGTAAGAAATATTTATCATTCTCGAGCCTTGAGGCTTATACGGTCGGTGCTTATACTCGTTTCAGTAGTGCAAATGAATGAGAGGGTGTTAATCCTCCCCGTGGGTAGGATGCTGGTCTATCGCATGTTAACTCCCTAGCAATGCAGTTTATTAAGCACAGATTTGTATTTCATACGTATATGTATATTGTTTTGAATGTTATTAAAAGTTATGATTGTACTTTCAGTATTTGGGTTGTATGGAGGTGTTTGAGTCTCGAGGGATGCAGGTGTGTGAAGAAGCTGTTAAAACACTGAAATCGGTAAGTCTATTTGTATGGGAAGAAATTGATAAGTAAATATAAATTGACAAATGTACCAAGGTACACATATCTAATTCTTAATTTACAAAATTCTTGATACGTTTGTGACCATTCCCTTTTATCTTAGTAGAAGTGTAAGGTAAGTCTACTGTCTTTAAGTTTAATCCTTGGGAACATTGAATGTAAAAAACATATTTCGAAAGCTTTTTGATTGTTTGACAAATAAAATGAAAAATTCCTCAATCATATAGAATTGCAGGATCATGCCCAACACCAAACCTGCTGACGTGTCTTTTACATTCAGATGTTGCAGTAAATGACCCCTTAAACAATGCTTTGAAGGGCCGTATGATCATGTTTTCATAATGTTTTAAGTTTGCAAACAGGCTTGATGTTGGACAGTTAGTGATCTCTCATTCGGGCATTTCTCTGGTTGTTTGGACAGAGAGAATAATTATATGGATCTATCACATTGTTTAGGAAGAGTGCTGGATTGCCAGGAATTTCCCATAGATTTTGTCAATGTTCTGTGGGTTTTGGGGGAAATTTTGAACATATCAGTAAAGGAAATAACCAAAACTATATATAATATGTCATGTGGTTTCTCAGACTGATTCGTAAACACTGCTATCAATTATATTATTGCCTCATTACACAAATCTATTAATTTCCTTATTTCTTTATGTAAATGCATTCATAATTGTTGTTTGGATACTTATTCTGTGATTTCAAACCAAACCTAACTAATTCCCATACAAATCAACACTTGGTTGACCTCAGAGATAGGCTGCAGGCTAAAAATTCTGCCAAAGTTTCATTGCCTAAGAAAGATATAGTGTGATACAAGCCAGAATCTCATTCAGTCTACACTAGTCCCTGGGACAGATATTGATTACCAAAGAACACAAATTGAAGGGCCTTGTAGTGATGCCTATTCAAGTCTTTTCCCACACAAATTAATTACGACCCAGTCAGGCTCGAGAAGTTGAAGAAAGTAACGTAATGACCTTGTCCTATAAGATATGATAAATCAAACTAGTGGGTCATTTCTATTCATCTACAGAGAGCCAACATACTCAGAATTCATTGAAAGGGAATATAGCTTAATCCTAAAGTTGAAGATATCTGATAATGTAATCAAGAGATTGCCAGAGCCATTTAAGCCACTCCTATTGCATATGAAACATTTGCTTTTAGGGACTATTTGATTATGATATCAAATTTTTTGAAAAATCCACTTGCAAGCATTTAGAGCATAGGCGCTCGTTGCAAAGATATATTTTTTTCTGCCTGTGCTTTAACCTACGGTTGTTTCCCGATCAGCTGTTTCTATGTTTACACCATAGTGCCAATAGACAGAAGAAAGGAGTCTTCTTTCTCCTTTCTTCTGTCTATCGGCACTTTGATGTAAACATAGAAACAGCTGATCGGGAAAACACCATAGGTTAAAGCACAGGCAGAAAAAAAATATCTTTGCAATGAGCGCCTATTATTTAGAGGTCAAGCAAATGACGAATTTGTCATTTCCATTAATGCCCCTTGAGTATCGGAAAATATAACATCATATACTCCTTTAAGAATATCTGTGACATGTTCTAAATAATCCGAACCAATCAAAATATGAGGATTAATTACCTCAGTGTAAAAGCATAACCCATGGAAATGTCATAATTGTTATTGAGGCCATAAGCCAGGCTTTATATTCCCAAGGGGTGAAGCTTACATCGTGATGCTACTTTGTTGGAAATAATAGAATTATTTCCGAATTATAGCTAAAGGGCAATATCGTATATTATGTATATTGTCATCTTAAAGTGACAAGCACATCCTCAAATCAGAAGATACTAGCAGTGAAATCCATAAATCATATAGTATAAATATTTTTGTGCTCCCCCTCCCTCCTCCCCCCCCCCCCCCCCCCAAAAAAAAAAACAAAAACCAGCAAAACAATTTTCTAAGAGTAAGGGGTTTACATGACAAATTGTCCATTCATCCATAAAAGATTAGCCCATTCATGCATTGTTGTTTACATAGATCATAAGTAGTGTGCTTACTCATCAATACAATAATCCTGTAAAATATTGATCTGAAAGACCTTGAGTCACCTTGGGGTTTTGAAGGAATTACTAGTTAAGTATATTTAGTGAATTAGATCAAATGATGTGTACTGCATGTATATACATGTAATATGTAAGCAACAGAGCTTGATTATTTTCATTGAATCGGAAGCAGATAATACTAATACTGAGACTGATTTGAAAGGACAGGGGCCATGTGCCATAGCAGGGCTCTCGATTGGCCTGATTTGGGGCCGATATTTGGCCCCATTCCGAATGCAAAATATTATCTTTTCCCCCACTTTGTTGACTCCTTTTTCCCAATTTGAAACCTCATGGAAATTTCCTAAAAAAGGAGTTAAAAATACTAAATTTCAAGTGAAAAGGCATCCAAATCTAATCATATTTTTTCCAGTTTTTGAGAAAATGCTGCTATTTTCCCCAAATTCAAAGGCCCTGGCCCCAAAAATGGGTGTGAAAGCCCTGCATAGTCCCATACGTTTGAAATATGGCCCATTGAAGTCTATGTACTTTTTTAAGGAAATGGTCCATCATAATTATATAAAAACATGGAAAATGGCCCATACTAAAAAATTCCTCACTATTCACTGCTGAGATTTATAAAAGAGTTACAGAATATTTTCATTTTTTTTCACAGAAAAGTGGTTGTTTTCATACTGAGACTTATAAAAGTAAACAGCCTTGCCCTCCTTAGCTCTGTCACACTAACAGTATAATAAAGAACATTAAATAGAATCAATAAAGGTCAGCAATGCCTCATCATTACTATAAATCAGGCTTGATGTGACATCAATCACCCTCCGCTCAGCGTCTTGTATTCTATGTCTATAATCCTATCCATTATAAATAGCTTACGATACCTCCGTCAGCCAGACGTAAAGAGACCGATACGGATAGCATAGCTAGTGGCAGAATTGGGGAAAACTTCATTTGACGCATTTGTCCTAGTATATTGATAATCGACTCGATAGCGACAAAATCTTATTAGTTGAATAATGAAAATCTGACATCCCTAGATCATTGTATCCAATGCAATTAAAAGGGCTAATATGACAGAGTTGATTCGTGCGCTTGGAAGTTGGAAGAGAAAGAATGACTGTAATTATATATCGGTCAATGCTTCATTAGTGAGATTAAGGCCTTCATTAGATATAATAATGCGCTCTGAGTGATGTACCTGAAGTTGATAGCAAAATGATTACAAAAAATTTAAGAATGTTAAAGGCATCCAGTTCTAATTAAGGGTTTGTAATATTTTCCTTGTTTTCAGATATATTGTCCATCTACCGGTAAAAGTATCTTAAAATGGATCGAATTTAGCATTTCTTAGATTCTTATTAAAAATACATACTGTAAACGGGTTTAATTTTGCGGTGTTAAAAGTTAGCGGTTTTCCGAATGTAGCCAATTGCGGTGGTTTTAATTTCGCGGTATCGAAAGTTGCAGAAGAAAAAAAATGATTCATGTATGAAGATTTCGTCGTACAAGCACACGTGTAATTTGATTGTTGTTTGTAGTTTTTAAGCGTTTCACGTGGTAATTAATGACAAACAAGTAGTAATTAGGGATGATTACACAGAAACGATTGAATATCAATTAAAGAGTACTGAATAGTAGGTTGAAACTAATTAACTGTGTATGTTTTTCACTAGAAATCTTAAGCGCGCTATGCGTGTCATCTTCCTTTTTATAAAATATAGATGCATCGTAAGTTACCGTATATTGTCGATACATTTTACTGTACAAACTATCTAAATAACTTATAGGAAAACCACGTTCAGAGAATTGAACGATTCAGCTGTACATACACAATAGCTTTCATACATCTAATGCATATGAACATCTTTGCCTCTGTTATTTGTTTTGTCTATTATACAAAATTATTGCGGGGGTTTAATGTTCGCGGAAAATGCGAAAACCGCGAACATAGCGAAAATAAAACCACCGCAATCATTTCCCCGTTTACAGTATGTACCCTATAAATTGTCTTAATGATATTTTGTGTTACAAAATAATGACAGATATATAACAAATCATCGACAGCGTGAAAATGCCTTTTTAAAAAAAACAACGTACATTTATCAATTGTCATGTTCTGATCTCTTCTGTCGTTTATTTCCATGCTATATTGGAATGGAAAAGTGAGTCACTCACTGAGCTCCCTATGACACAACTTGTCATTCTACATTATAGTGTCCATTATGTGTTTTACATGATGTAAAACGTCTAGAACATTTAGTCGCTATTCCGTTATTGATGTAACACGTTGGATAACATCACTGCTGCCAATTTGGTTTCTGCAGAAAATCTTACCCATTGATTTCTCTTTTCTTGCAGCAATGCAAAGGAAAATACCAGCGAGCCATTCTGTATGTGTCAGGGGACGCTTTGAGAGTCGTAGATGAAATCAGTAAGGTAATGGGACTGTTTCCTAACAAAGATTTCCTTCGTCTCCAGACGATATGATTGTAAAAGCAGGCCAGCAATATCCATAGAATTTGATCTTTTTTATATTGCTAAGGGAAATGCAAGCACAAGCATTGGTATATAAGGAGTAAAATAATATGATGATCTCTTCCTCATAGATTGATTTAGGTATTTAGACTGTAATAGAAATTTTTTAATGAGAAATAACAGAGACAAAAAATGTCATTTCTTTTATAAAGAATGCTATGGATACTACTCTAGCTCAAATAGATGATTTTTCAATAGATTCATAAGGCGGACGGACAGCAGACATCACAAAATTTGGCGATATTTTCCTTGTGACGTCAAAATAAAAGTCATGGCAACACATCAAAGTGCTTCAAGACGGTGCGATCAGATGTGACGTCACAAAGGAAAAATTTGCCAAATGATGTGATGTCTGGTGTCTGTACATATAAAATCAAGGTCCAAAACTGTCATAGATATTTTCTGGAAAATGGACTACATGTATTAATGATAATTCTTCTCACACAATGACCAATTCTACTTCCTTGGAAGATTCAAAAGTTTAAAGTCATCAGTATTTATTCAACAATTTGTATAGAAAATAGGTAAAAGATAACTAAAAGCACTCTATTCAGGTGCAGGATCTTTAAGCCCCACCCCAAAAACAAATTTCTGAAAATGTTATGAAATTACACTCTGTAGAATAAAACTTCATCCTTCTTGTAAATAGGAAGTCAGATATCTCTCTTTTCAAGTAGTAACTGACTCGGAAAGCAATAAATAAAGGATCAACTCTCACAGACTGCTTCAAGATTATATTAGGTTTCCTTATTGACTGAAAATTATAGTGTTGCGATAATGCTTCCTTTATTGCCGTATTAAGCGCAGTCTGTAGAGTGAAATTTGATACTTTCCAATGAACGAGCTATATTACGGCAAAAATTGGTGGAAAGTGTGAACGAGTCATTTTCTGTGCAAAAGTCAGGCCAATTCTATTACAATTGTTTATTAGAGTTGTGAACAAGTATCTGTAAGGCAATATTGATTGGAAAAAAGAGACAAGGGGTGCGATGTTTAACGTAAAGTCATAAAAAGGCTGGAAATAGGAGTAAATTGTCAAGATTCAACAAAATCTCTAGTTACAATTCATTTCAATAGATATAAATGAAAGGAAGGCTTGATACTGGTGTAGTTATCTGATATTACATGAGGATGGATCTCAACTTATCAGATGCAAAAAAAATTTCTTGGTCATTACATATAAGTAGAAGTTGAAAGTCTTGTATTAGATCTAATAGTATATAGAAATCTTGTAAATTTTACCAATAAGTCATCAAGAAATTTTCAACCTTAACAGGTCTATGCAGAATCTTGTAAATTTTATCTGTAAGTCTTCAAGAAATTTTGAACCTGTTAAACAGAAATTACTTGTTGGACTGGCATACACATGTATAAACAGAAATCAGTCGTAGTTTTGCTTTATTCTTTCAAAATGGGTTGATATCAAAGGATAAGAATTGCCCATATTGTGGTGTAAAAGTTTTTCAGTTATAAAGCTAGAATGTCATGTTCCATTAATGAAGTATTATTTCTGATGGCAATTTATTGATTGCAGTAAGAAGCCTATGTAACTTTCAAGCATATAACTAGAAAGATAATTAATTTGCCTGCAAAAAGTAAAATCATGCATAATTCATTAGTCTTTAAGTGGCGTATTCAATCATGAGGAAATAATGATGTTTTTAGGCCACTAAATGGAGTTTGCATTGTAATTCTGTCTGCCATATATATCAGTAAATTGTCTACCATATATTTCACGTTTAAAAAGGAAAGGGGGATGTATCAGAAATGTTATTTGCCATTTAGGACTGTACATTAAATACTGTACTTGTACTTACTTTAGCGCAATCACGTTTTTTTAAAAGTGGAAACAATGCAAAAATGGGCAAATTGACACTATTTAGAACGCTAGACTTATTTCCCATAAAATTTAATATCAATAAGAGGGAAATGATTTAGCGAAGTCTTTCAATTGACAATGCCTTAATAGCACTAAAATAAGTACAGTGTAACATTTGTTTGGAGTTCTTTAATTATCTTAAAACTTACTTTTACTGCAGAGTATGATTGTTGACCAAACAATAGAAAAGGTATCGTTTTGTGCACCAGACCGTAACCATGAGAAAGGGTTTGCCTATATCTGTCGTGACGGCACGACACGAAGGTGGATGTGTCACGGGTTTCTGGCAGTCAAAGAGTCCGTAAGTGTCAGTAGATTTACTCCATTATTTGTCAGGATTTTGTCATCTAGCACGAGGTATGAGCTGCTGGCGCTGACCAGCTTGTAATCCTGACGATTCCACAGTCTTGTCCAATTGGCAGATTCGTAGCATGGGATCTGTTGTATAAGGAGTACACACACATAGAGGAGCTTTTGATTCTCTGATGTAATCATATTTTATTTCGGTCTTTTTGATATAAAGAGTTGCATCCAATTTTGAACAGTATCTGACATAAACTAATCATGACGTCATCAAATTCCATGGAAACCAGCGTAAAATTCTGGGAAAATATGCTTCAAGTACTGTAACAACGTTTCTGTTGGAATTTCATTACGTCCTAAGGCTTTTATGTCAAGTAGCATCCCAAACTGGAAGTAACTCAATATTGAAAAGATGGAATAGGTGGATTCATATAAATTTTTGTGTGTCTTTAAGGTAGAATTTGCATTGCACAAATTGATAAGTTGCATTACACAAATTGATTATTTTGTATTCACTTGCAATTGTGTAGATCTGCACATATATACTTTTGGTTTTATGAACATAACGAAGAAAATCTATTTGGATTTGACATCTTCAGCAGATTCGTGTTCAAACATCAAGTTACTGATATACATAGTACTAGTAAGACTTTTGATGAAGCAGATCAGTTCATATACTTTGTATTTTAATATATATAAATATTTTAAAATTATGAATAGAAATGGAGCAAAATTTGCCAGTACATTGTAGTCAGACTTCTTTGGTTATTTCGAAGGAAAAAATTTGAAGAAAAGATGAAAATTATATTTAATGTAGGTAGTAAAATATTTTACCAGATGTAGCAAATTAAAAAAAAATTCCACTGTTTGGATGTCAAGATTAATTTCAATATCACGTCAAGATTACAAGTTGATTCTGCTCACCAGCTCATTACCTATATTTCTATCATAAGCCTCTATTGTACATGCTTCCGCAAACCCCAGTCATTGTGGGATGGATATGTTGCTGCATTTTCTACTTTCGTTTTCAGCTTTTCTTAACTTTCTTTTAGAGAATGTTTTTACTTTGCTGTAATTTCTGTGTTATACATTTTATATAAGCATTTTTCTAATTTCGTTGGAACGTATGATCGAAAAATTCAGTAGAATGTATGTGTATGTAATATGTATTCTTTGTTTGAATGCTATTCGTTAAATCTTTAATATTGTGGCTAACCTTTTTACGTTAAAAGATAAACAGCACCGAATCAGTCTTCACAAAAACTTTCTTGAACCACTAGCCAGAATACAAATTATACCCGCAGATTGTATAGTTTGTTAGACAATTTCTACTAGCCCTGGCTGCCCAGCAGAATTTCTGGTAGCCCCGGGCGTCAGGCTAGTGAGTTTTCGTGAAGACTGGTGAATCTTGCAAGGTTATGATCTGTTTGTGATGATGTAGGTCACCTACTTATTTGTACATTTTCTCTCTAAGTGGTCTTTCAAGAGCAGGAATAGAAGATCTGTAAGTAAACATCATGGAACGTCCCTACGACTCTGTGATATTTATACTACACAATATGTTTGCATGTCGCATTCTTTAGTTACGTTTCTATTTCTGCTATGATTATAAGCAAGCCAGTATATCTAACAATGTGGCTTTGTTGGGCAGGCATGGGTGTCCTTTTCTACTTATAAGCCAACTTTTACGTCAATATATGCACCACGATAACGTGCACTTGTAAGATAATATTTATTATCTATTCATCTTGTTTTATCTTGATACTAGTATGTATTCAGTGCCTGAAATATATCATATTGTTTCACATGTATAAAAAAATATATTTATCTAGTTAACCATGATTCAGTATACATGTACATGTAATCACATTTAGCAATTTTCATCAGTATCCAGAAATATCTGATTCCGTAACTCATCACATCTACCAAAAACAGCCGATTCTTAGTTCACATCTACCAAAAACAGCCGATTCTTAGTTCTAGGTTCAAATTTACACGGATGTGCTCTTGGAGATAAATTTGTTACAGCTTTCGAATGTCTGCTTACACATGAAAATGAGATTTTGGTGCCTCAGTTCAAGTACACATTTTTGTCAATTTCATTCTATCCACATGAAATTGATTTGAATAGTCCTGGTTGGGCCGTAGTTTCATGCTTCCATTATGGTTCATTCATAGAAAGTGTCATTTCTTTAAGAACTAGATTTTTATTGTGTTGCCCAACTTCAAATTCAAGAGGCTAAGTTATTTAGATAACTTTATCTGGTGTCTGTACGTCTGTCTAGCAGATATGTCTGTAACTTACATTTGTAGTAGATGTTGCTTCCGTGAAAAAAAAATGTTTCCTACAAGAGTTCTCCTATTTGATATAGCATTATGAAACTTGGTAAAAAGTTTTGCATTACCCAAGTAACAGATCATGCAGATTGCTAAACACAAAGAATTGAATAAGGGAAAACATTTAACACTAAAGATCATACAATCACTGCTACTTTTCGATACGTAGACTATGTAGATGGAGCCACTTGCCTGCTTGCATGCCTGTTGTTGATGTGTTGGTTTCCGTCCCTCTGGTATGGCCGTGCTTTATACATGTTCTACTGATGCTTGCTAGATCTAACGTTTGACTATCTCTCTGCTTGACTTGGCCTGTCACATGTCGTCAGTAAAATAGCGTTTATTTGAGCCATCAGTAGTCATGTACTAAAGTAACTTGCCTCTAGATGGTGCTGTCATTTGTACTACCTGCACTAAATCAGCTTGCACAGATCATTATTATCATTATCATTTTCATTTTCATATCATTGTCATTTCATAACTTTTTCAATTTACTAACACTCTGAATTTCGCGATTGTAATGTATGTTCAGTTTATACACAAAATTATTGTAGATAATTTTCTGTTGCATGAATATTGCCTTGATAGAGCATAAAATATCTGCTAAGTTTTTAATTATTTTGAATGAAAAATTATAATCAAGATTAATTTTAGTTTTTGTTTGGCATGCAAGTATACACATTACCTTTTAATCTGACGCCCCATCATTTCATACAAGTATAAGAAAGATCTCTATTAATATTACCCATAAACCTTTACAGGGTGAGAGACTGAGCCATGCAGTCGGCTGTGCTTTCGCCATTTGTTTAGAGCGTAAGCAGAAGCGAGACAAGGAATCGGCATCGACTGTGACGGTAACGTACAGTCAGGACCGTACCACCTTCACACGTACGGGCTCATTTCGTCAGACCACCCTTACAGAAAGGATCACCGACCCTCAGAGTGCTATACTGGCTGGTGAGTTATGAGGGAATAACATGTTTCTATTTAAAAGATTTGTTGCCATTGTATGATTTTCTCCATCCTAATGCATTGTATTTCGACACACATTAAAGGCAATGAAATTTAAGCATACTTGACATGCAAAACATGCATGTGCACATCTTTCAGTATTATAGTGACGGAAAAGTGCAGTTTTAACACGGGGATAGTTTGCTATGGATATTTCAATTACATAATGTAGCAAACATTCTGAATGGTAACCAATCGTTTATTTTCAGAGCCAGTACCTGTGAAAAAGGTAGATAACCCTTTTGCACTAGAGCGGCCACGGGCCACACCAAACATGCTCTACCGTCAAGGATCATTCAGGGGCTTTGAAAATCTACAAAAAGATTCATCTCCATTTAAACGTACCACCTCACTACGATTAAGTGACCTGCCGTCAACATTACAAAGACAAAATGCCGTCACAGACACATCTCCTCAAACATCAAATTCAGGTAAGGGGGAACAGTGTACTCCATATGGTCAAACTAGCTCAGTGTTACATCTTGGCTATGATTTCATTCAATGTAATTTTCCCCTAAATTCGCTATTTTCGAAAACCAGAGTTACTTCCCATTTGAGACGGTGTCTAACTTAGACTGATTATAGCGTCATCAAATTCTATGGAAACAGTCCTTAAAGTCTGGGAATTGACTGTATGAAATTGACGTTACCATACCATTTTCATGACGTAATAATGGTTTGTTCGTCAGATACTGTCTATAAGGGGAAAAAACTTTGTATTTCGCAAAGACTCAATAGTGTAGTCAAAATAATTGAAAAGTGGTTCTGTAAAGTTTTGGCTGATTTTCACATTTTAAATTAATTTATTCAGTTGTGATGATATGACATTTTAGAGTTTGTCAAAATGTTCAGACAAGCATGAGCTTACAAGTCTCTTTACTTATTTAAAATCTCCATAATGATAGAATGATGTTACTGAATTACACAGCCAATCATTCAATAATTTCATTGCTACATACATGTACAGTGTAACTAAAATTAAGTTTTAAAATATGATTATAATTTCTCCCATCAGTTATAACACAGCCAATCCAAGAGATGTCACCCAGTAAAGAGCAAGAGGACTCCATAGCCCAGATGTGCCAGCAGCTCACAATGGGACTGTCCCAGCTCAGTACTGATGATCCGTTTGCCAGCTTTGGCAGTCCGGTACGGCAAGAATCGGCTCCGGCACAGAACGTAACTTCTCCTACATTCCACGGCACACCAACAAAACAACAACATATACCCCATTCACAACAAGGTTTGTTGCATTTATTTTTCATGTTGACTAGACTTTCCGATAAAACATTCAGACAAACGTTTCAGATATTTAAGAAAGCGGACAATGAGATTTTCTCTTTTTAAATATTTAATTGTATGACTTAGGTAGAATTCATCAAATTATGCACATTTATACCAAAGCTTGTGTGCTACACCTTCATTAGTATCTCTGTGTTAAGACTTCATGGTCAAGAGAGAATTGAATCTTGAGACAGAGCAGTCAACATTTTCATAAATATTTGACCAGTAGTCAATATTACAAAAAATGTTGACAAGTACATGTCACATCATTTGTAAAGTCTTGTTATGGATGATGTTATAAACCTAATGTATTCTGCACACTCTTTCTCATAAAGGCAAAAATGAATATAAACATAGTCCTTCACTTCATTATAGAAACACTTTTAAAAAGGAAGGTATAACAAAACAACTACATGTATATTGTGGGAATTCAGGCAACATTTGATTTATTGGGCCCTCTGACAAAATGTTGCCCTCAGCCTATGGCCTCAGGCAACATTTTGTCTTCATGTCCAACAAATCATACAAGTATGTTGCCTGAATTTCCAGTCTATGATTCTATGATATTACTAGTCTTAGAGGGATTTAATTTTTTATGATGCAGTATTTTACATTAATGTAAAATTGAATTTATTTTTTGTTTCAGCTTATCCCACACCTGTATCTCGTCCTGCCCCAAACTCCTCCATTCAACAACAGACCAACCCCTGGGCTAACACATCATCCAATAATAGTGTGTCTATAGACGGGTCTTCACCATGGACAACATCACAAGCTACCAATCCCTTCGCAGCAGCTCCTCCTATAGGGGCTGTATCTAATGGTGTGCCTTCAGGAGGGTACCCCCAACCCCCTCCTCGTGCTTTCCCCTCTCACACACGCAGTCATTCCATAGACACTGGTGAACTGTCGTTCAGTCACCCTTGGTCGCAGCGACAAGTTAATAAACCGACATTACTTGAGATGGCCAATCAGCGTAGTGTGCAGTTTAATGGTACCCGCGTGGCCCAGTAACTCTGCCGCCCCCTCAGCAGGGGTTAGTGTACCGTCAAAGCCCCAAGGGCCGGGCGTCGACCCGTTTGATGTGGCATGGGCAGCTAAGTCCACATCTAGTGGTAATACAAACGCTAACACAAGCAATCCTTTCTCTTCCGCATCTACATCCACCACACAAAAAACTTTCGAGGTCAAATTATAATGACAGCTTTTAGACGTCAGTGACACACACTAGCTCAATATAGAAGGACCAATAAACGAGGCATTACGTCGTAGAGGTTGTCAGTGTGGTCTATTCCCTTACTGGAGAAGGGATGTGTAACCATATAATCATAGCTTACCGCAAGCTTGTGTCAACTATTGTGAAAAAATATGCTTTGTTACCGATTGTACCGAGGGGAGAGCGGGGCAAAAATGTGCTGCCTGTCATAGGACGTAAAAACGCCGAGGACTCGGATGAGATATATGTATGTAACCAGTAAATATATCAATATTGCCAATACATGTAATTGTTTATTTTTTGGCCATACCATCGACTCAATTCATCTTTCATATCATTTGATGTATGCATCTTGTTTGCCATTTTTGTGTTGATACTTCTGTTACATGCCGTGATATCTGTTCTAGCTTGTACATACATGTGGTTATGCCGCCATTGTGGTCATGCCATTATAGTTGTGAATTACACTATCTGTGATGTTGAATTATATACGTTTTTATTTGTTTTATGAACAAATAAGTAACTTTACACCAAATTTCACTTTATCTTATTTTTTTATCATCTCACATTACTCTTATACTATTTAATCAAGTATCTTGCATAACATTAATCAAATACATATATTTTAGTTAGTCTGAACTTCAGAAAAAAGATTTCTAAATCCCGATTTCCTTGTTTTATTTGGGTCTTAAGTCCTTTTTTTTCTTCAAATTTTTCCTGTACAGTCATTGTGTCCCTTCAACTTCCTCATTATACAATTTTATACGGCATGCAATTTTTCCAGCTTTGAAATGTTTTCTCACTACATGTAGTAATTTTTGGCAATAAGACGAACCTTTTATTTTCACAGTAGCTTAGTTTATCATAAGCTTGCAAGCTCCAAGAACATGAAAAAATAAATTCAGCTTGCATTGCTCTGTATATACTGAAAAAAATTACATTTAAGCTTACACTTCTCCAGTTTTACTGGGAAAAAGTTACATTCAGGGAGTAAATTACACCATTTTGTCTTTTCATTATTTTATTTATCATACATGTATGTAGTTTAGGTCATAAATTAACATCAGATTTCATATTTCAAAGACAAAGATATATATTTCGTTTTATATTTCCGTTATCAGTTGAGCGACGGTTGTAGAGTTTTACGTATATATCACAGATTTATATGAGTTTTAATACCTTTATTTGGTATCAATGATTTGTACAGGATCTCCTTATACAGGTTAGTGAGTGCTACGATATATTGTCATATCATTTTCATCACCTAGAATATCTTAACTCTGTTATCTTAACATTATTTTCAATCTGTTTTCTTTCACTTTTATGTACGAAAAATCTTATTGTATGAAATACAGATTTTTTTACTCTTCTAATTTTAATGCCTTTAGTATTTCAAAATCTCTCTTTTCTAATTTTGTCCTCAGTATATTTTTATGAAGAGCATCAAAAGCTAGTTATAATTCTTTTAAAATTGACCCCTTTTATACTTAATCTTGAAGCTTTTCTATGAATTGTACTGTTTTACATGCATTCTTTCTAATCTTGAAAAAAATCGATTTGATGCAAGATATTTAGCAAGTTGGATAACCAGTGATATGCTATTTGTTTCATTCATATGTTACAATAATTGTTATTATTCATTTTATTGATTTTATAAATGTAAGTGTACCAAAAATGTTCAATTTTACCATCTTAAAATACCAGAGTGCAATTTTCCCAGATCATATATTAGAAATGTCTAAGACCAAGTTCAGCTAATTTTAACTTTAAAGATAAAAGATTCATTGTTATTATTCTATGATTTGAATTTTTAAAATAGAATTATGTAAGCTTTTCCATCCAATCGGCTCATTTTATCACAGAATGTTGTCCATTTTAGTCAGCTGTTGCAGACGTATTATTACATTATGGTCTTGTATCAGAGTGTCAAGTCTTAATTTATGTACATGATTCTAACTCAGAATAAACTGTCTATGTAATATCATATAGCTCTTTACTTTTATTTATCAAAAAGTTCATTGTACATGTATATGTATACTTATTTCAGCAGGATTCATATTTTAGCGGAGTTACAGTTGTTAAAATTGCACTAATTTAAGTCTTCGCAAAATCATTTAACTCTCATAGATTGTAATGGAAAGTAGGTCTAGTGCTCTATTTAATGATTATGCCAATATGTAAATTGGCCCACTTTTGCCCTGTTTCCGCTAAAATTTGATTGTGCTATAATAAGTATACATACTGTATGTCAGCAAAATCAGATAATGTTTTTTAAACTCTTTGTTGCATGCTTTCTCCATCAGATTTGTAAATGGATGCTCTGTCACCTACAAAGCGAATTGACATAGAATTTCAAAACCTATACATGTATGGCTTGAACTGGCTAGTTATGGCTAAAAAAGTTATTTATATACCAACATTAGAATTTTGACCTTGTCATTATGACCTGAATTAAAGATCATATAAAATCTCGAGAATCGACAGCAAACAATTCTATGAAACATCACTGAAATCAGAGGAGGCAGTCAAAAGTAATGAACTGGAAAAGGTTTTATGGATCAAGTGTACTATGAACTTGATCTTTGATCCTGGATCAATGTTGTGATAAATTCTTGGATTCCCAGGAATCCTTGTCAAAGTTTTACACATCAAGTGCACTATTACCTTGGCTGTTGACCTACAACTTGTTCAAAGGCATGACCCATTCTAGGTGTCTAGATGGTGAGCCTGTTATTCAAATCCATACAAGCAATGAGAAGTAACGGCCTGGACAAAATTTTGGCAACAAACCTGTGAAAGATTTTCAGCAATGAAAAGTAAACTTTTACTGAGCACACTGTCACCATAACCTTTGAAATTTTGGTTCAAGGTCATGACGCACCTTTGGGTTCAGACCAGTATGAAATTATTATTTCCCATGCAAGCAGTTAAAAGTTACCACCCCCCCACCCCCAAAAAAGATTTATCCATCAGTGATACTGACCTTGACCTTTGAGGTATGATCTTAACTTGAGTCAGACACAACAGCATCCTATGTGGATATACAGTGTATTAACCACTGATCTGATCATGTGAAGCATATTGAAGCTATGGATCAAAGTCTACATGCAAAAGTTATCAAAATCCATATTGACCTTGGAGAAATGACCTTTACTTAAGGTCATTAGCATTCAATCAGAATTAACCTACCAAATATAAACCAATTAAGGATAAGCATATAAAAGCTTATATAAAGGAAAGAGTTTAATATGTACAAAATTTATTGAAGTTCAAGATGATCCTAGAGGTATGTCATTGACTCGTGGGTTATGACTTATTTGCATGTAATAAGTGTGTTATTTTCTAAAAATGTCAGATTGACTGTATATAATCATAACAATTGAGTGCATGAGTAATTGCATACCTCACACCTCACTTATCCAAGCAAGTCTACCTTGAGTTAATTACAATTTCACTAGGAATACATCACTAGAGCTCATTGCAATTTTTACGACAATTATGGAAAATGTGTTGTTAAATGTGCAAGGAAAAAGACATCTAATCATAATTTTATTAGTTTATTTTCATGCTCTTTGGGAGAAATTCGAAAAAAAAGCCATTGTTCTGATCTCCTCAAAGCATATACAAGTTCCGGCCCATTCAAAATTTTACATGCAAAATTAAGTGTACCACAGAGACCTTGATCCAACATCCAACAAGAATTATTTGTGGACAAAAGAACAGATTTTCATGCTGAGAGAAAGGAAAAATCCCTCTGACCTTCCTTGTCAAGGTAACAATGGGCAATGTATGTCAAGGTCACAATAGAGTTTTTGAACATTATTTAATGACAAAACTCTTGGAAATTAATTGGTGTCTTGATTCCACTACTATATAGTGAACTCCTCTATAATGCGATACATGTACTTGAGGTCAGATTAAAATCATAATGGTGTTTCCCTCACTAGCCGATTTCATTTGTATAAGAATATTGAAAGCAGAGAGCTTCAATATTTTACATGCACATTCTAAAGTCTAGTGCAAAATGGGCTGTTAAAAATAAACAAAGAACTTAACCTTGTGTTAACATTTTATCATGAATGAAATCATGTCAACATAAAACAGTCATCAAAAACATGTTTCAAATCACAGTAGACATAAGTCTTCTAAAAGTTTTACTACAAATAACATATTTCACTTAAACTTGCATGTATGTAAGGGTGAAAAATTATTTTACAACCCACAGAGTTATGATACAGATGTACCAATAACTACGTGTACATCAAAGTTTGGGATACCATTTGACAATTCACAAAGTGGTCAAGCATGTGATATCATCTCACTTGAGATCTTTCAGCAAAGCAGGTTGGTAATATTAAATTTTGCAAAAATACTGATATGACTTCAATAAAAAATGTTTGATGGCATCAGAAAATATATGCAATATGGTTAGAGAAAGTGAAAATCTATATTCTTCTCGAAACTTTGAGAAAATCATCTTATGTACATGTACCAAGAAAGGTTTTCATTTGATATTCTCCTTTAAACATGGGTGAAAATTTGACCAATCATGAGTAATTTTGGAACACTTAAGGTCTCCTAACCTCTACCTTATTGAACTTTGCAGGATAAAAAGTAAATTTACGATAAACTCATCTTTTGATTTAAAGCTTCTTCTTGTGGAAGAATATAGTATATCACATGTATTGAAAAACAGCTATTTAGATAGATAAACATGTACTATGCAAAACAACAAAACAATAAAATATGCACTCTTATGTCAAATTATACACATACATTTATATTATGTAGCACCAATAAGACAAGCTTTTCATGAAAATGTAATATGCACACAAATCAATGAAAAATGCAATTATGGTAACTCATTTTTTAAGTCTTAGGCCAGCTAAAATAAATTCTATGTTTCTCAGATAATTGGGTCTAAAAAAGTGGCAAGGTAGGTAGGGTTTTTATTTTTTGTTTTTTTTTTCCATCAAAAGTGCTCTTATTATTCATGTAAGGTAAAGAAGTCGTCTGTACTGCCCCCCCCCCCCAATTATTCATGTAGGCAAAAAATCTTATGCTGCCCCCCCCCCCCCCCCCCGTTTTTCTTCATAGAAAATTATGGTACATGTACATTGAAATTTATGGCTTTCTCCTGTAAATAAGTTGATTTTTTTTAAAGTAAAATAACCTATTCCTTCTGAGCACGGGGAGACGTAGCTCATCTGTCTGAATGGAAGAAGCTAATCGATTCAAAATTTGATATACGAAGTATGACATGTTTTGATTGCCGTGAGTATTTAGTAGAATCGCGTAAGAGACTCATCGGCTGTTACAGTATTTGCTCACATCTTGTTTAAACCCAGTTCAAATTAAATACGACCCCTCACTTCCTCGGATGGATCCGTTCATATAGTAAATAAAAATTTGGCCGATAGCGTATATCTTCGGAAGTCAAGTCTAGATGAAGCAGAATCTTTAGAAATCGAATGAAGTGTTCCGCATTAACCACCGTCTGATAAAATAATGTACACGGCCCGGGTACAATATACATTCTTTTATTCATAGATTTAAGGATTTAACTACGTTTCTCTTGCGTTCGTCGGCGGTCTTTGTTTATACTTTTTACAACGTGAAAGTCATTATTAATAGATTCGGAAGTATTACAATGGACACTTGCTATTGTTCGGCATAGGTATTTACATATGCTGTCGAGATCAATAAAGAAAACTATACGAACGTTTTAATATATGTAAAACACGCGAATAGCCAGCCGTCCAAGTGTCCGCGGCACGTTGTTAGTGTATCCTATACAATTCCCTTTAAACGACGCGTGGATAAAGTCTTTACCCGTAACGTAAATACGGAACGCGCCGTGATTTATATGGGCTTTTAAAAGTATTTATTCATCGGGTAGAGTTTTGACGATTTTAAAGGACAATAAACATGTTCAATGAAATAAATTGATACTTCGTTTTTCATCGACGATCGAGGATGAGACACGGCGGATATTTTTTTCTGAAGTTGCAATAAAAACGTCTCGTCGGCGGCAAATTATAGCGCGCGGCGGTGTCTGAGAAACATAGATTTTATTTTACATGGCCTTACAAAAACCATTTTACAGTACAAATTACAGTAAGTCATCTCTCGATAGAGGAATGTTAAAAAACATAATTTTAAAGTATTACAAAAGTGTCCCTACTTTTTAAGATTTGTTTTCAAAGCAGAATTTTTTTTTCTGAATTACAAAATGGTAGAATTACATCACTAACAGTAAACAATGAATTAGTGATTGAAGGGACAATGAATAAGATCAAGGACACAAGCTTTTTACGTAAATAATGAGTTATAATGTCAAAATCTGTAAGATTACTTGAACAAATACATAAACTTCATATGAAATAAATATAGATTATCCTCTATCATAAATTAGTCAAAATACAACCAAAATAATAAATGAAATCACTTTATTCATTACGATAACAACCATAGATATAAATTCTGGATTTCATCCAGACTCAATACTACATGTATATATACATATCACATAAATATTCATACATGTAAATGATTCACAACTTGACGTATAAGTATATTAACTGTAAAGATTGTCACAATATTTGGATTGATATGAATATTTTGGAATGGAGAGTCATAACAAAGACAAACTCACAAACAATTTATGTGTAAAAAAATTCAAGAATATAGAATTAAGTGACTATGAATTCACATGACTGAGACATTTAAAAATAAACAATGACAATAGCACCATGGGAAATGACAATGAAATCACAATTTGTAAGACTTCTCTCCATTGGTCTGTAATCAATATGAAAGCTTAAGTAAAACTTCTCTCCATTGGTCCGTAATAATTATGAAAGCTTAAGTAAAACTTCTCTCCATTGGTTCATGAACAGTACTGTTTCACACAGTATTTACATTCCTCACAATTGTTAAAGGTAAGGTCAAGGTCATAACTTCCTCATTTTTGAGTAGTAATCATTACCGAACGTTGGTTCCGAGCCCGGCGAGTAATCATCAGATGGATGTTCCATGTTAAGTATAAGTTCATCGTCGTCTTCACTCAAGGGAGACAACTGAAAATGCCTGTAAAATAAAAGGTGTTGCATTACATGTATAGTGAAAGTGAAAATTGAAATAAGTGTTTTAGCAAAGATGTGTATGTATTCAAAGCATATATATATATAAGTAAATATCATTATAATATTTCGGTAAACTTCAACTATATATACATGTATGTACTATCAATTTCCTGTATTTGTCTGACATGACCTAGAAAATTAATTGATGTGTGCTTTTGATATAAGAGTTTTGAAAGATTGTGTATGGTGACATTTATCTCACCTTAAAAAAATACTGTAAGTGTTCATTTTTAAATTGTAAATAGAAATGAAAAATACCAAGCTTGATGAAGATCTGTTGAAGAATGGAACTTTCAGAGTGTATTCAAGAATTCAAAAATTCTCATCTGTGACCCCATTTAGGGTCGAAGAATTCTTTTCTTTCTTACATTTACCAAGTTAAAATAAAACCTTAAAAAGAGGATAAACAGGAATTTGGCTTAGTCTAATCTGCAACCTTGACCTTTGACCTTTTGAATTGATAAGATTTTTTCTTTAATCATTAACATAACATAGACAATTTTAAAGGAATTTCTATTAATTTGAGCTAAAATAAGCACTAAAAAGATTACTCAAGGATTTTGGCCAAGTCCCATCATTGACCTTGATTGTGAAAATCAATAGAATATAAGCACAGTATATCCCTCTGTAACTATGTTTTGAGGGAATAACAAGACAACACAAATCTGGCATCTCCTAACAATTCATCATGCACAAAAAGATGGCTTGCATGCAACTACCACATAAAACAGAAAATCTAATTTTAGAAAATGTCAGCATTTATGGTATCTTTGGATAGTAAGCCACTTTTTAAGCTGATTAATTTTGAAAAGTTCAAAATAACACATGCGATTAATTCATGGAAACCATGCAAATTATTTTCCATTGAGAATATTGTATTAGAAACCATTAATAAAACTTGATAGTGAGTTAGTTGAAGTTTTTCTCCATATAATCCCTATATAGGCAAATAATCCTTGTCCAATGTAGTAAATTCTCCATACATTGTTAAAAAGAGAATGTTTGCAATTGTATGCCCCCGCTGTAGCTATAACAATCAAGAAATCTTTAAAAGAACAATATTAAGACCCTTTCATGCTAACGTCCTTTTGGTTCACTTTTGTCTCTTTGTAGGATAATTTTTATCACCAGAACAATCAAATGACGTCATTCCATTCCAAATCATAGCGTCCACTGTCAAAGATGATGTCATTTGATTGTTCTGGTGGGCAAAAACGTACTATGATGAAACAAAAGTGAACCAAACGGACATTAGCATGATAAGCTCTATTGGTATCTTCCCCTCCAGAAGGCCCATGACATAAAGAAACCTGTGTCATTACATGGCGGCTTAATAAATAGACACCTAACAATTATGCATGCACTGATTCAGATATTATTGAGTCTTACCATACTATGTTTGGAATTAGTGCAATCCTGAGGAAATTATTCACAATATCTTAGTTTGTTAAATCATTCACAATATTTATGTTTATAAACAAACTTCATAATATTACTCAAATCAAATTTTTAGGAGAAAAATGTAATGTACTAGTCAATAAGGCAACAGAAATTCAATTCTTAGTTTTACGGATCCGCCGACCCTAATTTCACCAAAAATGGAATAAAAATAAAATGAACTGAATGTATTTTTGTTTCTTCCGCTCATTCAAATTTAGCTGGACCGTTACAAGTTTTTACTTGTCACTTAATCTTTATTGCGCAAGCGGCTTTGAACATAAGATACTGTAAACAAGCCAAATTAAAATGGGGATTGTGGCACAAATCATACTAGAATATTGAAATTTACTCATTTCATTTTTATTTTTTCCCCCTCCTCTGACCCTATTCTGAAAAAATAAAATCTGTAAAACTAAAAATTCAATTTCTGTGTTTAAAGGACTGGGCACTGCCTCAGACTGATCAAATGCAATTAAATTCAAACAAAAATCTAAAAGTTCAGGTTTGAAATAAAATTTGTCTACTGTGATCAGCAACTAAAAAAGCATACAATCAAATTATTATAAATTCTAATAGGCTTTCAAAGATTTTTAAACAGTTTTAATTCCGTATCAATGGTTAGAAATCAATACATTGTACAATATTCATCGGTATATTCTACTTTAAGATCATGCACAAAAATATTATATAAAGCTTTGAATTCGCCCAGTCTTATTTTTGCCCAATTGTGTCACAAGACTGAATTGCAGAGTGTTGAAATTGCCATTTTACAAATTTGATTATACATATATTTCTTGAAAATTTTTTGATTATGTGCATGTACATGCATTTCTTTTTAAAATTTTTTTTTACTTGTCCGTCTTGACTTTGCCCTCTTGTCATCCGGTGTAAAGAACAAAAATAGAACGGTGAAATTGTCCCTGTTCACAGTATTTAGTGTTACAGTTTGTCATATATAATGTAGTAAAATGTGCATATTTTCTATAGTCAATTACATACAAAATATGATACGGCAAAAGTAAAACTTATTATGATGAGTCATTGATTGAGACCAAAATCATATGAAAGAAAATGCAGGTCAAGGTCATATGATTGTTTAAAAGAGGATGTAACAAAATTGGGTCGTATGATTGTTAAAAGAAGCTAGATATAACAAAATTGGGTCAATCAAAATGAAAGGTCTAATTATAAGTATCAAAGCCATATTCATTATGGATTAAAAAAAAATATGAAAAATTTGTCAAAAAGTCATGGTATAAAACGAAAGACCTCATCTCATGGGCAATTGATGGTTGCAACCCTTACCACTGCTTTAATTTTACATCAATCAGATGAAAATCCAAAAACTGGAATTGCTTTACAATTTGGCGAAAAAAAAAAACATACCAGCATTTCAGATACATACAATTCCTTTGGTGATCCCTCAATTATTCTACATTAGGTTTAATTACATGTAGCTATATATTAGAAATACTGACCTGATTCCCTCTTGTTTTCTCCTCATATAGACAATCACTAAGATGACGATGAAGAAGAAGATGACAAGGCAAGTGGAGACAACTGCTATAGTAACTTTGATCTCTGTTACAAAGGACAGAAGTAAAATTCATTCAGAAATTGTCAGCATAATCTTAAACTTTTGAGACAAAGAATTCATATTTGCTTACTGTTCTATTTTAAAATAAATGGTAGATTTCTAATGGAATTCTGGAGTCTGTGTTCAATATTAAGTTACATCATACACACAGAAAAATAAGTAGAAGGGATATTAAATGCTTAGCAATTAAGTGAACAAAATGAAAGGACTAAAACTAAAATATATAGAAGAGAAAAACTATCTTAAAGTCAGAATTTTTTGTAAGAATCAAATTTTGTGACTTCAGAATCAAAAGGGTTTTTCTATGTTCATGAAAATAAATTTTTACAACTTCAGAGAATCGTCAGTATCAACATGCCATGTGTTGAGTTTATATCCAATAATTACTTCTTCTATATTCTGACCTTAACAATGTTCCCTTTTTCCTGAAAAAGAGTGAATCTTTTTTTTATTAAATTAATCAGACTTTTCTTCACATTAGGAGTTAGATTTTCCTCATGTACACATATCAAAGTTACTTTTAATACAAAACATACTGTTTGAGGAGTTATTGGTGGTGACACTGCGACAGGTAGGGTTTGGTTTGCCGAGGGTTGATTGTCTCCCCTTCTTCCATGCCTCAGAGTCCGAACATTTCATCGCAGTAAACCCATTCTCTATATCACTGAATGTAACAAAACTGGACGGTGTCATATACTGACTTTCGAAATGATGAAAGCATATATATATGGATAGTAAAAGATATGAGATAATTCGATTACCTCATGCCCTATTCCGACTGTGTTCACATGGAAAATCTAATTCGCATACTTTTAAAATAAGAATCAGATTTAATGTGCATTAGATTTTGTTGTGTGAGCACAAAGCCAATCAAATTTGCGATCTGGCACATGCTTGAATTCTACAGTACATATACATGTACACCATAACATGGCACTTTAAATCACTAGACCTAAAATCATATCATAAGAGGTCAATATACTTGATTTCATTCAATGTGTATTGCATCTCTTGACTTACATAAAATATTTCACCTAATGATGATGTCATTCCCTGCTAAGCATTAGCCTTGTAAACAAGGAAATGTAAACATAGGAAAAGACAAAACGAAACGATGAGAAATATTCGGCATAAATTCTACCCCTCTCTGTTTTTAAGACCTACAGCTACCAAAATATAATGTGCATTAGAATTTGTCATGTGAACGCAGTGCAAATCTAATTCGAATCAAAATAACGTACATCGAATCTAATGCCACTTAATGCGCATTCACCTGAACAGGGCATTAATTAGAATAGCATACTTTAAGGGCAGTGAAATGAATATATTTCCATAAAATAATCTTAATTTGAGTATTATGTTTAGCATCAATAATTTAAAAAGCAAATGCAAGGTCACAATCATTAGGCATAAAAGTCACCTTGGTTTGGTTGTAATAATGTTTCCATACTGATGAGTCAATGTGTGCAAATTTGCCGGGACATGGTGTTGATCTGTTGTTATGACGACGGCGTCTACAAGTCCTTCTTTATCCATACTGGCTTTATTAGGCTTGTTATAGTATACTGCAAGGCTGACGCTCCCATCCTTTTTCAAATACTGTACAAAATAATAAGAAAATTTCATTTGTTTGATAAAATAACAAAGCACTGTACATATTTCCACCCCAGGCCACAACATTTTAAACAAGGTTTACTCAATTTTGCTATTTGTTACCTTGATACCTTGACCTTCGACCCCTGATCTAGAAAATCTATTAGTATAATTGTAACCTCTCACTATATGTCCTCTTCTCAGCTTACATGGATAGTTTGATGAAGTAATCTGTGACTTCAAGCTTTTATTGCATCCTAAAGGGAAGTTGTGACTCTAACATTTTAACCCTGACCTTGAAACCTAGTAAGTGTTGTCTATTTACCACATTTAAAGTTTGATGAACATTAAAAGTAATCTGTAAATTCTAGGGTGTCCGAAGGTTTCCATAGACAAACCAGCTACCATGTTACTAAGCTTAACTCAAGATAATCATTCAATAGACCACTTGCTGAAATTTCATAATGGAGCCAAAATCATGAAAAATGTCTGAGTTTGAATTTTTGCTCTCTTTTACTAACACTACCATGGAATTACATCTTTAAAGTGATGTAACAATAAAAAACAATGCCAGAAAATAATGGCGTCGGGTCGTTTTGCCCTTTTTCCCCTTCGCCCCTGGGTCGTTTCACCCCTTTTCTCCTTCGCCCCGGGTCATTTCGCCCCTTAAGGTGGGTTGTTTTGCCCCTCAAGGTGGGTTGTTTCGCCCCTCAAATGTGAGTTGTTTCGCCCCTCAAGGTGGGTCGTTTCGCCCCTCTTGATGAGTCGTTTCTCCCCTTAATGTGGGTCGTTTCGCCCCTCTTTTTATGAATACTCTCTCTGCATGGTGAGTCGTTTCCCGCTTATTTTTGTAGTTGTTATTGGTGGGTCAATTCGCCCTCATTTGATAATTACTTTAAAATTACGCTATAATATTGGGCTTGTGTTGTGACATTAATATTTGTTTATTGGCGGCTTTTATGGCTCGTTGTTGCTTATAGACATGAATTGAATGTATGCATTTTTTGTGTTAATTAATCAAGACGAAAATGTGTGTAAGAAAATCAAATAAATGAATGAAGACATATGTAGATGAACAAATGAGAATGAAAGAAAAGAAAAATAAAATAAATAAACACTGCTAAAGACGGTATGGCCGGATTGCAAAGTAAGTTTTTGTCACCAACTGGGTCACTAAGTCAAATATTACAGCATACATTGAGAGGTCTTGTCAGAGGCAACCTACATGTATAATATAAAGTTTCTACTGTATACAGTTCCTTAGATTTTGCTTAAACCAGAAACTTTAACCAAAGTCTTTAACTAGGTCAAAGTCCAAGGTCAAGGTCACTAGGTCCAATGTTACGGCATAAATTGAAAGGTCTCGTCATGGGCAACCTAAATGTATAATTTAAGGTTTCTACTGCATACAGTTCCTTAGATTTTGCTTAAACCAGAAACTTTAACCAAAATCTTTAACTAGGTCAAAGTCCAAGGTCAAGGTCACTAGGTCCAATGTTATGGCATAAATTGAAAGATCTCGTCAGGGGCATCATACATGTATAATATAAAGTTTCTACTGCATACAGTTCCTTAGATTTTGCTTAAACCAGAAACTTTAACCAAAATCTTTAACTAGGTCAAAGTCCAAGGTCAAGGTCACTAGGTCCAATGTTATGGCATAAATTGAAAGGTCTTGTCATGGACAACCTATATGTATAATATAAGGTTTCTACTGCATACAGTTCCTTAGATTTTGCTTAAACCAGGAACTTTAACCAAAATCTTTAACTAGGTCAAAGTCCAAGGTCAAGGTCACTAGGTCAAATGTTACGGCATAAATTGAAAGGTCTTGTCATGGGCAACCTTCATGTATAATATAAAGTTTCTACTGCATATAGTTCCTTAGATTTTGCCTCAACCAGAAACTTTAACCAAAATGTTGACGGCAGACGGACAGACGGACATCGTCAATCTATAGACCGGAATTGCTTTGCAATCCGGCCAAAAATAAATTTAGATAATCAAACAAAGAAATAAATTGAAAAAGAAATACGTAGGTGAACAAATAAGAATAAAAAGACAAAAAAAAAAAATAAATAAATAAAAATAAAAAAAATATTAATGAAATAAATAAGTAAAGAAATATGCAGGAAGTTGAACAAATGAGAATAAAAGAAGAATAAAACACTGCTAAAGACGGTATGGCCGGATTGCAAAGTAAGTTTTTGTCAACAACTGGGTCAAGGTCAATAGGTCAAATATTACAGCATACATTAAGAAGTCTTGTCAGAGGCAACCTACATGTACATGTATAATATAAAGTTTCTATTGCAAACAGTTCCATAGATTTTGCTTCAACCAGAAACTTTAACCAAAATCTTTAAGTAGGTCAAAGTCCAAGGTCAAGGTCACTAGGTCAAATGTTACAGCATAAATTGAAAGGTCTTGTGATGGGCAAGCTTCATGCATAATATAAAGTTTCTACTGCATATAGTTCCTTAGATTTGCCTCAACCAGAAACTTTAACCAAAATCTTTAATTAGGTCAAAGTTCAAGGTCAAGGTCACCAGGCCAAATGTTACAGCATAAATTGAAAGGTCTCGTCATGGGCAACCTAAATGTCTAATATAAGGTTTCTATTGCAAACAGTTCCATAGTTTTTGCTTCAACCAGAAACTTTAACCAAAATCTTTAAGTACCAGTAGGTCAAAGTCCAAGGTCAAGGTCACTAGGTCAAATGTTACAGCATAAAATGAAAGGTCTTGTGATGGGCAAGCTTCATGCATAATATAAAGTTTCTACTGCATATAGTTCCTTAGATTTTGCCTCAACCAGGAACTTTAACCAAAATCTTTAACTAGGTCAAAGTCCAAGGTCAAGGTCACTAGGTCAAATGTTGCGGCATAAATTGATAGGTCTTGTGATGGGCAAGCTTCATGTATAATATAAAGTTTCTACTGCATATAGTTCCTTAGATTTTGCCTCAACCAGAAACCTTAACCAAAATGTTGACGGCAGACGGACGGACGGACGGACGGACATCATCAATCTATAGACCGGAATTGCTTTGCAATCCGGCCAAAAATTAAAAAAAAAACCAGAAGTCTCTGATGAGACTGAAGCTCTCCTGGTTGATTTGTACATATACACTCAAGAGAATGAATGCTGGACTTCACCTTGCCTAATACCACTTTTTTCATCGACCCAATATATTTCTGTATCCCCCCTGTAAAACACTCTATAACGAATTTATCCCGCTGAATCGCTTTTGGTTTGTGTATGTTACGTCAACATATTCTAAAGCATTTTGGTGACGTCAAAAGCATAAAGCATCTTAGTAGAAGCAGGATATCAAAATAATATTCTGTTAGTAAAATAATACAACATAATATTTGGTTCTTCTCGACCAATCAGATTGCAAGAAATTTGCCAGAGGCGGAATAAATGTGTATCAAGTTTTTTTTTTATTAGAACCAACAACCACATGCCAATGCATATCCATCAATTCCTAATTAATTTTTTTCATCAAAATTCAGAGAAAAATTTTTTTTTTGTTGAAAAAAACGGAGTCCCCCCCCCCAAGAATATCAAATGGACCGTGCCTTAGATTTCTCTAGAATGTGAGAGAATTACTAAAAACGTGTATATACAACATATATAACATACCATATGTATCAAAACTAAAATAACAGATGTTTTTATTTTTCAAAAAATGTGGGTCAAAGGTCAGTGATGGGGTCAAAGGTTAAAAATTTGGCTCCAAAAGATGAGCCTTCTCAAGGTTCATAGACATGCAATATATGACAGCTCTATTATCTTATACCCTTTCATCAGAATTTAGTTGAATGGAATGATATACTGACAGTCGGATGGATAGACAAACAGATGAACAGACAGACCTACCACTATTATGCCCTTTTATAAAATTAAGACTAAAGGCATAAATAACCTCATCATAAAATCATTTGAGCTGAAATAGTATTGCATAGGATACTCTATTATAAGAGATATTTCCTTCTTTCTTATACTGACCAGTGAAAATACTTAGATCAAGTAATCAGGCAGTTTGAGATTGAAATTAAATATAATAGGACATGTGGCCTACCGAGTGAAATTTTAAAAGTATCGGCCATTTTGTTCTAAAACCTAAAAAGGTTTTAGGCTATTTATTTAGTAAATGTAAAACAATGTAAATAGAATATTGAACGAAGAACATGAACTTTTAGGGCAAATGTGGTATTAATGTAGACAGAAGCTAATTATTAAAATATAATACAAAATATTTTTTCATACCGGTATGAAATATTTGATCCTCTATAGAAAACATTTCTACCATATATCCCAGTTCAGAAAAATATTTCAAAATCTGCATGAGGTTGAAATGATGTTTTTGAAAGGTCAAATTTTAAAAGGACAAAATGACTCGAGGTCCAATTGACAAAAAGGCCTGAAACATTAGTTTATTACCATTAATTTATGGCAGGAACAGGTATCGTACCCAGATAGCTCAGTTGGTAAGAGCGTCTGCCCAAATAGCAGAAGGTCTCAGGTTCAATTCACGGTTCAGTCACATCTTTTCCTCTCCTGTTACAGAATTGGCACCAAACTAAATGTCGACTCAAGGTGAAGTGGAGTTTTGTGTGAGGTTTCCAGTGCATGGAAACCTAAAAAATTGGTAGAGAGGAGTGTGGCAGGAACGGGCATCGTGCCCAGATGGCAGATAGCTCAGTTGGTAAAAGCATCTGCCTTGATAGCAGAAGATCTCGGGTTCGATTCCCGGTACAGTCACATCTCTCCCTCTCCTGTTACAAATTCAACTTCTATAACTTACACAAGCACCTTTCATTTGGCAATGTGAAGGATGCATTATTGCTATTTTATTTGATAAAATGATCAATCTTTGTGATTCTGGTGTTTCCATTTATCAGAAAGGACAGCTCAAGTCCGTGATCACTTAGGACATTCTACTCTTGCAACAAAAAGTCTAACTACTCTCTCTAAAAATCTTACACCGTAAACAATTAAAAAATAAGTAAGAAATACATGCATTTTGATTGTTTGTTATCTTTCATGCACTGTATAAACATAATAGAAAAGATTTTGAAGTTGATTGATTGATCAGAGGAAATTCCGAAACTATCCCCTAGCGTTTCTATAGAATTGAAGATAAAATCCTGGGTCAGGCCCCAAATAAAATATGAGAAAAACTAAATTTCAGACTCATCTATGATAATATTGTAAAATGGCAATAAAGGAAAATTTTGGTAGAAGTTTTCCTGGGTTGAAATATTTTTGTATGAGTCGGCTTTTACAAATGATTTTTTTTAGTATTTTATTTTATTTTTTTTTAAATTTGATCAACACATAGTAGATATGCCAATAAGGCATCTCTTGTTATATTATCTTCTATTAAAACATGTGTCACTTGCTTTAATGTAAACATTATGAAAAATTTTATCAAACCACAGTTTTACATCCCATTGGGGGTGGTACTCCAAGCAGTGGAGGAATTTATATGAAGAAAGAAAGATGTAAGAGTTACCTCCCCCCTCTCCCCCCCCCCCCCCCAAAAAAAAAAGCTTACACAAGCACAATATTCCTTTCATTTGGCAATGTGAAGGATGCATTATTGCTATTTTATTTGATAAAATGATCCATCTTTGTGATTCTGGTGTTCCCATTTAACAGAAAGCACAGCTCAAGTCTGTGATCACTTAGGACATTCTAGTTACCTCCCCCCTCTCTCCCCCCCCAAAAAAAAGCTTACACAAGCACAATATTCCTTTCATTTTGCAATGTGAAGGATGCATTATTGCTATTTTATTTGATAAAATGATCAATCTTTGTGATTCTGGTGTTCCCATTTAACAGAAAGCACAGCTCAAGTCTGTGATCACTTAGGACATTCTAGTTACCTCCCCCCTCTCCCCCCCCTCAAAAAGAAAAAAAAACTTACACAAGCACAATATTCCTTTCATTTGGCAATGTGAAGGATGCATTATTGCTATTTTATTTGCTAAATTGATCAATCTTTGTGATTCTGGTGTTCCCATTTAACAGAAAGCACAGCTCAAGTCTGTGATCACTTCGGACATTCTACTCTTGCAACAAAAATTCTCACTACTCTCCCCAAAAATCTTACACCTTAAACATGTTAAACAAATAAAAAATAAGTGAGAAATACATGCATTTTGACTATTTGATATCTTTCTTGCACTGTATAAACACTATAGAAAAGATTTTCATGTTGATTGATTGATCAGAGGAAATTCCGAAATTATCCCCTAGCGTTTCTATAGAATTGAAGATAAAATCCTGGGTCAGGTCCCAAATAAAATATGAGAAAAACTAAATTACAGACTCATCTATGATAATATTGTAAAATTGCAATATCTTTGTTTGCTTATAGTTTCTGTCACTTATGTACTCTAAATGCATGTAAATAGGGTAAGAGAAAATAGCCATATACCCATTTTCCAGAATCCTAGGGAACAGGGACTGAAGTAAAATACTGTAATGACATCTAAACTGCAAACCGATAATATTTTGGAATAAATCAATTAACTATTATCCATTAATTCTGGGAAATTAGCTATCATGAGATCACATGTAATAATAAGAGAGATTCTAAACAACCACACCCATTTTCTAAGACCCTTGGGGTCAGAGACTCAAACAAAATATGAGGTGGACAACGAGATTACAGACCCATCATATTGCATAAAGAATTTAGTCTCCATTATTTATAGTGTCAGCGCTGTAAGCATAAGATTATATGGAATAATATAAAAGAAAATGGCCACACCCTTTTCTAAGACCCTGGGGGTCATTGGCTCAAACAAAATATCAGGTGCACAACTAGACTACAGACCCATCATATTGCAAAAAGAATTATGTCTATTAAGAGCTATCCGGACAAAATTACATAGAATTTAATGACCACGCCCATTTTCTAAGACCCTGGGAGTCAGGGACTGAAACTGAATGTCAGGTGCACAACTAGACCATGGACCAAGTAAAATACAAAAAGAATTAAGTTTCTATCTCTAACAGTTTCAGAGGAGTTGTCCGGACAAGAATTGTTTACGGACAGACGGACAGACAGACAGACGGACAGACGGACAGACGCCGGACGAAGGGTGATCGCATAAGCTCGACTGGTCTGAGACCAGTAGAGCTAAAAAACCAAATAGATAAAATAATAAATAAATAAATAGTTTAAGATATTACATATAGAGGGGCGAAATGACCCACCATTCAGAGAAAGTGTTCTTAAAAAAGAGGGCGAAACGAACCGCCATGAGGGGCGAAACGACCCACGATGAGAGGTGAAACAATCCATCTTGAGGGGCGAAACGACCCACCCCTGAGGGGCAAAACGACCCACCCCTGAGTTGCGAAACGACCCACCTTAGGGGCGAAACGACCCGGGCGAATCGACCCGAGGCGAAGGAGAAAAGGGGCGAAACGACCCGGAACCAAAATAATGACTCCGACATCTTAACTCAATATCAATTAAGATCGGAAAATGGTCTTTTTGAATAGGATACATGTAGTTACTACGGTAAAAATTCCAACTATTAGAAACATTTTATCTATCCAAGAGGACCATACAAAAATACTTGCTTCCTGTATAGTTTCATTAAATTCTATGCAGCAATTGTGAGGGAAAACTTAAATGTCAGCCAATCAGAGCCCTTAACTGCCATAAATGTTGAACAGTTAGCTGGAAATTTCAAACTTGGTAGAGGACCTTGAGCACTTGCTTTCCAATAAATTGACAGAAATATAATGTTTACTGACAAACCTACCTGTGCAAGTTTAATTTTACTGTCAGTCACCAGCAGGTAGCCATCTTCGTTCACTTCAAGACCTGACAACTGTAAGTTATAGTAGTGACTCTCTTCTTTGCCAGAGAAAAAATGAACTGAATACTTGGACAGCTTTTCTTTATTGCCTGAAAGATACAAGCTTACTTATAAAAGTATGAACACTGTAAAACACCAACTTTTCACCAGCATATGTTTCTTATAATACAAATATCCAAAAGGTACCTTTTAATTTCAGTCAATTAAGTATAATCCTGAGATGGTCCATGGCTTTCTATAGTGTTTATACTATAGGGCATATAAAGTAAAATATGCCGGAGATTCTGGTTTCCCAAGACTAGCTTTAACTGTTTTATTATACCGTCGCGCGCTGTAGCTCCGCCCCATTTCGAAGTCACACGGTGTAGCTCCGCCCCATTTCGAAGCTACTTCCCTGGGGAAATAAGTCTTCTCAACTAACACACCCTTTGCAGGGAAATATTCTCATCAGGCGGGTTACAGCTAGTTTTAATGAGTATCTTTTTATACACGAAAAAAACAAGTAGAGGTATAATAAAATTGACTGACTGAAATCTCTAAACAAATTAACTCAAATTGAACAAACGAAACCATGTCCACAAGCACCTATAGTTAATTTCAAAGATCTGTTTTACTTTATGAACTAAAGTACAATCTTCCCAAAAAATTCAAAGGCTACTTGAAATTTTGCTGATCAAGTTACTGCCCCAAGTAGAAACAAACTATACAACCGAGTGGTAGAATTTGTCCATTGACTATCACTTCATGTACACTTAAATTGTGTTCCAGTTTATTTAAAAACTCACAAGCATCTCGGCGATAATTTGATTTGTTCATATTACTGGACAATAAACCACGGCTAGCTTGTTGTTATTACTATTCTAATATTGTTCTGAAGACAACAACGGACGGAGCTTAGCAGACTGGAAGCTTATTGGGAGATTTTACACCAGGAAAATTCTATAGAATGAGAATGGGCGGAGCTTAGCGGACTGGAAGTTTGTTGGGAGATTTTACACCAGGCAAGTTCTATAGAATGAGAATGCGCGGAGCTACGCGGACTGGAAGTTTGTTGGAGATTTTACACCAAGCAAGTTCTATAGAACGAGAATGGGCGGAGCTTAGCGGACTGGAAGTTTGTTGGGAGATTTTACACCAGGCAAGTTCTATATAACGAGAATGGGCGGAGCTTAGCGGACTGGAAGTTTGTTGGAGATTTTACACCAAGCAAGTTCTATAGAACGAGAATGGGCGGAGCTTAGCGGACTGGAAGTTTGTTGGAGATTTTACACCAGGAAAATTCTATAGAATGAGAATGCGCGGAGCTTAGCGGACTGGAAGTTTGTTGGGAGATTTTACACCAGGAAAGTTCTATAGAACGAGAATGCGCGGAGTTTAGCGGACTGGAAGTTTGTTGGGAGATTTTACACCAGGCAAGTTCTATAGAACGAGAATGCGCGGAGCTTAGCGGAGTGGAAGTTTGTTGGGAGATTTTACACCAGGCAAGTTCTATAGAACGAGAATGCGCGGAGCTTAACGGACTGGAAGTTTGTTGGAGATTTTACACCAAGCAAGTTCTATAGAACGAGAATGCGCGGAGCTTAGCGGACTGGAAGTTTGTTGGGAGATTTTACACCAAGCAAGTTCTATAGAACGAGAATGCGCGGAGCTTAGCGGACTGGAAGTTTGTTGGGAGATTTTACACCAGGCAAGTTCTATAGAACGAGAATGCGCGGAGCTTAGCGGACTGGAAGTTTGTTGGGAGATTCTACACCAGGCAAGTTCTATAGAACGAGAATGCGCGGAGCGTAGCGGACTGGAAGTTTGTTGGGAGATTTTACACCAGGCAAGTTCTATAGAATGAGAATGCGCGGAGCTACGCGGACTTGAAGTTTGTTGGAGATTTTACACCAAGCAAGTTCTATAGAACGAGAATGCGCGGAGCTTAGCGGACTGGAAGTTTGTTGGGAGATTTTACACCAAGCAAGTTCTATAGAACGAGAATGCGCGGAGCTTAGCGGACTGGAAGTTTGTTGGGAGATTTTACACCAAGCAAGTTCTATAGAACGAGAATGCGCGGAGCTTAGGGGACTGGAAGTTTGTTGGAGATTTTACACCAGGCAAGTTCTATAGAACGAGAATGGGCGGAGCTTAGCGGACTGGAAGTTTGTTGGGAGATTTTACACCAAGCAAGTTCTATAGAACGAGAATGCGCAGAGCTTAGCGGACTGGAAGTTTGTTGGGAGATTTTACACCAAGCAAGTTCTATAGAATGAGAATGCGCGGAGCTTAGCGGACTGGAAGTTTGTTGGGAGATTTTACACCAAGCAAGTTCTATAGAACGAGAATGGGCGGAGCTTAGCGGACTGGAAGTTTGTTGGGAGATTTTACACCAAGCAAGTTCTATAGAACGAGAATGCGCGGAGCTTAGCGGACTGGAAGTTTGTTGGGAGATTTTACACCAAGCAAGTTCTATAATACTTATAGGGAGAAAATTTCAAGTCATATTAGAAAAGCAGATAATTATCTTTATACAAGATATTGTTGTTGTCATAATTAAACACAGAGTCATCAGAGATGAAAGAGCTGATCACCTCGACAGCAACATTGTTACATTACCAGCATCTGTACCTACATTGCATAAAGTATTTCCAGATGTTTGGTTGATAAAGAATTTAAAGGAGGCTCGAAATGAAGATTCTAATTTTAATTTTCTTTTAAAGATTCTAATTCTACCTGACCTGGTCATTCAAGTGGGAAATACAGGTCAGATGCAGCACCTGTACATTGCATAGCAGCAAGGATCCTCAGATGCATCACCCATACATGTTTTTTATGCCCCCGTAATCGAAGATTCGGGGGCATATAGTTTTTGATCCGTCCGTCCGTCTGTCAGTCTGTTTGTCCGCAAAAACTTTAGCCCTGGCCATAACTTTTGAATGTTAAATGATATGGCTTTCATATTTCATTTCTTGTGACAAGACCTTTCCATGGATACCAAATTTTTTTGACATTGTGACCTTGACCTTGAAGTTTGACCTACTTTTGAAAAACTTTAAAGTTGGCCATAACTTTTGAATGGTAAGTGAGAGGGCTTTCATATTCCACACGTGTATTCTTTGTGACAAGACCTTTCCATGGATACCAAATTTGACCTTGAGACCTTGAGCTCAAAATGTGAACTACTTTTCAAGATGCCAACGGGGGCATTTGTGTTTCACAAACACATGCTTTTTATTTTTATTGATCTAGGACTTAAAATAGGCCAGAGATGGACCTGTCCCATTTCCCTTAACCTGTTTGCTCAAGAGTGAAATGTGGATTAGATGCACTATCTAGCTGTACCATGCATTGCAGTAAGCTTCCTTAGATACATAATCCACACAAGGTTGGCTTATGTAGAACTTATAGGAAGGCGGGAATGAACCTGTCCCATTTTACCTAACCCAGTCACACAAGCGTGAAATATGGGTAAGAAACAGCATCTTTATCATGCATTGCAATAAGCATCCTCAGATGCATCACCCATACAACTTTGGATTAACTAGGACTTTATACAATTATTGACTTTTGATGAGGTCTACTCGTGACAATACAGACCTGGTCAGGTATTGGTTGACCGAGGCCGAAGGCCGAGGTCAACCAATGCCTGACCAGGTCTGAATAGTCACGAGTAGACCGAAATCAAAAGTCAAGAACTGCTTTATTAAATTATCAGGATTTTATTAAAATTTTCATTGTAATGATACGCAAAGTCAAAGATCTAACACTACAAAAATCAACGCATGCGCTGGACAAGCACGCGCTAATCCAGAATAGACCGCTTTGGAACGTTAGCGGTCAACTCACTCTGAGGTACACAGCATCTCCACCAATCAGAAATAAGCAAAATCGGCAATAATTCCTGATCATTTAATAAATAGTTTAGCGGGATTGGACCTGTCCATTTTTACCTAACCTATTCACTCAAGCATGAAATGTTGGTCAGATGCAGCCCACTGTAGTTAGCATCCTGAGATACATTATCCATGTAAGTTTGGTTGATGTAGGACTTATAGTTAGGTGGGAATGGACACGTCCCATTTTACCTAACCTGCTCACTCAAGTGTGAAATGTGGGTCAGATGCAGCATCTGTACCATGCATTGTAGTGAGCATCCTTAGATGCATCATCCATGTAAGTTTTATTGCTGTAGGACTTGTAGTTAGGCGGGAATGGACCTGTCCCGTTTTGCTCAACCTATAACTTTGTCGACGCTGGGGCGATAGCATAAGCCCCCCTCTACTTTGTTGAAGTGAGTTAAAAAGCAATTAATTATGATTGATCTTAATCAATTAACAATATCTTTCAATCAAATATCCTACCTAGAACCTTCAGTTCTATCTGTTCATTCCCACCTTTATCCACAAAGATTTCAGTGATTCGAATTTTTATTAATTTGTCAGGACTTGAAGCTGTAGAATGTATGGTTGTCATGACAACAGGGGCAGCTTTGCTGGCTGTACCAATATGACCTTGATCTGTAAATGGCTTGTCAGTTGATTCTATGGTAACAGTGTGAATATCAAGACTGGAGGTACTTGTGTCGTATTTGGTTATGTCTGAAGTTTTTGTAGTAATTACAGCTGTTGCTGAAGTTGCATTTTCAGTGGTTGAATTTTCAGTACCCATCAAGGGGGATGTAATGTCATATGTAGTTTTAAGGTCATTTTTGGGTGTAGATTCTGTAGTTGGGTGTGTAGATTGAGTAGGTGTGTGTGTTTCAGTTGATTCTAAAAGTGGTTTTGATGTTTTATCGGTTTGTTGGGGTTGATGAGGCTTTAGTGTTTTAGTGGAATTTGCAGTTGGTGAAGGTGTTGATGCGTTTGTGATCTTTGAGGCTGGTGAAGGTATTTTTGTTTTAGTAGTTGGAGGTTTTGGGGTTGTGGCAGGTGTTTGCGTTTTAGTGGATTTTGAGGTTGATGTAAGTGTTGTTGTTTTGGTAGTTTTTGGGGCTGGGAGAGATTTTATTGTTTTATTGCCCTTAGGCACCAGTGCAGGTTTTGGTGTTATGGTGATTTTTGGTGCTGGAGATGGTTTTGGAATTTTAGTTTTATGTGGGACTGGTTTTGGTGTTTCAGTAGATTGTGGTGCTTGTGTTTTTGTAGTATGCATTGTTGTGGTTGATGGCCTTGAAGATCCTTTAGCAGGTTCTATGTTGTCTCCTCCTGTACCTTCAACAGAATACATTTTCAATAAAATATATCATTGAACATTGTAAAATGAATAATATTATCTTAAACCAAAAGATACATTTTTAATAAGATGTATTTGAAGATTTCTTCTATGTTTCAGTGATTCAAAAGTTCTCCTTTTAGATTCTAAAATTATTGTCAAAAAGTTTATCATTTTCGAGGCTCTCACACCAATTTTTGGGACTGGGGCACGGGGCCTTTGAAATTGGGAAAAATAGCGGCGTATTCATAAAAATTGGGAAAAATATAAATAGGTTTGGATGCTTTTTCGCTTGAAATTTAGCATTTTTACTCGTTTTTAAAGAAATTTCCATGAAGTTTCAAATTGGGAAAATTTGTCAACAAATTGGGAAAAAAAGATACTATTTTGCATTGCGAATGGGGCCGAATATAGGCCCCAAATCTGGCCGATCGAGAGCCCTGATATTTTACCTAAAATTGATAAATTTTAAGTACAAGACTTCAATTATGTCTACAATGAATGCTAAGAAATATAGTTTCGAAGTAATTTTTCATTTAATTGGAAAATTTGGAAATCTGATACCAAAAATAGGCTCAGATTTTGTATTCACTAAGCAACAATATAAGCATTTTAATGTAAATTACATAACATTGAGAAATAATTTTTTTTTTTTTACAGTGCTCTTAATAATTTTGTTCACACTTCTTGTATATTTCACCTGATCTAATTCAGAATAGATAGCAGACCTGTCTACCTGTTTCTTATGAAAAGTATAAAATGACGCTAAACAAAGTGTAATTAAGGGAAGTTGAGCGTAATGTAAACAATTGATTGTACTTTTTAGAAAAAATGCATAGTCTTTTTCCTACTCTGTCATTTGTACAAATCTTAAATCATTTACACATTTGCTTATACAATATTAAACCCTTAACTTACAATGAATCTATATAGGCCAGTCTATCCGTTTGTTTTAAATATTTTAAAGGTGATATCATTGAAAATATGTTAAAGGCATAAAAATGAGCAGCAAAAGGGTAGAGTGTATTTGAAGATAAAAAATCGTAAAAATTACGCCACAATTGTAAAAGTAAAGGCAGGTCTGAGATTGTTAGATGAAAGAGGGGAAAATTGTCAATTAACATGACTTAATACAAATTTACAACCTAAAAAAATTGATCATAAACAATTGTCGTATGACAAATTTGAAATATTAAAAATATTTAAATTGCTTAATGACTAGTTACATATAATGAAATACAAATTATCATTTGTTTTGATGTTTAGTAAATGATTTACAATTCAGTTAAAATGAACAACAACAAAAATATTTTATCATGTGGAAATTTGCATTTACATTGCTTTGAGAAAATAACTTGTCACATATTTCTAGTATGCAAATTATTTATTGAACTTTAATTTGTTATGATTTTCAAAATTACTTGGTTCAAAAGATTTTGTTTAAAATTCATCAAAATTTCAATTTGGGCAAATTCAGAAACTAAAATATTACAATATCATGTTTAGTATCAAATTATTCAGATTTTTTAGTTCTTTTCATTTGTGAAAAGTTAAATTTCAAAAGTTTAAAGTTAAAGAAATTATTTATATTTTTTTAATTTTAAGTTTTCTTTTAATAGTCACATAAATAAGCCATTATCCTTGTAAATACGTAGACTAGTTAATTTTTGTATTTCATTGCTTTAGGCAATAAAGGTGTCCTTAGGAACTTTGTTGTTTGCCCGTGTTAGATTAAGACTTTTGTTAAGGAAGTTAATTGTAAATTGCTATCTAAACTTTATTGCTCAATCTTGGCAGTCACCCAAGCTAATTCCCCGAACCAACTCAAACTAAGGTCATATTCAGTACTTATCCCTTAGTGCGAAAAACTCTGGGATACAATGCACCCCCTCTTCTTTTGTTTTTTAGTCTTTTTTGTTTCTGGGGCATTTCCTGTTAAAACAGGTTTAATTGTATAATGTATATTAAGCCATTTTATATGTGATAGGTAGAAAGACAGATGACCCATATTTTGACATTAGATTAATTGCAGGCAACAAAAAGGAGAAGGCTGATAAGGAAGCTAGAGGGCCTAGCTAGTCCTTTTTTAAAAGAAATGATCCAATTCAAGTTTACTTACATGTATATAACAATTCAAGGGTTTTTTTTCCCTTGTTTTGGGCCAAATTTCGGCCCCTTCCCAATGCCAAATTTCCTCTATTTTTCCAAAAAAATCACTCTGAAATTCCCAAAGAGGAATTATGAAAAAATCACATGAGAAAATAAGACTCAAAACCTAGATGTCGGCATAAAATGTCCTATTTCTTTGTTTTTTATTCATCCCTTGTTCAGTTCAAGCAAATCAGTGGATAAGCAGTGTTAATGAAACTTTAGGGTTAGACTTTGGTGAGAATTTGTATACAATTTTTCCCAATTTCAGCAAAATGTCACAAATTTTCCCAAATAGGACAGGCACAGGCACCTTGAACCATAAGAGGTATGACTTTGATAAGTATTTTATTTGATATTTTGGCTTACCTTTGACAAAATTAAGCCTACCTTTAAATTTGATAGATATAGAAGTAAGCTTTGACGCAGGGAATGTCAATTCTTTAAATGTGTTTAAATAATTCTCTTATTTTGAGCCAAACATTCATTTCTGGCAAGCTTTGTTGTCTTCTGACAACTCTAAGAACAGAGTATTTAAATTTCATTAAGTAGTCAATAGCATGTACTATAATTCTAAGCATTATTTAGCATGTGAATTTCAGTGAATTCAATATATACATGTATCTGATGACTTTACCTGATAATTCAAAATGAAATATCTGTATCAGACATATTGTGGTACATGTATATGATGCTTCAAGATGTTCAAGATGACATAATAATTTAATTTCTGTATCAGACATATTGTGGTATATGATGCTTCAAGATGCCATAATAATTTTAATTTCTGTATCAGACATATTGTGGTAAATGATGCTTCAAGATGCCATAATAATTTTAATTTCTGTATCAGACATATTGAGGTATATGATGCTTCAAGATGTTCAAGATGCCATAATAATTTTAATTTCTGTATCAGACATATTGTGGTAAATGATGCTTCAAGATGTTCAAGATGCCATAATAATTTTAATTTCTGTATCAGAAATATTGTGGTAAATGATGCTTCAAGATGTTCAAGATGACATAATAATTTTAATTTCTGTATCAGACATATTGTGGTATATGAATGCTTCAAGATGTTCAAGAAGACATAATAATTTTAATTTCTGTATCAGACATATTGAGGTATATGATGCTTCAAGATGTTCAAGATGCCATAATAATTTTAATTTCTGTATCAGACATATTGAGGTATATGATGCTTCAAGATGTTCAAGATGACATAATAATTTTAATTTCTGTATCAGACATATTGAGGTATATGATGCTTCAAGATGTTCAAGATGCCATAATAATTTTAATTTCTGTATCAGACATATTGTGGTACATGTATATGAATGCTTCAAGATGTTCAAGAAGACATAATAATTTTAATTTCTGTATCAGACATATTGAGGTATATGATAATTCAAGATGTTCAAGATGCCATAATAATTTTAATTTCTGTATCAGACATATTGAGGTAAATGATGCTTCAAGATGTTCAAGATGACATAATAATTTTAATTTCTGTATCAGACATATTGAGGTAAATGATGCTTCAAGATGTTCAAGATGCCATAATAATTTTAATTTCTGTATCAGACATATTGAGGTAAATGATGCTTCAAGATGTTCAAGATGACATAATAATTTTAATTTCTGTATCAGACATATTGAGGTATATGATGCTTCAAGATGTTCAAGATGCCATAATAATTTTAATTTCTGTATCAGACATATTGAGGTAAATGATGCTTCAAGATGTTTAAGATGACATAATAATTTTAATTTCTGTATCAGACATATTGAGGTATATGATGCTTCAAGATGTTCAAGATGCCATAATAATTTTAATTTCTGTATCAGAAATATTGTAATCAAAATGTTAAAGGAAATGTATTGTGTTGATACATGAGTGTTGATGTTAAAATGTCATAAAAAGGTTATAGTTAAGTCACATTTATCGATCATGAATCTAAACATAAGTATCTCTCATAATTTTTCTTTGTAATCAAATAACTCACCTTGTAGATAACAGCTCTTCTTTTAAGTTTATCATGCCATCTTACTGTACCATTTGTTTACATTCCATTGTTAGGTCATTCAGTGCACGTTGAGCAAGTGTGTGAAACCATGTTTTGTAAATAATAGAATAAGTACTTACAATTGTGAAGAATTACTGTTAGGTTGATTGCATCATATCACGAACTCTCTCAGTATCTACCATTTTTATTATGTAAAGCCCTGATTTGTTCGTAACTGACGAATTACTTACTGCCGTGGCCGTTTGTATTTTCGGCGCCGTCCATCTTGTTTGACTACGAAAGCCAAGTGGCACTATCTTATATTCTGAGATGCATTAATAGTTATTTTCTGTTGGTAATCAATAATTCTGGTAATTTATTGTCAATTGAATTGCCCTAATGTACATTTTACTAGGCAACGGACATGAATGTTTCATTGTATTTTTGAGAAGATGTTGGAACTATATTTTGTAGCGTTTGAATATGGCAGAAAACATGTTGTCTGCTATTATTTCGCATTTTTATTAAAGTTGTCCTTTTTATGTTTATTGCTCTAAATACTAATGTTAGGTTGTTAAATCGTTTCTATTATCCATATAAGTCTACGGACAATATAAGGACAACTCTATGTATTGTATATTTATTGTTATTTGAATTTGAAGTCCGATCGTGGTGGGTGATTCGGCTCCCTCAGAGTCTATATAAGTCAGAGAAGGTCCGTGTTTTGGCAGATAACTCCAGTCGCTGGTCTCGAAGACACAAGTCTGATCAGAGGAAACTTAGAATAGCTATATATAATCCCATATACCATATCACGATAAGGTAGTTACATAAGAATGCAGAGAAATTCAGAAAACAATTCTTCGTCTAATATTCACCCTTTATTATCAAGTAATTTAATCTATCGATCTAATCTAGAAAATACATAAGAAAATGATATGACTCGTTATCTCCCACCACGCCGGACATGAAAAACTGAGATCCTTATTTTACGCTATTATGATGCATTTATGAGAATATATGAAAAGAAATAACTTATTAAAGAATTCTAAAGATCATTGATCTTCATGTTATCCAACATGAGCAACGAGAAGGAACAAAGACACAGACCACCCCCCCCCCCCCCTCACATAGAAAAAGTCGGTTCAAGAAGAAAGACCCTTGGATATCCTGATTAATATGACAAGTTCAGTATGAGGGGACCTGACTTGGCTTACAAAATGGTGTCAGAAGTGTTGGATGTTATATATTTTAACTTCCAGGATTCGAACTCAAACCTCAAAATAAAAAAAAAAATAAGTGGAAAGAGAACCGAAAAAAAAAAAGACGTGAAAAAAAAAAAAGAAAAAGAAGATCAAAAAGAAAAGAACTCAGTTTTTCCTTGGCGTGGTGGATACTTTTTATACAGTATTGCTTGTACATAATTATTTTGTAATAAAATGTTAAAGAAAAAAAAAAAAAAAGACGAAAAATGGGGGAAAAGGAAAGAAAAGAAATAGATGCATCACTTTTGAATGAGAGAAAAGACGAGAGGATGTCTTCGAGAGAAAGAAAGAGAAAAAAGTTATAAAGAATAATCGGTGGATTAAACGCAAAATATAGATATGAAAATTATTATTATTATTTAATTTTGCGACTTTTTATAAACAGAGATGGCCGAGTCGGTTTCTTCCCCTGACCCGGAAGTAATATTACAAGGTAATTCTAGAGACGCGGAACTAGGCGCAGGTGACCAGGCGTACGAAGGTGATAGTGACGAATATGAACCCGCAAATGATAATCAAGATCAAATTAACGGTAAAGATGAATTAGCCCCACGACATGTAGAAATCGGGGATGAGTCGAGGAATAGAGTAAGAAAGGGTATATTACATGTGCCCCATTTTTCAAACGAAAGAAGGAGACATAACAGAGATGAGAATATGTATGATTCTGATTCTGAGTATGACAGGTACCCTACACCAGTACCATTACAGAATTATCAAGTCCCCGTAAAACCTGAATAATTTCACGGTAAAGACGATTGGGAGGAGTACATTTCCCATTTTGAAAACTGTGCAGAATTAGGGCGCTGGTCTCACAGAACTAAACTTCTCTATTTATCAGCCAGTTTGAGGGGTCCAGCACGTACGTATTACATGAGTCTCCCTCCCTCAGAGAAAGAGACATACAAGGCACTGGTAAATTCTTTAGGCCAAAGGTTTGGGAGTACTAAACACCAGAACAGGTGGTTATCCAGGTTAGAGATGCGCAAAAGACTACCAGGGGAGAGCATCGCTACGGTAGGTGATGATATGCGGCAAATGGCACAAAAAGCTTACAGAAATTTAGATATAAAGGCTCAAGAGGCACTGGCTTTGAATCAACTGTACAAAATAATAAGCATTGAAATGAAGTGCAGGTGTATAGACAAGAACTGTAAAACAGTGGCGGAGGCAGTAGAAGTAATTGAGCGCTATGAGTCTATTGTCGGAGAAAATAATGAAAAGAAAAAGGGAGTCGTCAGAGCTCTAGAGACAAGAAACTGTGGTCACGGTCAACAAAACTCAGAGAAAGAGGGGCTATCTTCTGAAACGAGTGTGATAAGGGAACTGATGGCGAGAATTGAAAAGCTAGAGAAGACAAATAACCAAGGTCAAGATTACAGAGATACAGACAGAAAGAAAAAGATTTTTCGATGCTTTAATTGCGATGAGACAGATCACTTTATTAAAGACTGTCCCTTTATGTACGGACAGGAGCGTCACCAGGGAGCAAACCGTGCATTTAAAAACCAAGGTAGGCAAAACCAGGGAAACGGGAGACCGTTGGCCCAGTAGGCCCGGGGCTAGCGGACAGTAAGAGGCCTATTAGTACAGAATTTTCTATAAGGACTGCAAATGTTGGAAACAATAATTCATGGGATAATGGTATTTACACAAAAGGAAGTATAAATGATGTAAATATTAACTTCCTGGTCGACAGTGGATCTACCTCATCCCTGTTATCAAAAGACATGTACACGCGCATGGTCAGCAATAGCTCGCTATTCCAAGTTTCGTCACAATTGAAAGATGCAAATGGTAACAACATCCATATTTATGGAGAAAGCGAATTCACAGTTCTCTTTAACAAGGGTGAATTCTCACACAGATTTTTGATTTGTGATTTAAATCAAGATGGCATCTTAGGTCAAGACTTCTTACTGAAACATGTAAATAAAATCAATCTCAAGAACGTGACACTTCATACAAAAGACAACAAAGAAATTCAATGCTGGATAGGTGAAAATGGAAAAAAAAGCAAAAGAAAATATGTTATCATTCCAGCACAGTCAGGCATTCTTCTTGCAGAACAAATCGAGGAAAACGAGGAATTGGGACCTCTTGCTTACTTCGAGGGGGAACAGGAAGTTGATAGAAGTAGGGGTACGGTGATTGTACCAGGAATAGTAAATACAAAGGGGAACGTGGTAATAAACATCATTAATACAAGTGACACGCCTTCAGAAGTGAAAACAAACCAGTTAGTAGGAAAATGCGAACCATACGAAGAAAAGCTAGAAACTGAAAGAGTTGCCAAAATCCAGGAAAATAAAAGTATGGAGCGCCAACCGCGCCAACTCGGAGAACATTTAAAAGAATTGTTAGAGAGGAGTTCTGAACATCTTAACGAGACGGAGAGACTTAAAGTAGAGACATTATTGCTAAAATACCAGAATGTATTTTCAAGGTCATCAGAGGATATAGGACGCACGAACAGAGTCGTACACAGAATTAATACAGGGACTGCTATTCCGATCAGACAGGCTGCAAGGAGGTTACCTATCGGGAAGAGAGAAATAGAGAAGAAAGAATTACAGAAAATGATAGATAGAGGAATCGTAGAACCATCACGCAGCCCATGGGCGTCCAATATCGTACTCGTTACAAAGAAAGATGGAAGAGTAAGATTCTGCGTCGATTACCGAAAGCTGAACGACGTAACATTAAAGGACGCATATCCCATTCCCCGTGTTGATGACAGTCTAGAGGCACTTTCAGGAGCAAAATGGTTCACTTCAATGGATCTTAACACCGGTTTTTGGCATATAGGCATGGCAGATGAAGACAAGGAGAAAACAGCCTTCCTAACAAGCATGGGCCTGTACCAATTTACAGTTATGCCTTTTGGCTTGGTGAATGCGCCATCTACATTTGAGAGACTCATGGAGGATGTTTTGAGAGGATTACAGTGGCAGGAATGTCTCGTTTATATCGACGACATCATATCAATCAGTTCTGACTTCGAGGAGGGACTCCAACGATTAGAAAGAATATTTTTGCGCTTACAGGATGCAAATATGAAGTTGAAGCCCTCAAAATGCATTCTATTTCAAAAGAAAGTGAATTTCCTCGGTCACATTGTCTCAGAATGTGGTATTTCTACTGACCCAATAAAGGTAGAAGCTGTTCAGACATGGCCAAGACCCAGAACCCCAAAGCAAGTAAGAAGTTTCTTAGGGCTTTGTTCGTACTACAGGCGCTTCGTGCAGGGCTTCGCTGACATTGCCAGACCTCTACATAAACTCTGTGAGAAGGGTGCAAAGTTCGTATGGACCGAAGAATGTGACAGTAGCTTTGAAAATTTGAAACAAAGATTATGTACATCTCCAATACTGGCTTATCCCATTCCCGGTTTACCATTCATCTTAGACACAGATGCCAGTCATGTAGCAGTCGGCGCAGTTTTGTCACAAGTCCAAGAAGATGCGGAACGAGTTATATCTTACATGAGCAGAGCAATGAATGTTCACGAAAGCTCTTACTGCATTACAAGAAAGGAACTACTGGCACTCATTACAGCACTCAGAAGTTTTCATTCATACCTTTATGGTCAGGAAGTACTGTTACGAACAGACAACTCAGCTGTAAGTTGGATGAAAAATCTCAAGAGACCAACAGGCCAAACAGCAAGATGGCTAGAAGAATTAGGAACTTACAACTTGCAAGTCATACACAGACCCGGAAAATCACACTCAAATGCAGATGCTTTATCACGACGTCCATGCAAATCATGCGAAAGACAAGAATCTATAAATCAAGAAGTAATTATTCAAGAAAGTGTTGAAGAAGAGAAAAGTGACATACAAGAGCCGAAATGTGATACAGTAAGAGTTACCTCTGAGGAGATGAACACTTCTAGGAATCAGGCGATACTAAAAGGATGGGATCCAATGTCCTTAAGACAGAAACAATTAGAAGATGAGAACATACAACCCATTATATCAGCATTTGATGACACAGGGACACGGCCACCCTGGGATAAGGTATCTTCCGGTTCTAGTATATTAAAAACATTATGGAGACAGTGGGACAGACTTGAACTAATAGAAGGAGTTCTGTACAGAATTTTTCACGACGAAGACAAAACCTCCAAACAAATAATCGTACCAAAAGATCTTCAAGGTAATGTCATCAAGCACTTCCATGACATACCATCTGCAGGTCACTTAGGGGCAGAGAAAACACAAAGCCGAATATCACGTTCATTTTATTGGCCAAACATGACAGAAACAATATCATCTTATTGTAAAACTTGTGATAAATGTTCAGCTCGAAATCCACCCAACAAGTCGAAAAGAGCACCACTGGGGCAGTACTTAGTAGGAGAACCTATGGAGCGCATTGCTGTAGACATACTAGGACCTTTACCAGTAACAGCAAAAGGGAACAGATATGTGTTGGTCATCTGTGATCTTTTTACAAAGTGGACCGAAGCCTTTGCAATACCCAACCAAGAGGCTAGTACTGTAGCTAGAGTCATGATCGATGAATTTATCTGTAGGTTTGGCACCCCACTCCAAATTCACTCAGACCAGGGCCGAACATTTGAGTCTCAAATTTTTCAAGGCATGTGTGAATTACTACAGATTGACAAAACGAGAACAACTAGTCAAAGACCACAGGCGAACGGATGTGTGGAAAGATTCAATAGGACCCTTGGCGCTATGTTGACAAAATATGCGGAAAATGAACAAAAGAAATGGGACGAATATCTACCACAGCTCATGATGGGTTACAGATCTTCTTCACACTCAAGTACCAATGCAACACCGAACCTGTTGATGCTTGGAAGAAATGTCATGATGCCGATGGATGCTGTGATTCCAAGACCCCCAGAACCCAATTCCAGTATCATAGAGAATGAAAGAGAACATTACATCCGAGAACTACAAACAAAGCTAACCAAAGCGCATGAAACAACAAGAAAACATTTAAAGAAAAGCTCAGACTACCAGAAAAAGCACTACGACATCAAAAGTAGCAAAAGGTCACTGGAGATTGGACAAGCTGTGTGGTTGTATGATGCAACAAGGAAAGTAGGAGTTTGTCACAAACTAACGTCAAAGTGGAAATTAGGACCGTATGTTGTTGTGAAGAAGATAGATGACTTGACATATATGGTAAAGAGGTCAAGGAAGCAACTAGCAAAAGCGTACCACATAGACAGGTTATTACCATACAAGGGACATAACTTTCCAAAATGGTTCACTAAAAGTGGGTGAACAGTACAAGTATTTTGGTGTTACTGTCTGACATAGACTTAGAGTTAAAGGATTGAGGTTATAGTCAAGGAGGGACGGACTATTTGTGATCTATGGCTTTACATTTCAAAAATGAGAGAGGGACTGATGCAAGTGGTCTATGGCTCAAACACAGGGACTGGAATTTTCTAAAGACTCGTGGACGCATGAGTAGAAAAAACACACTGGAACAGTTGCCTTGTTGAGAGGGACGGATGCACTTGGTCAATGGCTTCGAAGAGGGACGGGTACACTTAGTCTAGGGCCTTGACATGGTTCATGGTGGTAGCTGGCCAGTGCCACCATATTTAGTTATTTAAGGTGTTATAAAGTTAAGACAAAGATCATAATAAAGAACCTGTATGGGTCGCCAATGCAGTTTGTGTTGTTATCTTTTGTGGAGAGGAAGACTGAAAGAGAGAAATGAGAATGACAAGATTAAATAAGTGATGCATCTAAATTGGTTGATATCTGAATCTAACAAGTAGCAATAAGGAGGTGGTGGTGGGATAATAATAAAAGATGTACAGATTTTCCTTAAATAAAAAGAGTCTTGGTGGAGGGATATTAAAAAAGATTTTGTTGTTTTCAGAATGAGGCCTGCTTCAACAGTGGAGGTAAAATGCCACCTGTGCACAGAGGTGTTCGCCAATATGAGGTCATTCAAGAATCACCTAGCAGCCTCGCCCCATCGTAGATTAGCTGTAATGTGTCCCTGGTGCCCGGAGGAGCGCCCATACAGGAGAGTAGTAGATCTCAAGGACCACACAAAGATTGCGCATAGGAGCAAGCTGGATGTGATGCCGCCTGCCTTCTTTTCTGAAAACAACGGCTTCTGGTTGTCGTTCCATCCTGCAGACTACACAAGAGTAATCAAACCGTCCTCGGAGGCATCAGAGGAAGCTATAAAGGCAAGAAGGGAGATAAGATCCATGATAACCCACCTGAAAAACCCCTCCAGGAGTATGGATGATTGGGAGGATGGATGGAAACAGGATGGCGTGAATAATGCATACAAGAGGGCTTATTCCCCAGCTACTCCAGAGATTTATGAGGACCTCACCCTGATAACAGCCTCGTTAACCCCAGGGAATACGACAGCCATTTTCATGTTGGATTTAGAAAGGTGTCAACGGTGGATAAAGCTCATCATTGATGATGCCATCTTTGCCGATCCAAGATGTATCAATAGCATCGTGAGGCGCATGACAGTTGCAGAGAAAAAAGAAGCCGGTATACCAGAAATAAAAGAGAAAATAGAGAGCAAGAAAGAAACATCAGAAATTATGAGATCTGCCGCAAGGAAACTTGGTATCCAAGAAGAACACATAACAACTATTTACAAAGCAACAGTAGAGTTTTCAAAGAGAAGAAGGTCGATATCACCCCTAGTGGAGCCTTCCACATCAAACATTACATTAGAGGAGAGAAGACAGGAAACAACAGGAAGTGAAGAAGACTGCAACAATAACAACTCAAAGAAAAACATGACACCAACCAAAGAAGAAAAGAGAAATAAAGAGGGGATATTTGATGACAGCCATGAAGAGCGCCTTCCGGATACAGAGAGGAGAAAAATAGAGAAAAGGGAGGAATTAGTCAGACAAGAACGGGAAAGCAGAAGGGACGAAGAAGAGAAGTCAAGAGAACAAGAAAGAGAAGAAGAGCTGAGAGAACAGGAAAGGATGACGGCAGAAACAGAGGAAGAAAATGAAAAGAAAGAGAAAGAAAGACAAGAACAGAGAGACGAGGAGAATAGGCAGGCAGAGAAAAGGGATGGCGAGGCAGGAAGAAAGATCGAAGAGGCAAGTTTTATGAAGAAGTTAGAAGAGGCAAAACTAAGAGATGCAAAGAAGAAATTAGAAAAGGAAGAAAGATCGAGAGAAACACCAACACAGTCATCAGTAGAGAGAGCTAAGAAGCTTTTAAGCACAGGGTGCATGCCACTCTTTCCTGCGGCAAGAAGAGAGTGGGATGAAGATGAAGCTATTGAAATTTCAACTGATCCTTCAATCAGATGGCCGCCTACCTCCTGGAGAGACTTGGATGAGGAGGAGAAGCTTACCGCTTGGGTGTCTGCGTCTGCGTTCCTAGAGGCCAAGTCAGGAAGGCCTCTTATGACAAATCGGGGAAATCTCCTTGATAAGTACTCTATATTGGCGTTGCCGGGGACTCTGGTCACTAAAGGAAAGAGCCACAGTTACTTGCGTTTAGAGAACTTCAATGTGATAAGGAACATCGCAATAGGGAAAATCGTGGGTAGGGAAGCGTATGAATACCTGAAAATATATGAGGAGGCATCAAAGACCAGGAATACCGATGTGGACTGGCTAGTCGAGAAATCTAATGACATTCCACTAAGATTGTTGTCAAGTTCTGAGGAGGCTCGATCTGTGATAAATTCGGAAGAAGATTCATGAACATATTAATTAAGATATTCACCAGAGGAGCATATTTCAGTGTGAAATTCAGGAGAATTTTGTGATTAAGGTGGGGGGAGTGTAATCAAAATGTTAAAGGAAATGCATTGTGTTGATACATGAGTGTTGATGTTAAAATGTCATAAAAAGGTTATAGTCAAGTCACATTTATCGATCATGAATCTAAACATATAAGTATCTCTCATAATTTTTCTTTGTAATCAAATAACTCACCTTGTAGATAACAGCTCTTCTTTTAAGTTTATCATGCCATCTTACTGTACCATTTGTTTACATTCCATTGTTAGGTCATTCAGTGCACGTTGAGCAAGTGTGTGAAACCATGTTTTGTAAATAATAGAATAAGTACTTACAATTGTGAAGAATTACTGTTAGGTTGATTGCATCATATCACGAACTCTCTCAGTATCTACCATTTTTATTATGTAAAGCCCTGATTTGTTCGTAACTGACGAATTACTTACTGCCGTGGCCGTTTGTATTTTCGGCGCCGTCCATCTTGTTTGACTACGAAAGCCAAGTGGCACTATCTTATATTCTGAGATGCATTAATAGTTATTTTCTGTTGGTAATCAATAATTCTGGTAATTTATTGTCAATTGAATTGCCCTAATGTACATTTTACTAGGCAACGGACATGAATGTTTCATTGTATTTTTGAGAAGATGTTGGAACTATATTTTGTAGCGTTTGAATATGGCAGAAAACATGTTGTCTGCTATTATTTCGCATTTTTATTAAAGTTGTCCTTTTTATGTTTATTGCTCTAAATACTAATGTTAGGTTGTTAAATCGTTTCTATTATCAATATAAGTCTACGGACAATATAAGGACAACTCTATGTATTGTATATTTATTGTTATTTGAATTTGAAGTCCGATCGTGGTGGGTGATTCGGCTCCCTCAGAGTCTATATAAGTCAGAGAAGGTCCGTGTTTTGGCAGATAACTCCAGTCGCTGGTCTCGAAGACACAAGTCTGATCAGAGGAAACTTAGAATAGCTTAATATATAATCCCATATACCATATCACGATAAGGTAGTTACATAAGAATGCAGAGAAATTCAGAAAATAAAGCCTACGCTCACGCAGCAAGATACGCCCGTTGGGATTTTTTTCACAACACCAAAATATTTAAGTCCCATAACTCCATAAGGACAAATTGGATTAACCTAGCTTAAAATCGAAAGGCGGCTTCCTCTTCAAAGTCTGATCAAAATGTACAAATATCATGAAAATCTGTTGACACATATTCAAGTTATTGCTTTCCATGCACCTATATTTTGCCCTTAGCTTAACATGTATGTGCATACAACCCCCCCCCCCCCCCCCCCCATTACACATAATTTCTGGATTATGTGACAAAAAATTCAAGAACCCCTTATAAATGTGAAAGAACATCCTTTCTACTTGAAGTATACAAAATTTCAAAACATTTTAGTATATTTTCACTGTATTTTAAAATATCTAAGTCCCATAACTCTGTAACGACATATCGAATGAACCTGAAAATCGAAAGGCGGCTTCCTCTCCACAGTCCAATCAAAATGTATGAATATCATGAAAATCCGTTGACGCATATTCAAGTTATTGCGTTCCATGCACCTATATTTTGCCCATAGCTTAACATGTATGTGCATATAACCCCCCCCCCTTCCTATTACACACAATATCTCGGTTATGCGACAAAAAAATTAAAAACCCGTTACATATGTCAAAGAGCATCCTTTCTACCTTAAGTATACAAAATTTCAAAACATTTCGACCAGAAATAGATTTTTAAATAATTTTTAACTATTTTAGTATATTTTCACTGTATTTTAAATTGTCTAAGTCCCATAACTCTGTAACGACATATCGAATGAACCTGAAAATCGAAAGGCGGCTTCCTCTCCACAGTCCAATCAAAATGTATGAATATCATGAAAATCCGTTGACGCATATTCAAGTTATTGCGTTCCATGCGCCTATATTTTGCCCTTAGCTTAACATGTATGTGCATATAACCCACCCCTCCCCCCTTCCTATTACACACAATATCTCGGTTATGCGACAAAAAAATTAAAAACCCGTTACATATGTCAAAGAACATCCTTCCTACATGAAGTATACAAAATTTCAAAACATTTCGACCAGAAATAGATTTTTAAATAATTTTTAAATATTTTAGTATATTTTCACTGTATTTTAAAAATCTAAGTCCCATAACTCTGTAACGACATATCGAATAAACCTGAAAATCGAAAGGCGGCTTCCTCTCCACAGTCCAATCATAATGTATGAATATCATGAAAATCCGTTGATGCATATTCAAGTTATCGCGTTCCATGCGCCTATATTTTGCCCTTAGCTTAAAATGTATGTGCATATAACCCACCCCCCCTTCCCATTACACACAATATCTCGGTTATGCGACAAAGAAATTAAAAACCCGTTACATATGTCAAAGAACATCCTTTCTACTTGAAGTATACCAAATTTCAAAACATTTCGACCAGAAATAGATTTTTAAATAATTTTTAAATATTTTAGTATATTTTCACTGTATTTTAAAAATCTAAGTCCCATAACTCTGTAACGACAAATCGGATGAACCTGAAAATCGAAAGGCGGCTTCCTCTCCACAGTCTGATCACTATGTATAAATTTCATAAAAATCCGTTGACGCGTATTCAAGTTATTGCGTTCCATAGGCGGACGGACAGACGGACAGACGGACGGACGGACGGACGGACGGACAGACGGACGGACTTCGCCATACCATAATACGTCCCGTCAAATGACGGGCGTATAACAATTCTTCGTCTAATATTCACCCTTTATTATCAAGTAATTTAATCTATCGATCTAATCTAGAAAATACATAAGAAAATGATATGACTCGTTATCTCCCACCACGCCAGACATGAAAAACTGAGATCCTTATTTTACGCTATTATGATGCATTTATGAGAATATATGAAAAAAGAATTTTAAAGATCATTGATCTTCATGTTATCCAATATGAGCAACGAGAAGGAACAAAGACACAGACCACCCCCCCCCCCCCCCCCCCCTCACATAGAAAAAGTCGGTTCAAGAAGAAAGACCCTTGGATATCCTGATTAATAAGACAAGTTCAGTATGAGGGGACCTGACTTGGCTTACAATATTATGGTAAATGATGCTTCAAGATGTTCAAGATGACATAATAATTTTAATTTCTGTATCAGACATATTGTGGTATATGAATGCTTCAAGATGTTCAAGATGACATAATAATTTTAATTTCTGTATCAGACATATTGAGGTATATGATGCTTCAAGATGTTCAAGATGCCATAATAATTTTAATTTCTGTATCAGACATATTGTGGTAAATGATGCTTCAAGATGTTCAAGATGCCATAATAATTTTAATTTCTGTATCAGACATATTGTGGTAAATGATGCTTCAAGATGTTCAAGATGACATAATAATTTTAATTTCTGTATCAGACATATTGTGGTATATGATGCTTCAAGATGGATGCTTCAAGATGTTCAAGATGACATAATAATTTTAATTTCTGTATCAGACATATTGTGGTAAATGATGCTTCAAGATGTTCAAGATGACATAATAATTTTAATTTCTGTATCAGACATATTTTGGTATAAGATGCTTCAAGATGTTCAAGATGACATAATAATTTTAATTTCTTACCTGAAATGATTTTTCGCTTCTCATTACCTGTTCCCACATGTTTATTATTTTCACCCTGTAAAATAATTACATGTATGTATAAAATACCTTGCAGGATTTGTGATATTGACTTAGAAATATTTAAAATGATTCATTATTACACAGTGATGAATAAATGATTTATTCTAAAAGAAAATCAGTTTGCTGCCTTCTGTTAAATTATAGATCATAATTTTATCAATTGTAATAGGGAGGCCATGATTGATTTCACAATATCAATCATCAGTATCTTTATCAGAAAAGTTGAATTGTTTAATTGCTATCTCAAGTACAAGAGATTATTTTCAAGTGTAAAATTGAGATAGACATAGCCTGTATTGTGTTCAAATTGCCTTTTGTAATCTTTGAAAATTTCCGTGGAATGCAATAAATTAATTGGCGTACATCAACAAACCGAAAGTAATGGCTATTATAAAAAAGTTTCTGATGTTTCATCACAAATATTCCATCAGATGTCTCTTCTTTTTTGACTTTTCAACTTAATCAATCACACAATACATGTAAATACATGTACATAGAGAATAAGCGTCTTAATTTGTGTTTTGTTACTGGTATGCAACACAACACAGCTAGCATTTGCATTTATCATACACGAATTGCGCATTAGTGAATTTCATGCGATAAATGTACTTGCTGTACGTGTGTTGCATACCCGTAATACAACACAAATTATGACATTTATTCTAATATATATGCACCACAGTTGTTAAAATTCAGGTCAGCGCGGGTTCAGTTTGTAGATTAGAACAGCCGTTGTGGCATGTTTCTTTAGATCTTATGCATTGTTACATCATAAGCGTTTTCATGCAAAATGTTTAAATGAACGCACGTTCCTTTCAATAGTTTCACCTCAGGGAATTACATCAGCTGTGTATATATAGGATACATAATTACTTTTCAACTTTTATAACTCACACAATACATACATGTACAATTACTGTGTAAAAGCAATCCCTACATGAATATATGTTATAACCAGACTTGTCAGAATGACAACATAGCTTGCCGGTGGCAACCATATGTAAATTGCAATAACAACAATAAAAAAGGTCTTATCACAAGGAATGCACATGTGAAATATCAAAGCCCTATCACTTACCAATCAAAAAATATGGCCAAGGTTAAAGTTTTTCAAAAGTAGGTCAATCATCTCCAAGGTCAAGGTCACAAGGTCAAAAATTTTGGTATCCATGGAAACGTCTTGTCACAAGGAATACACATGTGAAATATCAAAGCCCTATCACTTACCATTCAAAAAATATGGCCAAGGTTAAAGTTTTTCAAAAGTAGGTCAATCATCTCCAAGGTCAAGGTCACAAGGTCAAAAATTTTGGTATCCATGGAAACGTCTTGTCACAAGGAATACACATGTGAAATATCAAAGCCCTATCACTTACCATTCAAAAAATATGGCCAAGGTTAAAGTTTTTCAAAAGTAGGTCAATCTCCAAGGTCAAGGTCACAAGGTCAAAAATTTTGGTATCCATGGAAACGTCTTGTCACAAGGAATACACATGTGAAATATCAAAGCCCTATCACTTACCATTCAAAAAATATGGCCAAGGTTAAAGTTTTTCAAAAGTAGGTCAATCTCCAAGGTCAAGGTCACAAGGTCAAAAATTTTGGTATCCATGGAAACGTCTTGTCACAAGGAATACACATGTGAAATATCAAAGCCCTATCACTTACCATTCAAAAAATATGGCCAAGGTTAAAGTTTTTCAAAAGTAGGTCAATCTCCAAGGTCAAGGTCACAAGGTCAAAAATTTTGGTATCTTGTCACAAGGAATGCACATGTGAAATATGAAAGCCCAATCTGTATTCGTTTAAAAGTTATAAGCAAGGTTAAAGTTTTTGTGCACGCGCACCCAGACGCCAACGCAGACGCCGACACCGGGGGTATGACAATAGCTCTCCGGACATTCGTCCCGGCGAGCTAAAAAAATATCCATCAAATATATTTTTTTTTAAAAGTTACGCTTTTTTTTATTCAACTAAACATGCTATATATGATAACCTGCATATTAAAAACATGATAAAAATTATCTGGAACATATACACCTTTAAATATAATGATAAATATCATAAGGTTAAGCCCTATTCTCAATATAACTTGGGACATAATAGTACCTTCTCATCTAAATCCGTACCAGCACCACTGACTGTGATGTTTTGGATAAACAAAACGATCAGAATCCATCCCACAATCCTCAGCTTTATTCCATGCTTCATACTCCAAACTTGTTAATCTATATCATTTAATTCAGTCACTACATCCAAATAATTGCTACATATATCTGTGAAAAATACAATATGCAACGAACATGTAAATTTAGTGTGAAGACTTATAATCATGTTATTTTCAGCATGTTCAGGAATACAACATAACTTGAACAAGATATTATATCTAAGACTAACCTGTGCGACTTAAAAAAAAAATCACTTTTACATTACTGCATACACATACTGACCTGGTTTATTGATTTACCAATCATGTATATTACAAGTACTTATCACACAACATTTACCCTCAGGCCATGGTTGTTACATAAACAGGACAAATTTAAAAAATCTTAAATACCTCTTATGAAATAGGATAGTAGCCAAACTGGCCTTATATATGATTGATCTGGGCCTTTAACTGCATAATTTTATGAATATAACTGTATAATTATTCAGAAAATCAGGCCTCTTAGAATGAAATTGAATGAATGAATGAATGAATGAATGAATGAATGAATGAATGGAATGAATGAATGAAATATTATGTATTAATGTCAGCATGGTTAGATAATGATTGAATTCTAAATTAATTTCAAATAGGTTTATCAATCAGTGAATTTTTAGACACATGTATGGTCAATTTTTCCCTATCTGCTGGTTGTCATTCTATTATTTTCAAGCTTTACAGAAAACATAATAAATACAATACAAAAATTATGTTATTGGAAAACACATCTCTAATAATTACTAGCAACACATAAAGCCAGATAAAGGAAATGGACTTTGTATAAATAAATAATCAATGTTTATTTCCTTCAGGTGGTGTAAAAATTCATTAGATTAAATTATTATAGAACATGGATCACCTGCTGACCAATACTTCAGTTTCCCTTACTTTAATTGGGCCTCGAAGTACCCTAGCTTTGATTTTTAAATTTAATAGATATGTCGAAGAACGTGTACATCATTTCATATTGTAAGATCTTGTGTGACAATTTGGCTACGAAATTAATTCTTACAACTGAAGCTAGATTAGCTTCAAGAAAATAAGCGATAACTCAAATTTTGAATATTACCATGGCTACATTTTAAACTTATTTAGATTATACTTAATTAAATTCACATAAAGAAAATACCCTAAGATAAATCTGTGTTAAACAGTATATAATTTAACATAATACCTTCCTGTGTTGGGGATACAATCCTTGTGTAATGTAAACACTCAGTGTAATCAGAGTATAGAGTATAGATAACTTCACTGTACAAGCTACGTTAGAGATAAGTGACAATAATGTTATAATGTGATCTCACCTGTCACATGATTATGTTAACTTGTTATAGTCAGGTAGACTTTGAGGAAGGCTTTAATTGGGAACTAGTGCCTAGTCCGCTTGTCTGTGAAATATATCACTGCTCATGTTGCTATCTGCACCTAAAATTAAATACAAGTATAATCAAAAGGATCTATATAGTAATCACGTAGATTCCTGGAGCTATCATGGGCATGAGATAGTTTAAATGTTTTATATCTAAAAACTGATCCAGTATAATGTAACAAACATAGGGTAACAATAGATTACATAGCTCGCCGTAGCAGATTTTTGTCCAAAAAAAAAAAAAAAAAAAAAAAAAAAACCAGAAGTCTCTGATGAGACTGAAGCTCTCCTGGTTTTTTTCATTCACTGATTGACAAGTGAATTCTTATATGATATATAATACAAAAGACATGTATACAACATCAGTTTTCTTAGTCCCTGGAGGCCAGGGACTCAAACAAAATATCAGTGCAGACCAATCATATTGCAAAAAGAATTTAGTCTCCAATATTTATAGCTTGAGCGCAAGGTAATACATAAAACTGAATAGGAGAAAATGACCACACCCATTCTCCAAGTCCTTGGGAGTCAGGGGCTCAAACAAAATATCAGATGCATAACTAGACCAGAATTCAGTCTCCATCATTTATAGTGCCAGAGGAGTTTTGAGGACAAGATTACATAGACTTATATAGGAGAAATTGACCACACCCATTTTCTAAGACCCTGGGGGTCAGGGGCCCAAACAAAATATCAGGTGCACAACTAGACCACAAACCTATCATATCACAAAATGAATTCAGTCTCTATCATTTATAGTGTCAAAAGAGTTCAATGTTGTAGAGCACAAGATTACATAGAAGCTTATATATGAGAAATTGACCACACCCATTTTCTAAGTTCCTGGGGGTCTATGACCAGTAGAGCTAATAAAATGAATAAATTCCAAGATCCAAAAGGTGTCTATACATGTAATGTAAGTATGTAATATTAGTCCTATCCCTTTGAGAGCTACATGTAAAGATACAGCCAATGCAAAGTTACTGAAAAGCAGATCAAATTCAAGGGGCAAGGTCACTAGGTCAAAGTTTATGGTTTCAAATGAGAGATCTTGTTAATCAGAATCTACATGTGAAATATCAAAGCCCTATCCCTTATTGTTGACAAAATACAATAAATTACAAGGCCAATATTAAATATGTCACTAGGTCAAGGTCTCAAATGAGAGGTCTCTTCACCAAACATCTATATGTGAAATATCAAAGCCCGTAACCCCTTATTGTTCAAGAGATATAGCCCATGTAAAAGTTTTTAAAAAGTACAGGGCTCTCGATCAGCCTGATTAGGTGTTGATATTTGGCCCCATTCCCAATGCAAAATAGTATCTTTTTTCCCCAATTTGTTGACCTACTTTTCCCAGTTTGAAACCTCATGAAAAAGAATATGAACGAGTTAAAAGTACTGAATTTCTAGTGAAAATACGTCCAAATCTATTTATAGTTTTTCCCAAATTTGGTGAAAATGCTGCATTTTTGGGACTGGGGCCAGGGGCCTTTGAAATTGGGAAAAATAACGGCGTATTCTCAACATGAAGTCTCTGACGAGACTGTAGCTCTCCTGGTTGTTTTGTTTAATTCACTCATTGACAAGTGAATAAGATACATACACATAATTAAATATCAATTTCCAATTTTAGAACCAAAGACCATAGGGAGCATGCACTAACAAATTATAAGTAGACTACAAAACAACATATCCATTGGACTGCAACTAGAATATCACTCATATAATTTATAACATCCGAGATATAGTATTTTAAAAAGAATGCCACACCCACGTTCCAAGATCCTAGGGGCTGATAGCTCAACGAACTATCAATTAAACAACAAGACTACAGATCAATCATATTGCAAAAAGAATAAACTCTACTATTAATAGCTTTAGAGGAGTTGAGAGCACAATTATGTAGGAGGAAATGACCACACCCATTTTCTAAGACCCTTGGGGTCAGGGGATCAAACAAAACATCAGTGCAAAACTATACATACCCGTTTATTGTATTTGAATAGTAGTGAGCACATTGGTTTCCCTAAGAGTTATATTGGGGAAAATGACCACACCCATTTTCTAAGACCCTGGGAGTCAGGGGCTCAAACAAAATGTTAGGTGCAAAACAACACCACAGACCCCTTGTTTTGGATAACGAAAGAAGTCTCCATTATCTAAAGAGTCAGAGGAGTTGCGAGCAAAAGATTACAGAGTTACATCATCATCAGTACAAATTAGGAGAAAATGACCACATCCATTTTCTAAGACCCTGGAGGTCAGGGGCCCAAACGAAATATCAGGTGCACAATAAGACCACAGACCCATCATATTGCAAAAATAATTAAGTCTCCTTCATTTATAGTGTAATAGGAGTTGCGAGCACAAGATTACATAGCGTTACATAGGAGAAAATGACCACACCCATTTTCTGAGACCCTGGGGGTCAGTGGCTCAAACAGAATATCAGGAGCACAACCTGACCACAGACCCATCATAATTGCAAAAATAACAGGTCCTCAAACTTAGGTATTTTTTGTCATCTACTAATTTTGTTTCAGACATACTAGGATTATAGCTCAAATATGCTCCGGGGGCCTATAATTAAGCATTCAGTTTTTCAAAGCTTTTAAATCCCTCTCATACACCCCTTTTATTTTGGTGCTTGTGCTCACCGTCCTTGTCGGTTGAAGTTCTAGATGCACCCTAGTGTAAGTCCATTTTTTCCAGCATAGCACGTACTTGTCTCTTTCAAAAATAAAAAACATTTTAGAGCTGTTTCAGAAACTGTATCTTTTGTTAAACGACGGAAATGGTGAATTTACTTACCCTTTTCTAATTCGTCCATAGATTCAGGTGAGAAAATATGAAAATAATATACTAAAGCAAAAACAAACAAACAAAAAAAAACTGGCGTGTCCAGGTTTACGTTTTTACGCAAAAACGTCTACGCCGTTTTCACGAAAAAAGTTGAGAGAGTGCCTTCTTCAGCAGCGGCCAAAAAGAAAGGGGAGAAGGGGACATATGAAATGGTGTTGAAAGCAAACTACTGTTCAGAAATAGCTCAAAGACACTCAAGAAACTTCTGATTTGAATGTATTTTTCACAATTTTCTCGAACTCAACACAACAATCGCTAACAAAGTGCGAGCAGTTGATTGGAAAGAACTTCCAAAATCTGTAGGTGGGGTCGTATAAGAGTATAGGGAATTTCATGTTCACATCTAAAGTTTTCTTCATCTTAGATTACTAAGTACGGTTCATCCTCTGCTGACACCCGAATCATATATGCTTTATTCCATCTAAATTCAGCTCAAATACGCTCCAGAGGTCAGCTATATGCTTTCTTTTTTCAAAATTTTTTCGGGGAAGCCCCCGAACCACCTCCAATAGGAGAGTCTCGCAAGTTATCCCCCATAAAAAAATGTCGGTCTAAACATTCAAGAAGAAAAGAGAAACTATGCTCCAGATTGCACAATTTTATTCCATTTTTTCAAAAATTTTCCGGGGGAAGCCCCCCCGGACCCCTACCTACAGGAGGGGGCAACCCCCTCCCGTACCCTCCCCCGCTCAACACTTCATGCCTCAAATCGACCCTTTGGGTCGACACAAAACCCCCCCTCTTCCCACTCTGGATCCACGCCTGTAAAGCCCTTTCCCTACTAACTCACAGTTAATGAGATATACCTACCTGCCTATGTCTGTCTGTTCCGAAAAAAGGAGCATATAGCCCAGGTTAACGTTTTTTGAAAAGTAGGTCAAATTCCAAGGTCAACGTCACCGTCTCAAATTATCAAGACATTACTCAAAAAATAGCAATCCAAGGAATGCTTGTGTCGCCTGCGAAGCGGATTTTTTTTTATAGAAATTAGGTCAAATATCAAGGGCAAGGTCACTAGGTCAAAAATTATGGAATGTTTAGAAAGGTCTTTTCATAAGGAATACAAATGTGAAAGATCAAAGCCCTATCACTTACCACTCAAAAGATATAGCCAATCTTAGATTTGTTGAAAAGTAGGTCAAATATATAGGGCAAGTGCACGAGGTAAAAAATGATGGTATGTGAAGAAAGGTCTTGTCACATGGAATGCACATGTGAAATATCAAAGCCTATCACTCAGCAATCAAAAGAAATAGCCAATCTAAGATTTTTTGAAAAGTAGGTCAAATATCTAGGTCAAGGTCATGAGGTCAAAAGTTATGATATGTGTAGAAAGGCCTTGTCACAAGAAGGAATACACATATGAAATATCAAAGCCCTATCACTTACCAATCAAAAGATATAGCAAATCTTAATTTTTTTGAAAAGTAGGTCAAATATCTAGGTCAAGGTCACGAGGTCAAAATTATGGTATGTGTAGAAAGGTATTGTCAAAAGGAATACACAAGAGAAATATCAGAGCCCTATCACTTGCCAATCAAAAGATATAGCCAATCTTGGATTTTTTTAAAAAGTAGGTCAAATATCTAGGTCAAGGTCATAAGGTCAAAAAATATAGTATGTGAAGAAAGGGCTTGTCACAAGAAATACACATGTGAAATATCAAAGCCCTATCACTTACCAATCAAAAGATATAGCCAATCTTAGATTTTTTGAAAAGTAGGTCAAATATCTAGGTCAAGGTCACGAGGTTAAAAATTATGGTTTGCGTAGAAAGGTTTTGTCACAAAGATTACACATGTGAAATATCAAAGCCCTATCACTTGCCAATCAAGAGATATAGCCAATATTAGATTTTTAGAAAAGAAGGTCAAATATCTAGGTCAAAGTCATAAGGTCAAAAAATATAGTATGTGAAGAAAGGGCTTGTCACAAGAAATACACATGTGAAATATCAAAGCCCTATCACTTACCAATCAAAAGATATAGCCAATCTTTGATTTTTTGAAAAGTAGGTCAAATATCTAGGTCAAGGTCACGAGGTTAAAAATTATGGTTTGCATAGAAAGGTCCTGTCACAAAGATTACACATGTGAAATATCAAAGCCCTATCACTTGCCAATCAAGAGATATAGCCAATATAAGATTTTTAGAAAAGTAGGTCAAATATCTAGGTCAAGGTCACAAGGTCAAAAATTATGATATGTGTAGAAAGGTCTTATCACAAGGAATACACTTGTGAAATATTAAAGCCCTATCACTAACCAATCAAAAGATATAGCCAATATTAGATTTTTAAAAAAGTAGGTAAAATATCTAGGTCAAGGTCACAAGGTCAAAAATTATGATATGTGTAGAAAGGTCTTGTCACAAGGAATACACATGTGAAATATCAAAGCCCTATCACTTACCAATCAAAAGTCATGGGGTGTGACACCCAAGTGTGACAGACAGACAGACAGACGGACAGACGGACAACGGACAAAGTGATCCCTAAGTGTCGCTGTGCTTCGCAGGCGACACAATAAAAAGTATTGTCACATGGTATCTCATGAGAAATATCAAAGACCTAGCCCATTTAGTCGAAGAGATCCGTGCCCAGGTTAAAGTTTTGTCTGTGGATTATAAATACACAATGACAAAGACGACAGTGACAACACCGAAGGTATGGCATTATAGCTGTCCGACTTTTCGCTAAATAAAAGGGTTATAATATGGTCCTTCATAGATATCCAACATGTACATGTATATACTATTAGATTGTACAGTAGAAAAGTTGTCTCAACAGTTCAGTCAAGTTCAGGGCCCGGGGAAAAAAGAGAATATAGAAATCAAGGAATGAAGAAATGAGGGATAAAGTAGCAACAACCACGCTCGCTAGAGGGCGCAACGTGACATTGATTCAGTATGTCCGCCAAAAACGTCTCGACTCGCCTCGGTATCTTTTACGGGCCGTTATGGATAAATCTAGCAGTTTTTGTTCCGAAAAACCTATGACATCAAAGCTTGATACTTTGACCCTCTGGTATATGAATAAATAAGGGGATTTCCAAGTCATTTACATATCGCGGGAAGGAATTGAAATATTCAGAGCTGTCAAAATTCGTGATAACGATCGTATACCGGGTACTGAGCGGGATTAAATGATTGCATATTTATCCATAATAATAATTCATAAAGATTTTCCATGGTATATGCCCGTATTCACATAAAACTTCGCCGATTTCCATCACAAGTCAGTATCAAGAACGATAACTCTATTTTGTTTACAACAATATACGTTTCAATTTACGCATGTACAATCAAGCGAAAAAAGCTTCTACTTCGAGTAATTTATTTCTGAATAAAGTTAAGAAAATGTATAACATATAAAAGCGTGGATCTAGTGGGGTCTGATGAAGGGGAAGTCAAGAAATATGCAAAAAAAATTATGATTTTCCCATCAATTTTTTTTTCTCAAAACCATATACTGGACCCCTCCCCCCAGTCCCATCTGACTGGATCCACATTCTACATCAAATATGAATGGATAATTAAAGCTCCAAATATTAACTTTTGCAACATTCTTGAAGTTTATTTATTTTTTATTAGTTACGATATAAATACCATGTATACTTCATTTCTTACATTAAAACTACCCTATTTTCAGGATGTAGCTAAGTAAAAATGTTTCTGTCACTCTGTGCAAATTTAACACAGGTCTTACAACAATATTAGTATACTATATACCTGTAGTACTACAAAAATGTAATTTTAATACAGATAAATCTGACCTAGATAGGGAATGGGATACCATGGTCCTGTAATAATATTAGTACCACATAAACGTGAATTCTGACTTTTCCACTTCTCACTTTATCAAAGACTTTGTACATCTCTTGGATTTTTATCTTAGATCTGTTCATGGCATTAGTTATCCTCCTTGTATTAACTACATGCATTGATGGTCTGTGGGGTTAGCCTTGGAAATGGGGGTTAGGTAGAGGGGGGGGGGAGTTGGACAGTGATTTATCATTACTAGGAGTTTTATTTACAGATAATTTTAGCAAGTTTTGTACCATGATATAACAATTGGAGTGATTAATCTGAAATTTTTTAAGAGAAAGGGCTGAAGGCTAATGATAGATCCAAATACATTCATCACACCAAATTAAAACATATCCTTTTGTCTGTTTAGGATAATTAGGTAAATGCATCTATCTCTCACTGTTATTTTTACATTAAACACAATGACATCTTTGTGTGTGAGAAGAGGAGCCCAGAGCTCAGTTCAAGCAATGTCTTAGATATAATATTGAAACAATAGGGAATGTTTCCTTGTAGGATATGTAGTACCAATATTCAGCATGTGAAAGTTGTTCAAATTAAAACCATACATTATATATGTGTAAAATTTTCTTTCTTTTTTTCTGAAAATTCTCACAATGTATATAAGGTTCATGTTCAAGATTGACAATTTACATATTATCTTATACACATTAAGAACAAAATCTTGGTTTTATTTTCTAATGTTCACTGGGTGGGCTGAGAAATTAAGTATGGTTATATGCATTGGGTAGCTAGATCTACATGTTTTACAGCTTATTTCAAACATGGTACTATTTATGACGTCAATGGTTCTCCTGTATATCTGTCCGACTGTTGATTTGACCATGTGGATAGCTTTTGATTTGTAAATATAACTTGTCTATTATCTTCAAATGTTTTCCTTTTTTGTTATATTGGTAAATACATGTGATAAATGTATTTTCAACAAAGTATTATGACAAATCAAGTCATAATTTGCAAATTTTCGCAATGCAAATATAGGGGGTAACCATCTTTAAGTCTAAATTACAGCTATTTGGTCAAAGATAGAAAATAACTCTTGTCATTTTTGAAATCAGCATACCTGAAATAAGATAAAATGAACAAAATATAGTCCATAATCAGCATCCCTGTAAAGAAAATGAGTTGTGACGTTTTTTCTATAAAAGTTGTGCATTTTCGTTTTAAATTAGGTTGCAGGGTGGGTATGTTAAATGTCAAATAACTTTTTACATATAAAAGCTACAATAAAACAGATTACAGATTTGAACTCAGCATACTTTTTTCATATAAGAAAAGTAATATTGATGAAAAAAAAAATTTATTTATAAAACCCGTGGTTGTTGCTAGATAAAGATATGAGGATATAAGAAAGAGGATGGAAATTGGAATGACAATGCTCATATAACATAAAATAAGACTATTAGTGTATACGCTGTACCTGTACATGGCTCTCAGTATTCATAAACTGGGAAGCACCAAAGGGGTTCCGATTATTGAAATGTAATTTGGCGGGAAATTCCAGGTGCGAAATGACTACGAATAAATTGAAATCACAGATTACCTCTGCCTTTAAAATGCATGGTCTCTCATTAAGAAGGTAATGAAATGAATCAAACAGTATGATGATATAAATGTCTTTTATCCGCCTATGTATTCCTTAACACGTTGTGCCCGTTTCGCCTTCTAGTCAGAGGAATTTCAGAGAAAAATTCCAGTAATTTGATTAATGCGTTCGTTTATGTATTTTGATCGCAGATTTTAATGATCTGCGTGATTTGAAAAGTTTCCGTATTATTTTAAAGATTCCTTTTAACACAGTCACAGTATATATGCGTCCTGGACGCACCAAAATTGCCTCGGGATGCAGAATTTTGAAAAGTGGCGCATCCGCAGACACGTTCCAGGACTTGTTGATTTTTCCTGTCATCCCGAAGATTTCATTCTTCACTCTTATTTTTCACACCTGTGCCGCTACCTGTGTTGGGTGTAGGACGTTTCGGTACAATTAAGGACGTTTCGGTACAAAGAAAAAAGTCGTTTTGGTACATTGGTATAAAGACGTTTCGGTACATGATTTAGGTCGTTTCGGTACATTTTCTGTATATTACCCATTTTTTGACTGTTTAAAGAGGATACATTATCAATATCTTGTTTATTACCGTAGTAAAATTTATTTTCGTACATTAACATTTGACTCCCCCCACAAAAAAAATCATGTACCCGAGATGATAGAGTAAAGAAAAGCAGAAAACATTTAAGTATACCAAGCATTATTTTGATTACATAATAAATTTAACTTGTACTTTTCACTTTATTTTTTTTATATTTGTTTTTTTTTTGGGGGGGGGGGGGGATAGGGTTCTTTAGTCATACATAATTGGTATGTCTTAGATGACAAACTGATAAATTAATCCGTTTTCTTTGCATTGTTTGATTCGGCTTATAATTGTTAGGCATCGGCCGAAATGTTTGATCACCGATGAATATCATTTCTCATCAAAGATGTACCGAAACTTGTCAAAAAAATTAAAACAAACATAAACTCATTATCACCCCATATATTACTCCAAAGAAATTTAATGTACCGAAACGTCTTTTTTTCTACCGAAACGTCTTTCACATTGTACCGAAATGTCTCTACTTTTACCGAAACGTCCTTGTACCGAAACGTCCTTGTACCGAAACATCCAGCATTCCCTGTGTTGACGCGAGTGGAAAATAGAGGGGTAAATTGAATACACATATGAATCAGGTATTTATAATGGGAGTTTCACGTACAAGCAAGCTGGTATTTTAGATATATGGACAAAGGTAAATTCTGAGTTTTCCGCGATTACTCTGAGTTTATAATATCTTTGCCGACATCAGGGTATGAACTTAACGCTCGCCCAAGACGAGTATTTTTTCCTGTGGGCGATCAAAAATTACTAATCACTCGCCCATGTGGCGAATGAATTACACCGGCTGATACCCTTTAACGTAAGCATCAATAACGCTATAAACATACTTCTGTCGTTATTATAAATGAAATATTTAAATGGTCAAAATACACGATTGTGTTCACTGATTGCCTGTTTAATATCCATACTTTATTTACAACTTCATTCTGTATTTCATGGTCTATAAATCTACAGATCCATTGCACTGTGTTTGACGTTGAACTGTCACTTTCGTCTAATTCACAGTTGTGTTTTTATCAGGGACGTATACGTCCCTGGTTTTTATATAACGTACGGCATGGCAGCGATAGCGGTAAATTCGTCAACACAATTTGAATTGACGACTGCACAGAATGTTAATCGAATCGGAACTGTATATGAAGAGGAGAAACAACAATTTGATTCTCTGTTATTCTTTCTCCCCCTATCATCCTGCTTTGAAGGGCGTATGTATCTAAGTGTATTTATTTCGGCCGCGTGGTCAAATCCAGTATACATGAAATCAATCTCTTATGAATAATTATCTTACCTAGGACAGTTTTTATTTAAAACAGCTAATTAATTTGTATTAGAGAACGCCTAATCACTTGGATATCACCTTGTTTGGTGTTGATAACGGAGGATTATACCTTTGGATGGTGGTATGTGAGTTGACGTTATAACAGGGGGAGGGGGTATCTTAATGAGGACATAGCAAATTAATTCATCAAGATCTCATGCAATCATCGATTTTGTATTTGTAAGACTCACTTATTTAAACGTTTTGTTGATACGGCATTTGATTTCGTACAGATTTATGAAAAACATGTTTCGTTCATTTTTATGGGAGTTTCTTTGAGTAGGAATGTTTCTCCCAAAACTGCAAAAGCTTTGGTTTTCTGTGTGGGCTTCTAAAAAGTTGTGTGGGTCCCTAAAATTAAAATTTTACGAGCCCACATGGCTCGTAAAATTCTCTCGTTCATTTTTATGGGAGTTTCTTTGAGTAGGAATGTTTCTCCCAAAACTGCAAAAGCTTTGGTTTTCTGTGTGGGCTTCTAAAAAGTTGTGTGGGTCCCTAAAATTAAAATTTTACGAGCCCACATGGCTCGTAAAATTCTCAGTAGAGTTCATACCCTGCGACATGATTTTTTTTTTTTATTAAAAATGATTTCCATTTATTAATTCTTATGAAGGACAATTAAATTTTCAAAATATTGATTTTTTTCTTTCATATTGATTTGTTTATTTCGATCTATGGAATTATATTTTAGTGAGAAATTACAGAACGTTATTTACGACTTCAATTGATTTTGTGACTGGACATAGTTCACGACTTTAATTGGTTCCAACATTTGCATCTTGCATGTAACTCTTAGTTACAAGTTCACATCTTGACGTGTCGTTCTAATGCGATCTGTTGTTCAAATACCTGTCAACTCTCCCGCATTGCATGGGAGACTCCCGCGTTTGAACCTTATCTCCCATGTTGGCATTCCTCCCGCAATCTCCCCCTTTGTCAACTGCCAAAGGGGGAGATCTCTCTCTTTTGAAAATTTCAAAGTTGACAGGTATGTTGTTCATAATTTCATTTTTTTTAATAGCTTTGCTAATCGGCAAAAGGTGATGAAAGACAAATACTTTACATGTACCTACTCGTTAGAAGTTGTTCATTGATTGGGAATGACATGGGTCCACCAGTCTTGACTGGCAAAATTACGTTTGGACAGGTGCTTCCATCTAGATAGTCAGTCCAAATGACCAATGCCCTGTGGCGAGTCTGAGTTCGTTATGTAATCAAATCTTCTGATATAAGTTTTATGATTTCGGTCCCTCACGAGAAACTGATCATGCTCTTGTTAACATTTCATGATTGTAGTTTTAAATCGTTTTACGAGGACATGATTGACAAGTAGTCAGAGGTTATTCAATCCTAGGCTGCTGCCATATTGCCGATGTTGCCTAAAATGAAGTATGTAGAAGGGGCTATTTCCGAGAAGCCCTTGAAACGTAAATCAACTACAGATGAAACACCATACAAATGTAACCAACCAATAAATTTACTATTGCTTGTCACTAAACATTACTTGTATGTATGTATGTTCAAAGAAAGGGCAAATTCTAAATATCCAAGAGCTTTCATATTATTTTAAATCAGAAATCTGAAGTAGAAAAGCTGGTAGCATGCAAAAATCTTAATTTGCTGAAATTCAACAGAAATGAGGGATTATAGAAGACTTTCTTAGAAACAATTGTAACTTAAATTTTGGATTGAATGTTTGTCAACACTGTTTTTTACTACTGTTTGTCATAAGCCAACCTTATGAAATCCGTTCTTCATTAGGTCACATTTCAGCAACATCTTAGTGTGAGTGGCAATAAGCCAGTTGGCATGGAGGGGCTTTACGCTAGATGTTTTAAGATCAACGTTAACGTAATCGTCACCATCCACAAAATTACGTCCCCACGAAAATACTTAAAATCACTAATCCACGAAAATTGGGCCCAACAGAAAGAAATGATTTCACAGTAGTGCAGTAATCTGGTGCTTGTACTAGACTAGGCCAGAGGGACGTCTCTGTGACTCACTATGTAGAATATCAGACTGTAGATTGGGAGTTCAATCTTGCAGGGTTTAACTCACATTTACTACCTTGGCACCCCGAAAAAAAAACCCCAAATGAAGCTAAAAAGAGAGCACACAAGTGGATTCAAGGAGTGATACTTTAAGGAGCAAAAGGCCCATATTTGAAAGGAGAGGAAAGTGTGGTAATCTTGGGGTTACTCTAGGCTGGGCCAGGGTGATGTCTCTTTGGCTCACTCAAATACTGTCTTCATGAAAACACACGAGCTCAACCACCTTGGCTAGCTAGTAGAAATTTTGACGGGCTAGTGGAATTTCACTTTATAAACTTATTTAACTATACAAAAAACTTGCAGAAATTGTCTTTGGGCTAGTACTTAAAAAAGATTTCGTATAGCATGAATAAATGATCAGCAATCGTATTTAACCTTGTTAAGCTTTAATATCAATGATATGGCTGGGAATCCCACAAATCTTCTTCGTCATGTTGTAGTTTATGCATTGCTTGTACTAAGGTCAATCTCACATGATCTCATTTTCTTATAGGGCTGGGACAATACTCCACTTCATAAATGTATCGTGATATTTTTTTTACCATCTAAGTATCGATACGCCCTGAGGATACAAATTACAAAATTAAAATATGTTTCATCCAACTTTCTTTAGTTTGCATATAGATATAAACATGACAAAGTGATAAGAACCATTGATTTTTAGCTCGCCGGGACGAATGTCCGGAGAGCTATTGTCATACCCCCGGCGTCGGCGTCTGCGTCTGCGTCTGCGTCTGCGTGCGCGTGCACAAAAACTTTAACCTTGCTTATAACTTTTAAACCAATACAGATTGGGCTTTCATATTTCACATGTGCATTCCTTGTGACAAGACCTTTCCATGGATACCAAAATTTTTGACCTTGTGACCTTGACCTTGGAGATTGACCTTCTTTTGAAAAACTTTAACCTTGGCCATATTTTTGGAATGGTAAGTGATAGGGCTTTGATATTTCACATGTGTATTCCTTGTGACAAGACCTTTCCATGGATACCAAAATTTTTGACCTGGTGACCTTGACCTTGGAGATTGACCTACTTTTGAAAAACTTTAACCTTGGCCATATTTTTGGAATGGTAAGTGATAGGGCTTTGATATTTCACATGTGTATTCCTTGTGACAAGACCTTTCCATGGATACCAAAATTTTTGACCTTGTGACCTTGACCTTGGAGATTGACCTACTTTTGAAAAACTTTAACCTTGGCCATATTTTTGGAATGGTAAGTGATAGGGCTTTGATATTTCACATGTGTATTCCTTGTGACAAGACCTTTCCATGGATACCAAAATTTTTGACCTTGTGACCTCGACCTTGGAGATTGACCTACTTTTGAAAAACTTTAACCTTGGCCATATTTTTTGAATGGTTAGTGATAGGGCTTTGATATTTCACATGTGCATTCCTTGTGATAAGACCTTTTTTATTGTTGTTGTTGCAATTTACATATGGTTGCCACCGGCGAGCTATGTTGTCATTCTGACAAGTCTGGTTGGAATGGTAAGTGATAGGGCTTTGATATTTCACATGTGTATTCCTTGTGACAAGACCTTTCCATGGATACCAAAATTTTTGACCTGGTGACCTTGACCTTGGAGATTGACCTACTTTTGAAAAACTTTAACCTTGGCCATATTTTTGGAATGGTAAGTGATAGGGCTTTGATATTTCACATGTGTATTCCTTGTGACAAGACCTTTCCATGGATACCAAAATTTTTGACCTTGTGACCTTGACCTTGGAGATTGACCTACTTTTGAAAAACTTTAACCTTGGCCATATTTTTGGAATGGTAAGTGATAGGGCTTTGATATTTCACATGTGTATTCCTTGTGACAAGACCTTTCCATGGATACCAAAATTTTTGACCTTGTGACCTCGACCTTGGAGATTGACCTACTTTTGAAAAACTTTAACCTTGGTCATATTTTTGGAATGGTAAGTGATAGGGCTTTGATATTTCACATGTGTATTCCTTGTGACAAGACGTTTCCATGGATACCAAAATTTTTGACCTTGTGACCTTGACCTTGGAGATGATTGACCTACTTTTGAAAAACTTTAACCTTGGCCATATTTTTGGAATGGTAAGTGATAGGGCTTTGATATTTCACATGTGTATTCCTTGTGACAAGACCTTTCCATGGATACCAAAATTTTTGACCTTGTGACCTTGACCTTGGAGATGATTGACCTACTTTTGAAAAACTTTAACCTTGGCCATATTTTTTGAATGGTTAGTGATAGGGCTTTGATATTTCACATGTGCATTCCTTGTGATAAGACCTTTTTTATTGTTGTTGTTGCAATTTACATATGGTTGCCACCGGCGAGCTATGTTGTCATTCTGACAAGTCTGGTTTTTAATACGATTTTTCCATGACTTCTTATTGTTATTTTAAATGATTTTGTTTTTCATTTCTTCTAGTCAAATAACAATCCGTTTATTTCTTTCTTTTCATCTTTAAAGAAAGCTAGAACATGTTAAATAAAAGAAAGCTAAGCTACCTATATGATGAATATAAATACATGTGCCATTAAATATCTTTTTGAGAAGGTTTTATTAATTAATTTAGTATGGCGATATGCGCCTAATCGGCTGGATGCAGTTTGGTCCCTGCCCTATTTTCTTATTCGAAAATTCCTGATATTTTTGCCTCTAATTGCCAGATTATAACAAATTGCATGTTGCCCAGAACTTTGAAAGACTCTTCTACTAATCATGGTGATCTACCTGTTGCAAAAGTTACAAGACTAGGGGTGAAATGATTCATCACAGTTTTATGGTTATCTGCAACTTTTGTTGACAATTTCGTTTACAATTTACTTTATTCCATTTCAGTGAGGCCAGCAGATACCTTGTAGAAGTCTTGAACTTAGTGGGCATTAAACAGCAAGAAGGATGTATAGAGAAAATGATAGAAGTCATTCAGAAACAGCCACGTATGTGTTACTTTAAACTAGACTTTAATTTTATATTAGGAATTCATTGTTGGAATTCATTGTTTACATTGATTATTGCATTCCTTTGTGTGTCTGTTTCATTGTGTGTGCATTCCATTGTTCAGCCCCAAGTGGCATCAATTCCAACATCCACATACATGTATGATATCGATAGACTACTTACTGGAAATTTATCCAACATGTGAGATGTCCACTATCTTCTTGATCTTTAAGGTCATGAAGGTTCTGTATGTACAGACAAGTATAGAAAAAAAAATCTGGACACTATCAAATAGTCAATGGAAAGTGTCCATGATTAAAGAATGTCACCTTTTTCGCTTTCAAGGTTACCTGTTTATGTTGAAGGTCAAGGTCAAGACTGAAATGTAGAAAAACCTTGTGGTCTGGACACTCCAGAAGTCACAGGAAACTTTGTATGATAATCAAACTAATTGAATTGCCTATGATGAGAGATTGATACCTAGTGATTTTTAGAGTCATTGCTCAACTCAAAGGTCAAGGTCACAGAATATATATATATATCTCCCTCCTAGGTCATTCAACATCTTCACGACTTTTCATTCTGTTGCCTTGCAAGGTCATGATATATAACTTTTTTGTTTTCATGATTTATATTACAATGATTATAATAATACGTTCTTTTGAAGTGACGTCATCCCTGATTGACAAGAAGACGTGTGAAATAGCCGTACAGGAATGTAATGCTGAAGAGGAGGAAGGGTATGAACACAGAAAAAGAAAATATTGAACTTTGTTCAAATTTCAAGTTTTTGCAGTTTTAGGTCTATTGCTTTGAATTTATCCCATGAAAACAATTACTACACATACAGATATAAAAAAAATCTTTTAGAATGGAAATTTCACTTTTAAATGATAACCTAACACACGTACAGCCAAAATGAATGCTGTTTCTATTAGATTTATCTGATAGTGGACCGTTGTGCGAAAAAAGACACTTTTGCCTATTAAGGGTACACACACTTGTGATTTCATTTGGTATCACCAGCACTTGTGATTTCATAAGGTACAGCACTTGTGATTTCATTTGGTATCACCAGCACTTGTGATTTCATAAGGTACAGCACTTGTGATTTCATTTGGTATCACCAGCACTTGTGATTTCATAAGGTACAGCACCTGTGATTTCATTTGGTATCACCAGCACTTGTGATTTCATAAGGTACAGCACTTGTGATTTCATTTGGTATCACCAGCACTTGTGATTTCATAAGGTACAGCACTTGTGATTTCATTTGGTATCACCAGCACTTGTGATTTCATAAGGTACAGCACTTGTGATTTCATTTGGTATCACCAGCACTTGTGATTTCATAAGTTACAGCACTTGTGATTTCATTTGGTATCGCCAGCACTTGTGATTTCATTTGGTATCGCCAGCACTTGTGATTTCATTTGATGTATGTCTTAAAATTTTTATTTCAATTTTCATACAGGTTATTTCTTGTTTCAGGGACAATGTATTTTGTGTTATAGATGCTTTCTCAGTACCAAGATATAGCTACAGCATAGACAGGAAAAAGTTTATACAGTAAGTTTATATGGCATTAACTATTATACTGACTCACATTCAGATAATTCACACTGTTAAAGATCAAACTACAGATTTATAAAAATTTGTAATTGTAAAACTCACACTGTAAGCTTAATGCATAAGAACTTGTACTAAAGTTCAAACCTTATAGCCCTGTGCCAAGTTTCACTAAAATTCTTACCAAAATTTTATTTTAACAGAAATGGTACATTAGGGTTACCTCCCCCTTGTCTGCATGGTACAGCTACAGACAAAGTGACACTGTTCCTTGACAGATATACCATACTACAACAGGTAAAATAACTTTATATTGTATGAACATGTATATATACAGATTGATAATATTTCTTTTGAAAAGTGGTCAAAAGGATAGTCTGTTAGGTCCCTCTACTAACCATTTCCCCTATAGAAATCACTCTTTATATCTGTCAGTCCCTAAAAAATGTAAAATTTGTTAAAAAAGAGATAAATCTGACTACATTACTGTCCATGCGGCTAACTTCGGAAACTAAATAAATGAGACTTTGATTACTTTATCATGCAACAATACAAATAAAATGGATATCATTGAATACATAGTTCTTCCTTAATCCTAAATGTTGGTATATGTTATATGGTCTTGGGTATATGAAGTCATATTATACAGACAAAATACTTCTAAAATGGGGTGTTTCTGTGTGACGCTGCCAACTTTAGCATTGAGCCTATAGACAGCGTCATGTCTCATGATGTCCAGGTAAAAATTAGTATTGGAAATGGCCCACCTAAAACAAGTTTTGTCTATAAAGTTTGATTGCGTGCACTGACAATCTTATAACTTAAAACAAAATTTACAACTGAGCAAGATCCATTGAATGGTGTCAATTTCATTTAAAATTTTGGATGATAAAGTAGTCAGAATTAAGTTTGATCCAATTTCCAAAGTGAGCTGCGTGGACAGTAGATTTGTTTTTGTCCTGACAGTATTAGGTTCAAGCAGTTTTAATGTGGTGATGGAAACATTGAATATTTTAAAAGATTTTAAAAGATGTTCTTTGTAGACATTTTTTAAATCACAGATAATCTAACTTCCCTATGGCAAAAGAATTTCCTATACACTCTTCTGTTATAAAATTGATGTATTATACATTAAAATTTCTACATTTCCAGAGAACGCAGAGACACGACCTGTTTACACCTCCAGCAATCGGCAGTAAAACTGATAACGCTACTAAAAAGTTTCAGTTAAAACCTGTGGAGTTTCTGTTAGGGAGCACAGCCAAATTAGGAGAAATAATTGTTTTAGGAATGTTAACTCAACTCAAAGAGGTATGCTACATGTATATCTGTCCTGTGAAAGCCTGGCCAGAGAGAAGTCAACAACTTTGCTATATTTTTGTGTTGAGGATGTTCCAAGAATGTGGAAAAAAAATTCTTAAATCTTTGATATGAGGCGATTCAAACTTTATTTACACTTTCTTATAAATGGCTATAACTTACTGTCCTGTTCACTAATTCCAGAGCACCCTGTTTTCCCGATTTTCTCTAAAATATGATAATGTCATCTTCCAAAAATATATCAGTTTTATAGTACTCCTTTAGTCGTAACAGAAAATACCATTGCTTTGGCTGTAGGTCAGTTAAGTTAGAAATAGGATGAAAAATAAAAAGTCTACTGGGATTTTCTATAGTAAAATCGCTGAAAATGTGTGACATTGGAGGCTTTGACTTCACTGTTTACATGTACTATTGTTAACACGGAGAACAATATGGCGGCGGCTTGAAATTAACATGGGAATTTCCCGTAGACATTTTATTTTTCATATTGCGGTTTGAAGACAGCAGGTAGGGTAAGTTGAAGTTAATTTCCAGTTACGACTAAAGGAGGTCAATTCTCGGAAACAATGATTAATAGGAAAATTATTCAGACGACAGAATAAATTGCCAAAACAGGGTGCTCTGGAATTAGTGAACAGGACAGTAAACATTGTACTTCTATCAAACTTGCTGGGATGGTTAAACATGGCGTGATTCAACAGCTAATGAGGGTCAAGGTCACTTATTTAGGGTCAAACATACAATGGTTGACTTATCTTTTCTCACACAATCTGGTTCATATTACTTGTAAAATACGAGGACATGTATTAATATTAAAATGAATGAAATTGCTTTAATAGATTGCTAAATTATTGCTAAAAATTTCTTATGTTATTTCAGCCAGTAATACAAATATATCAGTCTTTTCATCATTACAGGGTAAATGGTACTTGGAGGATCCCACTGGGGCAGTGCAACTAGATCTGACAGAGGCTGTATCCTTCTTTGATAATATATAGTGTAATATGGATAGAGAGAAAACATTGAATAAAGAGAAATATTTGCTTTATTTTGTTTATTTTGGCCCTTTTGCCAGAAGTTGGATTCAAAACTGGACAAATGTAATCACATGTAAAGCAATTTTGATTTTTTTATCTGCATTTAGGAAAGGGTTTGCATAATGCCATACTGATGATATCCACGTATCATATGAAAGGGTATCCTGGTTGTGCACCTTGTTTTCAAAAGAGTTAGAAATGTGACGTTTACAGGATAGAGAAGTGTTGTCCTTAATTATTCCCTCATCCCTTGATTATGAGAGTGTATGATCTGATCTTCAATTTTGAGAAGTGTAATACATATACAAGGGAGTCCTGAGGTCTGAAATAGGGATCAGCCCCCAGGAGATTGGAAAAAATGGCAAATTGCATTTTATGTAGGGATTTTATTTGACACCTCTCAATATTTCAAATAGATTCCTGTCTTATTTCCTTAACTATAAGATCAGAATTTCCACACAGGTTTATTCACAGAGAACTGCTTTGTGTTAGCAGAGGGATGGTATGAGGACGAGGTGTTCCATGTGAATGCATTCGGATTCCCTCCCCCAGAACCTGCAAGGACTACAAGGTAATTCAAGATAAAAGCAACATTGTACCAGAGTTATCTACTCTTAGCAATCTTCTGAAGATTTCATTTTGATTTGTACAACAGAAATGGAAAAGATGTGGGACATGAACCCAGTTCGGGAGTTTGAATAAGTGAGGCTGTCAAATGAATTTATATTCGTGGGAATGTGAGGGGATTTTCAATTGATCTGTAGTGCCATTCTTTATAAAATTATTTTATTCTTCAGAGGTGAGATTTGTATAAACATTTAAAAAGCTCTTTTTTAAAATTCAAAGGAAAACTAATCTAACCCAAATATGTGTGAAATAATTTGTTTAAAATATCATTGAAATGATAATTGTTTCAGGTCTTATTTTGGTAACATTAACTTTTTCGGTGGGCTATCAAACGTGTGTGCCAAAGCGTCTGTGAAGTTAAAACAGGTAGAACAAGAGAACCAAGATGCCATGTTTGTTATCCTATCTGATGTTTGGCTGGACCAAGTTAAGGTAAGAAACTGTGTAAAAATATTTTCTTACAATCTTTTCGATCTATCTAAGTTTGTATCTAAAAGCGCAAATCAATGCTTTCTATACACACCACTGTACCCACATATGTAAAAAAAACTCTTCTTAGACTAGACCACATTCATATAACTGCTAGACTGGCATATTAGACACCAAGACCCAGCACAACTTTTGGCGTTATTTATTATTATGACATCATAGATTTGTTATGACGTTGCAGTAAAAAAAAATTGTCAAATCTTGTAATGTGGGGTCTTTGCCTGTATAAAATGCAAGTGAATTGCGGATATGTGAAAATGATATATCTGTTTAATGTTTCAGAGTTTGAATCTAAATAGTGCAATGCTTACTACATACATACCAACTTACTACTAAATCCTCCTAATAAATGTCAACTGAAACCTTTTGTAATTTCATTTACGACATACATACATGTACATGTAGATGAGAAAGGAAGAGCAGTTTGTAGTACTAGGAAGAAAATTGATAGTAATTGCAATCTTCACCCCATTTTTTAAATGTGATAAAGTTTTAGAATCCTCGTATAATTTTGTCACTACATCTTTCTTATACAGGTTATGGAGAAGTTGAGAGTTTTATTTACTGGTTACTGTGATATGCCACCTACCTGTTTTATTCTGTGTGGTAACTTTCTATCATCGCCCCAAGGTGGTAAACACGTTAAAGTGCTCAAAGGTAGCTTTTCTTTATTTAATATCATATACAATAGCGTCAAGTACCTTTCATGTAGTATTTGTGCTAAAAAAATCTTCCAAATTAATTCTATTTTGGAGGAATAATTAGGCCTTTTATTTTTGATAGAATGTTTTGTGGGACCGCCGACTTGAAAATTTGATGAAAATAAATACGTATACAGGTACAGTCTCAATGCTTTATTTTCATTTTCTCTGTAGGATAACCCTGAACATGCTGAATATAGGAGAGAATACATGTAGTTTTGTCTTTTTCATTTCAGATTGCTTACATACTTTTACTGAGTTAGTACTAGAGTTTCCCTCTATAGCAGAGAACAGTAGGTTTCTTTTTGTTCCTGGTCCACAGGACCCAGGCCCTGCCACTATATTACCTAGGTAAGTATTTACACTGGACTCTGCTCCAACAGTAAGATTTCATGATTTTTGTGTCATCTGCAAAGCGATGCAACACTAAATCAGTCTTCAAAAATTCAATGGCATGAGGCTCGGGACTACCAAAATTTCTGTAGATATTGTCTAACAAACTATACAATCGGACAGCAGAAATTGTTTGGATTTTTTTCTGTTTGTCTCTGTTTCCTGTGGTTAGTGATCAGCTACCTCCAATACTGGTGTATGTCAAAGGTAAATGCTTTTATATGCCCTGACTTTGAAAAATGGTCGGAGGATAAAGATTTATATGTAGATTAATCTTTTTAGCAAGTCTTGACAAATGTCCGGGGAGCTAATGTCATAGCCCATGTAGTCTGAGTGTCTGCTTCGCCTGCGTGGACAAAATTTTAACTTGGGCTATATTCCTCATTACCAGACCTTTCATTTGGGACCTTGATCTAGTGACCTTGGTGTTATAGAGTTTGACCTTAACCTTGCCATATCTTAATATTATATGATAATTGCACTTTTACCATAAAAAATCTACACGGCAAGCTATGTTGTCTTCTGACAAGTCTTATTCAGTCTTGTCAGCAATTGTGGGATCGCAAAGTGTCCGACATCACACCTGTTGGCAGATTTTTTCGTGATGACATCACAATCATTTAATTTCCATTGTCATTTTCAAGAAACGACAATTCTGATTGGCTGAGAAATTTTGTTGATACATCGATCAACACAATTTTTCACGGAAGTCTATTTATAGCACTATTTTTAGAACCGGGGGTTCCCTCAAACACGAATGAAGCCGTTGCTGAAAATACAATTTGTTGATGTTTGCTTATTATTTCAAGGGTACCATTTCTTTTTTACTTACTAAAACATTAACTGTGCATGTAGAATTTGCTCAAACTGGTCATTATTCCAAAGATATAGAGAGACGATCGTTCGCTGTTTAAATAATGGCGGCTGTCATAACTTATTATGGCAGACGTATCACTGCGAAACCCTCCGACCTACGAAATATAGTGCGGTGATTGATTGTTTTTAGATCCAAGAAAACAGTCTGTTTTCCATAAGTATATGATGATAAAATGATAAGAAATGAATCTTATATTTTTAGCTCTACTGGTCTCAGACCAGTCAAGCTTATGCGATACCCCGGCGTCCTTCCGTCCGTCCATAAACAATTCTTGTGCTCGCAACTCCTCGGAAACCAATTGTGATAGAAAGTTAAGTCTTTTTGCATCCTACTTGGTATGTGGTCTAGTTGTGCACCTGACATTTTGTTTCAGCCCCTGACCCCCAGGGTCTTAGAAAATGGGCGTGGTTATGAAATTCTATGTAATCTTGTGCTCGCAACTCCTCTGACACTATAAATGATGGAGACCTAAATCTTTTTGCATTATGATGGGTCTGTGGTCTAGTTGTGCACCTGATATTTTGTTTGAGCCCCTGACCCCCAGGGTCTTAGAAAATGGGTGTGGTCATTTTTCCTATATAACTCTATTCAATTTTGTGCTCGCAATTCCTCAGACACTGTAAATGATGGAGACTTAATTCTTTTTGCAATATGATGGGTCTGTGGTCTTGTTGTGCACCTGATATTTTGTTTGAGCCCCAGGGTCTTAGAAAATGGGTGTGGTCATTTTTCCTATATAACTCTATTTAATTTTGTGCTCGCAACTCCTCTGACACTATAAATGATGGAGATTTAATTCTTTTTGCAATATGATTGGTCTGTGGTCTAGTTGTGCACCTGATATTTTGTTTGAGCCCCTGACCCCCAGGGTCTTAGAAAATGGGTGTGGTCATTTTCACCTATATAACTCTATGTAATCTTGTGCTCGCAACTCCTCTAACACTATAAATGATGGAGACCTAAATCTTTTTGCAATATGATGGGTCTGTGGTCTAGTTGTGCACCTGATATTTTGTTTGAGCCCCTGACCCCCAGGGTCTTAGAAAATGGATGTGTTCATATTCACCTATATAACTCTATGTAATCTTGCGCTCACCTCTGACACCATAAATGATGGAGACTTAATTCTTTTTGAAATATGATGGGTCTGTGGTCAAGTTGTGCACCAGATCCCCAGGGTCTTAGAAAATGGGTGTGGTCATTTTTCCTATATAACTCTATTTAATTTTGTGCTCGCAACTCCTCTGACACTGTAAATGATGGAGACTTAATTCTTTTTGCAATATGATGGGTCTGTGGTCTAGTTGTGCACCTGATATTTTGTTTGAGCCCCTGACCCCCAGGGTCTTAGAAAATGGGTGTGGTCATTTTCACCTATATAACTCTATTTAATTTTGTGCTCGCAACTCCTGTAACACTATAAATGATGGAGACCTTAATCTTTTTGCAATATGATGGGTCTGTGGTCTGACCCCCAGGGTCTTAGAAAATGGGCGTGGTTATGAAATTCTAATCTTGTGCTCACCTCTGACACCATAAATGATGGAGACTTCATTCTTTTTGAAATATGATGGGTCTGTGGTCAAGTTGTGCACCAGACCCCCAGGGTCTTAAAAATGGGTGTGGTCATTTTCACCTATTTATCTATGTAATCTTATGCACACAACTCCTCTGACACTATAAATGATGGAGACTTCATTCTTTTTATAATATGATGGGTCTGTGGTCTAGTTGTGCACTTGATATTTTGTTTGAGCCCTTGACCCCAGGGACTTAGAAAATGGGTGTGGTTATTTTCTGTTATATAATTGTGCTCTCAACTCTTCTAAAGCTATTAATGATAAAAACTTTGTTCTTTATGCAATATAATGGATCTGTAGTCTTATTGTGTTATCGATAGGTCATTTGAGATAGCAGCCCCTGACCCCTAGGATCTTGAAAAATTAGTGTGGCATTATTTTTTGAAATCCTTTATCTCGGATATAATGAATTGTATGAGACTCAGTGATATTCTAGTTGCAGTCTAATGGATATGTTGTTTTGTCGTGCTACTTATAATTTGTTGGAGTGCCTGATTCCCTATGGTCTTTGGTTTAAAATAAAATGGAAATTGTTATTTATGTGTATGTATATTATTCACTTGTCAATGAGTGAATAAAACAAATCAACCAGGAGAGCTACAGTCTCGTCAGAGACTTCTGGTTTCTGTTGATGCAGGTAGATTCATTTCTTAAATCAAGCATTGTTTGACGGGCTATTGATTATGACATCAATTGGAATGAGTCTGCCCGCACATTTGATGATCCCTCAATATGTTACCGGACTCTGTTTTATAACACTTGTGGCATATGTGCTCATTCTGATTTGGAATAAGATTTTCATCAGGGTACATGCTTTATTTGATTTCCTCTACTATACATACATGTACATGTATGTTAATGACAGTGTCGTTTCTTATTGGCAGGACACCAATTCCAAACTACGTGACAGAGGAAGTGACACGTAAATTACCGCTAGCGACATTTACCACTAATCCATGCCGTATACAGTACTGTACCCAGGAGATTGTGGTGTTCAGAGAGGACATCGTCACAAAGATGTGTCGGAACTGTGTCAAGTTTCCGTCAGACAATGATGTACCGTCACACGTAAGTAAGCTTGACTAACTAAAGTCCGATTGAAATTCAGTATTCAGTATGTGTCACCTCCATAGAGATCTGAGAATCGTCCATAAGAGGTCAAGTCTTGGAACAAATGTGATTGCTGTTAATTGAGAAATTCATTGATTTTGACCACTGTTCTCGTACAGACGGTTGTCAGATCTCTATGCTTGCAAGGCATAATGAGAGCTGAATCGACTGACAGGATTATAAGTAGAGTCAGAGTTTCTGATTTTGCTTAATATGTACATGTTTTTCACTTGTTCAAAGGTTTCAATTGTTTTAAAGTTATGATATGTGCATCATGGTTGCAGCATGAAGAAACCTTTATGGCTACTAAAAGGCTAACTCTGTAAATGAGATTGAATATTTTTCAGTTGCTACTCAGAAAAGTTGACTTTAATTCTTGTAACTCAAATTTATACTTAGTTTTCTATAAAAAAAAATGTTCATTATTCTATTTGACTGAAAAAAGGTGAGATTTAATTTCTGCAAAAAAACAGTTTGCCTTCTGTTGATTTTAAGTTAAATAGATTTCAGATAATTGTCTTTCTAAAAGTCTTCATCAGTTGCAAAAATTGGAAGAAAACATAAAAAAACCATAACAAATTCTTGTATGTATTATGTTGTATATATCTTTTCAATTGTTGTACTTGTATATAAAGACAATTGCATTCAGTAAGGGCTTTTAATGTTTATCAAGATAAACTACTGTTATTTAATGTTTTCAGTTTGCCAAGACATTAGTGAGCCAAGGACATTTATGCCCTCTACCTTTGCACGTTTGTCCGGTATATTGGTCGTACGACAATGGATTAAGACTCTACCCTCTACCTGATATGGTGATTTGTGCTGACAAATACGATCCCTTCCACACTACTGCCACAGACTGTATGGTCATGAACCCTGTAAGTATTAAAACTTTGAAGCATTTGTTATCTAGCTGAAACGGTGTTACTTGCTTTATTGTTTCCTTTTGGTCTGTCCTTAAGTTTGAGGGGATATTGTAATGTTGCCATTTATGTGTCAGCAGATGGGAAGAAATGTCTGAGGGTGTGTAGGTGTGTGCACTTCACAAGGTTTTGTACATGTACAAATATAAGCATATTGTTAAACAGAACTTTGTCAGATGTGATACTGGGTCCTCCATAGTGGTGTATTTTTAAGCAAAATTTCAAATAAAAATTTGGCTTCTTGTTGATTTTGGTGTAAGAAAGAGCATTTAATTTAAAGCTTTCAAAATTCTGTTTCAAATACAAATCCTTGCCACTTACATTTTACAAAGCCTCTGCTTTGATGAAAGGTGTCAGATGCTTGGTACAATCTATTTCAACATCTGTCTTATTTCAATGCATGTCACTCATACGTCTGAAAAATGTTACTTTCTTTCATCAATGTTGAAGGTTTTTAATTAAAAATTTAAAGGTAACGTATCTTTGAAGGTTGCATCCGTCAAATGAGCAAATTGAATCTAACCTTCAAAGCTTTTGAATATTGATATTTCTATATGGCCATTGAGTGTAACCCTTTGTATGCCATGATCTTTCATATTTTAGTTGTGAAATTATAGTTATAACAAGTTTTTTTGTCCAATTAAATATTGAATGTGAGAGTTTGTCAGTATATAATGATATCCAAATTATCAAAAGAAGAAACTATTTATTTTGTAATTCATCTCTTGAATCTTATTCAAAGTAATTTCCATTGTGTCTGTGATTTTAATACTTGACAATGATTTGTTGTACCTCCAAAGGAGTGTTGATTTGTTGTACCTCCAAAGGAGTGTAAAGGAATAAAAAAAGACTGCATTTTTACTTTGATCCCACAAATATATTTCCAAATGAAACTATATTATTGGCACTTGATGCCAGTACCTCACAGTTATTGACAGGTGGCTGCTTAGATTAATTGATGGTAAATTAGGCCGTTGTCGTTACGTCCCCTGCAATTCAAAAGCTTCACAAAGGTGTCACTGTGTGTAGTTTCTGTATGTAATTCTGTTAATCTGTACATCTGCCTGGTAGTCACACTTTCACATGGCCATAACTTTCTTGATAATGTGTCACACTTGCTTCAAAATTACAGAAATTTTCAAATATGATGAAACTCAACACTCCTCAAATTTCAAGGTCACCTTAAAGGTCAAGGTTACTCATTTAGGGTCAAACATGCAACCAAGTTTTCTGTGCATGAACCCTGAGTTTATGTTTTGAAGCTTCATTAAGAATTCCTTCCTGATTCTTGAAAAGCAAGCACGAAGTACCGGTACTTGCCATATGTATAAAAACAAATGCTACAATTATTCTTCTTATTTGACAGGGCTCATTTCCACGGACAGACTTCAGCTTCAAAGTGTATTTTCCAGCGTCGAGGAACATGGAGGACAGTAAGATAGAGGACTAGGCAGAAATGTCATACGTCATATAAAAGGGCTAAATGAACAGAAATCTTGTTATCAACATACATGTAGTACAACAGGTGTTCAAATGAAGGGCTGTTTCGCATGAAATTTTAATCTTCTATCACTACATGAATACAGAATATTGTTTCTACAATGACAAGTAGATTTGAAGTCAGAGTGTTGACTGCTCTGTAAATCAATATACTTAAAAATAATTTCCATCTTAGTGATAGGTGAGTGACTTGCTAATGTAAGATTTCTTACATTTTATTGTTTTATTTATATTTTATGGATGTCCAGACAACTGACAGCTGCATCGGCTGAATAAATGATGAAATATAAACAATGTGCTCCAGTTGAATGTTTTTACTCTAAAAGAAGATGTGTATAGGAAACTTGAATGTCCTCATCAGCAACTTTGTCGGTTTTAATAAATGTTATCCAAAACATAATTCAAATGTCAAGGTCATAAGGTCCAAAAGTTTTGTACCAATATTCTTGTCACAAGGAGTACATTTGAAATATGTGCCCCTGTATCATTCAACATTCAAAGGTTATGGTTTCAAAAGTAGGTCAAATGTCAAGGTCATGATGTAAAAATTCTTTGTATCGATATATACATGAAGGTTTGTCACCTGAAATATTACAGCCCTGACCGAGGTTAAAGTTTTGTGGACAAACATACATGTACCAAAAACTAGAATCCCTCAAATCTCCTGATTACAGGGGCTTAAAAAAGGCGGCTTCAGCTAACCAAACAGGAGATGCTTACTCCTCCTGGGCACCTTGTCCAACCTCTAGCTTGCTAGGGGTCCGTTGATGCTCAATTTTATGCTCTATAGTGAATGCTGTTGAGATTATCGTCAGGATCTTCTTTAACTCTTGAAGATCAGATATCAAATTCTTTTAATAGATAATACATGAAAGTAAAGATTCTATGTCACAGAGAATCATGAAATAAATAACAATACATGTACAGGATAAATAGTATAAATATTAACTGAACACATCTCATGATATTTCCATACAAGTGTATACTATCCCCTTCTACATTTCGTTCATAGTTCACATATTATGCTGCAGTGTTTGGTATTCTGAGATTCTTGTAGTTCTTTTTTGAAAATTCTGAAATGGAAATAAAATGTCACCAGAAATGGAAGATATTCACCTCATATTTTAAAAGGGATTATGAAGAGAAAAAATGGCGGGAAAATTATCCTTATGTTATTCAACCAAATTTTCTACCCCTTTAACTTTCTTCACCATCCAAGTATAGGGAAATTCATATGTAGCCTGATCTGAACACATTTAAGAAGAAAAAAGTTCAGCAAAAATTTTAATGTTTTTTAACTGCCTGATCCTGACGCGGGCCTGTATTTTTAATGATATTCTTTTAAGGGACTTGTTGCACGATTTGGTTACTTTTTTAAGAGAAACAAACATTTTGATTTACTGTCTACTGTTGCAAGAACATTTTAACCAAAGGGGTAGGGCCACGAGACCCCTAAATCGGCCCTTGATTTTTCTCTTAAAATAAATTTCATGAGGAATACTTATCTCTCATGAAAATACACGAATGTTTACCGCTTTTCATGAAAAGAATAATATCACCAAACAATGTGCCATTTAACTGTAATGACGTCATGGAGTGACGTCATTTTGACGTTATTGACAAAATATGGCGAACATTGCTGGGAATTTTGTCTTTTGTCGTAGAATTCAATGTGGCCGCATGCGTTAACTGAGATAAAACGTTTATGACAAAAGGATGAGGGGAAGGTATCTATTGATTTTTGGGTCATTAGGTCAAAGTTCTCACTCAAAGGTCATTTGTTATTGTTGTTGCAAGAGTCAAATTCCTATAGTAGGGAATATGAATTTAAAACATCCAAGTCCTAAATTGTCTATGCCACTGCCATAATGGTAGCGGTATATAGAGATACCTTTGGCTGTCAACAGGTCCCCTCTTTGCAGTTTCCATACATTTGAAGGAAAAAATGTATTGGAATTGGTTCATTTCTTAGATATACATGTATATACCAGTAGTCATTACATAAGGATTACAGATATAGATCAAATATGGGTCATGCCCCTCATCTGCGTGTTAAGTTAAATTGATTGATTTCAATCGAAAACTTAGAAACTTCAATACTGTGTAGTTTTCAGGCATAAAAAAGAAAGCTGTTACTGTGAATCAATATGAAATACAGCGTGTTCACAAAACAAAGAAAAACAGGTATGACCTTTGTCACTGTTCTATATCAACTATGCAGAATTTTGCCCCCTTAGATTTTTGAAAAATTCAATATTATGTAGATTCCAGACAAGTCCAGGGAAAGTGTTTTTGATAAAGCTTTCACATACAATTAAACTAGGACATTCCTTTAAAGTTTGTCATTGTTCCTGCAATTTTATAAAATGTTCAGAGACTGCAGTAATGGGTTCCCATAGATTTGGACTGTGATACCTGTCCCTAAGATACATTTAGCACATAAAAAAGGATTGTTAAAAGGAGAAAAAGTCAGTCTGTAACGTGCAAAGGTTGAAAAGTTGGAGAAAAAAAAATGTGTTTTGAGTTAAAGTAATAATGGAATCCTTCGTATTTCTTTATTTGTGTAGCCTCAAGTTTCTTTTTTTTTAATTTTTAAAACAAAATCCAATACTTAAGATTTTTACTAGAGGGACATAATTCAAAACATTGCCTTGTATCATTCTAAATAGAAGACCGGCAGTGACACCTTTCATGGAGCCGAAATAAACTAATTCACTTTATTTTCAAAAATACTAAATAAGATTATCGCATTGCGTGTTAAAACAACTTAGCATACCCCGATAAGGTTTTGAAATTTTGAAGTTTGTATAAAGAAAGCATATTTCGAAAAAGACTGGGAACCTTTCAATTACGAGATATAAAAACATTAATTACTATTTGTCCTTTCCTAATTTTTGTTTTCTGATTTTCTTCAATATTGGGTTTTCTTTTTCTTAAGAGATGTCCTTTTGTTGCGAATATATGATAAAACAAATAGCAAATAATTATGAAATACTTTAACAAGTTTCCTCTGAGGCGTCGTACGGGGATAGCAATGACTACATGATATTATAAAAGCAACTTGGCCAAATAATATTTCGATAATGTCATCGAGAACATTAAAAAACGCACGTAACAATTAACAAAAAAAAAGAACCATATATAAAGCAATTTACCTGTCGTCTTAGCGATGATGATATGGTATAAAAGACCCTTGAACAGGCATCTGTGAGTAGCAACACTGGTAACTATGGTAACCGATCTCAGGCTTCATCGCTCGATTGACGTACAGACAGTCGTTTTTGTATCCCTTTCCCATTAAAATTTGGTGCAGAAAGGTTTCTTGTACCGGGGGTTTTCTGCACGTGCAGTCTGGCGCCGCTCGCAAAATCTGGTCGCTGTAATAATGAAAATTTTGGGAAGAATGTCCGTTCGTCTGTGTCAAGTAGTAATCCTGATTATGAACATGTGCGGGTCCTCTGTGTGACGTCATTTGCTGACCCGGGTAGTAATCCCTGGATTGCATATTTACGGATGTATTTCCTAACATTTCATGTAATGTTTTTCTTGTTTCAGAATTTTTCGCGACCAAATTACAAAATGACGTCTTTTTCACTTCTGAATATCACTTTTAATTTAATTTCAATCCTCTTTCACTCTCCTGCGACGAAAATCAAAGTATTGAATCATTGTTAAAATCGGTCTCTACTTATACCATAGACTCAAGGTTATGAATTGAAAAAGTTTACAAAAAGCCGCGCGTCTTTCACCATACGAAAGTCAATGTTCTAACAACTAATGAATAATCATGAACTAGTCAAGGATGTTAGCTGCGAAATAAGGCAATGATAACAAAGCCACGTGGTTAGTTCTCTTGTCAGGTCAGGGCTAAACTAGGTGTTTGTGTAATTCTATATCCGACAGATGAATGGTTTTGAATTTTTTAATGACTTTGAGAGGGAGTGCTGAAGAACGCCCTATTGAGTTTCTGTGTCGCCAATAACTTCCTATTGATACTTGTGGTGTAGAATCGGGCGATGATCACGTCTACAGCTCACCGATTTCCTAATATGTACTTAGACTATATCAAGCATGAAATATGAAAAATGAATTTTGTTATTTTGAAATATTCTCTCGGTTTATTATTTTCATAGTTTTTTTTCTATATCCTACTGTCAACATAAAATATTTGTGAGTTGTAAATCAAAAATGTTTATTTTGACGATTCAAAATATATACTAGTATTTTTTTTTATTTACAATTCACAAATATTTTTATGTTGACACTTCTATATTTGACATGCAGTGTGAAAAAAATTAATCTTTAGTACTCTTGTTCTCTCGTGTATCATGTATAATCTTTATCAATCAGTTTCAATTTTGATTTATTACAAATTTCCTAGTTTTATACAGTATCACCATAAAAACAGAAATAAAGAAAATATCCTCTGAAAAGATTTTTTTTTAATTTCCGTGCAATCTTCGAGGTTTCACTTTTTCTAGATACTAGTAATAAGAATTTAAAGTCATGCATTGTGCACTATCTTTTTTCAGAATGAGGTTAATTATGTTTTTCCCCGTGATATTATGCATAAACGAAGGTCGCGTGAACATGTGGAGGTCTTTAATCATTCAAATGTAGGGTACTGGGACAGACAGACATTAGTAGGTCATGGTAAAATCAATGGCGTAGCTACGCCAATCGCGAGCAAGCACGTGCGTGTGATGTATAGAAAAAGGGAATATGTTCCAAGGATAATATTCTTTCGTAAAGACCGGTTTTAGCTTATAAAATTTTTTAGAAAATAATTCGAAGACATGCATTTAAAATGCCTAGATTATATCGAATCGAGGATTCCTTCAGAATACGTATTGCATTCTATCTGGTTGGGAAATTTTAAAGGACTGAACATTGAAAAAAAACCAGAAATGGGGCAACTTTTGTACGACGGTCCGTACCTCCCTTCCGTCGAAGTTTTTCACACACTTTTTATCCCCTAGCAGAGGAGACTTTTGCTAGGTTTCCTTGCCGTCTGTCTGTCCGCCTGTCTGAATAAGCTTGTCCAACCCATACTATTTTACTGCTTGTATGGATCTGAATAATACGTTGTTCTAGGGTCCAAGGATGTGTCATGACCTTGACCCAACGGTCAAGTCACAGTAAATGCGAGGTGAAATTTTCACTGTCTACATTAAACTGATCGCGAATTATATTTCACAGAATTGTTACCATGGACCCAAGGATGTGCCATGAGCTTCATCCAAGGTCACATTTCATGACCTTGATCCAAGGTCACAGTTCATGACCTTGACCCAAGGTCACAGTTCATGCAGGTGGACAAATCTTGTCCGGACCATTACTTTCCACTACCTGCATTGATCTGATGATTAGTTCACAGCATTGTAGCATTGGATCCGAGGATGATTAGCTTGATGGAAGATTATTACAACCCATCAGTATAAATCAACAATTACGGCCTGAATTCAATGCATAGTTTGGTCTCGGACAGTCGAAATTTTGTAGTTTTTTACCTATTTTTTAAGAAGTAATTAATGTCCCTTTGGTGACTTGGTTAAGTTTTTCGTGCCATTTTCTTTAGTGTAATCGATAGAGATATCAAGATGAAACCTGGTCTCGGATGATTAACCTTTTTTTTTAAGGATTTGTGTCCAATGGTGACAATTATTTTACTTTCGGTAGGGGATTTTGTATTGTTTGTAATACAAACATAATACTTGTTATAACTTGTTGTATGTATTGTACATACGAAATGGACGTGAAATATTGATTTTCGCATTGGTCATTTTCTTAAAGTTACCCTCATGTCACACAAGAAAACACATACACAATGCATTATCGTTAGAATATTCCAATAAGAGAGATTAAAGAAGAAGAAAAAATGACTTATATATGTATTAAGAATCTTCTCAAAAGTAATATATATTGACAAATAAAATAGAGGTGGAATTAGAAATTTCTGGTGTTAAAAGTACATTGTATATTCTAAAGGGATAATTTGGTTCAGAATTTTTCTATGTTTGTACGTGCTTTTTCCGAACAATTCTCTAAAAGGGTACCCTCCAGCGGACATAAAACAATATTTCTTACTATGGCTTTACATAAGACTCTTTTTTTTTTTGTGCAGGAGATTTTTTCTCGTACTTTGAGGTGTTTAAAACTTGTAACATATGTAATATACATATTATAGTGGACCTTGGATAGCCGATATCTCTGTATTTTGATTGTTCGTTCTATGTTCGTACAGTGTTTGAATTATAAACATTTGATATAGTTTATATTTATCTTATATATGATATCGTTCGATTTAATAATTGTATGAATAATATCCCTTCGAAAGCCTCTGTTTTGATATCGGATCATTAGTTATTTATATATATTTAGGCCATAGTACGAAAATATTTTGTTTTACGTTCCCTGGATGGTACCTTTTAGAATTTTTTTTTTTTTTCAGAAAATAAACACGCGCAGACATCCATTTTGCTATCCAGAAAAGTTAAAAAATAAGCTTTATTTTAAATCAAACCAAATTAATTTAGAATATCTTTAAGAAAAGAACGTTCTAAATCCATCAATATTACTTGTGAGAATACTTTTAATTTGCAGTTCACTTGTGCAAATTTCTAAATTTTCAATCTTTCACTGGAAATTTCTGATCATAATGTATGCAAGGACTTATAAACAAATATGTTTATAAATCATTGATGCATTTTCTTGTCTGATGGGGTGATGCCTTTCAGGAAAAGGTACGTAAAACAAAATATCCAACTGTTATGGCCTTTAATAGTTGAAATGCTGAATAGGGAGATTTCTATGTGTTGTGAAATACTCTGACGTCACTACGAGACTATAAAAGCCATAGTCTCTCGCTGTAAACTTTGGAACACACAGCGCCCCATCGGAGACACAACACTTCGGTGACCTGCGTCCACCCGCTCACGGACAATGAGCGATTGGAAGCGGGTTTTGACGATGGAACAAGCTTACTTCGTTTAGGTATTCCTGAGCTTACTTCGTAACTGCTCGGACGTTCGTGTCCGGGTGTTCCCGGTTCCCAGGCCCTTCCTATAGCGACCCCGCCAACACCGATCTCGGTGCTAAGGGGTAGGGAAGACCAGCCCGGGGACCACACGGAAACCACTTAGTGACCGTCAGTTAAAACAAATAAGGACTGTGGTATCTTAGTGGAGCATGTGGTCCTTAGGGATTTACATCGTCACCATGGAAAAAGGTTGGTACATATTGCAGATAATCGATTTCCGTTTTAATTATCACTAGTCAGGAGTCGAATGTAGAGAGTAAGTATTTTTTATCTATGATCTCTGAATACATACGCGAATGTATAGTAAATTTCGGAGTTCAACCCATGATTTGAAAGAGTTATAGTACAGTTAGATGAAAAAGAATCATCTAAGGGTGGAAAGGGGGCTGACCTCTCCCCCCCCCCCCTTTTTTCTAGATCCGCGTATGGAATCGTATTTTTTTTTCTATGAAACATTTCCATTATTTACCTCACGAAAACTATTTTACATCGATTGTCGATGAAATAAAAGGTAAGTTTCTACAGTAAATTGAGCCTTAGTTTATTGGATCCCTCGATGGACAATGGACACCAATCGTAAGTATATTATAGTTATGAATCGGAAACACCCGTAACGGAATGTAACGTTACACCGAGTTGTTACGAAGTAAGCTCTCCCTAAACGGAAAGGAAGCCTGCTCCCGCATAATCCACTTCCAATCGGACATTTCCCGTGGGACTGACGTCATCATGCTGTGTGTTACGTGAATCTATTTTACATCGGAAGGAACATTTTGCATTTGAATTAATAAAATGGATGTTATCTACGGACTTTTGACTAGTTAAATCTTTGTGTCGACTGCAAGTCTGCAATGTAAGGGTGACATGAATTAAGGGATCACTTTATCCGGTGTCCGTCTATGTGTACGTCTGTCTGGTAGTAACACTTTATCCGGTGTCCGTCTATCTGTACGTCTGTCTGGTAGTAACACTTTATCCGGTGTCCGTCTATCTGTACGTCTGTCTGGTAGTAACACTTTATCCGGTGTCCGTCTATCTGTACGTCTGTCTGGTAGTAACACTTTATCCGGTATCCGTCTATGCGTACGTCTGTCTGGTAGTAACTCTTTATCCGGTGTCCGTCTATCTGTACGTCTGTCTGGTAGTAACACTTTATCCGGTGTCCGTCTATGTGTACGTCTGTCTGGTAGTAACACTTTCATACATAATGATATACACCCTTACAGGGATAGTTAAGCATGATGAGTTTTAAACAAGGAGAAGATACTAGTACCTTTCAGAAAATGTTCCGGGCGTAAAACAAAATACTTGTATTTCAATCCTTTGACCCAATGAAGAATCCTAGTGACCATCAAGGTCACAACCTATTGCATGGAACGCACACTCAGACTTTATTCAGTCTTATATGCGCAGATCTAGAGAATGACGAATGGGTAGTTGGATCATGAAAAGTATTCTCCTCTTTCGAACTTTTCCCCCATTGTTGCTCATTCGAGACAAATAAAGAAGGCTCACAGTGAGCTATTGTCAAGCTATACCAAAAATGGGATTCGAAGCTTTTTAAAATGCCTTTTTAATCGGCAAATTGTCTAACCCGGAAACTGAAAAAGCGGTTAAAATTATTGAGCGAGTCTAAAAAATTAACAAACATTACAATGAACGGGCAAATAAAATTAGAAAAAAAAAACCGAAACCAAACCAAGCAACCGCGATACATCATATGAGATCTTCCCCATATCCATTACATTCTTAGTCCCTTTTCGTGGAATATTGTTTCTGATGTGCAGAGGTCAAGGTCATAGGGTGTTGATGATTGAAAATGGTTCCCAGATCATGACGAGGCACTAGTATGTAGTACTCACTTAGCTAGCATCATGGAACTTACAATCCCTGTGTGACGAGGATGTGCCATATTGCGTTTGGGATTCGAAGGTGAAGGTCAAAGGACTTTGATGATTAAAAAAAATTGTTCCAGATCATAACAGTGTTCATTGTACCAATCATCATGAAACTTAAAACTAGAAATGTTCCACACAAGTCAGGTGTGTGTCCTATTGAACTTTTTGGTTCAAAAGTCAATGCCAAATGTATCCGATGTTTGGAAATGGTTCCCGGATAACAACAAAATGTGTAATGCACCGATTCTTATGAAACTTTCTAGAGATGTTTCCTCAAGACTGCCCTATTGAATTTTGGTCACGTCAAAAGACGACGTGTGATGATTAAAAATTATTTTCAGCATCAAATAGAAATTTGTACCGACCGGTCATTATAAAAATGTTTTAGAAATGTTCCCTGTTAGTTATAACACTTCGTTTTTCTTTAGTTGAAAATGATTAAAAATGGTTTCAGATCATAAATGGATGTCTATGGCACCAATCTAGAATTGTCTCCCAACAATCAAGTGTGTGAATGACGTGGTCCAAAATAGTCTATGTTTTCAGCATCACAGATTAAAAACGGAGTTTGAAATGCACCATGGATGTTTTAGAAATTTTCCCTGTGATTTAAGGATGTTCACATTTGAATTCTTGGTTCACAGATGAGGGGTAAAGGGACTTTGGTGATCATAATGGTTTCTAGAAAATGGAGTATGTACGTATGAAACTTGCCAGAAATGTTTCCCGTGAGTCAGGGTAGTATCCTTTGGAATTCTAGGTCCAAAGGTCAAAGTTAAAGGACTTTGATGATTGAATATGATTTCCGAAACATACTAGTAACGGATACATGGGGTTGTTCTCCATGAGTCAAGATTGTGCCCTATTGAATTCGGGTTCCAAAAACCAGCATCAAAAGGATTGATCTTTTTTCAACTTTGAATCACAATAGCTTTATTAGCAGAGTTGCAAAACTCGGCTCTTAATTAAATGCGAGACAGGTGGGCGGGCGGGCGTCAACAATTAGTTTCCGGACTATAAGTCAAGTTTGATACATGCTAGTGCAATGAAACTTCATACACATACTCACCATGAGTCAAGGATGACCCCTATTGATTTTGGGGTCAAAAGGTCAAGGGTCAAGGTCATAGTACTCCGATGTTTGAAAATGGTTTCCGGATGATATAGGAGGGTGTATTCTACATATGATCATGAAACTTGCCAGAAGTGTTTATGACCCCTGTTGATTTTAGGGTCCTAAGGTCAAGGTCATAGAACTCTGATGTTGAAAGTGGTTTCCGGATGATATAAGAGGGTGTATTCTACCTATGATCATAAAACTTGCCAGAAATGTTTCCCATGAATCAAGGATGACCCCTATTGATTTTAGGGTCCAAAGGTCAAAGTCATAGTACTCTGATGTTTGAAAGTGGTTTCCGGATGATATAAGAGGGTGTATTCTACCTATGATTATGAAACTTGCCAGAAATGTTTCTCATGAATCAAGGATGACCCCTATTGATTGTGGGGTTCAAAAGGTCAAAGGTCAAGGTCTTAGTACTCCGATGTTTGAAAATGGTTTCCGGATGATATAAGAGTGTGTATTGCACCTATGATCATGAAACTTGCCAGCAATGTTTCCAATGAATCAAGGATGACCCCTATTGATTTTGGGGTCCAAAGGTCGAGGTCATAGTATTCCGATGTTTGAAAATGGTTTCCGGATGATATAAAAGGGTACATTGCACCTATGATCATGAAATATGCCAGAAAAGTTTTCCATGAATCAAGGATGACCCCCTATTTATTTTGGGATCAAAAGATCAAAGGTCAAATTCATAGGACTCGGGTAATTGAAAATGGTTTCTGAATTATACATGAATGTGTATCAACCTGAAACGTGCCTGTGATTTTTCCCATTTGTCGAGACCATATAGTTATATAATTCATGTATATTTTAAGTCTGCATATTCATACTTACATTCAAGTTTTGCAACTCGGCACTTTGCATCTTTGATGCATTTTATAAAGCTTATTAATATCCGAAACATACAAGTCTGCACTAAGTGCAAAGTAACGTCTATACCGAAGGTTCCTCTCTGTCAGGAAAAATGGACACTAATTTTTTTTTTTTGTTAATTAAAAATGCTTTCGGATCATAACGGAGCATGTATTGCACCAATCACTAAAAACTTACAAGAAATGTTCTCTCCAGACCACAAGTCAAGGATGTGCTCTATAAGGGAGCAAAGCCCAAAGCCAAAAAATCAACGTCAGAAAACAAAAATTAAAAAACAAAAAACTTAATTATGATAGGGACTATTTACATGTACATGTATTGATTGCATAAATCATTATGAAACGTGCTATTAGCATGATCTCGATAAGTCAGTGACGTTAAACACAAACCAAAATCAGAATCCAAAATGATCATAAATGATGGTCATACAAAACCTTGAAAAACACAAAAAAGGAGGAGATCCCCAAAAGCACCAACAGCGCACACCCACGAGACGAGGAAAAAAAGGCAAAGATAAGGAGCAACAGCGCGCACCCACGAGACGAGAAAAAAAGGGGCAGAGATAAGGAGATCCTCAACAGTACCAACAGCGCGCACCCACGAGACGAGAAAAAAAGGGGCAAAGATAAGGATATCCCCAACAGTACCAACAGCGCGCACCCACGAGACGAGAAAAAAGGGCAAAGATAAGGAGATCCCCAACAGCGCACACCCACGAGACGAGAACAAATGGCAAAGATAAGGAGATCCCCAATAGTACCAACAGCGCACACCCTCGAGACTAGACTGGTTCCCGGTCTTGGTTTCCTCTTTTACTTCGAATAGTGTTAACGATAAAGGAGAAAACCAAGACCGGGAACCAGTCTACCTCGAGACGAGAACAAATGACAAAGATAAGGAGATTCCCAATAGTACCAACAGCGCACACCTACGAGACGAGAAAATAGGGCAAAGATCAGGAGATCCCCAACAGTACCAACAGCGCACACCCACGAGACGAGAACAAATGGCAAAGATAAGGAGATCCCCAACAGTACCAACAGTGCACACAAACGAGACGAGAAAAAAGGGCAAAGATAAGGAGATCCTCAACAGTACCAACAGCGCACACCCACGAGACGAGAAAAAAGGGGCAAAGATAATCTCAAACAGTACCAACATCGCACACCCAATAGACGAGAAAAAGGGTAAAGATAAGGAGATCCCCAACAGTACGAACAGCGCACACACACGAGTCGAGAAAAAGGGGCAAAAATAAGGAGATCCCCAACAGTACCAACAACGCACACCCACGAGACGAGAAAAAGGGTAAAGATAAGGAGATCCTCAGCAGTACCAACAGCGCACACCCACGAGACGAGATAAACGGCAAAGATAAGGAGATCCCCAACAGTACTAACAGCGCACACCCACGAGACGAGAAAAAAGAGTAAAAATAAGGAGATTCCCAACAGTACCAAGCGCACAACTAAGAGACGAGAAAAAAGGGGCAAAGATAAGGAGATCCCCAACAGTACCAACAGCGCACTCCCACGAGACGAGAAAAAAGACCAAAGATAAGGATATCCCCAACAGCGCACACCCACGAGACGAGAAAAAAAGGTAAAGATAAGGAGATCCTCAATAGTACCAACAGCGCACACCCACTAGACGAGAAAAAAGGACAAAGATAAGGAGATCCCCAACAGCGCACGACCACGAGACGAGAAAAAAAGGTAAAGATAAGGAGATCCTCAATAGTACCAACAGCGCACACACACGAGACGAGAAAAAAGGGTAAAGTTAAGGAGATCCTCAACATTACCAACAGCGCACACCCACGAGACGAGAAAAAAGGGGCAAAGATAAGGAGATCCTCAACAGTACCAACAGCGCGCACAAACGAGACGAGAAAAAGGGCAAAGATAATGATCCCCCACAGTTCCGACAACGCACAACCTAGAGACGAGAAAAAGGGCAAAGATAAGGAGATCCCCAATAGTACCAACAGCGCACACCCACGAGACGAGAAAAAAAGGGCAAAGATAAGGAGATCCCCAACAGTACCAACATCGCACACCCACGAGACGAGAACAAATGGCAAAGATAAGGAGATCCCCAATAGTACCAACAGCGCACACCCACGAGTCGAGAAAAAGGGCAAAGATAATGATCCCCCACAGTTCCGACAACGCACGCCCTAGAGACGAGAAAAAAGGGCAAAGATAAGGAGATCCCCAATAGTACCAACAGCGCACACCCACGAGAGGAGAAAATAGCGCAAAGATAAGGAGATCCCCAATAGTACCAACAGCGCACCCCCACGAGACGAGAACAAATGGCAAAGATAAGGAGTTCCCCAATAGTACCAACAGCGCACCCCCACGAGACGAGAACAAATGGCAAAGATAAGGGGATCCCCAATAGTACCAACATCGCACACCCACGAGACGAGAAGAAAGGGCAAAGATAAGGAGATCCTCAACAGTATCAACAGCGCACACCCTAGAGACGAGAAAAAAGGGCAAAGATAAGGAGATCCCCAACAGTACCAACAACGCGCACACACGAGACGAGAAAAAAGGGCAAAGATAAGGAGATCCCCAACAGTACCAATAGCGCACACCCACGAGACGAGAAAAAAGGGGCAAAGATAAGGAGATCCTCAACAGTACCAACAGCGCACACAAACGAGTCGAGAAAAAGGGCAAAGATAATGATCCCTCACAGTTCCGACAACGTACACCCTAGAGATGAGAAAAAAGGATAAAGATAAGGAGATCCCCAACAGTACCAAGAGCGCACACCCACGAGACGAGAAAAAAGGCAAAGATAAGGAGATCCCCAACAGTACCAACAACGCACATCCACGAGACGAGAAAAAGGGTAAAGTTAAGGAGATCCCCAACAGAACCAACAGCGCACACCCACGAGAGGAGGAAAAAAAGTGTAAAATAAGGGGATCCCCAATGGTACCAACATCGCACACCCACGAGACGAGAAGAAAGGGCAAATATAAGGATATCCTCAACAGTATCAACAGCGCACACCCACGAGACGAGAAAAAAGGGCAAAGATAAGGAGATCCCCAATAGTACCAACAACGCGCACACACGAGACGAGAAAAAAAGGGCAAAGATAAGGAGGTCCCCAACAGTACCAACAGCACACACCCACGAGACGCGAAAAAAGGGGCAAAGATAAGGAGATCCTCAACAGTACCAACAGCGCACACAAACGAGTCGAGAAAAAGGGCAAAGATAATGATTCCCCACAGTTCCGACAACGCACACCTTAGAGACGAGAAAAAAGGGCAAAAATAAGGAGATCCCCAACAGTACCAAGAGCGCACACCCACGAGACGAGAAAAAAGGGCAAAGATAAGGAGATCCCCTACAGTACCAACAACGCACACCCACTAGACGAGAAAAAAGGTAAAGTTAAGGAGATCCCCAACAGAACCAACAGCGCACACCCACGAGAGGAGAAAAAAGTGTAAAATAAGGGGATCCCCAATGGTACCAACATCGCACACCCACGAGACGAGAAGAAAGGGCAAAGATAAGGAGATCCCCAACAGTACCAAGAGCGCACACCCACGAGACGAGAAAAAAAGGGCAAAGATAAGGAGATCCCCAAAAGTACCAACAACGCACACCCACGAGACGAGAGAAAGGGGCAAAGATAAGGAGATCCCCAACAATACCAACAGCGCACACCCACGAGACGAGAAAAAAGACCAAAGATAAGGAGATCCCCAACAGCGCACACCCATGAGACGAGAAAAAAAGGGTAAAGATAAGGAGATCCCCAACAGTACCAACAACGCACACCCACGAGACGAGAAAAAGGGTAAAGTTAAGGAGATCCCCAACAGAACCAACAGCGCACACCCACGAGAGGAGAAAAAAGTGTAAAATAAGGGGATCCCCAATGGTACCAACATCGCACACCCACGAGATGAGAAGAAAGGGCAAATATAAGGAGATCCTCAACAGTATCAACAGCGCACACCCACGAGACGAGAAAAAGGGCAAAGATAAGGAGATCCCCAACAGTACCAACAACGCGCACACATGAGACGAGAAAAAAAGGGCAAAGATAAGGAGAACCCCAACAGTACCAACAGCGCACACCCACGAGAGGAGAAAAAAGGGGCAAAGATAAGGAGATCCTCAACAGTACCAACAGCGCACACAAACGAGTCGAGAAAAAGGGCAAAGATAATGATCCCCCACAGTTCCGACAACGCACACCCTAGAGACGAGAAAAAAGGGCAAAGATAAGGAGATCCCCAACAGTACAAAGAGCGCACACCCACGAGACGAGAAAAAAGGGCAAAGATAAGGAGATCCCCAACAGTACCAACAACGCACACCCACGAGACGAGAAGAAAGGGTAAAGTTAAGGAGATCCCCAACAGAACCAACAGCGCACACCCACGAGACGAGAAAAAAGTGTAAAATAAGGGGATCCCCAATGGTACCAACATCGCACACCCACGAGACGAGAAGAAAGGGCAAAGATAAGGAGATCCCCAACAGTACCAAGAGCGCACACCCACGAGACGAGAAAAAAAGGGCAAAGATAAGGAGATCCCCAAAAGTACCAACAACGCACACCCACGAGACGAGAGAAAGGGACAAAGATAAGGAGATCCCCAACAATACCAATAGGGCACACCCACGAGACGAGAAAAAAGACCAAAGATAAGGAGATCCCCAACAGCGCACACCCATGAGACGAGAAAAAAAGGGTAAAGATAAGGAGATCCTCAACAGTACCAACAGCGCACACAAACGAGACGGGAAAAAAGGGGCAAAGATAAGGAGATCCTCAACAGTACCAACAGCGCGCACCAACGAGGCGAGAAAAAAAGGCAAAGATGAGGAGATACCCAATGTTCAGTGCCAACAGCGCGCATACACGCACGAGACGAGAAAAAAAGAACAAATAGACGAAGAAAATAACGCCAACCCTTATATATGCTTTAAAATTATAAAGAGAGGATGGTGCCTATTGATTTTGGGGTCAATAGGCCAAATTTAAGGCGATTGTCACTAGAAGAGAAAGTATACATAAAATAATCCTGATAATGACTCGAGAACTCTTTCATCGTTTCGTTTATGGTTACTTGTCAAAAGGGGAAGAAGTCTATCGATTTTGGGGTTTATAGGTGAAGGTCACTGGTAAGAAAAGTACATTTATTAAGATAACTCAAGAACCCTTTTACCTAATCAATCCAAATTTGAATTTCTGTGTACTCATAAAGAAGAAAGAATTTGAATCTTTTGGGTCAATAGCGAATGATTATGTCACTCTTATGAAAAAAAAAACTACTTAAAATTCATTTATATAACCCTCAAAAATAAATGTTGAGTATATGTGAAATCAGGAGGGATGTTAATACATCATATAAGTGCATGCATGGTTTCTATCGGAGAGATGAGGATCATCCTATAATTCAGCGTTCTTTGGGTCAAAGGTCAAGATCGTTGTTAGAAGAAGTAAATGGTCTATCAAAGTTTAAGTCACTTTTTTTATTTTGGGGTCAATAGGTCACAGTCATGGTCGATCACTATTCCTAATTTCCTATTACTGATTGTTGTCGTAATCTTGAGTCAAACTGTTAGAGTGGGGCATATATTTTGCAAACAATTTGTTTAGATTTGTTTGTAATTTCAGGGACGTATATAAAAATATTGCAGTATTCAGTATTTTTTTTTTTAATATTTTTTTTATGGAGGATGGTGTGTGTGCTTTTTTTGTTTTGTATTTTCTTTTTAGAAAGAGAAACACTATTCATCATTCTAAATTATTCACTATTTATTACCAGACCAGCAGGGACGTATAATTACTTTTCGAAAAACCTTTTTTTTACCCGATGTCGCATTCGAGGGAGGTAACTTGCACTAAATCCGTGTCCGTAGGTCACTTCACCTTCGACCCGGAAGTTATAACCAGCCTCGAAGTGAAACACAAATAACCAGCTGGCGACTGTCATCGGTCACCAAGAAATATTCTTGGTTTGGCTGTAGATGGTCAATTTATCGTCGATAGAGATGGAGGAGTCGAAGAGTAGTGAACAGCCAAGGTGTCCATGCGGATTCTGGGGGTAAGACCACGAGAGAAGAGTAGGAAATTTAGTGTTCATTTTGTCCCAGATCTCTCATGTCGGGGAGGGGTGCAGCCGTCGCGTCCGATTGGACGTGTTTGTACGGACTTGTACACGTCCAAGTAGGTCGAACATGTCCGTTTTATGATGATGTTGATCCGCTTGACTGTGATACTGGTTTGTATGTAAAGATTTTATCAGGGTTATAATGGTAACCATGACTGATGGTTGAACAATGGAATGTTTCATATTACAGATTACACAAAAATCAGGGGTGGATCTTACTTTTGCATATCAAGAATTTCAGGAAAGAAGGGAACTGAAGTCCATATAAAACTTTGTCACAAGTAATTATTGACTGAAAGACAAGAATAAGACATACCAATACTAGATAAACATAAAACAGATATGTGTTCTAAAGATTTGGTTAAGAAAGAAAAAGGGGGGGGGGGAGGTTCTCAGGAACCCCTCTAAATCTGACACTTGATAGTCGCAATACTGTATAGTGATGCTTATTTTGTGTTTTGAAAAGGTCACAAATTTAAATATCATGAAAATATGAACACAGGTCGATCAAAGAATATAGATTCATAACTCTGTTGCAGTAATTAGGATCGAAGGATGTGCACCATGAGGCGCCATATATGCATTGACAAAAGTGTCCCATTTTTTATATAATGTGTGTGCCTGTATGGCACAACAAAATTCACTCATTTTATTTTGTACAAACCACCAGCAAGGTCGTATCTAAATATGGTGTACATGTACATTTGTATACACGCAAATGGTGGTCTGAATATTTCCGTATGATGGTAGAGGACCGTACCTTATTTAAAACTGTAAAACTTTTGACACAATTTAAAAATAAACTTTAGCATATCTCAATTTGCCTGGTTATAGAGATATATAAATTACTCTTCTTACATGTATGTGCTTGTGTCCGTAGTCATGTCTCCCTTTCTGATACATTTCTACTGGTAGTGTCATTTTGCGTGAAGAGAAAACATTTTGAAAGAAGTGTATTCACTCTGATTAATCAATTCTCAAAAATAGAGTCAATGGTCAGCGACTTGGATATCTTAGCGAGGATAGTGCCATTGTCAGCCACTAGCGTTACAACACTACAGCAAAGTGTGACTGTCATCTAGTACAATGATAAAATGTACAGTACATGTATATGCATCATATTGTAGTTATGTTTTATACACTATCTTAGACCTAGAAAGTTAACTAATGAAGGTCACCCTCCAAATGCCTCAATTTATTATAAATGCTGTAATTTTGGTTCATGTGTAATCTCCCTTCTCCCTCTTTTGAGAATTTCAAAGTTTACAGGTATGCATACTTTATACATGTGCATGTATGCGGTTTAGAACTAATATATTTGAAGCTCAATTCTTGGGAACAAGCAGTAGATTAATTTCAATGACATCAGTTGGTCACTAAACTGCGCAGGTGCAATTCAATTTGAATGTATCAGTCGTCCCCTAGAACTTAACTTTTCAGATATACCGGTATTAGGAAGTTGCACATGTATGTAGCTTATTCTCCAGCAAAATCAGTTGAAAGAACAGCTTGACACCATTAAGTATGTATTAGTAATAATGTATTTTAATGCATGTATTTTAAAGGCCGGGTTTCTCTACCAGGTGGTCATAATGCATACCTGAGTGACGTAGGCTTGGTAGGCGTGTCATAATTGCTTTGATGATAGAGGCGTTCAAAGACATACTGACAAGTAAACTTGATTATGCAAAGGAGGTATCCCAATTTCATCCGTTTTAAGTTGTCAGTCAAAAATTGAGAAGGGGTCTAGGCGATTAAACCGGCCAATCAGATCGCAATTAGAGATGTTTACCCTGTAGCGGTCAGTGAGGAAATGAAACGAAATTTATCTGTTTTCTTTTATAGTCCCCAACCGGCCTTTAAATTGCCCATTGAATTTGATTATGAATTTCAGACTCTGAATTCAAGTTTTGTGTTTGACTTTCATTCATTGATCGTTTGTAAATGTGTTTTTAATATTCATTTGTACTTTTGTTTTATTTCAGTTCCACAAATACCCTTGGATTGTGTTCACAGTGCTATAAAGGTAAAAATTTAATGAGAAAGAATTTTCATCATGTATTGATATAATGCAATTATTATAGCACTTTGATATTAAAGGCCAATGTCTGGAATTGACTAGACCGAAAACAATTACCAGTACATGTATACTGACCCCGGATAGAATCTGAGGTTTATATGATTTTTAAGGTCTGAACATTTAGATATTGACCAATCAAAGTGCTACCATATATTGTAAGATTTTATTTTCTAGCTTTCAAAAATGGGGCATTTGTTCTTTGGAGCATAATCATTTTCGTACATGTAATTCATGACACAACTTTCTTAACAAAATGGGATAAAGTTGCTTTATTAATGAATTGTATTTACATTTCTATTCTCAAATTAATGAAATAAATAACTAAATACCAGTAATTACTAAGTGTACGCTTCTGATTTTCTGATGATCAATGATTATTATTGTGAAAATTCTGATGCTCCGTCACTTGAATTAGTAAAAGAGAAAATAGTTTAAAACAATTTTATCCACTTCCATACAATTTGTAGTACTGTACGTACATTATACAAGTTTCCAGTGTCTAGTGTTTAGCATTTCAAATATAGTTTTAGGCGTATAAAAGAAGACCAATGATATAGATGGAGACCTATACAATTATGAGTTAGTAAAACTAATCTTTTGTGTCACAGCACATATAGAGAAGACAAATGATGCATTGCAGAGTACACCAGATCATATGATTTCACCAGGTGAGTATATTAATACAGGTATTGGTAGATCTACAAAACTATACTTTTGACAGTAAGTGTTTTGAATATATTTCCCTGACATTGTCGCCATAGCACTTTCTATATAGACATAACGTCAGACAGTGCATGAATTTTATATATTGTTTTCATTTTCGTGCTTAAACATCGAAGGCGGGTGCCGCTAGCCAACAGGGGATGCTTACTCTTCCCGGGCTCCTGGTCCCACCTCTAGCTTGCTAGGGGTCCGTCGATGCTTAATTTCGTGCTCTATTGTGATTGCTGTTGAGATTATCGTCAGGATCTTCTTTAACTCATTTGTGATGGAATAATTGAAGGCCTGGTTCATGACATTTTTTTATCCGCAAACAAAGTTTTGGGGGTATATAGGTCCGTCTGTCCATCACACCTTGTCCAGAGCACAACTCTTCCTCATTGTGGATGGATTTCAATAATTTTTCGCAGAAATGTTCCTTAGCAGGGATTAGGACTTAAGGGTATGCCACGACCTTGAACCAAGGTCATACATGTAGGTCAAAGGTCAACAATCACAATAGACACCATAAGTAGAACCTTGTACAGGGCATGACTCCTCCGCCAATTGATGGATTTCAATAAAATTTCAGAGAAACGTTTCTTAGGACCTAAGTGTGTGTCATGACCTTGAACCAAGGTAATAGGTCAAAGCTTAAGGTCACAATAAACATCTGACATGGTCAAAACCTTGTCTGGGGCACAACTCCTTCCCCTGTTGATGGATTTCAATAATGTTTCACAGAAAAGGTTTCTGAAAGTGTAAGGATGTGTCTTGACCTTGAACCAAGGTCATGGGTCAAAGGTCAAGGTCACAATAGACATCATGGTCAAAACCTTGTCCAGGGCATAATTTCTCCCCTATTGATAGATTTCAAAGATATTTCACAGAAATGTTTCTTATTACCTTAGGATGTGTCATGACCTTAAGCAAGGTAGTTGGTCAAAGGTCACAATAGACATCATGGTCAAAACCTTGTCTAGGGCATTACTCCTCTCCCTGTTGATGGATTTCAATATGAATAATATTACACAGAAAATTTTCTTACAACCTAAAGGTGTGCATGACCTTGAACCAAGGTCAAAGTTCAAGGTCACAATAGACACCATAAGTAAAACCTTGTCTGGGGCATAACTCCTCCCCCTGTTGATGGATTTCAATAATACATGTATTTCACATGAATGTTCTTTAGGACCTAATGGTGTGTCATGACTTGAACAAAGGTCTAAGGTCATGTCACAATAGACACTTGACCTAGATCCAAGATAACTTCAAAGAATATTGCTGCAAGGGATGTTTTCATCCTGTTAGGGGCAAAGTCTAGTTTATATAGGTATATATTGTAAATGTCTTGTAGAATTTAATATAGTAAAGAAATACTCTTAAATTGTGGTGATTTTGCCCACTTTCTGTACAAAAGTTTTTACATGTTAATGATTAATGATACATGTACGTTTGTAAGAAAGTTTCTTTTTTTACTTTACTCCCATTTTTTCAAGTGTGATGACTCAAAGTACTGGTACATGTATATGAATAACAAAAGAAAATGTATGAGCATTTAAAAATTCAATTCTGCTATTATAGCAGTAAAGTGATGATTTGTTTTTTTGTCTAACTTTTTGATGTACATGTACTTTGAATCTTTCTTAAATAGAAAAAGCCAGACAGATGAAACAGAACAGCCATAATCACTCCCTGGAGGGGGCCTCACAACAGCCCTGTTCATCCAAAGACTTCGCTAACTGTGCTAGCAAAGATTATAGTACAAGTGAAAACGCACAAAGTGCACTAAACATTGACCAGGGTAAAGGTCAAGGTGACTCGACAGTATCTATGAAACCAGAACAAAATCTAGCTCAAAAATCAGACTCAAAATCCGAGTGTGCTACAATATCTATACAAATTTCCAGTAGTGAAGATAAAAGTGAAAGTAACATTGAGCAGAGCTTGTCGTCTTCTTCTTCCTCACAAACTGTCACAAGCTCTGCCGTGTGTAACATAACAAGTTCAAATTCAAGTAGTGAAACAACTGCTGAAAAAGACAGCCATTCAGACGTTGGGACACCACAGAAAAAAGGAGTTAAGAGGTAAATGATTTATAGACTGAATTCTGCTCATGTAACGGTTTTGTGGCTAAGATATTCCAACTACATTTGTACATTCGTCATCTACATGGACTGCCCCATTTGACTACTCTATACACAGAAAATGTATATGCGTATGAAAACATACTACCTCAACCAATTTCATACCGTAGGTCAATGACATGCATTCTCAAATTCTGATCTAAGTAGAAATATTTTCTGATTTAAATTTTATCCTTACAGTGTTCTTTATTTTACACTTATAATTTTTAATGTTTAATAAAAAAAAAGTTTTCCTAACAATTTAAGTGATTCAAGAAATCTAGAAATTCATTTCCAAAATAAGTAAAAAAAAAAAACCTTCACCAATAATTACCCAGAATGTACATGTAAGGAGATTTTCATTAATTATGAGCCAAGATGTAAAACAAAACCAGACTGTTTTTTCACCATTTAATACATGTACATGTATGTGCATCCTATGGTATATTATAGATAAAAATATTTACTTTCAGGGAATTGGAGTCTGATGAGTCATCATTGGATGCCACACCCGAGAAAGGTCCGGGACAGAAAAATAAAAAACGTTGCTTCCACTGCAAAACAAAGCTGGAGCTTGCACAAAGACAGATTGGCCGATGCAAATGTGGTAAGTATTCACTATTTACATGTAGATGAAGATTTGAGATGATGCCTTACAAATGTATTACTCTATGATGCAATATGAACACCAGATATGATAGTATGAATATTTGATTCTGGATAAAGATAATTTTCTATGTATTTTAAATGATACAAAACATAAATTTCCTCAAGCTTTGCCTTTGTTTATGATTTGAATAGATAAAGGACCTTACATTATCATGGATAAGTATTGACAAGACAAAACTGAACAGGAAACAGGAAATTAATTTATAATCCTTGTGACAACTGAAAACTAAATACATGTACCATGTTATTGTATCAATACTACAACACTATTAATATGGCCAAGATTATCATTGAAATTGTAACGCTACCATACAAATTCATATATAACAATGTAAAAGAATGTCAAAAAATATTGACTGGGACATTTTAAGCTTCGTTTTAAAACTTTGTAAAAGGGTCAGCTGGTTAAAAATTGCTTGACAACTCTTGAAAACACTTGTTTTTCAGATCTCAATGACCTAATATTTCCTCTATTTTTATTTCAGATTACGTATTTTGCTCTCTTCACCGCTTACCCGAACTTCATAATTGTGCATTTGACCACAAAGAGGATGGTAGACGGGAGGCGCGGGAAAAGATGGTGAAACCTACAAGACATTTAGGAACGTCCTTCAAACGACTCGACTCCTCGTGAAACTTGCTTCGCTTAGAGTAGTTTTAGTTTATATCACAAACTGTCAGTCTGTTTGCTAACATTTGTCTGTCAGAATTGTCTTACATCCTCTGCATGAATGAGTAATGAATAAGAATAAGTTCACTGGGGTATTCTGTGTGTATAATGACTAATTTTAAAAATGGACAAAATCCACCTCAAAATGATTTTGATCAGATTTCAGTTCAAATTTTCACCTCATTATAACAGTCTCCACCCATTACTGTCTCAATTCAGAGAGTTAGAATGACAAAAAAAACCTTACCTCCTTTGCGTGACAACTTAATAATTTTCTTAAATTTTGCTAAATTTAATGAACGTTGAAAAATTTTCTCGTGTGTTAATAATGTCCGTACAGGATAAGAGGAAAAAGAGCATCTCCTAAAAGAAATTGGAATACCAACAGTATCATGGATATTATTTAAATTGAAATATGATAAAAGAATGTCATTTCAGAGAAATTAATTCGGCCAAAATATTTAGCTGCTAAGTTTTCCTTGATTAAGCCTTGACCTATGTACATGTATAATCACTGGGATATTTTGTCTTTTTACCTGAACCGCTGAGTTTTGAAGTTGGAAAATGTTTGCTTCTGCATTATTCAAGGACTCGGTACCCAATTTATTTTCAATTTATTATCTTCCTTATAAAAAAATAAATCCATGCTTTGGTCAAATGTCAGAAAAAAAAGATATCATTGCATCTTCCTCATGGAGCACAGGTCTTTGACATTTTTTTTTTTTGGGGGGGGGGGTGAGAAAAATTTACTTTTTATTGCTGGATTACCAAATGTCCTACATCTCATCTGTCCTTGAAATTATGAATTATTACCAATTGGACCATCAAGGCATTATTTTGCATGAACTGAAGTGTGCATGGCTAAATAGATTTGAAGATTCAATGCTTTACTTTGGTTCAAAGCTTAAAAAGAAAATCACAATGAAGAGAAGTATTAATCTTACAAGAAGATATAATAAGAATTCATTAAAATTTGTCTGTTTCTGATATGTTACCTAACAAATACATGTACATTTAATGGTTTTACTTACTTTTTAATAACGGTGCAAAGAATCACATATATGTATGCAGTAAGAACACTCATTTCTCAGTCAGCCATTTAATTTATTATGCATCACTCATATGCAAAAATGTAATGAAAGCAATAATGAACTGATGGAAACATATACATTGTAACCTAGGTTTAGATAATTACTGTTTAAAACATGTATTCATGTAAGTTTTTAACTTGTTTACAGATTTTTTATGTATGTATTACATGTGGACAAGTACATGCTTTAACATGTGTTCTTTTCCCTCAATGCTGGTCATGCAGAAATTAAAAAGAAATCTGATTTGTTTAACACGTGTGAAGGGTACAAAAATTTTATATATACAGTCATGTATATTGTAATTTACATGTGCAGTGAATATTATATACATGTATACAGTCATGTATATAATGGGGGTTTAACTTGCATAGGAATTAACTAATACGGTATATTGTATCGTCAGAGTTTCCTCAAGTTAGGGAGCAAAAATTTTAGAAGCATCAAATCTTGTGCATAAATTTGAAACTTCAAGTTGGTACATGCGCAACTATCTAAAGATGCAAAATCAATTTTGAATTTTCAAGAAAAAGGGAAAATAAGATTTGCATGAAATGTTTTGGTATTCTATACCTGATATTCACTTCATTATATTTAGGTATTTCTATTGCACTAAAACTCGAACCAAAAGACAGACCTACCACGTCTAAATGTAATTACAAATGTACTTCTGAAGCCATGAAGATTTAGAGTGTTCTGCATTTAATGTTAATATTGTATCGGTTGTATTTTGATACTACGAGTACATGTGTGTGAATACTGAACAGTAATCTCTCACTTCTAAACAATTTCATCCTTCCATTCCTGGTATGATGAATGTTATTCTTTGATATTTGTTACTTGTCATTCATAATGGACAGAAATGTTTATCCTTTTCCATTTAATTACTGTTAGAATACATTCATTCACAATTGAACATGTTACAATTTTAAGGGAAGATAACTCTTTAGGTAAAGACCTCAAATTTGTGTTATAAAGATCTTTGAATAAACCCAACATGGAAATTACCACCAAGACTTTGAAAAATGCTCTTTTCCTGTAAAATATGAAATACATGTACTGATAAAAAATTGCTTTCTTATTTATAATACCAGTATATTTATTTGCACATATAAACATACCGTAAACAATTTTTTTAAATTCCAAATAATTACCTGTAAAATGTTTAAGGTGCATGTATAGGAAAACTTAAGTATACTTAGGCTTATACCATGAATGTGTATTTAAAGAAAAGAACTATTTAGCCGAATTTGCAAACTTTGAACGTTGATTTTACTTTCACATTTGTATTTTAACTGATGTTTGTTTTTGATTTTTGTCCCATTATGTACTTCTGTCCCTTATTCTCATACAAAAGTAGAAGATAGTTCTTCAGTTTGAACATTTAAAAAGTGAAGGTACACTATTTCATACCAACCTTTGGTTATTTTACCTGAAAGGTACGGTGTATTTTAATTTTAGGTCTTAGATGTACAAGAAATGTGTAATTTTAATTAGGCGATTATTCGTACATTTGAATCATTTTCATCTTCTTTGTAAGCGAAATTTCTGAATTCATTATTTACATGTACTTACAGGTGTCTCCACCTTGTCGGATTGAGGCATTTCACATGTGCTCGTCAAATTTGAATCAAGTCTGTATATGAAATTTGACAACTATAAATATTTACTGTGGTGTAATTTTTAATGCGTTCCCCTTAAGATGCTAGGAGACTCATGTTCAATCCCAGAATTTGATGCAATTACTGTATTTTGCTCTTCTAGCTAAATTTTCAAAATCTCATGGGATGCAGGTAACTTTCACTTAAAAATTCTAAGAGATTGTAAAGTAGCCTAAATCAACCAAGTTGGAGATACATGTAATTGAAAAGAATCAGAATATTGGCATGCAAAGACAGCATTCTCATGTCTGAGAGCAAAGAAAAGTTTTTTTGGTATGAAAGTATATAGATATGTCACCTTTGTTTCTCGTATTTTGACTGGGAATCTTTGTATATTGTTACAGAAAACCACACTTGTATCTTGTTTATATGCTTGAATGCCGATAATTTATCATGTGATTCTTTTATTTACTTTCACTGCAGATACAGTGAGAATCTGATAGAAAAAATACTTGTGCTTGTCACTTTTTATTAAGAATATATTTATGACCATTAAATATCTAATTTATGATATACTTAATATTTGTATTAGAGGTTTTGAAATAAAATGCATGTCAATATAAATTATGTTTTGTTCCGATATCCACCAGTCTGGAGATGAATGGATTCTTGACCACTGAACCATACACCTTTTAATGCAAGTGTCTGTTACAACATCAGTTTGTCTAGAAATTGACTATTTTTCTTTGTTTGCACGATGCCATTGGTAAGAAGGCAACACCTATTGATTTTCAAGGTCAGAGGTCAAGGTCACAATGGGCGATAATAGAAAATCTTGCGGACACTCTTGAGGCCACAGTTTGTTACAGGAAATGGACTATTTTTCTTCGCTTGTACAAGGTCATTGGTAAGAAGATTTTCCAAGTTAAGAGGTCAAGGTCACAATGGGCTATAATAGAAAACCTTATGGACACTCTAAAGGCCACAGTTTACTTTCAGTTTTCTTGACCCTGTAATGCCACCTTTTGATGCAAATGTATTTTCCTTTGAGCTGTGTTGCAGGAGAAGATATTTGTCTGGATAGCTCAGGAGATAATCTTGAACATCTGCTAAGATGGCAGTTCTTGGGTTTGATTCCATTTCAAGATACCTATTTATTCTCTCCTGTTAAAGTTAAATATTACAAGCCAAATTACTTGCATAGGAGAAAGAATCTGTTTTGAGGTTCCAGGGACTTGAAACAAAGAAAACTTGACGAGAGGGGTCTAGAGGATCGAGCGTTGGCCTTGTTACCTCTGTCAAGATTTTTAAGCAGGTTTCAATTTCCAATATGGCCACATTTCCCTGCAGACAATTCCGAAGAGATGCTGCCATGTATTTTGAGTTTGTGAAGGTCAAAACTCTCTGAACAAAAGAAGACAAGATACTTGGAATACTATCGTCATTGAACTCACGAGAGGATATTAGTCCCCTACCAGTAAAACTGAGGTGATCTGAATGGATGAAATTTAATGTGAAGCTTCACAGTAAAGATACAATATATTTGGTTTTGACTAGGTTGTTGTTGACCTACTTTTACAGGAGTTACTGCCATTTGTGTAATCACCACTACAGAATTGGATGAAAATTTAGATTGCTCCCGGATGGAGGACATGTATTACTCTAGCAATATTCTGTATGCTTGATGGCTTTAATGGACAAGGATGCATCATGTACTAAACATACATAGAGATCTTGTTAATGTTGGAGATTTGGAGGCATATAGTTTTTGGTCTGCCTGCTGTCTGAAAAATCACGTAACCTTGGACTTTATTTGAATGGTAAGCAATAGGGCATATTTCACATTAATTTTGCATTCATTTTGGAAATACCTTTATATAGGTGCCAATTTATTTTTTAATTTGAAGTTTGCCCTACTTTTGAAAAACTCCAATCTTGTCCATAAATTTTGAATTTCACATGTACATTCCAGTGGCAAGGCCTTTCCTTTAAAATAACCTAGATACAATGTATTATTTTCAAATACACAAAATATGAATTCTAAAATTGGACATAAACCTTAATTTTATGCTGAATTCAGAAATTTCCTTGTCAACAAATACCAAATTATCAATTAGACAAGTCATTTGACCTTGAATATAATACTTAGGTTAAAAGTCTCCACATTACTTTTCCAAACTGATTTGTACAAAGTTTCATTTTGATACATCTGATAATGTGTTCTCCATTCCAAAGCCTAAGGATGTGCTTAAAGACTTCAAATGTGTCCTTACGAAAAATTTAAAATAAATTAACTTCAAACACCATTTATCAAATATTTTTAATACAAATCTTCGAATAATCAATGAGTGATTACTGCTCATTACACATGAAATTTGGTATGAAGCATGACATTGTATTGAATGTAGTAATGTAATAACAATATCAACAACCTACTACAGATGTACATGTAACACAAATTAATGCTGATGCATATGATGTAAAATGTATCGACACATACACACATGTTAACCTCTGATGTTGATTCACTTCCAAAAAGTGGTAGATCCATTCAAAAAAGGTAGCATTGCATGTAGTATTTTTTTTTTTGAGGGGGGGGGGGTGTATTTTTAAGTGTAATATACTTGCTTCTACAAAGAATTTAAGTTTGCTGTACATTTGTATTACAAACACTACCTCAGTACAAGTGGTAATTAAGTATTGACCTTTACATTTCCAGTAATTTGCACAATTGCCAACAATGTCCTCTGCAAAAATTGGTAAGAATTAACATGCATGCATACACACATTAAGCTAAATCTAGTGTCCCCCTTCTTCCTTTTACAATAAATCATTCACTCAGCATATTCATTCAAAATTATAAATATTTCAGTTTTAATTTGTAGAGTAATCAATTTCCTATTTTGTGTATTTATAAGTGACATCGATTTTCACAACAATGTAACAACTCTCATATTTTCATGGAATGATTTTTCATGAATCATGCTAACTGTACAAAGAACACAATGAACAAACAGTAACTATATATGAAACTTGAGCGAACCTAAAATAAAAGATCTTGAAATTTAAGTACAGTACGTAAGAGAGTTCTGTGTAAAAAAATTAAGGCATAAATGTTGATTGCTATTTTCTCCATCATTAAAGCTCATCTGGTCTCATATTTTCTTTCTCTCTCTCTATGGCAATTAGTTCCACCTCAAAGATTAGCACGGCATTGCCTGAAATGGAAAATTAATCAGGAAATTTGTCGACACATTGTATATTGCCACCACTTAACACTTCAATGTATATACTGTATAAGTAGAATCATTCACAGTGTAATAAGCTTTGCTACTTTAGCGCTCGCCCTCATAACACGAAAGTTTATCTCAGTGATGTAAATACAAGAGGCACTACTCAATGACATCAGAGGCCATCCACGAATCATTGTCCCTGCAAATGGTTGACTTTTATAAAACCGCGAATGATTCTACTTATACAGTTATTATTTCATTGAATTTTATAATACTGAATATAGGGAAATTTTTGCCTCCTTTTATATCTAGTCCAATATCAAATGGTAAAAAAGACAGGGCAAATAATTTCACCTGAATATCTCTATTTGTTGCAGAGAAAAATCCAGAATCCAGAAAACATACAAATGGGACAGACGGACAGACAGATCGAGAGGAAACTAAGAGTCCCCTTCTGCATTGCCGGTAGGGGATTAATGAAATTATACATAGAGGATTTTTTTTCAACAAATATGTGAGTGGGCGAGTTCAATACTGTACAAATGAATAAAATTTCACAGAAAGGATTTTTTTCAACAGTGTGTACATGTAGGTGCAGTTTTCTTCAAGCATTTAATATACATATCCTAGAGCATTTATAAGATCTGCCATCTGAAAGAAAAAAAATCAGGGCAGGGGGTCATGTCCTTTATTTTATTCTTTCCTTTTATTTTGTTAATGTGAAAATATTAGAAATTTCATAGCAACTTAAGATAAATAAATGAAACATATTTTATTGCCTTATAAATGAATAACAATGGAATAAGGCACTTAAAATCATGCAAAATGAAAATACGTGTAATCATACCTGGAATTTTAGGAGGGGCCCCTCTCTCACCATATCCAAGTTCTGGGGGAATAACTAGCTTTCTCTTTTCACCTACACACATCCTGTTGGAAAATGGACAAATAATGGTACATGAAGTACAAGTATACATGTATGTTTATGTTTTGACAATCACTGACAACAATTTGTATGAAGTAACCCTCAATCACAGGTAAAGGTCAAAGAAGATAACAATAATGGACAAATACACATAATGTGAACACAATATAATATTTCAAAATGCTATGACCTCAATCTTTATAAAGCTTGAGAAAATAGGGTTAATCTACTCCCTAGTATGGTCACTATTGATAAAAGGTCTGTTACTCTTCACTGATCTTAATTGTCCTTTACTGTGCATTTACAAAATGTTTCCCACATTGTCCATGGTGACCTTAACCTTTGACCTTGAAAATCAAAGATGGACCATCATCAAATATATTGCAGAACATTCTTGAAATCTTATACTCTGTAGCTTGTCATGTGTTATCCATATATACACAGTTTCCTGGAATTTCCTCTGTGACCTTGAACTTTGACCCCTGAACTTGAAACTTAAGACAAAAATTGGATTTATCCTCCCCTGAAGACAAATATTTGTGAAGAAGATTCAAATGTTTCTTCCAGAGGGCAGGTATGATACAAATGAAACACAAACTCTCAAACACACAAATTTATTGTTTGTATGTATTTGATGTGTTTGTGAAGGATTCGGCGGTTTTATACTGTCAAGGTCGACTGTGTGGTCTAAGCTTTTCTTATTTTGATGTAGATCTAAGTCTTACCATAGGAAACTTAGATCCATGCAGTCTTTGGTCGTACTTTAAGAAACCTTGATACATCATCATGTACCACTTTTTCTTGCATACTTCTGATTAAAGTCTTACCCTAGCAGACCTTGGTCCCAGCCTTTGATAACCTGTCCAGTACCCAGCACAAAACTGAAAGGTTCACCTCTGGGAATGCTACTGTCAAATTCTTCACCAGTACTCTCCAGCTTACCCTGTTTTATCATAACGAAGATAAGCAATATGAACAGTAATGCCAGTGACAAAAAGTAGCTCAAGTATTGATCAAGTGTTTACAAGTCAACTTAAACTTGTACTGTAGAAATATTCTTTTAAAGGAAAAAATAGTTCCCAATATGTTTTTGAATCAATAATATGTAACGATTACCTCATCGACAAATGCTTAGTTAAAGAATATATATTTATGTACATGTTCTAAAACACATAGCATTTACTATAAAAAGTCTCAATTTGCAGGTAAATGATTGATGTTGTCACTTGAAATATTAAAACACAAAATTTGCATCAATATAATGCTTAACTGATAAAATCAAAACAGCTCTAATACCGTGTAATGCATCTTCAGTGTATCTGCTTTTTTTGATTTTTGTGAACAATTCTCCACCCGTTTCTTCACTCCAATCTGTAACTTTCTTTTCTTCTCCTCTTTGGCATCACAAACGGCTGTTGCTATGACAACCAAAAGTAGGACACTGATTTGATAGAGCCAAGTGGCATTCATGATGAATTTGTTAGTCACTCAATCTGTTAAAAAGAAATAAAGAAACACATGTTGACAAATGAAATGCATTGCAGCTTTTTAGCTCGTCGTTGTCGTCGTCGTCGTCCGTCTGGCGTAAACTTTTAACATTTTCGACATCTACTCTGCAACCGCTGCACAGAATTTCACGAAACTTCACAGGAAGCAAGTACTCAATGCCCTCTACCAACTTTGTGTTTTTTGAGCCGATCTGAAATCCAAGATGGCCGCCACAGCCTCTGATTGGCTGACACATTTTCGACTTCTCCTCTAAAACCGCTTCACAGAATATCTCGAAACTTCACAGGAAGCAAGAACTCGATGCCCTCTACAAAGTTTGTGTTTTTCGAACCGATTGGAAATACAAGATGGCCGCCACAGGCTCTGATTGGCTGACACATTTTGGACTTCTCCTCTGAAACCGCTGCACAGAATATCTCGAAACTTTACAGGAAGGAAGTACTCAAGGTCCTCTACCAAGTTTGTGTTTTTTCGTGCCGATCGTTCAACAAATATGGCCGCCGAGTGCTCTGATTGGCTGACACATTTTCAACATCTCCTCTGCGACCGCTGCACAAAATTTCATGAAACTTTACAGGAAGGAAGTACTTAAGGTCCTCTACCAAGTTTGTGTTTTTCGTGCCGATCATTCAACAAATATGGCTGCCAAGGGCTCTGATTGGCCGACACATTTTCGACATCTTCTCTGCAACCACTGCACAGAATTTCATGAAACTTTACAGAAAGGAAGTACTCAAGGTCCTCTACCAACTTTGTGTTTTTTGTGCCGATCGGTCAACAAATATGGCCGCCGTAGGCACTGATTGGCTGACACATTTTCGACATCTCCTCTGTAATCGCTGTACAGAATTTCATGAAACTTTACAGGAAGGAAGTACTCAATGTCCTCTACCAAATTCGTGTTTTTCGTGCCGATCAGTCAACAAATATGGCTGCCGAGGGCTCTGATTGGCCGACACATTATCGACATCTCCTCTGCAACCGCCGCACAAAATTTGATGAAACTTTACAGGAAGGAAGTACTCAAGGTCCTTTACCATGTTTATGTTTTTTGTGCCGATCATTCAACAAATATGGCTGCCAAGGGCTCTGATTGGCCGACACATTTTCGACATCTTCTCTGCAACCACTGCACAGAATTTCATGAAACTTTACAGGAAGGAAGTACTCAAGGTCCTCTACCAAGTTTGTGTTTTTCGTGCTGATCGTTCAACAAATATGGTTGCTGAGGGCTCTGATTTGCTGACACATTATCGACATCTCCTCTGCAACCGCTGCACAGAATTTCATGAAACTTTACAGGAAGGAAGTACTCAAGGTCCTCTACCAAGTTTGTGTTTTTCTTGCCGATCATCCAACAAATATGGCTGCCAAGGGCTCTGATTGGCCGACACATTTTTGACATCTTCTCTGCAACCACTACACAGAATTTCATGAAACTTTACAGGAAGAAAGTACTCAAGGTCCTCTACCAAGGTTGTGTTTTTTGTGCCGATTGTTCAACAAATATGGCTGCCAAGGGCTCTGATTGGCTGACACATTTTCTACATCTCCTCTGCAACCGCTGCACAGAATTTCATGAAACTTTACAGGAAGAAAGTATTCAAGGTCCTCCAACAAGTTTGTGTTTTTCGTGCCGATTGGTCAACAAATATGGCCGCCGTAGGCTCTGATTGGCTAACACATTTTCAACATCTTCTCTGCAAAAAAAACACTGCACAGAATTTCATGAAACTTTACAGGAAGAAAGCACTCAAGGTCCTCTACCAAGATTGTGTATTTTGTGCTGATCGGTCAACAAATATGGCCGCTGAGGACTCTGATTGGCTAACACATTTTCGAAATCTCCTCTGCAACCATTTCACAGAATTTCACGAAACCTTGCAGCAAGCAAGTACTCAAGGTCCTCTGCCAAGTTTGTGTTTTTCTTGTCGATAGGTCAACAAATATGGCTGTCAAGGGCTTTGATCTGTAGAAGTATTTTTGTGACTTTTAACCCTTTGTCTGCAACTCAGGTGAGTGATGTGGCCCCCTTGGGCCTCTTGTTCACATTTAGTTTGCATTCTAGTACATGTATTTATCACGTTTATACATGTGGAATTGTCTCTCCAAAATATTGTATTTTTTTAACATTGGTAGAGAGTGCCAATTTTTATTGGTGTTCCTGAGAACTGAGGCAGTCAGAATGGAATTCCAGAGCATTACCAAGTGAGCTACCATATATATGCAACCAGAAATTTGTGGGGTTATCAAGTTTCGATTTCAATATAAAATGGAGTCGTATTAATTTTGTGGGTGTAATTTTTATGCGACTCCAAAAACTATAATCATGATAAATGTACATGTCCATATTATTTTATTATTCTGTACCTATCATAATCAAAATTTTAGCCTCTTTCATCTTAAGAATACACTCCATATATGTTGAGTTGGAAATATCTTATCAAACACACCTTTTTGCAAGTATCATTTTTTTTGCATTTTAAAATCACTCGTGAAAATTTGTTGTTACACAGAGAAATTAAGGGTCAACCCAATAGCTCAGTCATTTAACACTCTGAAGAACTATTGGTTGATCTAAGTCTACAAAACTCTTCCCTCCTTTCTTTGAAGAGGCTGGTAGTGTCTGCAAGGAATTACGTACACTCTTCTATCCTTCATTGAAGATGGTGGTGGTAAAATTGTGTACTTGTAAAAAGTTTTATCCACCAACGTTCGCTACACCCTGTATTTCTTCAATTGTTTGCTTTCATTCTGGTCCCTTTGGACATCATCATTCTAAATCATCAACCTGAATTTCCGGTATCCCGAGAACAGATCCCAGCGTCTGATTGGCCATTGATGGCATATCACTTCTACTTTCGTTTGATGTTTGTCAAATGCACTTTTGTTTTAGATGCTTACTTCATCAATAGCAGTGCTCCAAGTACATGTAGCATTCGAGATTTAGTTGCCAAAAAGCGACCTTGCTTAAATTTTGGTCGCCATTTCCAAAGTTTGATCGCAATAAGCAAAATTTTGGTCACTGTTTGTGTATGTTTGACTTTCCAGAAACAATAAAACACTGCAAATTTGTCGAGTAAAATACGAACATACATGTCGGGAACAAGTCACCTCACTCATGTTCGCGAAATTAAGACGCCGTGAATAACAGACGGTTTACTAGTGAGTTCATGAAGATACCCCTATACAAGGAAACTTTTCTTGACAAGAAAAAATATCTACAAACTCAAGTTATCTGATTATGCATGATGAATTTCATGATTCAGTACATCTTAATTCTACATGTTCTAATACACATTTTGGGAACAGATTTTACGACCTCACTATTCCATTGTACTTCACCGAGTTCCACTGGGGCAAGCTAAAACGATTCAATTTGGCTTTTTAGGAAAAGGATTTATATAAGTATCATACTTGTTTCCTAATCCTGCATGATCTTACTTGTACTTATATTACATAATGTATTTGAAATAAATACCAGTTTAAAAAAAAAAAAAAAAAAAAAGCCTGTGTTTGTGAAACATGAATGCCCCCGGTGGCATCTTTGTTAGTATAAACGCCATTTTCTGTTGAGTAAGTGAAAGGTCAAAGTCAAGGTGACGAAGTCAAAACTTTTTGCTATCAATGAAATGGTCTTCTCACAAGGAATACACATGTGAAATATGAAAGCCCTATCACTTACTATTCAAAAGTTATGCCCAATGTTAAAGTTTTTGAAAAGTAGGTCAAAGGTCAAGGTCACGAGGACAAAACTTTTGGTATCAATGGAAAGGTCTTGTCACAAGGAATACACATGTGAAATATGAAAGCCCTATCACTTACCATTCATAAGTTATGCCCAATGTTAAAGTTTTTGAAAAGTAGGTCAAAGGTCAAGGTCAAGGTCACGAGGTAAAATATTTTGGTATCAATGGAAAGGTCTTGTCACAAGGAATACACATGTGAAATATGAAAGCCCTATCTCTTACCATTCAAAAGTTATGCCCAATGTTAAAGTTTTTGAAAAGTAGGTCAAAGGTCAAGGTCAAGGTCACGAGGTTAAAAAATTTTGGTATCAATGGAAAGGTCTTGTCACAAGGAATACACATGTGAAATATGAAAGCCCTATCACTTACCATTCAAAAGTTATGCCCAATGTTAAAGTTTTTGAAAAGTAGGTCAAAGGTCAAGGTCAAGGTCACGAGGTCAAAAATTTTGGTATCAATGGAAAGGTCTTGTCACAAGGAATACACATGTGAAATATGAAAGCCCTATCACTTACCATTCAAAAGTTATGCCCAATGTTAAAGTTTTTAGTTCGGACAAACAGACAGACAGACAAACAGACGGACAGGCCAAAAACTATATGCCCCCGGATCTGTGATTCCGGGGGCATAAAAACCTGTATTTCTCGCAAGTAACAAACTTTTTTTAAGTCTATATAGGGAAAGCCTCGCTAGAAAACACTTTGACGTAATCAATTTTATCCCTGCAACTGCAGAACTCGCGTAAGCTATCTTTCGCCAACAGCAAAAGAAGCTTTAAAACGAAGAAAGAAAATTGTACGTGATGAAAGTCTTACATGTACTTTCAAATCACAGACATTCTAAAGTGTAAATGTGTATGAAGCCATTCAACAATTGCATTCATTGCTAAATAGATAACTAGATAAAAGCGTTGCGCAAGGGTAGACGTTGCCAGGGTAGAGATTGTTTATTAGTGTACGTACATGTACATGTGTCAGTTGTCTGCCTTCATTAGCTATACTTTATTGATTTTATAAAGGTACTTTAAATTTTACTTCACAGAAGCAAACCTGTAATTCATGTGCAGCTGAAAGATTTTTCATTATTGTAAATTGTAATATGAAGAACGGTCGAAAAAAGAATGAATGTGCATTTTTTAGAAAAAAGTTTCTAATTTAAAAACTGATAAACACCCCTATTCCAACATTATAAAAATAATGTCCACGTAGTATTGGACAGTCCTTTAGAAGATCGAAGCTTAACAGGCACTGGAATATGACTGAGTAGTTTTTACCGACCAAAAACCGGTTTCAACATCGTAAGATATCACGTTCCCGCTCGTACATGTAGTCTCTCCTCAGCGATTATTTATCTATTTATTTACTATGTTTTTTTTTTGTGTGTTATACGCATCGGTACCCGCCCTTAGCGTGTTCACACACAGTGCTGTTGGGATTAAAATTTTATTCTAATAGCGAGCGGAGCTCGCTGCAAAGGCCAAAAGGGCCTTTGCGAGCGAATCTTGCCCTTGTGGTAACGCGTATACACATGTATTATTGAGAAAATATGCTGAATCAAAGAATGAGAATGTACTACTATGCTTTCAAAAATTTTCGTCCCCTCGCAGACAGAGTTGCTGCGGAGATGCTGGATATTGCCATTTGATTATTTTTTTTCGACTCCAAGTAGACGTATATGTTATACTCAATTTCATTTCCGGTTTTAAACAAGACATTTCGCTCTGATTGTTTTTCTCATCTCGGGTGGTTTTGTACTGTAAGAAGTCGGAATATGTTTGTTTTTTCTTTTGTTCTTAAGTAATTTATTTTCAGCTAGCCTAAACATTATTCTTACAAAATAAAAATGAATTATAAAGAACCATATTTTTAAAAAACCGTAATTTAAGCCCCCTCCCCCCCTTAAAATGTTCATTTGCTTGTCTAGATCAATTTTACAAATGCTTCCGTGTTTCCACTCGCCTTATACTACCTTTTTTGGCAATCATCAAACAGAAAGTTTTGTAAGATAAGATAAACCATCAAAGTAAAAATAAAAAAGAAAGATCTTTTTTATTTTATGTAATCATATCTATTTTCTCATCGCTCACACAAAAAGGCTTTTCCTTGATTCATATTACATCAGTACAAAATTTGTTTAACTCAGCGCCCAATTTTTTTATGGTCGCGATTTTATTAAAATTAAGGTAGCAAAACCAAATTTTCAGTTGCATATGCGACCAATTTGGAGCTCTGAATAGCCAATCAGATGCAGTTATCTATATTGGGTTCACGGGATACCAGAATACTTTTTATGTAGGACAAAAGAACAATATTTTAGCTTTCCGTTGATGTATAGTCATCATGGTGATATGTTGAAAATATCACGAGATATAACACTGGAAAAGTAAGAACAAACATGATGTCAGTTCAAATTCATGTTAGTGAGGGGGTATAAAAGAGTGGGAGGGGACACTATAAAACAAGTCCCTGGCCTTGTGGTCTGGATTTTACTGTGAATAGGACATATGTCAGATAAGGCACATTCCACATGACCTTAAAGTGTACATGATGACATTGAAAGTTGAAATGAAATTCTTGAATCGTACATTCTAAATTTATGATTGAATATACCTTCCTGAATTATGTGTGAGACTGGGAACGATGCTTGCGTTGCAACGTTGTTCGTGCGACAAAGTGAAAATAGAAGGTACGCATGCGCGTGTTTCGTATACATCCGGTACGAAAAGAAGAGAAGACGCCGGCACAAAAACAGATAGAAATCCAGTATCATCATTCCATTTCAACATGACGTGCGTAATTTCAAACAATATATTTACAATAATTTTTTGTCTAATCTTCAAATTCTGGCTATCAATATGTATTGTAAATAGCAATTTTTATGTGACCGACTTCTTATTCTGACGCGGGATCAACGAAATTATTCATTGAAAACTAGGGTATATATCGACTCTATGTAATGCATTCCTCTCTTTTCATTAATCCTTATAAGCTCAAATAAGGAATACAATATCGGTAATGTTTGAGACCCAATAAGTTGTGAGTTTCATCGTCATGATCAGTGCAACTGATCAGAGGAAATTCTACAGTCAAGTGAATATTTTTTAATGATAACTTACCTGTTAATCTCCTGTTGGGTCCAGATCCTCTCTAGTGGTTTAGCCAAATCTTTCATCTGTAGCACAGGCCGAAAGATCGCTTGGCAATTATTCATATGCACCCCTAAAAAAATAAAGGTTAATAACACTGGTTTACACATTTGTCGAAAAAACAGGTTGGGGAAAGGTACCGATCGGGCTAATATACCTCGATTCGGCTAATATACCTCAATTGGGCTAATCAATCTGAATATTTTCAGTAGTAAAAAATTAAAACATTCTCAACATTATTCTTTTGAGCAAAATCGCATCAGTTCTTTATAAAAGAAGTAATGTTTACAAAAGAAACATACCTGAAAAGTGAAAAGTTACTGAGAAAATATACCTCCATTTTTCTGAATATATTGGGTGAGATTTCTCGAAATCTAAAAAGTTTTCAGGCATAGTTACTTTTTAAATATTATTTCTTGATATAAAAGCTGGTGCGATTTTGCACTCAAATATGATTCGGAGGAAAAAAGTACTTTTTTCTGAATAAAAAAGTCAGATTGATTAGCCCGATCGAGGTACATTAGCTTGATCGAGGTTTATTAGCTTGATCGGTACCTTTCCCCAACCTGAAAAATTCTTGGAAAAATAGAAATTCTCAAGGTGTGATTACCATTATTACTTAAATCGACAGACAAAAGGTCAATCTAGATACTGACCAAGTTTCGTTGACCTAGACCACAGAATAAGGGAGAAACTCCAAAATGACAACAGAATTTTACGATTTATTTTTACTTGACATTAACTGGTCCACTCTCTAACGCTGAAGATAAAATAGAATGGCTTTGTCTAGAATGCTACCATCAACTGCATTGCATATTAGATTCTTATATCAACAAAACATAATTGTTTTTGACTCCAACTCAGTTGATGTTACTCCCTATTACCTGTTATCAAAATGTTAACCTGTCATCACTTACTCATTTATATCTCCAGTCATAGAGAGTGGACCAGCTAATGTCGAGTAAAAATAAATCGCTAGATTCCATTTTCGTTTTGGAGTTTCTCCCTTTTCCTGAAGCCCAGGTTGACCAAACTTGGTCAGTATCTAGCTTAACCTTTTGTTCATCGATTAAAGTAATAATAGTAATCATACCATGAGAATTTCTATTTTTCCAAGAATTTTTCTGACGCGAGTGTAAAACCAGTGTTATTAGCCTTGATTTTTTAGTAGCGCATATGAATACCCGGACGATCTTTCCGCCTATGAAGTATGATCTGTAGCGTAGGGGGTGATTATATACTTATATATACTTATACAGGGATGAAAATTCGTTGAAATTTTCAGGGTCCAAGTGGGCTCCCATGTCAATAAATTTAGGCGCCCACATCAAAAACAATTAGCCCACATCAAAACATACCTAGAATAATATTTTTAAATTCACCCCCCCCCCCTTCTCTCCTTCTCAGTATCAAGTCATTGCCATATTGCAGATGTACAATGCGCAAAATTAAGGTCAAAAATGAGAAAGAGACCAGTGTACATTGTACATGTCTATTTTATTTGACGATGTTGATACTTTGAACGATAATTGCAGTCAGTCGTTTGAGGTCAGCACTCTTTATTTCCCAACACCGTTCTTTCATCAAATCAGTTTCAGTAATTTTTCGCGAAAATTTCACTTCATTATTGACATGTGACACTTAAATAAACTATACTGTCTGTCTGTCTTAATTAAGATTTAAAATGTATCTTTAGATATTAAAATAGGATTTTGATTTCGGTCATCTCAAGCACAAGTACCTTTAAATAAATCAATAAATACAGGTTAGTCCAATTATAAAAATATTTCATGTACATATACGTCAGACATATACGTCAGACAGACTCCAGACAGTTACTTTGTGCGCTTTTGAAAATGTTAGATGAAGTTTTAGTATACTGATTTAAAATTACGGTGTGTCTTTACAAGGAAATAAGGGAGATCTATTCATTTTCCGCGAGAAAGCGAACCAAAAATTTGTCAAATACCCATGAGTTTTTGTTCACAACGTGAGTAATACGGCAACTACGAAACAAGAAAACAATTATGATCGGAATTTTACGGTCGCCAAGTGGGCGATCAGAAAAACATTTTTGGTAGTCCACACTGAATTTTTTTTCGCATTGGCGAGTGGGCGAGAGCTTATTTGCATCCCTGCTTATATAGTATATTCTTCTTCTTATTCCTCAGTATGACCCTCCGCTTATCGGAGCACTCCCCAGAGGGGAACACATATTATCAAACATGACATTATATATCAATACAACATTTCAAATACCTCTCTTTACTCCTCAACACTCACAACTCACCACTCGTTCACCATGCTCTGTACAGGTACAAGGTACCTTCCACTATGTATGAGATTGAGAAGTGTACATGTATGCGTGTGGGGGGGGGGGGGGAAGGTGTGATTTATTTACTACAGTGGATGGTCCGTATTTCCAACGGTCTTTAATGTGCCAGGATGGCAATCTCCTCAGCTGCAGCTCCAGAGGGCCACTCATACAGTTTTAGTTCCCTCCGAGTCAGAGAACAGGTAGGAGCAAGATGATAAATCATCTCTGAGAAAGTCCGCCCTCAACGGGATTTGAACCTGGGACCTCAGATTGAAAATACGGCGCTCAACTGACTGAGCTATGCGTCCCACGATATATAGTGGAATAAGAAAAACCAGTATGATTAACGACTTGGCTACTGGGATCATCCTTTGGACGATTCAGTATTGTGCTAGGCTGCCAATGTGCCATGCTGACGGCCGAGGTTTATCCCGGGGAAAGCCAAGGTTCGTCCCGGCAAGGGCACTCACTCTTACATGTATATACATATGCTATCAATGGTAGGCCTCGTCATGATGTACTACATTTTATTACCATGACTGTTGACCTTGACTTTGGGCCTATATTGCAATTTCTGTGAAGAAGATTTGAGAGCAGATTTCTTTCATACACATGTACTATAAGTGGTAGACTTATCATATTTCATACTCATCTTCACCACAATTGTGGTATGAATACTTGTGATCTTGACTTCTGGCCTACATGTACATGTATGTTGCAATTTGGATTAAGAAGTTTACAATGAATTTCAATAATAGTATTTCGGTTATGAATGTCTGGAAGCAGCAAACTAAGTACTAAATTTTCATACCAAAGCATTCAATACCAGATGAGAGTTTCAATTTTAAGTTTAACCATGCTCTGTTTAGAAAAATACCTGTTAGCAGTTTTCTGTAGCTTTTGTAACGAAGTGTAGTATAGTTAAATCATTGCCAGTGAATATGTACAGGGTATATACAAGGTAAAGCTCATTGCCTTTTTGTTTACCGAAAAATTTAAGTTAAAAAAAAATATATTTGTTCAAGTCGGTATGAAACAAGCTCTGTAGAGCATTTGACCATCTAAATCTAACATAAAGAACAGGATAAGAAAGTCTTTGTAGAAGATGTGCAGCCCACACAAATGGGTCTGGTGGGAATCGAACCCAGTACCCTATGGTCCAGAGTCTAAGCCTCGTAACCAATCGGCCACAAAACCATATGAAATGAAGGGGATGTTTTTACCTGAATGTGCTGAGTTTCAAGAAAGGAGGGTTTTGTAAATACTTGTAATGATACATGTACATGTGTATATGTAGATGTGTATACTTTTGAAAAATGAATACATACATGTACAGTATGTATACATGTGTTCAATTCTTTACAATATTCAAACTAATTTTTCAGGTCACTAATGCAGAAACCGAAGAGTGAGATGACACCAGAGGAGCTGTCACAACGTGAGCAGGAGGAGTTTAATACGGGGCCACTCTCAGTACTGACACAGTCCGTCAAAAATAACACACAGATTCTCATCAACTGCCGTAATAACAAAAAACTCCTTGCAAGAGTTAAAGCTTTTGATAGGTAATATGATACACTGCAAAATTTCAGGAGAGGACTTAAATAGGCTCTGCCTGTTGTCCAATCCTTTTCGAATCTTTGGAATAAAATATTGTTTAAACTAAACTAATACAATGCACGATGCAGACATGCTCTAAATTATCGTGTTATATTCCTCCTTTCAAATTTAAAAATATGTAAATGCATTGAAATGTCTGTTTGATATTGGCTTGTTCATCATGTTCATGTCTTAATTTAAAGGAAAATCAATTTATTCTTAGACATATTATGATGCGAAAATGCAGATCTTCATGTAGCTAAAATTTGGGTCTTGTTTATTTGCAGAGTAACATTGAATTTTACCATGCAGTGAAATGAAATAAGTGTACTCAATGAAAAAAATCTTCTGATTATAAGATTAAATTGTCAGAGCTCAAGAATCTATACGACTATAGTGTTTTATATGTACCAATCACTTCTTTCCAGACTTCTGATAATTTCTGTTTAGTACGACTCGTCATACCCAAATGCAGATTTGGGTATGACAGTGATGCATAGACAAAAGTTGAGATTTATATTTCTGGTCCAATATTGCATGCAAGTTGAAAAATATGCATCACCAAGGAATTTTTGGAATTCCATATTCTCAACTTTTGCCTATGCATCACTGTCATACACAAATCTGCATTTTGGTATGACGAGTTGTACTAATATCTGTAAGCATTTTTTTTTTAATTAAGATTCAAATCAGCTGTACATGTAGAAATGATGCCAAAAATAAATGATAGGTAGGACCTACATTGTAACACTATAGAATTATATTTGTCAGAAAAATTATGATAAGGCGGAATTATTTGAACAAAATATCTTCTATAACATTTTAAGTTCAGTATTTTCAAGTTTTGATGCCTGTTAAAATCTGTAATTATTTTCAGACATTGTAACATGGTGTTGGAAAATGTGAAAGAAATGTGGACGGAAGTTCCAAAGACAGGAAAAGGAAAGAAGAAATCCAAACCGGTCAATAAGGACAGATACATCTCAAAAATGTTTTTACGTGGCGACTCCGTAATCCTGGTGCTAAGAAACCCGATGGCAGGGGGCAAGTGATTTTGTCGTTTCTGGAGAAATTGTTGGCACGCAAACATTAAGTCGTTACTACATTGTAAAGCCTGGTGAGGCATACTAATGTTCAGATTCTCACTAACAATGTCATGTTGTCATCTGTACATATGAATGGACGTACAATCGTGTAAACATGTTTTTATAGTAATTGTTTTTGTATGTGAGAGATGTTTCCTATTTTATCATTTCTTTCATAATATTGATATTTTTTTTTTAGATTAAGCATCAAAGCTTAAGGGATCATTGTTTAAATCTTTCATAGATCATCTGACTTTCATTTGTGTATCATGTGTAGCATTTATGTGGTTAGCGTTGACCAAAATGAACGATTCAGTGAAGACATTGTTTCGAAATAAGCAAGCAAAGAATCAAGTCTTTGAAGGAAGATATTTGACATAGATAGAAATAAGATTGATGTCTAAATACCGGTACATGTATACATGTACATGTATTTGATTCGTTTAGTAAACAAGAAAAAATGCTTCAGTCTTAGATAAAGAATGATAATTGATTAAAATTTTACAGAAATATAAAGTTGTATGTATCGATCATTGTATGGCTGTGTATGAAATGCCATTAGAGATTCTTCACATCAAAAGTATGAAATCCTTTTTGGATTGGAAATGCACTAAACAATTATCTTTCATAAACTGCCATCCATTCTTAAATTCTTTATAAGTTTATCCTAATATTTTCATTATGAACTTGAAAGATTCATTAAAATTGACATCACATTATTCAAAATTTTGAATTGTGATAACGAAAATGTAAATAGAATCTTTTTTCGTCAGCACATTTTTTTTTTTCAAAAACTATCAATTTTTATATAAAAAAGAAAAAATTGAAAAATCAAAAATGTTAATATTTGGGTCAAGTTTGTCACAAGTGATTTCTATAAGGTTCATCTTCTGAATTATACAGTATAGGATGCAAAACTTCATTTTCTAACAGCAACATGAACAGAAATGGTGTATACTAATTATGGATGGCAGTGTATAGTCACTATACTAATTTATTGATGGCAGTGTATAGTGATTAAAGATACAGTGTACATGAAATTCAGTAACCATCTGCAAAGGAGTTTTATAGAGCACATCAAGTCTCCTTATGTTTTCAAGGCTCTTATTGAAATATTGAGGTTCACATTTCCCTTTAAACCCCATGATAGATTTGGATGAAACTTGGTATAGTGAGAGTTCGCCTTATTTTGAGGAATGATTGTTGGAGTTGTGGCTTCAATACTTAGAATTTAGCCATGTTGGAAACCTTGGCTCTGATTTTAATTTTTAATTAAATTGTGATGGGCAGGCATAAGAACTTTGCTTTCCATATTCTAAAATGTTATTACATTTATTGACATCAATGACACTTGGATAGACACAAATGATTTTTGATGACCAAGGATGACAAGTATTGATATTGAGGTCTGAAGGTCAAGCCATAGGTCATTGTGATACAAAACTGCTTTCCATGCTATACACTCTGTTTTCAAGCCAATGTGCTATGCCCATGGACAGACGATTATCTTGTGTGTATCCCTAGTACCAATTTTTTGTCCCCTCTGCCATGTGTGTGTTTGTTTGTGCGGGTGTCCGAATTCAGCATAGAAGACAAAGTAAAGATCATTAAAACATTAACCTTCCACAAATGTTCCCCATAGGGAGAGGAGAAAATTTGATTTTCAAGGTCAAGGGTCAAAATTCAAGGTCACTGTACTTGAGTCTAAAATCCTTGTGGACAACATAAAAGCAAGTACAACATACTTGTATCTTAGAAGCATTTTACCTTACCACAAATGTTCCCCGTGAGGAGACGATTAATCATATTGGTTTTCAAGGTAAGGGGCGGAAGGTCACTGAATTTGCACTAAATGTCTGTGTGAACAGCATATAAGACAAAGCAATCATCATAGAAACATCATAATTACGCCTTCTAGAAATGTTTCCCATGGGGAGAGGATGAACCCTATTGATTTTCAAGGTCACTGTGGACTTTGGCTTCAAAAATGTGAACAGCATAGAAAAGAAGTTAAATTTTTGTAGAAAAAAAAATCTTCCACAAATGTGTCCCTTGGGGAGAGGAGGAACCCTATCGATTTTCAAAGGTTACGGTCACTATGGACATTATCATTTGGCCGATATAGAACGTGTCGTTGGGAGGGGATGAAAAAACCATGGAGGAATATGATTTGGCAGAGGGTATCATTGATTTCTAGTCATCTTGAATTCATGTTCTGATTGTCTATTTTCTTTGTAACATTGGCCATTTGTGACTAATCCAAAAGCGGGAGACCACAATTCTCTGAACTCGCTTGTGTTAATATCTATGCTTATGTGTTATGAAACTTGTGAACACAACACTTGTATACGACTAACTATTGTAATCAACATAGAATCACCAAGCTTTCCCTTTGTCTTGGTTGTAAGTTCGAAATTGTCTAAAAAGAAAAACATAGTAAATCAACGCCAGAGGCAAATGCTGGTCATGCGGGAATAAAGCCTACTGATAAATGCCCTAGTAAACGACAAGGAAAAGCTTTGCAATGCAGAAACACCAACTATTACATGGATGATGGCCATGAAACTGTGATCTATTGATTTTCAAAGTCGAAGTGGAAAGATCAAGGTCATCTCAACCAATTTGAAAGAAATTTGACCTAAAATAAACGAAAATAGTGTAGAGTTTCCAAATCTTCCTTCAATGTTGGCATTTTGGAGAAGATGAACCCTGTCAGTTTTCAAGTCAGAAGTCGCATATGTCAAAACAATCTCAATAAGACCACATTGCAATGGTCACGCCTAAGCACACTTGCAGGACGCACATCCAAGACAAGGCAACAAACAGTCAGACTGAGAGGTCTAGATAACTGTCCAATTATGGATTTAATATCGCCGGTCGATGCTATGTAAATGTGTAAAACATTCATTTCAAGCTGAAGGACTACGTGTGCTTATTATTCACCGACAGCTGTTTGTTGGTGATGGACACACTGGCATCTCATCCCATAGCAACAAAGTTGCAGGGGGATATACTAGTAGTAACGCCGTCGTTCGTTTATAAGTGTGTGCGCCACGCTTTTTTGTATACATCATAAGGGGTGCAGCTTGCAACATCGTTCGTGTGAGGGTGAGTGTAAGTCACACTTTTTGTATACAGTATAGGGAGCGCAGTTTTGATAGGATCTCGACCAAACTTCATACACGTATTCCTTATGGCAAGAGGAAGAAACCCTATTGATTTTCAAGGTCATAGGAAATGCTTAAAATCTTTGTACATGTATGAGGGAGAAGCCTTTTGATTTTCAAGGTCACAGATTAGAAATGCTTAAAATTCTTGTATGCATTTTAGCTCTCCTCGACGAAGATGCTATATCCCCGGCATCCGTGTCCCCGTCTGCTTAAAGTTTTTGGGGTAACTCAGTATTTGGCAAAGTGATTCATCAAGGGATGCTGATATAAACCCATGCATCAGATGCTGCATCTGACCTACATTTTCCGGTTCAGTGACTCGCATCCGTGTGTGGTTAAAGTTTTTGGGGTAGCTCAGTATCTGGCTTATTCTACATTAACCAAACTTGCACAAGTGGTTTATCTTGGGATGCTGAGGTGAGCCCATGCATCAGATGCAGCATCTGACCTACTTTTACCACCTCAGTAATTTTGCTTAAAAAAGCCAATATTGAGTAAAGTAGAAGTGCTACATGTACCAAACATGCATAGTGGATGTATCTTTGATCAAACTTTCATAAAATAACCTTGACCCACTTTTTCTTCTCGAGAGATTTTGCTTTTAAAAGCCAATATTGGGTTAAGTATAAGTGCTACATGTACCAAACTTGCATAGTGGATGTATATTTGATCAAACTTTCATAAAATGATCATGACCTATTTTTTTCCGCTTGAGTCGTTTTACTTTTTAATGCCAATATACATGTACTTAAAAATATGTTTAAATTGAATTTTGCTGCCGCAAGGTGAGCTTCGTAATCCATGATTATTTATGTTTATACAGCTTATGGGCTAGTAAGGGGCACAATTTTGATTAGATCGTAGACTTAACTGGACCATATGGATATTCAAGGTCAGAAGTTAGCGGTCAAGGTCACAAACTGAAAATGCTTAAAATCCTTGTATACAGCCTAAGAGATACAGTTTTGATTGGACCTTGACCAAATTTCATTCACTTTTCCCATATGACAAGAGGGAGAACCCTATTGATTTTCACGTAAAAAGTCAAGGTCACAAATTTGAAATCTTTGAAAACAGAGTACGGGACAAAGTTTTGATTTGATCTTGATCAAACTTTATACACTAATTCCTTGTGACAAGAGGAAGATCCCGTTGATTTTCAAGGTCACAGATTGGGAATGGTTACAAACCTTGTAAAAAGCCCAGAGGTCAAAGTTTTGATTTGAACTTGACCAAACTTCATACATATGTTGCTTATCACATAGGAAAGAAGCCTCATTATTTTCAAGGTCATAGGTCAAGGCCCAATGTTGCGAATGGGTACATCCTTTGAGGGAACAATTGTAACTTGACCATATAATTATTTCTTACACGTGTACACACTATTGATTTTCCATGTCAAGGCCACAGATTGGAAATGTTTAAAATTCTTGTATACGGTCTAAGGTACACAGTTTTGATTGGATCTTGACCGATTATTATTCACTTATTCCTTCATTAATTTTCCTGCTGTGCGAGGGGATGCTACGCTTCGCATTGTCTAGGTTTTATTGTCTAGAGTATTACACTACATTATGACAGAGACTTGTTGAGAGCACCAACAGCCCCGATTAACGTTTCTTTTTTGAAATTCTCTCGATGGATTACGTCTACAGAGCATTAACGTGTGTAGTTATCAATCAGCTGATGCTCTTCCCGGGTACAAATTAAATTCGAGATTATTTTTTTTGGAAAAGAACAAGTGAACAAAAGGAATTCTGTTTTGTTCAATAAATAAATAAATCTGATTTATTTCTCTTTGTAATAAATATTGAAACATGAATATATGAAACAAAGTTTTCTATTCAGCAATTATAAAATGTCGAGTTTTTCTTGTAAATATATCTAGCACTCTGGGGTGTTATGGTGAAAGATGAAACATAAATTTGCATAAACAGTCAAGACATCTGAAGATGCGTGCATTACATATATCCCACGGGGGTTTCCATAGAAGATTGCTATTTTGTCCTTGGTTACCATGACATCAAACTGTTCAGTATCCTAGTTCTAGTTGACGTGATTTCAGTCGAAAACGGGATGCCACTGCAAAGAAATAACAATAAAATGAAAAGTTGTAACTTTTACGAAAACATTTTTTTTTCATACTTATTAAATTTTTCCTGTTTTTCCTAATTTTCTGAATTTTGTAATATTTTTAGATAAAACGACGATACAAACGATGTAGTTCTTTGCACAAAAAATGGTGAAAATATACTAGTAACCGTTTTGTACTTTTTGACAGTGAATACTAATTCTAATTGCATTTTTCATGTTCTTTTATATATAAAAGGTGAGCAGTAGGAAAGCCATTAAAGTTTTTTTTACAAGAGAGTACGGCATGTAAATATAGAACTTTATTTACGAAGTTTTTTCGAATATGAAATGTGTACATGCAAGTATTATATGGTATAAAAGAAAGTCATGCAATCTGTTAAAAGAAAAATACAGACTACGTACAGTAAATAATAATACAGTTAGAACAAAGAAAAGTTTTATAATTCAATCCCATGACAAAGAATGTTCTGCAATTTGAGAAGACAAATATTTTGGTAGAATATTACATATTTTTTTTGTGATTCTTTCAAAAAATCTCAGAGAAATTAGGAGCGATAAGAGTGACTAAACTTGGTTTTAATAATCTCAGTTCAAATCGACATTATATACATGCCTGATTCTAAAACTAATTATAAGAAACGTTATTATTGATTTGCTTGAAAATCATTGCATTAATTCATCATGCAAAATGCGAAAACAAATGTTCTTTGAGCCACGACCACACCGAAGCTTAATTAAAGCCAAAGCCGTAAGCTAAGCACACGAGACTCAAGGGCGCTAAGAGGCATAACCACTGCAAAAACCACAACACACTTCTTGTACCAGTCCTCAACCCCATGGGCTAGAAGACTTTCCTAGGACGGGGGATCAGGGAGAGGCCTGGTACCCCCATCCACGTCCCCGCCGCTCCTATGGATTTGCGAAGTCCAACTGCGTCCAAAAATGCAAGCAAATTAAAACAATCTTATCAAAACGAAGTATTGAATTGCTGATCAAATGAATACTCGAGGACACAGGCGCCAGATTCTATAGAAAATTAAAAACCCCATCTTCTCTTAAGGACGGGCTTACATAAGATGGGGTTTTATTTATTTATTTATTAATCTGGTGCCTGTTCTCGAGGAAACATATTTTCGGCCCCTTGGCTTTCAATTGGTGCAAAAATGTTGTTTTTGCCCTTGATAAAGGCCAAGAGGCCGAAAATTGTGCCATCGAGTACTTGTGTGTTTATTCTTCTGGAAGAAACATTTGATCTATTTGAAATACTATGTTCCCGTATTTTTGTATTTTTAACGAAAATTGTAATAAAAATATAAGAAAAAGAATAATAGCAATCCAAACGTCAACATGGCGTAATTCTAGCTGAAAAAAAACTCATGTTCAAAACCACTCTGGTGCATTTTTGTTCAACAAACAATCAAAGGGTGGAATACCACACAGTGTAAATGACAGAATGCCAGGTAGAGGCCAATGTTATGTATACAGATGGGATGACTAAAACTATGAATACAATTGTATTGGGTGTTTATGAAAAAAAGGAAAAAAAAAAAAAAAAAAAAGAAAAAAAAAGAAGAAAAGATAATTGTATTTGCATGCAGATATTGTACAATTTCTTACGAGTCGTCTAAATGTAGGCATAGAATGATTGAAAAACAAAATATGGGAACGTGAACTCATCCATGATTTAGTGACTTGATTTCAGGTATTGATCTTGAACGATTGACATTGCAAAGATAATTTTTGCATTTTTTTTTCAAAATTGGGTAATTAAGACTAATATAACAACAGTCTTGACACATAATTTAGCTCCAGTCGAAGATTTGCAAAACGTAGCTTTGATTTAGAGAAGAATTACATATATCGTGAACATTAAAACTAAAATATTCATTAAATTGAGCTCTTTTTTTCAAAGCAAATCTTTACGATCCGGATCAATATTGTTGTTTCTGAGAAACAACAATATCTTGGATATCAATTTAATGTGAATTCCTCTTTTTTATCATTTTCAAGATTTTTTGATACTCGATGACTGCAAGTTCACGTCCCTGAATATATTGTCTTTCTAGAAGCACATCATGCCAACACCAAAACAGTGCTGTAATTACCATTTACGGTGTCATTCATGAAATTTTATGTCTTCTACACCCCAAACTGAAACGGAAACATAAAATACTAGACCTGTGCAATATTAGGATGTCTTTCTATAGTCTAAATTAGTGCTTTAAAATTATTAGCAAGGTAAACATGCATGTTTCGTTCATTTTTGAAAATTGGCTCCCGGAGTCTCATCAATCCGGAAAAAATTGTCACAGCTAGGGGTTACTGAACGTATGTGACAAGTTGACTGACAACTAGAATAGACTAGTTTTCAAGATTAGACAGCAAAAGTCAGAGATCTTCCGTTCAGCGTTAAAATTTTCGAGGACATCATAGAGATTCAATTGCTGTACAAATGAAGGGCCCAAAACAGCTTCAAATTATTTCTCTCTTGTGGTCAAATTTCAGTTTTATCCGTATACTCAATTGACTTGTAAAAGAAGAAACCAGATGATAAGATACACAAAAAATAAATAATCTTAGTGAAAGACAAACGTATAATAAGTGAGGGATCTATCCATTGGGTTCACAAGACATATACGATTGCAAAAAATTATTGTTGTGTATATTGGGGATAATGAAATCAAAACACTTCAATTTGAACAAAGTGAATTTATCTTGTCAGGAATAAAAAAAAATTACATACTATGTCTTCTTCCACTGAATCATATTCTGAAAATAAATTGATCTAATTCTGAAGCAAGTAGAATTTTGAATTCAAATTTAAACTAGCCAATCAGAGTACCCTTCCTGGCATGCTGTCATTTCAACCAATCACCATAAAACCAATAACCAATCAATAGTCAGTATTTTACCGTTATGTTCCTAGGTGAAGCTAAGCTATCCCACATTGTTTCGTCTATGTCTGGTGTATAGGCCAGACTTGGTATAAACCCAGCTTAAAGGCAAAGTATAGAAACGGAAAAGTTCTCACGTACGATCATCTATCGATGATACGATGACTTTGAAATGAACGTAAGACAAATGGAAATTGAAAGAATGACGTTTGAGATGAACGTAAGACAAATGGAAATCGAAAGTATGGTGAAGTATGAACCTCAGACAAATGGAGATGAAAGAAGGACGAACGTTTGAAGGAAAGCAGTGTTTTTGATGCTTTAAGCGTGGGTTTATAACAACTATACATGGTGAATATATAAAGAGGTTAGGACGAACGTTATATATATATGTTGGAAGTAAGACATGTAAAGTAATTCCTTAGCTGTTATGATTTGCTAGTCTAGAATTGTTCATAAGTACCGAATTTCCTTCATGGTTTGGTGTACCTGACACATACATTGTGTATTCCCTGCCTGAATATTTCAAAATACACTCAATTATTAGAAAACTAAAATAGATCGAATAAGCACATACATTTCGATAATCATAATTCTGGTGTGTGGAGAGAAAATTTACTAGTTTTCTAAAAGAAGAGAAAAAGTAATTGAGCCGAGACGCACGACCATCTAGTGCAAAATTTGCTTATTCAAGAAAAGACAAATAATCGAACACTCACGATCCATAGGTTTATTTTGCTCTTGATACCAATATTTAAATCCATTTTTAGCATGGTCGTTGTACGTCGTATTTAGCTTGTTCCGTTTCTTTCCCGCGGAGAATTTCCTAAATCCGTTTGAATTTGTGGCGTAAGGGTTCTTCAATGGTTCACGTATTAGAGGAACAACCAGTTTATTATCAATCTGTTTTACTGTGCCTGAAACAGAAAGTTGAATATAACTACAGAAGGGAATACGAAAGAGAAAATTTACAATAAGCTAATTGAAAAAAAAAAACATTTGACGGATAACCCCACATAGATAATGGATTGCTGTGGTTTATGTAAAGATGCTCTTTATCCTGTTTCATACCTTTATCTAAATTTGCAACATACGATATCATACCTTCAACAAATGCCATGTGACTACCAGAGCTAGCTGTACAGGCAGTGATGTGCCTCCATCGACCTCCAGCACGCCCCATTCTAGCCATATTTCTATGTAAGAAAGGGGAAATTTAAATATATTGATGTTGGTTATACGGCGTGTAATCCGGATAACCACACAGACATGTTATGATAAACATACTCACGTATAATCAATGTATGAAACAGGCATCTGCCGACTCAAAAAGTAGGGCAGCATGATGCCAACCGGTTACAAATGGTTGTAAGCTCCAGGATAAGGATATTGTTACGTAACAGTGTAGAACATTGTTATTGAGGCTTATGGCGTCACAATGCCCAAACTTAGCATTGTACATATTTATCAGAAGGCTTGTGACGTCACAATGCCCAAACTTAGCATTGTACATATTTATCAGAAGGCTTGTGACGTCACAATGCACAAACTTCGCCTTTGCTATGTCTCATTCATTTATCAGAGGGCTGTTGTTACATCACAATGCACAATCTTCGTCTTGGTTATGCCTCATTTATCCGGAATTTTGTGAAGTCACAATCCACATATTTACATGAGCATTTTCGATTTTGCACTTAATTATAATATAAGTCGATAAAGGCCAAGAGACTAAATATTTGTTTACTGGAGTGTTTGCCTTTTCCATTTGTAATATTCATTCCTTTGAATCTGCCACCATCTTGGCATTTTCAATCTCCCGCGTATGCGTACAATTCCAGATCCGCTCTTCTCCACTTTGAAATCTTATGGGTTGACATTATGCAAGTGAGAGGGATGCACAAACGGCATGTTTTCATTAAACGTTTGAAGCCAAAAACAATATTAACGCTTACTAAAATTCTTCAAATTCTTACAAAAATGTGAAGCCCTGAAACCATGTATAACTACTGTAATTCTGTAATTCTTGCTTAAAAGTTAATTAAGTTTATATTTTACTCACGAATCAGAATGTGGTACTTGTTGCCGCCAAAGGCGTGTATAATACTGTTTGGTGAAAGGGTCCATCTCGTCATCGCGGTGGTACCCAGAAAATGTGTTTGATCTCTGAAGTGAGGGGCGGGCGGGGGGCTGTGGTGTCTGAAATCTGTTGTTAATGTCTGGATATGTTACTCTTTCATCTGTCTGTAAAAAGTAGATTTAAAAGCTTGAAATTGAAATGAAAATCTATTGAATAACAGTGAACTTCAAATATATAAGGAAGCTACAAGGAAACAAGCTAAGTACTTTCAGTATCTGTTTATTTTAGTAGAAGAAAAAAGTTAACAGATGTTTAAGTTATAGATAATTCATGATAGAAGACGTATATAAGTTATTGCCAAAACTTTCGCTAGGAACTGTCTATCGGTTTTCCTTATTAAGTAGTTTGAACCATGAAAATGTGTATACATCATACATGAAAATAAAGCAAAATTCAGACTTACAACGAGTACTTATCCGTTCATTAAAGGTTTAGATTATAAAATATACTTGTTTGTGTTTATAACTTGAAACTTCCGTAACGTGAAAAGAAATACTGAATATTGTCATATCTGGTTGTCTTCAGATGAAGAATTTTACTGATTTCAACCTTTTACTCCATGTAGTGATATGTTTAGTAATGAAATGAAATTTGAATTATATAAATATTCATAACATGCATTTTTACACTTTCGATGACGCAGAATATTTTCAAACTTTCTACACAGATTTTCTGCCCTTTAAGTATGTAAACATATTCATCGCCTATGATCCGGATAACCGTACAAATTACAATCCATTCAGTGAATGACAATCCTTAGTCGACACCAGCTGTCTTTTAAATGTTGTAGTCCTTGTATTGACTCTGTGTTGCCTGATTGTCTTTCTGAACCAGTTGCGTCGGAAACCTCTTTAAGATTTCTTTGGTTTCCTGAGTGTTTACAGTACGGCCAGATTTAATCAAAGAGATTTCTATCTAAAAACATCAACTTAAAAAAAGAGGTTCTTTCCCAAATTTTAGGTAATGTAGGTTAAATTGCCATTTATTACGTGAAAAAGCGAATAAGATATTAACATTATAATTAGGAAAACGTGAAAAGGAAAAAGTGAAATATTGGTGAATGTACTGAAATACGTCCCTAATTCTTCTTTCTGACCTGAAATGAATATGGTTTCCTTGAATCTGAAATAACGTTAATGAAGGTACTTGATAGGAATAAGAATTCTACAGTAACTTTAAAAAGCACCATATTACGAAATGACTTGTGTTTTCTAGTCATTATGTACAAATACTCTTTACTTGAATTTGACTTGAAAATTAACAGTCACTAATCAAGCACAGAGTCCATAGATTGTGTGAGACAGTGCAACGTTACCCTAAAGAATAATTTAAAAAAATCTTGCAACATCAAATTTTTTTGGTGTCAGACATTTCTTTGTATGCGAGTTATTCTATAACTGGAAAAAGGAGCTGCGCCTTCCTACTAGTAATTCATCATAGGTGTCGCCATGGTGTTTACCAATGAGTTTCAGCACCCAAAACTATACTGTATTACTTCGTACACTGAGGTAGCTCTCTGGCTCTTTTTTAAGCAAATAGATAAAGCAAATAAAATCATTGAATGAATTATGATTACTGATATAATTGCATTACTATCCCTTGAGAACATTATTAACTTTAACATTCTTTGAATATACAAAGCAGATGAAAGACGATGTCAAGCATTTCATTTTCGTTCTAACACTGTGCAACTCTGTTTTATATTCCCACAATCACCTTCAGCAAATAACAAGCAAAGCAATAAAAAGCTTGAAGACGTAATATTTAACCATCACCGAATATAAAACATATATTATATAGTGTATACCTGTCGAAGATAATCACCGAACTAAAAAATAAATACGAGAGTGGAATAGATGAGTAAAAGAACCAATCTATAAGCTTTATTTCGTATACATAATTCTCATATTGTCCTATGAACAAAGATCACAACTGTTGGAAATTGCAGAGGAAAATTATGTTTAACTTCAACAAAACATAGGTTATTTAATGTGAAAAAAATTAAACATTGAAGACGGATAGAAATTCATGCAAATTATGAAAGAATTTTTCATGCAAGTGAAAGAACACAACACACAATATGACTTTTATTTTTACAGTTTTGATACCTTTTCCTGTGGTTCCTCCTGTAGCAACATTTGTTAAATTAATATTTAGATGAGAAAAAACGGCTTAAAATTACTATATGCAAAACAACACTTAAGTTAGGGAAATGAAGTTAGGAGCCTTAATGAAATCTTTTCAAGAAAATGATATATGTATTCGATTAAGTTTTCACTTCATCATATCCAAAAATATTGATTTGAAATAATTAGATATACAAAAATTAAGTTAGAAATTAACAAATACCCCAAAATAATACCCCATAGTTAAAAACATTTTTTATTGCCCCCGATGTAATTAAAAAAATTGCTCCCCCCTTATTACGATTATATGGTTATCTTATTGTACCTACTTGTGTACCAACGTTGGTTCTAGATGAGGGTCTGATCATGAGTTGTTGGGTACCTGGTCTTGACATGGGTGTGGTTCTCCCCATGTCACGTGGGGTATACCTCCCGTCTCTCAGGGGAGTAAATCTGCCCCCTTCCATGGGGGGACCAAACATGGCACCGTCATCATACTGACCAGACTGATACACATCTGAAGGGTATCTGAAATGTCAAAAATATGAGTTATCTTCTGCACAGAATGTTTATTCCAAGTTTAATGCTTAACGAAGGCGGCATTCTCTAACATTCCCATAAAACTGAATAATATGATGATGGGGTCCAAAACCGTGGTTGCTGTCTTTTTGCTGTAAACTTGATTTTGTTTTAGAATTTTGGCCATAAAAACGGAAATGTCATTGAAACTCTCAACTTGTTATTTCCGTTCCTCTACTACTAGTATATTCTCGAATTGAAGAGCATTGCAACTAAAAATACAGAAGTGTTCCAACTCTATACCTTCCTGAAGAAAATTTTAAACCGATTTGTTACCAGACACATGTTTTGGATATCAAATCCTCATCAGTGATGCTTCCATTCAACGTGATTTTCAGGCACAGCCAAAATTCATTTCAGTAGCGCACTCTGGGTTTTAAAAAAATCGAATTGAAAATACATTGTATTAGTTTCGATGAAATGAAGCATCATTTAGCCAGTCCATCTGAAATCCACGCGACATTAGTAATAACATTCTTCCATTATGGTAGCCGAGATAAAACAAAAATGGATTTGAAATATATTTTGTCTACAGAATCAGCAATTACTTATGTCGTAACATTCAATGATACTCTTCCTTGTATCGTGACACAAAATAAAGATATAATCTATATGCATGGAGTTAAAAGCTTTGTTTTTTCCCGAGCGTTAGAAGAAAAGGCCCGAAGCAGTGCAATTGGTAAATACTAGTAAGTATCGCGAAGCCAAAATCTGAATGGCCGTTCACTTCATGCGAAGATTTGAGTCATCACCGATGACAACATCAAAAGCCATGTAGCTCCAATAAATGAAACAAATAAAATGATTGCAGGAACACATAACTACACAATTGTAGGAAAGCTAGCAAAAAAAAAAAATATTTCGGTTACCAATGATATATCTATTTCGAAGAATTTCGCGAAAATATTTCGGATCCAAAGGTAAGCTCCATATATATACTATGATGTCATATCCTACCTTTTCGCCCGAGGGACGAAATACATAATAGGGCTACACCTCTGACGGGACCGTACATCCATCCTAGAGATATTGACATGAACTGTATAATGATATGGTGAACGGTCCCCCTCCCGCGCTTCTTCTGACGTCGTCATTATTTCACTCATATATTTGTCCAGTTACATTGTAAAATAAGGAATACAACACTTCAAAGCACAAAGTTGTTTACCGAGAGAGTTTTATGATAATGTTATAATTCAGATAATTCAAGTTTCGCCCATTATGTGTGCTTCAGCAACATTTGGCCAATTATACATATTTGCGTGTAATAATGGAAAGACAATAAAACGGGTCATTACGTATAATTTGGTACTGCTAAATAATTTATAAAGCTTTAGCGAGAAAGGGGTGTATTAAAAGGAAACCCACCTATTCAAAATATCGATTGAAATGTTCGGATGAAGTATACATTAATTATATACATGTGTACTAGTATACATAAACTTCATGGAATTCTCTATTTGTTTCAAGCCCATATCCCTCCCTGATGGTTCAAGTCTTTATAGCAAAACCCACAAAAAGAAGATATACCTAGCTTAAACGAAGAGAGAATGAAAATCAACCCCGATTACAACAAGAGTATTGTTCAAACAACACCTCATAAACCATACAGAGCAACGGAGACAACGAGTCAAATGAGAAATATTGAAAATGTTGTATTTTTTTCATTTTTTGGTCTCTGTCTAGTATATATGTATAAACGTTAGATTATTACTGATTGCATTCTTTTAAAGATAGAGTGCTTGTTTGCTTATTTGATCTTTTAACACGCTTATAAAGATCTCAAGAATAGCTTAGTCATCGTCTTCACATTTTAAGTGCCTATCAATAATTTCAAGAATTGCTTGAGCAGCCCTTGTATATATTCCCTTGGGAAATTAAAATACTCTGTAACACATAAAACAAATACACTACATGGTGTCAGAATGTCCGTAGTGTCTATAAAAATTCGTGCAAGGGTTACGATGGGCCGTAAAAGTACTTGATATTTCTTACACAATGTACTGCAATGGATTTAATGTAATTAGTATGGGAATTTTGTTTGCATGCATAAAATCTGAAAAGAAACCATGCATTCTTCATGCGACTATTAATCAACCAGGGCAAATAAAGTTTTACAATTCAGAACAGTACGCATAATACAGCATGCAAAAGTCTCTTCCAGACTTGATTGTTAATGATAAGAGTGATTTTTATTTGACGATTTATTTTTTCATTATCACCAACAACTTTAAGAGTCTATTTACAGACGAATCAGATGCTGCCTCTTTCTTGCACCCTTGCATCATCCCTCCAATGGTTTTTGGCGACATCTTTTTTTCATCAAATTGTTTCTTAATATAGCTGAATATAGACCTTACAAGTTTTTAACAACTGACACATGAAATTTATAGATTAATCGAGGGGGCACCACACTACATTATTTTTCAACTTCTAATCATTTTGCCTTGAAGAACCACTAATCAGGATTAATTCTTCAAAAGAAGTAAGTTTGGTGTACTATTATTAATTGGGTTCCTTTTTCCTCAATGAAAATGAATATAGAATATCTAAAGATTATTTTTTTGTTTGTTTGTATGTTTTAATTTTTGCATTCAGTTTATCATTTTTTTTTAACATACTTTCGGAATATTCTCATAAAGAATCGCAGTACGTAATTCTAAGGGATTGTATATATTATATGCTTTCCTTTTTTTCTATTTCTTCGGTTCTTTGATATTCAACACCTTTATTTCTGCACCCCACAAATATTAGTAGAAACTACTAATCTCCATAACTCGATCTATTGAACTAAGCCCAACCCCGCGAAACGGATTTCCTGCCCTTAAACCATAGCATTCAATATGGATTATAGTGATTAAAATGACTAGTAATTCCTGTTTTGTAATGCATGTTTATCCTAATACTGAAACGATAGATTCAGACGTTCATTCATTATAAGATTATACGCTGCAATAAAATAGTAATATATGTAGTAATTATGAAAAATAATTTCTCTCCTGGTTCTGACGGAGACTCAGGAGAGCGGTTACCAACTTTTCACCCTTTCTTTCTACACAAGACGTTTCTACCACATGGTGAGTGTCACTGCTGGTGGACCAGGTGTCACCAAGGGCACATGTAGCAAAGTCCGATCCACTTCGGTTGATCTTTTCTTCAAACACATTCAAAAAATTTTGTTTAACAAATTTTCTCCAAATTCTAAAAAAAAAAATGGTTCCTGTAGCATCATATCCCACCGAATTTCGGTATTTTTTCACATAACTTCTACAATCCTTGGCCATACTTCATTGCTTGGATTGAGGATCATCATCCGAAATGTGCATATCTGGCCCATGCTTCAAATTTATCTTTTCTTAAATGATGCTATGCATTTGAAGACGTGTAATATGATACGTCAAGATCCTTGTATAATCATCAGTAGTACAGAAACAGAAAGAAGAACAAGGTAAACATAATAATAAAAACAAAGTGTCCAATTCTGTTGCGAAAGAGCAGCCTTGTGGACACACAGACATACATGTTTCGGTAAATGAATCCTCATCAGTGGTAAATTTTAACCCGAAATGATTTCAAAGTTGAAAAAAAATCGAGTGACGTCCAGCTTTGCGGTATCTATTTTGTTTAGACTGAGTGCATCCAAATTTCCGTAGAATCTATTCAGAAGCTTTAATGGAATAAGGTGGATTAAACAATTGAAGGGATGGTGCAAGGGTGTTAACATCCTGTACTTAGATGTTAATTTAGAATGAAAAGGCAAATCGGAATAGACAATTTTCAAAATATACGGCTGAATTAATTTGTCACCAAAGAAATACTTCGCAATGGCACCAGTGTTGGAAAGTAAGTAAGTGAAAAAAAACCCCATTTGAAACACTAAATTGCTGGACCTTTTTATCCCAGCTCCGCACCACAACAAAGAATAAAGAACAGCAAATGACCAACCCTAGACTACAACGTACATATATCAAGACTTCATTTAGCCGAAGAAAGTACCAACATTTTTGCTATTTGGATGGTAATTGTCCAAATAGCAATGTTTCGTTGACCGTTTCTTCGGCTAGATCACATTGTAAGATAGGAATAAGCATAGAAGTAGTACCCATCAGTTTTTCAGTCTCAAAGTCGAGAAGGAAGGACAAAATTATAAGAATTTCCATTGCAACTTCATCTTAAATTACTCAATGATTCATTGACAGGAAAAGATAAGGCTAATTGAAGAGCAACTTGTTTCAATGACAGAAAGTCCTTTGATAAGAGTGTATGAATGGGAATGGTTGATAGATGATAATACTGTTACTGACTTGAAATAAACATCAAAGAACTACCTATCAGTTATTTAGTCTCATACTAAACTTATATTCTACATACAACAGAGGATTTTTGTAATGGGTTATTTGGTACATCGTACTTTCCTTTAAAACTTATCGCAATTACATTTTACAATATATGGTAGAACACTTAGGCAACCTTTCATAATCAAACGATATAGTTTAAAACACAGTTACAAAAAGCTTTCAATAGCTAGGATACCTTTAAATTATAGACCACTTTCAGAGCACTAATTGTTCAGTACACCTTGCTAGAATACCTGTTTTGACTGAACTAAACAGAAGAGAGTGGTGCATGAAGAAAATACCATTAACGAAAGCTGTTAGTAATCAAAATAAAATTACTTGCGTAAATTAAAGTGATTTTAATTTCACTTAAAGGCTATAATTCGGTTAGGATCCGATCGCGATACTTAGTTTGAAAGTAAAAAGTGGTTGTGATATCATATCATTTGTGTGTTATTTATTCAAAATCCAAGTTTCCATGACCTTGAAAATAATACCATTTTCAGGTCAAAGGCAAAGGGATTTGCTTCTGTGCTCTTAAAAGTGTCGCGTTCGCGATTCAATATATAAAATGTTTAACCTGTCAGCTCTGCAGTGAATGTATATATCTATGGAACAAATGATTGAGATAGTCCTGTATCGTCTCCGATGTAGGAAAATGACCAGATAGTTTTATTGTATCAAAATGCATCATATGATCTTGTATTTCATGTCAACGGAACACGCCAAGTTTTGATAGCACCATTTATAATCCTCAAATTAATTTCCAAGATTAACGACCATCAATAGATGATTTAAGAGTACTACACATCATTTCCAAAGAAACCCGATTACATATTGGAAAACTAAAGTACAAGTTCATGACCTTTAAAGAATCTAGAAGTCGATTGACAAGATCGGTCTCATATCAATTTGAAGCAGTCAGTCAATATAAACTTATGCATAATCTCAAACAAGTTGGGAGTAAATGTTAGAATGCCTTATCGAGACGGATTTGAAGACCCGTTCGTTACACTACACCGTGGTTTGAATACCCGATGGAATATAAACGTAACGTCTGTACATTTAAACTGATAAGAATGATTTATCACCAAGATAATCTATGTACGTGTGCCAAACACGATTCTTCCATAAGTAATGTATCCTTTTGATAAACTTGCCTTGTAAGGATATTTTCATTTATATTTCGTCTCCTAAATATGACAGATTACACAATAGCTTTACAAAAATCAAAGATTAGCAGTTGACATACATTTCATTTCAAACAAACTGTTGCCATGGTACTATGTCACGTGACAACTTACATTTGATATCCCTCCATGGACGTGTAGGGACGTCTAGTTACCGATCCAGGCATCGTACTTTCCAAAATCCCCAAAAAACTTTCGATTAATTCCCTTTAAGATGAAAACAAATGATTTCTCGTGTCAACTTGGCACTGTTCAGCAATCACCTTCACTCGATTCTTGATTAACATGGGTAAACGACGAAATAAAAACACAGTGAAAGTGTCCAAGGTGTTTTCACTATGTTTATGTAGAAATACACAATGATCAAATATAAATTTAATCTTTTGTGCGAAGTCTATGTCTCCACGAATTAGACTGTCAATTCTTTCGATTTTCTAATCAATAATAATTCTTTCGTTAATGCTATATAAATACAGAATTTAAATATCACTCAAACAACAATTTCACGGCCCTACCAGCTATATCCCGTATGAACAACGAGGTTCGAAGCGATGGTTTAAAACCCTGTTTTGGAATTAAAACTGGCATTTAAAGGAAATCTACACAACGGAATGGAAGTTAAAATATATAAAGCTCTTACAACACAGATAGGATATATTGAACAATTTTGTTTGCATACTTTCCGTCACAACTTCTGTTATTTGGATAGCAATTCATCAAATCGAATGTTTTTCAATCGCACTGACGCGAAAAGCGACGGCTTTACATACGTACTTGAGATCTGATTTAGTTTACCAAATATAATAGTGGCTGGATTAAGATGTGAAAGTAAAGATTATCGTTGATAAAACAGAACATGCTCATATTGAGTCTGGTTAGAGACTAAATCCGTCTGCACCTTTCTTATTTCTATGTTTATGACGTTATCAAAGGGAATTGTAAAATGGAATTTACATACATTAAACTTATGTATACAACAGGGGGAAAGAAAAACGCAGTTGAATAACATTAATCTTATCAAAAAGCTTAGAACCATAATGAAATAGGTAACAGGCATCGTAGCTGGCAGAAACAAATAGACAATATTGAAATAAATGTTCATTGTAAAATTCTCCTTGCACCGTATGCGCATTTCAACAAATCATTATTATTTTTGCTCGAGGCCGAAAGAGAGGAAATTCATATAATGAATATGTTAAGAGCAAAATTCTTAATATGACCTAACCGAATCATCTTGAGGACAGAGATATGCCCTCAGGGGGGGGGGGGGGGGATAGAATGATTCATCAAGTCTAGTGTTGGAACACTGTAAAACTAGGGAAACAATATCATGGAAGAGAGAGAGAAAAAGTGGTCCATGCTGCAAATTTATCTGTTCTTAAATGACGTTTTTGAGTGTGAAGACGTTTAACATTTGTACCACTTGGTGAGTGTCACTGCTGGTTGACCAGGAATCCCCGAGGGCACATGTAGCCAAGTTCGATCAATATTGGTTGATCGTTTCTTCAACGCATTCGAAAATTTCTGTTCTCAAAATTTCCTAAAATTTCTAAAACATGGGTCCTGTAGCATCATATCCCACCTATCATGCTACGTCTTTCGATATATTTTTGGACACAATAACTTTCACACTCTTTGGCCATATTACATTGTTTAGATTGGGGATCACTGACGAGGGTTAAGTATCCGAAACGTGCATGTCTGGTCCATACTGCAAATTTATCTGTTCTTAAATGATGCTATTGAATTTGAAGACCTTTCACACTTAGGCTCTGAAAACATATACCATCATAAAGCTTATCAAGTATTTTCGAACTCTCATACAGTTGATAATGATAAGTTCACGCCCTCATCAGTTCTGCCATGAGAGAATTCTATGTTTGAAAATTTATCTAGTTTTTTTTTATTCATCACTTCACTTCAGGATATCTTTATTTGACGGAAAGTCCTTTATGTATCATTGGTGCTAATATTTGTGGCTCTGTTTGCAAGTGCATTTATATGTCGCCTTGGTATTCGTTTTGTTTTCACAATTGGATGCTTGCTTGAATTGCCAACGATGCATCATCCGAACTGAATCTTTCTTGAGACAACATCATGCTGTACAGAATAATGAAAACTACTTTGCTGTTGAAGGGAAGGAATCTCTAAACAAATAAAAAAAGAGGGGTCACAACTCGACAAAAATTCAGATACCGAACAGTTAAGAAGACATGCATGTTTATGGTGAAACCTCATCGGCGACACTTCATTCTAAAATGAGGCTTTGGTGAAAATGGACCTCACTCTTTCACAGATGAAGACTTCTTATTGACCTCCATGGAATTCCGATTTCCTCATACACCATTGCAATTTTCTTTTCGTTTTCATCTGCAGGACTTCATTCTGATTCATTTGACACCAAACACGACTACAATACTCCAATATAATGCTAAGAAATAAATTCACACACAATTAATTTTTTTGTCGTCAAAGTTCTTTTTGCTAACAGAATTTAATCATTATAGATTAAATTGAATTATAAAAGTAATCGGCATATTTATTTATCGACTATAATTTCATCAAGAGTTATCGTTACTAGTTTAACCTGTTAGTATAAATAACTAGCCAGTTCGCCACTCAGTCCAGTGCTGTTGAAAATTCTTATCAGGTAAGGTTAACTTTTAATTCTTGTATAAAAATAAAGCAATCTTTTATTTCTTTGATTGTTAAAGTTTACAGTCTAGGTCTCTTTTTTGTTTTTTGGCTTTCTAATATGTATGATTTTTTTGGATTGATATCGGTTCTCAGATTTTCCTGCTCCATAAAGCTACTTTCATTTTAACATGTCTTCGACCCACGTGGTATCAGCCAAACTTATGTTTTAAGTTTAAGAAATAATTTCATCATGTAATTGATTTAAATGCTACTTCATTGTTATAATAGATACTTGCTTTTCTTTCTCGTTTATGGACATTTATACATCGATTCAAGTTTGTAAGTATAAGCAGTATTTAACTACGGGCGTACGACCACGTGTTATTTAACGAGTGTTCGATTCACCTAATACTTTATTCTCAATGTAGATTGATATGTTTGAATTTAAATCTCTATTTGTATAAAGGTCTTCGAAGCTTATGATAACTCAATATGACTTTATTTTATCGTCATGCTTTGTGCTTCGACATTTTGTATAAACAAATAATTATAGCTATCAATTCTGCAAAATGATTTCATTTGTTTTCTCTGTCCAAATGTTTAAATGAATATATCTCTACGTACGGTTTAATGTTTTCTCTCTCTCTCTCTTTCTATTATATATATATATTTTTTCGTGTGTACTTATTAATGTTATTTTTCATTTCTGAGTACATTTGACGATGCCTCCCGTTACAAGGAGAAGGGGTCGAGGTAGAATCAACCCTACATCTCGAAATCCGCCTTCATCTGGAAATGTAGGTCAAACTACAACTCAGGTCCAACAGCAGATACCAGTTATAACCCGACCAGTACCAACTGCCACTATCACTGCTGAACAACTGAAGGATGTCACAGACAAAGTTACTGATAGAGTTCTGGCTCAGTTGAATGGCGCTAATGCTCAGCTACCTATCTTTGATTCTAATAATCAAGGTAACGCCATTTCTAATGACACTTTGGATGAAAATATTTCTGTTGAAAATTTTCAAGTCGAATCTATTGCTACTGAGCTTGGTTATAGTGTGCCAAACAAGATAAAAATGAAAATTGCAAATGGCGAATATGTAGATTTAGCAACTTTGATTTCAAAACCATCAGATCCAGATTCTTTGTCAAAACAATTAAAAATCGAAAATGGCAAAATTGTTTTAGGGCCTAAATCACATGATAAAAAGATTGATAGTATTGATCAATGGACTGATGCATTTTTAGCTCACCTCGACGAAGTTGAGATGAGCTTATGCTATAACCCCGGCGTCCGCGTCCGCGTCCCCGTCCGCGTCCGCGTCCCCGTCCGCGTCCCCGTCCGCGTCCCCGTCCGCGTCCGCGTCCGCGTCCGGTTAAAGTTTTTGGGGTAACTCAGTATCTGACAAAGTACTGATGGTACAGTAACCAAACTTGCACCAGTGATTCATCTTGGGATGCTGAGTTGAACCCATGCATCAGATGCAGCATCTGACCTACATTTTCCGGTTGAATGACTTTGTCAATGTCTGGTTAAAGTTTTTGGGGTAACTCAGTATCTGACAAAGTACTGATGCAACAGTAACCAAACTTGCACAAGTGATTCATCTTGGGATGCTGAGGTGAACCCATGCATCGGATGCAGCATCTGACCTACATTTTCCGGTTGAATGACATTGTCTTATCTGGTAAAAGTTTTTGGGGTAGTTCAGTATCTGACAAAGTACTGATGCTACAGTAACCAAACTTGCACAAGTGATTCATCTTGGGATGCTGAGGTGAACCCATGCATCGGATGCAGCATCTGACCTACTTTTTCGACTTGAGTGATTTTGCCTTATAAGGCCAATATTGAGCAAAGTATAAGTGCTACATGTACCAAACTTGCATATTGGATGTATCTTTGATCAAACTTTCATAAAATGACCTTGACCTACTTTTTCCACTTGAGTGATTTTGCCTTTAAAGACCAATATTGAGCAAAGTATACGTGCTACATGTACCAAACTTACATATTGGATGTATCTTTGATTAAACTTTCATAAAATGACCTTGACCTACTTTTTCTGCTTGAGTGATTTTGCCTTTAAAGGCCAATATTGAGCAAAGTATAAGTGCTACATGTACCAAACTTGCATATTAGATGTATCTTTGATCAAACTTTCATAAAATGACCTTGACCTACTTTTTCCACTTGAGTGATTTTGCCTTTAAAGGCTAATTGTGAGCAAAGTATAAGTGCTACATGTACCAAACTTGCATATTAGATGTATCTTTGATCAAATTTTCATAAAATGACCTTGACCTACTTTTTCTGCTTGAGTGATTTTGCCTTTAAAAGCCAATATTGAGCAAAGTATAAGTGCTACATGTACCAAACTTGCGTATTGGATGTATCTTTAATCAAATTTTCATAAAATGACCTTGACCTACTTTTTCCGCTTGAGTGATTTTGCCATTTAAGGCCAATATTGAGCAAAGTTTAAGTGCTACATGTACCAAACTTGCATATTAGATGTATCTTTGATCAAACTTTCATAAAATGACCTTGACCTACTTTTTCCACTTGAGTGATTTTGCCTTTAAAGGCTAATATTGAGCAAAGTATAAGTGCTACATGTACCAAACTTGCATATTAGATGTATCTTTGATCAAACTTTCATAAAATGACCTTGACCTACTTTTTCCACTTGAGTGATTTTGTCTTTAAAGGCTTATATTGAGCAAAGTATAAGTGCTACATGTACCAAACTTGCATATTGGATGTATCTTTAATCAAATTTTCATAAAATGACCTTGACCTACTTTTTCTGCTTGAGTGATTTTGCCTTTAAAGGCCAATATTGAGCAAAGTATAAGTGCTACATGTACCAAACTTGCATGTTGGATGTATCTTTGATCAAACTTTCATAAAATGACCTTGACCTACTTTTTTCCACTTGAGTGATTTTCTTAATATACATGTACTTAGAGATATGTTTAAATTGAACTTTGCTGCTGCGAGGTGAGCCTGGTAATCTTTGATTACACTATGTTTAGTGTACGCAGCTATCTATTCAGTTGCCAACCCTTCATCTGCAAATAGTCTTTTTAAATACATGCATACGGTGAGGCTTGGAGCAAGCAGATTTGGTGGGTTAGGATGGAAAAACTATGACATTCAATTTAGATTAAAAAAAGAGACCGATCCATCACTTTCATGGTCTACGGTTGACCAAGAACTTTGGCTACTTTTCATGCATTCAAAGCCTGAATCAGAGAAAGAGTCAGTAACAAACCAGAGAAACATCAATCCTTCCTCTAATCAAATGAAATGTTATAACTACAACTTTAAAGGATTTTGCTCTAGAACTTTTTGTAACTTTGCCCACCAATGTCTACGTTGCTCCAATTTTCATCCTCTTAAGAAATGTAGAGTAGCCTCTAATATCAATTCTAGGTCCCAGCAATCCTCACCTAATACAGTTAACTCCGGGCAATCTGGAACATCCGGTAGAGTACAACTCGGTGGTAAATTCCGACGTTAGTGGTATCGGTAATACACCTATTCGTCCTGAGGTTTTGAAACAATATTTAGCAGAATATCCATTTAACACCATTGCAGATGAAATTTATTTCGGTTTTAAACGTGGCTTTGATTTACACTATTCTGGTCCTAGAATTTCACTTTTATGTCCAAACCTTAAATCTATTCAGGGCAAAGAGAATATTGCTTTTGAAATAGCCATGAAAGAAGTTCGTTTAGGTAGAGTAGCCGGTCCTTTTTCGATATGTCCATTGCCAAATTTAAGAGTATCACCTGTTGGTTTAGTGCCTAAAAAAGATGGTTCCTGGCGCCTTATCCACCATTTGTCCTATCCTGATCATTTCAGTGTGAATTTTTTTATTGACCAGAAATTTTGTACAGTACAATATACATCATTTGATTCTGCATTGACTATGTTAGCAAATCTAGGTAGAGGGGCTATTGCAGCAAGGCTCGATATAAAGAGTGCATTTCGCTTATTACCAATTAGTCCTTCAGATTTTGAACTCCTTGGATTTAAAATATCTGATCACTATTTCATTGATAAATGTTTGCCTTTCGGTTGTTCTTTATCCTGCAATCTTTTTGAGAAGTTTGCCACATTTTTGGAATGGGAATTAAAGCGTAGGGCTAATACGCAAAATGTTGTACACTATATTGATGATTTTCTCCTAGCGGGTAGAGCTAATACAAATGAATGCACAAACTTAATGTCATGTTATTCTGCCATGTGTGAGCAGTTTGGAGTACCTTTGGCCCCGGAAAAAACTATTGGTCCAGATACCACCTTGACTTTTCTTGGTCTAGAGATCGACACAATCGAAATGTCTGTTAGGATTCCTGTAGAAAAACTTAATAAACTTTTTCTTGAACTTGAAAATTTGAGATGTAAAAAGAAAACCACATTGAAACAATTACAGTCACTCACAGGTCTTTTAAATTTTTGTTGTCGAGCTCTTCCCGCTGGCAGAGCTTTTATTCGACGTTTTTATGATGCTATGACTGGGCTATCTAAACCTTATCATCACGTTCGTATAACAGAAGAAATCAAACAAGATATCAATATGTGGCTTTACTTTTTGAAGTCTTTTAATGGAAGTACAAAATACTCGCTCCCCGATTGGCATTCTGATGATGAGTTAGAGTTATTTACGGACAGTGCCGGCCAGGGTAACTTGGGGTGCTCTGCAATTTTTAAGACCCATTGGGCTTTCATGGAGTGGCCGTTAGCATGGCAGGAAAAAGAAATCTTACAAGATATATCTTTTCTAGAGCTAGTTCCCATAGTTATGGCCATACACATTTGGGGTTCATGTCTGACTAATAAAAGGGTAGTTTTGCATACTGACAACAAAGCTCTTGTTACTATTCTGAACAAACGATCTTCTAAGTCTAAAAGGGTTATGCGTCTCATACGCCCTTTAGTTTACCATTGTTTAATACATAATATTCAGTACAGATCAGTTCATGTCCCGGGAAAATTCAATGTAATTGCTGATCTTTTATCTCGACAGGAATGGTCCAACTTTCATCTAGCCTTTCGCAACAAGGACAATTTCTGTACCCCAGATCCCCATTCGTTCCTAGAGCTTCTCTCAGGCTTAGAAGTAATGTAATTTTGCATGCTTCCATTTCTGACTCGACTAAAACTTCCTACAACACTGCACTTCGTTCTTTTGATCGCTTTAGGGTCATGTATAGCTTTCCTATCAATTGGCCTCCGACACTGCTACAAGTTTCAGATTTCATAGCGTATCTGTCGTTTCAAGGTTATGCCTCTAATACAATTTCTACTTATATATCTGGAATATCTTACAAGTGTAAATCATCTAACTTGTTCGATCCAACCCAAAATTTTGTTGTTAGAAAAATGTTAACAGGTTTAAATCGTCTTGATAAGCGCTGTGACCCTAGAATGCCAATTACATTTCCCATTTTGACTAAAGTTGTACTGGCTCTACCTACAATTTGCTCTTCAACTTATGAAACCAAACTTTTTTCGGCACTTTTTACTATAGCCTTCTTTGGATTCTTCAGGGTTGGTGAATTAGTTCAAAATTCCTTTATGATACAAGGACATGCCCTACTTTTTGAGAATGTAAAATACCTCCCTGAAATAAACTCAGTAGAAATTAAACTATTTTCGTCTAAAACTGATCAGACAGGCAGGGGCTCCATGATTATAATTCCCCCTTCCAATTCAAGTATCTGTCCGGTTAAAGCGCTTAAATCATTTTTAGCTCGACTGCACTTTAGTGCAAAAGAGCTATTGCAATACCCCCGGCGTCGGCGTCGGCGTCGGCGTCGTCCGAACTAGATGATAAGGTAAATGTTAAGATTACACATTTACCTTTCCTATATTCATATTCTGTTGGTTTTTTTTGTTGCAAATGTTTAATTATACATCATTTAATATATCCAGATGAGGATATAGCCCCTGGGGTTGGGATTTTTAAAATTATTTCAAATGATAAGGCAAATGTTGAGATGATAAGGTAAATGTTAAGATAGCAATGAAGTCTTTAAAAGCCAATATTGAGCAAAGTATAAGTGCTACATGTACCAAACTTACTTATTTGATGTATCTTTGATCAAACTTTCAAAAAATGACCTTGACCTACTTTTTTCCGCTTGAATGATTTTACCTTTAAAAGCCAATATTGAGCAAAGTATAAGTGCTACATGTACCAAACTTGCATATTGGATGTATCTTTGATCAAACTTTCATAAAATGACCTTGACCTACTTTTTTCTGCTTGAATGATTTTGCCTTTAAAAGCCAATATTGAGCAAAGTATAAGTGCTACATGAACCAAACTTACATATTTGATGTATCTTTGATCAAACTTTCAAAAAATGACCTTGACCTACTTTTTCCGCTTGAATGATTTTGCTTTTAAAAGCCAATATTGAGCAAAGTATAAGTGCTACATGTACCAAACTTGCATATTGGATGTATCTTTGATCAAACTTTCATAAAATGACCTTGACCTACTTTTTTCCGCTTGAATGATTTTGCCTTTAAAAGCCAATATTGAGCAAAGTATAAGTGCTACATGAACCAAACTTACATATTTGATGTATCTTTGATCAAACTTTCAAAAAATGACCATGACCTACTTTTTTCCGCTTGAATGATTTTGCCTTTAAAAGCCAATATTGAGCAAAGTATAAGTGCTACATGTACCAAACTTGCATATTGGATGTATCTCTGATCAAACTTTCATAAAATGACCTTGACCTACTTTTTCCGCTTGAATTATTTTACCTTTAAAAGCCAATATTGAGAAAAGTATAAGTGCTACATGCACCAGACTTGCATATTGGATGCATCTTGGGTTAGACTATTGAAATATGACCTTGACCTACTTTTTCCGCTTCAGTGATTTTGCTTTAAATTGGCAATATTGAGCTAACTATAAGTGCTACATGCACCAGACTTGCATATTGGATGCATCTTGGGTTTGACTATTGAAATCTGACCTTGACCTACTTTTTCTGCTTCAGTGATTTATGATGAGATATATGTTGTTGCCTGAGAAAGGGAGTTTAAATAAATTGGCTGTCATGAGAGATATTATGCTATGCAGTCGAGCATTAGGTGACTCTGGCAACTATTTTTGAATGTTAGACCCCCTTTTCCTGGAACATTTTTTCGTCACCAGTTAGGGAATCCTGTCACCCGTTATCAATTTGTAGCTGTTTTGAAGAAATGTTTGTCGTCTTTGAATATTGACCCAAGCTATTACTCCTCCCATTCTTTTAGAATAGGGGCTGCCACTTCTGCATCTTTGGCTGGGGAAACCGATGAAAACATAGCTACTTACGGTCGGTGGAAGTCAAACTCTTACAAAACTTATATTCGCATTCCATCTGATTCATTTTCAAAGAATTCATCTTAATCTGATTTTACAGATCCCATTAGGGTTTGGATTGTTGGTTCCTCAATCGTTAGGAATGCATTCCTTCACGCCAGAAAATCAAATTGGGGTACCAATTTAGATCTTGAACGTCTTGGCGTATCTTTATGGTGGCAATTTAAAGGAGGAATGAAATGGCGTGAAGTTGGAAGGAAGGTTCAATATCTTTTGAATTTTGAAGACGCACCTGATTTACTTATAATTCACTGTGGTGGTAACGATATAGGCGATCCAGCTGGCAGTAATTGTGAACTTAGGCATAAGATGTTTAAAACAATCCAATTTTTGCACAATTTACTTCCTTCTACAAGAATTATTTGGTCGCAAATTCTTCCAAGGCTTAGATGGCGAGATGAAATTTGTCATGAAGCTTTGGAGAAAGCACGTATTAGAACAAATAGTTTTATTGCCACAATAATTATTCAGGCTGGTGGAGCTTATATTAGATACCCTGAAATTGTTGAACTAAACACTGGCATGTTTTCAGACGATAATGTTCACCTCAGTGATATTGGTAATGAAATTTTTCTGTATAGAATCCAACAAGCTATCTGTGCTTTTGTAACATCTGACACTTTTGTTTCCCCACCACCTGGCGAATCTGGTCCATGGCTGAATTTAATTTGATTTTGTTATCTGATTTTGTTTCTATGAATTGGTAAAAAATATGCCTAGTTGGGGCTTACTTTGTGCCTAGTTGGGGCTTACTTTGTGCCTAGTTTGGGCTTACTTTGTGCCTAGTTTGGGCTTACTTTGTGCCTAGTTGGGGCTTATGATGTGCGTAGTTGGGGCTTAATAGACAATTTGACTCATATATGATGCAACTGAAAGCATAATTTTTGTTATTTGAATTTCTTTTTGCAATTTGAAGCATCTTGATAACACATACTGAGGTAGATTCTTTACTTTATTTACTGGTGGCGCTGAATAGTTTTCAACTATTCATGTGGCCATTTTTTCTGCGTCACCAGTAACTCTTATTTCTGTGCTTAATCTTTTATTCATAAATCTATTTAAATAATCAACAATATTTAGGATTAAATGAGGAATGTCTGGTCCCAGGGTTCCTCATTATACCTATCTACCTCAGTATAATTATAATTAACATGTGTATTTGAGGATGCCCAAATAGACTGTTGATGTCTAGGCTCCTATATTTTGTCAGCCATGACCAGTTACGCCAAAACCCATATTAAATAATATATCATAATTTACTTTGCTTCTTTGTCAATTCTTATTTATGATTCACAAATTTGTCTGTCATGGTTTAACAAGCGTCATTTTGTACGTCTGTCATTTTTATGGTGTTGATAAATAGTCATAGCGAACGTCGAAGTTTCAGTGTGATGTCAAACATAGCATAATAAGTCATGGTATACGCATTAGTCAAAGCGTACTGTCAGTCATAGCCTACTGTCAGTCATAGCGTAACGTCAGTCATGTTGTAACGTCAGTCATAGCGTAACGTCAGTCATTTTTTAGTTCATCAAATGATTCTTTATTTAATGTGTTCATTTTGACGTTATCTTTTATAACAGAATTTAATCATTATAGATTAAATTGAATTATAAAAGTAATCGGCATATTTATTTATCGACTATAATTTCATCAAGAGTTATCGTTACTAGTTTAACCTGTTAGTATAAATAACTAGCCAGTTCGCCACTCAGTCCAGTGCTGTTGAAAATTCTTACCCACCCTCCCACCCATTTTGAACATTGATACTGCTCTTGATCTTTATATTGCAGTGGGAAGAATTCTACGATTACAACGTCATGGCTGTAAAATGGACTATCATCGTTTGGAAGTGTTCATCAAAGAAAAACGTTTATTGCTCAAGTGGACTGCCATTTTTTCTGCGTCACCAGTAACTCTTATTTCTGTGCTTAATCTTTTATTCATAAATCTATTTAAATAATCAACAATATTTAGGATTAAATGAGGAATGTCTGGTCCCAGGGTTCCTCATTATACCTATCTACCTCAGTATAATTATAATTAACATGTGTATTTGAGGATGCCCAAATAGACTGTTGATGTCTAGGCTCCTATATTTTGTCAGCCATGACCAGTTACGCCAAAACCCATATTAAATAATATATCATAATTTACTTTGCTTCTTTGTCAATTCTTATTTATGATTCACAAATTTGTCTGTCATGGTTTAACAAGCGTCATTTTGTACGTCTGTCATTTTTATGGTGTTGATAAATAGTCATAGCGAACGTCGAAGTTTCAGTGTGATGTCAAACATAGCATAATAAGTCATGGTATACGCATTAGTCAAAGCGTACTGTCAGTCATAGCCTACTGTCAGTCATAGCGTAACGTCAGTCATGTTGTAACGTCAGTCATAGCGTAACGTCAGTCATTTTTTAGTTCATCAAATGATTCTTTATTTAATGTGTTCATTTTGACGTTATCTTTTATAACAGAATTTAATCATTATAGATTAAATTGAATTATAAAAGTAATCGGCATATTTATTTATCGACTATAATTTCATCAAGAGTTATCGTTACTAGTTTAACCTGTTAGTATAAATAACTAGCCAGTTCGCCACTCAGTCCAGTGCTGTTGAAAATTCTTACCCACCCTCCCACCCATTTTGAACATTGATACTGCTCTTGATCTTTATATTGCAGTGGGAAGAATTCTACGATTACAACGTCATGGCTGTAAAATGGACTATCATCGTTTGGAAGTGTTCATCAAAGAAAAACGTTTATTGCTCAAGTGGACTGCCATTTTTTCTGCGTCACCAGTAACTCTTATTTCTGTGCTTAATCTTTTATTCATAAATCTATTTAAATAATCAACAATATTTAGGATTAAATGAGGAATGTCTGGTCCCAGGGTTCCTCATTATACCTATCTACCTCAGTATAATTATAATTAACATGTGTATTTGAGGATGCCCAAATAGACTGTTGATGTCTAGGCTCCTATATTTTGTCAGCCATGACCAGTTACGCCAAAACCCATATTAAATAATATATCATAATTTACTTTGCTTCTTTGTCAATTCTTATTTATGATTCACAAATTTGTCTGTCATGGTTTAACAAGCGTCATTTTGTACGTCTGTCATTTTTATGGTGTTGATAAATAGTCATAGCGAACGTCGAAGTTTCAGTGTGATGTCAAACATAGCATAATAAGTCATGGTATACGCATTAGTCAAAGCGTACTGTCAGTCATAGCCTACTGTCAGTCATAGCGTAACGTCAGTCATGTTGTAACGTCAGTCATAGCGTAACGTCAGTCATTTTTTAGTTCATCAAATGATTCTTTATTTAATGTGTTCATTTTGACGTTATCTTTTATAATAACTTTTTTGTTTGAAGTCCGATTTTATTGAAATAGATTTTAAAATGACCGTCTCGGATGAACCTTGTAAAAATATATACATTCATGAGGTCTTCTCGAAAAATTAAATTCATAAAATTTCTTTGCCACTTTTTTTGGGAATTGCTAATCACACTGTTTCATCATTTGTTACATCGATGTCAATATTTGTTGCATCAATGTTACAAATGGTAATGCGATGGAAAAGGTACTAGCGCACTATCCATTCTTTATTAGCATGGGTCGACTTCCTTAAAGTACTTTCGGGGATCAATTGGATTGTTGACCATGATTCTGTACAATTATTGCTCTTTTAGTCAACGCTTCAACCAAAGTCATCTTTAAGATGACAAACAGCAACTCAGATACTTTGCCCGATACTAGCATTATTGAAATATATGTTCTATTATAATAATTTATTGCACCATATGCGCATTTCAACAAATAATATATCATAAGTGATGCTCGACACCGATATTACACAAACCATTATTTGGAAACAGCAATGTCAAAAGTCTTCAAATTCAAAAGCATCATTGAAGAACAGGTAAATTTGCAGCATAGACCAGACATGCACGTTCCGGGTACTTAACCGTCGTCAGTGATCCTGATCTAAACAATGTAATATGGCCAAAAAGTGTGAATGTTATTATGTCCAAAATTGTACAAACAGACGTAGTAGGATAGGAGGAACATGATGCTACAGGACTCACTTTTTAAAATGTTCAAGAAATTTTGATAACAGAAAATTTCGAATGTGTTGATGAAACGATCAACTGAAGCTGATCGAACTTGGCTACATGTGCCCTCGGGGACTCCTGGTCCACCAGCAGTGACACTCACCAAGTGGTAGAAATGTTTAACGTATTCAAATTCAATAGCATCATTTAAGAACAGATAAATTTGCAGCATGGACCAGACATGCACCTTTCAGGTACTTAACCCTCGTCAGTGATAAATCTTTTTTTTTAAGCATATATCCATTTTTTCAAGAAAAACACTTTGTTCTGTAAATAGTCACAACACTGATGGCCAATATTGAAAATGATTTTGGTGTAGGAACTTCTCCTTTGATAATTGCTATTTCCTTTATCCTTTTTTTCAAAAGAGAATTCAAGGGGGGAACATTCCCATCAATATTGAAATAAACCGATTTTCAAATACTGTATAAGTAGTATCATTCGCTGATACTTTCTTTCGCGGTTTTATAAAAGTAAATCATTTCGACTTGATAATGATTCGCGGATCCACCCCTATTAGTATTGAGTAATAATTCGCTGAGACAAACTTTCGTGATATGAAGCTGACCGCGAAAGAAGTGAAAGTTAAAACACCGCGAATAATTCTTTGTATAGAGTATATCGTTGGGACAAAAGCGTCTTTCTGTCACTAGCATTGGAGAGTTGGTAATAAAGAGAAAATACTAAGTCGCAGGGAACAGCTCCACATTGCAACAGAAAAATTAGTATAAATTTCAAAGAAAAACGAAGTGTCCAGTTTTGCTGCTTGAGAGCATCCTGTTGTACAGAACTAAATACAGGACACAGAGAAGCATGTTCCTCATCAGTAGTACTTTAAGTAGAGATTTTACCTTAAAATTCATTAATTATTAAGATCCATGTATTATTAGATTGTTACATTGCTCTGTGTAATAGAAACATTTTACAGAAAACTTTATTAAAATCGGTTGATCGAGTACAAAGATAATGAAGTTGAAAGCTTGACGATTGGTGTCAATTTTGTGACACACTTTCCTATTGTATTCAATATAAAACTTCTCATGATGTGGCACCATTCACATTTAATTTGAAGTGGTCAGTCAGCGTACTAAAATAGCTGTAACTTGAATAATCTTACTGCTATTTGAATGATTTGTACGTCGTTTTGTTCGTAAAGACTTCAGCTATTCGTTTTATATTACAATGATAATTTAGTTGTGTTGCCATGGTAACAATTTTAAAACAAAATGACTAACATCGATTAAAATATACAAATTTTGAAAATCTTAAGATTTATAAACTTAATTTTCATGTGTTTGACTTGAAAGATAATCGAAATAATAATTTAAGAAATACAAAAATGTGTGATCATTGTTTTTAAAGCACTTCATTTCGGTTGCCATGGCAAAAAAGAAATGATTTTTCATCTATCTTAATGTCGATAAAGATATACATTTGTTCTTTTCTGTGAAATTAAGCCTAATTTGAAAAAAAAATATAAAGGAGGAAGAATAAAAAAAAAAAGGAAAAAAATTCCAACGTGCGATCTAACGAGTCTATCAGTAACAAAGCTTTTGCGTAAATAAGCCCCCCCCCCAAAAAAAAAATCCACAAAGAGCACACACGAGCGAATCCTTTAGAGTACGTACGATAGTTCTGAAAAAAAATGTTGATCATTTCATATCATCGTAAATGAAAGTTTCCGTTTTACACTTCCCTTTTAAAGTAAATATAAAAGAAATCGAACACTTTCTTGATTAACTTGTGTGAAATCGGCATGGATGACACTATCACGCAGTAAATAATCAAGGGGGTCGAGGCGGGAAAATCGGAATGCAGCTATGTAAACCATAATGAAATTTGGTGTTCTTTATATCAAAATAATCGGAAATGTTCAAACTTTTAATACTTAAGTGCGCAAAATAGAAAGGATCACATCAAAAGTAATACATATTCCCCTGAAAACTGAAAAATGTCACAACTTTCGTTATATTTGGAATTCAACTTTTGCGCAACTTCGGTTATAAATCGGAGAGTCCAATCTATCTAACCATACATGAGTTTAATGTGATAAATATTTATAAATAAGCTGAAATAGCCGCCAAACAGAACGACCCTCAAATTCCCCATTAGCCGTTCCTCGTGCCATAGTTATTTGAAGCGAGAGGTGTACAAATTCGTGCGTTGTCGTCCAAAAAATCGATAATTTCACCGCTTCTGTTCATATTTTCATAAAAAATACAATATGTATATAAAGAATAAATATCACTTTAAAGTTTAAATATAGAATCATATATTTTTATCAAATTAGGACGGCCATCTGCCACGTCAGTAAAAAAATAATATTGTATATGTTGCTTAAGCTGCTGAAATGGATACTTGATGTAGATTATCCTTTTTTTTATACTGAACATATGTATGACAACATGTTCTTTGAGTATTAGATTATATACCCAACGCGGAATAACTCTGTATTTGTCACGAAGTGAACTACAGTATTCATGAAGATTATTACTCGTAAAGTCTTAAATTCCTCTTGTACTTTGCGAGAATGGCAAAAAGGAGCAAGAACTATATTCTCTTGTGGATATTGAATATTTGCAAAAATGTAATTCAAGTTCAAGAGCTCATTGCACATGGAAAAATTGAAAGAATACAGGCTGATTTTAAAATTTGCTTATTTCCAAAATTGTACAAACAGACGTGGCAGGATGGGAGGGAGATGGTGCTACAGGACCCACGTTTTAAAAATTTCAAGAAATTTTGATAACAGAAAGTTCAAGAGCTCATGGCACATGGAAAAATTGAAAGAATACAGGCTGATTTTAAATTTTGCTCAACATATCCAGCCCCAGAAATACATGTAAGTGCATGGAATAAAGAAATCGGAATGATATCCAAAAGGCACTTTTGACTTGCAGATCTATATCTATATTATGGTACATCGATGTTTGGGAAACAAGAGAGGGGCTAGTGCAGGTGTAATCTGATATGAAGATAAAAGTTCTTTCTCGCTAGATGAAGGGAAAGTACGACGGAAAATCCAAACATGACGGCGTTCATGGACATTGCATTAATCACAGTGAATGACTCACTCTTTTAGGGAATACCTGCACATCAAACAATAAAATGTAACACTACTTAGAAGTATTTTCTACGAGGGAAGTATAAATTTGGTTTTGCATGTTATAGACGTAATGCATTAGCAAAGACCCCTCAATATGCATATGATTGTATAATGAAACCAAGCTACATGAAGATAGCTCTGTAGCCAAGAATAAATATTTCAGTAACCGTAGATGAATTGGGATGGAATAGAGGAAGGTACAAAAGAGATACATGCATGGATCTTGTTTCAACTTATAAATGATATGATTAGAAATCAAAATTTATGATTAATATAATGACATGACTGGTGCCTACTTCAACCCTTCAGACTGACTGAAGGTCAAAAGATCTGCAATATTGGTCAGCTTTCAAACCGAAAGAAAGTTTGTTTCATTACGTTTCATAATTACTCATGTCACTTACCTGGAAGCACCGTATATAGGTGGCAAGTATAAGGCTGTTTTGTGCATCTCTGTTGCTTATATGCTCCTTAGTAACTTTCGAAAATATCAAGATGCGCGCTGTTTGTTAAATGTTTTTCCAAAAGAAGTAGCCGTGACGTAAACAAATATTAAAACCTCATGATAAAGTGTGAGATTTCTTTCATGCAATTTGTATTTCGTTCTTATCTGGAGATTGTAAGATTATGAGCCAGTCTGGCACTGCATTTAACATATCAACCATTCAAACAGCTAAAAACCCCTTGCTCACCATGATATTGGGGGTCTAAGTGTTAACTACATTTTAATTATTTAAATGCTATTGTTTTCCATCGAGAATGTCTAGGGTACACAGTCAAAAGTTCAATAGAGATTTAAATATTTCTAATTGTGATTTAAAAAATTAAAAGATTAACCCATACTACAGTAACATTAAAGTGATGAAAAGGGTTTGGTAATATGAAGGACATTGTTCCTCAAGGGAGTGTTGTAACGTTTAATTGAAAATGTTGACAGCCTGTCAAAAAGATGTGTACATGTTTATATGTTTAATAATCCTATAGTGTTTCCAGAAGGCTCGAATTTAGATTGTTCATAGTTAATTTTCTTTGAGACAAATTAAGTGTTATTAATTTGTGACAGTATTCTTCAACTCATCCAAATGAGTCAAATTAACTTATGTAGCACTGTGGCATGCGATGCTTACTCCTCTTTAGCACTTTGCGGGTTACTTTCGTTTATTTGATTACAATTATTCGTTCGATGAGACTGGTGGGAGGGTTGAGCACTCATAATTAGGATAAGCAACACGATTTGCTTCTAACGTGGGGAATGGCGGTCGTAAGTCGGCACCGATGGTCCATTGGTCGCATAGGTGTGTGTAGTATTTTGTGTTAAGGTTTGCGATTTAGTCTTCGATGCTTAGTGTTTAATCTGTGATGTGGTTAGTGTGATTGCTGTTATGGGGATTCGTTTGCAATCTTTCCTTTCATTGTTAACAGCGTGATCCGATGAAATGAAAGTGTAATCACTAACTAAACTAAGTAGATTATGTTTGATAGATCACCCCTTTACATAGCATAAGTTATCTTTCTACCAAATCACTTGATTTTACCCTTCATCGTGTTCATTTGAAGCATCATCCGATGAAATCTAAGTGCAGTTAATTAATCCGATGCTTTTGTCTCATCAGTGATGCTCACCTGTTTAATTACATCTGTATCAATGAGATGTTACATCCTGTGCATTCTTTTGTCGTACGATCGTATGGAATTAGTATTCAAGTTTAAACAATGTGATAGAGGATTTCGCTCATTTTCTATTAATTTCTTTAAAAAATTATTTTAAAATACTTGTAACTTATGACTGCATCATGGGAGATACTTGTTTTAGTCACCGGTTTGTCATCGATATCTCAAATACTCACAGATACAATAAAGCGGAAGTGTTCCAACTCTATACCCCCTTGAAGAAAATTTCAAACCATTTTTTATGCACCAGATACGTGTTTCGAATATTTAATACTCATCAGTGATGCTTCCAGCCAAAGTGCTTTTCATAAGTCGCCTAAATTCATTTCACTGGCGCCCTCTGGTTTTATTTTTAGAATTTAAATTTGTGCATTTACTTTGCACGGCTTCAAATTTCCTGTAGGGTAAATTCAGTAGCATATCCAAATAAGATCTGTTCAGAATAGCATTGGAGGTGCTAAGATGTTAACCTCCTTTAATTTCGATGATATTTTTTCGATGAAATGTCAAGTTTCCAAAACAGCAAAGCAAAAAATATAAATGATGTCAAATTGATAAAGAGCCAAAGCAAAGCTTCTTTCAGGCGACAGTAAAATACACTTAACAAACATCAAGTTACGGGGAACGATTTTAACAGCTCCACACTGCAAAAAGAAATAAGTGTTTATATTAATAATATGGAAGTGTTCCATCTCTAAACCCTCTAGAAGAGATTTACAAATAAAATGTACAATGTCTTTACATTTGATCAATGTTACATTGCATTTCACCTTGCTGTGAACCTGCATATCTTTTATTTTAGATACTATTACGCTCTTTTTTACATGTTGAAATTTAGAAGAAAAGTTTTAAATTCATGTCGACAGCACCTCTTCATTTGAAGAAAAAGAAAGTTATTTTGCCTTAATTCTTTGAATCAATTTGGATTGGAGTACAACAGATAAGGATTTGTAATCTGAATATTTTATGCACAGTATTTGGGAATTTTGAAAGGCTTACCCTGGTAGCTGAGTTGGGACACTTCGCGTTTACTTTTTTCAGCATCTATTTGTTGGGTAAATATGGAGCTAGTGTCATAGTTCCCCGCTATAAAGTATTATTTCAATTGCCAACTTTTCGCTGACCACACATTAATTTAACGTTATATTTGAAAATCCTTCTATTCATTCTAATTAATTGTCAAAATTTGGGAGGTAAAGACCGGAAGAACCTTTCAATTAATAAAGCTCTCTGCATAAACTATTCAAGAAATGTTAAGCAACTCACTCTTGGCTACTAAATTATTTTGGATTCTATTAATCATTCAAGCTCAAAGAATCATTGGTGAGGATTTTTTTCTGATGTACATTTCTTTTGAAAACATGTTCATGAAGGCTATTAAGACTTGTATTTTTTCTTCATCATTTTTTCAAAGAAGTATGAAATAATGAAACATGAACGCTTATTTGATTTCAATATGAAAGAAGTTACCCATATTATAAATATATACGTTTATTTCTGAATAACAATGCAACGTAGATAAAACAAAGACAATGAAAGTTTATAAATCGAAAGTCAGTTAAAATACATTGAAAGTCAATAAAACAGATTCGGTGAAATTGAAAAAAAAAACCAACCTTTGGGCTCCTTTTTCAATTTCACGTTTAACTTATTTTATTGTTTCACAAGGAATATTTTTTAATTTACAAATTCAAATTCAATTATATTAAAAATTTATTATAATACAAATTTAAATTCAATTATTAATTAATAACATGATTGATATAATTATAAATTGGATACATTTATCTTTTATATACGAACCTTTTCATATTGACAAATATGAATTCATCATAAATTTAAATAAATGAAGGATAATACTTCACTGTAGAATTAAAAAGAAAATGTTGTCGACAAAATATCAGAGCTTTGAAATAGAAGATTTCATCACATGGAACAAAAAGAAAAAATTCAAATAATCTCTTTAAAAGTAACAATGTATTTCACTGTAAAATGGTAGTGGCAAGGACGATTGATCTAAAGTTAAATCAAAATGAAAACAACATGCTGCCATTTTATAAATAAAAATATGCACAACAAGCATGTACATAAACATAAAAGAAGTACATGTGTACAGATTATCAAAGTTAGATTCCATTAAAAAAAGATAAGAAATTTTGCCTGTAAATCCTACTGCTTTTTGCAAATACAGTTTTTAAAGATATATTGGTATCGTATAACTCAATGAATGACAAACCAAACCCGATATAATAGGATAATAAGAAACAAATTTTAAGTCAAGCTACAAAATATGAATGAAGTCATATACAACAATTGTGCGTTCTTCGAGACCGTTAAGTAACCATACTGTTGTGCGCACATAATCCGAGTAACGACTAACATGGCAGATAGTCGACAATAGTCGGCAACGGTTGCGCATTGTTCTCGTTGGCTTATGTGTAGTCTTTTGTGTTGAGTGTTTTGGTATCTAAGGTGTTAAGTGTTTGGTCTTTCTTGTTCCTTTGATGTTTCTGTGAGTTTTTAGCTCACCTGAGCCAAAGGCTCAAGTGAGCTATTGTCATAGTGTGGTGTCCGGCGTCCGTCGTCCGTCGTCCGTCGTCTGTCGTCCGTCGTCCGTCCGTCCGTCCGTCGTAAACTTTTAACATTTTCAACTTCTTCTCAAGAACGGCTGAAGGGATTTTGATGAAACTTGGTATGCATGAAGTACTAAAGGTCCTCTACCAAGTTTGTTCATTTCGGCTCGATCCCTTCAGGGGTGGATCCAGGGCGGGGTCAAATAGGCCCCGGAGGGTACCCCTCTTCAAAAATCTTCTTCTCCAGTTCCACTGAATGGATTGAAAAACTAATTGTATCTATGTGATCTAGAAGGATGTATGATTCAAGTTTGTTCATTTCGTTAAAATCCGACAACTAATTTTTGACGCGTTTTTGACGTCTTTTCGGACTTAGTCAGAAATGCACATTTTTGCACTTTTTCTTTAAATAACTCAATAAGTGTATGATTTTACACACTCATTTACTACATATTTATCATATTTAACTTACTTAATGCTTTGATATGTATTTTATGCTTAAATTTTATTTTTTTGATTTTTTATGAATTTTTTTCTTATGTAAAAAGGAAGGGGGGGGGTGATTTCATACATTTTCTGCTTCTTTTCTATAACCACTCTTCAGATTGTCATGACAATTTGTAGGTATGAGGTACTCATGCATGGTACCCTACAAGTGAAAGAATTTTGTCCAGATATCCACTTTTGGATTTTTAAGGAATATTTTTTAAGATTGTACATAGGTATAATGTATGTTTTCCATGCCCAATGGACCCATGGGGAGTGGCTTCAAACCCCGGCAGGACCCCAACAAAATTTTTTTCCCCTTTTTATTAGCTCACCTGAGCCAAAGGCTCAAGTGAGCTATTGTCATAGTGTGGTGTCCGGCGTCCGTCGTCCGTCGTCCGTCGTCTGTCGTCCGTCGTCCGTCCGTCCGTCCGTCGTAAACTTTTAACATTTTCAACTTCTTCTCAAGAACGGCTGAAGGGATTTTGATGAAACTTGGTATGCATGAAGTACTAAAGGTCCTCTACCAAGTTTGTTCATTTCGGCTCGATCCCTTCAGGGGTGGATCCAGGGCGGGGTCAAATAGGCCCCGGAGGGTACCCCTCTTCAAAAATCTTCTTCTCCAGTTCCACTGAATGGATTGAAAAACTAATTGTATCTATGTGATCTAGAAGGATGTATGATTCAAGTTTGTTCATTTCGTTAAAATCCGACAACTAATTTTTGACGCGTTTTTGACGTCTTTTCGGACTTAGTCAGAAATGCACATTTTTGCACTTTTTCTTTAAATAACTCAATAAGTGTATGATTTTACACACTCATTTACTACATATTTATCATATTTAACTTACTTAATGCTTTGATATGTATTTTATGCTTAAATTTTATTTTTTTGATTTTTTATGAATTTTTTTCTTATGTAAAAAGGAAGGGGGGGGGGTGATTTCATACATTTTCTGCTTCTTTTCTATAACCACTCTTCAGATTGTCATGACAATTTGTAGGTATGAGGTACTCATGCATGGTACCCTACAAGTGAAAGAATTTTGTCCAGATATCCACTTTTGGATTTTTAAGGAATATTTTTTAAGATTGTACATAGGTATAATGTATGTTTTCCATGCCCAATGGACCCATGGGGAGTGGCTTCAAACCCCGGCGGGACCCCAACAAAATTTTTTTCCCCTTTTTATTAGCTCACCTGAGCCAAAGGCTCAAGTGAGCTATTGTCATAGTGTGGTGTCCGGCGTCCGTCGTCCGTCGTCCGTCGTCTGTCGTCCGTCGTCCGTCCGTCCGTCCGTCGTAAACTTTTAACATTTTCAACTTCTTCTCAAGAACGGCTGAAGGGATTTTGATGAAACTTGGTATGCATGAAGTACTAAAGGTCCTCTACCAAGTTTGTTCATTTCGGCTCGATCCCTTCAGGGGTGGATCCAGGGCGGGGTCAAATAGGCCCCGGAGGGTACCCCTCTTCAAAAATCTTCTTCTCCAGTTCCACTGAATGGATTGAAAAACTAATTGTATCTATGTGATCTAGAAGGATGTATGATTCAAGTTTGTTCATTTCGTTAAAATCCGACAACTAATTTTTGACGCGTTTTTGACGTCTTTTCGGACTTAGTCAGAAATGCACATTTTTGCACTTTTTCTTTAAATAACTCAATAAGTGTATGATTTTACACACTCATTTACTACATATTTATCATATTTAACTTACTTAATGCTTTGATATGTATTTTATGCTTAAATTTTATTTTTTTGATTTTTTATGAATTTTTTTCTTATGTAAAAAGGAAGGGGGGGGGGGGTGATTTCATACATTTTCTGCTTCTTTTCTATAACCACTCTTCAGATTGTCATGACAATTTGTAGGTATGAGGTACTCATGCATGGTACCCTACAAGTGAAAGAATTTTGTCCAGATATCCACTTTTGGATTTTTAAGGAATATTTTTTAAGATTGTACATAGGTATAATGTATGTTTTCCATGCCCAATGGACCCATGGGGAGTGGCTTCAAACCCCGGCGGGACCCCAACAAAATTTTTTTCCCCTTTTTATTAGCTCACCTGAGCCAAAGGCTCAAGTGAGCTATTGTCATAGTGTGGTGTCCGGCGTCCGTCGTCCGTCGTCCGTCGTCTGTCGTCCGTCGTCCGTCCGTCCGTCCGTCGTAAACTTTTAACATTTTCAACTTCTTCTCAAGAACGGCTGAAGGGATTTTGATGAAACTTGGTATGCATGAAGTACTAAAGGTCCTCTACCAAGTTTGTTCATTTCGGCTCGATCCCTTCAGGGGTGGATCCAGGGCGGGGTCAAATAGGCCCCGGAGGGTACCCCTCTTCAAAAATCTTCTTCTCCAGTTCCACTGAATGGATTGAAAAACTAATTGTATCTATGTGATCTAGAAGGATGTATGATTCAAGTTTGTTCATTTCGTTAAAATCCGACAACTAATTTTTGACGCGTTTTTGACGTCTTTTCGGACTTAGTCAGAAATGCACATTTTTGCACTTTTTCTTTAAATAACTCAATAAGTGTATGATTTTACACACTCATTTACTACATATTTATCATATTTAACTTACTTAATGCTTTGATATGTATTTTATGCTTAAATTTTATTTTTTTGATTTTTTATGAATTTTTTTCTTATGTAAAAAGGAAGGGGGGGGGGGGGGTGATTTCATACATTTTCTGCTTCTTTTCTATAACCACTCTTCAGATTGTCATGACAATTTGTAGGTATGAGGTACTCATGCATGGTACCCTACAAGTGAAAGAATTTTGTCCAGATATCCACTTTTGGATTTTTAAGGAATATTTTTTAAGATTGTACATAGGTATAATGTATGTTTTCTTACCAAAAAAGAAAAGAAATTCTCAAATCGCACCGGGTTATACACATTGATACTACTTTTGAATGAAGAAATTTTATTTGAATCACAAAAAAAATGCCGTAAAGATTAAAAGTACACAACTTTTTAAATATTTTTTCAAAGCCATGCACCTGGTTCCGGACCGGAATTATTCGAATTTTATGATCTGAGGACCCATTTTCACACGTATTCTTCCACACATGTAGATGGTAAACAAAGACGCCATGTTTCTTGTGTTACAAATTTGATTGGTTCAATACCTCCCCGCCCCCTTTCACACGTATTCTTCCACACGTGTAGATGCCTCACACACTTTAAAACTATATTCAAAATTTTATTTCATCTATCTAGTAAACAATCACGGGAAGACAATTCAAGATAAACATTATGTGTATTTTCCACCAATTGTTGAAAATAATACGAAAATAATCGGAACTATTTGACCAATTGTTGAAAATAATACGAAAATAATCGGAACTATTTGACCAATTGTTGAAAATAATAAGAAAATAATCGGAACTATTTGACAGGACAATGACCTAGATATGCATTAATTCATCTTCGTCCCCAAGGCGCATCGTATTCCTCTAGGCGCTTCATTGCAATACAAACCGCAAAGCAGTACTGCGATATATTTCAGGAGATACAGTGCAAACGGAATAGATTTTTATACTTGGAACACTTTCATAATCTGTATCTGTATCTGTATGGGTACGTTGAATTACCAATACTGGCTTGTGATCACTGGAATGAGAGAGCGCATAAACTTACTTAATCGCGCTTCAGGCTGAATCTAAAGCCTTCCACAGTCCTTGACAGCACTTGATGGTTATCCAGTTCGTTCCACTCTGTGACTGTACGTATGAAGAATGAGTTCTTCCTGATGACGGAATTACATGTAGGTATGTTAAAGCAGCGAGTACAGTATGGTTTGAGCTATGAACAACGTTCATAATGGTTATCATTCATGTACTTGGAACACTTGCATATACTTGTTATCATGTATAAAGTTTGCTCGAATTTCCTCTGTCTTAGACTCTCATAGATGAAGTAATTTACGGACTGATTTCTTGAAGAAACGTCTAATGAGTAATCTCTTCCTCTGGATTTTGAGAATGCATAGGACATTTAATATCTGAAATTCTTGAAAATAAATAATTCCGTTCAGAGTTCCTGAAATCTTCCAATGAAATGTTGGACCACAGAATTTGTTGTTTTAATAGAGAAAATAAATTATTATTCACAACCTTAAGCCACTGTGTTCGTCATCTTGTATGTATAATATTTCTAAGAGGAACAGAGAGGCCTGAGGTTGTGAATAATAAAACATTTTCTCTCATAAAACGACAGGATCCTGTGTTAAGACATTTGGGAATTTTTATCTGTTCAAATAATAGATACATAATGAGTTTTTATCAGACCAAATAACTTCTTGTCGGCAAATCCAATGCAACCGATACATTTCATGAACTCTCTCCGCTAACAACTTGCCCGTGTAACAGACCTATGATGAGGTAAAGCAATTAGTTAACAGTAAATAACGATGTCGTAGGTCTGCTAGTTGGACAAGCTTAACAATTTCATGGGCCTTTTAATTTGTTTCAAACTGCGAAACCTTAGAGAAACCACTTGAGTTGTTGAACAGCGTATGCTGAAATGCGACGCTCCTTCTCGCCTGTTGAAATATGCATAGGCAAGAAGCGTCGCATTTCAGCATATTTACTTAAAATTATTTGTTCAAGTGGCTTCACTGGGTCATGAGGTTTGATACAACATACACTGCTTTTTTGGAAAACAAACTGGCGCAATTTCTGCACAACTCACTTGAATTGATGAATATTGGATCAAAACGATTTTAACTATACGTTTCATGTATTTGAGATGAAATCAATACTATTCAAAAGCATAATTCATAGATTTCAGTGAATAAAGGCAAAACCGAAAAATCTTTGTTTTTTATGCCCCTGGAATAAAAGATTCGGGAGCATAAAGTTTTTGGCCTGTCCGTCTGTCTGTTTGTCTGTCTGTTTTCCAAAAAACTTTAACATTGGACATAACTTTTGAATGGAAGCTGGTGATAGAGGTTTCATATTTCACATGTGTATTTACCAAAATTTTTGACCTCATGACCATAACCTTGACCTTTCACGTACTTCTCAAAAACTTTAACATTGGGCATAACTATTGAATGGTTATAGTGATAGGGCTTTCATATTGTACATGTGTATTCCTTGTGACAAGATCTTTCCATTGATACCAATATTACGCTGACCCTGACCTCTCACATACTTAACAGAAAATGGTGTTTATACTAACAAAGATGCCGCCGGGGGCATTCTCGTTTCACAAACACAGGCTTTATAATTTCTGGCATGCTAGCTATCAATAATGAAAGGTTTTGTGTTCAATTTTAAATAAACTTAATTTGTGAAATCATTTCATTGTTTTATTCTTTTTCTGCTGCACATTTATGTGGAATTTTACAATATGATTTTATTTTTGATGTTGCATAATTGAACTATACTAGCTGGGCATATGACGTTGGACCACTTTATCCGTTTTTTTTTCAAATCAGTTAAAAAGTTATTGCTTTGAAATGTGACTATTTTTTTCTTTTTTGTACCTTTAAAGGTTGTCTGAAAAAAAAAAACACTTCTCTGCATCCGGCAAAAATCTTTTTAGAAAGGTTGTGGGCTAAAATCCTGGTACTGGCACTATCAGTATTCAATGTCAGTATGTCAGTTAGAGCGTGCATGGGTATCAGGTGAGCGTTGTGCCCCCTGGGGCTCTTGTTTTTAATTCGGATGTTTCAGTGTTTTGCTGTGGGATCTGTAATGATTTAGTTAAAAATCATTTCAGAACATACAAAACCAGTAAACAAAATTAATTTAAGCAAACACTCGATATAGCTTAATATTCAAATAAAAAATTGTAAAAACAGTTTGCATCTCATGCTTGTATTCAAGACACGTCATTCACGTAATAATAAAATTCAAACTATGCAAAGAATGTGAAAATCGGTAATACGGAAGTCATAACAGATCAAGGCAAAAGGGTGTCGTTGTCTCTCAAATCATCGCTTGTCTAAAATACAATTGAAAGATCAGTAACACTGTCAATGCTTGTATTTTCTGTTAATGACGTTTGACAGGTGGCTTGTTCTTGGAGGCTATTGGTTTATTGTGCAATTTGTGTTTCACTTCGGTGGCCTTTTTTTACTGAGCGTTCAACCATCTCCTCTATGTTTCGGTCCAGTCTTTCAGTCAAAACCTTCTCTATTCTACCAAACAGAACATCATGGAAGCTTTGTATTTGCTGTAACATAAACTGATTTGTGATATCTGTTGACGGTAACAGAGGGGGTTGTTCTTTGTTATCTGTTGACGGTAACAATGGGGGTTGTTCTTGGTTATCTGTTGACAGTATCAGTGGGGGTTGTTCTTGATTATCTGTTGACGGTGTTCCAGGTGTATCATGGGTACTAACAAAAGCTTCCTTCGGTGAACATACTTTGATTATTTCCGTGACCTCGCTGAATGCTGCTTGCAGAACATTTCCATTTTCATCATTTTCTGGACATTTTTCTCTAATTGCCTGAAATACCAATACCATTTATTTTGGACTGAGTTGCAAGTATGGATAAGAAGATATACAATAGAAAATATTTCAATGAATCTTTATTGATAAAATATAAAGAATCGAAATCAAATTGTACTCAGATCATTGTCATGACAAATATGGATAATGATCATATCCCTGTCTACAGTACAAAATAAAATACCTACTATGAGTCTTATAATACTTTATATTTTTATTCTGACCAACTTTTATCTAAATTGGAAGGACAGCGCATGAGAAATAATCGAGTGATTTAAGGGCTAAATCCGGCCTTTATCCTAACAGCTCCTTTATGCATATCTACAATACACATTATTTTGAAGATTTACGTTAGAAAAAAATGAATACAATGACAAATATGGATAATGACCATATCCCTGTCTACAGTACAAAATCGATAATTCAGAAAATCAGAAACCGAAGGCATACAAAATCAGGATAAAACAGGAACCAAAGCAACAAAAACAAAAACCTCCACCATATGAAAAGAAGCGAACTCCCGATATGAGAGTGAGACCAGGTGCCCAGGAAGAGTAAGCATCTCCTGCTTGCATGCAACACCCGTCGCTTCAATTCGGTAGAACTGTCACATCCGGTTACTTCCATTTTGGAAGATATAGAGTACAATCTTTGGTTGGATGGTTCAAATGGTCTATGACAGAATATCATCCACCATTCTGGATAGTGGGACATCATAGTGTATGACGAGTTCCCCATATCGACCGTAGAACTTCCTCAGTGACGATGTTAGTCGGTCACAAACATATCCCTGACTGAGAAGGTTATCTGAAAGACGCCTAGCTCTCAGAACAAAATCCGTATATTTGGTACTTGCTCTGGCATAGCGTATCAACTGAGATATGAACACGCCATAAGCAGGCGATGAAGGGATGTTGCTACTCAGAAAAGGAAAGTTCGTAATGCTGAAATTGAAGTCGTCGCGTTTGTCATAGAGTGAGGTGTTCATGTGACCATCAGTGTCGTAGGACAACATTATGTCCAAATAGGATGCTGAATTATTTGTCTCTGTAGGTTCTTTGACTTCAAGCTCCGAAGGATAGATACTGCTCAGGTAATCCGCGAATTTTGGATTATTGATGGACAACACATCGTCTATGTATCTGTAAGTGAAGTTGAAATCAGAAGCTAAGTATCTTTTCCCTTCAGAGACCAAAGATTGAATGAATTCAGCTTCGTGCGAGTAAAGGAAAATGTCGGCAAGGAGTGGGGCACAATTGGTACCCATTGGAATTCCGACAATTTGCTGGAAGACCTTTCCTCCAAACACCACAAAAATGTTGCCGATCAGAAAGTTTAACATCTGAATAATGTTTGTTTCAGTGTACTTATTTTCAGAATCTGACTTTTCTTTTACAAAGTAGGTTTTGTCATAGTTAACAACAATAAATTTGTATTTGCGATTACCGTTCTTACTTGTAAACGCATTACTTATAATTTTTGCGAGTCTTTCTTTCAATTTAGAATGTGGAATTGTAGTGTAAAGTGTCGAAAAATCAAAGGCTTTGATCGAATGGACTCTACTAAAATGAGTGGATTTCAGATGCTCTAAAAGTTCCTTCGAATTCTTTAAAATCCACATCTGGTTGATACCACTGCGAGAATATACTGTCGAACAATATTTTTGTAGCCCAGATTTGATTTCAGATAAAACTTTGGTGAGTAGGATCGATACAGATTTGGTAGAACATTTTGAGGAACCAGCGATGAAACGTTGTTTGTACGGATTCTTATGCATTTTAGGTATGCAGTATAAGTATGGTAAATCTAAATCTAAATTGGTAGTGTCGAAGCCAAAGGAAGCAAGAGCTGATTTGTGGTTATCTATTATTTCAGAGGCAGAAAGGTTTGTTGGGGTGTAAGTGGGATTTCCAGGTGTCGAATTTAAACCTAACTCTTTAACTAGACTGTCGAAATAGTACTTTTTGCAAGTAAATGTGTAATTATTTGAGGCTTTGTCCGCTGGTGTGATGACATAATGTTCTTGGAGGTAGGTAAGTTCTGTGATAACATCAGGGTCTTTAAATATAGACACGAATCTGGTGTTCACAGTTGATTTTAATCGGTTAATTCTAGATAAAAGTAACCCTCTGATTGATTTTATCCATTCGGAAAGGGTGTCGAGCTGTACATCCTCTTTCTTTGCCCAACGTCTTGCATATTCCTCACAAGAGTTCATGATAATTTTGACATTTTGGTTCCATGTAAAGGACATACTTTCTCTGTATTTGGGACCCTTTTTTAACAATTCTCTCAACTTGTCGTTCTTGACTATACTAAGGTCACCAGTAATAACGTGTCCACAAGGAGAGTAGTTGAAATCCGATGAAGAACATTCGCAGGGAAGTGGATGTAGTGAGGGATTACTTAAATCAATACACTGCAGGAATCGTTTGTAATTGTAAATTTTAGATGCAACTGTTGGTGTGTAGCTATAGGAAATACAAGGAGTTTCCTTTCTTTTGAAATATGGTGGGATTTTTTCTGTGACAGTTTTGTGATTCAAAATTTGACCAAGATTCAAGTTATCAATACCTTTGTTTGCAAATCTTACTTTAATGAAAGGGTGGTTTGTTTTCTCCTCTGATTTATCTGATCTAACTGCTTGAAATAAACGAAAAGTAGAAATGTCCAAGATGACTCCTTGTAGTCTGTATTCTGGGGAACGTGTATCGGTATATGCGAGGTCCTTCGTATAATCGTAGATTTCGTGTAACTTCCGTAAAGGAACAGAGTATAATTTGGTACGAATATAATGCAGGCCTAGAGGCTCATTCAAAAATGGAACCAAGTCATCGAAGGAGAAACTATGTATCTGAGGCCTATTATATTTTCGAATGCCATGACTTCGAGGTCTTCTTTGTGATCTGTTGAATAAGCTAGTCACATTTACCGATTGTCAGCCGGGACTTGTTAAGTTTCCTATAGTGCTGATGTTGTCGTTGCATCCATAGGGCGCTGCAGTGTTAAGATTTTTTATCCAGAACTCTTCTCTGTCTTTTTGTCATTTTGTGCAAACTAAGATATTCAAATATTCATATTTAGAGATTGGCTTAAAGTATGATAAAAATATTAATTTTAATTTTACGTCTTTTAGAATATGCTAAATCATTCTGAAAAAAGTGCTTATATCTTCCTCTTGCTAATCTACGTCCTCGACTGGTTATTTGCATAACATACGATTTATATAGAAATCTGTAGAAGTATTCAAAATTTGATTAATATAGTTTCACAGTGTCATGGAAATTTTCTAATACCAAGGGGTATCTTTCGGATATCATAGGTTGTCCTTAGCCGTTTCTTTGGCAGAAGTTCTAGGTAACATTTAGACTTTTGCTCTTCATAATTTCATATTATTGCAATATTGACAAATAATAATACATTATTTCTGGAGAAGCGTAAATGGTGCACTTGCATTATCCTAGAGGCATGTGATCTATAATTGTGTATTTTAATTTTATAATCGAAATCACAAAAACTCAATCACAAATTTTCGGCCCATAGGCCTTTATCAAGTGTAAAAAAGATGTGTTTTTACACTTGATAAAGACCAATGGACCGACAATTTGTGTAACTTAGTGTTTATGTTGTTATATATACATGTTAAAGACATACTGCTTTATCTCCTGTAATTTGTTTCATCTCTTTTGACTCTTGAGGATTTGCTATCCGAAACACACGTCTGGTGCATTTAAATTATTTTGAAAAGTTGTTCAAGAATGTTACGAGTTGGAACACCTTAATTTTCTTATTTCCAAAGAATTAGAACTATCCAAATAAGTGTGAAAAAGATATATTCACCTCATCGTACAATTCTGCACATTTCATAACTGCTCTCTTCAAGTCCTTGACTGCTTCTTCTATTTCTATCCGTCTACAAAAACATATGTATATATCAAGAATAGGAATCAAACATCAATGTATGAAATTCGACAATAGAATATGATGATAATGAAGAAAATAGCTTTTCAATACATTAAAACTTACCGTTCATTTGTTGATTTAACATTGTCAGGTAAATGGTTTTCTTCTTGACTTAGCTCATCAGATTCATCAGAGGAGCCTTTGTCTGATAATGCTACGAAGAGTAAAATCAAAGTTCGTAAAGCTGCATTCTTTTTAAATGATTGAAGTGAGCTGCAAAATTTTAAAACAATTCCAAATGAATAAATGAAAGCTGTATCATCGAACAGACTTTATTGCTAAAATAAAACCGAAAAGACCATTCCAGACAAGGTCAAAATAAATATATAGTAGATTTTTCATGATTTCTTGACTCATATATTAACATGATTTCAGTAACGATTCCATTTCCTATTTGAAATGTTGGGTAACTTTAAACTTCAAAAATGAATCAATAAGGTCCAATAATTTTGTTCTGCAGCGAAGATGAAATGATGTTAACTCAGATGCATGAACATTCCCATGTTTTGATTATAGAACGGTTTTTGCTGCTAACATTGTCTGTATAACAAAGTTGTTTTTAAGGTAAGGGGGTTTATGTAAGTAATTAACACTGTGTATGATGATACAATATAGAGACCCCATGAATCTTTCATCTGCAACGTTTACTATATGTTTTCAAGAGGGGTCAAATCATTTATCGACTTGTTTTTGGGCCTTTTCTTCATTCGTTTATGTGCAGTCTTTTGTGCTTAGTGTGATTGAAATATCATATTTGGCGTTCCTTGTCCCTTTTACTTCCCTTGTTGTTGTGCTTGCCTACTTTGCATTGTTTTGTTGTTTTGTTGTGGGTGCTCTCGAGTTTTGTTGGAGATCTGATGAGGATTAAGTACCCGGAACGTGCATGTCTGGTCCACGTTGCCAATTTGTCTGTTCTTAAATGATGCTATTCAATTTGAAGACGTTTACATCCCTTCCTTTCTTTCTTTTTTCATATATCAAGCATAAGATATTTAGAAACTTCATTTCATGTGAAAATATTGAAATCATTATTGCGGAAGTTCTTCGGTCGCTACGGGGATATTATAAAAGCTTATCAGATCTCCCTTTCCAGAATGATCAGTGACATTCTACATTGTGATTGAATGGCTGTCGACATCACCAAACGACATACTTTCCTGATCTGTACATCAAAATGTACATCGAGACAATCACCGAATTTGAAAGGTTTCCATGGAGCTGTTGCGACGGGTGTTGCATGCAACCAGGAGACGCTGACTCTCCCCGGGGCACCTGGTCTCACTTCGGAATGTTGTTCTTTCCGGGGTTCGCAACCGTTCCGATGGGAATTCTAACGATTTTGCCTTGCCTTCTCGACTTTGAGACTGAATAACTTTTAGGTACTTCTTTGATGTTTATTTGACAGTATATACTACTAATTTGGATTAATTCATTGCATAGAAATAAGTATATTGACGAGTATCGGATACACATGTATACATTTATGGAGGGCCATATATTCTTTGTGCTTCGATTTAGAACTCACAATCATATGAATGATCGCTTTTAAAATCCTACGGATGCAAGTATTGGAAAAGAGACTCTCATTAATGAGAAGTCTCGTTAGGTTTTTATGTATCAAAGCATAACAGATCAAGCAACATTAACAACAATGGTTGAAACAGAGCAGGAGCTTGAAAAATGAGATATTTAAACGCTTCGCTTATTTTGATAGCCTTAAATAAGGGGAACAATTCGAAAAGTTGTGAAGGTACGAGAAAAAAAAAAACCATTTTGAACAGACATAAACAGTTGAAAATCTTGTGAGCTCTCGACGCCGTAAGGATTACTCTTTGACTCTCTCATGAACTATCTCGCTCAAAGGTTAACAGAAAAACAACTCAAACGTTTTATGTTATGTGATATGAGTGTAGGACGAAGTTAAATTGACAACGAGTAGAATTTACAACTAATCACTCAGATGTATATTCAAGAATCTTACACATTAGTTCCTCGGTCTCTATCCGAATCTCAATCGGTGTTTCAATGTCATTCTCTGCATCGTTATCTGATGGAGCTTCGTCATAGTCTGGTAAGGACTCTGGTGAGTTTCCATCGCTTCCCTTCAAATATAAGTTAAGTATTTTCAGACAGTTTGTCTAACTACAACTGATCGAACATGCATATGATCTTTGGTTTTGTTATATATTTGAAGGAATAAGTGTAAAATCAGAATTCAAAATCACAATCAATGGGCATATAGAACCAGGAAAAAAGCATAATCAATCAAAACATTCTACAGACGGGGAAATGTGAATCCCTTCTGGAGATGAAATCAAGAGCAAGTGTATCGTGTTTGCTTTCTTACCTTTGGACAAGTACATGTAAATGTTGAATAAGAAGGCTTTTTGCTGTTGTTTTAAGAAAACACTTAGTTGGAATGAAGAAAGATTAAAAGCTCTCCAGCACGATAAACATCAAAGATGTACCCATCATTCATTGTGTCTTAAAGTCGAGAAAGTAAAGCAAAATAATTGGAATTTCCATTGGAACAGCTGCGAACCCCGGAATGAACCAAAGTAAGGCCAGGTACCCGGGGAGAATTAGCGTCTCCCGCATGCAACACACAAAAATGCAACAAATTTACAACACGGAAAACAAAAACTACACCAACGGGCAGCCGGAGTCAACAACAAAAAAAAAACTAAAACAATCAAGCAATGAAGGCCAACCAACCATCAAACCGAGCAAAACCACAACAAATGAAGGAAGGCGACTTTACGAAAATAAAAAAGTAGCAGGAACCCCTAGCTTCACAAAAAAATCTGTGAATGGATATCAAAAACATGTGGCAAACGAAAGAAAGGAAAATCAATGCACTGCTGGTTACGGGGAACTCGATCAAGCATCCGACCAATATCAAATAAGACATGGGATCATTTTTTTTATCTTCCCTATTTAGTTAACTATTACAGGGATTTTAAAAAGTGTCAAAAATCTTCAATAGAATTTATTTCGACTTACTACATCATTAACCTTCACTGTATATTTCATTGTTTAGACTTCTTTTTTGGAAATGCCTGACATGTTTGAAACAGATATAGACACCTCTGATGTCAGGGCTATCTAAGTGCTATATACATACATGCTTGTATTGACAAATGGTAAAATCAATCAACAATCTATATTTTCAGTCTATGAGACATTCCTTTGAGTCTCTCTGTTATGTTTTGTCTTCGTCTGTTTGCTAATAGCAGATGGCTGGACAAAGTCAGCACCGGATGCACATTGGTCTTTTTATGTGTTGTCATTAATGTTTGGTGTGTCTGTAAGTCGGTACGTCTGTTTCGATTGATATGTATGATGTTCTCATGAATAATGCGTATTTTTGCGGTTTGTAGTTTTTTTTCTGATGTCGTTTTTATGTCACTTTCCTGTGGATTTGTTTCGCTGGGTGTGTGCAGGGTGGTCATGATGAAGATCCTTCCTTTTTCTTTGTCCTATTTTCTTTTCTCGTGAAAAACGTATACATATTGTGATTTTTTAAAATCTGATTTCGGGTTTTGTGTTTGACTTTCATTGACTCGATACTAATTGCCTGACCTCGTGAGGTCAGGCACACCTAGATTTGAAATGCATGAAACAAAACAAGACGTCAATGCGGCTTTTGTATGTAATAATGATGAAAGCGCCGTTTACAAACTTTCACAAGATCAGACAAAAACAGTATTCTCTTTGATAGAGTTATCGCTCCTTTAACATGTACGCTTAAAAAATACGCGAAGATAGTATTTATTTGTGAGGTAATATATCTAGGTGGCTGAGTGGTCAAGGAGTGAATTTCTCACACAGACGACCGCGGTTCGAGTCCCGGCGCGATCGTATAAGGGACGATTTCTGGAAAGTTTTAATTTTATTTCCTTTATTATATGAATCAAGGCAAAGCCTTTTTTGTGCGAGCGGAAAAAAAATAGATATGATTATATAAAATAAAAAAAGATCTTTCTTTTTTATTTTGACTATGATGGTTTATCTTATCTTACAAAACTTTCTGTTTGATGATTGCCAAAAGAGGTAGTATAAGGCGAGTGGAAACTCGGAAGCATTTGTAAAATTGATCTAGACCAGCAGATGAACATTTTAAGGGGGGGGGGGCTTAAATTATGGTTCTTTAAAAATATGGTTCTTTATAATTCATTTTTATTTTGTAAGAATAATGTTTAGGCTAGCTGAAAATAAATTACTTAAGAACAAAAAATAAAACAAAACAAAACAAACATATTCCGACTTCTGACAGTACGAAACCACCCGAGACGAGAAAAGCAATCAGAACGAAACGTCTCGTTTAAAACCGGAAATGTTGGATTTCCCGTGGTTACGCCGCCTTCTTGATGCTTTATCGTTACCTGATTTACGAAAAATGTTTTCAATAAATTTAACTTATAAACAAAAATTGAGTATAACATATACGTCTACTTGGAGTCGAAAAAAAATTAAGGTATTCAACCCCTAATGCGTTTTCAATAATACCAGAAATAAGAATTTTCAGTCTCTTCAAAAAGAATGCAAATACATAATATTCCAACCAAAATTAGGGATTGCACTTCTCATACCATGATCTACTCTGCCAACCCGAAGATTTCCGATTATGAAGACATCGGCATTTGTCGGGAAATTATAAAAATGTGCATAAATTTTAACCGGAAGTACTCTATTAGGGTGCGAGATCCTTAAATGGCAATATCCAGCATCTCCGCAGCAACTCTGTTTGCGAGGGGACGAAAGTTTTTGAAAGCATAGTAGTACATTCTTATTCTTTGATTCAGCATATTTTCTCAATAAGATATGTATATACACGTTACCATAAGGGCGAGCTTCGCTCGCTATTACACGCGGTCACTTATTGTATCTAAAAGTATTGTGTCTGATGGTAGATGTAGTACATATTTATTGCACACGATAGCAGACCATTTGACAAATCAGAAGCCCTCATTTTATTTACATCAGATACACGTGTTTTTGTTTTTTATTGGTTGGTGGGGGGACTTCTGTACATTACTACGGAGTTATCAGGAATATATACTATACTGAGTTATAGTTCATTTCAACGTGTTCCTGGTTGTTTTATTTTCCCAAGGGTCCATCAAGTCAAGACTACGGTGTGAGGAGGGTCGCTGTTATTTTGTTAAGGTCAGGCAAGCTTTTTTGAAAAGCTAATACTTGTAACATACCATTAGGGCATTGTATATGCTAACAGCTTGAACTGGAACTCGTCCTAACTTTTCTACTCTCTGTTCCATTTTCTTCGTCATTGGTACAGGTAATCTCCAAACAAATACACAGGAGTCGCCTGACACGGATATCACGTGCCTAAGATCCTTCATGAACTTCACACCTGCTGAGCTTTCTGAATGGCCGTACATGGCGGCTACGATTTCTTCCGAGTCGGTGTCCACGATACACAAGTGTTTGTCAGCACTACTAGTGACTACATATTGGCCAGACGGGTCAAGATCGAGCCTTGTCAAGTGTTTATCACCAACTGTTCCATTAAAACATTTCGTCTGTTTTGAAGTTGCTATGTCGTAGAATCTATATTAGATTAAAACTTTTGTAGAACAAAGGAGGTTAGTTCCAACAAGACTCGGTTGCAGTTTCCAAAGCAAAACAGTATAGAAGCAGCAAAATTTCGTGTAAATTAAGAAGGGCAATATTGCAATTTAATTGTTACGATGTCTCTAAGATTTGACATAACATAAATATCATATATATCACCGATAAATATCATCGAAATTAAAGGAGTTTAACATCTGAGCACCAACCCTCCAATGCTATTTTGAACATAGATTTTATTTGGATATGCTACTTAATCGACTATTCAGGAAATTTGGAGCCGCGCACTCTCTGTAATGTAAATGTACTTGTGTAAATCTAAATTCAAAGAATTAAAGAGGGCGCTAATGAAATTATTTTTGGTGGCTCCGCTAGAAGCATCACTGATGAGAATTTAATATTCGAAACACGTGTCTGGTGCATGAAAATTGGTTTGGAATTTTCTTCAAGAAGGTATAGAGTTGGAACCATGCGACATTAATAATACCATTCTTGACTGGAGATAACGACAACGTATAAATTGTCGGACTTAAAGACGAAATACTGCCACATAGCAAAGGCTGAGAGTCCAACAAATCATATGTTGCGTAAATACTTAATCAAGTGCTATTTTGTAATAACATTCTTTGACACAGCGACAAGAAACAGAGGAGCCTAATCTGTACATTCATTTGCGTGAATTTACAAGCAGTGTTCACAAAGTGACGTGCCGTGTATCGGTCAGTATTTACCATCCTTTCCAACATCATTATGATTTATAAGTAGACATTGACCGCTCGGTCCAACATTTTCTTTTTTGACATACATGTAGATATACTTTATTTATATGGAGGTATTGATTTGTGCATAAACAAAGCAATCTCTTATGTGCTTCAAACTTTCCTTGATCATTGATCCTTGTTTTTTTTCTCGTTTTTTTTTCTCTTTTTCTCTGTTATAAGGAGCATATTTGGCCATTATGAATTTCTAAAGTGCATCATTACATGTTTCTATCTTCTTCCCTTTTCATATTGAGTTTGTACGCCAATTGAAGAAGTAATAACAGAGAGCATCCATCTGGACATGAAAATTTTAAAGATTTATTGCACAAGATATTGTGGATAAAGAAACAACATCAGTAATACTTCGAGTAAAATGCAAAGATGTAAACCTCCTGCATTTTGATGATACATAGGAAAGAAAAGTATTTTCAAGTAAATGTGCTTGGATTCATTTATTTGAGAGAAATGCTTTTTCCAGCGATGGTACTGGAATCACTTTAAACACACAGTTGCGGGGAACAGTGTTTACAGTTGTTGCAACAAAAATTAAGTCTGAATGATAAAGAGAGAACAAAGACAAACTTTTGTTTCGTGAAGACTGGTTATGGTCAATCTATTCTTTTCGACTTTATTACCTTACATTTCTGTCTTGACATGCCACGGCTATCTCTTTTTCACAACTATCGATGTCCATGTCATATAAATTGTTATGACCCATGACGTGATGATTTTCCCTCTCAAAGTGAGGTCTATCACCCTTAAATACGATTGAATGAGCTTTAAAATAAATTCAACATGTTACAAAATGGATTATATCAGTCTAAATACACATATGGCGGATATTCTCTTTTTAAACTCTTTTTAAATGTGAAATGACTATGTCAATTTAAAGAAACTCTATAAAGTAATGATATTCTTTGTCACTAGTGCCTTACAATCTCTTGGATGGATATGAATAAATTTGTTTTTATCCTAAAAATATAATGATATGAGAGAGATCTCCAGTAAGGCGTAACCCTTAAATGAACACAACAGGACACACTCACAGATTGTGATGTCACTTACCAGTAATTTTGTTTTTCAGCAATAGTTCGTATTGGAAAAGCTCTGTCTATCCTGATAAGGATAAGTGAAGGGATGTGCACACATAAACCGGATAACTCAGTGTCTGCTTTAAACATAGTGGATTACCGTCCAGTTTCGGCACTGGATATATATATATATATATATATATATATATATATATATATATACTGGTTTCTCTCCTTTCAAGTGTTAACTTTCTTGTTCCAGAAAAGTCTTTTGAGTTTTATCATAGCATATTATACAGAAATACTTTTCTTTGTCTCTTGCTCTTTGTTGCATCTTATTGACAGAATACAACCTCTAAATTTTTGTTCATGCATTCAGTGAATATTTCGGATGTTTTATCATCCAAGATACTTTGATCATGCACAATTGACCCTTCGGATTGCGAGAAAAAAATGCAAAATTTCGTGACGTCACAATGCTTTTACCATGTGTTTACCTCGGACAAACAAGCTCCGAACCTCGGTCAAACATCGAAATTGCATTGTGACGTCATGGAATTTCTCAAATTTTTCCCGCGTTCGGAAGGGTCAATTACCCGAGATAACGGAGAAAGTTTCACATATGACTGCTGTATTCTTCCACTGTCAAATAAGATGTCCATGAAAAGGCTCGGGAAAATATCATTGTCTACCCCTATGCATGGAGTAAGATAACATTTTCTCGTGGCTTTTAACTGCAACGTCAATTGTGACGCCATACATGATTGTTGTATAATACGTTCAAAATATAAAAAAACCCATAAAATGTCATATTTGAGCTCTTTAAATTAGGGAATAGGAGTACATTGTAAATAATCATTTACCAGATGTAATCAGGGACACGGAAATCCAACTCTCGTGGCAAGGATTTGTTTTTGTCCATGACTCGGAAAGCCTAGTTGTGGTACAAGCAAATTTTGGACACTTGGGTTGGATTTCTGTGTCTCCGATCACAGTTGGTGATAGATTCTATTTTGATCTTTGAAATAAAACAGAACTTACCTGCAAAACCATTTTTCTGAAAAGAACAGACCTATCAGCGCTAGAGCTGAGTAACCTTCGCTGGTCCACAGAGGAAGTGAACTTTATCGCCGTTATTCTGCTGGCATGGTCTGTTAGAGACTGGATTGTATTATACTCATTCTCTACGTCGTACAGTCGTATCTGTTTTCTATGATCACCGGCAGCAAGAAGTCTGGATCCTGGATTTAGAAAAAGGTTTTTACGTCTGAAACAACAATGATTGTAATGACCAGTTATATTCATATAATTTGGGGATATAATGTGGTTTGGTAATTTTTCCGGTCTTTTTTGGCACTTTATGAAATTAAGAAATCGATATAAAAAGCTTTGTGCTTTCTAAATGGTTGAAAAACCGCTAAATATTGACAAATTAACCAAAATATGAGAGATGAGAAGCGTCTTTTCAAAAGGTTTAGTAGTACCTGATTTAAAGTCAGAATACTGTAGGCACATTATCTCAGTTTTCAGGGGCTTTGGGCTGTAAATTTCTTTGTAATCACGCAAGTCGTATATTCTGTAAAGAATTTATTCAGTGTTTAATGATTCAGGAAAAAAGTGTTAAAATGAAAAGTTTGGCAATAAACAAAATACCGTATAACCAAACATTTTCGCGAGATACTAATTTTCGTTGTATTTGCACATGATTTGGAATTAGGAAAACTTATTCTCGCGAAAAATTGTGTTTGATAAGTTACAACATAAATTGGTATATCATTTACATTTCGTTCCAATCGTACATGCGTCATGCTTTACTTTTCCCAATTAAACGCAAATAGAAGTGAATTGAGTACAGACCTAACTATAACTATAATAATGAAAGATACAAAATAGTTAAACACCATATGTACAGATTTGCTTTTAAATAAGGAATCGTGAAAAATTGCATTCTCGAAAATAAAGGCAACCTTTTTTACTATAAAATCGCGAATTTTGATACTCGCGAAAATTCCTGGTTATACGGTAACTTGTTTGGTGAATTATTTTTTAATTTGTCTGTTCAATAACTTTTATGTAAGCCATCGTATGAAAATCCCTAAGTAGTTGACCTTGACTTTCAATGTAATTTGAGAATCATTAGGTGTTGTATCCCATCGTGCTTCACAGAATCAGGCAGGGGTGATACATCAACAGTTTTTGCAAAACTTTTTATTTCTGTTTTGAGACATATATGTGGTACAAATCAAAGATATGATATTTATTTCTCAAGGTAGCGATGGTGAAGAGAGATATTCACCTCATAATTTACAAAAAATTATGAAAGAAAAATATGGCGGGAAAAATTTCTCTATATAATTCAACCAAATTTGCTACCCCTATAACTTTCTTTACCATCCAAGTATGAGGAAAATTCCCTCAGAATATTCATATAAACGCTGATCTGAACACATTTCAAGAAAAAAAAGTTTTGCTTTTTTTTTTTTTTTTTTTTTTTGATTTTTCAGCAACCTGACCTAAAGATATAATGACGGCCGGGAAAACAGAAAAGGTGATCGGGATAACGTGATACATACTTGCTGTCCTAGCATTACAAGCAACATAAAAATGAAAAAAATATAACAACATGAGTAGCAAATGGTCGCAAAATGCAACATATATATTTCAATTTTAAAAGTGCCCGTTAACACTGTGTATAGCCGACACCGGATATTGGTACTATTTGTCGGCGTATTGGTACTACTGAGGCGAGAGATTTTAACAAATGAGGTGTGAGTGTCCCTTTCTAACATCGTTTTTTATTTGAATCTGGCAGCTCCTTTCAAAAGCAACTGTATAATGCATTACTACAGAAAGTCATCCTTGAAGTTATATGAGTAAGATATGTCTAAGTAGAAGACTTTTTAACTTTTAAAAGCAAAATGCATCACATAGTACCGTAAAATTTTCCATACTGAGAACTTTATTTGGATTTAAATTCGCATATTGCACTTTTTTCTAGACTTGCAATATATCAATGTTTTACGATTTGATCACTGTATCATGATTTCATGGATTTGTAAAGATCTTACTAAGAACAACGTGTATTTTTCCCAAAAAGATACACGCCAGGTGTACGGCATATTGCTGGACGAAAAAGAATTTACTGTACGGCATGTTGAAATAGGTAGTATACGGCGACTTGCTTTTGGGGTCGGAGTTGCAAAGCAATTTCGGGGCTTATGGGACGAAGATGACAATTCACCTACTATGTGTACCTGTCCGTCACTTGATCCATCATCTGTCTTTACACATTTTTGTTACGAAAGAGTTCAAGGGTGTGAATGTATTCATAAAACATTGGTACTCACAGCAGGACAAGATCCCCAATATGCTAATTTTATTGTTTCTACCATGCGCGGATCCAGAAGGGGGGACCGGAGGTCCGGACCCCCCCCCCCCCATGAGATTTGCCAGATGTGGGGTACACGGACCATGGTCCCCACCTGGTCCCCACCTCTGACAGATCTCCGGGGGGGGAGGGGGTGTCCAAATACGACATAAGATTAAATTCTTTCATATGGATTTTTTTCCGGCTCGCTTTCGCTCGCCAAATACATAAAACTCTTGTATGAAAGGATACATCAACTAAGACATACTTATATTGAATTGATATTAAAATTACTTTTATCAGTTGTGTTAATTACCATACTTTCCATATGCTTGCATATTCAGTTTTATGTATTCAGTTCGCATTGTTTACAGGCGATTAAAATGTGGAAATCCATGAGCTTCAGGGGGCTGCGCCCATGGTCCCCCACCAGGGCTTCGTCCTGGACCCACTGGGGGCCTAAAGGCGGCCCCCAGACCCCCGGCCTTTTAGACACCCCCCCCCCCCCCGGTGAAAAAAGCTGGATGCGCGCTTGGCTTCTACTCTCTAGAAATTAAGACAAATTTCCTTTGTTTCTTCTCCACTCTCTGGTGTATTGAATAACACTCAGGTCATAAGGCGTAATTTTCGTGTTATGCGTGCATTTTTTAAAAATATTTATAATAAAAGAGAAGGACAGGCCTGTGGTGCACATACATAAATGTATGATAGCGGCGTTATGACACATGTCAGTGACGGATCTAGCTTTGAGTTAGAGGGGGCGTATAACGGCGAGGGGTCTGGTACATTTGTAGGATGACCAGGGAGGCGAAGCCTCCCGGAAGCTAACGCATTTCAGCCTTTTCGAACCCATTCTCGTGACTGAAATTGATAAAAGAAGATTGAAGAATATTGAAATTGATGAAGACAATTATATTATCTGACAGGTAGTAAATATTTACCAATATTTACTCTTTTTTATATGGAAAATGATCGTTTTTACCTATGATTTGCAAATTTTAGGGGGGGGGGGCGTGCGCCCCCTACGTCATCCCCTTCCACATGTGGAAAGCAGCACCTGTATGTCAATAAGTGGTTTTAGCTCACCTGAGCGAAGCTCAAGTGAGCTATTGTCATAGTGTGGCGTCGTCCGTCCGTCGTAAACTTTTCACATCTTCGACTTCTCAAGACCCATTTTGATGAAACTTGGTAGGAATGAATTACTCATGGCTCCCTACAGGTGGTGTTGTTCTTCGTCCGCTTCCGTCAACAGGTGGCGCCACCACAAGCAAAAGCAGGTCAGGGGGTACCCTCCTTTGACACACCAAAGCACATATCGACAAACCGAAAGCATCAGGATGATCTAGAGAGAACTGTTTCTTTGAATAACCCCAAAAACATGTGGTTTTATGCCCTCAATAACTGTATGTTTGCCATATTTAAGGCAATCAGTAGTTTCATATTGATTTTGGTTGTAATTTTTATTTTCATGATTTTTCATGATTTTATTTCTTATGTTAAGAAAGAGAGGGAGGGGGTATTTTCATACAAACTGGACATCTTATCCAGAACCACGGAAGGGATTTTAATGAAGCTTGGTAGAAATGATAGTACTCATAGTCCCCTACAAGCTTTGTTTTGTTTTGTTTTGTTTTGTTCGTCCGGTTCCGTCATTAGGTGGCGCCACCACGGGCAAAAGTAGGTCACGGGGGTACCCTCCTTTGACAAACTTCTTCTTCAGAACAGAAGTACATATCGACACGACAAATCGAAAGCATCTGGATGATCTAGAAGGATGTCTTAACAAGTGTTGTTGTTCTGGTTTCAGCCCGAAGTTAAATTTTTGACGTGTTTATGACATCTTTTCGGACTTTCTCAGAAATGCTCATTTTTTTATGGAGGGGGATTAGGGTCAAATCTTACATGCTTCATGATATGTTGCTTCATTCAATGTTTGATTATTCCATGTTCATTTGTCTTGCTTTCATTTCAAATTGACTTTATCTTTCTTCTGTGTGTGATTTTGCTTCCCTGCATTTTACATTTGTCCTTCGTCAATGCATAACTGTCATTATACCATGCGTTATGACATCCTTTTTTCTGCCATTATCCTTTCGTCTTAATGCTATTATTGCTTCGTCAATGCTAACTTCAATTTTGATACCAGATGGCGCTTCGCGCGACCGCATGTGCCCGTTCCTTGAAATGAACTTTGAAACATCCCCTGTCGTTAGAAATTTCTTTTAAATTCTACTACAGTATCGTTCGAAAAGTAATTATATTATAGCACGAGAGGACAGAAGTAGATTGGCTGTATAAATATTTGAAAAATATTATGAAGTACATGTAATTAGTAAATATTTGATTTTGTATGCATAAGATTTTTGTAAGTTTTAAATCTGACTGTAAAATATGTCACATGTATGTGAAGAATCTCTGTGGTGTAGTGGTTATCACATTTGCATCTGAATTTTATTTTACACTTTTCCGAGTGGGTTCGATACCGGACGAGGATACTTTTTTTTCCTTTTGTCAATTTTAAGTATAATGTAACTTGTCCATGTTGTCCGTCTGCCCAGTAGAGGATGTCAAAAAAATTTGGGTTACATATAAAAATTAAATGTTTCAATGCATTTTTTCAGTTTTTCTTTGGGGGGGGGGGGTCATTGTTTTGGAAAAAAATATCAAATGATGGCTTTTTGTTTAAAGTTGTCGAGTCTGCTTCGAATCAGTAAATGAAAGTCAAGTTCAAAACTAACAAGGCATCGTGCTTCGTCGATAAATCACCTCGTCGACGCGAAATATAGGCAATGATTGCTTTTTGTTGAAAATTGCTGCTTCAAATCAGGAAATGAAAGTCAATTTGACAAACAGAAAAGCCGAAACTATGTTCGATTCCCCCCCCCCCCCCCCCCCCCCCCCCCCAATAAAAAATTGGTCGATGAAATATCTTCCGACAAAATATTGGGTCAACATGAAGATGACCATGCAAATTATTAAAAATTATTCAGATGGCAATTTCTCGAGACAAATGTACGTACAATGTAATATCTTACGAGTACTCGAGGCTCACGTGGTTTTGGGGCTTTGTATATAGCATTCATACGCATATGTATATACATCTTTAAAGAAAAAACGAAATTTAAAACTATAAGTTTATCTGCATGAGTCTTTAGTTTGAGGATTTTAGCTGTAAGGAATCCTAGTACATTGTTTTCAACTAGCCGTACAGTTAGCTAATAACATGCCGTACACAAACAATTTCTTTGTTGAGCTCGTATGTAAAATATAGAGCAATTTCTACATTACCCTTGATTAATATTTAATAGTTATGAACTTCTACATAGACTGTGCACAGAATCATGATCTGCAATAGTATTTTCTTTCGTTAAAAAGAATATAAACTTCATACATGTGCAATTTTATGTGTACTAGGTACCCCATTTTGTGTTATTTTACTATTATCGTCCGATCAAATCCTTTGTTTTGAGGGTTTCGATGTTGAGTTTACCATCACAGAATTATTTGCTTGAAGTTCACTCCATATAAGATCATATTTTCTTCACAAATTATTGTCAAATGCTAAAGGTAATACCTATGTCATACTTGTTTACCGCCTCGGTAGTACCAATACGCCGACAGATAGTACCAATATCCGGTGTACGGCTATACACAGTGGTTAACATACTGATTTTATCAACACCGTATCCTTGTATCAATATCGTAGTACTCAGCATTGTAAAATTTTCCTTATTTATGAATCTATTTTTTGTATTTATTTGTATCTACATCCTCTCATAACTTCTGACCTGACATTCCCATTCATGTCTCCTGAAGCTAAGTGTGTACAGTCTGGACTGATACTGATGGCACTTATTCCGTGTTTTGTTTCCTCCTCGGTCCCTTTTGACATGTTCACTGCTGCCTTTGGTAGATCGGGTGTAGATGAAGATAAAGTGGGACCAAGTAAATGCCCACCTAGCCCACCCAAGAATTCCACTTGTACATGACTTGGATCATGTCTCACTTCTACAGATATACATGTGAGTTATATTGTTTATTATGATTTGATGTTCAAGATTTTCTCATTAGGTCAGAAAAATTCATCTGGCACCATAACTGTCCAAAAATTGTGTACGAACTTATGCTTTTGATATTCAGTTACACAATCATCTGTTTATTAATAGTGCCTCTATGTTAAGCTGTTAAGCATCTTGTGGTGAGGGGGGGGGGGGCGGGGAATTATACACAACAAATGTTCTGCGAGACCGCTAGGTAACTGAAGAAACAGGGTGGTTGTGCGCACGTAATTCGGATTACCACAACATTCGCTACTAACGTGGCAGATGGCTGTCCTTAATAAGAGCCGGTTGGCTATTGGTCTCGGTAGTTTATAAGTAGTCTTTTGTGTTTAATGTCTCGGTGTTGTCTTTTGATGTCTCTTTTGTTTTGCTTGAGTGTTTTCTTTTAATTAATTTTCATTTTATTTTGCTGTGGGTGCTGTAACCGATGCCTGTTGAAGATTCCCTCCTTTCTTGTATGATTTTTACATCAACGAGGGGATCAAAACCACATGACGAGTTTGAATAAAAACATCACTCTAGATCATTACACGATATATACCGTAATTGACAAAATATTGATCAATTATTGATGAATTGATCAAACTAACGTAAATTGTTACAATTTCGTCTGCATGTCTTCCTTTCTTGAATGATTTTTACATCATCGAGGGGATCAAAACCACATGACGAGTTTGAATAAAAACATCACTCGAGATCATTACACGATATATACCGTAATTGACAAAACATTGATGAATTATTGATGAATTGATCAAACCAACGTAAATTGTTACAATTTCGTCTGCATGTCTTCCTAATAACACGCCAACGTCGCCGGTTCTGTTGTGACGTCAGAAAGTATCTTGAGCTTTTACCCAATGACAATTCGTCTTATGTCAGTGAATATAATTCATACACAAAAACCAAAATCAAAATCCAAAAATCACAATCAAAAGGGTTACGAATTCTTGAAAAATAACAAAACAAAGATTGGGAAGAACCCCAAATTAAAATAGCGAAGCGAATGAATTGTTATGTAACGTGTGTCATAGAACAAAAAAATATGAAATCAAATAGATGGGGTATCACACCATACGTAATTTTATACATATAATCTCTAAAAACAAAAGATATGGTGATGATATTTTTAATATTGATAATCCTAATTTTGGCCGTCACAAAGATAAAATGGAATGAACATTGAAAATTCAAACTATCACAGAACTTTTTTGAATCAATTATGCAAGTATGATTTTCTTCTTCGGTCCTTCTGTTTATAATTTGAAATTGACAAAAAAGAACACATACTTTGAGGTTGATAGTTGATATCTTTCAGTCGTGAAAACGTGGAATCTGTGTAAATAACTTTTAACAGTTCCTGCAAGAAAGGGAAAATGTCGATTCAACCTACTCTAATTTATAATAATTATAAAAGTGTTCTCTTAACTCGTTACCTTCTTGAAGAAAATTCCAAACCAATTTTAATGTATCGCACAAGTACTAGTGTTTTGGATAGTAAATCCTCATCAGTGATACTTAATCGTCAGGATCTAATAATGCCGAAGTGAATTATAGACACAGCCAGACTTACTTTAGGGTCCTCTAGTTTTATCTTTATAATTTAAAGTGTAAAGAGTGCACGACTCTAAATTTCCTAAAATATTGCCTAAATTCCGCTTTATATTGTATGGTCTATTGAAATACTGTTGCGGAACTATGCTCAGACTGCGAAAATTTTGTAAAGCTTGGATGATGCTATTGAATTTGAACACTTTCACATGAAAGGCTAAAATTTTCTTGATAAATATATTCTTTTTCAAAATTACAGGGTTGTTCAATCATGATAAAACTCAAAATTAAATGATTGTCAAGGCTTCACCAAGTTGGAAATTACATACTGTATATCATCATCGTCATCATCATCATCATAGTTTTTTTCTCAGTGATCGACTCAACACAAGAAGGGACGGATCCGCGAATCATTGTCCACGCGAAATGGTTTTATGAAACATTGAAAGAAAGTACCAGCAAATGATTCTACTTATACAGTACTTCGGGTAAAAATGCAACAGGCAACAAACCAGTTCTTGAATGGAAAAGTTTTTGGAAAAAAAGTTGATCGAGGATTTTAAAATATTTGAAAATGCAAAACCAAAGAACGCATCATGTCTTGTATTTGTTTTTAAAAATGTTTCTCTCTAGTGTATATTTTGATGGTTTTTATCATTACATTATCATTGAACTTCATCGCTGGTTTTCGATTTGATATTCATATAAAGTGATTGCTATCTTGATTAAAGAAGTAATTCAATTTGGTTAAGCATGGACTTTATTCTTGAATCAAGGCATTCCGATAACTTACTATCCGAAATACAGATATTATTCACTAAAACGTATTTAGAATGCTAAATCGACACCTTCAAGTTAAAACAGAAAGAGATATGCGGCTTTAACAAAGAGCAATTTCCTAGAAAAAGAAGTGTGACTGATATAGAACAATCGACAGATCCAAAATACAAATCGCGGTATTTGCCATTTTTTACAAATAAAATATCTCTGTGAAAGCATAACAAAAGCCAAAGTTGAAACGAGTAACATTTCAGTTCCATCTGATCCATTGCCATTTTGACCGAATTAAAAGAAGCGAATAAAAAAAAGTAAGAAACTTCTTATACGAAGGATGGCAGAGCCATCCAAGTTTTCTATATAAGTGAATTATCTAACCTTAGAGTGGATGTTCCTTTTGAAGTCCTTGTTCTGTCTCATTTTGGGATCTATGTTCCATATTCTGATTGTATCATCAACAGAACTTGTAATGAAAGACCCAGGTGGAAACACGAGGGATTCTCGCTCAAAAACAGCAGGTTCAATCTGCAGAAATACAAATTCCGAGATAAAATAAAGTAATAAGGATTAGAGGATTTCAAATGCATTATATAGGCCCCTTCCTTTTGCTGTCTTGTTTGTGTAGCCATAAAAAGTGAGGAGGCTTTTTATGCACCGCAATTGTGCGTAAACGGACAAGTGTGATAGTTGTGCGCACGTAATCCGGATAACAACACCATTCGCTGCTTTCGTCAACTTAAGTTACGATCCTAAGTTTAAGGCGAGTGTAACGTCCTAAGTCGGCACCGATTGTCCATTTGTCTTGTTGGTTTATGTCTGGTTTTTCTATTCCTTTTCCCTTTTGTTTTTCTTGTTGTATTTGTCTACTCTGTGTTTCACATAGGGGTGTTTCGATTTTTTTATGTGAGTACTGCAACGGAGTCTTGTTGAAGATCCCTCCTTTGTTACAAATAGCATGATTGTTCCAAGGAGACAATTCAATTTCTTTGACTTATTTAATATGATAAAATGGCACAAACCTCCAATGCCATTACTTCTGAGCTATGATAGAGATTCGACCATATCTTCTTCACCTTGTGTATGTCCTTGACATTCCAAATGTACATGCTGTGGTCATTATACACACACGTGAGCTGAAAAAAAAAACCCATAATGATATCAAATGGTAAAGTTAAGAAATTAAAAGACAAAAATATAGACGGACACACAACGAAAATGGCAGTTTCTTGTTATAAGGATATTTCATATGATACAGAAGTAAAATGCAAACAATTGACAGTCTAAAGTTTTCTTACCCTACAGTGACTTTCGTCGAGAACAATAGCTATCGTATCTGGAAAACTTATAGTCTCCTCTGTCGTTTGTTGTCTTAAAGAAAGAATAAATAATACTTTATCGTTGTACAATATCTCAGACTCTATTGATTAGTAATAACCGAATACAGTAAAAGGACACATGTGCAACGCTGACCTTGATATGCTGACTGAAGCAAATTATAGCACTAATAATAATGGAGTTCGAACAAGTTTCAGAAACGAAAAGTGATCATGGCCTTGTGTACGTTCTATGACTTGATTTTGATAGGACTCGCCATGGAGTCGTGACGGTCCATTTTAAACAGTCAGTCAGTATAACTCTTTCCTTACTGCTATAATTATATACATAAAAAACTGAATTAGAGATATATATCCGGATTCAATGCTAACATCTTAGAAGGCAATGCTAGAAAGTCTCGCCTTTGTTATATTATAATTAGAGCTGGGTTACTACATTTTCCCTTATCAATATTAAACGTCTTGAAATTCAATAGCATCATTTAAAACCTGATAAATTACAGCATGGACCAGACATGCACGTTTCGGGTACTAAACCCTCGTCAGTGATCCTCAGTCTAAACAATGTAATATGGCCAAAAAGTATGAAAATTATTATGTCCAAAAATGTACCAAAAGTCGTAGCAGAATGGGTGGGATATGATGCTACAGGACCCACGTTTAATAATTACCTTTTATTTTCAACAGAGGCAACGTCCACTCCCAAATGGTGGGGTTTGGGCAAGGTCGTTACTATGGTCAGATGTTGTGCATCCAAGACCTTCACAACACCATTGGGGCAACCTACAAATACGTAATCCTTCCCAGCACACATGCAATTGGATCTCTGAAATTGAAAAACGTTTCTGGTGAATGAGAAGAATAAGTGGAAAACGAATAAAAGCTTTTTAAAATTACTACTTTGAAATTGAATTTCGAAAAATAAATCTAGAACTAAAATGAATATAGCTTTTTCTGAAAATCACTTTGAAGTTGGTATTTTCAAAATAAAGTACCACTGATGAAGATTTTTTAATACATGAAACTCGTGTCTGGTGCATTAAAATTGGTTCGAAATTTTCTTCAAGAGGGTATGGAAAGCTTTCGTATTATATTCAAATAATTAATTGATATATGAAATTTAAAAAAAATTGACATTCACAGAAAATCATTGATCACTACCACCGATCAGGTTTTGGCAAAATGCATATACTATGTACAGCAACGTTTTAAATAAGAACGAAAGAAGAAGCAATATTAAGTAAAACAAGACTACCATAAGTTTAGCTGTTTTTTCAACTTTATATTTTTCATCAAACTTGAAGAGTGTTCCAGCTTTGGTGGTAACGAATGAAACCTTGTCGACGGTAGCCACCTCTCGGAAATGTTTCTCGAACAGATTTTTCAACTGAAAGCCTTTAGTGGTAAGCGGAACGGTTCCAGTATTCATCTAGAAATAAGCCATGATCTAATCCTTAAGCATATCGTTTTCGTAGTGAAAAGCAAACAAATATAGTGAAAGAAAGAACTTTGTAGATGTAGTTTTTTTTCATTTTAGTGCGAGGATTTATAGTTTTATATCTGTACCCATTTGATGACTCGAAGATTTTTTTCTAATATTAGGCTATTCATTTTTGAACTTACTGTAGAATCCATTCTTCCTATACACCAAATTTTAAGGTATCGCAAGCCGACTGTCACAAACATTGACGGATCATGCTTGAAAAAAGCAACTGATTCAATCTGAATAAGAGAGAAATAAAACACTTTTTACATGTTTCATATGTATAAATTCATCATACATTGAATAGTTATTGTAGTCTTATTTTCATATTGTTAATACTCTAAACTTGTGCTTACTCTGTTAACGACCTTGCTGCAGGCCACTTTGACTCCTGATCTCCAGTTCCATACGTTTACCATCCTGTCGTTTTCAGACCCGATTGAAACTAGATGTGTCATGTTCGGAGAAAATTTCTGAAGAAACGAAGAGTAATTTTAAAGATTGAACCAAAAAGAACTGCTTGCTTCTTATAGGTCCTACGGATACTATACTTGCATTTTTAAGAATTGTACTCTGCCTGATTTTGACGATGTACGGTACTCCATGACGGATCCTGTCTAAACGTTTTCAAGAGAAGACATGGCCCCGACCACCTGTTTTATGTTTGAAGTTTCTTTGTCGTATGTCTCTTTTACGTCTCTTGATATGGTTGTCTACTCTGTATTTTTGGATCAGGTGTTTGGGGCTTTGCTGTGGGTACTACAACCGAGCCTGGTCAGAGATCCCCTCCTTTCTTTTACATTAGACATGTAACATGATTCATGTATATATGAATATGCTTATCTTTACAAATTAGCACAGTCCGTTTAAACAGCGTCACCTACAATGCATTCCGCAATTGTACTGGGCTCTTGAGATTGTCGTCCTTCGTGTTTCATCGACGGCGGGTGCAGCTAGCCAACAGAGGATGCTTACTCCTCCCGGGCACCTGGTCCCACCTCTAGCTTGCTAGGGGTCTGTCGATGCTCAGTTTGGTGCTCTATTGTGAGTGCTAATGAGATTATCGTCAGGATCTTCTTTAACTCATTTTTGTCACACTCATGCCCTTTGCCGTGTGGAACTTGTAAAAAAGGTCAGTAAGTGTTTTGAATATTTTCTCTGACATTGTCGCCATAACACTTTCTATATTGACAGAACCACAGATAGTGCATGTATTTAACGTATTTTCATTTTCTTGCGTGAACATCGACGGCGGGTGTGGCTAGCCAACAGGGGATGCTTACTCCCACCGAGCACCTGGTCCCACCTCTAGCTTGTTAGGGGTCCGTCGATGCTCAATTTAGTGCTCTGTTGTGAGTGCTGTTCAGATTATCGTCAGGATCTTCTTTAACTCATTTGGAGCTGTATCATTGTCTCAGTGTCCAATTTTCATTTTCGCGTGAGAAAGTTCCGTTTTGTATTTTTTTTCCAGAATTTGTAAGTCTTTCAATTGTAATTAAGGAATCTGATTTCGGCTTTTGTGTTTGACTTTCATTCGCCGATTCATAAAGCAAAAATCATAGTGCTAGTATGCAATTGTACAGGATATAAAGATGTATAATTCCAAAAGTACAGCCATTAATCCATCAACAAAATATTAAAAAGCAAACTTACGACACAAACTATTTCAAAGTCATGGTCAATAAATTGTACTATCTGTGTTTGGTCGTAAACATCCCAAACGCGCACTGCAGGCTTGTTACCATACTGTCGAATAAAGAAATTTCACGACATAGCTAAATAAAAAAATTATTCATGTATATTTTTTCGTAGTAAATAATCATATTGAAATTTATGATTCCGGTGCACATTTTGCACATTTGAAAAAACAATGGATCATCAGTGATGTTCGATGCCGAAAGAAGGGAATAGTGAATATAGAATTTATAAATGGCCTGACGAAGGTTAAATTTCCGAAACGTTGCATGTCTGGTCCATGCTGTAAATCTATCTACTCTAAAATGGAGCTTACGGATTTGAAGGCGTTAAACATTTGTATGCAAAAGGGGCCACTTAATGACAAAACTATGTCACAAGGATGATCTTAGTTTCAGAATAGTTTATGAAATTTAGTATCAGAAAATTTACAAAAATAATTCAAGTCATTGCAGATGCACAGTGATACAAGGCAAACGATATCCTCGGGATTTACAGTCCACCAGCAGAGATACCAACCTTGTTGTTGAAATATTATTGAAATACTAGTATTTGTTCTATCGTAGTAATTAATTGCATCATGTGCACATTTCAACAAATGATGTATCATAAGTAAAATATGCTCTAGGATGAAATTGACAAATATGGACAATGACAATATCCCTATATACAGCACAAAATCGATAATTAAAAAAATCATAAACAGAAGGCATACGAAATCAGGATAAAACAGGACCAAAGCAAACAAACAAAAACCTCAACCACATGAAAAGAAGCGAACTCCCGATATGGGAGTGAGACCAGGTGCCCAGGAAGAGTCAGCATCCCCTGCCTGATGAAAGAAAGGAAATCCGAATAGTGAATATAGGAAGAGCTAAATTTTAAAATGACCTTAAGTGTTTGCCAAAGAGCAAGCTATGAGCTTTCATTTGAATGCCTCATACCTCACCAGTCGCTACATATTTCCCATCTGGAGAGAACGCCACCGTCGTGATTGTTTTTCTACTTGAATTAAAAATATGTTTCTGTGTGTTCGTCTGTGGGTTGAAAAGAACTACCACACATCTGGAAAAAAAATTAGGTATTTGATATATTTAATTCCTATTCAGTAAAGTATTGATATCTACGTTCTATGGTAATTATTCCAGTGCACCATATGCGCATTTCAACATATAAATACTGAACAGAGATTCTCGAGGCCGAAATGGAGAAAATCCAAATGGTGAAAATATGAAGAGGATTATGCATTTAATGTAATTATACCAAGATTTTGAATATTTCATCAAATTCAGTTACAACGAATTTCATATACTTCAAGTCAGTATGGAAGTTCTGTAAAACTAGGCCAACGTTATCTTCTAAAATCAGTGAGTGAAAGTAATACACAAAGCCGAACACAGAACCAACAACTCACAATTGATACGCATAAAAAAACTTAAAATACAAACAGAACATATTTTTCAATATTGATAATTGTACACAGCTGCATTAATTTTCTACTTATTTGTCATTATCCTAAGATCAATGTCAAACTAAAAGGATCATACGAAAGGTGCTCCGAACTCATCACATATACATTTGAAGATAAATACTTTCTAATGTCTGTTTCAATTTTATCAGAATAAGTGAAATCTAATTCGATCATACCCGGCAGGATAAGCTATAACACCATTGACTGGGTCGAGAGACAGAGTGGCATTGCTGGAGATAGTTAATCCGAGTACGCGCTCCAACTCCACCTGAAAAAATATACAAAACGCAACTTAGGGAATAACTAGATACTAATGTTATATTTGCGGACGGTAAATTAGGGAATAACTAGCTTCTGACGTTATGTTTGCGGACGGTAAATGATTTAACGGTCGCGCCGCTAACGCGTCGGCAGAAAAACGGATGTTTGCACCGTAAATCAGCATTTACCATCCGCAAAAATCACGTCATTATCTTGTTTTTCCCATTCTACTGCAATCTATATTTCGTAAATATAAAGCGAAATGTGAAGTTAGCAACGCCAAAGCCTAGTATATTGAATTTAAAGAAGTTTAACATGTTCTCGTTTCACAGCCGTAAATAAGGCGAAAACGACCAATGGAATTCAACATTATATCGACATTGCATTAGAGTAAGAAATTCCAGACAGGTGGTTTCAGTAATGGTGCTGTGATTGGTTGTTCATCCCATCCTCTCCGAGTTTATAAGATTTGACATAGTTTTCTGTTGAAGTGTGCAATCTTGAAGATGATTTAAAAAACCCCAGCTTGACGTAATTTTACACGGATCTAGATTTACGTATATTATGTATCTGTTATCTTATATAACATGGGGATCTTTTGGATATTATGGCATATATATGCTCTGAATGACAGGGCTGGTTAGGATAAAAGTTTTATGTTGATTTTGACACAATTAATAGAATATGGGAACTTTAAATTCTAGGGGGTGCAATGTATTTAAAAAAATTCGATCTGACACTTTTCTATCAGGGTGAGTTAACGGGTGTGGCATGCAGACAGGGGATACACCTGATCTTACTCCTAGCTGAAGGCCCGGTCACACTGCGCTTTACGGCTTGATCACGGCCAAAACACGTCCAAAAAAGGTCTCCCGTGAAGCAGACGTTGTTGTTCGCTTTTTAGACGCGCCACAGGCGATTTGAAGACGTGATAGGACGCGGTAAAAATCTGAACGGCATTGTACGCGGAAAGAAGTTTTGAACTGCTCAAAATTTAATTCCGCGGACAACCACGGACGGTGTAAGTGGTAAAGACGTGCAACGCACGCGAAACACACGTGATAATCCGTGTTCCGGCAGTGATTAGGACTTGGGAAAGACGCGGCAAGACGCGAAAACTTGAGCGGTCTGTCACAGCCAGACCACGGTGACAGACCACGGTCATTCGACGGGTGTTCTGCGTTGGTATCACGGGTAAAAGCGTGTGTATAGCGTCTTATCACGAACGCTTTTAGCCGTAGATGTGTTCGGACGTGGTTGGTCGTGCTTAGGCAGTGTTTCAGCAGTGAACCAGCCGCCGGCGGTCATATCCCGTACAAAGCACAATTATGGCAAAAATTACCACGTACGACCACGTCCAGCGGATATTTGAACGTGATTTAGACGTGGAGTGCAGTGTGACCGGGGCTTGAGGAGTTAACTTCTGCTCACACGGTTATACTTACCTACTTTTGATCTTTTCTTCACGGCTTATATGACGGGTGTTGCAAGCAAGCAGGAGTTACTTACTCTTCCCGAGCACATGTTCCAATCTCCATTAAAGATTTACTTTTGCTCTTATACAGAATATTTTAGTTATTTTGCTATTTCTTTTTCATTTTTACATGTCCATTGATTCGGGTTTTTGGATTCTGATTTTGGGATTTATTTTATGTTCGAATCACTGATAAATCATATTCTGATTTCATTATTTAGATTTATGATCACTGACGAGGGTTAAGTAACCGAAACGTGCATGTCTGGTCCATATTGTAATTTTATCTGTTCTTAAATGATGCTATCGAATTTGAAGACGTTTAACATTTGAGCCACTTGGTGAGTGTCACTACTGATGGAACAGGAGTCTCCGAGGGCACATGTAGCTAAGTTCGATCTTCTGTCTCTTAAACGCATTCGAAAATTTCTGTTATCAAAAATTCTTGAAATTTCTAAAACGTGGGTCCTGTAGCATCATATCCCACCCATTCTGCTACGTTTTTCGGTACATTTTTGGACATAATATTTTTCACACCCTTTGGCCATATTACATTGTTTAGATTTAGGATCACTGACGAGGGTAAAGTAGCCGAAACGTTCAGTTCAGTTCAGTTCAGTTCATTTATTTCTTTGTGCCCACTGGCACATCAGACATGTTACAAGTAAATACAAATATAAGACATTCAAGGTGAACATAATTAAGTTGCAAAATACAATACAATAGTACATGATACAGAAATATGTGAAAAATTATAATGAATAAATTAATGATAAATCAAAAAGAATTAAGAGTATGCGCGAGAGCTTTAATATTTAACAGTACTTACTTTAATTATATGAACTTATAAAGGGAATGTTCAAATCTATATATTGTCTTTCCTGATTTTTTCTGCTAAAAACAAAAATTTTCCTAAATTTCGTACGTGCATGTCTGGTCCATACTATAAATTTATCTGTTCTTAAATGTTGCTATCGAATTTGAAGACGTTTAACATTTGATATTTGTTTAACGTTTACTCACTGATAAATCATATTCTGTACTTTATTCTCAATATTTCTGGTTTCCTATATGAAATTCGGGTTTATTAATTTCGGAAAGCGATTTCGGTTCGCTTATTACTAATGTATGGATTTATCTATATTTTTCAGTGATAAGTCATTGAGATAAACTGGCATAAGTAAAGATGTTAACTTTTGTCGAATAATAAGCGCTTCTAATTTGGATCAAGACTTTTCCTAGACATAGACATCATAAACATTTACTCACGGTACTTCTAGGATGTTCTTTTCCATTTTGTTTTGCCGCCATAGCCATTTTAATTTATTTTACCCTCCAAGTTCAACAAGTTGAGTCAATTACATAATTCTTTAATTACAATTTTGTCCAGGGGTATGAAGAATGCAGCGACGTCAATTTCAAATTCTGAATGTTCAATATTGTTTTTATTTCTATTCATGATGTTAAAGGCTTTCGATACTACTGGTATCTATTTCGGAACATAGTAAATTGCTGTTTAGTTAGTTACCTGGGGGAAAGGAAAGTAGATCGAAGAACTTATGGAAGAGTCGTGATATGATCTGTTGTACAACTTTGAAGTTTTATTGGGCAGCGATGCGTATATTTCAAACATTTTGTGTACATGAAATCATTGTAAACATGAAAATCAAATAGATAAAATCTTATACTGTGTAGAGGTTCTACAAAAGTCAAAAAGTGAAGTTCGGTGAAAATTGGCAAAATTGAAATAATTATCTCCTTTTAGAACTTCTCTCGTGTTACCATAAAGGGTGTGTTGTTTGATTGTGACAACAAATCTTTATGCTTATTTAAAGGAAAGTTATGTCATTATCTTAAGTACAGGTCCAAGTAAGTTGAAAAACCTTAAACTTTTAGCTGAACTTTTTTTAAAAATGCTTTCAGGTTTGCCTCTATATGAATGTTCTGAAGGAATTTTCCTCATACTTGGATGGTGAAGAAAGTTATAGGGGTAGCATATTTGGTTGAATTTTATAAGGATACTTTTCCCACCATTTTTTTCTCTTTATAATCCTTTACAAAATATGAGGTGAATATCTCGCTTCACCATCCGAAGTTTGAGAAATGAATTTCGTTCTGTTTGTTTGTACCACCCATATGTCTCAAAACAGGAATAAAAAGTTCAGCCAAAAAAAAAAAATCATGTATCACCCTGCCTGATTCTTACGTGGACTTGTACTTCTAAAAGTAAAGAAGGAATCTCCAACAGGACTGTTGCAGTACCAGCAGCAAAACACCCAAATACCCAAATGCAAAAACAAATTGGACAAGCACAGCAAGAGACGTCAAAGGGAGAAAGAAGTTCGAACATCAAAGACGACATAAACGCTAAACACAAAAGACATCACATAAACCAGCGAGACCAATGGACAATCGGTGCCGACTTAGGGGTAACAAGTAAGTAGCAAGTGGTGTGGTTATCCGGATTTCGTGTGTACAACCCTCCCACTTGACTGGTTATCCAGCGGTCTCGAAGAACACACTATTGTTTTGTATCATAGATGGCGATACAAACAAAACGGTTTAATACAAGGCCCCATGTACCAAACAGATGAATGTGTAAATGGTTATTAAAAGCATTTATAAGTGGCGTACGAAATATAGTTCGTGCTCTGCCAGTTGGAGCAAGCTTATGAATGCAAAAACCCCAGTGGTCCGAACAACTCTAGGGTTTATGATTTTTGAAATGACTATTTTTGATTTGTGTTTTTACCCCCGTAACTCTGTTGCGGAGGGGATATAGCATCGCTGCCGTGCGTCCATGTGTGTGGTGCGTGTGTCCGGATTTTCTTGTGAACAGCATAGAAGCCAGAGGGGTTATCGTAGAAACAGCAAACCTTCCACAAATGTTTCCCATAGGTAGAGGATGAACTCTATTTATTTTCATGTTTAAAGGTCAAGGTTACAGCGGACTTAAAAGTATTTTGCTGATTGCAAAGAAGATGCAATTGTGAGGGGATGCTACGCTTGCGATGCCTTTATTACCTATATTGTGCAAGTGAGAAGTCATTTTGGTGAACATCTATGTTTTCCATAATTTCAAAAGCCCTGTCGAACAATTTTATTACGAGCTTCTGATTTAGATCAGATAGATATCATAACATTTACTCACGTTATATCTAGGATGTTCTTTTCCCTTTTGTTTTGCCGCCATAGCCATTTCAATTTATTTTGTACTCCAACTTCAACAAGTAGAGTCAATTCTTTAAGCCAAATTTCAATTTTTGTCCAGTGGTATGATGAGTGCAGCGACGTCAAGTTCTGAATGTTCAAAGTTGTTTTTTATATAATTTTGGAAGTCAGTTACTGTCTTAAGAAAACCTATTCATGGTGTTAAAGGTCTTTGAAAATATCTATTTCGGTATAAACTTAATTGCTGATTAGGTATTTAAATTTGAATTGCATTGTCTTTTTTGAATGGTTAGTTACCTGGGGAAATGAAAGTAGATTTAAGTACCTATCGAACAGTACTGATATGATCCGTTGTACAACTTTGAAAGATTTTTAGGGCAACGATGCGTATATTTCAAATATTTTGTGCACAGGAAACCATTGTAAACATGAAAATCAAATATATAAAATCTTATACTGTATATGTTCTACAATGAGTTAAAGAAAATTCCATACTAGTGAGTATGCTTCGATTGCAACCACAAATCTTTATGCTTAACTTAAAAATCCTACGGAAGGGAGGTATCTTCTACAAGACTCGGTGGCAGTATCCAAATCAAAACGCCGAAACGCCCAAATAAAATTTCAAGCACGGTGGATAAGCATAACAAGAGACAAAAAAGGGACATTAGGATGATCAAACATCAAAGACGACTTTAAAACACTAAAACCAAAAGATTACACATAAAACAACGAGATCAATGGGTAATCGCTGCCGACGACTTTTGTCGACCATCTAATACTTTTAAAGTAGCAAGTGATGCAGTTATCTGGATGACGTGTGCACGACTTGTCTTGTCTACCCAGCGGTCGGAGAACGCAATATCGTTGTGTATTGTAGATGATGATATAAAGCATACAGCTAAACACAGGAGGCAAATTATCAAAAAGATTTGTTCTTCCTATCTGGAGCAAGCTCATGTATGCAGTCTCCCGAGGATCCCGACCAACTTTCAGAGAGGACAGGTGGTCTGGTCCTTGTCTCCTTTGATGAAATTTGAACAGGGCTAGTCATAGCTAGAGTCCTGTCGTCACAGTCAGTCAGAGTGCAACTTTTAGAAATGCGCTAATTATCGACTTGACCTCTTTAAGCACTTTGTGTGAATTACCAAATCATACTTCTTTGAAATTTCCCCACTTTCATCCCCAGGCGATTTCCTCAGTATGTGTCGATTCACAGTCACCCACAGCAACATCTGAGCGTAAGGCAATTCAGCTGATCGTGCTGAACTTCGACATCATGATTATCCCCCCCCCCCCTCTCTCTCTCTGCATAAACATTATAATTGTTCCTACGCCTGGTATCATATAATGTCCATTCCTCTTCTCGTTGAAATAATTCCAGCTCTTTGGGCACTTCGTCTAAATCATATTTCCCCTTCCTCAAGCAATTCCTAGAATTCCTGTAAATCCCCTTAATTCTATCTCTGCTTGTAAGCAATATGTTAAACGTCTTCAAATTCAATAGCATCATTTAAGAACAGATGAATTTGCAGCATGGACCACACATGCACGTTTCGGGTACTTAACCCTCGTCAGTGATCCTGAATCTAAACAATGAAGTATGGCCAAAGAGTGTGAAAGTTATTATGTCAAACATGTACCGAAAGACGTAACAGGATGGGTGGGATATGATGCTTCCACGTTTTAGAAATTTTAAGAAATTTTGATAACAGAAATGTTTGAATGCGTTGAAAAAAGATCAACCGAAGTTGATCGAACTTGGCTACATGTTCCCTCGGGGACTCCTGGTCAACCAGCAGTGACACTCACCAAGTGGTACAAATGTTAAACGTCTTCAAATTCAATAGCATCATTTAAGAACAGGTAAAATTGCAGCATGTACCAGACATGGACATTTCGGGTACTTAACCCACGTCAATGATCCTCAATCTAAACAATGAAATATGTCAAAAAATGTACCGAAAAACGTAGCAGGATGGGTGGGATATGATGCTTTAGATACAGTACGTAAGTACATGTATTGCAAAGTTGGCCTGGTACTGCAATTTTTTTCCTCTCATTATATCTTCAGTTCGGTTCTAGTTAAACATTAGTTCTGTACAAATGTAAATCATAAATCAGTAGTTTTAGGGCTGATGCGAGTGTCGGTGTTCATCTTTGATCATTCAGGAAGTAAAAAGAAGGGAGGAGATCTCCAACAAGACCCCATTGCAGCATCAACAGTAAAACACCAAAACACCCGATGCAAAAACACAAAAGACGAGTACACTACGAGACGGAAAAGAGACACACGACATTTAAACATCAAACACAAAAGACTACACATAAACTGACGAGACCAATGGGTAACCGGTGCCAACTTAATTTTGGACGGCCATCTGTCACGCAAGTAGCAAATGGTGTGGTTATCCTGGATTACGTGCGCACAACCCTCTCACTTCTCCAATTACCCAGAGGTCTCGAAGAACGTACAATTGTGGTGTAAAACAACCTCCTCACTGTAAGATGACATCACACAAACAAGACCGCGAAACGCAGAGGCCCCAGAGACACAGATGAATATGTAAATGGATATAAAAAGAGGGCATGCGTAATACAGTCCGTGCTCTGCCGGCTGTAGCGAGCTCATGTATGTAATCACCCAGGAGTCCGACTGACATTCAGAGAGGACAGGTGGTCGGGGCCCTGTCTTCTCTAAAGAGGTTTGGACAGGGCCCGTCATGGAGTCCCGTCGTCACAGTCAGTCAGAGTGCAAGTCTCAAGGATGCGCTTGTACAAGACAGTAGATTGGTCAAGTACCAAGCCTAGTGTCCGTCTGGTGACATTAGGATCATATCCACGGTATAAAAGGCGTTTGATGATTCTGATGCATTTTCGATGGTTATGCTGCCTACCTTTGATCCTTTTTATTTTGTTTATCATATCACCATAAAAGACAGGTTGTGTAATACCCATAGTAATGTACTCTGTTGCATGTATAGATCCGAATTTTAAAAGAAGTTGACTGTAATTTTTGTAAAATTTCCAGAAAGTCTTAACTAGTTTATGAAAGCGGAAACCTTGACCTAAAAGTTTTTTGTAAATTTGTAAATTTCTACTGTGAAAATCCAAAATATCAGTACATGCTCTAGCGTACCGGATGAGCTGTAATATGTAAATGCCGAATGACGGTAATCTTGGAACATCACCGTCAAGCCAAGGGAAATTTACTATGTTGAATCCAAAATCATCCCTTTTGTCATATACACTTGTATGAATCTTTCCGTTTACAATTTTGATATTTAGGTCCAAAAAGGGTGTTTCTGTATTTGAAAGGTTTGCCTTGTTAAGGGTTAATTCTTGTGGATAAATTTCATTCTTATATAATTCAAAAGCAGGATTGTCAATGGTTAGAATATCATCCAGATACCTAGAAGTATTATTGAAACATTTCAGCTCATCAAATTTTCTTTGCTTTTGAAGATTTTGGATAAATTCTTTCTCATAAGTGTATAAAAATAAATCTGCAACAAGAGGCGCACAGCTAGTACCCATAGGAATTCCTACAACCTGCTTGTATAGATCCTCACCAAATCTAACATAAATATTGTCCAAGAGGAAGGACAAGGCATTACACAGGTCACTACATGTCCATGATTTGTATGATTTGTAGTCTGTCGAGGAAAAGAAACCCTTCGATTCAGATGTACAAATGTAGGTTTTTCGCTCTCGATCAAAACACCATTTAATGAGATTAGATAATCGATCATTAATTTTGTCATGAGGAAGTGTGGTGTACATATTAGAGAAGTCGTATGAAGAAATCGTATTGGCTTGGAAATTTCCAGATTTCATTTTTTCAATCACATCCCCTGAATTCTTAATAGACCAAAATAAATTTACATCGTTCCTGTTTAGAACCGTTTCACAATATCTAGTTACGTGTTCTTTAATAGCAGTAAGTGCTGACGTCAGATTTCTAGACAAAATTGTAGTGGAGCAGTTACTAGAATTAGCAATAAATCGAAATTTGTAAGGAGACTTGTGCAGTTTCGGTATGCAGTTTCGGTAAGACCAATTTCCGTCATGGAGTCCCATCTTTGATTATTCAAGAAGTGAGACCAGTACCTGTCATCCATCGTCAGTACTTATGATCGGTCAGTTTTCGGTCCATAAAAAGCTGGTCAGTCTTTCTGTACCTGGAAAATAATTAAGATGCTCAATAGATGTAGTCGTGCCCTCTTGATAACATAGCTGCTTGAAATTTAGAAATTCTAAAATTAGAGGATGTTGCTAAATTGTTTGGCTTTGGTGAATCATTTGGCATGAGACACTACTAATGAGGATTCAAAATCCGAAACTTGCCTGTAGGGTGCATCGCATTTGGATTTTTTGGGTCCAGAGGGCTGCTTTCTGTACGGTCAAACTTCGTAACATACATGGTGGGTGCATCGCATTTGGATTTTTGGGGTCCAGAAGGCTGCTTACTGTACGGTCACACTTCGTAACATGCATGGCACCTGTTCTTCATGATTTTATCCCAGGAAGAGACGATTGAAATTTTGTTTTAAAATATTGATACCATTTGCATATTGCATGCAAGCAGGAGATGCTGACCCTTCCTGGGCACCTGGTCTCACTCCCAATGGTGGTGGAGGTTTTTGTTTCTTTGCTTTGGTTCCTGTCTTATCTTGATTTCGTATGCCTTTGGTTTGTGATTTCTTAAATTATCCATTTTGTACTATGTATTGGGATATGGTCATTGTCCATATTTGTCATTCAAAGATTCATTAACTTTTATCCTAATCATCTAGGCAATGAAAACTTCCAAATTGTGTTTATGATAACAAAATTCATATGATCTTGAAGTTGTCTTATGGAAGTAATAATCATTCATGTGTTTATAAATATGTAGTTACAGTGGCAACAGTCGATTTATTATTCGATCTTTACTCCCTCTCTAAATAGAGAGGAGAAAAGATCGAATGACAAAACGATTCTCTGTTGCCATTGTATCTAATAAATCTGATGAAGTGTAAATACCATGAGATTGTATATAGTCTGAAACCTCACCAATATTAAAGCAAAAGAAATTAAGATGTTGCCAAAAATAATTTTGTTGTCATAATATTTTGGCAACATCATCGTGGTTTCATTTGTCACAATAAAAGCTCTTTTGAGCACAATGTTGTCAATTTGATATGTTCAACACTAAATCAAATAAAGATTATATATATAGAGAGATATCTTTATCTATTACAATCTGTATCTAATACACATCACGAGAGTCACGGCAAAACGACGGCCCATAAAATAAATTGTTGCATATTATAATTGTGTACTTGCATATTCATAGGCGGATCTAGCAATTTTCCCAAAGATATAGTGAGGGTACGTGTTCCCGTCCGTCAGGGGCGTCCAACCTATCGTTCGGAAACCCGCAGTCTACGTGCGATTATGGGTCGTACTTGGGTTTCCGACGATGCGGCGAAGAAGGGCCCTGCTTAACCTATTGAGAAATAATCACGAGATCACAGGAACCTGTTGTTGAAGTCAATTGAAAATAAATTTATAAAAATGGATAAACAAATAAATTAAGATAAATAACTTAATAATTTCATTCAAGAATAAATAATAAATTAATCAACAATAATAAATTATTCATCAGTCCATTCAATAAATAAATATTTGATACTAATGTAAATAACATGCAGGGTTACTCACCAATACAGCCTATGTATCCGTCACACTGGCGTTGGGCTTCCCAAACACGTCTTCATATACACGGCACAGAGTTGGCAGCGATGTACACAGGTCGTGAGAACAGCGAAGACTGGCAGTTATTGTTTAGACACGGTACTTCCGGTTTCGACTGCTCAGGTCAACTCGACTGGTGTCTGTTTCACCACATTCCTCCCCGTTTTAGAAATCTGCACCGTGGCTGGCGATCATCGGTTAAAATACAAGTTTAAAGTAAAACAATAACATTTAACATATTTACAGTTTATGTACACAAATTTCAGAGACTAAGCTACCGGTGCGGTAACTCCCCCAAATATTCAAATTGAGCTCCCAGTATGGCAACTCCTCCTCACAACACCGCTGAGCTTCCGATTCGGCAACTCCTCCACACATCTCCACTTCCCTAAGCACCATACAGGGCTATTGCATTGTTCAAGGTCAGCTGGTATAACTCAGTTGGCCGAAGGTCCAAGTGCGCTGTCACAAAGGCTGCTACATCCCCGAGGTATGCCGGTGTGTTCACTAAGGCTCTCCCAGGTGGGAAATATGGGGAATCTGTTTCCAGCAAAAGTTTGTCACGGGGGACTGCTCTTAAGCCAGCAATTTGGCTATCATCAACGATTTGGAAAGCAGCTGTAACACCAAAGTAAGATCGTGGAAACTCTACAAGCAAATCCTCCGCCATCTCAACAGTTCCTTTAAAACAGTACACATGGATCAACTGGTTCCTGTCACAAATTTTCCTCATAAGTTGTAGACATCTAGCATGTACATCAACACCGTACGTATCTCCCTGGGTGCCACGTAGATGTAGAATGAGGGGTTGGTCTACTCGAGCCAGGTTAAGCATTCTCTTAAAAACCTCATCTTGGCGCGACCATCTTGAAGCGGGAACAGTACGGTCCAGTCCGCACTCTCCAAGGGCTACAACTTTGGGGTGTTGTAACAACTGTTTAAGTACTAGTGACCTCTCTACTGTCAGGTGTCACAATGTTTTGGATGGACATCGATTGCGACTTTCCAAGGTCCCTGCACGGAAAAGTTAATGTCAGGGTACGTCCTAGGCTCACTGTGGACTATCACTCCACCGACAAGGTTGACCTTTACTGACGGCTTGAAATCCACATCTCTTGAGGAACTATAGGCCAAAAGATCTTCAACTGTATGACCTACCGCAGTTTGCCAGATTTTCATAGAGGTGCGGTCAAGGTGAAAATGGCTGTCGAAGACCCATGGTAGGTTAGCCATCTGTGGCTCCACAAATCCTGGTTGATCATCTCCAGAGTCGCCTACTTCGTCTAACATTATCAGATCTCCTAGATCGGATTCTTCCGCCTCATCTACTGCTGGCTCCATCACCGCAATCTCTGGGTTCAGGCTCTGGGAGACGGTCAAATTCAGGGAACGATGGAAACTGCTCCACTTGTTCAGGGCTACACTCCATTAGAAGGGCCAACATACATCTCCAGAATAGAAGGACAGCAGGGGAGTTCACTGGATGTATGGTGAACTTAACTGGGGTTCTCTCTCCCATGGCCCTACACGCCTCATAGTAGGCGTCCTGATGTTCATTATTTAGATGAGCAAACCCGGGAATCCGTCTGTAGCGGTTCATCCACGAGACTGCATCTTGAAGTCTGACATCCGATCCGAGTGCAGCTTCCACTAACCATCTTAGGGCATCTACCTGGATGGCAATATTTGCTTCTGTAGCACATGTGTATCTAAAGGCCTCCGGTAGGTGTCTAAAAACCACATGTCTCCGGAGTCGCTTATCCGTTGACGAACAGGAAGAAATGGGGCAGTACTGTATCTCCCTTTCCAGGCTCCGAGCTCATTGTTCAGAAACTGGCTGGTTCACTGTTACAGTTAATGGTCCTTCATCGGGAGAATCATGGACTCTGCGCTGCTTCCTGGACTCCGACGAGCGTCTATATTGTTCCCTTGATCTTGAGGTCGACGCATAATGTCTATAACTGTCCCTAGACTTTGGCCTCTCAGGAGACTTTCGCGACCATCGAAGATCACGAGGCTGTCTCATCGAGCTATCTCTGGTGGGAGGCTCGACTCTCCTTTTAGAAGATTTAGAGACAGTTTGCCTCTTCTCCTTGTACCCACTAACATTTGGCACAGGTTCTTTGGGGCTGGTGGAATATCTACCGTCGCAGAGCGCTCACTAATAGGACACTCGACGGTTTCACTGGCAGGCTTTGTAGGGGTTTCCTCCTTTACTGGCTCCGATACATCCATGGGCTCCTCTGTCTCTACGTTCTGACACTCTATGGGAATTTGAGGCTCAGCGTCGATAGGTGTCGACAGGGGATCTGGAGTACTTACTTCACTGGCTACACCTGCAGCAGCATTCTCTCTTAGGACCGGCAAAGTTGGATCCTCATCCAAACAAATGTCGTGCGAATGTCCGGCGGCAGCTTCTCCGGCAGATGAACGTCTTATTTGAGGTAGCTTAGAACCGTCAAACGATGGTATGTTACGTTCAATCCACTCATCTTGAAGATCAAACCGTGCGTATCCTCGGATGGCTTTTACCCATTGGGAGCTTTTTTGCTTGCATATACATGTCTGCCAAACATTCTTCACGCACCTCTGGATTAAATTTTATGATCATGCGATAAAAGGTAGTTGGTTCCAACAGGATACCTTGAGATATCGCCCGATGGATTGCTTCAATAGAGGGTTCGTCTGGATTTCTGTATGTGTCTGCATCAACCCACTTAATAGGGGAAGATTTAAATTTAGTTCTACCTTTAACTAATGCTTTCCCTTTACTGGGCGCTTTTCCCTTTTCCTTTACCGGTACTTTGGCTGGACATCTTCTTCCAGTTCCTTTTCTCTTGACTTGACTCCTGTCCGGACATTGTCTTGCTATTATGTCTACAATGAAAAATTGTTAATAAGAACATGACACGTCACAGTCAGGACACAGATAGACATCAATGTCTTTTGCTTTATCCGACCCAATACCTACGCATGATTCATGATACCATTCCCTACATTCATCACACTGTATCATGAATTCTCCGGTATCTGGACCCTTACAGAGACAGTACTTACCTGACTTACCAGACTAACTCAACCTCAAGGGAGATCCGTCTTTAATGCTCTTTCTCTGTCTCTTTAACCATGCAGGCAACACTCTGTCTGAACAATGCTTCATTCTGTCATGGTTGATAATTTCAAGTTTTTTCCGGAGCATAACTTCGTATACATAGTCAGTGATCTTTCTTGTGTCTAATCCTGGTCCTTTCCACTGCGGCCTGAGTTTTGCGCACTTACCTTTAGGTATGGCGGTATCTAATATGTAGACAACATCACCTACTGAATAAGTATGCTCTTGAACTTTGAGATCGTATTCCCGTTTAGCAATAGCTTGACCGTTCCTTAGTTTTTCACGTGCGATCTCGTGTGCAGACTGTATCTGTACTACCAACTTAATCACATAGTCCTCGTAGTCTTCAGTTTCTGAAGGCTCAGGACCAGGAAATATTAAGTCAACAGGCATATTGACTTCTCGTCCCAACATAAGCATATTAGGCGTATATCCTGTACTCCTGTTAATTGCTGATCTTAAAGCACTTGCTAATTGGGGTAAATATACATCCCAGTACTTCGGTGTACGACTTGAACAACATCTAACCGCATCCATAAGAGTGCGATTATACCTCTCTACCTGGCCATTGGCTGATGGTCTAAAAGCAGTTGTTCTAGCTTTGTGTATGGCCATTCTCTCACAGAGTTGTTTGAAGAGAGTACTTTCAAAGTTGGATCCTCTATCTGTGAAAAGGAATGCCAAATCTCGAAAAGAAATGATCCACTGCTGCCTGGGCTGTGACTTCAGCTGTCTGATTGGGCAATGGAATACATTCTACCCACTTCGTAGATTGGTCCAACATCATTAAGACAAATGAGTTGTTATTTTTAGTCATGGGTAGGGGTCCAAGAAAGTCTAGATGAACACGCTTCATCGGTGACCCTGCGTGATAAGAAGTTAATCTACATCTGGCTTTCCGGTTGGGTTTCTTGTTTCGATTACAATGGGAACAGGAAATGACATAAGATTTAACATCCTTGTCCATTGAATACCAATGAAATCGCTGTTTACATCTACCCAATGTCCTGTCTTGACCTTGATGACCCGAAGATGGAAGGTCATGGCATAATTTGAGTATTTCTTCCCTTAAAGTTGTTGGGACTACAAGCAACTTGATAGAGTCGTCTATAGGGTCCTTTTTCCATAGAATTCCATCCTCACACAGGAAATATAACTCCTTGTTTACCCAATAGTTCTTGGCTGCTGGGTTGCAAAGAAATATTTCACTATCCGAGGGTTCTTCCTGGTTTGTTAACCAATTAAGGATAAATTTCAGATCTCTATCGTTACGCTGATACTCCTTAACTTCTGACCAAGTATAACTTTCCATCCACGATAAAGGTGCTGTCTGTTTCACTTGCTTAACCATATAATTGGCTAGCGGTACGGCATCATCTACTGTTTCAATAAAATGGCTCCATTCTCTGTGTTTTCGCTGACAATGGTCACACCTACCACATGGTAGATCATTTGGCTGTACATAATGTCTGAACTCCTGGCATGAATAATTACTGTTAGCAACATCTGGAAGGCGAGATAGCGCATCAGCATTCTGATGTTTAATTCCAGGGCGATGTCTGATCACCATCCAATACTGGCTTAGTTCCTCCAACCATCTGGCTAACTGACCATTAGGGTTTTTGAAATTCATTAGCCATTGCAAACTACTGTGGTCTGTAATCACATCAAATTGGCGTCCCAGCAAATAATGGCGAAAATTTCTGGTGAATCTTACGACAGCTAAGAGTTCTTTTTTTGTTGTACAGTATCTGCGCTGTTCAGGTGTCAACGAAAAACTACAAAAAGATATACTTCTCTCTTCTCCGTTCTGGATTTGAATCAGCTCTGCTCCAATCGCAATGTCCGAAGCATCTGTATCTAGGATGAAATAGCCATCTTTAGTAGGTATGGTGAGAACAGGTGCAGTGTTTAACGCTGATTTAAGCTGTTCAAAAGCTCCCTGATGCTCGACTTCCCAATGAAACTTGTTCTTACCAGTTAGGCCATAAAGGGGTGCGGCAATATAGGCAAAATTCTTGATGAAGTTTCGATGATAATTGGCAAAACCGCAAAACCGTTCTACATCTTTTGTGAAGGTTGGGGTTGTCCATTTGTTCATGGTATCAATGAAACTCTGGCTTACCTTCATGCCGTCACGTCCCACAGTTCTTCCTAAATACTCTACTTCCTGTCTAAACAAGTCACATTTTTGGCCTTCAACTTTATACCATATTGTCTGAATCGTGCAAAAACTTCTGACAAGTTTTCTATATGATCTTCAAAATCATGACCCAAAACTAGTACATCATCCAGGAAAGCCAAAACTGTTTTCCAATGAAGACCTCGAAGTACGAGATTCATTACTCGAGAAAAGGTACTTGGAGCATTTGTCAATCCAAAGCTCATTCTTTTAAATTGGTACAAGCCATATTTTGTGGTGAAGGCGGTCTTACACTTATCCTCGTCTTTTACTTTAATCTGCCAATAACCCCAAGTGGCATCCAATTTTGAATACCAAAGGTTACCTGAAAGTGTATCCATGCACTCCTCCACCAAAGTTAAGGGAAAAACATCTTTTTTCGTTACCTTGTTGAGAGCTCTGTAATCGACACACCATCGAACACTCCCATCACGTTTCCGTACCAATACAGGGGAAGACGCCCATTCCGAAACGGAAGGTTCTATGACGTCAGCTTTAAGCATTTTTCCAGGTGTTTTCCTCTTCACCAGCGAAGCATGTTGGAGTACGGCGAAATCGCTGTTTGATTGGGCGTGCATCACCAGTGTCTATACCATGCTCAATCGCTGTAAAATTACCTATATCATACTCATGAGCTGAGAAAACATCTGCATAACTGTTGAGTAGTTTTTTCTATGTTACCTGTTGATTTTCATCAAGCTCAGAACACGATCTCTGGTATAAGTCTGTAAGATGCTCTGGTACAGTACCTTGTTTTCCTTGTTCTTTAGTTACCTGAGAAATATGTAAGCTGCCAGTTAAATCGGCAACTGGTGGTATCTCGTCTACCTCATAGGCATAGCCAACTTTCTGATTTTTGAATAATGTTACCTTAGTATCAGAGTTGTTGACAAAGGACATCACAGGAATACTCGCCCCCATCGAAACAAACACGTGGAGCGAGAACTGTATTGACTTCAGGCTCTATGAGATGCAATCCATTTTCAAGTTTTTTGTCTGTAATGCAAGATATTCTAAGTACAGACCTGGGTGGTATGTGCGTCTTTTTTTTGTATTCTGATATGAGTTCTGTTGACAGCTAGGACAGAGTTGTTCCCCTTGTCAATGAATGGTACTCTTTTACCTCGTATACAAAGATAGCCTTCATTCATATCTAGAGTAGTTTGGTATTTCGACATGAAATCTAGTCCAATGAGCATGGCATCCTCTAAGGGTGCGACATAAATACTGTCTTTATATACGTTACCACTGATTTCAAGTTTAAATGTAGGAAATCACGAGTAGCCAGAGTTACCGTTCCTAGCCTAATTCCCGCCACAGTACTGACTCGCGTATATCCAGTGCAGTAGTTGATAATCGCTTGAGCAGGACAGACGTTCTTCACCTGGGAGCCTCCCGTAACCCCCCGTACATGGGGCGGAGTCGGCCCGACTCCAAGGTATGTGATTACCTTATTACTGACACCTTGTAAAACGTATATACCCGTTTTACAACATAACGGACTTACGAAGGAGGAATACCGACAATTCGAGATATTCATTGTGTGGATTTCAACTTTGAAAAAGTCATTGTTTGAGTAAGCACGTTGGATGATTATTTATTTATGTGCACAGAGGTCTCTTCTATGAAAAGATTCTCTTTGCAAATACCTTTGTTTAATTTTGTTTACTTGGGCACATTCCGATAAACTTAATTCATTATAAGTGTTCGAATATTTGCCTGCTCGGGTAATCAGGTGTGCATCAAAGCGTGTCATCGCTCACTGTTATTTATGGCCCTGTCACACCTTCACTTTTTTAGCAGACGCACGCGTAACGACCTTCAACACGCTGAAGAACGTCGGGGTTTGGTCCGAAAACTCATTATGGAGCAACGTTCTTAACGCGCTCGTAGCGACCTTCTAACGCATGGAGAACGTTCTCCCAACGACCTCAGCGACTTCCCAACGCATAAAATTAGTTTACAATTTACCTGTTAACGTTCTATAACGCGTGCTCAACGACCTTGCAACGTTTGTCTAACGACTTGCCAGCGACCTGCCAGCGACTTGCCAGCGACCTTTTAACGACCTACAACGTGCAAGTAATTGATCGATATTGAATCAAAATATCTTTAAAACTTCTTTGTTTTCTATTTACTCAGTAATTTTGAAACAGACCCTGAAGAGAAAAGATGCCACTATGACGAGGAAAAAGAGGGGGAGGGGACGAGGACAAGTGCCCAAACATCAACCCTCAAAAGTTCATCTAACATCAATGGAGGCATCCGAAGAAAATTAATGAATGATGCTTGATCTTCTGTTCTTAGTTCGACCATGAGTTGGTCGTAGATACCAAACTCTTGTCTTCTGGCAATCCACATTCTCACCCAGTACCTTCGACGTTTACTACATTTTATTCTTATCATATATAATAATACGTCCATGATGTTATTCTGATGATTCAGAAGAGCTATCTGTAACTGTCTAAATGATAGACTAGAGCAAGACTTGGTTTAATACTGAGATAAAAATACATTTAACATGAACATGTCGTTAAGGTCGCTGTCAAGACGTTATGCACACGCCAAAGGACGTTAGGCTGTCGTTGGGCACACGTTGAGGACGTTAGACCATCGCCAGAGGGTCGCTGTGTACGCGTTAGACATGCGCTCCGCTGTCGTTACACGGTCGTTGGAATTATCGGCGACCTCGCAACGTTTTATCGCAACGACTGCACAGCGCACGGGAACGCATGCCCAGCGTGTGCCTGGCGACCTCCCAACGACTTCCTAACGACTTCACAACTAACGATTGGACGCTGGGCAGTCGTCGGCGGTTTTGTGCATGCACAAAATTTTCCGACGACCACAGCGCACGCCAACGTCCTCCAGCGATCACCCAGCGACCACACAACGACTAACAAGCGATCACCCAGCGACCTCAACGTTCTTCGACGTGTTGGAAATTTATTTGGTCGTTACTCGTGCGTTGGCCAAAAAAAGTGATGGTGTGACACAGGGCCATTACGGTGAGATCAGTATTATTGTCAATATTTATTAAATTATCTTTTGAATTTAGTGAGGGGGAAAGGAGTAACCGATGTTTAGGAACTTAGCGGGTGGGAATAGAAAATCGTAACTCGCCGAAATAGTTCAACGGTTACTAAGACTCATTATCTCTACTTTGCAAATAAATTATTCCATTTCTTTATTATTGAACTGTGTCATTGTTGATTCCTTAGAATTCGTAGTCGAATACGGCTACATAGGTCAGCAATAATTACACCATAAAATGTGTGACTTCAATCAACAATCTAGAGCTGAAATTCAAGAACAAATAGGCATGACACACAGTTCTAACTCATCCAACGAGCTATGCAAAATAAATGAATGCCAGCCACCATTGGCATTTCAGGACCAGCTAATTGGTTATCAAAGTGGTAACCAAGGTAATCCACCCAGCCAGCTATGTCAAGTAAATGAATGCAAGCCACCATTGGCATTTCAGGGTCAACAATTCGTTTATCAAAATGGTAACCTAGGTAACAACGGACAATTTTGTCAGGTTCCAGGTAATCAAGGTTATCAAAGTGGTAACCCAGGTGTTAATGGCATGAATCAAAGTCAAGTGTGCAGTGATTCTGGTTATCAATGCGGTAACCATGTGAACCAATTTCAAGGCTACCCAGCTGCAAATCAGACAAGCAACCTGTGGCCGATAGGCATGTGCCAACCACCACCCATGCCTTACGTGCCTAACTGTATGCCACATATGTCATGGCCAAATATGCCACCCATGATACCATGGTCACCTATGCCATTCATAGGATTTTACAATCCAATGTTGCCATATTTTGGCATGCCATGTCCAATGCCAATGCCTTATATAAATCAGAGCATTCCTGGAACATGCCCTACACCACCAGTCAATCAAAATATGACATGACCTGATAATTGCAGTCAATGGCAGAAAAATGTAGGTTGTCAGTCAATGCAAGTTATTCCTGTAAACCAGACGGACAGTACCATCAATGTCTCTAACCACCAAGGACATTATACACAGTCTGAATACCAAAATATCAATCATGTCAATGGCGACCTATGTGAAGAAATAGATCATCATATCTCAGAAAAACAAAATGACGGCGCAATATGTAGTAACCACCAACCAGATAAGCAGCAACCTTTTACAATTCCAGTTGTTGAATGCAATCAGCTTGACATGGAAGTCAGTTATGGCTCCTTGCGTATCATCGAGGATTCAGATGAAGACAGTCAATTCGACACCGGAGTCAGTAATGGCTCCTTGGGCTCACAGATCGAAGAAACTTGCCAACCAGATGAAGTAGTCAAAGAGGAAGTCAGTCATGGCTCCTCATGTTCGCTCCCAACAGATCCACATCTGGTCAAATTTCAACAACTTGAAGAAAGTAATCAGCTGCCTTTCAGCGAAGACTACATGTACTTGCATCGTCATGCTTACCAAAATCGGTCTAGTATTGCCATCAACATCATTCTGGCAACACATGTCTCTTCAAAAGGATGGAGAGGGGGAGAAGGCAGATGGATGCAGAAGGTCATCATGGACCGTTTGCTTTGAAGGATCATCTTTTCGTCGCCGTCTGCCAATATAAGGTCTTCGATCGTGGAAAACTGGAGATCCTGGTATACAAAGTAATTGATTAAATGAATACGGACCATTAATGACTTAAATCTGCACATGAGAAAGACGCCGGCTACGGTGTTAGAGATCTAGAAGTGTAGACTATTGTATATCATTTTATTCAAGCAGATTGATTATATCTATCATAAATTTTGTGATAGTAGAGGTTCACGACAACCGTTGAACATCGGATCATTCTAACATGATTTCCAATTGTAAAGAGATCAGTCTGTTTGAAGGAGATGCTGTCTCGGCATACTCGGCCTATGTATATACTGTAAATACCCTTTGTACATAGCCACGGGAGCAGATCCAGGGAAAGAATCCAAATAAAACGGGGAGGAATGTAGGAAATTACGAGTAGCCAGAGTTACCGTTCCTAGCCTAATTCCCGCCACAGTACTGACTCGCGTATATCCAGTGCAGTAGTTGATAATCGCTTGAGCAGGACAGACGTTCTTTACCTGGTAGCCTCCCGTAACCCCCCGTACATGGGGCGGAGTCGGCCCGACTCCAAGGTATGTGATTACCTTATTCCCAGTTAACACAGAAATGTTTTTAAAATGTTTTAAAAATATTCTAAAATGGTTTGGAAAATATTTCTTTGAAATGTTTTGAAAACGTAATTTTGTGGAGTTTTAATAACATTTCAAAAACATTTGGAATAGATATTACACTGTAATGTTTAAATGACATTCTTTTTAAATATTGTCGAGAAATAATTTCTAAAACGTATTTCAAAAACATTTTAAAAACGTTACTTGAAAGGTTTCAATAACATTTTAAAAACTTTTCTAGTAACATTTTGTCAAAATGTTTTTGAAACATTTGACTTATATGTTTTAAGCAAACATTTAGGAAATGTTTCAAGAAAATGTTTTGAAAATGTGATTTTGTGGAGTTTTAATAACATTTTAAAAACATTTTGAATAAACATCTTATTGCAATGTTTAAGTGACATTCTTCTGAAATGTTTCTAGAACTTGTTTCAAAAACATTTTAAAAACATTATTTTGTAAGGTTTCAATAACATTTTAAAAACGTTTCTAGTAACATTTTTTCAAAATGTTTTTGAAACATTTGACTAATATGTTTTAAGCAAACATTTAGGAAATGTTTCACAAAAATGTTTTGAAAACGTGATTTTGTGGAGTTTTAATAACATTTTAAAAACATTTTGAATAAACATTTTATTGCAATGTTTAAGTGACATTCTTCTGAAATGTTTCTAGAACTTGTTTCAAAAATATTTTAAAAACATTATTTTGTAAGGTTTCAATAACATTTTAAAAACTTTTCTAGCAACATATTGTCAAAATGTTTTTGAAACATTTGACTTATATGTTTTAAGCAAACATTTAGGAAATTTTTCACGAAAATGTTTTGTAAACGTAATTTTGTGGAGTTTTAATAACATTTTAAAAACATTTTGAATAAACATTTTATTGCAATGTTTAAGTGACATTCTTCTGAAATGTTTCTAGAATTTGTTTCAAAAATATTTTAAAAACATTATTTTGTAAGGTTTCAATAACATTTTAAAATATTTTCTAGTAACATATTGTCAAAATGTTTTTGAAACATTTGACTTATATGTTTTAAGCAAACATTCAGGAAATGTTTCACGAAAATGTTTTGAAAACGTGATTTTGTGGAGTTTTAATAACATTTTGAAAACATTTCAAATAAAGATTTTATTGCAATGTTTAAGTGACATTCTTCTGAAATGTTTCTTGAACTTGTTTTAAAAATATAAAAAAACCCGTTATTTTGAAAGGTGTCAATAACATTTCAAAAAATTCTTTTGAAACCTTTTGTCAAAATGTTTTTGTAGCATTAAGCTAACATGTTTAAAGCAAACATTAAGGAAATGTTTCACAAAAATGTCTTGAAAACGTGATTTTGTGGAGTGTTAATAACATTTTGAATAAACATTTTTTGAAACCTTATAAAATTAGGTCTAACTCGATGACAGTAAATTTAGAATATAATTCAATGCAGTGCGTAAACACAATAACTAGGCGAGTGATATACTCGGCGTCTAACAGTCCACCAGCAGTAATACCAACCTAATGGATGAAATTGTCAATATTGAAAAATATATGTTATATAAATATGTTACAAAAACATGACTTAATGTTACAAGAATATTATATCTGTAACCAATGTTTTACAAATGTTATAAAAACTCCACAAAATCACGTTCTCAATACATTTTTGTAAAACATTTCCTAAATATTTGCTTCAAACATATAAGTTACATGATATAATTACATTTTGACAAAATATTACTAGAAAAGTTTTTGAAATGTTATTGAATCCTTACAAAATAATGTCTTTTTTTACATTTTTCAAACATATCTTAGAAATGTCTCCCCGAAAGCAAGAAAAAATATTGTTGAAACATTGCAATATAAGTTTATTCAAAATGATCTAAGAATGTTATCAAAATTCCACAAAATAACATTTTCAAAACATTTTCGTGAAACATTTCCTAAATATGTGCTTCAAACATATAAGTTAAATGATGCAAAAACATTTTGACAAAATATTACTAGAAAAGTTTTTGAAATGTTATTGAAATCTTACAAAATAATGTTTTTGAAATATTTTTAAAACACGTTTTAGAAATGCCTCCCCGAAAGCAATAAAAAAAAATATTGCTGAAACATTGCCATATAAGTTTATTCAAAATGATCTAAGAATGTTATCAAAATTCCACAAAATCACATTTTCAAAACGTTTTCGTGAAACATTTCTTCAATATTTGCTTCAAACATATAAGTTAAATGATACAAAAACATTTTGACAAAATATTACCAGAAAAGTATTTGAAATGATATTGAAACCTTATAAAATAATGTTTTTGAAATATTTTTCAAACACGTTTTAGTAATGTCTCCCAAAAAGCAATAAAAATATTGCTGAAACATTGCAATATAATGTTTATTCAAAATGATCTAAGAATGTTATCAAAACTCCACAAAATCACATTTTCAAAACATTTTCGTGAAGCGTTTTCTAAATATTTGCTTAAAACATATAAATTAAATGTTACAAACACATTTTGACAAAATGTTTCAAAAAAAGTTTTAAAAATGTTATTGAAACCTTACAAAATAATATTTTCAAAATATTTTTCAAACACGTTCTAGAAATGTTTCCTCTTAAACAGTATAACAGAATCTCACTGAAACATTTCAATATAATGTTTATTCAAATTAAAAAATTATTAACACTCAACAAAATCACATTTTCAAAACATTTTTGTTAACATCTCCTAAATATTTGCTTAGAACATATAAACTTTTATATAACATTTTGACCAATACGTAAATTTGACTTCAGAGTGGCACCAAAATGAACAACACTTCTTAAGTGTTCCACTCCGAATTCAAATTTTTACGCGTTTTTGACGTCTTTTCGGACGTATAGTCAGAAATGCCCATTTTTGCATTTTCTTTATCTAACTCAATATATGTATGATTTTAGACACTCATTAACTGCATATTTGGCATATTCCAGTTACTAAATGCTTTTAGCTGTATTTAAGGCTGAAATTTCAACTGATAGAATGTTTATAATTTGTTTTCAAATGTAAAAAGAAAGGAGGGATTTTCAGCTTCAAACAATTTTAAAAACACTTTCAGATTTTCATGAAACTTGGTAGGTATGAGGTGATCATGGTCCCCAACAAGTGTTGCTATTTTGTCTGTCAGAAAGGAAGGGGATCTCTAACAACACCCGTTGCAACACCAACAGCAAATTACAAAACACCCATTGCATAAACACAAAGCAGACATGCAGAGAAAACAAAGGAGGGGATCTCCAACAACACCAGCAAAACCCCAAAACACCCAATCCAAAAACAAAGCAGACAAGCACAGAAAGAGACGCATAAGGGACAAGGAAGGTCAACGCACAACACAGAAACATCAATCACAAAGGACTACACATAAACCAACGAGACCAATGGGCAACCGGTGCCGACTTAGGACGGCCATCTGCCACGGAAATAGCAGAAGGTGTGGTTATCCTGGATTACGTGCGCACAACCCTCCCACTTTTCCGATTACCCAAAGGTCTCGAAGAACGTACAATTGTGGTGTAAAACAACCTCATCACTGTCAGATGACCACACACAAACAAGACCGCAAAACGCAGGGCCGAAGCAACACAGATGAATATGTAAATGGATATAAAAAGAGGGCGTACGTAAAACAATCCGTGCTCTGCCGCCGCGAGCTCATGTATGTTATCACCCGAGGAGTCTGACTGACATTCAGAGAGGACAGGTGGTCGGGGCCCTGTCTTCTCTAAAGAGGTTTGGACAGGGCCCGTCATGGAGTCCCGTCGTCACAGTCAGTCAGAGTGCAAGTTTTAAGAATGCGCTTGTACAAGACTGTAGATCGGTCAAGTACCAAGCCTAGTGTCAGTCTGGTAACATTAGGATCATACCCACGGTATAAAAGGCGTTTGATGATTCTGACGCATTTTCGATAGTGATGTTGTCTATCTTTGATCCTTCTTATCTTGTTAATAATGTCACCATAGAGACGCAAATGGTACAAGGAACGACAAATTACATACAAACATCAAAGACAAATGATTATACATAAACCAACGAGACCAACTGACAATCTGTGCAGACTTAGGACGGACATCCGCCACGTCAGTAGCAGATTGTGTAGTTATCCAAATTACGTGCGCACAACCCTCCCACTTTCCCGATTATCCACAGGTATCGAAGAACGTATAACTGTGGTGTAAAATAATCTCCTCACTGTAAGATGAACATAGAAACAGACAGCATGACGCAGTGACCAAGAAACACACAGATGGATATGTAAATGGATGTAAAAACAGAATGCGTACGGAATACAGTCTGTGCTTTGCCGGCTGTAGCGGGCTAATGCATTTTATCACCCGAGAAATCTGACTGAGATTCAGAGAGAACAGGTGGTCGGGGCCTTGTCTTCCTTAAAGAGGTTTGGAAAGGGACTGTCATGGCGTCCTCTCGTCACAGTCAGTTCGAGCGCAATTCTAAAGAATGCACTTGTACAAGGATGTAGATTTAGTCCATCTGGTAACAGAAGGGTAATTATACACGGTATAAAAAGCGTTTGATTATTCTAACAGAATATCAATGGTCAACCTTCGATCCTTCAACAGGGGGCGCCACCTTAGACAAAAATAAAACATGGGGGTACCCTCCTTTGACAAACATTTCTTCAGAAGCGAAGCACAAATCTACAAATTCAAAGGATCAGGATGATCTAGAGAGATGTCTTAATAAGTGTCGTTATGTTTTGGTTCCACCTCGAAGTCAAGTTTTTGACAAACTTCCTTTCGTTTGATGTTTATTGATATGCTTATAGTATATTTAGGTGAACGATCGTGACCCTCTAGGGCCTCTTGTTTTGATTATATACATATCATTTGTAAGATAGTATGGGTAATTGTCATTACTTTAAATCTGAACGTTAGAAGACAAATAACACAAAGTCGAAAAATAAAAATTTAACGTATGAATCTTATTTTTCAACAATGTTTTAGGAAAATCCTGAAAATGTTGATCAAAATGTGTTTTCAAAATATATCAGAAACCTTAAACAGCATCAACTCTCAAAGACTCTCAAAAACCCTAATTCAATTTCAAGTAAGTTTATTCGCAAGAATATGAAATGAAACATGATAAGGAAAATACAAAGTACACACACATACTCCGGAAGGTAAATCATATAAACAAAATCTAAACTAATACGTCACAATTCAATGCTAATTAACAAAAATGTTGACGTCTGTAGGCCTCCGTATAAAGGATATATCAAGATAATTCGATGCGTGTCCTTAAATGTTCATTATACTGGACTTCAAATGTCATAATTCAAACGGGCAATCATATATAACTTGTAGAAGGTGGCAGAACAAGACATCAAAGGACAAGAGATCACACTTTGGTCACCTATAACAATATTGATTAATACTAAATACTAATTTAAAAAAAATGAGTGTTCGTATATCATATACATGTACGTACTTATTTCATTATGCATGTAAATTGTTATCTATTATAGAAATAACTGCAGAAATATCAAATATTGTATATATTCATTCATAAAGTGATCAAAGTAACATAAAACAATAAAAATGTAAACATAGTAATTATGCATGTAACTCACCGTTATGGACGTACAAAAAGAGCTTATATCTTAAAGCTGCTCATTTTGGCTTTTCACACAGGGATCCGATATCCATATAGAACTTTCGTATCCACACAAAACTAATTATTTTACTTCCACACAAGAATATACCTGAATAACTACATATCGAAATCAACACATGTGCAACGTACGCTATCCCGACCCGGTCTATACTCAGTACCTATAGCGAGTTATAAACAGAGCTTCACGGACAATAACCACACATTACCTTTACATAGGTAATGATTCTAACATTTTGCAATAATGTTTTAAGAATATCTTTAAAATATTATGGATTTAATGTTGAGGGTACCTTTATTCAAAACATTGTTCTAAAATGTTTCTATAATGTTGCAAAAGTGTTTTCAAATTCAACATGTTTAATTCGTTTTGATGATATAACATATCACTATCAATATATTTGAAACATTGCGTAAATGGTATGACTTCAAATCCAGACTTAGAAAGACAAATTACAAAAAGTATTCAAAAAAGTTTCATAAAGTATGATTCTAGCATTTTGCTACAATGTTTTAATAATATCTTTAAAATGTTATAGATTTAATGTCGGTGGAACTTTGAACTGACATTCAGAGAGGACAGGTGGTCGGGCCCCGACCACCTGTCCTCTCTGAATGTCAGTCGGACTCCTCGGGTGATAACATATATGAGCTCGCTACAGCCGGCAGAGCACGGACTGTATTACGCACGTCCTCTTTTTATATCCATTTACATATTCATCTGTGTTGCTTGGACCCCTGTGTTTTACGGTCTTGTTTGTGTGTGGTCACCTAACAGTGAGGAGGTTGTTTTACACCATAATTGTGCGTTCTTCGAGACCTCTGGGAAATCGGAATAGTGGGAGGGTTGTGCGCACGTAATCCAGGATAACCACACCGTCTGCTATTTACGTGGCAGATGGCCGTCCTAAGTCGGCACCGGTTGCCCATTGGTCTCGTTGGTTTATGTGTAGTCTTTTATGTTTCATGTTTCTATGTTGTGAGTTGGTGTTCCTTGTCCCTTTTGCGTCTCTTTCTGTGGGTATCTGTTCTGTGTTTTTTGCATGGGTGTTTGGGAATTTTGCTGTGGGTGCTGCAACCTAGTGTTGTTGGAGATCCCCTCCTTTCTTTTGTTCAAAACATTATTATAAAATGTTATATAATGTTCTTAAAATATTTCCAAATTCAACATGTTTTAATTCATTTTGATGATATAACATATATGAAACGCAGAAAAAAGCGAGTTTTATAAAAAAGAAGTTTTATAACGTATCATTCTAACATTTTGCTACAATGTTTTAAAAATATCCTTAAAATGTTATAGATTAATGTTGAGGGTACTTTTGTTCAAAACATTATTCTAAAATGTTCTTATAATGTTGTAAAAATGTTTCCAAATTCAACATGTTTAAATACTTTTTTGATGATATAACATATCACTTTTAAGATATTTGAAACATATGCGTAAATGGCATGACTTCCAATCTAGACGTCAGGAGACAAATTACAAAAACTCGTAAAAAATGTCATATAACGTATGATTCTAACATTTTGCTACAACGTTTTAGGAATGTCCTTAAAATGTTATGGATTTAATGTTGATGGTGCTCGTGTTCAAAACATTATTCTAAAATGTTTTTAAAATGTTGTAAAAATGTTTCCAAATTCAACATGTTTGAATTCTTTTTGATGATATAACATATCACTTTTAATATTTTGAAACATATGCGTAAATGTTATGACTTACAATTTAGATGTCAGGAGCAAATTACAAGAAGTCGACAAAAAGGTTTTATAACGTATGATTCTTACATTTTGCTACAACGTTTTAGGAATGTCCTTAAAATGTTATAGATTTAATGTTGATTGTGCTCGTGTTCAAAACATTATTCTAAAATGTTTTTAAAATGTTGTAAAAATGTTTCCAAATTCAACATGTTTGAATTCTTTTTGATGATATAACATATCACTTTTAAGATATTTGAAACATATGCGTAAATGTTATGACTTACAATCTAGATGTCAGGAGACAAATTACAAGAAGTCGACAAAAAAGTTTGATAACGTATGATTCTAACATTTTGTTACAACGTTTTCAGAATATCCTAAAAATGTTTTAGATTTAATATTGATGGTACTTTTGTTCAAAATGTTATTCTTAAATGGTTTTATTATGTTGTTAAATGTTTCCAAATACAACGATTTTTAATACATGTAATTTTTTTTAAGGGTTTTAAAAGGTTTTATAACGTATAATTCTTACATTTTGCTACAACGTTTTAGGAATGTCCTTAAAATGTTATAGATTTAATGTTGATTGTGCTCGTGTTCAAAACATTATTCTAAAATGTTTTTAAAATGTTGTAAAAATGTTTCCAAATTCAACATGTTTGAATTATTTTTGATGATCCAACATATCACGATCAAAATATTTGAAACACATACGTAAATGTTATGACTTCCAATCTAGACGTCAGGAGACATAATACAAAAAGTCGTCAAAAAAGTTCTATAACGTATGATTCTATCATTTTGCTACAATAATTTAAGAATATCCTAAAAATGTTATAGATTTAATGTTGAGGGTGCTTTTGTTCAAAACATTTTTCTAAAATGTTTTTATAATGTTGTAAAAATGTTTCCAAATTCAACATGTTTTAACTCTTTTTAATGATATAACATATCACTATTAAGATATTTATAACATATGCGTAAATGTAATAACTTCCAATCTGGACGTCAGAAGGCAAATTTTTAAAAAGTCGTAAAAACGTTTTATAACGTACGATTTTAACATTTTGCCACAATGTTTTAAGAATATCATCAAAATGTTTTAGATTTGAAGTTGAGCATACTTTTAGTCAAAACATTATTCTAAAACATTTTGATAATGTTACAAAAATGTTTCCTAAGCTAGCTCGTTTTAACTTTTGTAAGGATACAACACAATGTTAACAAAACATTTTAAAAATGTTTTGTCTTTAGCCTTGAATGTTTAAAGAATGTTTTGAAAACATTTTGATAAGAATGTTTAAAGGAAACCCAAATACGATCTTTTTGAAATGTTTCAAAAATGTTTTGTGCTACCTGGGTTACTGACACCTTGTAAAACGTATATACCCGTTTTACAACAATACATATATTAATGAAATAAAATGAGAAATAAATGACAAATGAATAAATAAATAAATGAATAGATAAATAAATAAATAAATAAATAAATAAATAAATAGATGAATAAATATAAATAAATAAATAAATAAATAAATAAATAAAAAAAGAATAAATAAATAGATATATCAGCAAATAAATAAATAAATAAATAAACAAATAATTAAAATGAATAAATATATAAATAAATGAAAATAAAGGAAATAAATAAATGAAGAATTAATAAATAGATATATTAGAAAATAAATAAAGAAAGAAATAAACAATTAAATAAATAGATAAATATATCATTAAATATTTTTTGTAGACAAAGAAAGATAACTCTTCGTCATGTTTTCTGATGAAAGTGAAAGTTGGAACAGAGGAATTCGCGGGGAAAATTAGTCCAACAAGAAAAGAAAGATGGGTGTAAGTGTCTAGATATGATGATCGGGAAATGGCTAGTTGCACTCTTTATAGAAATAGCCTTAAGATTAAAGAATGAGAAAGAAAATGATTCACAAATATAAAAAGAAATGATTCTCATTGTAGTTTGTATACACGTGTGCTTACCCCGACTACATATTGTCATTCTTCGAAGGGCCTATCACACTATAGCAATGCTACATTCTTAGTAGCAAGTTGACATGTGTGGTAAAATATTTTCTCGTACTGTCAAACACTGCCAGTTTACAGATTCATGTACAAAAACATTACAGTCCGTGCAGCTCACTTCATAAATCTGAAAATTGAAGTTTTGTCTCATTTGTCGGAATATTTTCGATTTTAAAAAATTTGTTCAGGGGGATAGGTCTCGAACTCTCATAACTAACGGTGTAAGTTATATGTGTGTGTACGACCAATACCACGCTCACAGTGACAGAAAATAGATTTAGTTGAGGAGTTTTCTATCTTAATTTTGGCGTGACATTGCCGATGTTTAAATGACATTTTTTTTACATTGTAGAAACATATTTTTAACTGAAAATATATAACTTTACTCAATGTGCAATAATACAAAAAGAAAATATGGAGTATCCATTAGGGCTGGGACGATCCTCTGATCATTGATGCATCCAGGGAGGCCAAAAAAAAAAAAGTTGTTTGTTTCCTGTAACCCGACCGACCGTCAAAAATCGTGCCGACTCTGATTTTTTTTCACCATTTTCCCTATACTGCCTAAAAAGAATCGAAAATCCTTAAAATTAATGCAAGTCGTGCAACCCAGACTCGTCTTTGAAAGCATCCCGTTCCCCTTTAAATTTTCTTTCCGACGATCCGTGATCATATTACGTACATAGCGCCTCTTGTCGTAAATCACTACAGTGAGTACATGTAGTTTCACACCTGACCACCAGGTAGATTTAATCCGTTTCACATGAGTGACCAAGTGTTGAGAATTCGAAAGGATTAAAGTGATTATCTTCTCACGTTACTTGTATAGTGTATTTGTAACCTGGACATAACTGATGAAGAGCAGACGATTTTTTAAAAGTTTATAAAGACGGACTATTTTAGAAAGGGGGTGACTGCAATCATTAACATTTCTGTACAAACTCAAAATGACCACGTAAAATTAATGAGTCAATGACATGATAATTTCACGGACGAACGCATACACAAGAAGTTAGTACCTTTATGTAGATAAGTTAGTAAGTGGACGTTGGAGATTTAAACAAGGATAAAAAAGAACGTCGGAGAAAAAATCAATATTGTATCAATAATAGCAAAGAACCTTTCGGGTGAGTGGAACAAAAGAATTTGTTCTTCTGACTGGCTATGTACAGTAAGCTGTGATCCACATGCTACTGCTACATTGCAACATAAATACAACTACGAGTGGTCAGGAACTTTTCTACAGATTTAAAAAACCGAAAATGGACATCGTATGATTTGTAGAAAAATGCGCACCTGGGCCCAGCGAGTTTGCCGATTTTATGGACCATTTTTTATGTCGCATGGTGAATGGCCTTCCCAATCCTTGCAATTTGCAGGAAAATTAATATTTTTTTAATTGCACATAATTTCCACAACCTAGACAAGTGTGGACTTCCGGGGGGGGGAGGGGGGGGGGGATTTTAGATTTTTTACAGGGGGGGGGGGGGGGGGGGGGGGGGGGGGGGGTTGTCTTCTTTTCTTGTTTCATGTAACGCAGTCAGCCCCCCCCCCCCCCCCCCCCCCCCCCCCCCCCCCCCTGTAAAAAATCTAAAATCGATTATTCAAATTTCCACAACCTGTCATGAATTTCTCAATCATAAAAGCTAACTGATAACTTAATATTTGGATTAAATAAAGACTCAATTGCAGTCCATTACTTGCAGTGATCAAGAAACTATTCATGGGATGGGGTTACTGCATGTTCAGATAACAATAATTATAATATTGCTTTGGAATGCAGAGGGAGGGGTTTTACTATGTGTCTTATACAATTATGGACTTCTCACTTAGTATATATGATGTGATATTGACTCACTATGAAAATATTGACCGAGGCAAAGTCAAGGTCTATATTTTCATAGTGAGTCAATATCACATCATATATACTGAGTTAAAAGTCCATAACTGTTTTTATTCTATAATTTCATATATGATTCACTATCAATAACGACCCCATTTGCAGAACTAAGTGAGGGTAATACCAGTCTGTTTTTAAACCGTGGTATACGGTGATTTATTCAGGAGCGTCGATGACCTTATCAGCCAATCATGCAAAGAGAGTCGCTATTTATAGTTTATAGAATAATACATATTAGCTCAAAAAGAAAGGTGATAGTCACCAGAGGCCCCCTACCAACCTCATCTATCCTCTTCCACCCCAAAGAGTATGTATGTATAATAGTCATTTTAAAATTTAATCATGCTGAATAAGCTTCAGCTTATGTACATTGTACCCACAATAATGGCTGCAGCTATGTACACCACCCATGCAATCTCTAATAACAAACATCTGAAATAGCAGTAAGTTGAGTTCCAGAATCAATAAATGAAATTATAAATGATGGGACTCAACAAAATGTCACCAAAAAATCCTGGACTTACCATTTTCTCTCTCTTGTAGGTGAAGACTTAGAGTGCCTCCATATACATGTACAATAAAAACTTAACAAAGTTTCAAAATTGCATCTGCCCTCTGACGAAAAAAAAAAAAAAAAAAAAAAAAAGATTTTCCTACCTACTGACCCTCTCAATTTTTGGCATGTTACAGGAAACAAACATATTTTTAGCTCACCTCGACGAAGTTGAGTGAGCTTATGCTATAACCCCACGCGTCCGCGTCCGCGTCCGTGTCCGTGTCCGCGTCCGTGTCCGCGTTTTTTCTGCTTGAGTGGTTTTGCCTTTAAAAGCCAATATACATGTACTAAGAAATATGTTTGAATTGAATTTTGCTGTCATGAGGTGAGCTTCGTAATCTGTGATTACCTATGTTTTTGTTTGGCCTAAGAGCCGGCACCCGGCGAAATACCGCCGCTTCGATTGACCAAAATCGCCACCCTCGAATTTTCTCTGAGTAAACGATTTTGGGGGGATTCTGTTCGTTCACAAACATCTATTTACATTCCTTTCACATACAAAATGAAGACGCTTACATGTTTAATCTTTGAAGCTGACAGAAATAACAATAAGAAACGATCATCAGAAAAAAAAAAAAGCAATATATCCTTCACTAAAAAAGCCGGAACCGATTAGAGACGGCGCGTGATACGGGTGAAATATATGAATCATTTTATTTCACGGGACCTCAATGCTTGTGAATTTTGTAAATTTAGCAAATAAGTATACTATTCCCCTCCCCCGATTACTTAGCTCTTTAAGTCGGGAGCCTAAAGGGGGGGGGATAAGAATAAAATGAGAAAACTGACTACGCGTGCCGGTGTCATATAGTAAAGCTTCCCCCATAGAGATCATTCCCCCTGGAAGGTTTTCTATAATAGAGAAGCTTCCCCCCTGGGGAAGTTTTTCTATATAGAGAACATTCCCCCTTAGTTGCCATAGAAAACCTTCCCCCCCCCCAATACCGTTCTTGGTTTGGCTTTCACTTGTTTTAGAGATCCAGACACAAACGGTATGTGACTGAAAGGGGGGAGGTAATCTAGAAAATTTCCGATTCAAAATGCTAGAAATTCGAAGTTAAAATTTGAATTAGCCAAACAGGTGTTATTGAAATTTGTAGTTCTTCAGGAGAAATGATTTTAAAAAAAGATAACTGAGGAGGTGGACAGAGTGGAGGGGGAGGAAGGTGGAGGGAGTGGGCGGGAGCAGGAGGAACTGGAGGGGGAGGAAGCAGGTGGGAGGGGGAGAGAGGGAAGGGAGGGGGTGGGGGTGGGAGCCTGGGAGGAGGGAGAAAAGGGGGTTGGAGGAGGGAGGAAGGGAGGGGGAGATAAGAGAAGGGTAAAGGAGGGGGAAGAGGAGGGGCGGGGGGAAGGTACCCCCCTGTCCGCCCCCATAACTGTTCTGCTGTTCCATGTCGTTTGCTAGAACTGCAGATATATGCTGATCATCGCAGGGAGATCAATTTAATATGAATGCTGACAAACCTTTATATCACAGAACCCATCAATTCAACAAAATGTACATGTACTTGATGTACTTGATGTACTATTTTAAAGAAATGGTGGGCTCTCCAACACCACTCGGTTGCAGCACCTAACCTTTTGCGAAAACATAGAGTAGACAAGCACAAAAAGAGACGAAAAAGGGACAAATAACACAAAATACGAATCGAAATATTAAACCGCAAAAGACCACACAAAAATGAACAAGACAAATGGGCAACCGGTGCCGACTAAGGACGGCCATCTGTCACATTAGCATATTTACAGTGTTCTTGTTAAAAAAAGACATATACAATTGATAAAACACTTTGGTGCATTGTCGCGCGTAAATAAAAAAAAAAAAAACGCATGAGGTCGAATAAATATAATTTATTATATTTATTTATTTTGTTTATGGGTGAATGTGTTTTAATTCATTTAATTAATCACAGAAAAAATTATCTAGAAACATTTGATGTTTCCATTTCGCATTTCATAAGAAAAAATTTCACATTTCATACGAAAACACCCCTCCAAAGTTAAAATTTGAATAAGTCAAACATGTGTTATTGAAATTTGTAGTCCTTCTTCAAGAGAAATGGAGTTCACACTGAACGCCAAGGTTCTAAATAAAAAAACATATGAAGAGAAAAAAAAATTCAAGTCAAATTAAACTTTTTCGTTGGTGTTTCATATGTTTCGTTATTATCCCTCAAATTCTAAAGAATAATCGAAAACACTTTAAATTCTATTTCAAATAGCACTATCTTTAAATTTCCATGGATCTATCATGGTAGACAGTCAAAAACCAAAGACGATATCAAAAATCTGTATGGCTTTCCGGATTTTGGGGGAAGGTTTTCTATGATGGGGGAACGTTTTCTATATAGAGAACCTTCCCCCTGGGGGATGATTTTCTATATAGAAAACCTTCCGTGGGGGATGATTCTCTATATAGAAAACATTCCGGGGGGAATGTTCTCTATATAGAAAACTTTCCAGGGGGAAGAGTCTCTATGGGGGAAGGTTCTCTATACGATACCGGTCTACGCGACATCGATTAATTTAAAACGGTTTAAAATACATGTAAACGTATTCACGTATCGCGTTATAGAAAGATCGTCTTTTGTTGAAATATAAATGCTGACAAAGCTACACGTACCATCAAAATTGAAAGCATTTCTTTAGGAACGAAACTTAGGTTAAAAGTACGACGGATAATGAGACTTGCTTACATAGTAGAAGGCCTAAAAACTCGTTTGTCAGGTAAAGACTATCTTCCTGGCTACAAAACGTTTGACACCTCGCGTTGCAAGGGCTAGTTTAAGCCAGGTAATTTTCGTGGCAATTAAATCAATTAATACACGAATTTTTGAGAAAAAAATATATCTCGGCAGTCGTCAAATCATGGAAAAAGAACGGAGAACAAAGCAATTAAACAAACTTTTCAAACTTTGAACCAAAACATCACAAGTTATTACTGATAGACAGAGGCCAGTTAGCTACAAGTCAAGCTACAAGAACAAATCTGTACCCTTTGCAATTATGTTTTCACCTTAACATGTATTTATAGATACACTTTTTTGTATGTTCATTTTCTCAGTAACTGCATCAACAAGATAAGCCATGAATTGGTAATTAAGAGGGCCTCGTGCTCTCAGTTTGAAAATGAAAAGTTCATTAATTTATGTAACCTCCTCCTCCTTTTTTCAATTCATGGAATTACATTTTATATCTCTCTTTTCAGTTCCCCTTCCTATTTTTTCATGAGGAAATCTTATTTAAAAGTATAACAATCATAACACACGCTCCTTTCTCTACAATATGGAAAGGATTACAGCATAGGGTCCGCTCACCGCTTTTTAGAGTAAACCCAAAATGTCCAGGGTGGAAAAGCTGAAATAGGGGAAATTGAGTGGTTTTGAAAGGTGGGTTGAGAAGACCATTATGAAGATAGTCTATAATGGTAAGATGCATATTGTAGAGTATGCCTGCCTTGTGTAAGAGCAATAAAAATTTTAGGTCACATGACTTATTTAGTCTAAATATAGATATTTTAAAAGGCGTACCGGATTTTCCCTGTTTGACAAGACTTCATAAGGGAAAATATGAAGTTTTTGGGTTTTTACACATTTTTTGAGTTACATGTGTTGGAAATTTTTAAAATTTTGCTAGAATGGGGTATAAGATAATAGCTTTAAGGAAATATAAGCATTATTTCTGAAATTTTTCCAGGAGACCAGAAACAATACACAGAAAAATGGCAAAAACCATGAATTTTAGGCCAATTTTCTGAACCTTTTTCAGCAAAATTGTATGATATTTATTATGTATAGCAATCTTAACATGACCTTGAGACTAGTATCATATAAAAGCTGTAGATATAACGAACAGATTGATATGTAGTATAAAAATGTGAAATATATAGAAATAGAATGAGATGACGTCAAATTATGTATGATTGCGCAATATTTCTGTGCCGCATGACCGGGTAAGAGAAACTGGTGAGCGGACCCTTATAAGGGTCCGCTCACCAGTTTCTCTTACCCGGTCATGCGGCACAGAAATATTGCGCAATCATACATAATTTGACGTCATCTCATTCTATTTCTATATATTTCACATTTTTATACTACATATCAATCTGTTCGTTATATCTACAGCTTTTATATGATACTAGTCTCAAGGTCATGTTAAGATTGCTATACATAATAAATATCATACAATTTTGCTGAAAAAGGTTCAGAAAATTGGCCTAAAATTCATGGTTTTTGCCATTTTTCTGTGTATTGTTTCTGGTCTCCTGGAAAAATTTCAGAAATAATGCTTATATTTCCTTAAAGCTATTATCTTATACCCCATTCTAGCAAAATTTTAAAAATTTCCAACACATGTAACTCAAAAAATGTGTAAAAACCCAAAAACTTCATATTTTCCCTTATGAAGTCTTGTCAAACAGGGAAAATCCGGTACGCCTTTTAAAATATCTATATTTAAACTAAATAAGTCATGTGACCTAAAATTTTTATTGCTCTTACACAAGGCAGGCATACTCTACAATATGCATCTTACCATTATAGACTATCTTCATAATGGTCTTCTCAACCCACCTTTCAAAACCACTCAATTTCCCCTATTTCAGCTTTTCCACCCTGGACATTTTGGGTTTACTCTAAAAAGCGGTGAGCGGACCCTAATAATTTTTCCTATGTTAGCGTTCAATTTTGTTTTCTGATAAAATGATAGAATTTGACTTTTCGCACAAATTGATGTACTACATAGTGTCGTAACGCATATACCTTCCCAGAAATATGCCGCGCAAAGGTCCCTTCGACATCACAGAATGGACCCTTTTTCCCTTCATTTTCGACATTGCGTAAACCGTTACTGCTCTTTTATAACATTCAAAGGATAATTACCAGAAGATTTACATATAAGATATTGGTATCTTTTTAATCTGTATGCCTTGTAGTATTTTGTGATATGTGGTTTCTAAGAACTTTTTAAACAAAATATTTTGTCGCGACACTGTCTTCGACTCTATTATAGAGTCGAAGACAGTGTCGCGACAAAATATTTTGTTTAAAAAGTTCTTAGAAACCACATATCACAAAATACTACAAGGCATACAGATTAAAAAGATACCAATATCTTATATGTAAATCTTCTGGTAATTATCCTTTGAATGTTATAAAAGAGCAGTAACGGTTTACGCAATGTCGAAAATGAAGGGAAAAAGGGTCCATTCTGTGATGTCGAAGGGACCTTTGCGCGGCATATTTCTGGGAAGGTATATGCGTTACGACACTATGTAGTACATCAATTTGTGCGAAAAGTCAAATTCTATCATTTTATCAGAAAACAAAATTGAACGCTAACATAGGAAAAATTATTAGGGTCCGCTCACCGCTTTTTAGAGTAAACCCAAAATGTCCAGGGTGGAAAAGCTGAAATAGGTTGTTTCCGACGTTCAATCAAGGATTGACACGAGTCCGTTTTATATTAAAAAAATTTACGAAGTTAAGTAACTAGCATTACATATGATTTCAGAACTCTTTCTTTCAGATAACTATATGAAATCATCTTAAATGGAAGATATTTAGGTCGAACGCCAGTATCTCAAAAAAAAAAAAAAAAAATGATAATAAATGAATGGATCATGCATGCATGACTAGCTACTGCACATAAGTTATTTCATGCCGATTTCACGTCACTCTCACTCTCACCCACTCTATGATCAAGACATCAGGTACTTTCTCTGGACAATATTATCTAAAAATTGAAAATATTAAGATCGCGTTAGATACAGATTCTGAAAACTTTACTTTCGCCGCTTTTATTTTTTACGAACATGAGAATATATGTAGGATTCCCGCTAGCCGCGGAAACGGACAACGACACGGACCAACAAAATATCCAAGTGCCGTTGGCCGTTTCTGCGGCTAGATTCCCGCAAACCGCAGGCTGGATATGCATATGCATTTCTAATAAAAATTTTAGAAGTGCATATGCATATCCAGGCTATCTTTCCGCCTGTACCGCAAACTATATGCATGTAAAATTGACAATTATACTGCCAGGGATTTTTTTTGCCCCTTTTTGGGGCCGTTATTCGGCCCCATTCCCAATGAAAAATAGTATCTTTTTTTCCCAATTGTGGCTCTAAAATTTCCCAATCATATTTAGATGGAATTTTCACCGAAATTAGTGAAATTTCTGGCTCAAAAGTAGCAAATTTACTCATTATTTGCCATATTATTGTAAGCATAAGAAATTAAATCATATTTACAAGAAAATTATTTGATTGAACATTTAATTCTGAACTTCTGAATGTATGAACTGTTATTTTACTTTTTATATTAATACTTCCCAAAATATTCCCAAATGTCGTTAGTTTTCCCAATTGCACGGGCCCCGACCCCATTCCCAAATTACTAAAAAAAATCACTGACTGCAATGCATTGTGCGAATTGCATACTATCCAGAGCAAACATAGGAAGATTAGTCAAGAAAAACATCTTAACCCTTTTAAGTCAATAAATCACACGTTTCAGTTAGACCAAAGCTTTCAATCGTCTAAGTTACCTAGCGTTTTCATGCCTTGGAACGGAGTTAAAAATGGGTCCGGATATCGCGATATAGCTCCATCGTATCGATACGCGTATCGTGGAACACTGTATCATAATTTATCGATATATCGATGTATCGTCCCAGCCCTAGTATACATGGCCAGTCAGAAGCACAAAATTCTTCTGTTCACTGACAATTGCTCTGCTCACCTGAAAGGTTCTTTGCTATTATGATACAATATTGATTTTTCTACGACATTTTTTTTTCATCCTCTTTCTGCACCTGAGATTTAAATCTCCAACGTCCACTTACGTATCTTTTCCATGTAAAGGTACTTGTGTATGCGTTCGTCCGTAAAATTAGTGGTCGGTCAATGGGATCAGATTGAAGTAATAAAATTTGTACAGAAATGTCAATTGCATTCAACCCCCCTTCCCTAATTTCAACAAACTGCCCATACTTTGACATTGATTTTTAATATGATTTTCCCCATGACTTCTTACTGTTTACTGTGGTTATTTTAAATGTTTTTGTTTTTCAATTCTTCTAGTCAATGAACAAACTGTTAATTTACTTTTTCATATTTATTCTAGACGGAAAGCTAGTGTTTAATAAATTAATCATGTTGAATGAAAAAAGCTACTTATATGACGTACATAAATACTATCAAATAGCTTTTTAAGAAGGTTTTTATTAATAAACTTAGTTTCGAGATATGTATCGTATTGGATATCAGGTATCGTGATAAGTATCGGATCAGCTAGGTGCAGTATTGTCTAGTGTTGTAACGATTATCGCCGACATCATTGCTAATACCCTTCGATTTCTATTAATCGATTATGTTTTTAAGAATCGATTATAATCGGAAATATTCAACGTGGAAAAGAATGACATAGTTTTCGGTCGAATTCGCGTATGACAAGTACGAATAAAAGGAAAGATCAAAGATCGTTTCTACGAGTTAAAGTTCCGGCCGTAGCGTAAATAATTTGAAAAGGATACACTCTCTATGGCATACAATGGATTGAATTATTTAATAGTAATGACAAGTACTCTTATAGAAAACTTCAACGTAAGATGCGATACGGGCCTGCAATTAGGGCTGGGTATTGCGGACCAAAAAACGTATTGCGATATATTGCGATACAAGATTTCATATTGCGATTTATTGCAATATTTAATCCTTTATAGACTTCATTATTTACAGAAACACACTTAAACAAGACACAGCTTATGTTTTTTTTTATTATCATATCATTGCTTATTCTGTCTTTGGTCAAAGTTTGGTTACATAGAAAAAAGAGAAATAAAGCCGTAAACAGTTAATAAATAAAAGTCATGTTTCTTTCAAAAAGAAAAATAGTTGACGAACTGTTGAAACTTGAAAAAAAAAAACTTCCAGGCTTCATCAAGTATTTAAGAAACATATTGATGTTAAACGTTAGTTCCAGGTTTCTTTTTATTTATTTTGGGGAAGGTGCCTGTCCCTTTTGGGAAAACTGCTGTAATTTGATATTTAAAATTTTTACACATGTACAATCTTTCACCAAAGTCTAACGATTAGTAACCCTAAAGTATCATTTATTAACACTGCTTATGATCCATTGATTTGCTTCAACTGAACAAGTGATGAATAGAAAATAGAAATGCACGTAGACATTTTGTGCTGTCGACTTCCAGAATTGGCAGTCTTTTTTTCTCACGTGATTTTTTCATAATTCCTCTTTGGGAATTTCAGAGTAATAAGAGGTAATTTGGCATTGGGAAGGGGTAGAAATTCGGTCCCAAATCAAGGAGAAAAACACTGGTACGAACAAAAAATATCAAAAGATGGGAGACCGATTTCAGTCAATTAAGAAGAATAATGTTGTTTTGAAATAAATTTTGAAAATCATTATGAAACAATTTAGAATATAAAAGAGAGACCATCATAATGTAAGCTCATATTTTATCTCACTGAAAGCGTCAATCTCTGATCGCTCAATAAGAACATATATTTTATTGAACTTAAAGCATGAAATTGATTTTTGAAACATATGTGCTTTTGCTTGTCATTTTTGACTAGAATACTTTTTATACAACGATTACACTGTAAAGTAAAATATTGAACCAGAACCGGTATTTTGTAAAACGTACTGCGGTATGTATTGCAAATGAAAATATCGCCATGCACCGATATAACAATAAAACCGCACAGCCCTACCTGCGATGCGTCATTATCTACTCGTCTAGAAAAAAAGTTTTTAGTTTTTACGCCAAACTCCTGAGCTTTGTAAGAAGGACAAGGTCAGTGAATTCCACAGTACTTTTAGCCTAAATTCCATGAAGATATCTTGGGTCTTATGGACCCCCAATCCCTGCATCTGCCGTATAAAATTGTCGACTATTGCAATTACATATTTGTTTTGACTAAATGGTTACTGCTGTGATCTTGACAAAATATTTCATTTATTAGACAGGATTTTATCATTCTGTGCTTGGAGTTCTTTCCAGACATTTTGCTATGTATATTAGCATAAGATTTAGTGAAGTTTATTCATTACTTGTCATATTCCTTTCTGTAAAAACAAGAAAGAATTATTTCTGATTAAATCGAAATAATTGACTAAAATCCTCTCCGATTATAAACCCTAATCGATTATGAAATTTTTCTGATTATACAACACTAGTATCATCCCAGCGCTAGTATCCATGCATAATATTCCTCAATTTTCGACCAGAGGTACAATCTACCTTAATGATAAGGAATGCCTCCAATTTTATTTTTCTTTGGATGAACGGGGAGTAAATTTAGCACTCACCCAGTTGCATTGGCGACCATTTTCACGACTAGGGCACTTGGCGATTAAGACTTTGACCAACAGTCGCCAAGATGGCATCTCAGTACGACCGTAAATGTCAGTTTTCACTTACATACTTTTTTCTCTATACTGTGTTAAGTGAGTACTTATTGACACCTTTCTGACCACAAGGTAGATTTAAATCTGTTCTGCATGAGTGACTGACAGTATCCAGCTCTCAAGTGGCCAAACAATAGGATTAAAGTGATTACCTGATCATGTTACCGTTATAATAATAACTGGACAGCAGACAATTTGAATATTTTAGAAGGAAGGGAAGGCTTTACCTATTAAGAATGCACCCTGAAAAAAAGTTTGGCCCCTTACTTTAGCTGGGCCCCTAAATTCTATTTTCAAGGGGCCTGGCTGGCCCCTAGATCCTGCGCCAATTTTACTCCCTGATATTGAAGTCATATGGTGAAAAAAGGATGGAAAACTTTTTGTATCATACACGTGCGTGCAATTTTCCCTTTATTTGTGATATACCTCCATCCAAAAATAATAAAATAAATAAATAAAACTGAGTCATTCCTTAAATGATATTTTGACTTACCTAGGAGTTTTTTTGTAACTTCTAGCAATAAATATGATAGAGGCCAACTTTGGCCTCTTGTTAAAAAGCACTTATACTATGTAAGATAGTGACACAGTTCTGATAAGCTTTATTGAGCCACTTGGGCCTCTTGTTGTTAGAAAAATGTTCTTTTGATTTGTTGCATTACTTTACAAACTCTGAGGTGGTTTATATCTTAATTTTTCAGAGGAAATCAGCTAAAGGCAAGGCTAGAAAACAGAAAAGGAAAGAGGTATGTAAGATAAAAATGTAGAAATAAAATGGTTGTATGCATGTAAATGTTAGGTAGAGTCAGGAGTATTCATGCAGAGTTCTTGAATACTTCCATGAAGTATCGGACATTTTGTAAGTCATTTCTATCTGTCCAAATAATAGTTACAGTGTAGTGTGAGCTTTTATCAGACCAAGCAATTTTGATAAAACTGATACTTTTCATGAACTCTGTTCATGTATTTAGATCTATGGTTTGCTTTCTCAAAGTAATTATGCCATTACCTTCAATTGTTTAAATTACTGTCAGAAAACAAGAGCGATAATTTGAAAAAAAAAAACCCACAAGAAATTTGTCAGATTTTGTAATTTTATACAAACTCTTTTAGGCCTATGTGAAATTTTTACACGTAAAAATTTCTGTGAGGGGGAATTCAAAGATGTGTGTGAAAATATGCTATTATTTGGAATCAGCTTTTAAAGGGGCATTTTTTAAAGTAAGAATTTGTTTATTAACAGGAAAGTGCAAAATATGAGCAGTCCCTGTCCAAAGTGGAGGCTGCCAACCAGGTAAGTACACATGTACTGATAACACTGAAAATTGCATTCTGTATGCTTATTTTCATCATAATTTGTACAGTGATTTCAGCAATTATTCAAATTCTTAGTTCTACAAAGAATTTCAAGTTAATGACTATTGTGAAAAAAAAGAAAATAATTTCAAATTGAATTTTGTCTTGTACATTTATTGTTATTATTTTTTTTTCATTTGATGTAAATTAATTTCATAGAGTATTAATCTGATTTTGCCATATTCGAACGTTTCAGCTGGATGATCCATTGGAGCTTGTGAAGGCTTTCAAACATTATGACAGAAATGGGTACGTAAAAAGTACGACAGAAATGGGTACGTAAAAAGTACGACAGAAATGGGTACGTAAAAAGTATGACAGAAATGGGTACGTAAAAAGTACGACAGAAATGGGTACGTAAAAAGTACGACAGAAATGGGTACGTAAAAAGTATGACAGAAATGGGTACGTAAAAAGTACGACAGAAATGGGTACGTAAAAAGTACGACAGAAATGGGTACGTAAAAAGTATGACAGAAATGGGTACGTAAAAAGTATGACAGAAATGGGTACGTAAAAAGTACGACAGAAATGGGTACGTAAAAAGTACGACAGAAATGGGTACGTAAAAAGTGACAAAATTAAAATGTTTGATTTTCACTCCATTGCACCCAGGATTCATTTGCAGGCAAAGATCTGGTTAATACCTGTTCAGACACTAGAGTTTTGCAAAATAAGTTGATAAATCTGACTTTTTATATGGGATTATCTAGAATTTACTATATATGGGTCTGGGGATGCTTTCAAATCAGATCAATGAGTCCCATGGAAAAGCAATGGGTCCTAAGGGAAAATTCAAAGGAAAGGTCCAAACTTAGAGCAATGAATACCACTGTCCACTATTATCAGATTAGATCTAGATCAATAATTTTCACATAGATAATGAGTGACCTCTTGGAGAACACAGATCTTGTGGTACAGTCAATAAACAACATTTTCAAAACTTCAAAGGTGCTGATGCAACTCTTTTCTTGTTTTGACGAAATGTACAAGATCCCCATTGTTAATATTGTGTTTGGATTGACACAAAAGTCAGACAACAATCTGTTTTGGTAAATTTTATTTGTCGGGGACAGGACGAGATTATTCACTGTGATGTGACACATGCGATATAATGATGTGACACTGTTTGCCCAAATATCCTCCAGTTTTTATAAGTGAGATAAGTTATAACTATCAGCTATAGGACCTTTAGCATGTCCAAACTACCCACAAAGAAAAACCATGACAAGAGGTAAAATTCTATCAATTGTCAAGGTGGTCAAAGGTCATGGTCAAGGTCAATTATACTTGTGAAACCCTATGGACATTACTTGTATTCAGATTATACCTTTAGCCCTAGGATTTTCAATGTTATAGAAATGGATCATTGTAAGAAGAAGATGAACCTTTTGAAAGTCAAGGTCGTAGGTGAAGGTCACAAATCTAAAAATAGTTTATGAAGGGAATGTATTATTTAATTTGTTTTATTCCTGTACATTTTGCTCTGTCAGAAGATGAGTAAAGCTGAACAACAATTTACAAAAATTTTGATAAAATGTGAAGATCAATGTAATGATTATTTTTGTTTTTAGGTTGAAATTAGAGATATTGTGTGAAAAAGTGATTCACATGACCCAGGAGCTTAGAGACTGGGTGTTTGAGCTCACAAAGAAAAATATGCAGAGACAGTAAGTATAATCGATATACTGTTACTTGTGTTTTTATGCCAGATATCGTGTGTAAAATGTTCTAAAGATCATTATTGAGACCATTTTACAATTTTGTTTTTGAGGTTAGAATGTCCGAGTCGTCATCTTTTGACATTTTTCATGATGACACAGTGAAAGAAGTGATTCCACTGTGACACAACAATAAAAAAGAGTGCAAAAAAATTGGACATATTTAGCCATTTTGTCTCCCTTTACAAATTTTGGCAAGTGGTCTATTAAAATTGGTTGTAACTTAAAAATATGTATGATAGTGTTGTAACGATAGTCGCCGATGTTGCTGCAATCGTCGCTGAAACTTGAAAGTCGCCAAGTATCGATGATGGTTTTGAAAATCGATTGTCACTGTTGAAGTTAATTTGATGCGAAATGATCTCAATTAGAAACATCTTTGATATAATTCTGAACGAAACTAGACGCGCTCGCGATGGCGGAGTTAAAATGTAACTGTCAAGGAGGAGCATCTCCCGGGCGTATTAAGCCTGCCGTGTGGGACCATTTTGGCTTTAGAAAGTAAAAGGAAGGCCCTCCTTCTAAAGCAAGCCTCAAGATTTTGTTATTAAGAACAAGGAATGTTCAACATTTAATTTATTTCCATGATTTTAAATAAAAAATCAGATGATAAACCACAAGCACTTAGTATTCTCCTTCTGAAAAGGTAAAAAACTTACAACAATTTTAAACAAGAAAAAAGTCAGATTATTCCAATTGTGATATCGATTGTACTCTTCAGATAGTTTCCGATAATCGAACATAGTACAAATTTTTGGATTTTACAACACTAATATATGAGCGCCTTGTATTACAGGTATGAGGAGAGTGAATGGGGATGGAAGGATAAGGATAAGCTAGCGGAGATGACAGAAGAGAAAGCCCAGTATCTACTAGCCATGGATGTTACGACCGGCAAACCTGTCGCATTCGTGCACTTCAGATTCGATATGGAATTTGATGAAGAAGTCGTTTATTGGTAAGGAAATTAATTAAAGGGGAATTGTCATGTAAGATGTATCACACACATGTAGAAGGTATTGTACCTGTAAAGAATTGATTTAGCTGTCGTATATCCTTTGTCCGTTTTCTTGGCCACAAAAAATGGCATCTCTAGGGAAAATGTGGAGAAATGATGTAATTTTGTTTAGAAAATTATTTATGAACAATGATGAACATGTATAAGATTCTTATTTTTAGCTCACCTCGACGAAGTTGAGATGAGCTTATGCTATAACCCCGGCGTCGGCGTCCCCGTCCACGTCCGGTTAAAGTTTTTGGGCAACTCAGTATCTGACAAAGTACTGATGCTACAGTAACCAAACTTGCACAAGTGATTCATCTTGGGATGCTGAGGTGAACCCATGCATCGGATGCAGCATCTGACCTACATTTTCCGGTTGAATGACTTTGTCAATGTCTGGTTAAAGTTTTTGGGGTTCAGTATCTGACAAAGTACTGATGCTACAGTAACCAAACTTGCGCAAGTGATTCATCTTGAGATGCTGAGGTGAACCCATGCATCGGATGCAGCATCTGACCTACTTTTTCCGCTTGAGTGATTTTGCCTTATAAGGCCAATATTGAGCAAAGTATAAGTGCTACATGTACCAAACTTGCATATTGGATGTATCTTTGATCAAACTTTCATAAAATGACCTTGACCTACTTTTTCCACTTGAGTGATTTTGCCTTTAAAGGCCAATATTGAGCAAAGTATAAGTGCTACATGTACCAAACTTGCATATTGGATGTATCTTTGGTCAAACTTTCATTAAATGACCTTGACCTACTTTTTCCGCTTGAGCGATTCTGCCTTTAAAGGCTTATTTTGAGCAAAGTATAAGTGCTACATGTACCAAACTTGCATATCGGATGTATCTTTGGTCAAACTTTCATAAAATGACTTTGACCTACTTTTTCCGCTTGAGCGATTCTGCCTTTAAAGGCCAATATTGAGCAAAGTATAAGTGCTACATGTACCAAACTTGCATATTGGATGTATCTTTGATCAAACTTTCATAAAATGACCTTGACCTACTCTTTTCCACTTGAGTGATTTTGCCTTTAAAGGCCAATATTCAGCAAAGTATAAGTGCTACATGTACCAAACTTGCATATTGGATGTATCTTTGATCAAACTTTCATTAAATGACCTTGACCTACTCTTTTCGACTTGAATGATTTTCTTTTTATACATGTTCTTAGAGATATGTTTAAATTGAACTTTGCTGTCGTGAGGTGAGCTTCGTAATCTTTGATTACACTATGTCAATTAATATCTAGAGGATTGATGGCACTTTCTCAGACTTAAGCATCTTAAGTTTGTTCTGATTTATGAAAGTGCCATGTACAGTATTGTTTTTGTGTCGCCTGCAAAGCATAGCAACAATTACGGATCACTTTGTCTGTTGTCCGTCTGTCTGTCCATCTGTCTGTCACACTTGGATGTCACACGTGGATGTCACACCCTATAAAAGTGATTCCTGAGTGTTGCTATGTTTCGCAGGCGACACATGCATTCCTTGGAATGATTTTAGATACATGTATCTTATACAATTTCATATTTGAAGCTATGAGATCCAGTTAACGGACCCAGTCAGGAGGAAAGGACTGGGAAAGTTCCTGATGCAGATTCTAGAGTTACTTGCCTATAAGTAAGTATTCCATTAAATCTTAAAATATGAGTCAAAATTTTAACAGAGATCCTGAGTAATTCAGGGAGTAAATATGTCTGTCTATCTGTTTGTCTGTGCAGAAAAAAATTGTTATTGAAGCTCTGTATTCTTTGCAATCATACTTGAGCAGGTCAATCCTTAATGGCGTATGTGGTCAGGTTCATGTATTTCATCTCGTTGCTTTAAAAAATCATTTCATACCTGTTCCTTTGAGAACTGGTAATGATTTGATTTTTGTGGTATTGAAAATAGTCATGTATTTAATTTCATTAAAGAAGATCTAAAATAGGCATAAATGATTTTTAAAAATGTTACCATATTCAACAACAAAAGTTACACTGACGATGGATTATATTCAACAATAGCTCATTATTTCACCTCAAATTTCACATACATGTGATACAATTGTTTATAGAACAGAGATGAAGAAAGTCATGTTAACAACATTCAAAGGAAATAAGATGGCCCAAGATTTCTTCAAGAAAACTTGCAAGTAAGTACTGTTAAAGGGGAAATGATTGCGGTGGTTTTAATTTCGCTATGTTCGTGGTTTTCGAATTTTCTACGAATATTAAACCCCCGCAATAATTGTGTATAACAGACAAAACAAATCATAGAGGAAAAGATGTTCTTATGCTTCAGATGTTTAATAGCTATTGTACATGTACAGCTGAATCGTTCATGCTTTTCTTGTAAGTTGCTAAAATAGTTTGTATATTAAAAGGTATCAATAATATACATGTAACTTACTATGCATCTATTATCATACCAATATGTTTTAACACACATAGTGAAATGGACGCATTTAATTGAAATGGACGCAGTTAATTAGTTTCAATCTACTTATTGGTACTCCACTTCAATTCAAATTTAATCGTTTTTGTGTAATTATCACTAATTACTACGTGTTTGTCATTAATTACTACGAGAAACACTTAAATTGTTACATGTACTACAAACAACAATCAAATTACACGTGTGTTAGTGCGACAAATTTTACTAGTATCAAAAGTGTTTAAGTTTTTTTCTTCTGCAACTTTCGATACTGCGAAATTAAAACCACCGCAATTGGCTACATTCAGAAAACCGCGAACTTTTAACACCGCGAAATTAAACCCGTTTACAGTAAGCAGTTAACCAGATATAATTATCCTTTCGCAATATACATTTTGTTGTTGTATTTAGACACACATGTAGTTACTCTTGGTAGTGTAGTGTATACCACATATTGGTTCAATTTTTAGTACACTATACAGGGCATTTAGATTTGATGTAATAAAATACCAAAAATAGCAATCCAAGGAATGCTTGTGTCGCCTGCGAAGCGGTTTGATTATTATTCTAGAAATTGGATCAAAATAATTGGTATCAGTAGAAAAGTCTTGTCAAATGAAATTCATTTGAAATATCAGACATCTTAATTACAAATTAAAAGATATGGTCATTCTCAAATTTTCAGAAAAGAGTGTCAATCATCTAGGTCAAGGTCGCTACGTAAAAATTGGTAACAAAAAAAGTCTAATCATAAGAAATATTAAAGACCTATCACCACCCAATTAAAAATATTCATAGAAAAGAAGGTCAAATAGCTAGGTCAAGGTCAAAAGGTAAAAAATTATGGTATGTGTAGAAAGGAATACACGTGTGAAATATCAAAGCCTTATCACCTACCAATCAAAAGATATATCCATTCTTATTTTTTTGAAAAGTAGGTCAAATATCTTGGTCAAGGTCACAAGGTCAAATATTATAGTCTGCGTAAAAAGTTCTTGTCACAAGGAATACACATGTGAAATACCAAAGCCCTATGACTTACCAATCAAAAGATATATACAATCTTAAATTTTTGAAAAGTAGGTCTAATATGTAGGTCAAGGTCAATAGGTCAAAAATTATGGTTTGCGCAGAAAGGCGTTGTTACAAGGAATACACATGTGAAATATCAAAGCTATATCACTTACAAATCAAAATACATAGCGAATCTTATCTTTTTTCCAAAAGTGGGTCAAATATCTAGGTCAAGGTCACAAGGTCAAAAATTATGGTATGTGTAGAAAGGCCTTGCCACAAGGAATACACGTGTGAAATATCAAAGTCCTAACACTTACCAATCAAAAGATATATCCATTCTTAATTTTTTTGAAAAGTAGGTCAAATATGTAGGTCAAGGTCAATAGGTAAAAATTATGGTATGTGTAGAAAGACATTGTTACAAGGAATACACATGTGAAATATTAAAGCTTTATCACTAACCAATCAAAAGATATAGAGATTCTTATCTTTTTTTCCAAAAGTAGGTCAAATATCTAGGTCAAGGTCACAAGGTCAAAAATTATGGTATGTGTCAAAAGGTCTTGCCACAAGGAATACATGTGTGAAATATCAAAGTCCTAACATTTACCATTAAAAAGATATATTCATTCTTAATTTTTTTGAAAAGTAGGTCAAATATCTAGGTCAAGGTCACTAGGTCAAAAGTTATGGTATGTGTAGGAAGGTCTTGTCACAAGGAATACACATGTGAAATATCAAAGCCCTATCACTTACCAATCAAAAGTTATGGGCTGTGACACCCAAAGTGTGACAGACAGACAGACTGACGGACGGACAGACGGACGGACGGACAGACGGACAACGGACAAAGTGATCCCTAAGTGTCGCTATGCTTTGCAGGCGACACAAAAAGGAATGTTATAATACTTTATATTTTTGTGCTTACTAACATTTTCCTACTATGAAAGGACAGTGCATGAGAAATATTTGAATGATTAACAGCTCCTATCACACTTTTTCGTAATAGCTACTTTTAAAAGAGGAGTATTTTTTGCCAAAATTCTTCATGCGAGAGAAATGAAAAGGTCTGCCGCCTAATTTGTCCTTCTCAGAAGTCCAAGGCGTAAGTGCAATATTTATATGGCATAAGATTTGTTTCTATCACCTATGAGCGACGTACCAATGCATCCTACCAACATGTACGTGCGGCGTTCAACACGTATGTGTGGCGTTCAATGCATTTCTAACTGTGCAAGTACGACGTTGGTGCTACGTAGTCTTCTTGTGGCGACTTTCTGCTGCGTTGTCGAGGTGCTCACATTCGTATGGAAAAAAATATTTGGTTGCCAAATATCATTTCTTTCGATTTCCACTTGAACACAAAAAGGGTAAGGGGTACTGTCAAAATGCCCTTTGAAATTAGCATATACTTTAGCTCTTACAAAGCAGAAACAAAAAGAATGTAACAAATAAAAGCACAAACAATAGTCTGTCTGGGTATCCTTGCAGGCATCACATTTGCGCTTGTATCTCACAATTATTGGATATGTTTAAATAGGTTATGTATATATGTGTAATATTTTAAATTCAATGTTATATATCTGTTTAAATCATGATTTAATTCTTTAAAACCATCTTCTCCTAGATCGTTCACTATTACAAAGACTTTGAAACTTTTCGCGGATAATGCGAATATTATGATGTCATAGACTAACATAAACATTTGCAATGAACGCCAGAGAAGCAATGATGGATTTTACTGAGAATTTTTATAGATTGTGGTTTTTTACACTTGAGAAAGGCCAAGGGGCCGAAAATTTGTGTATTTACATGTATTTGTTATCATCCCTTCCCTCTGGAAGAAACATTTTTATCTACTGCAAAAAAGAATGTAGTTTGTACGCCATACATACGCAGGAGTAAATCAAAGAAATTGAAACGTGTATCGTATGCAGTAGATAAAAAAGGAATGCCAGGGATACAAATCAGCAACGCCTTGTACGTAGCACATATGCCATAGGGACATCACTTGCATTTGTGATTCCTTTATACTACGTTGTAAGAGTATTAGCGACTTTCCTGCTACGTTACTGCTGCGCTTCTTTCGTTTGCACTGCATTAGTGCTATGTACACACAGCGAATGGAAACTTTTACGGATGTGCTACGTAATTTTAGATGTGAACTTTAAAAGCACTCTTTCGTATCAAGAGATCATGCTACGTTTCAAAGAGTACTCGCTACGTAAGCTTGCGTTGTGCTACTGCATTGCTACGGCGTTCATTTCTTACTTCCCTGTATCCTGATACACCATAGATAAGAGGGTCGCTATGTAAAAGTGTGATAGGGGTGTGAGTTACTATTACATCTATATTAGTTGTTACTGAAATTTTGTGGTTTATTTCAGATATGAAGTAGATGAAATTTCTCCAGATGACCCCGTGTTTGAAGAAGGATACGACTACGAGATTCTCAGCAAGGAAATCAAACCTAAAGGTGCCACACAGAATCCTAAACCAGCTGGAGAATGTAAGAAAAGATCGCCTTTGAAGGCTCCTCCTCCATGTTGCTCTATGGGGAAAAATTGTGGCTACTGACCTTTGAGCTCGGACTATAACCATCAGGGACTTGGATTGATAGAGTTTTGAGTGTCAGTTGAGGATCTGAAGATTTCTGACAAACGTCTGTTCGCGGACTTATACATTTTGATGTCTTATCAAATTACCTGTCTGAGCATTGCTTTATGGGCCTTTGATTATGATGACAATTAAAAAGTTTGCCAATAGGTGCAATGTCGGATTTTTAGCTATTCCATAATTCCCATCTAAGACACTAGGCCGTGGAGAGGCTGTGAAAAAAAAACTGTCAGATGACTTGAAAAACTCATTCATTGCATGTTACTACATGTATATGTGCACTTGTTTAAGCAGAATTCATATTTTAGCAGAGTAAGCAAATTGAGAAGAGTGCTAATTCAGGACTACATTAAAATCTATATTTATAATTATTGTAAAATTGTGCACTAATTTATGATTAGGGTATTTTGTTCCTTTTCCCTAGTTTCTGCTAAAATATGGCTGTTCTAAAATAGGTTAAATAAACCACAGTATTGTCATACAATAACAATTTTACATATTCTTGTATTGGTGGATGTGATATTTTCACAGTAAGTAAATAAAAAAAATGTATAAATTTGAAATGGAAAAATGAACAATTTACCATGTTTCTTCTCTGGATTTAATAGATTTTTTCATTTATGTCATGTGCCAAGCTGAATAGCTGGAGCAATTTTTAGGTATTCCATCCCCCAGTTTTTATAAAGTTAAACCTTCCCCTAACATAGAAAGCCTTTCTCACAAATGCTGAATTGGCTACAGAGTTTGAATATCAATTTTATTTTATACACAGTTTGTAGATGATTTTACATTTATGCGGCATTTAAAACAATGGCACAGCAAAGCATAGCATCCCCTTAAAATTGCATATCTGATGCTACATGTATATATTGACCTTGACCTTTTAATGTTTTTGTTACCTTAATTTGTGATCATGGTCCATATTTGAAAATAAAACTTTTTCGGTTTCATAAGAAATATTTATCAAGGGTGCAACTTTGTCTCATAATTTATTTAAGGTTGAGAGAATTGACAGATCTATAGTTAATTATCAAGCTTTCAAACCCAATTATTTCCATAACAATATTTACATAAGTAAATAGAAAAAGAGCTTTGTAAATTTTAAGAATGTATTATTTACCCAATGAATTATTTTGAATTTATTTCTTTTCAACATAGATGTATATGCAGGTACTATGCATTTATAGATATTAATGAATTTTTTTTGTCCAAATAAATAACGATAACAAAATTTGTCTGTGTTGTGAAAACTCTAGCGAGGGCCATTACTACTTTCAGAAGTAGGACTTCAGTATTTCACATGCACTTTACTGGTTATGAGACTTTTTCTGTATTTGTCCTCCAAACTCTTACCTTGTCTGTATCCTTTAAACCATATCATATTCAATTGTGAGTTCAGGTGGTCAACTATAGATCTCTCCAGAAATAAAATTTTGCATGCTCTAAATGAGCCTCAGTCGAACGCAATCTAGCAGAACAGTTTTTCAAAATCTTTGCTGACATGCAGCATTTTGATCAATATTGATACACTGTTTGTATACCGTAATCATTAAAGTTCTTGAATTTCTGAATATTCTTATTTAAACGAAAATGGGCAAATTATGTATCCACCATCTTGACCTAGACATCTAGCACTCATTCAGCGTAGTTAACTAGAGTTCCAATTTTAAATCAACCCAAGATAGACTATTCTGTGTTTGATTGAACTATATATCCTAAAGTGGAACTTTAGTTGGCGCCTGGACTCGCCTGTTACCAGACCTTTCAATGGATACCTTGTTCTAATGACCTTGACATGGGAGTTTGACCTGCTTTAAGGAAATACACTTGCACAATATCTCTTTTATCTTTAAAGATGGGAGACTCATATTTCACCTGTCTTCCATATTACAAGACATTAATTGATACCATGACTTTGACCTTGATGACTGACCACATTTTCATGACCTTAAAAGACATAAATTTTCAACTGCTGCAGATAATTCCTTGACATTTTACATTGTAAGCCAAATTGTTCAAAGATTTTTGTCGAATGGCAGTGAAGGTAAAAAAGGTCAGCTTTGTGATATTTACATGCATGTGTTGTCTTCAACAGTTTCTTGTGTACAATGATAGTACATGTAAAGTGAGAATTACAAAGGCCCCAGCTGTAGCCTTAAAAAAGCATTGCTTCAGTATTATTCAGTCTTTCTGTTCACTTCTTATTTGGGACGGTATATGATGCAAATTACCACTTGATTAAATTCTATGGGAAGAAGCATAAAATTCCAGGAAAACATGCTTCAAATATGACTATTTTTTAGAAATTTCATTACGTCATAATGTGTTTACGTCGGATACCCTCCCAAATGGGAAGTAACTCTGTATATAGAGAAGACGGAATAAAGGCTGATGAGAGTGTAGAGGAATGTTCTCATTCTAGAATATCAGATTGAACCTTGAGGTTGTTGGTAACCAAATAGAACTAGAGCTGCTTACAGGCATGTTACAAATCCTCAAGTATTTTACATACAAAACTTACATTTGAGTATATACAAATGTCAAGGTCAGTAATGGAGAGAAATACCAATTGACATAAAGATGTCTCCAGCAAAGGGCAGTATGGACCTTGTTACCTTGACCCGTCTTGCATCACATCATAGGTTCACTCCACTACGTTACACTCTCAATATGACCTTGCCCGAAACCCTCCTCCTGTCTCCTTCTTCTTGCAATCACTATGGTAAACTCTGAGGGTATCTGAAAATATTCCTCCGCTCACTTCTTACAGTTGCAATGTAAACAAGTATGGTGGACATGACACCGTTGTAATGAAGCGCTAGTGGAGTGAGATGTGCCTTGGAGACAAAGATGATATTGACCTTAGAATTTTTCAAGTTTGCTTAGATAAGATAGCACTGGGAGAATCAATTTGTCCTCATTCTCTTGACTTCTATTTATGACTCTTTTGTCTATGTAAAGTATCATAGCAAGAAAAGAAAAGAAAGAGGTAAAAATATTCCAATTTAATGAGCATTTCAAACAATTTGCAAAATGTTATCAAAAATGTTCACCCTTTTCCCTCTGCATACAATTAACAGCAGTTACATGTGTGTGATCCATGTACAGGATTGCATAGGTAGAAGCATAAGTCTTGCATGGCAAGGTATGTTCACATCTTACAACAAAGTCATGGTTAATAGAGGTTTTAAAATCTTTCTTACATGTAACGGACAATGACTGATAACGTATACATGACCAAATACCGTATGGAAATAAAAATTCTGGAATGTTTCGGGAGATCATAGATTATACGAAGATTAGTTTGTTATATGCACCACTTCATGACCAAGATTCTCTTTAAAAAATATGAATATCACAACATCGCACAAATCATATGAAATTGCTATCAAAATAGAGCTAGTACAACATAAATTACTATTTTCAGCAACGACATAGATATGACAGTTGTATGTAACAATGGAGAATTATTTTAAGGATAAAGCACATCCCTCATTTCTGTGCAGGAAGTTGTGAAGGGATTCATAACCACTTGATGCTGATACAACCCAAAGATAATCTTGATATGCAATGTTTAGGGTTTTCAAACATTGAACAAACTTGGAAATATATAGGGGCTAAAGCAAATTTTTGTCATACTGTTAACAAATTTAGGAGAATTTACCCCAAAATAGAGGAAATTGAAAGACCTTTCAACATGGTCACTGCTTCTTGCTCTTCACAAGATACAATTGTAAGGAAATAATTCAAACTGAATTCAGCATACTTGCTTAATATTGTAAAATTTTGAGAAAAAAATCTCACGAAGAAGATAGGAACTGTCAATATTTAGGAAATAAATTGATCTCACAATCTTCAAATTGTCCCGTTCAAGAAGAAGATTGGTAAGAAAGCATTACTAAGTCCGGAAAGCCAAGTGATAAAATAAACTTGGTGCATTTTTGTAAGCTTTTAGGGCACTAATAATTAAAGCAAAATAGTAAAATTCTTGGTAACATTATTGCACATGTAATTCCTGATCATTAATACCCACTTATACAACATAATTATCTCCTGTTCAATTTTCCACATAATCAAAGAATGCACGATTAAAAATGCATACACATACAAATACCTGCTAAACAAACACGCACATATGTAATCTTTTGAACACACAAACTCACAAAACATTCATCCTCTTTCTTTTAAACAAGAGACATAAATACATAATTATATGACGTCCATGTTAAACTTATAACATGAAATTTTACACAAGTAAATTAGATAAACAAACTTATGATTCACTTTAATGTAAAGCAAGTCCTCGATAAATGCCCCAAATAAAATGGAAACAAGCATTCATATATATATATGTGACACTTGTATCCTGATATGTAGTTTAATCTCTGAACATGTGCCCTTATCATAGTTTCATTTTGGCAGCCAATTACATACTTCAAAAAGTTGTCTTGTACGAGAAACATTTAAAATATACAACCAAATTTCTGAGGTTGTATATTTATAGGATATGTTACAATGGAGTTTATCTTCGATGCTACAATATAGAAATCTATCTCTGAAGAATGTTATTCATATTAAGAAAAATAATGTAGAATAATAATTTTGAAACGAAAATGAGAATTTTCATAAACTATGTGTCGCCTGAAGACCATTTGACATTAAAATTGACCTTGGCACTTTACTAGGATCGTAGCCCATGAAGAATAACTTTTTACTCTGGTTGTCGTAAGAATTGTAGACAGAAACAATGATGTCAAGACACAAAATTGTATCAACAAAATGGGCTTATTACAAAGAATAATAAAGCTAAATATGAAAGCTGCATCGATTGAATAGACTAAAGAAATGTTTACATACAAGGTCAAAATTTCTTTTTCAAAGGAAAGAATTCATATGCAAAATATGAATGCCCCATCTTTAAAAATTTGTTAGTTACGACCAGGACTCAAGTTATTTTCGTCAAGCTTTTTCCGAAAAGTAGGCGACCGAAAAATAACGGAATGTTGTATTGCAGCTATTTATAACACCAAGCGAAATGAATCCTCAGTGATGCTTTTCAATTTAATTTAATATATATGCACAACCAATGTAATTTACCTGAGATGTTACTATTGAAAGGAACGTGCTGCAATTCGTGTATTAACACTCGTGACGTCACAATGCATAAGTTCTAAAGAAACATGCCGCGACGGCTGTTCTAACCTGCAAACTGAACCTGCGGTGAGATGAATTTTGACGTCAGTCTTTTACCTGGAAAAGGCAATTTCAGAAAACAAGAATGAAATAGACAACTATCGTGCATATACATTGTATATAGAATAAATGTCATAATTTGTGTTTTGTTACGGGTATACAACACACAGCAAATGCATTTATCGCATGAAATGCGCTAACGCGCATTACATGTACGATAAATGCACTTGCTGTGTGTTGTATACCCGTAACAAAACACAAATTAAGACACATATTCTCTATTTAAATTGGTATTTTTGTTCACATACATGTACTAAAATTTGGCAGTTCAGAAATATAAATCATTAGGGAATTTTATCACGAAAATAAGTTATCTCAAGTATAATTCTTCTTACCAATAATAGACTAGACATCACATTTTATCAATCTGCGATAATTTGACACAAATCATCATAACAAAGTAAAGCACTAGAGCAACTTTGCATTAAAAAGCCCACTTCTCAAAAAATAACATTACAAAAATAACAACCAAATTTCACAACATAAAGGAGAAAGCAGCATGGTGAAATATTCATATAACTGTATATTCATAATCAATATGGTTAAATTCACCAAAGAATCCCACATTTTCAGCGAAAGTGTTTTTACTCCTTGTTAAATACCGTATTGAGGACTTACATGAAATTACAATAACATTTTATCGATATAATATAATTAATGTATTATCCAATGATATGAGATCCTATAAATGATGATATAAATATACATATATGTATATCAATATGAAAGACTTGTAACAGTGTGGCACAACATATACACTTTGCCTGTATGTATCAAAATTAACGACTGGCCAGAATATTCGAGGGTAACGTCCAGTTTTTTAACATCCCATCTTCAGTAGAATTTGTTGCTAAGTATTTCTTCAACCCTCCTGTCCACAATGTTTTCAATTCTTGCCTCAATCTGTTCTTGTTTTTCAATTCTTGCCTCCATCTGTTCTTGTTTTTCGACAAGTGTATAAGTAGCACTTTTAATTTCACTAACACTATTTTCCAGTTTTTCTAATCTCGTTTCTATATGTTTTTGCATAATTGTTTCTATCTTGCCAAGAAGGGAATCGTTGTACATCTGTATTTTATTTAGCACCGATTCACTTGAATTAGAATTTGAGGATATTTTTACAGAGTCTGTGTTAAAGTCTCTTTCCATTTGTAATCTCAGATTTTCCGTTGCCTCTGTAAACGCCTCTTTTAATTTTACCCGCATTTTTAGGTTCTCAGGATTGTCTTCAGTGTATGCCTGAAATATCATTTTGAACTGATGTTTAATTCAGCAAACTTAAACGGAGCTTTTTGTTACTGTATGTGTTCTTATTTAAGCGTGATTCATATTTTAGTGGAGTTAGCACTGCTAAGACTGCGCTAATTCAAGAATACGCTAATTCATGAATCTCTTATAGATTAATGTTGTAAATAAGTCAAAGCGCTAATTCATGATTACGCTAACATGTCAATTTACCCAATTCTGCTCTGTTTCCTCAAAAATTTGGTTGCGCTAAAATAAGCACACGTACAGTATATCAGTTTCATCACAAACATATAACAGTATTTGAAATATTGAAAGAATTTACATGGGCAGATAAGTGTACCACACAAATACATGAAATACTTTAAGAAAAATTCATATTTTTCTTTAAGAGAGAAAATCATGTCCTATAGGTACTGATGCTTAAAGGAAGTTTTGAAAATTAAACAATATAAACTTGATGCTATGTACCTGATTATACTCTAATGAAAAATTGCTGATGGCTTGCTCCAGCTGCTTCACAGATTCCAAGGAGTCTGTCAGTACATCTGTCCGTCTGGGACTTGAGGTGCTTCTCATCCTAGGGCTAGAATGGTCTGTCTGTCTGTCCACTTCCCTTGGAGAAGTTACTATTGTGGAATGGGAGGAAGAATCTGGAGATTCAGATTTTCCCGAAGAGGAAGTTGTCCAGACAGGCTGGGGTAAGTGACGTTGTCGGAGAGGTGAGCTATACGTATTGGTCACAGCTCCTAGGGCATCGTCTAAATTGCATCTAAATATAACACGATAATGATGATCCTTTTGTAAGTATGGGAAGATTGAAATGACTCCCTGGCATGGGAAGGAAAGTTGAAAATATGATAAATTTTAAATTGTAATTTTATGCTGGGATCTTTTTACCAGAAGACTATATCAGTGCAGAGAGTTTCCACATGGCCAAGAGGCTGAAAATTTGTGGATATATTGAGTATTTCTTATTACTTATGAAAATATAATACATGTACAATGTAGTTCTACATGTATGTACTTACTTTGTGTTCCCAGTATCGCTATTCTCAACATCATCAGAGTCACTAGGGGGACTGAGTCCAGCAAATGCCTTAGCTGCCATCTCAGAGTCCAGACTTGACCCAACCCCTGAGCTACGGGGACTAGAGGCCGACCCTGGGGATGCCTGCATTGTGCCCTGACCTGGACCATACGTAACCTGCGAGGAGGAGGGTTGACCTCGCCTCTGCTCGGATGATCTGGGGGAATTGTGTGCATTAAGCTGAGCGATTCGTTCCCGTACACTTTTACTTGGAGTATCACTGTCATTTTCATCAGTGTCTATGTGAGATGGAGGGCTATGCCTGTGATGTGTCGGCAATGTCCGTGCCTCTTTCAACTGAAAATTCTGTTGTATATTTGTAGAAGAGCTGGTGTTAGAGACAGAAGGTAGGGAGGGAGATATGTATGATGACGTACTAGGATTATAGTCTCTTTCTGGAATATCATCGGGATATGCTTCCAGAGAAGCTAGATTCTGGAATGCTGAGTCGATCATATTTTGCCGCCTTATTTCCGCAGCTGTAGAGTCTATTTCCGATTCTATCATGATCTGATTTGGTGTAAGGTGAATTGGTGGTGACGTCACTTTTGGAATGTTTCTCTTTGGCGTTACACTGGAATATGTGGTAACACTGGATGATATACTTGGTGATACTGATGTTGAATGAGAACACGAGGTGGTCGTAGTGGAATTACTTGTAGAATAGGACACAGTAGATGTTGTTTTGGTCTTCTCAAACGAACTACTTTCTCCAGTTAGTATGCCCGATTTTCCTTTCAGAATCTCCTTAGCTTGATCAAATGTCAGTTCAAATGTCGTTCTTTTCCTGGTCTGCATAGCACGCTTTAAGAAAATTTCTTGTTTGGATTTTACCACAGAGCTATCACCTTTTGTTTTTAATACACTAGTTGATGAAGGTGGTGGCATGAGGTCTCTATCACTAGCTGTAGCATGCGATAAGAGTTTTCTCCCAGGTAGAGACTTTCTAGCATCTGTTCTCTGGGCAGACACTCTACTTGGTGTACCTGTCGAGAAGCGTTTAGGATCTGGCTGAATCCTACGTCCGGAGCTCGGTTTTTCTCTCTCACTGTCAGTACTCTGACTATCGACTGACACAGTATCATCATCGAGCAAGTCTGGTGTACTGCTTGACAGACTGATGTCGGCACAAAGTCGTAAATTACTAACGGTGAAATCTTCATCGTCTGTGTCATCGAGCCCAGCCAAATTAGGCGTCGATGAGTAAAACGTAGATTTAGCTGTTGGTTTGAGCTTAGAACTTCTGGGAGGTGCTTTCGGTTTTTCACTATTGGTTTTACTGGCCAAGTTTTGAGTAGAATTACTCTTTGATAGATTTGTCACATTTGTAATACTTCTGCTCTTCATAAGAGGTTTTTTATTATCTGTAGGTGTTGTCACTGGTCCTGTTTTGCTCGTCTTGGCCTTCGAGCTTTCTGTAGACCGCCTATAGAGGGAACCTTGAGACTGAGATCTCAGGGGGTACCTGCTCTCTGGTTTGGTGTCTTTAGTGTCTTGCTTTCGACGATTACTAACCGATAGCGTGGTAGGGCGAGACTGACGCGTAGCCGATTTTCTAGGATTGGATGATGTAGATTCCTCACTGTCACTCTCCATAGGCTTGTCCCATACACTCACTGTAATAGAAAAATCCTATGTTACTTTATGAAAATATTTTCATACAATGAAACTGCTCATTTAAAATAAATATCGTTTTAGAGATGAAAGAGAAAATTGAACTTAATTAAAACTAAAGCATGTGATACAATTAACAAGCACAAAAAGTGCTTCTTACAGATAAAAAGATTCAATTAATTTTATGCCTGTACGTTAAAAAAATTTTCCTCATAATTTGTGTGAGTATATTGTAGCTTAAAACATTGATGTGACGTCATGCCTTTGTTCGAATTGTCCGAAATTTACCTTTGACTGTCCAATATCAAATCTAGGTCGCATTTATTAGAAAAAATATACGCGACCTAGATTAAATATTGGACAATCATAGGTAAATGTACTTTGACGTTTACAGGACAACCGTTACAATCCTCATTTAGAAATCACGTGACAAGAATTCCATGTATCGTAATACTGACTATTCCCATTTTTGCTATTTTTTCCGGACTTGATAAAATCCAGCACAATCTTAATATATATATCAAAAGAATTGGCCGTTGCGTCGGAAATGACATTGTAAGAGACACTATAGTTCAGTCCGTTTTTTCTCTTTTTTTCCTCCGGTCTAATTTTTTTCCGTCATTTTAATTTTATCTAATAATTATTTTTGCTCGACTTTTGCTAGTTCGAAAAACCTTACCAAAATCCAGCCTTTGACGATTATTTTGACCCAGTCCCCCCCCCCCCCCCGTGCGAATAACCACCAAAGGCTTGGTTTAGGTCTGGCTTTTCGAACAAGACTTCTACATGTAAGTTGAACGCCTCCACTGATTTCTTTTCGGTATTTAAAGGCACTTTATTATTTCTTGCTTGTCCGGAAAACGACACATTTAAAGACATGCCCTTTTATTTTATTTATCCAAGGAAACTTCAACTAAATCGTCATCACGCAAAGTATTCTCGGGGAAATAACCCTCCAAAAATTGCATCCAATTTCATCTTGGTTTACGGAATCTGTGTCATAATTTGTCACAACTCTTTAAGTTTTTAATTGAAAATTTCATAAACGACTCCCTACTGCTAGTAGCGAGAATGTTAGAACCTGGAGTGATTACATTTCATAATAGTAAAGGCAATTAACACAATAAGTACAAAGTCAAAGGTCATGCCACTTTGAATAGTGATCAATGTTTTAAGTACGATATATGCCTCAAACAATTCATTCTTAAAGACATTGGACAGTTTTCGGCCCTGCGGGCCTCAAACTGTCCAATATCTTTAAGAATGAATTGTTTTCGGCGTATATCCAATACATATATTCTCCTTGTCACCATATTATTACTCATATGTCTTTGAGTATATTTAAATATTCCCCGACCATATGTACAGAGTATCACTGGTTAGTTGTTAGTTTTTCATGTTTATACACGTATGACACTAAAAATATTCACAAACCCATACCCATTTCTCAAACCACAAAACAAAATTCAAGGCAATTCCACATAGCTGAGACACACTATCAAATCTCAATCTCATTTACATTACAATATGAATAACAACACTAAAGCACATATTGATGTAATATGATGATGGAACATCATATTATACATGTTATAGGACTTCCGATAATCAAGAAAGCGATACAGTTTATACAATCTAAAACTGAAAATCACAAACACTTGATGGATTGATGAACTATTCTCTCTTAAACTATACAGAGAAACCTAATAGGTGTTTTATTCCCTGCAGTTACTATGCATAAAATACTCATCAAAAAAGGAGGAGATCATGAGACTAACATACGCTTCTCAAAAAAATTAAGGGAGCAAGGTTTCTTCTTTTATTTATCAGATATTTGCAGTTGCTTAAAGCCTTAATCTAAATGCAGTTAGACTTAATTCATGGTCTTTCCTACTAACTTATGTGTGTATTGAACAAATAAACCATTAATACAAATTAATAGACACAATAAGGTATCCCTGCTGATTTCAAATAATATTTCATTCTACATACCATTATATTACAATGTAAAAATTGCTCCTATATAATTAGTTGGAGATAGGAACAAAATGTTGCCCATAGTTGAAGACTGCTCTGCATGAATATTTTCTTCCTGTGATCTCTTTTTCGAAACAGTCAATACATCATACAAAGAGTGATGTCTTATATTCTTTTACATCAGAATGGAATCTAAGTCTTTTTTTTGGTCTTTCTTTATAACCAAATATGGCAATATTAATCACGGTTTAGATAGGTAAAACCTTGGGAATAGTTGAAGTCTATAGGACAACACAATGGTTTTGAGTAATTCTATGTCAGATGACAATACATGTTTATTATATTGTTATCCAAGTAATATACAATATTGGTACATGTCCTAATATGTAAATCTATATATCTATGACGATAATGGTAGTATTTATTTGTGTATACGATTTTTGTAAATACCGGTAAATACATGTATTTGTATGTTTGTTACGGGTATATGTAATGTACATATGAGGACCCTACTTCTATGATATATGATATGAACAATGGAACTACGACGACAATATTGATGAAGGAGGTACTGAAGCATGGCATAGCAGAGCTGACAGTTTGATGTTTTACGACAGAGACCATCACCGAAGAAAAGGGTAACAGAATAACAGCATGCAATCAAAGCAAAATTCTACACCAACCGACCATCCCACCCAACTACCCAACCCTTTCTTTCTTTCTTAAGGTCTATTTCTTCACAATTTCAGAGAGATTTTCCCTTCATTTTTATCAAATTTGCAGAATTTTTCAATCATTTTGAACACTCTTTATCTCCTATCAAAGGGAAAACTACATTCAATCAAAAAGATCACTTTCATTTCTACACATTGACTAAAAAAAAGTGAATTTTATACAACAATGTCGAAAAATCATTCTAATACACTGTAAAATAGATTGTTACTGTTATATACAAAGTGGACAATTAACTGAATAATTTTTTGGGGGGCAGGAAAAATCACAAAGCTGAATTCACAGCAATGGAAACCCATGCATTGCATACAGCATCGTTACCCCGTTTCTGAATTCTTGTACGTTTCTTGATAGTGACAGATGACAGAGTTTGAGGCGAGGCTGTGCGAGAGTTACAAGCAGGCGGTGCAGGGATTTTACTTCTCCATCGTGTGGTACCACGGTCTGTGGTACCACGCTCTACGGAGGTGGGAACAGTAGAAAGCTTAGAAGTGCCGGAGGCAGGTTTACCCGAACGTCTAGAGACAGGTGTGCTAGGGTTGGATTTACTATAGTTCAAGTTCATGTTTGCTTTCTCTTCAATGATTGGCTGTTTGGGGAGGTCAAAGGTTGACCAACATCGTCGTAATGATTTTGGTGTGTGAGGGCCTGGAGGGCCTGTTAAGGAAAGTGTTTCAATGAGAAATTTATCAACATGTACATAGCACTGGAACATATGCTATCTTCGCATCGTAGAATATGCTGTGGAATGAAAATAGACATAACAAAATTCTATTCATTTTATCATGCAGACGTAACTTTCATATTCATGCAGCTTGACAATCACACATTATACCGCTTTACCCCTCATCCAGTTATTATGTTCTAAAACAGTTTTAGTTCGTCCCTGATAACCCATTCAGTCAATTTTTCATAAATAGACAATTTCCTATTTTGAAAATGAGCTTTTGAATATATCAATGTTGATTACTCTTTGCAATGTTTTTCATTAATGACTGAGATCAGTTTTTAATAGTGACCTTACAATGAAAAACATTAATAAAAGCCACTAGCTCTGACTTTCAAAAACTCAATTTTTAAAATACGAAATTGATTTATTCATGCAATTTATATTATTGATTTGAAACACCCAAAAAGAATAACTTAAATTGATTTAATCTCAAAGTTATTTCCCTTTTTCTCGCTCATTTTCTTCGTTGAAAAAAAAAAAGAAGAAAAAAAACCCAAAGAAATCTAAATGTTATAACTTTCTCATTCTCAATTTAATTTGGCAAGTGAGAAAAGCAAATACACAAAAAACATCTATTTGAAGATTTTCAAATTCTAAATTTCTTTGCCAAAACATGTAAAGTTGTATTTCAAATCAAAATCATTTAATAAAATTCAATCAAACTGAACCTTCTTGTAGCAGAGAGCTGGACATCACCATATCAAATAAATCACTACCTGTTGGAAAAGTGCAGATAGGTCAAAGGTCAAGAAAAGATGACAAAATAGAGACAGAACAGACAAATACACAGACAGATGTAGAGTCCAGCAGAGCATCGGCATCTCAATTTTTCCCCTTTCTTCTCATTTCTACCATCTTATTAAGAACAAAATACAATTCAAATAGTCAAAATTTTTTTCTTTGCACTTGTTTTCAATTAATATCTGTTTACTGAGACAAATGTTTTGTTCAAAGAGAATGAAATTGCTATTCTAAAATGGCCATGTGACCAAAAGATCACATGCACAGTGGTCACAGCAATATTTTTCTATGGAAGCTCAGTGAGGCCAAGAAAGAGAACCAAACATAATTACCAGTACTCAAAGTAAAAGCAGAATTTCTTATTAGGGAAATACTTTGTAATGACACTCACAAGATAGAAGAATAGCATCAAAATAGTAAAGACGGACATTACTCAAATCAACAGTGAATCAAAGAGTGAATAGAAGAGCGATCAAAATCATCGTGCAGTCTTCATGAAAATTTGCAAGCCCAACACTATAAGACATTCTGCTGGGCTGCTTGAAATTATCCAACGAACTGCACAATCTGCCGGTAATTTTTTCAATGGGCCAGTGGCATAAAAATTTTTGTGAAGACTGCTGTGCATTTCTATTTCTCTAGGCAAATTCTATCAAAAAGACTATGATTTTTATAGAGTTTTTTTGTTTCGAGACACCATACTTACTTTGAGGAATGGATAAAGGGGCTGGTGTATTCCTTGGGGAGACCTTGTTACCTGGAACGCTCTCCTGGAATTATCAAAATAATACAAGAAGTTCTAGGAAATAGTTCCCTAAAATTTACCAAATCTTAAAACAGCTCAAATTTGATCTACAATATTCTAGTAACCAATATTCATGTATCATATATATATATTTCATATTCAAAAAGTAAAAATTCCTTTGTTCATTCTTGAATCTTATATCCCTCTCTCTTCTGGAGATGTTATATCTATATCATTAGATTAAATGGTTTCAGAAAAAGTGAGAGGAGGGGGCAGAGACACTTTTTTTTACCAGCCTTGCTTAACATGAGCTGTTATTACTATCTTAATGTAAAGTTAGGTGGGTGGGAAGGGAGATACTAACCTTTTTCCCCACCTTGTTTGTGGGGGATGTACTCCCAGGGCTGGTGTTACTCGGGGGACTCTCCGGACTCTCATCCTTCCACCCCATCTAAAAGTGTTACAAGTAAGTAAATTATCTTTATTGACGTGAAAAGATTGAGTGAAAAGATACTATTGTTGACTTCATTGTATCAGGACCTTTTTCAAACTCGTTGTTTGTACATTCAGACATAATATGGTATCACGTTGAAAAATTCCATATCTTACACTTGAGCTCATGTTGTATAGTTACATTATTTTGTCAGCATGCAATAAGAAGAACAAGTGTTGTAAAGTGTGATACAAAAGCATGCTTTGCTATAGAACAATGGTAACGATTAACAAAAGTCATAGAGTTGTCAACATCAAATTCTTCAAAGTCAAAGTTAGAGAACTGTAAACTGTCTTTTATTCACGGCACGTTAATTTCGCAACATCATACCTATGTATCAGACTACACATGCGTTTGGACGAATTCGCGGTGTTTTATTTTCGCAAATCGAAGGACCTCGCGAATATCGCGAAAATAAAAGGCTCGCGAATATAAGATGGTTTACAGTAAAAATATTTAATATTTGTAATAATACTTTTATTCTCATTCAAGACTTGGCATTATCTAAGTTATATTTCTACTGAAGTATGTACATGTAATTTCACGTATTTATATATTAAATGACTGTTTCCCTTCCTTAGAATTTCTCCATTTCCACTAATTTCAGCAATATGGAAATTATAAGAAGTTATGTTTTTCACAGCATCCCCTTATATTAACTTACAGCCATGAGTCTTTTTCGTGTTTCGTCTACAGCACGAGCCATTTCATCTTTGCGACGCTGTACAGACTGTCATAAACATAATTATATATCAATCGTCATTCAATTTGATAAAACGTAAATACAAAACATATGTTAGAAATTCCAAGGTTTAAATGAACACTGGAAAACCTTCATAACTTAAATGTAATCTACAAATCTCATGCTTGGGAATGTTTTCTTTATACATTTTATAAAGTTTTACATTACTTTTAATAATTTCCTTTTTCATTCAGGTATAGAACTACAGATACTGGTAAATTAAAACAAAAGAGCATGAGTAATTACAAGCAATTGTTGTAGAACAAAAATATAAATGCTCTTTTGATAAATTGATCAGGTAAAGTTCTACCAAAGTTGGGTAATGTATATGATTCCGCAAGTACCATTTTTGAATCCATGGGTAATAAACTAAACAAATAAGCTTTGGCTAAATAAATCGAATTAAGTTCAACCCATGAAATGATGGTGTTTGGCAACAATAGATATGATATAATTGATTCTGAGGAAATCTACGAAGGCTGATTATAATCAAACCAAACACCGTTTAGTACCTTTACTCGTTGCCTTCGAATATGAGACAATTTTCTAAATCGGACGAATGCCCTATGAAACCACTGTAACACAAAGATTGTAATAATTTATCCTTAGGAAACATTAGTGCTATTATCTTGTTAAAATCTTGAAATGTTACAATGATAACAAATGTGTTTTTTTTTTTTGTGAATATTAAACATTAACAGAACGGCCATGCATTAAAGGGTGATAACTCACATCAAACCAGTTGTCTTGTCTCTGCACACTTCCATAGACGGACATGTTTCTGAAAAAAAATAAAAAACTCAATAAACTTTTCTTTCAATCTTTTAAAGCATAACTCAATATCAAAATCACTTTCAGTACATCCCTAAATAAGCCAACTTTACCTAAAACTGGTGGACCAACAAATGTTCGACATCACATACAGATAAATGGCCAAAGCATTTTATGATAGGCTTTCGATACATGTATGCAGTCATAATGTAAAAATCTGCCAACAAGTGCAATGTTGTACATTTAGCAATCCCTCAATTGTTGATAATGCTTACCATTTTCTGTATCTACTAAACAAATACAATTCTCTGTCAGACATACACTTTACGTACAAAAAGAGCTACAAGTACCTGATATTTGCCTGCTGGGCCTTGGATAAGAACTTAGAGGATATACTAGCTCGTGTTGAGAACATACTGGGCTGGTTATCTTCCATGGACTGTTCCATCTTATCTAAACCCTTCTCAAACTTGTCCATGGGGGTGGGAGAAAAGTTCAGATTCTCATACTGCTCACGTAGGTACTTCTCCTAGTAGAAAAGCAATGTTATGAAATACATGTAGAACATTAAAGTTCAGGGCTTTTATCAAGATTTCATTTATTTCTCTGATTATGTGAAAATAATTTTTATCGATTTTTTTTTCTATAATTGTCTACAAATACTATAAACAATAACATGAAAAAAATATCTCTGGGACAACTTCAATTAATTAGACATAAAGTTGGTAAACTACGTACGGCGGCTTCGCCTAGCATACAAAGCAGACCAGTCGCCTAACATACAAAGCAAACCTGGTCTGCTTTGTATGCTAGGCGAAGCCGCCGTACAGAGTTTACCGACTTTATATATAACATCTACACCTATTTAGGCGTCCGCTGGTTGATAAAGGACAGGGTCCACTGCCTTGGATGAGCCCAAGTGCAATCAAATTCAAATAACAATAAATTCAATTAATTAGTGCTTTTTGACCACATACTTGAAAAGGAATGAATGCTCTATTGAAATCTGAAATTTCAAAATTTGTTTTTTAAGGTATTAGGGGTATAATAACAAAATCATTGAAAAGCTAAGAATTATGTTCCTTCTTGTCTTACATATGTTTTAGATACATGTATTTCTGAATGTTTCATTCAACTTGCCATGAAAATGTATGGTCCCGAACACTACCGAAGTTGTGCGTCTTCGGTCAACTTCGTGGTATTTAATTTTTTCTGTTATAAAAACAACCGGAAGTAGAGTGTTATACCCCTAAAGCCTTAAAGAAAGCTGTATGATAATTGTAAGAGATAAGAAACCTACCCTGCCGGAAGCTTTAAGTGTGACATCATCATCACATGGTGTGACAGGGGCTGATGGGATTTCTTCTTCTTCCTCCACATCGTCCAGTGAGACAGGGTCAGTGCTGGATGATTCTGAAAGACATGTCAAACTTATACCTTCATCCATCAAAATGGAAAATACATCATGACATGCAAAAAGGTTCCGTATTTCTATATGCATGTCTTTACTCACTTATTGTAATTTCTTCATAAATATTAGCTTTTTACATGCAACTACAAAAACACAATAGAAGGCATCCCTGTACCAATAAAGCTTCAACATTTATTTTGATATCATAGCTGTGGTTTCTTTCATCTTAAAATTTCAAAACTTTAGTGACAGACAAACAAAATGTCTAACAAAGTCATTCCAAAGTGTAACCCTTACTTTGCATCAGGCAAAATAGGGGCGTAATTTGAGAATTTACACAAGTATAAACGGAACTGGCTGTTTCGTTCTACACAATAAAACAGGCATTACAAGCATATTTTAAAATCATTGAAACCTAACATGGAATTCATTGCTGCTTCCTTTAAGTTCTATGATTAATACTCATTACAAATCATTCAAATTTCACATCCAAGAAGAATTCCCCTTATACACTGAATAATAATGAAATTACACCTACCTGCATCTACATTACGTCCTATACTCCCCTGTCTGGTACGTCTTGTAGTATCTTCTTTCCCTGTGAACACCGTAAACATGCTGAAAATAAAACGGGAAAAAATTACAAAACAACAATGGCTTTTAAAAATTACATCTTATAACAGAGAAAATTCATTAGCAATATTCTGCAGTAAACCAGACAAATTTGCAGAATCTTATTCATATCAATGAAAATGATCAAATATGATATAAAAAAGGCATGGGATCCGTTATAAAGTTTCCTAAAATATGGACAACTAAATTCATGAATTTATGGAGAATATCACCATAAATTCACAGGGACTATTGCCACTGAAATAAGGCAAAAAAAAAAAAAAAAAAAAAAACTTTATTAAAGACCTCCATAAAATTCATGAAAAATGTCACCCTTCAATTCAAGAAGAATTCCCCAAAAATTCATGAAGAATAACAACATAAATTCATGCAGAATATCACCTTTCAATTCATGCAGAATATCACCTTTCAATTCATGCAGAATATCACCTTTCAATTCATGCAGAATATCTCCATAAATACAATGTCCTTACCAGTCATCAGTGTCTGTACCATTCTCACTGGGTGGATAGATGATCTCCTCTTTAAAAGCATCTACATCATCGTCATCATCATCTTTATCATCGGATACCATTGGCACCTTCTACAAAACAACACATGTACAGATACATTGAATAGATACACAGATGTTTTTTTTTTGGGGGGGGGGGGTTAATTTTGCAGTATAACTTATTATGTTAGGTTTTACATATCATGGTGAAATTTTAAATGATAAGTAACTTTTTCCATTATGCAATTATGTTGATGAAGACGGAAAGAATTCTTGCAAATGTAAAATGCACAATTTCTTCTTTGCATCAACTTACTAGTATTACCAAGGTACACTAAACATCAATGAAATATTGCACAATTTAAGAGCGATGTGTTTATAGTTCAATATTAAATCTGTGCTCCTTGAAGTTATAGAATAAACACCCATCTCATCAATCTCCTTATGTAAAATGGGAGGTCGACATCTCTTTTTGACCTACACTTATATATAGAGTACCTTAAAACCCTCATAAAACATTTCGGAAGTACACTTGATTTCTTATGTTTGTTATCACATAACAAAGTAATAAAACCCCAATAAACCACTCGCCGCTATAGTTAACTGATTTTTGTCCTTTTGTGATATACAGGATAAAGTTAAAAAAGATATATCTCTCTTAGGACCAGGGTACAAGAGTCAAATGCACGATAAGCCTATCTCTTTATTAAGCATGTCTACGTTTGATGTATTTGTATGTGATTTAGAGAGTAGACATTTATAAAGGGTTAGGTATGTAATGCATTGAGAGATAAAGGTGAATTCAACAAGGAAATCTGAATATCTAAGCTTGACCTCATTTGGCTTTTCTGCACTATCACGTGATTCCTTTGACTTCGGACATTGTAAAACAACTTCTTTTTTTTCGATCCCCTATCATTAAAGGACAGCAAGAGCGTCCAATGAATTGGGAAGAATCGAATTTTTTTTAGATTATTTTGTTTGTTTTTGGTTATGTATCACTTCGTTTTTCTTTCTTTCTTTCTTGCTTTTCTTTTTTTTTTGTTTTAAAATCTAACTATTTTTGTTTTATTCAATTTCAAGTAATTGCATTACTTTTTTTTTCGATATTTAGATGTAGATTTTATGTACTCGATAGTTTGATTTTCTCCCCGCTTTTCTGTTGTCATGTTAGCCACCCCTTCAAAATCGCGTATACAAGTACCCTGTGGGGTAAAAGCAGGGCGAGATGACAATGTTTGTCATGGGGGATCAACATGGAATTCTATCACTGGGTAGACCAAGTCACTCAGATCATAATGCTATCGATCAGAGGGGATATCGCTATATGACAAGGGGGATAATGGCGATTTACGTGCTTACAGGGGGAGGCTGTCAATAGACCTCACAGTAAACGCTTACTGACAGGGAAATAACTGATAAGCCCAGAGTTTATCATAGACTCACGTAAGTTGGGATTATACGATCTTTCCTGGGTTTATTGGGACTTTATCCAAACTTCTCCGCCTTCTTTCGTCATCTTTTTTTTTTCAAAAGAAAGAAATTCTTGTATTTGTCCTTCCTAAACTTTGATACAATGTATAAACATTGTGGCTGAAATGGGCCTTGTATGGTTATTCGATATCGGGGATGCCTCGGTCATTAGAAATATCAGAAAATAAACGCGCTCAAAAATGTTTTGTAATTAACGGTTGCCAACGTTCCTAGTGTCCTTGACATAAGAACGTGCAAGGTCATCGTAAATATGACTACAAGTGTCAACAACATTTTTTTAAGGTCAGAAAGAACATACGTTTGAAGCGTTACAATATTAGATGATAGTTTTAATTTTTGTATCGAATTCCATATATTGAGTAAATACAGATAAGCTGTTTCTTAAAATAGCAAAAATCTTGTTGAAATTAAGAGTAAAATATAGACCCTCTTGAAGTTTCTAAATTTGAATTTGTTTTCGTTTCACATTTCAGAAATTAAACCCTCTTCATCACATTTATCTACAAATAGATCAGACGACCACCTTAAAATAACTTTCCGTGGGGAAAGAATAGACCGAGGCTTCTAAAATTGACCACTATCTTATTTCAAAACTCATAATATTTAATTTCTAAGCGGATTGGACAGTATTAAGATGGTGAAAATGGGGACGGAGAACACTGTAAGCCGGCCATTAAGTACTTATTACGAAGTCAAGTGGATAATTAATTCTAATATAATATTCAAAGTAGCACAAGGTCTCTCTACAACAATTGAATTTAAGGTACAGGGTTAAGCGACAATTTTAACTACCTTGGCGAGATCTTTACGGACTTAAACGCGATTAAGGGTATTGCAGGTGTTACGAAAATTCTGGGCTTTCATAAGGAATTTAATGCAAAAAATCAAGCACATGGCGACGAATAATGCATGGTATTACGCTTGAGAAAACCGCGAAAGTTCAAAGGTTAAGTAGCTCTTAGCAACCTCTCGAATTCATGCGTCAAAAATCAGGCAATAAGTTCTTATCTATGATGAGTCAAAAACCGGGTAATGAGTTCTATTAATCATTAATTCACCAGAATTACAGCCTACTACTAGTATTTTACAATGTTTTTCTTAAAAAGCGTACGGTGGTGATTTCCACTGTCCGTACGTCTGTCAAACAACCTACGTTTCTATGGCAGAACAAAACGGACCGATAGAGAATTTAAAAAAATAATGCTTTGTACTTTTTTTCTCAAAGCATCATACTGAATCAGTGTTCTCGCAAAGATATGTTTGTGAAACACAGTATCCTATGTTCAGAAGCACATTCTGCAGATTATAGTCAGAACTTTGCATTTTTGAATGAAGGTCAAGCTTTCCGGGATAGTTGGTACCGACAGACGGACCTTGTCACAAAGAATGAACGTTCGAATATAAAAAGGTCTATTATTTACTATTAAAACGTTACGGTCAGAATAAAAGTTTTTGATGAGAGGAAGATCATAATTATAAGGTCATGAGATACGGTATCAAATATAGGTAATATAGAAACTATTTTGAAAACATACCTACGACGCAACATTTTAACTCTTGCAAATTATAAAGAATTAGACAAACCTTGACTACGAACCAAATCCAACAGATACTTTTCCCGCCTCTTATAAGTATTATCTTATCCAAATTTAGTTAACATGGGATGCTATCCTTAGTTTTAACCAGGAGACCATTATTTCTAGTCCAATTTTCCAAACAATGACCTTGACCTTTGACTGAGAAAATCAGAAAAATTTTGTTTGGATTGATTAAAAAGTTGCAACGCTCTTGAATTATGCAGAAACCGTGTGTGAAGGGATGACGGACAAAGAAATCCCCTAATGCATGCTTACGACAATAATCATGATAATGACAGGGGAATAAAAATTCGAAAATCCAGTAGCACGATGTTCGTTGATTGGTTTAAAAATCTCGGCAAGCAAGGGTGATGTTGGCATAATGGGATGTGTTGGATAGGGCAACAAGATATGATCTTTCTCTATGATTGTCGGTCTGTCGTAAAGGAAACACTTTTTAAAAAGCTTGATATCTCTTAAACGGTGAGCAATAATTTTGTCATAATTAGCAAAATATCGTTGTAACAAGACCCTTAAATGAAATAAAAATTTTGCTTTCGTGGAATTTATTTTGAAGTTTGACCTACTTTTTAGACACTTTAGCCGTAGTCTCAACTTTTCCACATAAGGCGGAATAGCTCTCGCAATATAATGCGTGTACATTGTAGAACATTGTCTTTTTAGTTGCAAAAGTTATTGGCATTAGACTATCTGATTAGCTACTGGGGGAGGGGGGGAGCATTTGAGTCGCTTCATTAGAAATTCATTATCTGTCAGAAGTGGAAAAAATGACTATGAGGAAACTCTCATGAGAAATATGCCAAGAAACTTAAAGCATTACTAAAGTAAAACAAGAAAACGTCAAATACATCATAACCAGGTCGATGTTTCTTTATTTTCTTTTACTTCAAAAACAATCACGTTAAAAAGGTTGTGTCATCAATTTTTTAAAAGTCATTTTGAGCTCAATTTATTCAAATTCTGATGGTAACAAACGTTTATGACAGTTACTCACCCTAGGTGTGTTTTCTGGTTTACTCAGCACCATGGTCTGACGTCTGGTGTCCGGGGATGCATCCCTCAACTGGAACTTCCTAGCCTTCTGATCTAAAATACATAAAACCTCACGATATATTTTTTCGTCTTCATCATTATCATCAATATAACAGTCCTGAGAGTACCGGTAATCTTCGTTCTCATTTTGCCGCTCAACTAAAGACAAACCAGATGAATCTGTCTCAGTTTGTCGGTCTGTTACATGGTTTACGAATTCAGTCTTTCTTCCGGCATTGTGATAGCTTTGCATGCGGTAGTAAGAAGGATTTCTATCACCAATTTTTCCGTGTTTCGCGTTACTCCTGACATCTTTGTTCGTATTTGCGGTCCTTGTATCGCACTCGTTTAATGTACTTAAATTTCTACTATTACTTTTTATTTGTCTTCGAATATCAGTATTGCTCTCATCATAATAATAAAACTGATTGTCATTGGCACAACTGTGTCGCCTTACTACTTTATCGGTCACATTTTGATTCCATTCTCTGGCACTCATCGCCGAGTGCCTTCGTCCTTTACTACCTATAAATTGTCCATCCTTTCCGGAAGTCGATGGTCTGTGTGGCAGATTCGTTTTCTCTATATCATAATACAAGCCTCTTTCGCGAACTGGAACTTTCGTCAAAGAACTTTGACCTAAAGAAGAATATTTGCGCTCGGGCTCTAAAACACGTGGTGAATAATATTCAACGAAAGTCGGCGAATTCTTGAAATCAGAAGATAATCCTGGAGACAAATGTTCTTTATGATACAACGGTGTCAAGTAATCTGCAGGGTCTGAAAACCCGTAGCTATCAAATGAGGAGTGTCCACTTATAACAGGGTGATCAACCGGAGTGTAGGGCTCAGGAATACCCCCTATCGGTTCAGAAATCACATCAAAAGTCTCACTGAAATAGTCGCTATCGTAAGAGTAGCTCATATGATCCATTTTACCCGCCCCGTCCATATCTGTGTCAAAGAAGGAACTAGGAGCCGAATTATGAAACCACTAAGACGTCAAATATAATCATTAGCCGGTGTTACTAAAAGTAAATTACTTCCAGATCACAGAAGTCCAATTATGATCTACGACTTCACGACGGCCGTTCACTACATTCAATGATTTCGAATTGAAAACATTTTTAGAAATGCATTTGATTAAGGTAATCTTTGTTTCCACTATATTAGTCAATAACACTTCCCTCTTTTATCAAATGTAAATCGTAACAGTTAATCCCGATCAACTCCTGCTTTGTTTTCCATCCAAACTGCTGGATTAGCATGACAAATCTATTTCTTATTTCGTCACAAACGTAATTATAATGTCCATCTACCCTCGGGGCTGGGGAGAAATTCTACACCCTCTTTATCCTAGAGCTAGGGTCCATATGAGGAGCGACGGTCTACACTATACAAGATATGACGACCCCGGTCCCTTTAACCACGTAAAAAAATCACGTTCGGATTTGCGTGAGCCAATAACGAAATGCAATAGGTCACCTGCTTTAATAATATCACAAAAACTTTCTACAACTCTAATCCCTCGTTTATTAGTAGTCTACGGCCAATATTTATCACGACCCAAGAAGCTTCCGATATACACACAGTATTAAAGACAACGCCTTGGAAACTTAGGACAATCCCTTACATGGCAATTCTTAAATCAAATTCCTTTCCATATCACGAAGCGAACGACTTCGCCTTTTTCTACATCTATATTAATTTTTTCGACAACGTTTTAAATAACCAATCCTAATAACCCAAAGAACTTCAAATTAAAGAGGAATATTTGAACCACGAGCAGAATTAAACTCTCTATGATGATCAGAGAGCGCCACTCTGTGATAATATAAATGTTAAGAGCAATTAAAGACCCTATTGATATACTTTTTGTGTGGAAAGCTGCACAAAACACTCTCAAAACAAACACCAAAGTGCGATAAATGATATCTACCCCCTTTTCGTAACTAATTTTACCATTTTAAAAGCATTGGGCTATTTAGATACCGTCACTCGAGGTTAGAGTCTAAAAACCTTTTTTGTCTACAGATGGAAGGGCAGTGAAAAGATTATTCAATTTCAGTACATAATATAATGAGGGTTTATTTTAAACATTCAACCTTCTAATAATTCCAAATGTCAGTTTAGAGTCGAAAACATTATTTTGACTTTTGGGGAAGGGTATTTCTTGTACAGTCGATCGAATATCTCAAGACAGATCTGTTATGCATTCTGGTTGACTGAAACGTTGGAAGTAAGATCTTTTTGTTTATTCATTTATTTACATGTATTTATCTATTGAAGAATACAAAATATCTACACTTTATACATATATACACTTTAAATACTCAAACTTGATCTGATTCGAATCACGCCAAGATATACTAGCATGCCCAAACTCAGTTCAATATCTGCAATAACAGCGAAAAAGTCCGGTAACTAAGTGTGACAGACAGCCAGACAGGCGTACGGAGTACAGTAAGTTCCATATAGCGAACATGTAGGGGACTAATAAAACTTAATATATACATGTTGTTGTGGGTCATGTATTATTTTAGTTTTACTTTATGTGTAGGTGCACATGTACTTAGTCATGTTATTTAATGCTTTCATAATAATTCTTTCTAGATTTTACTATGTCATCTTTATTTCATTAGAGAATATTCCAGTATGTTCTGTGTTACATCATTATCATCACATGACGTGATTTCTAGAATTTACTCTATTGTTAATCATGTGTAATGAGTCATTGTTCTAGAAGCTTCTGGATAATTCATTGTTATTAAGTATAAATACCTCTGAGGAACTGTGTAAAGGGGACATTCGTACACATTCGTAGACACGATTCATTCATCTATTCTGATATACTGGGACACTTTATTTGTTGAGACTTTAATCCATTTAACAACGTTTGGACACCGATCTTTCGAGAACGTTTGTGATCACCGGAAACCATACCTTTGATAGACTTTGTGGACCGTAACGGACACTTTGATCCGGACATTGTATTGTAAGTTGTAATCATTGTAAATATATATATTTTGTACATAATTAAACTTGTAAATTTATATTCTGTCTTTGTCTGATTTTTGCTGGCGTTTTGGGGTATTCTGACCCATAACAGAATTGGGGGCTCGTCCGGGATCGTAATCTCTGCATATTTGCATTTTTACGTAAAAGTTCGTTTTTTTTGAAAAAAGGAAAATTCTCCAAACTTTTGCCAGCAGAAATCAATCATGGTATTTTCGGTCACTGAATTTTTGAAATCGCCGACTGTAGATGAGTTCGAATCATTGAAAAAAGATGATTTGATTGGTTTAGGTCTTCACTTGAAGTTAGATGTAAAATCTTCTATGAGAAAACAAGAAATTAGAAATATTGTGGCTAAAGAGCTTTTAGCTAAGGAAATCTTTTCGTCATACGATTTTCCTGTTGAACCTGTTTCAAGCGAAACCAAAATGTCAAAATATGAGTTTGAATTAGAGAAAATGAAAATACAATTACAATTTGAAAAAGAAGAAAAAGAAAGACAATTTCAAATTGAAAAAGAAGAAAAAGAAAGACAATTTGAAAAAGAAGAAAAAGAAAGACAGTTACAATTTGAAAGAGAAAAAGAAGAAAGAGAGAAACAGGAACGTATGCACGAGAAAGAACTCCAGTTTGAGTTAGAAAAGTTAAAATTAGAGAAAAGCGCTAAGGAAAATCCTGTTCCTTCGCCTGTCAAGTCTGAATTCGACGCCGCCAAAAACATCAGATTAGTACCAAAATTTCAAGAAAAGTCCGTGGACAAATATTTTCCACATTTTGAGAAAATCGCGGCCAATCTGAAGTGGCCACGCGATTTTTGGCCAACTTTATTACAAAGCGTACTTATTGGCAAAGCGGCTGAAGTGTACTCGGCGCTCAGTATTGCTGAGAGTTCAGACTATGACAAGGTCAAGGACACGATTTTGAGAGCATATCAGTTAGTACCTGAGGCGTACAGACAAAAGTTTAGAAAGTACAAAAAGTTTGAAAATCAAACATATGTTGAATTCGCTCGAGAAAAAGAAGATTTATTTGATCAGTGGTTTCGATCTAAGAAAATTCCCAATTCATTTGACAATTTACGTCAAATAATTCTGATAGAAGAGTTCAAAGAGTGTGTACATCAAGATTTAAGAACTCATTTGGAAGACAAAAATGTTAAAACTCTTGAAGAAGCTGCTGTTTTGTCTGATACGTATGCTCTCACTCATAAGAAAAATTTTGTGTCAAAAACTCAATCTAGCGAAAGCGCAAAAACGTCAGATTTTCCAAAGAAAAATTTACAAGAGTCTCAGTCGTCCATTAGTTCCCAGTCACCATCTCAAGGTGGTTCTACGTCCGGTCCTAGGTCCGAGCGTTCTGAGGCATCCCCAGGGGTGGGGTCGCTTCCTACATGCAATTATTGTAAGAAAAAAGGTCATGTTATTGGTGAGTGTTTGAAGCTTAAGAAGAAAAAAGAACTTAAGTCACAGGCCTGTGCGTCTGTTAGAAATGATAGGAAAGCCTTAGATCCGATTTGTTCTGACACTCCTGAGATTCAGGGTTCTAAGTCCAGTTCTGATGATTTTGTGGAGGATCATTATAAGCCCTTTTTGTCACAGGGATTTGTTTCACTCAGTGATTCTAGCGAAGCGTTGCCTGTTCAGATTTTGAGAGATACTGGTGCTGCCCAGACTTTATTGTTAGAGGGTTCATTGCCTTTGTCTGAGCACACTTTTACTGGTAGGTCAGTTTTATTACAGGGTGTGGAGCTAGGCGTCATTGATGTTCCCCTTCATGAAATTTATTTGAAGTCAGACTTAATTACTGGACCTGTTATCGTAGGTGTTCGACCTACTCTTCCCGTTCAAGGCGTTTCCTTGTTGCTTGGCAACGATTTAGCTGGCGGCAAAGTTGTAGCCGATCCGATTGTTTGTGAGAAAATCACGTCCGATGTCGTGTCCGATGATGAAGACGACGACTTGTACCCAGCCTGCGCAGTAACCAGGGCGATGGCCAGGAACAGACTAAAAGAGGCTGAGAGTACTTCTGCACTTAACGAGGACCATCCCTCCAAAAGTATAGACCTTTCTGACACATTCATGTCTACCATTGATGACAGCGTACCTGAGACGTCAGTACCACTTCATGTTGACAAGTCTCCGACAGTACCTGGTGATGATTCCCATCCGCCATTAGACAGAGATACAGATGCCTTAAGCCGTGAGCAGCTCCTCTCCGAGCAAACTAAAGATCCGGAGATCATCCGACTAAGCAAGAGGGCCCTTCCCCGAGAAGAAGCTGACAAAGTCGGAGAGTGCTTCTACATACAAGATGGCATCCTTATGCGGAAATGGAGACCACCCGATGCACCCCCTAATGAAGTGTGGCGGGTCGTTCACCAGATAGTGGTTCCAGTAGCGTATCGCGGGGACATCATGAGTTTAGCTCACGACACACCCATGGCAGGTCATTTAGGTGTCAATAAGACTTATAATAGGATTTTAAGTCACTTTTACTGGCCTAAGTTGAGAAAAGATGTGTCTGAGTTTTGTAAGTCTTGTCATAGTTGTCAGATGGTAGGTAAACCCAATCAAGTTATACCACATGCTCCCCTCCAACCCATTCCAGCCTTTGAGGAACCTTTTAGTAGGGTATTAGTTGATTGTGTAGGTCCTTTGCCTAGGACTAGGTCAGGGAATCAGTACTTACTGACAATTATGTGTACTTCGACTAGGTTTCCTGAAGCCATACCTCTTAGGAATATTAAGGCAAAGACCATAGTTAAGGCCCTTACAAAGTTTTTCAGTTTTGTAGGTGCTCCCAAGGCTATTCAGTCAGATCAGGGTTCGAATTTTATGTCAGGATTGTTTCAGCAGGTTATGCATGAGCTAGGTATCAGGCAGTATAAGTCTTCTGCGTACCATCCTGAGTCCCAGGGGGCACTTGAACGCTTTCATCAAACCCTTAAAACTATGATGAAAACATATTGTCACCAGTATGAAAAAGACTGGGATGAAGGGGTTCACCTCGTGTTGTTTGCGGCACGAGAAGCGGTTCAGGAGTCCCTGGGGTTCAGTCCCTTCGAGTTAGTTTTTGGGCATACAGTCAGGGGGCCATTGAAGTTATTGAAGGAAAAATGGTTGACTGAGACTAGCAATTTGAATCTCTTAGACTACGTGTCTAATTTCAAAGAGAAATTATATAATGCTTGCAAGTTGGCTCAAGAAAATCTCAAAACCTCACAAATGAAAATGAAAACATGGTATGACAAAGATGCTAGAAACAGAGTTTTTAAACCAGGCGATAAAGTTCTTGTATTTTTGCCTATCCCTGGTCATCCTTTGCAAGCTAGATATTTCGGTCCTTATGAGATTGAGAGTAAAATTAGTGATGTTAACTATGTAGTTAAGACACCAGGTCGGCGAAAAGAAAAAAGAGTGTGTCATGTTAACATGTTGAAAGAGTATTTTGATAGAAGTGACCGAAATTTTGTAAAACCAGTTTCCACTTTGGCCAATGTAAATACATTAGAAAATTGTGTTGAACCTGAATGTAATGAAGAGACTGTCGAAAAAGACTTCACTCAAAGTGTCCGTTTGAAGAATTCTGAAATTCTAACAAATCCGGAAGTGAAACTCGGACATCTGACTGTGCATCAAAAAGAGGAAGTGCACCAATTAATGCGGGAATATACGACCATCTTTCCGGACGTTCCAAAAAAGACGAATGCATCTCATCATGACGTCATTGTGGGTGATGCGTCACCTATCAAACAGCATCCCTATCGGTTAAACCCGATAAAACTTCAATACATGCGGAAAGAAATTCAATACATGCTCGAAAATGACATTATTGAACCCAGCAATAGTGATTGGAGTTCCCCATGTATTCTTGTTCCGAAGCCAGACGGAACTTACCGATTGTGTACGGACTTTAGAAAAGTCAATTCAGTCACCAAAACTGATTCTTATCCGATCCCACGAATCGATGACTGTATAGATAAAATTGGCAGTGCAAAATTTGTCAGTAAATTTGACTTGCTTAAAGGCTATTGGCAGGTCCCGCTTACCGAGAGAGCCAGAGAAATATCGGCATTTGCGACTCCAGATGGGCTATACCAATATAAAGTAATGCCCTTTGGTATGAAAAACGCACCAGCCACATTCCAGAGGATGATTCATTCGCTCCTAAATAATCTCGAAGGATGCGAGGCGTACATTGATGACGTCATCATCTACAGCGACACCTGGGATGATCATCTCCGAATCATGCGTACTTTCTTCGACATACTGGCGAAAGCAAACCTCACAGTGAACCTTGCGAAAAGTGAATTTTGTCATGCGACTGTAGAATATTTGGGTCACAAAGTAGGTCAAGGTTTTGTTACTCCTATAATGGCCAAGGTGGAAGCTATTTCAAAGTTCCCGATTCCTACCAATAAGAAAGAGATAATGAGATTCTTGGGAATGGCAGGATTTTACAGAAAATTTTGTCCAAATTTCTCGTCAGTTGTTGGTCCACTTACCAATCTGTTACAAAAGAGAGTGAATTTTGCATGGACCAATGACTGTGACGAATCTTTTAAGAAAATCAAATGTGTTCTTATGAATAGTCCTGTCCTGTCAGCTCCAAATTTTGATAAACAATTTAAGCTTACTGTTGATGCCAGTGACGTAGGAATCGGGGCTGCTTTGTTTCAAGAAAATGATGATGGTGTAGATAGAGTTGTTTGTTATTTTTCAAAGAAATTGACAAAATGTCAAAAGAATTACTCTACTATTGAAAAAGAGTGTCTTGCATTATTGTTAGCTTTACAACATTTTGATGTTTATTTGAATGTTACTTTACATCCCATTCTTGTATTTACTGACCACAACCCTCTCACATTTTTGCACAAAATGTCAAACAAGAATCAAAGACTTACAAGGTGGAGTTTATTGTTGCAAGAGTACAATATCATTATTAACCATATCAAGGGCAAAGACAATGTGATTGCAGATGCACTATCGAGAGTTTCATGAGTGTTTTTTGCAGAATTTACCACCTAAGTTTTCACTGACATTCAAACTTTTTTTAAGGGGGGAGGTGTTGTGGGTCATGTATTATTTTAGTTTTACTTTATGTGTAGGTGCACATGTACTTAGTCATGTTATTTAATGCTTTCATAATAATTCTTTCTAGATTTTACTATGTCATCTTTATTTCATTAGAGAATATTCCAGTATGTTCTGTGTTACATCATTATCATCACATGACGTGATTTCTAGAATTTACTCTATTGTTAATCATGTGTAATGAGTCATTGTTCTAGAAGCTTCTGGATAATTCATTGTTATTAAGTATAAATACCTCTGAGGAACTGTGTAAAGGGGACATTCGTACACATTCGTAGACACGATTCATTCATCTATTCTGATATACTGGGACACTTTATTTGTTGAGACTTTAATCCATTTAACAACGTTTGGACACCGATCTTTCGAGAACGTTTGTGATCACCGGAAACCATACCTTTGATAGACTTTGTGGACCGTAACGGACACTTTGATCCGGACATTGTATTGTAAGTTGTAATCATTGTAAATATATATATTTTGTACATAATTAAACTTGTAAATTTATATTCTGTCTTTGTCTGATTTTTGCTGGCGTTTTGGGGTATTCTGACCCATAACAATGTACCTTGAGAAAGATAGAAACGATGTATTTGAGAAAAGGGGGGGGGGGGGGGGTTCAATGTAAAAATCATTAAGTGTACATGGTCAATATCGATCGGTTGGGATAAAATACGACAATTTTTCTTCCTGTTCTTGACATCTAAATAATTGATGTGCACCCCATAGTTCTTTGAAAGCGTACGGTAAATTATAGACAAGTTTCGTTACTTTATCAGTATTTCAAACCCATTATCCCCTTGACTGTATGAGCATATCTACTTATTTATCGCCGCAGAGGTAAACCAAAGTCAAATTCCGTTTTTCCAAACAAGTCACAATGACCAGTGTGATAATATTTGGCCATTCACTCTAATTAAAATTGTGAAAACGACTTTAAATCCCACTTGAGATCTATTTAATCAATTACAAACAAGAGGTTTCCAAGTGTCCTGACGGTGCGCTGAAGAATCTATTTAGTTGCAGAGATTTTTTAAAAACATATTGACCTTTGGAATTTGAGCTACTAATTCTGTCTTTTTGTAACCCCCTGCTATGGGTTAGACCGTATACCACCCCGAGGGGATTGATTTCCAACCTTCCGTGTTCTCTAAAACAACATCAAGGATACATTCTTTTGAAAAATAAATTAATCTGTAGTAAAATTCAACAAAAAATATATCAAATTATGACGTCCTTCGGAATAAGTTGGAATAAATAAAGACTTAATTAACTAGGCACCGCTTGAACTCCTTCATCATAGGTATACTGCCCTTTTTACATGTAATGTATTTTTTTCCTTTAATCACGATTTACGTGCATAAAAGCTGTTTGCTGATTTAAAATTCCGGAGACGCGTCTGCATTTTTTAAAAGGAAATCTTATCGTAGCCAAGAACGCTAAAATAAACAATCCACAAAAGAAATGTATATAAATATTTTATTGATATTGCGACTGACTTATGAACATCAAACTACCTATTAAAATTGATGAAATAATGACCTTGATCAATATACTGTACAAATTCAGTGCAATTGGCATGGAATCTCGTATGTACTCATGACAAAGTACAACATGTACAATTGGACACAATGATAGGACGGACGGACAGAAGGACGAACGCAGACAGACACAATTGGTTACAGCAGTATGTCCCCTTCCATTTAGAAGAGGATGTGGTTTGAAATAAACTTCATTATTACAATGTATCACATTAGCACATTTAGATTGAAAAAGGCCTTTTAATGTCCAAATATCGAAGATCAAACATATTGTTTTGTCCTCTCCATTTGTCTGTCTGTCTGGAACTAATCCTGAACACAACCTCTGAAGGATGAATGATAGGTCTTTCACATTTCACAGAAGCATTCCTACTCCGAGATCATGCAGGTACAAAAAAAAAAATGATCTCAAGACCTTTTTAAGGGTTTGATGTCTCACAAATTTTTTCATTGTTTTCTCAATCTTCATATTGTGTTCAAACATAAATTATAATATCTTTTTTTCTGGGTATCAAGTTTTTTTGTACAAGGTGATTAACCACATGTATTGGGAAATAAAGGGCCGCTTGAATTAAGAAGTTGATTATGACTTTGTATGATGAGCAACAAGTCAATGTCATCTTTGGTATTAACTCCTTATAGTCAGTATTTAGATATCATTTATATTCCGCTCTCTTATAATAAAGAAATTGTTTTTGAGAAACACTGATGCCCCCTGCAGCAGTAAAAACAGAGAAGAATCGGGAATTGTTCAAGAGAAGGTCAAAGTCCAAAATCAATGTATTGGTCCAATTTTGGTACCAATAGAAACATCTGAAAAGTAGATCTAACTCTATCATCAAGGTCAATAGTTCAAAATTTTGGGCAAAAACATGAAGATCTTACAATAAGGAATACACTTGTGAAATATGGAAGCCCTATCAGTTGTGACCATTATTAAGTATTTACTACGACATGACGCTGCAAACAGTAGAGTATAAAGATCAAAGTTCAGATTTGACAAATAATTACTATTGTAAAAGCTTAATCTAAGAAATGATTTCATTCAATGCAATAGTTTTCCTTATATTTTTTGAGACAAAAAAATCACTCGAAGGAATGCATGTGTCGCCTGCAAAACATTGCAACTCTTAGGAATCACTTTATATACATGTAGGTGTGACATCAGTGTGACAGACAGGCGGACGGACAAAGTGATCCCTAAGTGTCACTATGCCTTGCTGGCAAAAAAAAAAAAACAAAAAAAAAAACAAAAACAAAAAAAAACTGGGAGTAACACATTGGCATCACTTATACCACATGACAGTTATAATGGGACGAGAGTATGAATATGACACTACACTAAAGTTTTGACCAAAGTTGCAGTTTTTCAATAGAAATCAAAATAGAAGAATTTTGGTCCAAAAGTTTGGTACAAATCAGAAGATTTTTTTTTTTTTTTTTTTTTTTTTTTTATTATCTATTTACATCTTTATACATATAATTCTAATATAACATAAATTCAACACATAACATATACTCAACATAAACGAGAATCATATCATAGATGTAATTACTGTGACAAAAAGATCGATTCTTTTTCGTGTGTATATTTACTAAGAAAGAGAGTATGGATAATAAATATATGTTGTTCTTTTGCCAATAATCATAATGATTGATGAATTTATATAACTGCATTTTTTAATGGAATAAGAAGCTTACATGTAAGAACGTGAAGAGTTTATGATCGAAATAAATTGAAGGCGAACGTGTCACGATCAATTGATCTTATCATGAAGTAACTGTGGAATGCATGCACCGGAATGACAAACCGTTATGCAGATTAAAAGAGGAAATTTCGTGGTTTTTAGGTAAGTATACTTTATTTTTTCTATTATCCATACTGTCTTTATAGAACAAAAATTATTAATATCTCAAAGAAGTCTTTTTAATTTCGAAACATTGATTTAGTGGCGACGTACAATACCACGTGCTGAGGACGACGACACAGGCACATATTTGTAAGGAAAAATAGTAATATTACTGTATGATTAACAAAAAAAGTTAAGAACAAGATCATGAAACATGTACCTGTATACATGAACATGTATGCAGGCTGTGATAGACAGTATGGTTCAGTAAGTATGAGTATATTTAATCCAGGTATATAAAATAGAATAAAGAACAATCTATAGAGCTATACAAAGAAAATACTAGAATTTTTAAAATTTTGAAGAAAGTTGAAAGTATACATGACAGTTCATGAACATTATGATTTGCAATGTAACATAGCTATAGAAATTATTAGAATTCTTGAATGATTTGCAGTTGATGATGTAGCGGTCTGTAGCCAGAGTGCGTTTGTGAAAAAGATTGCTTATAGCGATAAGTATTTTTTCAAAGTTTCACTTGCTCTAATATATCTTTAATTCTGTATAAGATTTTGGCTTTGCCAGTTGTAGTTTTATTTTGCAATGCTAAAGAGTTAAGAAATTCACATTTGAATATACTGTAAATGTTTACATATTTAGTTTTTCCATCTGACTTACAATAAGCTTTGTAAATTGAAAAAAGTATGATTGTTAAGAAAAAATTTATCTCATTGTATCCCTTCTCTAGTATTTTATAACCATATACAAAGTTTTTCATTGAAAAAATATGATTATCAATATTAATTCTCTTAGTAATTTCCTTTATTTTAGTCCAAAATTTATCAAGATAACTGCAATTTAGAAAATAATGTTCATAATCTTCTTTGACTGTACAATAATTACATTTATCTGTTTCAGAAATTCTCCATTGTTTTAGCAGTACTTTACAAGGTAATGTGTAATGAATAATTTTCCACCTTAAAATTTTATGTTTATTTTCTTTAACATAGTAATGAATGAATAAGAATAGATTCTCTAATATTTTACCTTTAATATAATCTTCTTTAAAGTATCTTTTCCATTTTAAGAAGCCTAATGGCATTTCATTCATGTCTTTCCTGATATAATTGTAAATCATTTTACATGTATAATCTTTGATTTCTATTTTGCCTAACAATATTTTTGACTCAGTTTTTACAGATGTTTTAATAGACATATCTTCTCTTAATCTATCTGTCCATAGTTTAGGTATGGCTTTTCTAAGTTTTATGAATTCACTGATCCAATTATGTTTTTCTTTTAATTTATTTGCCACTACAGTTTCTGATATTTTTCCATCTTTATCTATAATATCATTTACAAAGATTATATTACTGTTTATCCAATTGGTTAGAATAAGACATTTTCCTTTCAGTTTAATATGCTGATTACCCCAAAGAATCTGTTGCCTGATTGCAGCAAAGTTTTTAGGTGAGTTATTTAATTTATTATGTCTTATCCATGTTTTGATAAGTTCCAAATAAAAGTCTGGTATTTCTTTTATATTGGTTATTGAACTTATTTTATCTAAATTCATTTTGAATATAAGAAAATTTTTGCCCAATTTATTCAGATAAAATTTAGGTAGTATTTTCCATCTTGAATCTTCATTTGATGTTAATCTTTTGATCCAACTTAATTTAATTGCATCTATATAGCTGTCTATGTCTGTCATATTCAGCCCTCCTTCCTTTAAGTGTAGAGATAATGTATTTCGTTGAATTTTTTCTGATTTTCCATCCCAGATATATTTATATATTAGGCTTTTGAATGGTTTCAGTTGTCCTTTATTAATATCAATTACTGATGCTATATAAGTAATATTAGGTATGATTAGTGATTTGATTACTGTTATTCTTCCTATCATAGTTAAGTTTCTTTTTTTCCAGTTATTCAATATTTTATTTATTTTATCATATTGTTTATCAATATTCTTTTTAAGGCAAATTTCTCTATCTCTACCAAAGTAGATACCTAAACTTTTTAAAGGTTCATCTGTCCAATTTATGTTCTCATAGAATTTGTCTCTACTATGTTTTAAAGGTCCAAGCCAAATTCCCTCTGTTTTACTTCTATTTAAAATTAATCCCGATAAAGACCCAAATTGTTCTATTAAATTCAGTGCATTAGTAATATCTATCTTTGTATTTAGAAAAAGAGTTGTATCGTCTGCGAGTTGACTTATTTTTATACTACAAGTTTTCCCATCTATTTTTATCCTAAACCCTTTGATGTTATTATCTTGTCGGATTTTACAAGCTAATATTTCAACAGCTATAACAAAGATTAGGGCGCTGCACGGACAGCCTTGTCTTACTCCTCTCTGTATTTTGATAGGTTCTGAGAGCCACCCATTATTTATAACACAACTTTTTATATCCGTATACATTAATCTTACCCATTTTTGCATAGAATCTTTAAATCCAAATTTTTTAAGAGCTTCATACATAAATGACCATTCTAGGGAGTCAAAAGCTTTTGAGAAGTCTAAAAATAGTAAAGCACCTTCTACTTTGAATTTTTCCGCATAATCTATTACATCTTGTATTTGCCGCACATTATATCCTATATATCTATTTTTAACATATCCATTTTGGTCACTATTTATGATTTTTGGTAATATTTCTTTAATTCTCTGAGCTAGTGTATATGCCAAAAGTTTTGTATCAACATTAAGTAAAGTAATTGGTCTATAATTATTTATTTCAAAAGGATCTCCTTTTTTATGTAATAATGTAATGACACCTAATTTTTGAGACTCTGTCATTTCCATTTTGTTAAAGCAATAGTTATAGGTATTTGTTAAAATGTTTTTAATTTCATTCCAAAATGTTCTGTAAAATTCGACACTCAGACCATCCCGTCCGGGGGCACGATTAACTTTCATCTTAAATAATGCACTTTCACATTCTTCAACAGTTACACTTCCTTCCAGTGTATTGGCATCTGTTTCTGATAATTTATAATCTATATTAGTATTTGAAATATACTCCTTAATTTGCTCTTGATCTGGTTCAGTACTGGTGTATATTGTTTTGTAAAAGTCATTTATTATTGTTAAGATTTTATCCGAGTTTTTATGCATTTTTCCATTGACATCGTTAAGTGTGGTAATTGATTTTTTAGTTTGTCTTATTTTTTCAAGGCCTAGAAAGTAGCTTGTATTCTTTTCTCCTTCTTCAACCCACTTGATACGTGAACGAACTTGTGCACCTTTTGTTTTTGTTTTATATAATGTTTCTAATTTGTTTTCTATTGTTTCAATTTCATTTGATAATTCATCATTAGCTTCTTTTGTTTCAGAGTCTTCTGTACATTTTAATTTCGTTAAGGTACTCTCCAGTGTTTTTATCTCATTTATCTGATCTCTTGATTTTCTTTTGCAGTAGTATATCGTCTGTTCCCTGATTTCAGCTTTTAGAAGATCCCAAACTCGATCCAGTTCAGGGGTATGTTTTGATTTTTCTGTGTACTTATTCATTAGTTTAGTTATAATCTGTTTATAATCTTCATCTTGTAATATACTATTATTTAGTTTAAAATATCCTTTTCCTCTTTCTGTATTTTTGTAAACAATCTTTAACGATATTGCTTGATGGTCTGTGTGTGAAATTGTTGCTGGTCTTATGTCAGTAGAAACTATTTTAGCTCTAAGCTCTTCACATATTAAAAAGTAATCTATTCTTGTTGACTCATTTATTTTATTTTTCCTTCTCCATGTAAATTGTTGTTTGTTAGGGTTAAGTTCTCTCCAAATGTCTATCAGTTTATTGCTTTTTATCAAGGATTTTAAGTATGTTACTGGCTTTTTCTGTCTCTTTGATTTACATGTATTTTGTTTCACTGCACTTTTACTGTCCTTTGTTGTTAGTGAGTCATTCATGTCACCACCAACTATCAGAAGCCCAAGGGAATTGTTTTCAATCAATTTTTTTGCATTTTTGAAAAATGAATTTCTAGCTTTAGGTGAATTTGGTGCATAGATATTGACAAGTGTGTAAATATTATCTTCAATTTCAATATTAATCATAATAATTCTACCATCTTTGTCACTCAAACTATTTATAACTTTATACTCTAAATCTTTTCGCATCCAGATACTTGCACCTTTTGACTGAGTTGAACCAAAACTATGAAAAAATGTTCCGTTAGTTTCAAATCTTAATTTTTCTTGATCAGATTCAATAAAATGACTCTCTTGTATGAAAAGAATATCACATTTTTGGTTTATAATCCATGTTTTAAGTCTTAGTCTTTTTTCTTTAATTCTTAAACCTTGACAGTTTAAAGAACAAATATGCAAATAGCTTTTCATTTTTGTTTGCTTTGATGAACAATGTTTTATATTTCAGGTTATGATCATGCAAAACAGCTTGCAGTGGATTCACAAGAAAAACATTAACTTTCATGAATTTTACATGTGACTGACACCTTATTACTCTGAATGTATACAAACATTTTTGTATCACACTCTTTTTTTGTGTATTTTTTTCCATATAGATAAAACTGATTAAAGAGTTCAATATATTTTGTATATACAAGTTTATTCATTTACACAGATTTAAGTGTTGTTTGCTGGACCATCCTGGGTCTTATTTCGACCTGATCGATTGTGCAGTTCATCAGTAGGTGTTGTCGGTGGCCTTTTTCCAGTGCCCGTTCCTTTCATGGATGGGGTTGTCTGTGTGTTGTCACCTGACTTAAAGAAAGAATCTAAGTGACCTTGTTTCTTTGACGCATTTTTTTTGCTGTTCTTCTTTGTTTTGTTTTGCTTTGCTCTAGCAATAGTGGTATTCTCCTCACTATTATTATTGTCAGTTGAGGTAATGTTCGCTGGTGTTACACTTGCATTACCACTTGCTAGGGCTTCGACAACACTATGCTGGGTCAAGCTTTCGTTTGAAACAGTTTCGGTTGCCGGTTCAGATATTGGTTTGAGTATGGATTGAGATGGCTCTGACTGTTCAGACTCGGATTCTGAGGATTCATCTTCCGTTTCCTCACATGAAAAGCCAAGCGGGCATTCATCTTGCTTGTGACCAGATTCATGACAGGTGTGGCAAACCCAGTCATTGGGGCATTCACTCAAACGATGACCTACTCTGAAGCATTTATTGCAAACAATGGTCCGTTTTAAGGCCTCTTGGTCTCTGTGGTGGATGGCTGCTCGATACTTCCCAATGATGAGACTTTTTGGAAGTGGGTTTTGAACGGGGTCACACATAAGGATTCGATCGCCCGTCTGGCAATTAGTTAACATGCCGTCTATTCGGAGTCGTTCCCTATAGCAATTGTGTATCATGCATCCTAATTTCTCAAGTGCGCGCACAATCTGGCCGTCTTCGGCAGAGCAAGGAATGTTTTTTACTCGCACTTTGAGGTGCTCAGGGTTATTGAATTGCGCATTCCTGGGATTTTCAGATGAGATCGGTATTTGTTTATTCCGCAGAGCGAGACCTTGGATAATGAGATCTTCTCTATCCTTCTCTGAATCGAGGTATATCCTCCATAGTCCTCGTACTCTCTGAAGTCCCTTAAGATGACTTCCAGGGACTTTAATGTCAATTGCTTTGTACAACTCAACGTGTGTTAGGAACTGATCTTTATTGGGTCTATTGTCTCCAAAGAGGTCAGATTCGGAGATGAAAACGGGTTTTACACTGCTAATACTCTGTTCATCATGAGTTACTTGAATGGCCTTGGCATAGGACCTATATTTGGGACCAAATTTGGGACCCTTGTCCGCCATATTGTTTTTATCCGCCATGTTTGTTGGTGGTAAGGTATTTTGGACAGTTTGTGCAGTGTCTGTGCTCATTTTTCTCTATAATTTCTCACCAATCTCACTTTTGTGATGAATATTATTGAATAGCTTCGTCTGTCAATACGTCAGCTTTCATTCAGATATGTTTTGATCACTTTTAGATGGAGCCTTGAAAACCGTGGTATATCATAGGGCCCCTTCTATCCTCATGAAGATCTTACAATAAGGAATACACTTGTGAAATATGGAAGCCCTATCAGTTGTGACCATTATTAAGTATTTACTACGACATGACGCTGCAAACAGTAGAGTATAAAGATCAAAGTTCAGATTTGACAAATAATTACTATTGTAAAAGCTTAATCTAAGAAATGATTTCATTCAATGCAATAGTTTTCCTTATATTTTTTGAGACAAAAAAATCACTCGAAGGAATGCATGTGTCGCCTGCAAAACATTGCAACTCTTAGGAATCACTTTATATACATGTAGGTGTGACATCAGTGTGACAGACAGGCGGACGGACAAAGTGATCCCTAAGTGTCACTATGCCTTGCTGGCAAAAAAAAAACAAAAACAAAAACAAAAAAAACTGGGAGTAACACATTGGCATCACTTATACCACATGACAGTTATAATGGGACGAGAGTATGAATATGACACTACACTAAAGTTTTGACCAAAGTTGCAGTTTTTCAATAGAAATCAAAATAGAAGAATTTTGGTCCAAAAGTTTGGTACAAATCAGAAGATTTTGTCATTATGAATAAACATAAGAATTATGAAAGCCCTGTCATTTAGCATTCAAGACCAACGCTAAATTTTTGTAGACGCACAAATGGACAAAAAATGCCCATGAATCTCAGATTTATATGAAGTACACATACTAAAACAATTCTGATAATAAAGTCTATACGCCTACACATATGTCAATGCTTTAACATCAGTGCCCACAGATTGAAAATTGTATTGTTGTTATACTGGTAGTTTTGAATTTCCCACAGAACGTATATTTCATCATGATGTGGGATATATAGCAGTTTATATCCTCTCCAATACTGTCTCTTCTGACTTTCACTCAATCTTGCCATCTGTTGAGAATGAATATTCAAACACCACACAGACCATGTGATACCTATTCATGTAATAAGAATGAAAACAGATGTGAATTTTACCTTGTTCAGACATGATAACTGGTCCACTCTTTCTATCCACTCTCTTTGCCCATTTACCCTGAGGTACATGCTTAGCTTTACCCTCTGGGCCTTTTGCATTTCCTTCGCCGAGCTAGAAGAGAAAAACATCAAGAATAAATAGAAATTCAGTTTAAATACTCAAAGAAAACAAACACAAATTCAAGAATAAATATATATGTGGCATTTTATTCTTCAATTTCTTTGGGTAAAATGATTAATCTATAATACCTGAGCTTTAGCCCACTTCGGTAGAGGTCCCACACTATATCTGAAGTCAGGAGAATTCCTAGCTTCTTCCCTTTCTTTCTCTTCTTGTTTCTTCTGTAGCTGCGCCAGAATTTTTGACGGAGAAGAAAATCCTTGTTCGTTAGGAAATAGTGGTGCTCTACCAAGACTTTCATCTATCTCATGCATATTGAAACTGAGAATATATGATACCAATATTTTTTATAACATGTATAAGGAAATGATATTTTTCAATACACAACATTCTAGAAATTTCTTGCAAACAACTTTTTGAAATTCACAGATACCAGTGGTTATCATGTATCTTTTTTTATATTTTGAAAGACTCCTTTTGCATACATGTAATCGGCATTTATGGATCAGATTTTCTCCGTACTAAACATACATGTAAGTATTAAATTCACGTAGCATTTTTGTCTTACATCACTGATATGAAAAACAATTTGTAATGTATAAAATATAATTCTAACCTATTATTGACAGAGGTATTAATGGCTTGAAGTGGAAGTTGGCCCAGTTCCTCCAGTTTATTCTGCATTTGTTTAGTCATTTCTGTCGGTAATCTCCACACAAATATACAAGAATCTCCAGATACCGACACCACATGTTTCAGATCGTTCATAAACTTGACTCCTGTAGGTGCGTCAGAATGTCCGAACATGGTGGCCAGAATCTCGCCAGACGTAAAGTCCAGAATACACAGGTTCTTGTCCAGACTGCTAGTGACCGCGTACTGACCAGAGGGGTCAAGCTGAAGTCTGATCAGGGGGCCGGAATCTCCTACCGTCCCTTTATAGCACTTCTTCTGTTTGGCTGTCTTTATGTCATATACTCTGAAAGATGGAAAAATTCACATCACGTAAAATGTAGAAATTTACTGATATCAATAAATCAGAAATTCACAGGAGGATTGCACACAAGAAAATGCATGCAAACAAAAAAAAAAAAAAAAAAAATACAAGAATTATCTGCCAAACATCTGTACAAAAATTGGATCGTAGAATTCAATAGAAATGAAAACTGGTAAGGAAAACCAGTAATTAGTGTCCATCACATTAGATTTAAAGGGATTCAAAATTGAACATAGCCTTACATGACAAAATTCTTCAGTTTATCATGTACATTACACAGGTGTTATTACTACCTGATATTCCTATCCTGACAGGCTACGGCTAAAAACTTCTGTGCTAGGTCTATATCCATGTCATATAATGTGTTATTACCCACTACATGTTGATTGCCCAAGACAAACTGGAACTCAGGACTCTGAAACAATAAAAGAAACAGTATTATTTCTATAATATGAAAATCAAAATTCCTGTTTCATACTTAAGTATGAATGAGAGCTCATCTTTGGAGATGTGAGGATCAATATGTAAAGAACTATTAATTCTTTTAAAAACAAAAGAATCTACTTAAGAATCAAAGAAGAAAGTGCAATTGTGTTGTACATATATCTTGAAAAGCTGTTTTTTTTCCGTACATGTTTAAGTCATCCATTCTTAAAAAAAATATACCGGCCTCATAAGAAATTAATATGTCTGTCAAATATCAACTATTTCCTACCCTTATCAAAACACCTTTCATTAATGCTAAGTTTACTGCAAATTGATTAACTTTCAAAAACAGAAGAATCACACCAGGATGGGAAAAAATCAAATTGTTATACATGTACCAAATCTGATATGTTCGTGATTTTCTGAAAAATAGCTTCCAGAACCACAGAGTTAGCAGAGTTATCTCCTCTTACCAATGGAGCTCATTTGACATATACAACAGTCAACACTGACAAAATCTTTGTGATCTACTGTCCTGTTCACTAATTCCAGAGCGCCCTGTTTTCTCTAAAATATGATAATGCCATCTTCCAATAAGATATCAATTTTATAGTACTCCTTTAGTCGTAACAGAAAATGCCATTGTTTTGGCTGTGCGTCAGCAGAGTTAGAAATAGGACAGAAAATAAAAAGTCTACGGGGATTTTCTATAGTAAAATCGCTGAAAATGTGTGATGTCGGAGGCTTTGACGTCACTGTTTACTATTGTTGACACGGAGAACAATATGGCAGCGGCTTGAAATTAACATGAGAATTTCCCGTACACATTTTATTTTTTCATATTGCGGTTTGAAGGTAGCTGATAGGGTAAGTTGATGTTAATATCCAGTTACGACTAAGGGAGTTCAATTCTCGGAAACAAGAATTTATAGCAAAACTCTTCAGACGGCAGAATAAATCGCCCAAACAGGGTGCTCTGGATTTAGTGAACAGGACAGTAATTTCACTGAATATACATTTTTTGTATAATTTATTTACATGTATTATGTTATTGAGCTACCTGCTGTGCATTTCTGAAGAGAACGGACTTATCAGCACTAGAACTGAGTAGTTTGAGTTGATTTTCGCTGTCTGAAAACTTGATAGCGGTAACAGTACTGGAATGATCGTATAACGACTGGATCGTCCCGTAACCCTGCTCTACGTCGTATATGTGTAACAGTCTGTCACGTCCTGACGAGGCTAGGAGGCTGGGACCTGGTGTGGAGAGAAAAGTATCACAATCTGTAGGCATTAAAATTGATTTCTTTTCAAAATTGTAATGAGATACATATACATGTACTTGAGATTTGAAGTGATTGGATTTTTAAAATAAAACACCGCTAAAGACGGTATGGCCGGATTGCAAAGTAAGTTTTTGTCACTAACTGGGTCAAGGTCACTAGGTCAAATATTACAGCATACATTGAGAGGTCTTGTCAGAGGCAACCTACATGTATAACATAAAGTTTCTACTGCATGCAGTTCCTTAGATTTTGCTTAAACTAGGAACTTTAACCAAAGTCTTTAACTAGGTCAAAGTCCAAGGTCAAGGTCACTAGGTCCAATGTTACGGCATAAATTGAAAGGTCTCATCATGGCCAACCTAAATGTATAATATAAAGTTTCTACTGCAAACAGTTCTTTAGACTTTGCTTAAACCAGAAACTTTAACCAAAATCTTTAACTAGGTCAAAGTCCAAGGTCAAGGTCACTAGGTCCAATGTTACGGCATAAATTGAGAGGTCTAGTCATGGGCAACCTACATGTATAATATAAAGTTTCTACTGCATACAGTTCCTTAGATTTTGCCTCAACCAGAAACTTTAACCAAAATGTTGACGGCAGAGGGACAGACGGACATCGTCAATCCATAGACCGGAATTGCTTTGCAATCCGGCCAAAAAATTTATCTTCATCATCTCTCATCCACTGTAAGGATAGGATTTTCAATTATTGTCTTTTAGACTTGATTCTACCAATGATGTCATTCCTTACCTGTTTGAATGTTAGAATACTGTACACTCATGACTTCTTGATCATGAGCCTCTATGTTCTGTAACTCTGTCTGGTCTCGTAGGTCATGGATTCTATCAAAGAAAATTAACAAGTAAATACTGAGGGAGGGACTACAAATTTTTTCAATTTCAATTTTCCCCAAATTTGAATATAATTTCAGAGTCACTCTCCGTTATAAACTCCCCATTATATCACCATGGGAAACCCAAGTTCCATCACGCAAGCTCAACCCCCCCCCCCCCCCCCCCCCCCCCCCCCCCCCCCCCCCCGGGTCATAACGGCAGAATTTTTGCTGGATAGCATTACAATAAACTAATGAAAGTATTGTCAGTGGTCTATCTAAAGCCAATATAAGTCACATTGTTTTGTAACTCTTTAAAAAATTTACAACTATGAACCACTGTCATCATTAATTAAAACATTTTTTGATGATAAAATATAAAACAGATCATGAATTTAAAAAATATCGATAACACATAAAGATAAGCTTAAAATGCATCAAAGATGCAAAGTGCCGAGTTGCAAAACTTGAATGGTCTCGACAGATGGGAAGCATCACAGACACGTTTCAGGTTGATACACATTCATATATAATTCAGAAACCAAATCAATTACCCAAGTCCTATGAATTTGACCTTTCCTCTTTTGATCCCAAAATCAATAGGGGTCATCCTTGATTCATGGAAAACATTTCTGACAAGTTTCATGATTAAAGGTGCAATACATGCCCAAATATAGTCCCGAAACTATTTTCAATTATCAGAATCCTATGACCTTGACCTTTGGATGCAAAAATCACAAGGGGTCATACTTGATTCATGGGAAACATTTCCAGAACATTTCATGATCATAGATGCAATACAGGCTCAAATATTATCTGGAAACCATTTTCAATCATCAGTGATAGGGATCATCCTTGATTCATGGAAAGCATTTCTGGCAAGTTTCATGATTATAGGTGCTACGCAGGCTCTAATATGGTCTGGAAACCACTTTCAATCATCATAGTTCAGTGACCTTGACCTTTGGATCCATAAATCAATAGGGGTCATCCTTGATTCATTAGAAATATTTCTGGAAAGTTTCATGATCATAGGTGCAATACAGGCTCTAATGTGGTCCAGAAACCATTTTCAATCATCTGAGTCCTATGACCTTGACATTTGACCTTTTGACCTCAAAATCAATAGGGGTCATCATTGATTCATAAGAAACATTTCTGGCAAGTTTCATGATCATAGGTGCAATACACCCTCTTATAAAATCCGGAAACAATTTTCAATTACCTAAGTCCTGTGACCTTGATCTTTGACCCCTAAATCAAAAGTGGTCATTTTCTATTCACTGGAAACATTTCTGGCAAGTTACATGATTATAGGTGCAATACAGGCTCAAATTCAGTCGGGAAACCATTTTTAATCATCTTAGTCCTGTGACCTTGACCTTTGACCTTTTAACCCCAAAATTGATAGTGGTCATCCTTGATCCATGGGAAACATTTCTGGCAAGCTTCATGATTATAATTGCAATACAGGCTGAAATATGGTCCGGAAACCACTTTCAATCATCGGAGTCCTGTGACCTTGACCTTTGACCTTTTGACCCCAAAATCAATAGGGGTCATTCTTGATTCATGGGAATCATTATTGGCAAGTTTCATGACTTTAGGTGCAATACAGGCTAAAATATGGCCGGGAAACCATTTTCAATCATCAGAGTCCTGTGACCTTGACCTTTGACCTTTTGACCCCAAAATCAAAAGTGGTCATTTTCTATTCACAGGAAACATTTCTGGCAAGTTACATGATTATAGGTGCAATACAGGCTGAAATATGGTCTGAAAACCAATTTCAATCAACAGAGTCCTGTGACCTTGACCTTTGACCTTTTGACCCCAAAATCAATAGGCCTCATCCTTGATTCAAGGGAAACATTTCTGGCAAGTTTCATGATTATAGGTGCAATACAGGCTGAAATATGGTCCGGAAACCATTTTCAATCATCTGAGTCCTGTGACCTTGACCTTTGACCTTTTGACCCCAAAATCAATAGGCCTCATCCTTGATTCAAGGGAAACATTTCTGGCAAGTTTCATGATTATAGGTGCAATACAGGCTGAAATATGGTCTGGAAACCATTTTCAATCATCTGAGTCCTGTGACCTTGACCTTTGACCTTTTGACCCCAAAATCAATAGGGCTCCTTGACTAATGGTGAGTAAGTGTATGAAGTTTCATTGTTATAGCCTCTTTCGTAGTTGACTTATAGTCCGGAAACCAATTGTTGACGCCCGCCCGCCCGCCCGCCCGTCTCACATCAAATTAAGAGCCGAGTTTTGCAACTCGGCTAACAAGTACTCACATTGGACTTTTGTAATGCTATCCGGCGAAAATTCTGCCGTTATGACCCACATGAGGTGAGCTTGCTTGACCAAGCGTGGGTTCCCGACAATGCCATTACATCAGCTCATTATAAAGTATTAATTCCTTAAATGGTCATTGAAATATAGTGCGGAAAGTTGTTCCAACATGAAATTATGCCCAATACTGCTGTTTTGCTAAGCAAGGTGCCAGCACCGATAAATAGAATAATGAAGTAAATGAATTCATACCTGACATTTCCAATCCTGTCCCCAGAGGCAAGGTGGTGACCATCAGGACTGACCCCCAAACATCGTATACCATTTTTACTCTCCAAATTAGTGTCAGTTTTATCTGTACCGCCAGCTGTAAAATATAATGACGTATTACAGTTTGAAATACAAAATTTCAAATATACTAAAACAGTACATGTAGCTAGTCAGGAATTTTTCGATTAAACTCTGACTTTCATTCTTTTATTTTTTTTTTATTTTAATTTATTATTTGATTTTCCTTCAAACAAAAATCTTATCTAAATCTCAAGTTTAATCACTCAGGAGTAAATTGCAATAAACAAAATATTGGATGGCACAATTACAAATTTTGCAGAAAAAAATGAGTACAAAAGCAAATGAGTGTACTAACCAGGATTGTAATCTACATCCCTCAGGTAGGCAAAGCTGGGGTCTACATACATTACTTTTAACAGCTCCTGTAAAGTTAATTACACAGAGGATCAGGTCAATTCAAATTTCGAACAATTTCTTCATATTCCATATTTCTTATTTTGCCTTCAGAATGTTCCTTTATGCTTATTTTTTTTCAAATTTTCAAATATGCAACATTGCACCAGTATTGAGTCTTTGTGGAATACAGAGTTATTTCCCATTTAAGACGGTATCTGACGTAAAAACATTATGATGTAATGAAAATGGTATTGTAACGACCATTTTGTACCGTCATTTCCCAGACTTTATGGACTGTTTCCATAGAATTTGATGACGTCACACTTAGTCTACGTCAGATACCGTCCCAAATTGGAAGCAACTCTGGTCTTTGAAATTACCAAATACATCACATTCCAACGATCCAGTGAAAAAGATTTTTTTTTCCAAAAAATGACACAATAATCTTTCAAATGCCTCAGTCAGAGCAACTGCTTTTCAATTTCAACAAGTTTTTTTCAAGATATTTAACATGTACATTTCCAAAAATTCACCATAAAGCAGTTAAATGATCTAATTGTCATGGTCCTTATAGCATTAAGGTATCCGTTGTACAAAAGTCATTTTACATAGCGTTTTAATCATCTCCATTGTAAAGTATGGTAAATTTTATGCCTGGTAAGGTACTATTAACTATCTATTTTCTGAAAGGTAATGATGCCCCGAGTACAGATATAAGACTCCCAGGTCTTTTAAAATATTGAAGGGGAAAAACTCTTGTACAACTTTGTCATTTTGTATAGGTTATATAGAGAAAATAGACAATTTAAATGCTTCACCAGTTATTCCCATATAGTTTATAGTACCTTACTAGGCATGGAAAAATGCCCTATTGTACATTGGATACCTTTAAAAAATTTTCAATTTCATCATTTTCTGTTATTCATATATTTATATTTACTTCCCTTTTCGGATATCTAATTCTATCTAATAATACATGTAAATGACTGTCACCACCTTTCCCCCAAAATGTGTAATAATAAACACTTACATGTGAGTAGACATTCTGTTTATAATATTTGGTCTCCTTCATATGCGGGTCAATATTCCAGATTCTTATTGTATCATCAGCTGAACTCGTGATAAATGATCCAGGTGGCAGCACTAACATGGAAGGGTCAAAGGTTGCTGGGCCAACCTAAAGTGAACAAGAGTCAATTAGTAGCAAAGCATATTCAAGTATGAAAACCATGCTTATGTTATGTATATATACCAATTTTTGCTTTGTGTCACCTATGCATTTTTATGTAGAATAATTTTACAGATGAAAAATAAATTCACTTTATAATGAACATGGTATTTATCATATACATGTATCATAAAGAAATGAATCATCTCTTCATTTTCATCAGAAATTTATTTTTTTTTTAAAGATTTTTTTTTTGTCAAGCACATCTCGAACATACCTCTAGACCCCATACACAGGACCCGTGGTACAAGTTAGACCAGGATTTTCCTACTCTCTTTACGTCATGTACGTCCCACATGTACAGGCTGTGATCATTGTATACGCATGTCACCTAATGATAAACAAAATCAATACATGTATTATTAAGATGAATAAATAATATACAAAATTTACAAATGCTATTACATGTACATGTACATGAATTTTTCTTTTTTTTAATTTCACATATACTTATCAAACCAAACCTTTATACTAGTAGTAGAAACATGGGAAATTCTAATTCTTAAAATACTAAAATAGCTATTAAACTATTGTTCATTTTGGTAATTTTCACACTCAGTGTTAATCATTGAAAAGTGAATTACCTTTTTGAATGTGTCATTAAATACTAGAGCAATGGTATCAGGAAATTTGGCATCTTGATTTTGGCAAACCATTTGACTGAAACAATAAGAAATGTTCAAGTCAACATACATTTACAAGTTTTAAAACATCAAAATACACAATTTTTAAGCATGTTTCACATAAGATTTTTTTTGCATCACCAGCTTAAGTTTTTTTTCCTTCTCAGTATAACTTTACTTCATTTTTTTAGATCTAGGTATCTATGAAATATTTCTATAATGCAGAATATTACCTTGGACTTTGAGCTGATGCTACATCCACCCCCAGGGGATGGGGGTGGGGTAAGGTTGTCACATAATGTAAAGTCTGAGTGTCAAACACCCTGACCACACCATTAGCACAGCCCACAAAGATATACTCCTCCCCAGCTGAGATACAGTTACCAGCAGTAGTCTGTAAAAATATGCGAAAAACATGTAAATAAAGAGACTGCTAAAAATGTGAAGAACATGTGAATCAAGTAAATGCTGAAAATGTGAAGAACATTTGAATCAAGATAATGCTATGTTCTACATGTACATGTAAATCATGCCAAATTTAAAGTGATATTTCATAAAGTACTGATACAATTTACTTTAATACAAAATAATACATGTACTTTCAAGGTCAAGGTCAAACATCATGGTCAAAGATAAATACAAGTAACTGAAATCAGGTCCACTCATCATGTTTTATCGCCATGCTAAGCTTAATCACAATGGTTTCAAAATTATTAGTACAATGTAGCTTGACTAAAAATCAAGAGCATTCTTCACTCACCTTTAGTTCTGCCCATTTTTCTAGGTTCCTTTTCTCATTGAATTGACAGAGTAGCCCTGACTGTGTTATAACAAAGGTTTTATTGTCTACTATGGCCACATCACAGAAAAAATTATTTTTCTGCTCTCCCAAAATTCCAGATCTTCCAAGCAAAGGCACTGTTTCATTTTTTATCTGAAAAAAATATATTTGATTAAATCTTAAAATCTTTAATCTTAAATTTTACAAAATATAGATGTACATGTATAAACGGGTCAGCAAAGTTAAAAGAAACTTCACGTCTATTGCAGCTGCATACAGGTACTGTAAACGTTCTTATTTTCGCAGGGGAAAAATTTCGCGATAATAACATCAAGACTTTTCACATGGGGAAATATTCGCGATAAAATGTCTTTCCCACTGAAAGAATGCAACAGGGATATTTTCTTGTGGGGAAATTTTCGCGAAATCTCTATTCGCGAAAATTACCCCCACACAAAAATTTCCACGTTTACAGTATTCTATAAACAAGCGTTAAGAAAGATTAAGAAAATGTCTAAGATTAACTAGACAAATTATGTTTGTAAAGCATATAATCCATTATCCAAAAGATATAAATCCTAATAACTTTAAAAATATACTAATTTCTTTCAAATTCAAAGGAGAAAACTCATTTTTACATCTAAATTTAGCCAATTTTTCAAGGTTGCCTTTCTCAGTGACTTAGCTCGAAACTTACTTTTGATTTACTGCCCTCCAGGTACCAGAATTTGACATGGCGATTTCCGACTGTGACAAACATCGAACCATCATGAGAAAAGGCTATTGAGTTTACCTGTAAAAAATTATTTGTTAGATATCACAAATTTTTCAAACATACCAATGAGAAAGGAGCTGTGTAACTAAAACACTTTTTTCTAAATGAAGTTGGCTTCATTCTTGGATGCTTATGAACTAATTCAGCATCTTTAGCTATATTCTAGTACATGTCTAGATAAAAATGTGATATAAGCAGAGTTTTTAATTAAGAATTATTTGAGGTTGTAATCTAGACTTTCTAGCCAGATCTCTGAGAGCTGTATTGGATGCATAATTTGAGTAAATACAAAGTATGAGGAAATTTGAACCAGCAATTTCCCGTAATTTGAGGCAGCAACGTTTTGGATGCCACCTTCTACTGAAACTCTTAGCCAGAAATGTGGATGGATGCACAGACAGAAGGAAAGACAGGCAGTTCCATACATTTACCATCATGTCGTGCTGGGATCCCATAGAAACTATAAACTTGACCCAGACAGAAGGAAAGACAGGCAATAGGACAACCACCTATACAAGGGCCATAGTTAGACCTACCTTACTAGAGACTTTGTTAGAAGCTACTTTTGTACCAGTCCTCCAGTTCCATACATTTACCATCATGTCATGCTGGGACCCTATAGAAACTATATACTTGACACAGACAGAAGGACGGACAGACTGACAGACAATAGGACATCCATCTTTATAAGGGCTGCTGTTAGACCTACCTTACTGGAGACTTTGTTGGAAGCTACTCTTGTACCTGTCCTCCAGTTCCATACATTTATCATCATGTCGTGCTGGGATCCCACAGAAACTATAAACTTGACCCAGACAGAAGGAAAGACAGGCAATAGGACAACCACCTATACAAGGGCCATAGTTAGACATACCTTACTGGAGACTTTGTTGGAAGCTACTTTTGTACCTGTCCTCCAGTTCCATACATTTACCATCATGTCATGCTGGGACCCAATAGAAACTATATACTTGACACAGATAGAAGGACGGACAGACTGACAGACAATAGGACATCCATCTTTATAAGGGCTGCTGTTAGACCTACCTTACTGGAGACTTTGTTGGAAGCTACTTTTGTACCTGTCCTCCAGTTCCATACATTTACCATCATGTCATGCTGGGATCCCATGGAAACAATATGCTTCATGTTGGGAGAAAATTTCTGTAAAAATAAACAAATATTTCGTGCAAATTCTTTAGTGATGCAACAATCAATCTTGATAGCTTTTGAAGTATGTTGATATATGTCAATACTGAAGTATACCATTGATGAAAAGTATGTAATTCTACGTGTAAATCATTTCAAGTGACCAGGCCACTTCTTTCACAGCTTCAGCAATGACAAAGCTTATTTCATATTTTAGGCTTTTTGCAAGGTGTGTCACAACTCAAAATGGCTGGTCAACCTAAAATGTAATAACAACCTAAAATGTAATAAATCCAATTTATTTCATTTTAGGTTGTTATTACATTTTGGGTTGCCACAAAGGTGACTTGAGACAGTGCATGTATTTTATATATTGTTTTCATGTGTGAACATCGACGGCGGGTGCAGCTAGCCAACAGGGGATGCTTACTCCTCCCGGGCACCTGGTCCCACCTCTAGCTTGCTAGGGGTCTGTCGATGATCAATTTTATACTCTATTGTGAGTGCTGTTGAGATGATTGACAGGATCTTCTTTAACTCATTCAGAAGCAGTTTGATTTTAATTTCATTTTGAAGGCATCTAAATAAACCAGAAGTCTCTGACGAGACTGTAGTTCTCCTGGTTGTTTTTTCTTTAAAACATCAATTTCCTTTCTTTTTTTTAAACCAAAGACCATAGGGAGCAGGTGCTCTAACAAATTATAAGTAGCAGGACAAAACAACAAATCCAGTGGACTGCAACTAGAATATCACTCATAATTTATAATATCCGATATATAGTATTTCAAAAAAGAATGCCATACCCATTTTCCAAGATCCTAGGGGCCAGGGGCTTCTAGCTAAAATGAACTATCAATGACACAACTAGACCACAGACCCATCATATTGCAAAAAGAATTAAGTCTCCATCATTTATAATATCAGAGAAGTTGTGAGTGCACGATTACATGGAGTTACATAGGAGAAAATGACCACACCCATTTTCTAAGACCCTGGGGGTCAGGGGCTCAAACAAAATATCAGGTGCACAACAAGACCACAGACCAATCATATTGCAAAAAGAATTAAGTCTCCATCATTTATAGTGTCAGAGGAGTTGCGAGCACAAGATTACATAGAGTTATATAGGAAAAAATGACCACACCCATTTCTAAGACCCTGGGGGTCAGGGGCGTAATCCAAATATCAGGTGCACAACAAGACCACAGACCCATCATATTGCAAAAAGAATTAAGTCTCCACCATTTATAGTGTCAGAGGAGTTGCGAGCACAAGATTACATAGAGTTACATAGGAGAAAATGACCACACCCATTTTCTAAGACCCTGGGAGTCAGGGGCTCAAACAAAATATCAGGTGCACAACAAGACCACAGACGAATCATATTGCAAAAAGAATTAAGTCTCCATCATTTATAGTGTCAGAGGAGTTGCGAGCACAAGATTACATAGAGTTATATAGGAGAAAATGACCACACCCATTTTCTAAGACCCTGGGGGTCAGGGGCGTAAACCAAATATCAGGTGCACAACTAGACCACATACCAAGTAGGATGCAAAAAGAATTAACTTTCTATCACCTATGGTTTGAGAGGAGTTGCGAGCACGAGAATTGTTTACAGACGGACGGACGGACGCCAGATGAAGGGTGATGACATAAGCTCGACTGGTCAGAGACCAGTAGAGCTAAAAAGATTCAGAGTTCAAAGATCACACGTGTTGCCTGCAGTAGTTATTAAACTTTTATGCCATCTGCCGTTGAAATTTTAGACCGGCTTCTATAGCCAATAAAATATGAAATAGTTGAATACTAGTACTTACTATGAGTTTATTCTATTGCAATATGCCCAACATTAAAATTCTTCAAAGGTAAGTCAAAGTTCAAGGTCAAATGTTTTCATATCACCATAAAAGTCTTGTCATCACAAAGAATATACACAAGAAATATGAGAGTCCTATCACAAACAATTCAAAAATTATGTCTGATACATGTACTTTATTTTTCAAGAGTGGGACGATGTTTAAGGTCAAGGTCACAAGGTCAAAACTTTACATATAAGCATAGAGGTCTTGTCACAAGGAATATACATGAGAAATATGAAAGTCTTATCACCTACCATTAAAAGCTGTACACAATGTTAATTTAAAAAAAAAAAGAAAACAGGTCCCTAGTCCAAAGTAAAGGTCACTGGGTCAAAATTCTATGTATTAGCATAAAGGCCTTGTAACAAGGTATACACATGAGAAATATGAAAGTCATATGATTTACTAGTGCTGAATATTGCAGTTGAAAACCATATTGCAATATGCCAAATTTGAATCATGATTTATTTCAATACTTCAAGATTTGATATTTTACAAATAAAATAAAATTCAAAAACAAAATTTTGCTTTATGTCTGAGCAAGAACAGACAAAAATATTTCTGTGATACTGTCATGTGTGAGATGAGTTTTGTTCTACCGAAGAATTTTACCTTCTCACCACAATGATTGCAAAGAGCAATATTGCTGTTTAATTTTTAGTTAAAATGACTTAAATGTCAGAAATAAACTTTATAATAATTTGTTTTCAACAGACTTGAAATTTTATTTTGGTATTTTGGAAAAAAAAAAGTTTAGCGCTACATATTGGGGATGAAAATATTGCAATATACCGGTAAACAGGTTTTATCGCACAGGACTATGATTAACCATTAAAAAATTATGCATAATATTAACATATTTCAAAAGTAGGTCAAAGTCCACGTTCAAGGTCACTAGGTCAACAACTTTATTGCTTTTTTAATTATTAGGAAGACAGTGAACTGAACAAAAAACTCTTAATTTTTACTTCTACAATTTACCACTTACAACACAGACAATGCCAAATTTATGGCCATGGAATTCTGCGACTTGTGATCTTTCTTCCACATCCCATACTCGTACTGCCGGTTGATGACCACTCTGAAATATATGAAGACATGATTAACTTCAAAAGATCATCTCTATGTAAAAATATTTCAAGTTTGAACTATTTTAAAATTTGTTTAAATTTTTTTGTTAGAGTTATCTTTCTTTGTCCTTACCTCGCCAGTAACGATGTGTTTGCCGTCGGGAGAGAAGGAGATGGATGTAATAGTTTTCTTTGATGTGTTGAATATGTGAGTCTGTTTGTTCTTCCGGGGGTTAAAGAGCACAACAACACATCTGAAAAAAAAATACATTTTAAAAACATCATTTTATCATATTTCATATACATTTCAGCTATTGCGGCATTACCTTTGATCTGTTTTGTTGCCATTGAGGGAGAGTTTGTCTTTTTGATTTGAAATCTACACATACAGTGTACACTGATCATGCTGATGATGAAATAATTTAGTTCGGTTGATTTTGTCGTGATAAGAATAGTCGGACACAAGAAATTTTATTTTATCTAAATATACTTAGCGTATACTTCAAAGGGACAATAATATTTCTCTTGCAATATTTAAATTGAAAGTTGCCGATTTCCTGTCCCTCCTAATGAAAGGCGATTTATCTCAATTTACGGCCCATAAAAGTCCCATAAAGCTCGCTATTGCCTACACCTTATTTCAAGGTTCATGACTCGGTAAATCCTCGACCTGAATGGGCTACATAGGATAAATCATACAGATAATAGAGTGCTGCATGGACTACAGTATACACATACAAAGGTTTCCTTGATTACAAGTGAACGAAAATTAGCAAGGAAGTGAAAATCTTATCATCCCTTTTCCTTAATTTGGGGACAAAATAAGCAGAAAGCAAACTGCTCTATTTGGCATGGTTTGGTCCATTAAGCAGGATTTTATCTTTGTAATGCGTCGTTTAAAGATGAGGTAATTCAACATAGAGAGACCTTTGTATTACAAGCTCTGGGTGTCACCTCAATATGAATCCATCTATAAAATGAACCATTTCTCGTATCGATGTAAGCAGAGGTGGGTCAAATTACCTTAGTGATTGATCTACTTTGATCACACCACGTTTGTAATGCTAGGCATAAACAGAACAACGCTAAAATGCGTTCAGCTGTTAGAAAGCTTTATGCTAAAGTCGTTATCGGGGGCAAAAAGCTTACTATGATCCCCCTTTTTGCATTATAAGAAAGTTTTCCTAGGTGAGATAGGTAAATTGCTTGTGAGAACCAGGTTATCACCACACCATGCAATAATACAGCGTGACGGACTCTCCACGGAATGATTGGGATCCGAATAAACATCTGGCAGAACTGGCAGTCTGTATTTACAGACGAACACTCCACTGACTCCGGTGATGAGCTTTGACATACATCGGCGAGTACTATTACCTGAATAAGCTACAAACACAAGCTTACTTGGCTCTGTAGACAAGAGAGTGTTCGTTTAGTAGCTTTCGTTACAGGTGCACAAAGTTTGCACTTCCTCGCAATCTGTTACCTTCTTTTGCAGACGATCAATCAAGTAGCAGACGTTTCGATCATTGTTTTTGCTACTTAATCGCACAAGTGGCGTTCACATTCAGAATCAATCAGCGGTAAAATCAACAATTCATCAAGCGAATATTTATAGTGTTAGGTATGACTTCGTATCAATCATAGCAAGATTTACGGGATAAGCAAGTCAAGCAACTAACTTCAGATACTGAAACGCAATTGCAAAAAAAGTGCAAATAGTACCGTGCAAAAGGTCAAAAGACATTCTATAAAAGTCAAGTACTAATTGGATATCACGTTAATAAATAGAATATTGCTAATTTTTGTCCTCGGGACGTCTTGCTAGGCGGCAAAAAGGTCATTCGTGGTCGTCAGTTAGACAAGAGAAGACAAGCACAAGACGGACAATTGAAGGGACCTACATGACAAATGAATATCATCGTGTGGTAGAAAAAGATTTGTTTGTAATTATCTGCTTGTATGCACGAGGGCTTGACCCGGTCTCTCTGCCATTTTACGGTAAGCAAAGAGGATAATTCTACTAACAGCTGTTCCACGGAAGAGGGAGCATTGGAGAGAACTCGTTCCAAGGTAGAAATACTGTGTAAAATACAAATGGAGAACGTAAGATTTGAGAGGAAATGAAATTAAAAATTGTTGTTCGAACATAAAAGCTTTTAAAAACATTCCCATCGGCGCTAAAACTGGTTCGTTTACCAAGCGTATAGATCGTGTAATGAAAACTTCAGCAACAATAGTGTTACTTTCTATACAAAAATGACAAATCACAGCATAAGCTTTGAAGAAAGGCTTCAAGCAAATATTATAGCTATCAATCGAAGAAGTAATGCCAATAATGGTGTAAAACTAAGTGAACCCATGAATATTATAAGTTCTTTCAATGTTCATTAAAGAAAGACACGCCAGATGGACGGACATGGTGTTTTAGCATAACACAGACGGATACGGTGACTTCGTATAACACCCCATATTGAGGCTGGATAGGAGGATATCCTGCATTTATTCTATGTAAAGTAAACGACAGATGCATAATTCAATTGACGGGGCGAAGTTTCAGAAATAAAGACGTCAAGGTTAGTTTATCATACAGCCCTATCGGGACAGACCGGTTTATAATGTAATAAATAAAGTAGGCGACAAACTGCCTCGTGTATATAGAATCACTGTAGATCAAAATCGTAAAAGAGCATATTTCCACGTACATTGTATATCAATTAGCTTGGTGTCATTAATGAGGTTTAAACTTCAGTTGCCAATCTGTACATAGTGCGATTAAGATATAAAATATCGAAACGAGATCAATATAAATTATCGAAACAAAGATCTTCAAAGTTTAGAATATGTATGTAAGGTGTATTCCCTTACAATACAAGCAACATTCCATTCATTAATGACAAAATCTACAAATTGTGGATAATTGATCAATTCAATACACAAAACGATTTAAACGTAAACCGTTGTAATGTATTGCCAAAAAACATAACTTCATTGACAAAACGCATACGAATGAAGTTTACGACATGAAACAAATCACTGGGGCGTACACGATGTACAAATACACGTAGTTCAACCATGCCCGAAGGTTTGCGAGACTGTGATGCCGCGTAAAGTAACGAACAATATTCCCTTTTTAAAACAATTTGAATTTCATATTTCAATGCCAGGAGGTAAATATACTAGAGTATTACCATAAATTATACACATACGATCTGTCATACAGAGACGAATCCCCCTTCCAATCAGTATTGAAATACAAGATGCCCTGACATGAAATACTAATTTTGGCCTTGACCTTTATGGAATCTATGTAAAAGTTTCATCCCTGAAGATTACGAATAACTTAAGTTATTTTCTGGATGTGTTTTCAATCCATCTTTGACCTTGACCTTTGATCTTTTGATCAAAACATATTTAGGACAGTTTATCTTCGAAGTTTTCATTATCGAAGGTCAAGAATTACCGTACTTGAGGTCTGGTAATATTGACCTTGCAATCCTGTTTACCATACATATTTGGTCAAGGTAACCTGTTGACCTCAAAAATAAAAGGGCTCCCATTTCTACTAACCAAGTTTGTGATCAATTTTTGCTGGGAACGCCTGAACTCAAAACTCTACATGAGAAAACTATTCTTTCTTTTCAAGTTGTCATACTCCTTGAAAACATAGTTATGTTCACTTGTTTTGGTATGCTTTGTTTTGTTTTATTTGTTGTTGGTTTTTTTTTTTTGGGGGGGGGGGGCGCAGTTAGAAATATTAGTGCTCTCTTTACTCACCCTGCTGGGTAGGCAACATTTCCCGTGCTTGGGTCAGTGGCCAAAGTGGCATTGCTGGACACGGTCAATCCAATTACACGTTCCAGAGATACCTAAAAATAGAGAATGTCATGTTACTAAATAAGCCAAGAAGAAGCTATCACAAAAAACATTTGAAAGAGAGCATTTTTGCAATTTCTGTAATGGACAAAATAAAGTCACATTGAGTGAAGTGAGCAGTTGTGCAAGAAAAAAAATGCCCTATTCAAATGCTATGACAAGAATGAATAGAATATGTGAAGCGGAATGTGCAAAATACAATGCAAATGTTTCCTTGGATATTGTGCTTGGCACAGCACGTTTTGCATGCATTGTTAAGAGGAGAAAAGAATAAAAAGTTCCCTGTTTTATTACATCTGTCAGTCTTTGAGAAGCTTAATCATGTTAATTTGAGCTAACATAATTAAGGTAAATGGCAGTTTACAGTGTACGTTATGGAGGAGCAGCATCCTCCAGCATGGACCTGGTATTGAATAATGAATGATATACTTGCCAGAACGGAGCCTCATCATAACAAGACAGAAAACACTACGTGAATTCAGTCGTAAAAACACCAAGAAATTAGTGTCAAAGTGTTCGTTAAATATACCTAATATCTATTACACAAACTGCACTGAGCTTTTTCTTATTATTCAAATTGCCCCATGCTTTGTCTGCAATTCAAGGTACTTTGAATTCTGACTCGAACTTTTTTCTTTTCGAAACAAAGGACAGATAAATTACAAATATATCTACTAGTAAATATCTACGCAAGTCCTTCTCATTCTCATTAAAAGAAGAACAAAAAGACTTTATCTTTTAATTTACTAATTTAAGGAAATGTACAGAAAATGACATTTGACAACAAACCCTTTCAACAGACGCGTTTATTGACAGGTTTCATGAACAAGTCAACATATTACCGAAGTGGGGTGGGGAATACCACCGAGACTGACCCGCTTTACAAACATTTATCCATTTGACTCGGCAAATAAAATCTTTATTTGTACATAGCTGTAATCAGGCGTTATGAGCTATTTAATGTAATCTTTATAGGACTTCATACCCGGTTGAAAAGATTCCCCTCACACAAAAAGCTGTACAAAATCACCAGAGCATTCCCCACCCTGTATAAAGGTATATTCGGGGTACTTAAGCTATAATTTCTCAGATGGGAGGCGCAGACAGTATCTATAAATCAGGTCAATGTGTCACCTTAGTCACCTGAAGAAAAGGGGGGTTTTTGCTCCATGATCTCAATTACATATTGTACCGTATCATTACATCTAACAGGGGACAGAGCCAGTATTAGAGTAGACACGAATTTCATATCTCTCAACGACATCATAAAAGTGGTGGTGGTGGTGGTGGTGGGGAGAGAGGTTCTATCTATAAATGAATATGTTCCACAAAATCAGAAAAGATGCCTCAATGGTTTTGCTGTTATGCCCTAGATTTGCACCATGTGTACGTGCACTTGAGTCTCTTGCGTTATGTTCACTTCACCTTTAGAAGACAGCTGTTTTGCACGCCCTGACAATTATGACAAGGTGTAGTATTATTAGTTATTAGGTTTGTTACTGACCTTACACGGAAATCTGTCGGGTTGATAAAGCCCATAGAAGGCGAGGCGCTTGCGCCGAGCCTTCTATGGGCTTTATCAACCCGACAGATTTCCGTGTAAGGTCAGTAACAAACCTAATAACTGATTTGTTTTGTCGAGGACCATTTTGACATGGTGATTCCTACTGTCCTCCTGCTTTACCAAGCAATAGTGCTGTAAAGTTTTACCCAGTTTTGCTAATTGTCGGCCATTGCCTTACAAATTTTTGAAACTGACTTTCCACAAGAATTTGTCGGGCAGTCACATGACCAAATTCAAGCATTCCCATTGGGTCAAACTAGTCCGAGGCAAAACAAATTTGTCTATAGTGTACATAGATGATTTCAAGAAACACGAGAATAGAATCTGATGTTGGCTAAACAACTTAAAGAAGTGTCATCTATCGCTATTGAGTGTTTGTTGCAAAGATAAGTCAAACTCCGTGATCAAGGTCACATGTCAAAAATTGTGGCATCAGAAAAACGCTCTAACCAAACGGAATATGAAAGTCCTACCACAAACAATTCAGAAGTTTATATGTTCAAAGTCGAAGTTTTGTGACAGACAGACAGACAGACAGGATAACCGGTTTTAAAGTCCCTTTATATTCATGAAATTCCGTGCATCGATACAGAGAAGTCGAAAATCTGTCGGCTAATCAGATCCGTTGATTCTAGGGTATCTTTTAGCTAAATACACAAATATAATTATTGACAAACAGATAATAAAGAAAGGCTAAAACGCTAAAGATTATGTAAAACAATGACGGACATCTGGAAAATATTAGGAAAATGGGATAATTCTGGCGACAGCAAGAGATACTCTGCCAAAACTTAAAACATCTTTATTAATTCAAGCCAGCGAACAACACAGTTTTAAAGAAATCAAAATTATTCCAAGGAATGCATATGTCGCCTGCGAAACATAGCGACACTTAGGAATAACTTTTATATAGGGTGTGACATCCAAGTGTGACAGACAGACGGACAAAGTGATCCCGAAGTGTCGCTATGCTTCGCAGGCGACACAATAAATAGTTGACGTTATCATCATGTTATGTAAAAGGCCTTCTCCTCGCCAGAAGCCATAGCATTCCTTATAGTTGAAAAGGATGTGTTCAAAGAAGGTAAAAAGTTATGTTCAAAGAAGGTCAAAGGTAAAAGGCCAAAAATGACACGTTTTGTCAAGGAAAATCTACAGATTTTGCCGAGACTTTGCGTCAACAAGAAGAACGAACATTAATACTGACACACAGACAGGGTGACAATGTTAGTCTGTAAGTTAAGATATTTTGCAATCAAATTTGATCAGATTTTCTTAAGGCAATCTTATGGCATCATGTTTTGGCCAAAAACTGGGTTGTTTTGGGTTATAGTCGCCGATTTAACTCCCCCCTTTCCTACATGTAGTCAGAGGGAGAAAGAGAGGGGATCTTTGTATATCTATATCAATGTCTTCAAAGAAGTTTCGATCTTCAAATATCGACATCTATTCGCGCTAAATCCCACCTATAAACCCGCGGACTGGGCCTAATTCGTCGTGTAAAGGCGTTATGATAACGTCGACATTGGACCTGTAAGACCCCTATACAGTTTGTAACGTGATCAGAGATAATTCGGGGTGTATGGTTGACAGATTGGGGTTGTTACACTCTTGTATCCCCAGCCAGTTTACGTCGTTTGTATTTACCGACATATGTATTCCGATCAGTGCTCCCGTGTATCTTGTAAATTGTTTACTTTACAGATTGGTTCTAACCTAAACTTGGATGACTTTTTCACCTGGCATTATATACCAATAAAGTCTTGGGACTTAAGTGTTTGTAAAGCATTATAGATGCATCAAGAGACTTGTGGGAGTTGGCAAAAACTTTAAGATCTGAAAAGTGAACAACGATATCATGACAAAGAAGAACATGAGTATGACATTTTTGAAAGATTCCAAGTTAATTTTAATCGTAAAAAGTTGTATTAGGGAAGAACATCAAGAAACACTTCTTTTGCTCATATGAAACAAAAATAAAGTTTAGCAATCAACTGTTACAGAAACTGTTACCTGTTCTTTCATGTATTTCAGGTGTGATTTATTACATTTAAGAAGTCTGCAATATTCTTCTGCACATGTTTAGAAAGTTGGCATCGGTGTTTATATGTATGAATCTCAAAACTACAAAAGTTCAAGCACCTCCCATTCAACAACCGTAGATCTTCAGTGTGTAGGCTTGGATAAAGCAAAGTCAACATTGTGACCAGAAGCCTTTGGTACCAAAAGAAAGATATCGTCACAAGGAATGTAGAATTTCATGTATAGGAAAACCCTATCACTTACCATTCAAAATTCATATATACAAGTTTACAAACACAGTTACAAAAACAATATGTCCCCGATCTTCTATAAGGGGGCATAAACAGTGTCTATTGCTAGAAATGCGTTAACGTTCTATAGAACAAGGTAAATTTCTAAGGTCTTGGTACTTTTGTTTCTCAAGTACATGTAGTCAATAATACGACTTTTCTTCCATGGCTGCTATCAGACCAATTCTTCAAATGTTTAATCCCCCCCCTTCTTTCAATCCCTGCATACATCTACAATATGGCATGTTTCATGTTATGTATAATAAATCAACAGGAAAATACTTTATTATAATTCCATGCAGAATTGATTTGGCATTACAGGTATTCAAAATGTAGTATGTTTCTATAATTAGTAACGGTTCTATAATCTTTTCAATTATTCATAAGTTTAGCACGGTGTTAAATATATTTTTGACAAGTTTCCATATCAGATAACCAACATGTTGTCTATGTTCAATAACACGAGCATAATATTATATTTGGCTTTAATATTTGTAACAATGAAATATTTGGCTTGAAACGAATCGCAAGCTAGAATTACCCCCCCCCCCCCCTTATAACTACTTACTATACCTATGTATGACATCGCATACCATAGTATATACGTAATCTGGATTAAGCCCACACCTCATTGTTTGTATGTAACAGAATTACGGAGAATTTACCCTGTGTTATGACTTCACTTAACAAGATTATCCTCTAATCTTTTTGTTGTGGTTTCCATTAAGTGCATATATAAATGAAGATGTACCTGAGAATTTACGAAGACTGGTTTAAGTGAAATCTCAAAAACAAAATTTTCAATTTACGAATTACATTGCAATAGCCCCCCCCCCCCCCCCCCCCTTCTTTCAATGATAGCACGTGTCTTTCCTAATAATCAACGTTTTCAACCTGAATATCCACAAGTTATGACTTTTTTCTATGAAGGGACGGGACGGAATCATAGAATATGATGATTACACCAAGGATCAATCCCTCCCTAAGGGTTTGTTCAATCGATAACTTCAGAGGAAAGTAAAAGACATGGCCTAACAAACAAAAGGAACAAGTCAGTCTTGAAAAGTAAACGTGACGTCCCTACTTTCCTATTACCACAACACACGTCCGGAAAAGTATGAAATATCAATAAAACGACAACTATGACAGACCCTAACGTTTGACAGATGTCTACAGGTGTAACGACCAATAGTCAAACCATGTCAACGCAGACCTTATCTACCTTAAAAATTCACAGGTGTAAAATGAAACTACAATAAAACTCAAATTAGATCACCTGATATTTGTTACAAAAATTAACATCAAAGGCCAAGAAAATATTTACAGTTGAAGTCGTATGATCTTACACTAAGCGGTTGAGCGGCGGCGGTGTTCCTGACGGTACGCGGCATATTTCACTTGTCTTTACACCTGAACAGGTGTGATATAAATATAAATAGGCACTTCTAATCCTCCTCTATGATAATACACTAAATCCTCATCAATAACACTCTCCCCCCTCACAACGTATTACTCCCGGGGAGATGGGCAGGCTGACAGTAGCTAGGTTCCCAGACCATAAGTCTACATTCCAATATAACTTATATAAACTGTGGACCAGTACATTGCGCTCAGTGGGACGGACCAGCGCCCTAGGACATACAATGTACAAAATACAGGCAATGATAACACAGTAAACTATCTCATGTTTTGTCGTGTACCTAGTGGTGATAAAATCTATGTCTCATCTCCCATGTTTGTCCTTTTCATCTGTTTGTAAATAAGCACACGTAAAGATAATTAATTAACTAGAGTGGTGTCCATGGCCTATATGTATGGTCTACGGGGAAATGCTTTACTACTAGATTCTAGTCTCGTATGCTCTTTTTGTTTCTGAGTAACGTAATTATAATGTAATTAGTTTTAACATTTAATAGTATAATTGGATTAGATACTGTAGCTAATCAAATTGTGGCTTGGTTACTATGGAGGGGTATTAGGGTCACAATGTTATTTGACTTGCTTACATGCTTCATGCTATGTTGCTTCATTCAATGGTTGATTATTCCAAGTTCATTTGTCTTGCTTTCATTTAAATTGACTTTATTGCATTTGTCTTTCTTCTTTATGCGATGTTGCTTCCGTGCATTTTACATTTGTCCTTCGTCAATGCATAATTGTCGTTCTACCATGCGTTATGACATCTTTCATTGTGCCATCATTCTTTCGTCCTAATGCCGTTATTGCTTCGTCAATGCTAACCTCAATTTTGATACCAGGTGGCGCTCCGTTTGTGTCCGTTCCTTGAAATCGACTTTGAGACGTCCCCTGTTACAGTACTTGGAAAAAATAGTTGCCAGAGTCACCTAATGCTCGACTGCATAGCATAATATCTCTCATGACAGCCAATTTATTTAAACTCCCTTTCTCAGGCAACAACATATATCACATCATAAATCACTGAAGCAGAAAAAGTAGGTCAAGTTCAGATTTCAATAGTCAAACCCAAGATGCATCCAATATGCAAGTCTGGTGCATGTAGCACTTATAGTTAGCTCAATATTGCCAATTTTTAAGCAAAATCACTGAAGCAGAAAAAGTAGGTCAAGGTCATATTTCAATAGTCTAACCCAAGATGCATCCAATATGCAAGTCTGGTGCATGTAGCACTTATACTTTTCTCAATATTGGCTTTTAAAGGTAAAATAATTCAAGCGGAAAAAGTAGGTCAAGGTCATTTTATGAAAGTTTGATCAAAGATACATCCAATATGCAAGTTTGGTACATGTAGCACTTATACTTTGCTCAATATTGGCTTTTAAAGGTAAAATCATTCAAGCAGAAAAAAGTAGGTCAAGGTCATTTTATGAAAGTTTGATCAAAGATACATCCAATATGCAAGTTTGGTACATGTAGCACTTGTACTTTGCTCAATATTGGCTTTTAAAGGCAAAATCATTCAAGTGGAAAAAAGTAGGTCAAGCTCATTTTTTGAAAGTTTGATCAAAGATACATCAAATATGTAAGTTTGGTACATGTAGCACTTATACTTTGCTCAATATTGGCTTTTAAAGGCAAAATCATTCAAGTGGAAAAAAGTAGGTCAAGGTCATTTTTTGAAAGTTTGATCAAAGATACATCAAATATGTTAGTTTGGTACATGTAGCACTTATTTGCTATCTTAACATTTACCTTATCATCTCAACATTTGCCTTATCATTAAATTTTGAAATAATTTTAAAAATCCCAACCCCAGGGGCTATATCCTCATCTGGATATATTAAATGATGTATAATTAACATTTGCAACAAAAAAACCAACAGAATATGAATATAGGAAAGGTAAATGTGTAATCTTAACATTTACCTTATCATCTAGTTCGGACGACGCCGACGCCGGGGGTATTGCAATAGCTCTTTTGCACTAAAGTGCAGTCGAGCTAAAAATGAGTTATAAACAGCAGAAAAAAAAAAGCAAAAGCCGATTGAAATATTTGAACAAAAAAGAAATCATTACATGATAAATATTTGGACCTTTTCTGTTTCTTTGGGTTTTTTTTTTTATTGATACAGTAATAGCCATTTGGGGATTTGAAATCTTTAGAAAGTTTTGCTTCTAAGTGAGAATGATTTCGTGGCATAGCGGTTAGCGTGCCAGCCTGACGGCAGATTTTTTTCCCGCATGGGTTCGAATCCCATCGGCTACATAATTTTTTTTTTTCTAAATTGTGAGTGGGAAATTATATGGAAGTCAGTTTTTTGACTGAGATATCGTGCGAAAGGCGGTATTTCATATCGAAAAATTCTAGATAAATTGAAACTGCCGCGCGTCATACACTGATCGAACCCAGAGATCAACATCCCTCGGCTCCATTGATTCAGTCAATAATGCAGTTTCTAGTTCATAATTTTGACCTTGAAAATTTACCTTTTGACATCTCTGTATGCCAAAATCACTCCAAGCTGTTGTCCAGGACAAGCGGAGCGTAGGAGGGGGGGGGGGGGGGGGGGGGGGGGGGCAGCGCTACCGCTCGCCAGTTCTTTATAGACTATCTGAATAATTTAGCTATTCTGATCCATCATACATTATATTACTTTGTCAATGTACATAAAGACATTTAACTCAATCTATATAGAATATTATTACATGTAATGATAGAGGGTATAGAAAGTATTTTCTGATTTAAACTTATTTTATTTCAATAAATTGAAAAGGGATTGGGCTTAAGTTGACAACAACATTATTAATGCCCTCTCCCAGTATTTTCTGATAAGTCAATATTTTGCTAAAAATAATTCCTGGCTCGCTACCGCTCGCCAGACATTTACAGTGATTTTTTTCAGTAATTTGGGAATGGGGTCGGGGCCCTTGCAATTGGGAAAATTAACGACATTTGGGAATATTTGGGAAGTACTAAATATCAAAGTAAAAGTAAAATGACAGTTTATACAATCAAAAGTTAAGAATTGAATGTTTAATCGTATAATTTTCTTTAAATATGATTTAATTTCTTATGCTTACAACAATATGGCAAATAATTAGTAAATTTGCTACTTTTGAACCAGTTATTTTCACTATTTTCGCTGATAATTCCATCTGAATGAAATTGGGAAATTTTAGAGTCACAATTGGGAAAAAAAGATACTATTTTTCATTGGGAATGGGGCCGAATAACGGCCCCAAAAAGGGGCAAAAAAATCCCTGCATTTATTCATGTACTTAAAATTTAGAATTGCACCAGAAATGTTAAAATTTGTGCATACAGAACATGAAACCCCCATATATTTTTTTAGTCTCCCCCCCCCCTCTCTTTTTTTATTATTATTTTTTTCATTAATTTTATTTATTTATTTATTTATTTTTTTTTGCTTGTTAGAAATTTTGGGATGTTGTGCCCCTCCACTTTTTCAGGCAGAGCTACGCCGTTGGTCCAGGACTACGCCTGCTCAGGAACGTGGCACAAAAACAGTTCAGTGTCATTCACAGCCTTTTTCAACAATGGCCAAAATTTAGACCTTTATTGTGTTCCTATACTCCGTGTTAGGAGCGCAAGGAAGGTATAATTTTAATTAGATTGCACTATGGCAAACTTGTCAGTTCTTCTTCTTCAGTGGCGGATCCAGCGCCCCCTTTGCCGGGGATCAAGGGGCGAATTTTGCTGATTTTACTGATGTACCTGTTTTTTTCCGGGAAAATATTGGGTCTGTGCAGGAGCATACCCTAAATCCGCCACTGTTGTTCGACCCAAGATCAAGGTTAAGATTGAAATCCAAGCGTTTGATGCTTGCAAGGATTGACCTTGAACATTGACCTTCATAAGTCCATACTTCAAAGTCAATTATTATAGAAGTTTTATCTTTTTATGCAAGAATCGCCCAATTTATGGTACAGAAATGACATTGACGGGCATATAAAAGGCAAGTAATTAAAATCATAACTTTTCATAGATGACTTGCAAGCGACGATAGTGAGCCAACGAAGCTTTTGCAAAGTTTTGTAATAAAAATGATTTTTTATTTCAAATGAATAATGATAATGTACAGTTGCCCGCCATATTTTTTTTCCAAAACAATGCCCCCCCCCCCCCCCCAAGAAAAACTGAAAAAAATTGCAAAAAAAAAAACATTTTATTCTTAGAAGTACCCCCATTTTTTTCTACATCCTCTACTGGGCAGATGGACAACATGGGCAAGTTACATTATACTTCAAATTGACAAAATGGAAAAAAAAATGTATCCTCGTCCGGAATTCGAACCCACTCGGAAAGGTGTAAAATAAAATTCAGTGGCGAATGTGGTAACCACTACGCCACAAAGATCCTTCACTAGTACGTGAAATTTATAGTCACAATTAAAACTTACAAAAATCTTATGCATACAAAATCAAATATTTACTAATTACTTCAAAATAGTTTTCAAATATCTATAGATACAGCCAATAAACTGCTGTCCTCTCGTGCGATAATATAATTACTTTTCGAACGATACTGTAGTAGAATTTAAAAGAAATTTCTAACGACAGGGGATGTTTCAAAGTTCATTTCAAGGAACGGGTACATGCGGTCGCGCGAAGCGCCATCTGTTATCAAAATTGAAGTTAGCATTGACGAATCAATAATAGCATTAAGACGAAGGGATAATGGCAGAAAGAAGGATGTCATAACGCATGGTATAATGACAGTTATGCATTGACGAAGGTCAAATGTAAAATGCAGGGGAGCAAAATTACACAAAGAAGAATGATAAAGTCAATTTGAAATGAAAGCAAGACAAATGAACATGGAATAATCAAACATTGAATGAAGCAACATAGCATGAAGCATGTAAGCAAGTCAAATAGCATTGTGACCCTAATCCCCCTCCATAGGTTACAATATTGTGGCTTAGTTTTATAATTGTGGCTTAGTTTTCAACATGTTCAATATTTTAACCATAATATTGTGTAGCTAACATTTCGATACGGCTGCAAATGTTCCATTTCTGAGGCTTCAATATACATGTAGTGGTCTGTTCATTATAATTTCATCATCTATTAGAGAGGTTGAGCAAACCGAACTTGTACGTGTACGGGTACGCGTACGTCAAAAAGTTGTTTATGACGTCATCACATTTTGCGTTCTACGCACCTGTGCTACACGTTACACGTTCGGTAAAACGTGTAAAGCGGTAATTACACGTTTATGGTTACTTGTAGATTTTAAAAGCAACTGAATGAAGATAAACTTTGAAAACCTATATTCAATTTATTAGGGAACATGTGTACTTTCTAAATATTTTAGGCAATTGCACATAAAATGCATCACATTGTACAGAAGAGCCCTCAAAGTTGACCCAAAATTTTATCCTTTAAGTTTAATTTTGATGTTTTCTATAGTCGATTAATTGGGATAGAAAAATTAAATCACCGTCTTTGCTAAATGCCCCCATACCTTTACGATCTTGACCCCAAGTTCTTGACAAACACATAGTTGCAAACAAAATGCAAATTACGTCACGAAAACCTACATACGATTTACACGTACCAGTACGCGTTGTGCTATCTGCTCAATCGCATAACCTCAACGTGTAAACAGTTAACGTGTAAATACATGTACAAGTTCTCGTACACGTACAAGTTGGGTTTGCTCAACCTCTCTAATGGTTCATGGCCTCGTACTTCTATAGTGGTTATTGCCCAAATATTGTGGCTATAATCAGATAATAAAGTAATTTAGCAAAGGGCATATCACAGAAGTCATGGGCTATAGTCCCATCAATTTGCAAAATTGACCCATTGATCCTTTTCTTTCTTCAGAAATGAAAATGACTGAAATGTTAGAAAACCATTCCCTCCCAATCACTGATATATGTGAATCAATTTGTATTTACGTTTGTTTGTATGCAGAAGAGCCTCACATTTTCACATAGAAATGTGAAGACAGACTACCCTAACACACTACAAGGAAGACAGCCAATATTCTACGAACAAATTGTCATTTCGCGCAAGTATGAATTTCTATTTCTAAACTATTTTTAATAAAAACTCATTTGCAAATTCAGTTTCCTTCTCCTCTCTTTTTTTTTCTGACTGACCTTGAATGACGCTACAATGACTTCCACATATTGACCTTGATACATGTACTAATATAGTTTTATGACCTTAGGACACGTCTTATATGCCAATAATTTTACAATACACTTTATTTTACATTAGAATGACATACATTTACAAAAGGTATAACCCTAGAAATACATCTTGAGCTGGAACCCCCCCCCCCCAAATGTTACAACTTACATGTACCTTTTGTTTTTTTAATTTGTTATCCCTTGATTCAATCAGGGTTCCTTTCTTGTGCTGAGCACGAACGAGCAAATTCTCTCTCTCATTTTTCAGAAAATTCAAACATAATGACTAATGCATGATCTTATGTAATTATATAAAGGACACTAAATGTACAAATGCACAAAGTTGTAAAACAGTTACAATAGCAAACGATACGAATACATGTACAAACTAGGCGTCACCACCGTATTGACAGAAACATGCAAGGAACGCCCATGTCTTCAATACATGCATGTCCGTAATATCTAGATATATATGCTTTAAATTATATGCCTCACATTCAAAGCTTTATAGATCTACAAAAAAACTATTACATAATTTGATACACTCGGTGATTTCGAAAGGTAAAAGCAGGAAAAATGAACAAGCCATACCGTTTTATATTCACATTATGATCAGGTCTTGAGTCAATATTTTACTAACGTTTGACATGTATGAAAATGAAAAACCAATGTTGAGCTTTACAAATACATGTACAATGACTACGGTCCCGTATCAAAATATCTCATAAGGAAGAAAAAATATAAGGAATTTAAAACTGAGGTACACGTATCAGTACATAAGATAGAAAACGCATCAAGATGCATAGTTGCATGATCATATTGCACCATGTTTATTACTAGTGACATCTCTCTTATTTCATCCTTTATAGTCATATTACAAAAATAAAGGTCACAGACGATGAATTTCAAAAGATTTCATTGAAAAGTGGCCTCGTAATATTATATTAGTCCTGTGTGTATAAGACAAGAATTCTACATATAACACGAGCATCATTACGGTAAGTAGAAAGGGGAGAGTGAGGATTACAGAAGATATACTTAAATTCGTAAGAAATTATCGTGGGGATTACTAAGATGACCTGTCTATTTCATTGTCGGACGGTGGTCACTTATTCTGTCCGAATTCCTCAGAGTTACACGAAGTTATGCTTTAATTCCCCGGGAAGTAATGTAGTACCTTACTTTTTACCAAGGTAGCTGTGTACATGTATATATTAACAATACAGATAGGGCTCGTACAGATCAGGGTTAAAGGAGGGCAAAGTAATATTATATAACATTAGTTTACATTAGAAACATTATACATTAAAAGTGGATAGGATTAGGATATGACACTGAGTGACCTTAAAAAAGATCATCAAGGTGAAATTGATTTTACATGTGTTCAGTATTTTGGCCACTGTGATGAAAGATTACTGTTTAAAGTATTAATATACATGTACATGGTCTTTGTAGATTATAAATTTTAATAAAATCTCTGTTTTTGTGAAACATGAATGCCCCAGTTGGCATCTTTGACAGTAAAACAGCTGAAAAGTAGTTTCACATTTTGAGGTCAAGGTTAAATTTGGTATCCATGGAAAAGTATTGCCACATGGAATTCATATGTGAAATTTGAAAGCCCTATCACTTACCATTCAAAAGTTATGGCCAAGGTTAAAGATTTACAAAAGTACATGTAGGTTAAACTCCAAGGTCAAAGTCACAAGGTTAAAAATTTCGGTATCCATGAAAAGGTCTTGTCACAAGGAATACACATGTGAAATATGAAAGCCCTATCTGACACCATTCAAAATTTATGGTCAAGGTTAAAGTTTTTCAAAAGTAGGTCAAACTTAAAGGTCAAGGTCACAAGGTCAAAATTTTGGTATTCATGGAAAGGTCTTGTCACAAGGAATGCACATGTGAAATATGAAAGTCCTATCACTTAACATTCAAAAGTAATGTCCAAGGTTAAAGTTTTAGTGGACAAACAAACAGACGGACAGACAAAAAACTATATGCCCCCGAATCTCCAATTACACGGGCATAAAAATACTTCCGGAAGGGGGGGGGGGGGGGGGGGGGGCAACTACATGTACATGTATTATGTTATTTATGTATATGGTTTTTATACATTAATATTGACCTCGGATTTATGATAAGGCACTTTTTATTCCTCTACCCAGTACATGTATGCTTTGACTTTGAAAAACAGGTTTCATACTGATTACTCTTGCAATACCCATCCTCTCCCCAAGGGGGACATTTGTGAAGGTTTGATGTTTCTATGACGATAACCAAGGTCAAAGATTTTGGTATCAATAGAAAGGTCTTGTCACATACATGTATGGTACACATGTTCAACACATTGTATGAAAACCCTATCACATACCATTCAAAACTTATAGTATATGTATATACACATGTAGCCAAGATTACAGTTTTTTAAAAGTAAGTCAAATGCCAAGGTCAAGGTGACAAGGTAAATTTTTGAATCCATGAAAAGATCTTGTTGCAAGGAGTACACATGTGAAATATGAAAGCCGTATCACTTACCATTCAAAAGCTTTGGTCAAGGTAAAAGTTTTTGCAGACAAACAGGACAAGCTCTATATCATATAGTCTATATGCCCCTGATTCTCCAATTTGGAGGGCATAAGAAACCAGATCTCTGTGTCTTTCATTCAATATTGAATTTGACATGTTACAGAACCCAGTCCCTAACTCAGTAACTGCTTTGGGTCAGTCTGTTGGCTGTTGCATAAGAATTTCAGCTTACCAGTATTTCTACAGATGATAATAATGTAGAACAAAACTGATGGTAACGCAATGCTGATATGTTTGATGTTAAAAGTTACTGAATAGTGCAACATTTTACAATTGCCTTTAATTAATAATAATTATATATGAAGTATCTGGCAATACACATCCCATGGATTTCATGATTTTCATCCCATTCCACATGATGCTTCATTGCAAGTTTGCAACATACATGTACCCTTGTAATCGGGGTCCCAATTTTGATAGGATGTCCGTCAGGAAATTCATTGCGACATCATGCCATTGTATTTGTACTTTAATGACATTGCAATACAACAAATCAACCAAAAGTATTTCAAGTTGATTCAACATTATTTTTTCACTTACAATCTTAATTAAATCAATGCCCTTATTTCATTTGAGATGACCCTGCTAATCCTCCTCACTACTCCTTTGAGCATTGGGCAAGGTAATTTGAGACATATGGTTCTTTAATTATGTTTTAATAAATATAAATGTAAGACTAAATCTTATTTTTGCAGGAAGAAAAGTTAATTTAAACTGTTTACAAAGGACCGATTTTTCCTAAAAGCTGCGTTCGCAGGAGAGGCCTATTCCAACTTCAGGACTTGGTAAAGTTCTTAATCTTATGCAAAAGGCATACACCAGAATGGGCCAGTTCTTCCCGGCTGAAATGCATAGGCATGAAGCGGCACATTTCAGTGTGTGCCAAAAAAAAAAACTCAAGTGGCTCCGCCAGGTCCAGAAGTTGGAACTAGAGTAATCCACGTTTAAGAGAAACAAATCGGGCCAATCTTAATTAATGTAAAGCCCTGTTTAATCTATTTGGGATATACAATATACATGTATGGGACTCATTGAGTGCAAGGAACCGATGACATTGTTGTGGAAAACACGTGCATCTCTTGCAAAAAGTTGTGGCCATTTTTGACCACAATGTCTCATTATTTTGCAACGTATTTGTTCGAACCAATCAGGGAGCATAAATCGCGTCACATGCATGCAGTCTAAATTTATTTAAAACTGTCTGCAATTCCGCCATTGCCATATAAATGAATTCGCAAGTAAAAGATGTTGTGAAATGCCAATTTTCTACAACAAAAAATGGAAGGTTTGGTCCTTGACAAAATAAATCATTTATTATGTTTGTTATTGACTGTCCACAGAGATTCAACAGTCAGGTTGATCAAGCCCATAGAAGGCTCGGCTTCAACTTGGGGCCTTTTATGGGGTTGATCAACTGGACAAATCTCTGTAGACGGTCAGTAACTAACCTATCTGCTGTCCTGTTCACTAAATCCAGAGCACCCTGTTTTGGCGATTTTCTCCGAAATATACTGTTGTCATCTTATAAATTGATATCCAGTCTATAAAACCCTTTAGTCGTAACAGAAAATGCCCCCCCCCCCCCCCTTTGGTTGTGCAAGGCTTAGTTAAAAAATACGACGGAAAAAAAACCTGGGGATTATATTAAAGTAAAAATGAATAAAGCGTGTGACGTCGGAACGCCATGACGTCACTGTTTTATTTTTTCGTATGGCTCCCGATACGAACGTTCGTATCTTTAGACCTATGTATCGGCGTACGAACATGTTTCTAATTGGTCTGTCACTGTCACGTGACTCTGGTCATGTGTCCATAGCAAAATAATAAGTTGACTTTTGTAACTATATCAAGGTATACGAGTTTATTCTGCATAATCTGTAATTTAGCAACCGACAAGAGGCTATTTCTATGCTCTCAATCATTATAGTGATCACTGATCAGTAATAGGCACACACTTGTCAGCTGTTGTGTGTACTGACGTCCCGTCGCTCAAGCAGAAGTTGGAAGTTTTTGAAAGTTTTGAGACGATAAGAAATACATACGTGTAGATGCAACTCAGTACTTATAACTTAATTCACTTTTCGGAATATGTCACAAAAAGATAAAATTTGAACACATTAAGATGCCTTGAAAACAAAAACCCAAACCAAGTATATATATGCAGAAGCTAACTACGATTTGTGTTTGTACGCCGAGACATAGGTCTAAAGATACGAACGTTCGTATCCGGAGCCACTGCCTAAGTTGAAAAGGTGAGTTTGTGCACATTTCCTGTTATGACAAAAGGAGGTCACTCTACGGAGACAATGAATATTTGGAAACTTCCTAAGACAGCTTAGAAAATCACCAAAACAGGGTGCTCTGGATTTTGTGAACAGGACAGCAATATTGTCTGGACTTTTTATGTCCTTTGTTTATTTCATGAGCCAGTGCAGTTTCGTTAATCCCAGTAAAAATCTTTTTTTTTTCTTTTCTGATATATTTTCATCTCTGATCTAATTTTATAAAGACTACCTTTGTTATACTTTACACACAAAGTAAAACTAAAATAACACATGTCCCACAACACCTTGCAGACTCCATAATTTTTATTCTGGATTTTCTCTGACCAACTGAAACTTACCCTTTGATTTAGTGGCACCGGTCTGCTTTTCCGTTTAGCAGACGGCGATCGAATAATCTTCCTTGGTTTATCCATTAGGAAATCGAAAATGACACATATTTGTTGATAACAACCTTATATTTCCACGCCAAAACTCTCCGTCTAGTTTGAATCAGAATCCATGCTACGTAGTGCAGGCGCTTGTAACGGGCAATTTGATTGGTCCAAAAGTTAGAGCAACTGCAAGATTTTCTGCATAAAATGCAGAATTACATAAGTTCCTTTATTTTCATCCCATATATACAATCATTCTGTTAACCAAAACGAATATTACAGGAACTTTTTTGTATGTGTTGCAGTCCTCTGAAACATTTCTCAATATTTTATCACACCTGTGGAAATGTATTCGGCAAATGAAAACTCATGTTACAAAGCAAAGTATGAGTCAATTTTCAGGTGTATCGAATAGGCCTTTCAGAGTTACTCCTCTTGGCCCATGAAAACGTAGTATACCGTGACAGACACGTTTTTCTTTCAAAAATATATTTCTTATTATAATATCTTTTAGACATATTACAAATAAAATCAAAACGCCCCAGCATTCAAAACGGATCAGTCAGGAAAATTTATTTTGCTACAGAATATTGACAAATTCAATCCACAGTTCATACCGAGCTATGCAATAAATCAAAATTGATAGATATATAGATCTAGATTGCCTTCGATTCAATATACTAGCATTATTTGTATGATCTAGTCAAGAGAGAATCAGTGTTACTGCTGATATTGTTGATATTCATATTCAAGTTTCTTCTTGTTGATCTGTTCAGCTGAAATCTTTAAAAGCTGTGTCAAAATAAATTAATTAAAACTGAATATAACATATCAATTAATTAAAACCGAATCTAACATATAATCTAACATACCTGTATTTTCCTCATAGTTACAAAGTCGAAATTGAGAAAATTTTTTGGGGTTTCTGGTGTGCATGTAGGTTTAGTTCATGATTCTAAATATTTTTGTCATCGATACAACTCGTGTATTTATCACGATGACGCATGAAAGTGACGCATCGAAACTATCGATTATAATTATATTTACCAATCGATATATTTACCTTTGGAGAAAGACTGAGAAACACAACAAAGCTTCCTGGAACGTAAGTAACACAACTTTAATAGCGGTAGGTAATAAATGCAGACTTTAGGATATATGTCATCGTGAGCTTTTTTGTTGTTGTTTTGTTTTTTTTTTTGTGGAGGGGTGTCTATTTACTCTCCTATTTTGATGAATAAAAAAAAAATATAAATTGAAAAAAAAAATATTAACAGAAATAAATTATTTGCAATGAACGCCAGAGATGCAAGGATGGATTTTACTTAGAATTGTTTTTACACTTGCTAACGGCCAAGGGGCCGAAAATTTGTGAATTTGAGTGTTTGTGTTTTTATTTAAATCTATAGTTTTAGCACAGATAATGAATTAATAGAATTGTCCGAGAAATCTATATCCAAACTGAAAAAACAACAACCACAGGCATTTTGCTCCAAAATTAAGTAGAAAATATACCTTAAAAAGTTTTATGTTTCATACATGTAATTCATGAATGAACCTAAATATAATTACAGTTTGAAAATACATTCCTGCCATCATTTCAAGAAATTTTATAGATTCAATAAATATTCTATTCTCCAGAAATCGGCGATTTTTAAATGAAAGATACTTTCCCCCCAAAAACACTTTAATTTTGAACGAAATGTTAGTAAAACATATATTATCTGAAAGAGTGTGGAAAGTTACACTAGAAAACAGCTTTCAATCATTGCTTTCATAATTAAGGAGGTATTGAACACTTGGACGCCAAATTCAATTGTTCTCAAATTTCTGAAATCATTTATTTCTTATCTGTCCTTGATTATACAAACTTATATTCGATTCTATCCACAGGAAAATATTTTATGATACTTTGAAATATGCATTTTTCAACATGTCCGCGGCTGGAAATTAATCTTAATTTCACTGTCAAAATTTTCATGAATATATTGCACTTTCACATGGAAAAGATGAGATGAATTGTGTTTTATAGAAAGACAGGATACTGGAATGACAGATGACACTATCGCTAAAAAAATACAAATTTTGAGTAAAGTGACAGTAGGTGATACTTAATTATTAGGAATCCTGTGGATGAATCTTTATCAAAAACTAACAAAATCGTCAACAATATCCAGAGATGATTTCATGATTAAATGAGAAAAATTTGATTTAGGATTAAAATATTACAAGTGTCATATGTAATATGGGCAAAAGTAGTCCTAATGAATATGGTAATTGGTCAAAATTGCCCATATTACATATGACACAAGGCTTTATATTTCCCAATTTTATCTTCAAAAATTGTCCGTTTTCAAAGAAGTGACATCCCCTTTCCTGTAATGTTAATTTGTCAACGAATAAACTGTAATAGAAATTTTCTATTTTCAACATGCAAAGTTTCAATGGCAATGAGATCTGTTTGATATTAATGCTTTTATTGCATTTTGATTGAGAAGGTTTGTGACGCCATTTTCCCTCGATAATGTCGAAATGACGTCGTGGTTTGCTCATGGATAGAACTCCCTAAGTCCATAATTTCGAAAATCGCCAGAATTTCTTAAAATGACGTCGGAAATTTATCAGACTTCATCAGGATAGTCAATTTTGTATATCAATCAGTGTGTCAATTGTTTTAAGAACTTTTAGATTGTAGTTTTCCTTGAAAAAGAGCAAAGCAAATGATGCCGCCACCATCTTGGTGTTCAATCCCTCCTTAATAAGGGTTCTTTGAATATAGATACAGAAATAAGAGATTTCTAATTGAAAATACAGTTTTCTGTATAAAACATCAATTTCGAAGATTTTGCAAAAAGTAAGAATATAAAATATACGTCATTTGAAAGATACGAAAGCCTATTGAGCTCAAGTGGTAGCTGAGAAATTCATTTTTTCGCGTTATATCGTAAAACTTTCGCGTTATATTGCGAAACTTTCGCGTTATAACGCGAAGCTTTCAAATCGGAGCCCCTGTAGGAGCTTCAGGATACCCCCAGCACAGAATAGTTTCATAGCAATAACAATTATGATATTATTATGAAATACATGTATATATATATATATACGACGAAATTTCGATCAGAAAACAAGAGTAAATTTTTCAAGAAAATTTCAAGAATAACATGAAATACCCGGCCAATTTTAGGAATCACATGTTATGAATGATCTATACAGGCATTACACGAAATCTCTAAATTTAATTAAAAAAAAAGATTAAAATCGCGAAGTACGCAAATCCCTTATTATACTTATTCCCTGTAACATCTATACTACTAAAGGAACGAATTAGCCGATTCTCCGTCGAAACGAAGAGGACAGAGATAAATGGTGTGATATGAAGATATAGGATATGATATTACGGAAGCCAGTTCGTGCCATGTTATATTTTTTTACTATCTCGTAGTTACGAGAAACGTTTCTCGTAGTTACGAGAAACTTTTCTCGTAGTTACGGGAAATAATTCTCGTAGTTACGAGAAAAAATTCTCGTAGTTACGAGAAACTTCTCTCGTAGTTACGAGAAACTTTTCTCGTAGTTACGAGAAACTTTTCTCGTAGTTACGAGAAACTTTTCTCGTAGTTACGAGAAACTTTCTCGTAGTTACGAGAAACTTTCTCGTAGTTACGAGAAACGTTTCCCGTAGTTACGAGAAACGTTTCTTGTAATTACGAGAAACTTTTCTCGTAGTTACGAGAAACTTTTCTCGTAGTTACGAGAAACTTTTCCCGTAGTTACGAGAAACAAATATCGTAATTACGAGAAAAAATTCGAACGCACTTTTTCTCGTAACTACGAGATTTCTTTCCCGTAACTACGAGAAAAGTTTCTCGTAATTACGAGAAAAGTTTCTCGTTATTACGAGAAAAGTTTCTCGTAACTACGAGAAAAGTTTCTCGTAACTACGAGAAACGTTTCTCGTAACTACGAGAAATGTTTCTCGTAACTACGAGAAAAGTTTCTCGTAATTACGAGATTTTTTTCTCGTAACTACGAGAAACGTTTCTCGTTATTACGAGAATGTTTTCTCGTAAATACGAGAAAAGTTTCTCGTAACTACGAGATAGTAAAAAGATATAACATGGCACGAACTGGCTTCCGTAATGATATGACAATATGTAATTTATAATTGTTTAGAAGAAATTATTTCTAATTAACGTGTAATCATTAATTATGTCTCACCGTTTTCCTAAATCAAATCTGAGAAACTGACGACGGACACTAATATTTTCCCCTGATTTATTATCCCTTTCTAATCCCCGACATTTTAAGAGTCATTCTCTGTAAGCATCAAAGTGGGTCGGAAATCGCATGTCTCAGATTTGGATGATTTTCACTATGTAAGCCAAGTTTGACCCCCTGACAATGAAAATGACATTGGTTTGTGTATATGGCCATCCGTTGCCATGGTAACCATACCTACCCATTTTGGCCAGAAAATGGGCTTTTTGCAAGCTCAAAATTAGCAACTTTCATGTCTGTTTTTCACAATGATAGTCCATAGGTGGATTATATTTTGACTTATGATGAAAAACTACTCACATTGATCTTTGATATGGGACATCAACTTTTGGTCGAAATGTGGGGAAAAAGTATTATTTTTTATTGCAAACTGTCCATATTTTGACATTTTCCAAAAATACAAGAATACACCAAATAACGCAGCATAAGTTAAATAGTGGAATAGGCCCTAAAGAATCATTGATCCATTATGAGAAAAATATAAAAAATCCAGAGATGTTATTTTTGTTTAAAGAAAATAAATTCAATTTAAAAATGGTTACCATGGCAACACCTGCATTTTACATGATATATGTTTTATATTAATTATCTCAATTCATAGAAAAGATAAACAACCAATTATGGTATATTAAGCAAGTTCATACTTTTTCTGACATCTTAATATCACATATGTTGGCATTTCATCATCGGTTGCCATGGTAACCACGCCCAAAAAGGTACAATCTTCACTTTTTATTCAAAATTTCCGTTGTTTTTTGGTGTTTTTGTACATTTGAATTAGATTAAAGAGACAATTTCTACGTTTTCCTATGAATTCTCTTACATTTTCCAAAATTCATTGAAATTCGAGGACATGTTAGAAAAAAAATGCAAGAAAGTCTCCAAAGCAACGCACACTATTCTAACAGATACAAAGCTAAAGCAAAGTCATGATACATGTATATGTTTTACATAAGTATCTCAAATCATGAAAAAAATAAGCAAACATTCTCGGTATATTAAGCAAGTTAGCAGTTACTGTTACACTTTTATATCAATTATGTCAATATTTCATCATCGGTTGCCATGGTAACTATCCACATAAAGGTACAATTTTCACTTTTTATACTAATTTCCAGTCATTGTTTGATGTTTAAATTAATTAAATCAAAGAGACAATTCCTATGTTTTCCTATAAATGAGATTCCATTTTTCCAGAATTATTGAATGTTTTAGAAATATATAGAAAACATGCAAGGAAATCTCCATAGCAACACACACAACCAAAACAAAGCAGTAATATATGTATTACATTAAGTATCTCAAATCATTGAAGGGATAAACAACCAATTATGGTATATTCAGCAATTTTACAGTATCTGTGATAGTCTTTTGTTCAATAATGTTGGTATAATGTAATTGGTTGCCATGGTAACCATGCATAAAAGGTACAATTTAAGCTTTTTCTGCCAATTTTCAATTGCTTTGGACTGTAGTGGTACATTTAAATAGAATTGAAGAGACAGTTCCTATGTATTCCTATACCTTATTGTCCATTCACTAACATCATTGGATTTCTTGAGAATTATGTATAAAAAATGCAAGAAATCTCCTTAGCAACGCATAAAATTATAGTTGATATACATCCAAAAGAAATACATGATATATGTTTTACATCCAGTTTCTCAAATTATGAAAAAGATTAAAAATCAACTTTGGTTTATTAAGCAAATTAGCAGTTTTCATCGGTTGCCATGGCAACCACACCAAAAAAGGTACAATTTTCCCTTTTATGCAAATTTTTCATTCTTTTTTTTTCTTATAGTTTTTGTATATTTTAATCAAATTACAGAGACCATTCCTGTGTTTTCCAATAAATGATATTCCATTTTCCATTGTGAAAATTCCTAGTTGTTAAAGATAAGATGAGCTTTATTTTGAGTCGGCATGTCAAAGCAACAAGTGCAACATAAGCTCTTATGAGCTTTTAGACAGACATAATTTTTTTCAGTGTTTTGGTGAAAAACTTTTATTTTCGGTCTTTTTCTCTAAAATTTGAAGCAAAAAATATTTTTGAAACTTGATAGATAAAATATGAAGCCTTCAAACGAAATTATGGGGGGAAATCATGAAATGATATGGGAAATAGCTGTATTTTCAATATAAAAATCACCAAAAAACTTCAAAAATTAATTTGCTAAAGATGTACAGAATTGTATCTTTGTATAAACTTCATTTTTAATGATGATTCTCAATCAATTAAATCAATTTGGGAAGTCAAGCTGTCTATGTTTTTGAAATGGTTTCCATAGCAACCGTGCTTTATAAGATCTGATTTGCTGATTTTCTGCAATTTCCAATTATTTAAGGCCCTGTTTGATAATGTGGGAGCCCTATAGAAATCACGTATTCCGTCTGTCCGACGCGATAACTCAAGTAAATAGTGTACATCTTTCAGATAGAGGATCATGAGAGAAACATGCTTATAAATTTTTAAACTTCATGGTCTAATGTCCAGGTCAATCTTTGGCAAAATTCAATAAAATATCATTAATTTGGTTCTGACCCGGAAAGTTCTGACCCGAAAAGTTTTCAAGGTACAGCTGTCACATTTCATACACAAATTAAAGATCATTTGTGAAATATGCGTATAAATTTTGACCCTTCAAGGTCAGAGGTCAAGGTCAAACTTGGCAATTTCAATAAATAAATATAATATACATACATGTATAAAGAATCCTTAGTTGAACATGCCTATTAATTTTAAACCTTCAAGGTCAAGTCAAGGTCAAACTTAGGTAAATCTTTATTAAATATCAATGCAATAACCGAAGACGTACGTATTTAAGGAAGCTTTTTTATGCTTCATATCCTGGTTTAGAACTATGATAGAAACACACCCAGAAATTCCAAACTATAACAGAATGAAGTCAAAGAAGCTAGGCCAATCTTTAGCAGATCTTGTAAGATCATTATTTTGATATGAACCGATGACTCCAGCTTCCAACATGTCCAAGGTATACATGTAGCTTTTCAACTTAGACTTTTGAAATTCGACATACTTATGAAGAATAATGAGAAGAGCATGCCTGTAGGTATTCAACTCTCATTATTTTCATAAAATGTACTTATTTTATGCAACAGAGTATTCATTGGTGAGATATTAAAAATCCCGAAATTTCAAAAGCTTTATACGAAATTCTGGCTTTGTATTAGTAAAAATTGTGTGCTTTGCCAGATAGACTTGTTGCATTTCTTCTACATATTTCTCCAGAAGTTCAATTACTTTTAATCATAGGAAAACATAGGAATTGTCTCCTTAATTTAGATCAAATATACAAAAACAATAAAAAAAAAAAAAGACAGAAAATTTGCTCAATAAGTGAAAATTGCACCTTTTTTGCATGGTTGCCGTGGCAACCGATGACAAAATATCAAGATTATTGATATTAAAATGTCACCAAAACTGTGAATTGCTTTCTACGTCAAAATTTACTGTTTATCTCTTTCATAATTTGAGCAACTGAATGTAGAACATAAAGCATGGCATTGTTTGAGTTGTGTATCATTTCTAATTGATTGCATTGCTATGGAGATTTATTACATTTACTGAACATTTCTCAAAAAAATTTCAGAAATATAAATATCAAGTATAGGAAAATATCGAAACTGTCTTTTTAATTCAAATGTACATAAACATCGAAAAAGTAAAGAATGTATCTTTTTTGCATGCTTTATATACCACAATTGGTTGTTTATCTTTCCCATGACTTGAGATACTTAATGTAAAACATATATCATGGCCTTAATACAGCTGTGTATCTGTAATAATTGCATGCGTTGCTATGGAGACATTCTTGCGTTTTTCTATATATTTTTCCAGAATTTCAATGATTTTGGGAAAATGGAATATTATTCACAGGAAAACATAGACATTATCACTTAGATTTACTTCAGCTTTTCAAAAAGTCTAAAAAAAATTGACGGAAAATTTGAATAAAAAGTGAAAAGTAGAGCATGGTTACCATATCAACCAATGATAAAATATCAATATATTTTATATCTAAATGTCACAAAAAGTGTGAACTGGCTTAATATTCCACAATTGGTTGTTTATCTCTCCCATGACCTGAGATACTTGATGAAAAAACATATATCATGGCCTCGTTACTCAACAACACTCACAATAGAGCGCAAAATTAAACATCGACGGACCCCTAGCAAGCTAGAGGTGGGACCAGGTGCCCGGGAGGAGTAAGCATCCCCTGTTGGCTAGCCGCACCCGCCGTCGATGTTTATGAAGCATGGAAATGAAAATATAAAAACTTCATGCAATGTCTGACGGTATGTCTATATAGAAAGTGCTATGGCGACAATGTCAGGGAAGTATATTCAAAACACTTACTGTCAAACCCCTCGCGGGGAACTTTTTTACGAGCTCCACACGGCAAAGGGCATAAGTGTGACACAAATGAGTTAAAGAAGTAAGTATCATAGATTTTGTAAGGCGATTCTTGCAAGACATTTCTGATGTTAGTAGGAGGATGATTTAATTTAAAACTCCATATTCGTTTTCTGAAATTTGCGACCTACGATCTTACAACAGAACAAACGAGACAAAGGTGTCATAGCTCAGTTGTTAAAGTGGCGGACATCCAACCAGACTTCCAATTCTAAAAGACTAGGTTCGAATCCCTTCGAGGGCGGACATTCGGGCAATTTATATCATCTTGCTCCAGTCTGTTTTCTGGCTCTATATTTTTAATACCCAATGCATTCTAAATTACCAATCGCATGCTATTTTTCCCATGACGTTTTCCATTGACTCAGAGTCAGACTTGGATGCGGACAATTTCCAAATATAATTTTTTTTTCACTTTTGTATACTTTTAATGTGTAACCCCTCCCGCAGGTGGGGGTCCGGTGGAGGGGGGGGGGGGCTCCCCGGAAAATTGTGAAATGCTGCATTTTTATATATTGTACAATCTCCGCTATTTGCTATTAAGATTGACGTAAAAAGTTGCATATAAATCTACGTACATTATACACTTTTCCCGAAAATTGTAATGGTGTTTTATGATTAGGAAGGCTCATTTTTTTTATATTTAGCTTAATTTCCAAATATCTTCTGTAAAAAATGTGTAGCCCAATCACGGGGGGGGGGGCTTCCCTGGAAATTGTGAAATGCTTCATTTTTAAAATATATTTTACAATCTTATTTGCTATGAAGATTGACGTAAAAAGTTGCATATAAATCTACATAATGCACTTTTCCCGATAAATTAATGGTGTTTTATGATTAAGAAGTATCACTTTTGATATTTAATCTAATCGATCCTGGATTTATTAAAAATGTAAGAAGCGTAACGAATATTTCAAGTAATACAATATATATATACTGTTAAAAACTGACAATTGTCTTAAAATCTTGACGATTTTTATGGGGTTCCAAGGTTTAAAATAGTTTAAAGGTGATGATTTTTAAGGCAAATTTGTCAACCTTTGGAAACTTTAGATGGGGCGGGAGGGTGTCGGATACGCCTCTTTTAAAACTACGGATGCTGTTAGTAGACTCTTTTTAGGTTTACGATCTATCCGGAAAATTTATGTGTAGGCTTGAGTCTTTAAGCCTATATGGAATATACGCCTCTGAATTGACAATTTTTTTCCGCGCTTGCGCGGGTTCTTTTTCTAGTATACACATAATTACACGAAACCTTAATACATGTATACATTTATATGTTACAGGGGATAAATGTAATCAGGGATTTTACGTAATAATCATTCCTTCTTGTAATGCTGGTATCGATCAGTCATAACGTGGAATTCCTGTAATTGGCCAGGCGTTTCATGTATTTCCTGACTTTTTCATGAATTTTCTTATACGTGTATTTCTTAAACAAAATTATTGAACGACTGTGAAAATAATTTGCGTTAACGACATGGAATGAATCATTATTTTATATTTCTATTCTATTTGGATTTAATTCCTGGAAATTATTTCTTTGCCATTTACAGACAGAGTTATTCATCATTTCAAATCAAGAGTTATCTCTCTTTTCAACAATGCTCGACATGTTCATTTCATCTTAAATAACAGTGTGTGATTTTTCCCTCACCCTCCCTCCCTGGCTGCAGCCGTGTCTCGATCATTTATCAATACATTTCAATCTATATTTGATAAATTTTACCTCGGTCAGATACAGCAAAGTATGCTATGATTGCATAATTTGATTACTTTATATACATTGCTCTTGTGAGAACCGTCTTCGCTGTCTCTTTTTCCTTGTGTTTTTCAGTTGTACATCCCTCGACACAACACCTTTGATTCCCATGGTATGAAGAGAACTGTTACTCTGCTGTTCGCCTGTCTACCTTTCATCCTGAGTCTGGATTCCTTGAAGGATTTCTCCGTATTCTCCGTATCAAGCACCGAACTTATCATTTGTGACATGTTTCCGAGCGTATTCCAAGAGCTGCAGCGATATAACATGCCCAGTTTTCAGAGGATTTTCCCCAAAACAACTGGGTTTTCATCTCTGTTTTTTCCTCTGGGTTTGGTATATCACGATCCTAAACATTTCTCAAGTCAGCATTTCCTGATTCCAAGCAACTTAAGTGCGTCATGGCTTTATATTTCCGAAGCTAAACACAATTTTGCTCGAAGCCCCGCTAAAGTTTCTGTTACCTTCCAGTCTCTGCGGCCAATAATTGGGCTTCAATATTGTGTTTTGATTGTGTGTGATTGATTGTGTATATTTCCTACGACATATACTTTGATAGTCGTCGTAGACCTTAAACAGGCATTTATAGTGAAAATATTGAAAATATGCAATTTTAATGAAAACTGTACAATGTCATTGTACATGTATAGTTCACTCATTGAAAAGTGATTGAATATTGAAAACTGGTTGAATTTGATTGAATATTGAAAAGTGATTGAATATTGAAAAGTAATTGAATATTGAAAAGTGATTGAATATTGAAAAGTGATTGAATATTGAAAAGTGATTGAACAATTGAAAAGTGATTGAATAATCGAAAAAATGATTGATAACATATCTTTGAAATTACATTTACACAAAAGTGAAATGATTGTGAAATAATATAATTAAAGCCATGACAGAAACTGCCAGCACATGTGTTCTTTATTCATTTCTATGCAGTTAACCGTATTTTTGTCTTCTTGTGACTTTTGAAATCAGTGCTTTTTCGGTTATTTGATGCTGAAATATCCTCTTTGACAAGTGAAAAAGGAATGTTTATGTCAAATAAGTAGAAATATTCAAGCTAGACTCTAAGTAATTTATATCAAAATATTGCTCAAATTTAGGGTTCAATTGATTATTTTCATGCAGAATGAACATAAAACCAAAGTATCAATCAAGAACTTATCTAACATGTTTGATGATCAAAGTACTTTTAAACAAAAATCGAACGTAGAAAAAAAAAAACCCATTAGCATTCTTAAAATCATAAACTTTTCCTGATAATGCTTAAAAATGCCTTAAATGTTTTGATTTTCAACTACCTTTCATGTGATACATATGTATCTGAATCTGATATAATGTATATAAACGCCCTGTCAGACATATCAGTATGAAATGTAATACGTCAATCATATCTGTCTCCCGGTAACACCTTTGGGTATCCCCCTTCCTTTGTATATCTAAATACTAAGAATTTTAATTGCGACAAAATTTTGGGACGAATCGAACATCATTGCACTTTGGTACGAAAGCTTATGTTGAGTTTAATGGTCCAAGCAAGAATCACCTCGACGTAGAAGAGGGGGTGTTATAAATGCGGCTTTGGTGTCCCCACTCAGGAAAATGGGACACCTTCCTATAAGTCCTACATTAACCAAACTTACTATCTATGGGTGATTACTACATTGTTTGGTACGGATGCTGCATATGACCTATACTTTATGCTTCAGCGACCTTGTTAGGTAAAATGGGACACCTTAATTCCCAGCCTATTAATCCAAACTTATGTGGGTGATGCATCTGAGGATTCTTACTACAATGCGTGGTAAGGATGCTGCATATGACCTATATTTCACGCTTGAGCAACCAGGTTAAGTGAAATAGGACAGGTCCTTTATCGGCATATCTTAATAGCAGTTCTCTGTAAGGACCAAAATAATTTCTATAGCACGTGGAAACACTATGTCTCCAATTTTGGAGATTTTTGGTGTGGAAGGTGTATATGATGTACTAAGACAAAAATAAACTTTCTTTTTACAAATAAAGTTTTCGTTGCCATGGAAACAATGTTTGAAATTTTACGCATCAGTAGAATACTTGTAACATGGTATTTTCACAAGGCTCGTTTCCATGGTAACAGCTATTGTAGTCAACTGAAATTTCCTTAATTTTTCTCTTCATATCTTTAATAGTATAAATATTACACAAGAAGTATGTTTCTGCCCGCAATTCTCTTTGTCACTATGCTCAAAATGTTGGCAAATACCTGTTTAGAAGAGGCCCTTTTCAAGTCCGAAAAAGCTCCTAATTTAACATGATTTTGCTCAAATTAAAGGGCAAATAATCAGAAATGTCAGGCTAACTTGATTTCTACTGCCAATTATCTTTAAAGTTAAATCCTCGATCTTTAAGAAAATGTTAAAATGTTAAAATTTGAGTGGGACCTCTTCACAATTTTATTCAAAAGGGTATCAAAAATGGTTACCATGGTGACAATCTGTTCAGTGCTATTACACATAGAGTAATTTACTGGTGAATTTTCAGCTGTCCGTTATATATATATAAATAAAAATAAAAATAAGAATAGAAATAAAAAATGACAAGCCGGGCTCTATTGTCTCATAATGCCCGAGCGTCATCAGCCAATCACATTTATTACCGAGCTGCGTCAGCGGCGAGGTGATAAATGTGATTGGCTGAGGACGCTCGGGCATTATGAGACAATAGATGACGCGGCTCGGTAATAAATGTGATTGGCTGAGGACGCTCGGGCATTATGAGACAATAGAGCCCGGCTTGTCATTTTTTATTTCTATTCTAATGATGACCAAACTTAGACCTTTCGATTCTTGGTTAAAACCAGTTCCTGCCGGTTTATCTGCTTTCAGAAAATGGGTAGGCGTGGCTTATCGCTATAGGGCCTATATTGGAGAATAGAGCCCGGCTCGCGTCTGTTGTCTTAATAGGGAAAAAGAATCAAGTCATATTAGAATAGTGCATATAAAAGACCATTATTGATTAAAAAATCACCTTAAAAGTTTTCAAGGTCACAGGACCCAATGTCAAGATATCTTGAATGCAATTCACAAAATGTAGCAAAATTATGTGATTTTTCAAAAATATGAGAGGCAGTTACTCATATATCATGCGGTATTGAGTAAAACAAACACATACATAGTGATTTTGGATATATCCCCTATTTATTGATCAAAGTTGCAAAAAATCTCAAAATCAATGACATCCTTGATTTTTAACTAGTATTTCATACATACATATAAAAAAATGTGAGATTATCATGATTTTGTCTAGGGCTTAATTTTTTAGGAGAAATGTTCTGAACTAAAAATTGTAATGTTTTTCCATCTATAAGTCCTAATTTTAGAAAGAAGTATTTTTGATACAAATATATGACAGTCAAGCCCAAATTTAGTAACAATAAATAACAACAAAAATGCAAATTTTATTGAAATTGGAACCTAAATTTTGAATTGACCTTGAACTTAAAGTCAATGGCCTTGAAAAAAATTTGGAAGTGCTCAAGTAAAGAATAATTTCTTCTGTTGTCCCTATATAAAGCTTAAGCAATATAAGGTATTTAAACCATGATAAAAATCAATTTGAAAAGATATAGTCATCATGTGTCAAATGAAAAGTTGCCATGCAACCATTTTTGACCTCAAAATGTAGGAAAACAAAACAAGGTCCCACTTATTTTTTCCCAGTGATTATATTTGTCACATGAAATCTATTTTGTTCTGATAACAATGATGGCGTTATCAGCCTGACATTTTGTGTTATTTTTGCTTAAAAATGGTGAAAATTGGACAAAAATAGGCCTTGATTTTGACCTTATTTTATGGCAATTTTTGACTGATTTTGATTCGATAGGATCCGACCAATTGAAAGAAATGTCAAAAATTTGTGATTTTTTCTGAAAATAGAGGTTTTAAAGATTATAAGTTGTTAATACCAATTAACTCTGACAACGGTTTCCATGGCAACATAATAACCAAAGATGACTTATTTGAATATTTTTAGTACTATAAATAGACAGACCTCGTTTCCATGGCAACCGGAATGTTTATTTTGAAAAAAATGGTTATTTTTGTGTTCAGGGCATTATACATACCATTTATAGAGAAAATCATGAAAATCCATGACATGCTGTTTCCAAAATATTTTGGTCCTTACAGAGAATTGATATTAAGTCCTAAATCAACCAAACTTGTGTGGGTGATGCATCTACAATGTACTACTAGTAGATAGTAAGGATGCATACTGTAATGCACGGTACGTATGCTGCATTTGACCTATATAATAAATGCATGCTTGAAAAACCAGTTTAAGTAAAATTGGACAAGTCCATTTCCAGTCTATTATTAGCCCTAGATTATCCAAATTTGTTTGGATAATGTATCTGAGGATGCTTACTGCAATGCATGGTAGGGAAGCTGAATTTGACCTATATTTTACACTTGATTGACAATGTTAAGTAAAACGGGACAGATCCATCTTATCATGAGTCCTAGACCATCCAAACTTGTGTGAGTAAGGCATCTGAGGATGCTTACTGCAATGCATGATAGGGATGCTGCATCTGCATGACCTTGAGCAGCCATGTTAAGTCCATTTCCAGCCTATTTAAAGTCCTAGATCAACCAAACTTGTATGGGTAATGTATCCGAAAGATGCTTAATGCAATTCTGGTGTGGATTATCTGAAACATACTTTATACTTGAGTGACCAGACCAGGTAAGGTAAAATTAGACGTCTTCATTTCAAGCTTATCAATCAAAGTTGTATGAGTGGTGATGCATCTGGATATACTTGGTGCAGTTTAGGTCCAGATACTGGCCAGAAGATAATGTTGCAATCAGGGTGAGCGCTGTCATATCTGCTGACACTATGTTTAAGTCGGGGTTAATCGGGGAGCTAAGTAAACACAGTGTGACTGGGGCTTTAGGAAGTTAAGAAAACAGATATATCTCATTCGATCAATGGTAGATTTTTCATATCTCCAAAATACATTCACCATGTTTACTATACTTTTGAACTGCACTCAGTCTGACATTAACTTTTGGCCTATATTTCATTTAAAGTTCAGAAAATTGAACGCAGATATCTTTTATACTATCAATGGAAGGCCATTGATATTTCAAACATATATTCATCGTACAGAGCCTGCTTTATGGTTTTGCGATATAACGCGAAAGTTTCGCGATATAACGCGTAAAGTTTCTCGATACAACGCGTCAAGTTCGCGTTATAACGCGTAAAGTTCGCGATATAACGCGATAAGTTCGCGTTATAACGCGAAAGTATCGCGATATAACGCGAAAGTTGGCGATATAGCGCGTAAAGTTCGCATTATAACGTGAAGTTTCGCGATATAACGTGTAAGTTTCGTGATATAACGTTTAAGTTTCGCGATATAACGCGAAATTTTCTGTGCGATAATTTTCGCGATATAACGCGAAAGTTTCGCGTAAAAAATCGAAAAAATAATTTTCTCAGCTACCATTTGAGCTCAATAGGCTTTCGTAGAAAGAGGAGACTTTTTAGCAGATTTTAAAAGTATTATTGTAGGATCATATGCAATATTGAGGAATTGAGCAGTAGGAAAAAATTTAAATTTCCTCAAATTTCTGTGAAATTCTGCATAAATTCGACTTTTTTACCCCAAAACACACAGTAAAAATAGGAATTTGAACTTGCAACTTTTTTCATCTGAAAGAGCACCAAAAATACTATGTATTCAAACTTCTTAATTTGTAAAATTATCAACCATATAAAAGTTATGAAATTATTATTATTATATTTCAGTAATTTTTGACTAAAAATGTTTTCCCCCCAAAACCTCTTTTGCAATGGACAATTCCGTGAGACAATTTTAAATCTGAAAGAGTGCATAAAATGCAACAAAGTCAGGCCGGTTTTGGAGGATCAAGGGAGGGGATTGCACCCAACCCAGTGATACAGCCCAGACTATTTTATTTCATTTGCATGAAGTCCATTTGCAATCACTGGTGTCATAGTCTTGTATTTAACGTTACCTCACAGTGAAAAAAAAATCAAGGTTTGCATTCAATGGGGTCTTGCAGTTTTATGGGAAAATATCAGGTGTGTGGGAGGGGCGAAGCTAGAGCTTTTTGAAGTGCACGCCAAATATATAAAACATATATGAAGCCGAAGGCTTCATCCGAGGCGCGCAGCGCCGAGAGGGGGAGGGGGTCACCCCTCCTGCAGGTGGGGGTTCGGGGGCCTCCCCGAGAAATTTTTCAAAATTTTAACCCAAATCGTCTAATTGATAGGCATGGAAGAAGTTTTGTTAAATATAAAGTCAAGTGCACAAACGCTGAACACGTCACTTTAAAACCTGTCTGATCATTCTGAATTTTCAGAAAAAATGGAGGTAAGCAGTTGGCCACATTTTTCATTTGATAACTTCTCGGAATAGATACTACTATTATATTAAAGAATATGAAGCTGCTCACTTTTGACACAAAAGCTGTCAGATTTCATATAGGCGCTAAGCTTTTTAATTATTTTGTCATCTTTGAATCATATTTACTTGAAGTACCACTGATGAGGATTCATGAAACATGCATGTCCAAAAGACTAGGTATTTTTGCTAAAATATGCAATTTTAGAGAAGATGGCGATATTTGAAATGTAACACTATGGAAAACAATCTTGTGTGCTATTTTCACTCTCTCTCTCTCTCTCAGAAAAATCCGTGCACATTTTTTTCTAACTTCACAATGTGCACGCCATGGCGTGCTGGCGTATACCACATTAATTGTCTTTTTGTGTTTCAGGTTTCATTTGCAGTCGTTTTGTTTATTATACATTTTGTATTCAGTTTGATTTCTTAGTTATATAAGTTTTGTGTGCCTTATCGGTGGTCAATCCAAGAAAGTAAGGAAAAATTGTTTAAGTGAAACAGGTAAAACATGTACTACCTGAATCAAATACTCATTGATTTGTTGTTGAAATCTATATGAAATAGAATAGACCAAATTCATGAATTGGGAAGAACGTTACGTTTGCTTGGTTGTCAGAAATTTATTTTAATGCATTCTTTTACAAAAATATACGGTGGTCGTAAAGGGCCGTGTGAAAAATAAAAATAATTCGTACTAGGAACGAAATAATATTGCGAGGGAAAGAAATGATATTGCGTGGGAACCGAATAATATTACAAGGGAACGAAATAATATTGCGTGGGAACGAAATAATATTGCAAGGGAACGAAATGATATTGCGTGGGAACGTAATAATATTGCAAGGGAACGAAATAATATTGCGAGGGAACGAAATAATATTGCGTGGGAACGAAATAATATTGCGAGGGAACGAAATAATATTGCGAGGGAACGAAATAATATTGCGTTGGAACGAAATAATATTGCGAAGAAACGAAATAATATTGCGAGGGAACGAAATAATATTGCAAGGGAACGAAATAATTATTTCTTGGGAACGAAATAATTTATGCCTCTACGCATTCGTACATACAGAGATACACACGAAAACAGCTAAAAGTAAATACACATACACAAAACAAAACAAAAAACACCAACACAAATATTACATAAACTCCATCAACTTAGTAGACGAGACCTATGAATTACGCCGATTGCAACGTTTAAACGTAGTAGGTTGGAGAAAGTCAAACACAAGCCCCCAAAATCAGAATTCATAAATTATAATCAATTGACATACAAATGAAAAATATGCAAATGTGCAAAAGTGGGCCCAATATGGTGGAGGAAATTGCCCGCGGAGAGTAAGCATCACCAGCTTGAAAGGGACAATCGTCATTTTAGTTGCGTAGGAATTAACTAGGAAAATTAAGAGCGAAAGTACCAAATTAGGTTTATGGATGTTTACAAATACTGATATATAAATGGATCTTGTGCTAGCAGTTTCTGCACTTGCACCGGTAACACCATTCCAAGACACTTCCTGTCAACACGACATCACGTTTCTTTTCCTCCGCATCAGAGTAATTTAATGTCAAAGTCGAAAACAAATGGTTCGGTGATATTTTCTTAACCCTTTTCAATGTCAGCAATTTTGGGGATAGATTTATTTTGTATCAATTCTCAAGAACTAGACCGACCTCGGTACCGAATCACAAAAAGATAAACTGAAATCGGGATATCATCCGCGCGAATCGGATCGGACAAGAAATCTCTCCTCATAACTTTTCACTGAATCCTATTAGCCAAAATCTATGATTTCCGTAAATGGTATTTTGAAATAAATTCGGGAGATTTCCTCATTCGAGTACATTATGGAAGCTTCTTTACCAAGATTTGCATATATGAAGCAATGCTCTGGATTCATTAGAACATGTACCCGCATTTCAGTATTATAAGTTAATGTAAACCATTGAGGGATTTAGCACGATTCTGGTTCCCCGAGACCAGACCTATTTCCCGAGGCGAAGCCATGGTTCCAATGGAAATTCTAATGATTTTGCCTTGCCTTCTCGACTGAATGACTGAGTAAATAAAAGGAAAATATTAATTTTTGATGATAAGATAAACAGAGCATCATTTATCATACTCATATACATGTTTAATTTTTGATTGTTTTATTTTATTGCGGATTAATCTATATGCTAAGCGGATAGGAGGCGGATTACTCTGCTCATGTATTTTAATATAGGGTCATCCAATCAACCTTCAACGGCGCTGATTAACTGATACTGACACCCCCCCCACCCCAAGAAGCTCCGTCCCATTTTGAAACTAACTCCCTAGGGATATAGTCGTCCTTACTTTTCTCATAAATAAGACAAAACAGCAAAATCATTTTTCAAACTGCGAGAATAGTTGGGTAGCCGCGTTTATTTCACGTTGCAGTGTGGAGCAGTTAAAATCGTTCCCCGTGGCCTGATGTTTGTCAAGTGTATTTTAAAATTACTTCTTTCCAGCTCTGTCACATGAAAGAAGCTTTTTTTTTGCCTTTAATCAATGAGACATAAAATGTATTTTTTGCTATTTCGGATACTAGCCATTTCACCGATAAATATCATCGAAATTATAATAGGAGTTTAACATATTAACATCATCCCTCCAATGCTATTTTGAACATAGATTTTATTTGGATATGCTACTGAATCGACCCTTCAGGAAATTTGGAGCCGCGCGCTCTCTGTAATATAATTTCAAAAATTAAAGAGGGCGCTTCTGAAACTATTTATGGTGGCGCCGCTGAAAGCATCACTGATGAGAATTTAATAGTCGAAACACGTGTCTGGTGCATGTAAATTGATTTGAAATTTTCTTCAAGAAGGTAGAGAGTTGGAGTTAACCCTTCGACATTATTACAAACATTGTGATTATGTCAATATATCGAACATATTATGAAATTAAATGACAATCATGGTAAATGATTATTTCAATAATACATTGACAGATATCGAAACAAATTCGTCTGTAACACACACTGGCCAATGTTTCGTATATAAACATAATCTATGAACATAAAGCATATCAACAAATTCAACAATCGTGAAAAATGCTCATTCAGTAATAAAAACTTTGCTTGATAAAACTTCATTTATATTTCATTAATTAAATTTTAATAACCCTTCCTCGACAACGTGACCGGACAGGAAAAACCAGAGATAAAAAATTAAAAAAAAAAATTCTCTTGAAACCTGTGTCCCAAAAAAGTGTTAAAATTCGTTGCCTCCGGGTAGATGCAGGGACACACACCTATTTTTTAAGTAAAGTTACATGTTGACTATATGAAGAACGGGCTAGAATTGACTAGCCACATGCTACTAAAACCACTATCATCAAATATAATAAAGTGTTCGATTATCGAACAGAATTTTCTTCGAATCTTTAAGACAACTATTTTACGCTTTGCTACGTAACGCGGAAAATATTAATATACAGTTAAAGTATACCATTGACACGCCATGTAAGGTGTCCTGACGAGGGATGATTTTTTGTGTTAATTGTCCTGGATTTCTTGTGTATATCCTGGATTTTTGTCATAAAATTGTTTGAAACTCCATAAAATACTGAATTTGACATTTTTTTCAGTTTGTTTTCATGTATTTATGATGTTTTAGTCATCTGTTAGGGACCGCAATTAAAAATATACGAATATCACTAGATTTAAAAGAGTTGAGTATGTCCTGACTTTTTTGTGTACCTAGTCCTGGATTTTCTGTGTGATGTCCTGGATTTTCTAGTTTTGGAGTTTAGAGTAATTGTCAATAGGTTTGAAAAGCAAGCGAATATTTTGATATAATCGGCTCATATAACTCTTAACTTTTTTAAAAATGACCCATGCCTTAGTTTAAACGAAGAGAAAGCTTGGTTTGTATGCAGACATTTTTTTGTTTTGTTTTGTTTTTTCCCTTTTCCCCTCTTTTCTACGGTGCCTCTAAGCAGAAGACATGTTGTTTTCTTTTTCATATCGTTCGAAAGGCGGGCGCTAGCCAGAGTGCTTTTCAAGTGGAAGCACTTTCAGTCATGAGGTGTGGGGTGTCGCTTTGAGTCCTCAATTTGGTCTAGGGAGAAACCCTTGTAGGGATCCAGGTCAAGGAGCAAAGTCCTGGAATCTACTGCATTTTACATATTTACAGAGCAGTTTTCTACGTTATTAAAAATGACCCATGGTACGCTTTGCAAAACGATGTGGAGCATTAGGTACTTGCGTGCGCCTGGGTATGCGCCTTGCTAACCGCTCTCTTTTCTCCTTTCCTTCAGATTATCAAACATTTACGCACAAAAGGAGAGGGGTGGGGGTCATTCACCCAGTTCTTTTTGTACGTTGGTATGTATACGCTATATAGTCAAGGGTGTATATATATAGGAACACTTTGTAAAGAACGATGAATGAATGACCATACATCCTTTTTATTTAATTTTTTTGTTGTTTGCTGTTTGTGTGAAGTTTTTTTGTTTTGTTTTTTTTTTGGTCAAATTAAATGTTTCCCCTCCTACCCTTTCCATCAGAGGTATACCTTTGCATGCAAACAAGATAGCAAAATTACATCCAATATTAATTACATTTTGACACACCACACAATTTGTAGATGACCAGTGGCGGATCTAGGATTTCAGAAAGGGGCGTGGGAGGATAAAGTCCAGTTTCAAGGAAAATGTTTACGGAAAACTGACATGCGAAAATACAAGTTATATATTCTAATTCCTCCAACTGGGCTCCTTGATTAATTACCTTTAAGTAACTTCTTCTGTGATTGAAAGACGATTGGCGAACTTTTTTTCAGAGTTAGAATGAAAATGAAAGACAATTACTACCTATATCCTCTATCGATGTATTTTGAGTCTCAAACATTTCAATGTCCATGCATATTTTCAGTCTTGAAAACCGGCAATCAACAGCGAGCCAATGAATTTTTAAATTCGTAATTATTTAGAATTTTCTTTGCAAATTCAGAACATTTGAAGAAAAATTGACTGCCAAAGTCATCATTACTGCATATTAAATAGCTATTCTCTGTAAGCATTTGCACTTTTATGAAGGACGCATGGCACGGCATCTCTCAGATTTTGATAAAATTTGTACATAAGGTTGGGTCTGACCCAAAAGTAAAAATTTATTAAAAATTTTCTTAATATCACATCCGGTTGCCATGGAAACGGACTTTGAATATTGAAAAAATGCATTTTTGGGCGTTTTTGAAGTCACATACATAATTTATGCAGCATAATCTAAAACAAACACTAATGAATTATCAGTACCCTATCATTGCTCTTTCAAGTTAAGTAATAATAATGTTGGGTTTACGGTCTTATCTATATGTTTCCATAGCAACAACACAGGTACCCTATCAAAATAGTATTTTTGGCATTTTTTCAAAATTCAACGATAAATTACTTACATTTTTGAGTTTCTTATGCAAATAAAACATAAGCATTTACATTGGGACAAAGTTTCTGTTCGTTGCTATGGCAACATGACCTCAAATCGCAAAAATGAAAGCAATTTTGGACAATATTTAGAGTCCTTTTTTTTTCTAGATCATTGAATTGTTATTCAAAGTAATGAAAATTAATTAATGTATTTAAGTAGATCTTTCATTACACGAAAGAATTTTTTTTAAATGTTCAGGAAATAGCCCGTTGCTATGGGAACGATTGTGTAAAATTGCACACAGACCTACTTTGAGTCCTTGGATACGGGCATCAAAAGTTAAGTAATCTGAAATTTTTTAAATCTAAAATAAAGTTTAGACTTTGCTTTATCTAATATGTAAAAAAGGTTGTGTAAGCCTGTTTCGTTTTTTGAGGAAAAGACTTCGAAAAACAACAAAAAATGCTTATTTTTGGAATGTATGGCCAAATTGCTATAGCAACCATTAATTATTTGAAATTTTTTTTATTATATTTTGATAGAGGCTTACTTGATCTTCATTGGTATTAAATTTGAACTTCCTGGGATTAATAATTACTGTTTTATGAAAATAATAAAAAATGGTTGCCATGGTAACATATGTTCCCCATAGCTTTTTCACGGTTTTTGAAAGAGCTCTTTGTGTTGGATATTTCCCAACAAGTTTTATCTGTTCATCATGATGCAAATTTTTTTTGAATAACTCTGAAGTTGGAAAATAAGTAATATTAAAGACCATAGTTACCGTTGCCAAGGTAACTTATGTACATAGCAACAAGTGGGTTTATCTTGAATTTGCTCATTTTATAAATAAATCCTATTTCCTTATTATATACCCATCAAGAGAGAAGAAAAATTGGAAAATACAAACAGCATTTTGAAATCAATATATCAAAATTAGCTAATTATGTTGTCATGGTAACCAGTCTTTTTGCAACATCAGACACTACTAGTGAGCTTATTTAAAATTTTATGTCCTAATCTTTAGGATGCATAAAAAATCTTCCATTGATGTCACATATAGACCAAATTATAGAGCTTCAAATTAGCTCAATTTTGCCAATTTTTCAAATTTAAAGGCCGTTGCCATGGTAACCAGATGACCTAGAATTAATTTTTTTGTCAAATTTTCCATTTTTCATTGGTCCCTACTTATGTGTGAAATTTCATGAAAATCGGAGACCATGCGTGCCGAAATTGTTTAAATACTTACAGAGAATTGCTATTAATATGGATTCTCTGTAAAAACCTAAAACAGCTGGCCGCGGCATGTCATGGATTTTGATGAAACTTTCTGTAATTATCATACTTAATGTAAAAACAATGAAAACAAACCATATTGTTATATTTGAACAACGGTTGCCATGGTAACGGGGTCAATCTTTTTGACACCCCCATAAATATGAGAGATAAGACATATTGTGGCATTCTGTTGCCATGGAAACCATGGTCAAAATTTACTTTATGAACACAAAAACTTGTCTTTGTAAGTTTAACTCTGACAAGAATAACTTTTTCGGGGGAGGGGGTTATCAGGTAGTTGTTGATATTCAGTCAAATTTTGTGAAAATTTAGCAAAAATAAGGTCCAATTTTAGGGTCATTTTTGGCCTGTTTTTGATTATTTTGAAGGTTGAAAACCATTATTCGGTGAATGTTATGGGTATTTAACATCACCTTGCCAAAATAAATATCTATAGCTGGGAAAAATCAAGAAATAAAATCTATGGTGAAACTCACCATTTTGTCATGAATGCCAATCAAAATCCGTTGCTATAGCAACTTGGAATCCGTATTACCATATACCGCATATTTAAAAACATTGTTTTTCCTCATGTTTGAGTCCTATGATTATGACATAGCATACCAGTATACAAATTATATTTATCATTATCAATTGACCTTCAAATCATTTCAAGGTCATCTGTCCAAATCTCAAGGTCATTTCTAAATTTAGAATAGAATTAAGACAAAAATCAGGATTTCCAATTAATTTAAATTGATTTCTCTTACTTATTTCATTAGATATTTTGATTTTAGATATTTACAGTTAAACAACCGATCAAAAGAAGTAGAATTCATCACAATTTTCTTAAATTGTATTTCACTTCTATGTATGACATACTTTCAAAAGAGCATAAAATTGCGATTTTCTAAAATTTTCTCGTAAAATATGTGACATTTTTTGGGGTCTTCATTGGACTCTGATAAATGTGATACTCATCCCAACAAGTAATACATTTATCATACTTTTACCGATAATTGATTGTTTTGCCAAGGTTCCATACTGTTTACTGTTAATCATGTCTCTTTTAAGTGAAAAACCACAAAATTTGGCCTGAAAATAGCATATATTTTTAAATGACCTTGAAAATTGAGCAAATGACCTTGACATTTTCTCAAGGTCATGATAGCATCAAATGGTCTTTAATACATCTACATACCAAGTTTTGTAACAATAGCAGGCATACATCTGTAGAAATTAGCTTTTTACTTATGACAGGTATTTACACCTTCGTACCAAATGTTGCCATGATAACCTATTTCAAAGGCATGTAAACAGAAAAATCTCTCTTCTAGATAAATTTCCTTCGATTCCCATGAAGTCCTAGGATAATACTCTTCAGGAAATAGTCAACTGTATTTCAAATCTTGTGCAATTGCATTATTACTCTTGTCAAAAGTAAGTAAAATATAGGTAAAATAAGGCCTAAATTGGCCGAAAATGGCTCATTTTTGATAAGCAATTTTTCTTGAAATTGAAGTGAATTTACATGACACACAGAAAGAAGGAGCATCGAAAAATCAAATTGTATCAACTCAAGAGGATTTAGATAATCTTTTCAGAAAATTACATATACATTCAACATTTGTTTCCATGGTAACGGGATGCATAAAAATGCCTTGTTTAAAGGTGTTTTTATACAAAACCTTGGTTACCATGGCAACGGAACGTCGGAGAAAAAAATGGAAGGTCAGTTCGTTCTGGGGACATCATATTTACCTTATACACAAAAGATATCCAAAATCTGAGACATGTCGTGGCCAAACATGTCTGATTTTTTAGGTTTTTACATAGAATCTATATTAAATTCTAATTTTAATATGTCATAGAACAATAAGCATGTCATCAACTGTCCTCCTCCTCTAAATTTGCAACCAACACTTATTCAAAACATTGAACTGTAAGATTTTGTAATCGGGCCAATTTATCAACGTTTTAAGATAAGAATTAAAATGAAAATGCAATTAAACGTAAAAGAATACTCACATATCATATTCAAAATATGCAAAGTAATTTTGTCGAAAACCCCATTGTGGGAGGTTAGTTTCGCCCCTCGTCATCTTTACATGATTATCAATAATTAGTTTGCAATATATAAAGTGGAAGGACATTGAACAGAAGCCTTCTTAATTTTTCTTTTTTCAACAAAACATTTTCGTTATGGCGAATGTCACAGAGGCGCCAAAAAACTTTTTTAACTATGTTTTCTTAAATCTAGTAATTTTTACAGCCAATATAATATCTGGGTATTACCAACAAATGGATTTCAATGAAATTGATATCGTGAAAATTTACACCATTTTAAACAATTATTCAACAAAAAAATCCGAGAGAGGTCCTCCCGCACTACAATCTTCACAACAGGAGGCCTCCTGATCATCCCCTACTCGGCACTTCATGCCTTGAATCAACCATATGGGCCTACACAACAACAAAAAAGTCTTGAATCCAGAGTATTAATAGGACGTTCTCTCTATTTTGGGGGATTGGTACCCGTACCACAGAGAGGGGAAATTTACAACATTTTACTTAGAAAGGGGAATTCTAAACTACTCTGATAAAAACCAAATTATCATTAACATATAAAAACTTGTAAAGATTGTAAGTATCAAATCATGTTATCCCTTGAATGTTCTTCAAAAGTGGTCTTAGATTGCATTCGCAAAAATTTCCGGGGGAGGCCCCCGTACACACCCGTACCCCCATCTACCCCCTCGGCGCTTCGCACCTCGTATTCAGTCCCGCCTACCCCCACCCCCGACAATGGTCCTTCTGGATCCGCCTCTGTGTCAAGAATGTGGGAAAAATGATTTGCTCGTAATGTAATGATGTAATTTCCGTGTTGATACACTTAGATATGAATTAGATATATTTTTATCCAATATATTATTATTTTTATACATTCAGATACAAGTTAGTATCTCTTTTCATACTTTTAAAAAGGCACAAAGCATTTGTTCTCTGTCTACCCTATTCTAAGAAAGAAAAGTTTTAATAGCTATTCTCTGTAAGCATTTGCACTTTTATGAAGGACGCATGGCCCGGCATGTCTCAGATTTTGATAAAATTTGTACATAAGGTTGGGTCTGACCCAAAAGTAAAAAATTATTAAAAATTTTCTTAATATCACATCCGGTTGCCATGGAAACGGACTTTGAAAATTGAAAAAATGCATTTTTGGGCGTTTTTGAAGTCACATGCATAATTTATGCAGCATAATCTAAAACAAACACTAATGAATTATCAGTACCCTATCATTGCTCTTTCAAGTTAAGTAATAATAATGTTGGGTTTACGGTCTTATCTATATGTTTCCATAGCAACAACACAGGTACCCTATCAAAATAGTATTTTTGGCATTTTTTCAAAATTCAACGATAAATTGCTTACATTTTTGAGTTTTTATGCAAATAAAACATAAGCATTTACATTTGGACAAAGTTTCTGTTCGTTGCTATGGCAACATGACCTCAAATCGCAAAAATTAAACCAATTTTAGACAATATTAAGAGTCCTTTTTGTTACTAGATCATTGAATTTTAATTCAAAGTGATGAAAATTAATTAATGTATTCAAGTAGATCTTTCATTATACGAAAGAAATTTTTTTTAAAATGTTCAGGAAATAGCCCGTTGCTATGGGAACGATTGTGTAAAATTGCACACAGACCCACTTTGAGTCCTTGGATACGGACATCAAAAGTTAAGTAATCTGAAATTTTTTAAATCTAAAATAAAGTTTAGACTTTGCTTTATCTAATATGTAAAAAAGGTTGTGTAAGCCTGTTTCGTTTTTTGAGGAAAAGACTTCGAAAAACAACAAAAAATGCTTATTTTTGTAATGTATGGCCAAATTACTATAGCAACCATTAATTATTTGAAACTTTTTAAATTATATTTTGATAGAGGCTTACTTGATTGTTATTGTTATTAAATTTTCCTGGGATTAATAATTACTGTTTTATGAAAATAATAAAAAATGGTTGCCATGGTAACATTTGTTCCCCATAGCTTTTTCACGGTTTTTGAAAGAGCTCTTTGTGTTGGATATTTCCCAACAATTTTCATCTGTTCATCATGATGTAAAATTTTTAAAAATGACTCTGAAGTTGCAAAATAAGTAATATTCAAGACCATAGTTACCGTTGCCAAGGTAACTTATGTACATAGTAACAAGTGGGTTTATCTTGAATTTGCTCATTTTATATAATAAATCCTATTTCCTTATTATATACCCATCAAGAGAGAAGAAAAATTGGAAAATACAAACAGCATTTTGAAATCAATATATCAAAATTAGCTAATTATGTTATCATGGTAACCAGCCTTTTTACAATATCAGACACTACTAGTGAGCTTATTTAAAATTTTATGTCCTAATCTTTAGGATGCATAAAAAATCTTCCATTGATGTCACATACAGACCAAATTATAGAGCTTCAAATTAGCTCAATTTTGCCAATTTTTCAACTTTAAAGGCCGTTGCCATGGTAACCAGATGACCTAGAATTATTTTTTTTGGTCAAATTTTCCATTTTTCATTGGTCCCTACTTATGTGTGAAATTTCATGAAAATCGGAGACCATGCGTGCCGAAATTGTTTAAATGCTTACAGAGAATTGCTATTAAATGTATTGACTACGCTCCTGGCAACTTCGGACAGTCATTTGCTGTATTATTTACAACAAATTGTGTATTTTCCGGAATATGTGAGCACGACCCACTATTAACCTGATACATATTGGTATATTTTAGTTTAACATGTACGAACAGAAAACTTTTTTTTCATTATTATGTAACGAGCCAAAGAAAATGTAAGTGACGTGATCAATTAACACAGGAAACCTTTCAGAATCAAATAAGGACAAATTCCATCTGAATATAGAAATCAGAACTCGTGTATAGTGATTTTTGTAACAAACAAGATTGTTGAAGAAATATACAAAAGCCAGACCAGCAAACACAAAAAATCCAGGGCAAAACACAAAAAAAGTCAGGTCATCTAACTTTTTTTTTTTTAAATTTTTGTTTTCTGTGGTGTATTGCCGTTTTATTGCTCGAGAAAATAATATGGTTAGCACTGTTGAACTGACACACGATATTCATGTTAAAACATTTGAACCTAGTCTGTTAAAACGACGAGAACATGGATTTTTATCAAAAAAGTCGAAATCTCTTAATTTATTGAAAAGCAGACAGCTCTAAGCATTGATTCAGTCTTTTAAAATAGCATTTACAATGTTTAATGCAAAGATACTTATCTCACGATGATATTTGCATGTCAGTTAATCGTCTAAAAATATGAAATTTTGCCGAATTCGCTCGAAACGAACACAAATAATCCAGGACAAACACGAAAAATCCAGGACAATTAATACAAAAAATCACTCGTCGTCAGGACACTTTACATGGTGTGATTGAGTGAGTTAGCACGATTCGCCTCGGGAAATAGGTCTGGTCGAGGGGAACCAGAATCGTGCTAACTCCCTCAATGGTATACTTTAACTGTTTTATTATACCGAAACAAACATTTTACTGAAACAAACATATCTCTTAGGTATACCGAAACAAAGTTGAAACATTATACTGAAACAAACATATCTCTTAGGTTCACATGGTTCCAATGGAAATTCTAATGATTTTGCCTTGCCTTCTCGACTGAATGATTGAGAATCGGAAAATATTAAGTTTTGATGATAAGATAATCAGAAACATCATTTATCATACTCATATACAAGTTTAATTTTTGATTGTTTTATTTTATTGCGGATAAATGTATGTGCTGAGCGGATAGGAGGCGGATTACTCTGCTCGCGTATCAATAGCGTCATCCGATCATCCGATCAACTTTCAACGGCGCTGATTGGCTGATACTGACACACCCCAATGAAGCTCCGCCCCATTTTGAGACTAACTCCCTAGGAAAATAGTCTTCTCAACTAACGCACCCCTTTGCAGGGAAATAGTCTTATCAGGCGATTTTCAGGAATATAGTTAAATTTAATGATTCTCTTTTTATATAGGAAAAAAATCAGTAGAGGTATAATAAATATTTCTAGTTTGAATGCTTTCAGGTGGTAATGCAGCGTAATAAAAGAAGTATTCTACAATGTCTGATGTCGTGTATGGGGGCTTGTTTCCATGCTGTGAATGAGTGTATGTTCTGTCGCAATTCATACTATATTTCGGTTGATATTTAAGGATAAATTTCAATTTAGCACAATAAACATGCATGATTTTCCTAATTAGAGATGCTGCATTCAAATCCCGTCAACATTAATTATGGAATTACTTAATGAAGTACAAGTACCAAAGATGAAGAAAGATAACGTATATATTTGATGACACACAATTATATTAATGAAAATGGATCAGAAAACATTGTATATGATATACGTACATGTACACTCTCTCAGACGTGATATTCACATAAAAATGGATTAGACTTAAAGTCTATACTGATAATGTTTAGTGGTTAACGTGCAATTGTTTCAAATGTATTTTGAGACTTTCCGGTACCAGTTTTTATGATTCGAAGTAAGATATTGAGGTAGTACCCGAAACGTGCATGTCTGATCCATGCTGCAAATTTATTTGGTCTGAAATGATGCTATTGAATTTGAAGACGTTTAACATTTGAACTACTTGGTGAATGTCACTGCTGGTGGACCAGGAGTCCCCGAGGGCACATGTAGCCAAGTTCCAACATCGGTTGATCGTCTGTCTCTTCAACGCATTTGAAATTTTCTGTTACAAAATTTCTTGAAAGTTATTAAACGTGGGTCCTGTAGCATCATATCCCAACCATTCTGCTACGTCTTTCGGTACATTTTTGGACAAAAAATTTCACACTTTTTTGCAATATAACAGCGTTTAGATTGAGGATCACTGACGAGGGTTAAGGTCAGGGTGGCGACTTTTAATAGAAATGAGGTAGAAGAAAGATGGATATGTCCACATGTAGAGGAACATCTCCTCGAACAATATAGACCAAAAAACAAAATTTGCCCGTCTTGTTTTTTGGCTATTAACGTCCGTTTTTGGCCTATTTTAACATTTTCGTCATTTTAGAGAATACCACATCAGAACTTTACATACCTCTGCAATGCATGAAATTTCAAAAATTCATATTTACTCTTATTTTTCTGGATTCTTATAGCTTTTGTTTGAATAGAAGCCTATTTTGAAAAATTCTGATAAAATAAACAATTCTAAGGAGTGTATTTTCTTATAAATACGATTTTGCTGGCTGCCATGGCAACGACTCATTAATTTTATTAATAGCTAGAAGGTCGCCAGGTACACAAATTTTTTTCTATGTATAGAGCTATGATATTGCTTTATCCTAAAGAAGTCAAACCAATATGTTCCCGAATTCGTTTTTGAGCAAAATGACTGTTTCTATAAATAGCACAATAATTTATGCAAAAAATCAACATTTTGACCCAAAAACATAGAGATTTACGTCAAGTTCGAATTTCTTTTTATCTCATTTTTAAAGAGTATGATGAACAGTATATATTCTGATGTTTGAATCTTTAGAGCATAACCCATGCGGAAATGACAATTTTTTCCTATTTTCGGCGATTTTCATTGAAAAATATACATTTTTCCCCAAAATACCAATTCAGCAATGAAAATTTCAAGGAGCATTATTTTTTCTGAAATAACGCAACAAACTGGGCTTATACCATTTATCGTCCATGTCGGTTTCAAATATTACGTGATATGAAAAAAGAGTTATCTCCCTGTAGTCGCAACCCTAACCTTAAGTACCCGAAACGTGCATGTCTGGTTCATGCTGCAAATTTATCTGGTCTTAAATGATGCTATTGAATTTGAAGACGTTTTAATGATGTTATTCCAAACGAACCGTATACATGATAACCGCAGGCGGATCTTGAGTCCCTCCTCATTTCGCTATCAATTTACTAGTAGATAAAATAGTATGAATTTCTAGACCAAACCATTCATTATGAGAAATATGAATCGTTTTGGTTTATTTTTTAATATTTAATAACAAAATCCCTGGCTCACTACAGCCTGTTAGTTTACAACATTATCAATATCAAATATTGCTGCAATTTTCCCCTAGCTACGATATAACACAAATTACACATTTTACGATTTTTTTGGCACAACCATAAGAATAATCTGTTTTTGTGGATAGCACATATTTGTATAACATCAGCATCCGTGAGTGAGAGTTTTAAAAACCCTCAAAATCAGATTTCAAGAATCATTGACAAATGACTTTTAAGGAGGTATGAGTGTGAACCGCATTTTCAGGGAATAATAGAAATTGAAAATAATTGTATACATATAAAAGAATATCCCTTCCTTCATCGATTGCAATATTTCATAAAAAAAGAGGGAAGCCGTTTGTACCTTATATACCGACAAAAAAGGGAGGTAACTCTGCACATTTTTTTCTAAAACAATGTCCCAACTTTGATCTTTATTTTAAAAATCAACATAACACAGTACGAAGTAAATTTTTATCCATTGACGTAGCAAATGAAGTAAATTTATCATTTTCAGAAAAAAATATTTTTGTTGCTATGGTAACCATGCTGGAGAAGGACATTTATTTCATCCCATTTTTGACAGTAAAAATTGTATGAAAAGTTTAAAAACATTAATTTTCGAAGTTGTTGGCATAATAGAATTTTGATAAAATGTTTCTTTTATCATCTAGTGATACATGCTAAAGTTAAAAAAAAAATTATAGAAAAAAGAGTGTAGCCGTTTTAAAGATATTTAGCTTAGAATTCCTCTGACCAAGTCTCTGGATATGATAAATACGTTGTTTATGATTGAAAATTGAAAGTTGTTATATATCTATACATTTTATCTGAGATTTCTTATAGTCTGAACTTCAGACTAAAAATTTGAGTCATATTCTGATCAATTTCTTGACAACACTTAGCGCTTTTAAGCACCGACAACGTAACGTGACGTAGCGCTCATCGTGACGCTCACTTTAGGTAATGCTCGGCGATATCGTATACTGTAAATCTCAGTGAATGAGAAAAATTGGATGTTCTAGATTTCTATCTGTACGCTTCTGCGGCATCTACGCGTATCTATTTACATGTATATATAGTTTTGACATTCGTACATATTGTACCAGATTTGAAAAAAAATGAGGCAACTTTAGTAGAACAACGATACGAAGGATCTCTTAATCTCTTGATAAGTTTGCTTTGAAACAATTTATCTAAAGTTAGCTGAGGCACAATTCTAGTTTCATTTTACTAAGTGCTGGGATTAGAAAGGGGGGGGGGGGGTGTCGGTATGATAGGAAAGGTAGTTAACGCACACTCTGTCTTCCGCATTGATTTCTTGCATATGCTCTCTTAAATGAATGTCGTTATATCATATATTTGTAAAACTGAAACAGAATAATTCTCTTTTCAACAGGGCGTACAATGGGAATGTGTTTACGGAGTCCTTCAGGATCGATTTATTTTACAACGTACATGTACATGATGTACGTGATCTTTGGTCCTTTTGATGATTTGACAGTCGGTCGTCATGCTCACTTATTACAATGACTAATCAATAGGCCTCGTGATATAAATTCCGACTAAATCATAATAACACATACGTTTTGTAAATGAAAGAAAAGTACTTTCAAGATATATTGGTTTTACACGTTTTCAATATTTGAGGTAAATTGCGTGGTCAGTAACGCCGCATCGTCAACTTGAACTATAAAATATAATCATTCTTTTGAATTTATTTGTGTCTTTTTTATGCAAGAATAAATCTGAAGTATTAAAATGTTACTCAATTCAATCATAATCAAATTATGCCGCTCCGTAAAGTTGTCATGACGTGAATAATATTAGACAAACTGAATTTACAGGACTTCTAAAGAACAAGCACAAAGCGCTTTCATGATAATTCGCGGAAAAAATATTACAACGTCATGATTCAGTATGACGTCAAATAAACTCCCTTGATGACGTTATCATTTAATTTCCATTGTTATTATTAAGAAACGACGATTCTGATTGGCCGAGAAATTTTGTTGATACCTGTATCAACACAAAACGGAAGTACGCGCTTAGCAACGTCATAAGCAACGTCGTTAGCAACACGATTTCAAAGCTGCAAATAAACGTTCAAAAGCGACGTAATGAAATGATGAGTAATCAATGTAATATTTTTTTGGTTGATCGAGGTATCAACACCAAAAATTGAGGGAAAACTTTTGCATCTTGCCCTACGCGCACGATGCAGTTTTCCCTCAATTTTTGGTGTTGATACTTCGATCAACCAAAAAAATATTACAATGATTCCTTAAAACTATATGCCAAGGATAAAACGATGTCATAGAAGCGTATTTTAGATGTAAACAAGGATATATATTGCTCGTCAATCGAAATGCATTGAACACTCTTTAATCTAGAGGTATATTCAACCATTAGTTCAATAAGTTTTCATATTTTGTTTTCTTTACGACATCGATACGGTTTACGTTTGATTTGTTCACGCTCATACCCTCTTAACATTTAAAATTTGAGAACTGAACAAAAAAATAAGGCATTGGAGATTATATCACATACCTACTTTCTAGCAACGCCCTCACGTTTGCCGTGTAGAAAAGGTAGAATCTGTGAATATTTGGTCTTTTGGATGGTTAAAGCCAACGAATATTTCACATTTTCATTGAAGCGTCGAAAGATTTTTACAGTGACAATGACAATGTAGTCGCTATCATACATAAACCTTATTTTCTCGGTTTCTCTGCGAGTTGCCTTAATGATTGGAATGGCTGATTTTCCACTAAAGAAAATTGAAAGATTCATAGGGCGGTCTGACACCAGACATCACAAAATTTGGCGATATTTTCATTGTAACGTCAAAATAGAAAACATGACAAAGGATAAAGTCAGGGAGATCAAATATGAGGCCACAATTTTAAATTCTGCCAAAAATGTCTGGTGTCTGTGCATATGAAATCAAGGTTTAAAACAGTCATAAATGTTTTCTGGAAATTGGACTATTAGAAACATAAACAGGTTTTGACATTTTTGCATGATAGATAGATGCTGTCAAGAAGCAGTAACCCGTTATAGTTTCATCATCGAAGATTCAGTTCTACTCCTTTTCAATATGTTTTCGTTGTTTTGTTTCGTTTTGGTTTGTATTTTTCAAGGATTTGTTCACCTATTCATTATTTGTTTTGGATTCTAGTCATCAAATTGTATTTAACTCTCACTCGCTGTATCATAGGATCGTATACACCAATATCATTTGTCAGGAAAAGATTTTGAGTGATTGTGAATATTATTTACTTCAATCAGCTTATTTGATTTGAATTTTCCTGTTTAGAAACACCAAACTTAAGCTAATCGTCTAGAGATGAATGGTCGGTGTGTATAAAAACCTTAAATTCAACTAACTATCATCATATTCGAATATTTTTCCGAACAGGGAAAATGCCGGAACACGTGCTGGGTTTGTTTCCAAACCTTGATTCAACATTTCGCACAAATGATCTCATTGGAGGTTGCGGGGGAAAACCGTTCATTATCGATACACTGGATAAAGGTTCATCATTGACGGAACTAAAGGTTTGGCTGCGAGATGATGCTCCTTGCGCAATAGATTTTACATCAGGCAGAGGTGCGGATACGGAAGTAAAATCTTTCGGAGGGCATAAAACTGCTACAGCAAGTAAACTGTGCTTGGGTGAATCTGAGAAAATAACTGAATTAATCATTACATATGACGCGGACCACTTTAATCCTGATGAAAAGAAAAAATCTTTCCTTAGAGGAATCTCCATCGAAACAAACAAGGGTCAAAAGTTCGAAATAATGCCAGAGAAGTTGAAGCATAAAACAAAACCCTTGAGTTATTCCGTTGGATCCGGCGTCTGCTGTGGAGTATTCGGTTATGCGGATGAAAATTTTATTCATTCCATCGGATTCATCATGCTGAAACCAGTTAAAGAAGCAGTTCTGAAGAATATAACGTACGACGATAAAGATGAAAGTACCAAAACCTTTCCACAACTAATTTCCAGTTGTGAATATGATAATGATTCTGAATTAGAGCAGAGCCATAAAATGAAAGCCACGAAAACCCTGCAACTTTCTCATACCTGGGGAACCTCTCATTCCATTGCACGTACACTTGGTTTCAAGGTCGAGGCTGGATATCCAAGGGCATTCAAGATAGGAGGAGACTTAACACAGAACAAAACATCGACTCATAAGCACGACCATACATCATCCGAGACAGAATCAAGGGACTTCGAATGGAGCGTCAACTGTAGTCCAAAATCTACAATAGAAGCAAACGCAATTCTCTTCTTGTATGAAATCGAAGCAAAATACAAAGGGACAATGGAATTACGCATGGAGTCGGGGAAGGTGTTTTCCTACAAGGTAATATGTGTAACATAAACCAAACATAGGTAGATGGTATGTAAAAAAGTAGTAACCATCTTTGTTCGCTTAGAAGTATTTATACTTTAATACTAATTATCTGTAAGGACCAAAATATCTCCATAGAACCGTGGAACGGCATGTCGCAGATTTTAAAGATTTTTGGTAAAGGACATAGGTATGAATCACTGAGATGAAAATTCGCTTCATTTTTGCAATTTGAGTTTCCGTTACCATGGTAACCATGTCTGATTTTTTTAGAATTTTGAAAATATTGAAAACAAAGCATTTTCAGAAGACTCGTTTCAATGGAAAGGTATAGCAATCAGCTGTAAATTTCATTATAAGGTCATTTTATCCTCTTATATATGAATATGTAAAAGGAAATGCGCTCCATCAATCTGTACTCTTCATATAAGTGATCTAAGAGGTTAGAACAAGCCAAGAAATGTGCCTATTTTTGCCTGAATTTGCCAAGTTTACAGCATGTTATTCTATATCAGCAGGCTTATATGGAGTTAAGGCGCATTTCATCTAAAAAGTATCATACTTGGAAAAAAAATAGAGTGGAAAGAACATCAAAAACGGTTACAATGGAAACGTTTCGTTCTATATTACTATACATGGAGTATAGTTTTGCTCCATTTCTAGTTGTTTTCAATAAACAATGCAGAAAAAATTTAATGTGTCAATAACGGACACATCAATAAGAATTGACATTGAAAACATTTCAAGGTCAATAGACCTTGTGTCAAGGTCACTGTTTTGTAAATGACCAAATTTACAAAAAATAATGAGATTTTTATGAAAATAGAAAGCCATATTTCAGAAATCAGATGATGTCATATTAAAATTGTTTAATACAATATAATATTTGATATCTCTCCTATTTATAGGGATAAGTTGCACAGAAACTTTGTATCTCTGAAATACTAAATCCCATGCATACATTGGAAGGAAAAATGTGTAAAATATATCAATTTCTTACTTTTTGATCATTTTTTTCTATCAGAAAATAGACAGTCATGTAAATTGTGTGTTTTTCTTTTCTTATACGTTTCAAGTTTACAAACATTTACCCCATCCTCATTACCCTAAAAACGCAAATGAAAGATTGACATAAAAAATAGAAAAAATTGCAAATTTCAGTGCAATTTAAGCATTAAAATTGAAATGACCTTGACCTTGAAGTCAATGACCTTGAAAAAATTTAAGGTTGTAAGAAAAAAAAATTATGCTGATAATTCATAGAAATTTACTATTGCAAATCATAGCGTAAACAAGTATATTCCCCTATAAAAGAGTAATATGGTTTGGGTTTCACATCAAAAATTGCCATAACAGCCAATTTTAGTGACAAATTTAAGGAAAATGGTTAATTTCCCCTTCGAGTTTTCTTCATAATTTTGTAGAATTTATTTTTTTTCTCAACAAAACAAAAGATTCTATTAAGCTTGCCTTTAGAATTATTTGTGGTTAAAAATGCTCAAAATTGCAATAAAAAGAGCGAAAAAGCCTTGTTTTTATGCCTGTGTTCGACTGTTTTTAATTTTCTGTTGTTGATGTTATAGAAGAAATATCTTTAAAATGAATAGATTTTCTTAGAATAGAAGTTTTAAAGAGTCACATATGTCTAAGTTGTAAAGCTATTAAAGTGGTTTCATGGCAACACATTGTCCAAATACATGTATAGCTAACTCCACAGTCGTGTGAGGGCTAAAAATAGACTGACCTCGTTTCCATGGCAACCATCAATTACATTGTCCGAAAAAGGTCATTTTTATGCCCCCGGAATCACAGATTCGGGGGCATATAGTTTTTGGCCTGTCCGTCTGTTTGTCTGTCTGTTTGGCTGTTTGTCCGAAAAAACTTAAACATTGGGCATAACTTTTGAATGGAAGGTGATAGAGCTTTCATATTTCACATGTGTGTTTCTTGTGACAAGACCTTTCCATTGATACCAAAATTTTTTACCTCGTGACCTTGACCTTGACCTTTGACCTACTTTTCAAAAACTGTAACATTGGGCATAACTTTTAAATGGTAAGTGATAGGGCTTTCATATTTCACATGTGTGTTCCTTGCGACAAGACCTTTTCATTGATACCAAAAGTTTTGACCTCGTGACCTTGACCTTGACCTTTGACCTACTTTTCAAAAACTTTAACATTGGGATTAACTTTTGAATGGTAAGTGATAGGGCTTTCATATTTCACATGTGTGTTTCTTGTGACAAGACCTTTCCATTGATACCAAAAGTTTTGACCTCGTGACCTTGACCTAGACCTTTGACCTAATTTTCAAAAACTTTAACATTGGGCATAACTTTTGAATGGTAAGTGATAGGGCTTTCATATTTCACATGTGTGTTCCTTGCGACAAGACCTTTCCATTGATAACAAACGTTTTGACCGCATGACCTTGACCTAGACCTTTGACCTAATTTTCAAAACATTTAACATTGGGCATAACTTTTGAATGGTAAGTGATAGGGCTTTCATATTTCACATGTGTATTCCTTGTGACAAGACCTTTCTATTGATACCAAAATTGTTGACCTTGACCTTTCACATACTTTACAGAAAATGAAGTTTATACTAACAAAGATGCCACCGGGGGCATTCGTGTTTCACAAACACAGGCTTTATTTATCAATGTGCCAAAGCCATTATTTGTTAGAGCTGCAACGATTTACCGCAGTGGACCGAGAATCGCGATCCTTAGCTCCGACTCGAATCGCGAGTCGTAGTGGTCAGAAACGATTCGAGTCGAATAGTCTAAATAATGCAGAAAAACGTTCTAATTTCAACTTTAAAGTATTCACTAATCGCAGAACTCCCAATAAGAATGATTTTAGGTGTTGATTTGGAATAAAAAGTTAACCTTTCAAGTGAATTTACCTGGCAATTCGTAAGAAAATACAGGGTCAAAGGAAATTCGAACCGGCGACTTTTACCGCATTTTGCGAGTGCTACCACAAATTGAAAATTGCCTCTTTTAAAGTATTATACCTATGCACTTCTTTGTGCAAACTGCTAAGTTATAATATATCTTTGTACAAAGTATCGAATTTATATCCCCAGAAGGCCGTTCTGTGGAGAGAGAGAGAGAGGGGGGGGGGGGGGGGGCTTGAATAATATTTCCACATGATACATAAACATATATATCATACAGTGCTTTCACATGAACTGGGTATTTTATGCATTTTTTTTTCAGATTGAGATGAGATTTTCAATTAAATTTTTCAAATAAAAGGGAAAAAATATATCCATGGTAAATTATATTGCAAAAAACTCGAACCGAAAAAACCCCGATTCGAGACATAAAAATCGAAATTGAACCGAATCGAGAAGTTCCCGACTCGCTGCAGCTCTATTATTTGTAAAGAAATTCAGTATAATCCATGAAATGCCGTGGCCAGCCAATTTTGGTCCTTACAGAGAGTAGGTTTTAAGTATTCTGTTTCCTTATGACATAATTCATATTAACTTCCAACACCATGTAAAATGGATGTTCTTTTTCTTAATTTAATAGGTGGATGGCATATTCAAAGGGATACACAGAGCTCATTGTGTGTTAAAATGCAAAGAGACAAAAAAACCTCAGGTATACTACATGGACAAATTCTTCTTTTTTCATCAAATATCAGTCAATTAATAAACATAAAAGAAGTACCCATCAGTTATTCAGTCTCAGAGTCGAGAAGGTAAAACAAAATTATTAGTATTTCCATTGGAACACTTCCGAACCCCAAAATAAACAGTATTCCGGAGTAAGAATAGGTACCCGGGGAGAATCGGCGTCTCCTGTTTGCATGCAACACCCGTTGCAACAGTTCCACGAAAACTTGACAAATTCGATGATGGTCTCGATCTGTCATATTGATTTTTATATCAGGAAAATATGCCTTGTTGATGTTGACAGTCATTCAGTTGCAATCCAGAATGTCGCTGGTCATTCTGATAAGAGTGATCTCATATGGTTTTATAATACACTCGTAGCGACCGAAGAACTTCCATAATAATGATATTTCAACCGTTGTATAATATAGCCTTGAACTTACTTGAGCTTACTTGCAAGCCGTCTTACTCAACGATTAAATTGTCATATTTGGAACATAGCCCGTCGTACCGATTAGCTGAGAGAGAAACAAAAACGTCATAAGCAAGAGAAGACGGAATATTTATTATGCTACTCATGAAAGGGAGGTTACTTAGTAATCTAAGGTGAAATCATCACTCTTCTCATACAGTGAGGCGTCCAAATGACCGTTTCCGATAACTTTCGGTTGCTACCTTGATCTCTAGTTCATGAGGGTAGATTTCATGTAGGTGATCCTTATATAAACTTCCCATCGTCGATATTTTTATTATGTTTTCCTTCTGAAAGCAATAGAATAAGTCAGTATATGGAGTAAATTCAAACGTCTACAATCCCACTGAATCTATGAATGAGAATAAGCGTGGAGATTGTGAGCACGTAGTTGGTTCGTGTGACTACACCACTTGCCCGTTCATATGCATATGTCTACGCGCCGTCGTTCACGTTTCATTTTAATTGGCTGATTTCATAATCTTCCAGGTATCAATGTTCTCTTTTGTTTCGCTTTTTATGGCTGTTTTAGTAGTTGTTTTGGATTATGTTTGATGTGCGAGTGAGTTCTGCTATAATTACTGCATGAAATTTTGAACCGTTCTTTTTTTTAACCCTCTTTGTTTTAAGTACCTTTGGTGGTTTTACGGACTATATAAAGCGTTCTTTGGTCATTCAGATGGATACTTTAGTACATATTATTACACTCTAGTATTACATTTCCTTATTACATTTTATTACAATGTTGCAACACACTTCCTCAATTTTTGCATTGCCGTTCATATTACACGTTTCCGTGTGTCTGCTTATCTGTTTGAATTGAAATCGTGTTATTCAACTTAATGTGTGTCTTATTATCCCTTGTTGTTTGTCCGATGTCAATTATTTTCTTGCAATCCTAAGGGTGTGTCAGACCATGCAAGACGATGATATAATACATCGCTTTTGTATCTAAAGCTATATTCAAACAAAACAAAGGATTTAGATATACAAGCAACCACAGGAATTAATCACGCTTCCCAGTTGCTAAATTTTCTATGGATAACCCATATTAAATAGAACAACCGGGAAGCGTGATAAATCCCTGTGAAAGCAATTGATCGATTTTATATGTATTTTTCTTTATACTTACAGAAATGAGAAGACTCTACATAAAAGAAGTCCCAAGCTGTGATGTGTCTTTATTACAGAGAGGACGGTCTTACATATATTTGAGACTTTTAAAAAATCCTGAAGTATGCTAAATATTGAAAGCTTGAACATAGTATTACATTTTGTGTTTGTATTTTCTTTAAAATAACTAGCATACATTATCAATGAACTTAATTCCATTTTCAATTTTTTATTGACTTCAATTAACATTCTTTTGACTTCATTATTAAACTGAAAGATGAAGCTCTATCTTTCTTATTTTCTCTTACTCTCTTCTTCTTCCTTTTTTTTTCATTTTAGATTTCTATGATAATAAAATCTAAGGTAAAATCTTCGACTTATTTTTTTCTAACAAAAACTGAAGAACATGATAAAGAAACCTATTTTGTTGGACTAATTGAAAAAAAGAACAACCCCCCTACTCAAAAAAGGCAAGGGATGAATTGCACATTAATTTCCTAAAATAACCTCTAGCACCTGTGAACCAAAGACACAGAATAGATATTAGCTGTATAAGGCGAGGGCAAGTTCCCGTTTTCAGCCTGTACAGTGTAGTCATTGGTCTTCTTTCTTTTGTGTTGTACCCGTCCGATGGTTGGAGTGATTTTCTAATATGCTATTTCTTCATTTCCAGGCGCGTAGCCACTTTTCAAGTTGAATTGCTTTTTTCAGACAGAAAATTTGGGAGCTGCCATTAGGCAACAAATGGGTCCAAGGCGAAACCCTCAGGGATTCAAGAGGTGAAGTCTTGATATTTCTATGGATTTTAAGCATTTCATTTCAGTCATATACGACAGAAATGACCCGTTGTACACACAGGGATTTATCCAATCTCCTACACATGCGTCCGATTTCAGTTCCGCTTTTCTTCACTTTGAAATCTACCCCTACCGTCATCGCCTATTGTTTTGCAGACTGGAACTGGGGCTTTATATTTGTAAATAAAGTATTGCAAGTATATACCATCAGGTTTGACTGCATTTACGAGGTATACAGTGTACATGCAATGCTTTTCTTTCGATGCAATACGGTGCAGTATCATGGAATCTTTCTTCATTCGTACGTTGCCAACACGATCAGCTAAGCGAGAATACAAATTCTAGCCATAAATCAAAACCTACCGTCTTTAGACGTGAGTCTTGTAAATTTTTCTACATAAAGAAAAGGATCGTTTCCTTCATTGCATATTTACTCGGCCCTTAACACTAAAATATGTGTCTCTGATTTTGAAACTTTGCACTGTTTCAACTTACAACAAGGTCATAGGTGGCACAGGCTTGCAATATTGTAGATTTCAAAGTGAAGAAAAGCGGAACTGAAATCGGACGCATGCGTATGAGATTGGCACTGTTTATGTTCCGGATGACATCAATGTGACAATTCGGATCAGCCTCGACCTTTTCCTTCTTTTTATGCCGTTACAAATAAAGGACGAGGGGATCCGAATGGACTGTGATGACATCAGTACCCGCGATGCCTCTCGGGTTTTATCATTGCGTGAAATGGCGTAGGAAAATAGCGATGACGGCAAGGTTATATTGCATGTCTGTGCCGCCTATGACCTTATTGCAAGTTGGGATTTATCACGCTTCCCGGCTGCTCCATTTACTATTTATATGAGATAGATAATCTATCCATAGAAAATTAAGCATCAGACAAGCGCGATAAATCCCTGTGGTTGTACACTTTATGTCTAATAAAATAGAAAACTTTTTTATTTCACCGGGTACAACGCAGCATAACTGGGGCTTGCTGTGTTGCGACCCGGGGGCTTGTGCTGAGGCGATGAAAAGCAGACCGAGCTGTGCATCAGCTTCAATAACTCCAGAAATAAGATATATCGGTTCCTAAAATTGATCCTTCGAAACTCGGCAAATATCAAGGAATGTTCCCATATGCTTAGTTTCGTTTCACTCAAACACTTCAACACTATTTCGGAAGTTGGACGATCCAAGTAGGGAAATAATTTCAATTGGACATTACTATCTTATAATATGATTTTACGCACGTTTTCATACCTGGAGACATGTATAATGGTAATATATTACTATTTTGAATGATTTCATGTGGTAATACACCGTAATTAATGAAATATTTTACATTTTCTGATGTTGTGTATGGGGGCTTGTTTCCATGTTGTATATGGATGTATGTGGTTGATATTTAAGGTTTTATTCCAATTTAACTCAAGAAACATGAATGGTTTTCCTAAGATATGCTGCATTCAATATCCTGGACACGATGTGTGACAGACGGACAGACAGACAGACGGACGCGATGGCATAAACAGTATGTCTCCTCCTTGTTGGGGGGGGGGGGAGAGACATAATTGATGAGTTTGCACAATAGAGACAGGAAATTCTTTATATTTTCGAGATCCGTGTTTAATTTTTTGTACTGTGGTTGACCGGTGGGCGAAAGCGAACCAGCGAAATTTTTGCCACATTTGGAATCAAGATGTAAGCTTAAATTTTCTACCAGTGAATGTTGATAATTCTGATTAGTTCACTTCCTTATATATTTGATACGGGAGGACGTGGTTGACATTTGTCGCAACCGGATTTGTAATAAAGACTGGATTTGTAATAAACTAGATTTATTACATATTAGGTTATTACATATTAGGTTACACGTCTCAACCGGATTTGTAATAAAACCCGAAATTGTAATAAACTACGAACATAGTCTAAGTAGCTCGGAAGTTTCTTCTGTCTTTTTCTGGCTTTCGATTCTCTCCGTCTGTCTTTCTCATTTTCATGATGGACAATATGATTTTAAGATTGAAAATATTGTGGTGTAGCAAGATAAAGATTCCGATAAAATCGTACAGATATAAAACTAGTTATTGTTATGGGTCAGAATACCCCAAAACGCCAGCAAAAATCAGACAAAGACAGAATATAAATTTACAAGTTTAATTATGTACAAAATATATATATTTAAAATGATTACAACTTACAATACAATGTCCGGATCAAAGTGTCCGTTACGGTCCACAAAGTCTATCGAATGTATGGTTTCCGGTAATCACAAACGTTCTCGAAAGATCGGTGTCCAAACGTTGTTAAATGGATTAAAGTCTCAACAAATAAAGTGTCCCAGTATCTCAGAATAGATGAATGAATCGTGTCTACGAATGTGTACGAATGCCCCCTCAACACAGTTCCTCAGAAGTATTTATACTTAATACCAATGAATTAACCAGAAGCTTCTAGAACAATGACTCATTACACATGATTAACAATAGAGTAAATTCTAGAAATCACAGTCATGTGATGATAATGATGTAACAAAGAACATACTGGAATATTCTATAATGAGATAAACATGACATAGTAAAATCTAGAAAGAATTATTATGAAATCATTAAATAACATGACTAAGTACATGTGTACCTACACATAAAGTAAAACTAAAATAATACATGACCCACAACACCTCCCCCCTTAAAAAAAGTTTGAATGTCAATGAAAACTTAGGTGGTAAATTCTTCAAAAATCACTCATGAAACTCTCGATAGTGCATCTGCAATCACATTGTCTTTGCCCTTGATATGGTTAATAATGATATTGTACTCTTGCAACAATAAACTCCACCTTGTAAGTCTTTGATTCTTGTTTGACATTTTGTGCAAAAATGTGAGAGGGTTGTGGTCAGTATATACAAGAATGGGATGTAAAGTAACATTCAAATAAACATCAAAATGTTGTAAAGCTAACAATAATGCAAGACACTCTTTTTCAATAGTAGAGTAATTCTTTTGACATTTTGTCAATTTCTTTGAAAAATAACAAACAACTCTATCTACACCATCATCATTTTCTTGAAACAAAGCAGCCCCGATTCCTACGTCACTGGCATCAACAGTAAGCTTAAATTGCTTATCAAAATTTGGAGCTGACAGGACAGGACTATTCATAAGAACACATTTGATTTTCTTAAAAGATTCGTCACAGTCATTGGTCCATGCAAAATTCACTCTCTTTTGTAACAGATTGGTAAGTGGACCAACAACTGACGAGAAATTTGGACAAAATTTTCTGTAAAATCCTGCCATTCCCAAGAATCTCATTATCTCTTTCTTATTGGTAGGAATCGGGAACTTTGAAATAGCTTCCACCTTGGCCATGATAGGAGTAACAAAACCTTGACCTACTTTGTGACCCAAATATTCTACAGTCGCATGACAAAATTCACTTTTCGCAAGGTTCACTGTGAGGTTTGCTTTTGCCAGTATGTCGAAGAAAGTACGCATGATTCGGAGATGATCATTCCAGGTGTCGCTGTAGATGATGACGTCATCGATGTACGCCTCGCATCCTTCGAGATGATTTAGGAGGGAATGAATCATCCTCTGGAATGTGGCTGGTGCGTTTTTCATACCAAAGGGCATTACTTTATATTGGTATAGCCCATCTGGAGTCGCAAATGCTGATATTTCTCTGGCTCTCTCGGTAAGCGGGACCTGCCAATAGCCTTTAAGCAAGTCAAATTTACTGACAAATTTTGCACTGCCAATTTTATCTATACAGTCATCAATTTGTGGGATCGGATAAGAGTCAGTTTTGGTGACTGAATTGACTTTTCTAAAGTCCGTACACAATCGGTAAGTTCCGTCTGGCTTCGGAACTAGAATACATGGGGAACTCCAATCACTATTGCTGGGTTCAATAATGTCATTTTCAAGCATGTATTGAATTTCTTTCCGCATGTATTGAAGTTTTATCGGGTTTAAGCGATAGGGATGCTGTTTGATAGGTGACGCATCACCCACAATGACGTCATGATGAGATGCATTAGTCTTTTTTGGAACGTCCGGAAAGATGGTCGTATATTCCCGCATTAATTGATGCACTTCCTCTTTTTGATGCACGGTCAAATGTCCGAGTTTCACTTCCGGCTTTGTCAGAATTTCGGAATTCTTCAAACGGACACTTTGAGCGAAGTCTTTTTCGACAGTCTCTTCATTACATTCAGGTTCAACACAATTTTCTAATGTATTTACATTGGCCAAAGTGGAAACTGGTTTTACAAAATTTCGATCACTTCTATCAAAATACTCTTTCAACATGTTAACATGACACACTCTTTTTTCTTTTCGCCGACCTGGTGTCTTAACCACATAGTTAACATCACTAATTTTACTCTCAATCTCATAAGGACCGAAATATCTAGCTTGCAAAGGATGACCAGGGATTGGCAAAAATACAAGAACTTTATCGCCTGGTTTAAAAACTCTGTTTCTAGCATCTTTGTCATACCATGTTTTCATTTTCATTTGTGATGTTTTGAGATTTTCTTGAGCCAATTTGCAAGCATTATGTAACTTCTCTTTGAAATTAGACACGTAGTCTAAGAGATTCAAATCGCTAGTCTCAGTCAACCATTTTTCCTTCAATAACTTCAATGGCCCCCTGACCGTATGCCCAAAAACTAGCTCAAAGGGACTGAACCCCAGGGACTCCTGAACCGCTTCTCGTGCCGCAAACAACACGAGGTGAACCCCTTCATCCCAGTCTTTTCCATACTGGTGACAATATGTTTTCATCATAGTTTTAAGGGTTTGATGAAAGCGTTCAAGTGCCCCCTGGGACTCAGGATGGTACGCAGAAGACTTATACTGCCTGATACCTAGCTCATGCATAACCTGCTGAAATAATCCTGACATAAAATTCGAACCCTGATCTGACTGAATAGCCTTGGGAGCACCTACGAAACTGAAAAACTTTGTAAGGGCCTTAACTATGGTCTTTGCCTTAATATTCCTAAGAGGTATGGCCTCAGGAAACCTAGTCGAAGTACACATAATTGTCAGTAAGTACTGATTCCCTGACCTAGTCCTAGGCAAAGGACCTACACAATCAACTAACACCCTACTAAAAGGTTCCTCAAAGGCTGGAATGGGTTGGAGGGGAGCAGGTGGTATAACTTGATTGGGTTTACCTACCATCTGACAGCTATGACAAGACTTACAAAACTCAGACACATCTTTTCTCAACTTAGGCCAGTAAAAGTGACTTAAAATCCTATTATAAGTCTTATTGACACCTAAATGACCTGCCATGGGTGTGTCGTGAGCTAAACTCATGATGTCCCCGCGATACGCTACTGGAACCACTATCTGGTGAACGACCCGCCACACTTCATTAGGGGGTGCATCGGGTGGTCTCCATTTCCGCATGAGGATGCCATCTTGTATGTAGAAGCACTCTCCGACTTTGTCCGCTTCTTCTCGGGGAAGGGCCCTCTTGCTTAGTCGGATGATCTCCGGATCTTTAGTTTGCTCGGAGAGGAGCTGCTCACGGCTTAAGGCATCTGTACCCCTGTCTAATGGCGGATGGGAATCATCACCAGGTACTGCCGGAGACTTGTCTACATGAAGTGGTACTGACGTTTCAGGTACGTTGTCATCAATGGTAGACATGAATGTGTCAGAAAGGTCTATATCTTCGGAGGGATGGTCCTCGTTAAGTGCAGAAGTACTCTCAGCCTCTTTTTGTCTTTTCCTGGCCATTGCCCTGGTAACTGCGCAGGCTGGGTACAAGTCGTCGTCTTCATCATCGGACACGACATCGGACGTGATTTTCTCACAAACAATCGGATCGGCTACAACTTTGCCGCCAGCTAAATCGTTGCCAAGCAACAAGGAAACCCCTTGAACGGGAAGAGTAGGTCGAACACCTACGATAACAGGTCCAGTAATTAAGTCTGACTTCAAATAAATTTCATGAAGGGGAACATCAATGACGCCTAGCTCCACACCCTGTAATAAAACTGACCTTCCAGTAAAAGTGTGCTCAGACAAAGGCAATGAACCCTCTAACAATAAAGTCTGGGCAGCACCAGTATCTCTCAAAATCTGAACAGGCAACGCTTCGCTAGAATCACTGAGTGAAACAAATCCCTGTGACAAAAAGGGCTTATAATGATCCTCCACAAAATCATCAGAACTGGACTTAGAACCCTGAATCTCAGGAGTGTCAGAACAAATCGAATCTAAGGCTTTCCTATCATTTCTAACAGACGCACAGGCCTGTGACTTAAGTTCTTTTTTCTTCTTAAGCTTCAAACACTCACCAATAACATGACCTTTTTTCTTACAATAATTGCATGTAGGAAGCGACCCCACCCCTGGGGATGCCTCAGAACGCTCGGACCTAGGACCGGACGTAGAACCACCTTGAGATGGTGACTGGGAACTAATGGACAACTGAGACTCTTGTAAATTTTTCTTTGGAAAATCTGACGTTTTTGCGCTATCGCTAGATTGAGTTTTTGACACAAAATTTTTCTTATGAGTGAGAGCATACGTATCAGACAAAACAGCGGCTTCTTCAAGAGTTTTAACATTTTTGTCTTCCAAATGAATTCTTAGATCTTGATGTACACACTCTTTGAATTCTTCTATCAGAATTATTTGACGCAAATTGTCAAATGAATTGGGAATTTTCTTAGATCGAAACCACTGATCAAATAAATCTTCTTTTTCTCGAGCGAATTCAACATATGTTTGATTTTCAAACTTTTTGTACTTTCTAAACTTTTGTCTGTACGCCTCAGGTACTAACTGATATGCTCTCAAAATCGTGTCCTTGACCTTGTCATAGTCTGAACTCTCAGCAATACTGAGCGCCGAGTACACTTCAGCCGCTTTGCCAATAAGTACGCTTTGTAACAAAGTTGGCCAAAAATCGCGTGGCCACTTCAGATTGGCCGCGATTTTCTCAAAATGTGGAAAATATTTGTTCACGGACTTTTCTTGAAATTTTGGTACTAAACTGATGTTTTTGGCGGCGTCGAATTCAGACTTGACAGGCGAAGGAACAGGATTTTCCTTAGCGCTTTTCTCTAATTTTAACTTTTCTAACTCAAACTGGAGTTCTTTCTCGTGCATACGTTCCTGTTTCTCTCTTTCTTCTTTTTCTCTTTGTTTTTCTTTTTCTTCTTTTTCAAATTGAAATTGTAATTTCATTTTCTCTAATTCAAACTCATATTTTGACATTTTGGTTTCGCTTGAAACAGGTTCAACAGGAAAATCGTATGACGAAAAGATTTCCCTAGCTAAAAGCTCTTTAGCCACAATATTTCTAATTTCTTGTTTTCTCATAGAAGATTTTACATCTAACTTCAAGTGAAGACCTAAACCAATCAAATCATCTTTTTTCAGTGATTCGAACTCATCTACAGTCGGCGATTTAAAAAATTCAGTGACCGAAAATACCATGATTGATTTCTGCTGGCAAAAGTTTGGAGAATTTTCCTTTTTTCAAAAAACGAACTTTACGTTAAAGTGCAAATATGCAGAGATTACTATCCCGGACGAGCCCCCAATTCTGTTATGGGTCAGAATACCCCAAAACGCCAGCAAAAATCAGACAAAGACAGAATATAAATTTACAAGTTTAATTATGTACAAAATATATATATTTAAAATGATTACAACTTACAATACAATGTCCGGATCAAAGTGTCCGTTACGGTCCACAAAGTCTATCGAATGTATGGTTTCCGGTAATCACAAACGTTCTCGAAAGATCGGTGTCCAAACGTTGTTAAATGGATTAAAGTCTCAACAAATAAAGTGTCCCAGTATCTCAGAATAGATGAATGAATCGTGTCTACGAATGTGTACGAATGCCCCCTCAACACAGTTCCTCAGAAGTATTTATACTTAATACCAATGAATTAACCAGAAGCTTCTAGAACAATGACTCATTACACATGATTAACAATAGAGTAAATTCTAGAAATCACAGTCATGTGATGATAATGATGTAACAAAGAACATACTGGAATATTCTATAATGAGATAAACATGACATAGTAAAATCTAGAAAGAATTATTATGAAATCATTAAATAACATGACTAAGTACATGTGTACCTACACATAAAGTAAAACTAAAATAATACATGACCCACAACATTATCATTTCAAAGCATCAAAATCTCACAGGATCAAAAGGAAGAATTGAAGACAAAAAAGGGATCAAACAATGATATTAGAGAATTTATTACATATTAGGTTATTACATATTAGGATACACGTCTCAACCGGATTTGTAATAAAACCCGAAATTGTAATAAACTACGAACAGTGTCGAGGTCGCTCGGAAGTTTCTTCTTTCTTTTTCTGGCTTTCAATTCTCTCCGTCTGTCTGTCTCAATTTCATGATTGAGAATATATCGTCTCGTATTAATAGCATTATAATGTTGAGGTGTAGCACGATAAAGAATCCGATAAAATCCATAGAGATATTGAACTAGTAATCATTTTAAAGCATCAAAATCTCGTCACATAGGATCAAAAGGAAGCATTGAAGACAAAAAAGGGACCAAAAATGATATTAGAGAATTTATTACATATAAGGTTATTACATATTAGGTTACACGTCCCAACCGGATTTGTAATAAAACCCGAAATTGCAATAAACTACGAACACAGTCTAAGTAGCTCGGAATTTTCTTCTTTCTTTTTCTGGCTTTCAATTCTCTCCGTCTGTCTGTCTCAATTTCATGATTGAGAATATATCGTCTCGTATTAATAGCATTATAATGTTGAGGTGAAGCACGATGAAGAATCCGATAAAATCCATAGAGATATTGAACTAGTTATCATTTTAAAGCATCAAAAGCCTCGTCTCACTGGATTAAAATGAAGAATTCAAGACAAAAAAAAGGACCAAAAATTATCCTAAAGAATTTATTACATATTAGGTTATTACATATTAGGTTACACGTCCCAACCGGATTTGTAATAAAAACCGAAATTGTAATAAACTACCAACAAAAGTCGATGGGAAATTTCTTCTTTCTCCCTCTTTCTTTGATTTTCTCTTTCTCTCTTTCCCGATTTTTAAAATTATTCCGATTATACATGTATCTTCGCTTGTTTCGGAGAAAGAAGGATATCCAGCTGGGGCATCCTGCTCTAGGTAAGCAGAACACATCCATGAAAAAGGGTCACACAAATGACACCAGACAAAACCACCAATACTGCAAGGCTCAGAAGAACGTCATTACAGATAAGAACATCAACAAAGGCACACAGAAATATCGAATGCCAAAAAGTACAACATATACCAATATACACTTTGTGCCAAATTTAGACAGCTATCTGCTTTAAAATAGCATATGATGTGCTATCCGGATTTCTTGCACACAACCCTCATTGTAATTTTTTTTTCCAAATCTTATGAGGAGAAAGTATTTACTGTCCTTTACCAAATTCGTGTTTTTCAATCCGATAGAAAATTCATGGTGGCCATCACAGGCTGTCCGTGTGTCAGTCCATCCGTCCGAAGTCATGTTTTCCGTACTTTTCAAGATATTCGATGGAAACTTCGACCTATTTTTATGGCCCTTGATATGGTCCTTGAACATAGAATTTTTCAACAATTTTGAAGTTTCCGAACTATTTCTCAAAGCCTTTGCAGATATATACATATGAACATGAAATGAATTAATACAGATAAAAATGTAAAAAATAAATGATAATCTTATTTTATAGATAGAATAAGAAATCAAATATAAAAGATGGTTGAATCGGGTTACAATTTTGAAAATTAAAGACGAAACTTATCCAAGGAGGTACGCGATTTTTTAGCGCGACAGAGCAGCAAAAATGCGATATTTGAGTAAAAAATGCGAGAATATCGCAAAATCGCGGCCTAGGAAGATCCCTGTTATATACACGTGTTACCTTGATGAGGACTACGTCCGCGCCTGCGGCGCGGACTGCGTCCTCTACTAAGAATTTTAATTGCGACAAAATTTTGGGACGAATCGAACATCATTGCACTTTGATACGAAAGCTGATGTTGAGTTACATGGTCCAAGCAATATTCACCTCGACGTAGAAGAGGGGGAGGGGTATAAATGCGGCTTTGGTGTCCCCACTGAGGAAAACGGGACACCTCCAAACCGAGCTTCCTATAAGTCCTACATCAGCCTAACTTACTATCTTTGGGTGCTTACTACATTGTTTGGTACGGATGCTGCATATGACACATACTTTATGCTTCAGCGACCCTGTTAGGTAAAATGGGACACCTTCATTCCCAGCCTATTAATCCAAACTGATGTGGGTGATACATCTGAGGATTCTTACTACAATGCGTGGTAAGGATGCTGCATCCGACCTATATTTCACGCTTGAGCAAATAGGTTAAGTGAAATAGGACAGGTCCTATATCAGCATATCTTAAGTCCTAAATCAACCAAACTTGTGTGGGTGATGCATCTACAATGTCCTACTAGTAGATAGTAAGGATGCATACTGTAATGCACGGTACGTATGCTGCATTTGACCTATATTGCATGCTTGAAAAACCAGTTTAAGTAAAATTGGACAAGTCCATTTCCAGTCTATTATTAGCCCTAGATTATCCAAATTTGTGTGGATGATGTATCTGAGGATGCTTACTGCAATGCATGGTAGGGAAGCTGAATTTGACATATATTTTGCACTTGATTAACAATGTTAAGTAAAACGGGACAGATTTATCTTATCATGAGTCCTAGACCATCCAAACTTGTTAGAGTTAGGCATCTGAGGATGCTTACTACAATGCATGATAGGGATGCTGCATCTGACCTTGAGCAGCCATGTTAAGTCCATTTCCAGCCTATTTGAAGTCCTAGATCAACCAAACTTGTATGGGTGATGTATCCGAGGATGCTTACTGCAATTCTGGTGTGGATTATCTGAAACATACTTTATACTTGACCAGACCAGGTAAGGTAAAATTAGACGTCTTCATTTCAAGCTTATCAATCAAACTTGTATGAGTGGTGATGCATCTGGATATACTTGGTGCAGTTTAGGTACAGATGCTGGCCAGAAGATTATGTTGCAATCAGGGTGAGTGAGCGCTGTCATATCTGCTGACACTATGTTTAAGTCGGTGATAATCGGGGAGCTAAGTAAACACAGTGTGACTGGGGCTTTAGGAAGTTAAGAAAACAGATATATCTCGTTCGATCAATGGTAGATTTTTCATATCTCCAAAATACATTCACCATGTTTACTATACTTTTGAACTGCACTCAGTCTGACATTAACTTTTAGCCTATATTTCATTTAAAGTTCAGAAAATTGAACGCAGATATCTTTTATACTATCAATGGAAGGCCATTGATATTTCATACATATATTCATCGTACAGAGCCTGCTTTTTGGTTTTAAGATATAACGCGAAAGTTTCGCGATATAACGCGTAAAGTTTCGCTATATAACGCGTTAAGTTCGCGTTATAACGCGTAAAGTTAAGTTCGCGATAAAACGCGTACAGTTCGCGTTATAACGTGAACGTTTCGCGATATAACGCCTAATGCTCGCGATATAACGCGTAAAGTTTGCGATTTAACGCGAAAGTTGGCGACATAGCGCGTAAAGTTCGCATTATAACGTGAAGTTTCGCGATATAACGCGTAAGTTTCGCGATATAACGCGAAATTTCCTGCGCGATAATTTCGCGATAAAACGCGAAAGTTTCGCGTAAATACGCGAAAAAATAATTTACTCAGCTACCATTTGAGCTCAATAGGCTTTCGTAGAAAGAGGAGACTTTTTAGAAGATTTAAAAATTATTATTGTAGGATCATATGCAATATTGAGGAACTGAGCAGCAGGAATAAATTAAATTTGCTCAAATTTCTCTGAAATTTTGCATAAATTCGACTTTTTTTTTTTACCCCAAAACACACAGTAAAAATAGGAATTTGAACTTGCAACTTATTTCATCCGAAAGAGCACCAAAAATACTATGTATTCACACTTTTTAATTTTTAAAATCATCAACCATATAAAAGTTATAAAATTATTATTATTATATTTCAGTAATTTTTGACTTAAAATATGTTTTCCCCAAAAAACCTCTTTTGCAATGGACAATTCCATGAGACAATTTTAAATCTGAAAGAGCGCAAAAAATGCAACAAAGTCAGGCCGGTTTTGGAGGATCAAGAGAGGGGGTTGCACCCAACCCAGTGATACAGCCCAGACTATTTTATTTCATTTGCATTAAGTCCATTTGCAATCACTGGCGTCATAGTCTTGTATTTAACGTTACCTCACAGTGAAAAAAAATCAAGGTTTGTACGATGATTTTGCATTCAATGGGGTCTCGCAGTTTTATGGGAAAATATCAGGTGTGTGGGCAATAATCAGGATAACCACATTAATTGTGTTTCAGGTTTCATTTTCAGTCGTTTTATTTATTATACATTTTGTATTCAGTTTGATTTCTTAGTTATATAAGTTTTGTGTGCCTTATCGGTGATCAAGCCAAGAAAGTAAGGAAAAATTGTTTAAGTGAAACAGGTAAAACATGTACTTCCTGAATCAAATACTCATTGATTTGTTGTTGAAATCAATATGTTATAGAATATACCAAATTCATGAATTGGGAAGTACGTTACGTTTGCTTGGTTTGTTCAGAAATTTATTTCAATGCATTCTTTTACAAAAATATACTGTGGCCGTAAAGGGCCATCTGAAAAATAAAAATAATTTGTACTAGGAACGAAATAATATTGCGTGGGAACGAAATAATATTGCGAGGGAACGAAATAATATTGCGTGGGAACGAAATAATATTGCGAGGGAACAAAATTATATTGCGAGGGAACGAAATAATATTGCGTGGAAACGAAATAATATTGCGTGGGAACGAAATAATATTGCGAAGGAACGAAATGATATTGCGAGGGAACAAAATTATATTGCGAGGAAACGAAATAATATTGCGTGGGAACGAAATAATATTGCGAGGGCACGAAATAATATTGCGTTGGAACGAAATAATATTGCGAGGGAACGAAATAATATTGCGAGGGAACGAAATGATATTACAAGGGAACGAAATAATATTGCGAGGGAACGAAATAATATTGCGAGGGAACAAAATTATATTGCGAGGGAACGAAATAATATTGCGAGGGAACGAAATAATATTGCGAGGGCACGAAATAATATTGCGTGGGAACGAAATAATATTGCGAGGGAACGAAATAATATTGCGAGGGAACGAAATAATATTGCGAGGGAACGAAATAATATTGCGAGGGAACGAAATAATTATTTCATGGGAACGATATAATTCATGCCTCTACGCATGCGTACATACAGAGATACAAACGAAAACAGCTGAAAGTAAATACACATACACAAAACAAAAACACCAACACAAATATTACATAAACTACATCAACTTAGTAGACGAGACCTATGATTTACGCTCGAATGCAACGTTTAAACGTAGTAGGTTGGAGAAAGTCAAACACAAACCTCCAAAATCAGAATTCATACATTATGATCAATTGACATGGTGGAGGAAATTGCTGGCGGAGAGTAAGCATCACCAGCCTGAAGGGGACATTCGTCATTTTAGTTGCATAGGAATTTACAAATGTTCTAGGAAAATTAAGAGCGAAAGTATCAAATTAGATTTATGGATGTTTACAAATATACTGATATATAAATGGATCTTGTGCAACAGTTTCTGCACTTGCACCGGTAACACCATTCCAAGACACTTCCTGTCAACACATCACGTGACTTTTCCTCCGCATCAGAGTAATTTAATGTCAAAGTCGAAAACAAATGGTTCGGTGATATTTCCTTAACCCTTTTCAATGTCAGCAATTTTGGGGATAGATTTATTTTGTATCAATTCTCAAGAACTAGACCGACCTCGGTACCGAATCACAAAAAGATAAACTGAAATCGGGATATCATCCGCGCGAATCGGATCGGACAAGAAATCTCTCCTCATAACTTTTCACTGAATCTTATTAGCCAAAATCTATGATTTCCGTAAATGGTATTTTGAAATAAATTCGGGAGATTTCCTCATCCGAGTACATTATGGAAGCTTCTTTACCAAGATTTGCATATATGAAGCAATGATCTGGATTCATTAGAACATGTACCCGCATTTCAGTATTCTACAGTTAATGTAAACCATTGGTTTAGTACCCGAAACGTGCATGTCTGGTCCATGCTGAAAATTTATCAGGTTTTAAATGATGCTATTGAATTTAAAGACGTTTAACATTGAGGGATTTAGCACGATTCTGGTTCCCCGAGACCAGACCTATTTCCCGAGGCAAATCCATGGTTCCAATGGAAATTCTAATGATTTTGCCTTGCCTTCTCGACTGAATGACTGAGTAAATAAAAGGAAAATATTAATGTTTGATGATGAGATAAACAGAGCATCATTTATCATACTCATATACATGTTTAATTTTTGATTGTTTTATTATATTGCGGATTAATTTATGTGCTAAGCGGATAGGAGGCGGATTACTCTGCTCATGTATTAATAGGGTCATCCAATCAACCTTCAACGGCGCTGATTAGCTGATACTGACATCCCCCCCCAAGAAGCTCCGTCCCATTTTGAAACTAACTCCCTAGGGAAATAGTCGTCCTTACTTTTCTCATAAATAAGACAAAACAGCAAAAATCATTTTGCAAACTAGCCCGCCGAGAATAGTTGGGTAACCGCGTTTATTTCACGTTGCAGTGTGGAGCAGTTAAATCGTTCCCCGTGGCCTGATGTTTGTCAAGTGTATTTTAAAATTACTTCTTTCCAGCTCTGTCACATGAAAGAAGCTTTTTTTTTTGCCTTTAATCAATGAGACATAAAATGTATTTTTTTGCTATTTCGGATACTAGCCATTTCACCGATAAATATCATCGAAATTATAATAGGAGTTTAACATATTAGCATCATCCCTCCAATGCTATTTTGAACATAGATTTTATTTGGATATGCTACTGAATCGACCCTTCAGGAAATTTGGAGCCGCGCGCTCTCTGTAATATAATTTCAAAAATTAAAGAGGGCGCTTCTGAAACTATTTATGGTGGCGCCGCTGAAAGCATCACTGATGAGAATTTAATAGTCGAAACACGTGTCTGGTGCATATAAATTGATTTGAAATTTTCTTCAAGAAGGTAGAGAGTTGGAGTTAACCCTTCGACATTATTACAAACATTGTGATTATGTCAATATATCGAACATATTATGAAATTAAATGACAATCATGGTAAATGATTATTTCAATAATACATTGACAGATATCGAAACAAATTCGTCTGTAACACACACTGGCCAATGTTTCGTATATAAACATAATCTATGAACATAAAGCATATCAACAAATTCAACAATTGTGAAAAATGCTCATTCAGTAATAAAAACTTTGCTTGATAAAACTTCATTTATATTTCATTAATTAGATTTTAATAACCCTTCCTCGACAACGTGACCGGACAGGAAAAACCAGAGATAAAAAATTAAAAAAAAAAATTCTCTTGAAACCTGTGTCCCAAAAAAGTGTTAAAATTCGTTGCCTCCGGGTAGATGCAGGGACACACACCTATTTTTTTTTAAGTATAGTTACATGTTGACTATATGAAGAACGGGCTAGAATTGACTAGCCACATGCTACTAAAACCACTATCATCAAATATAATAAAGTGTTCGATTATCGAACAGAATTTTCTTCGAATCTTTAAGACAACTATTTTCCGCTTTGCTACGTAACGCGGAAAATATTAATATACAGTTAAAGTATACAATTGACACACCATATAAGGTGTCCTGACGAGGGATGATTTTTTGTGTTAATTGTCCTGGATTTCTTGTGTATGTCCTGGATTTTTGTCATAAAATTGTTTGAAACTCCATAAAATACTGAATTTGACATTTTTTCAGTTTGTTTTCATGTATTTATGATGTTTTAGTCATCTGTTAGGGACCGCAATTAAAAATATACGAATATCACTAGATTTAAAAGAGTTGAGTATGTCCAGACTTTTTTGTGTACCTAGTCCTGGATTTTCTGTGTGATGTCCTGGATTTTCTAGTTTTGGAGTTTAGAGTAATTGTCAATAGGTTTGAAAAGCAAGCGAATATTTTGATATAATCGGCTCATATAACTCTTAACTTTTTTAAAAATGACCCATGCCTTAGTTTAAACGAAGAGAAAGCTTGGTTTGTATGCAGACATCTTTTTGTTTTGTTTTGTTTTTTCCCTTTTCCCCTCTTTTCTACGGTGCCTCTAAGCAGAAGACATGTTGTTTTCTTTTTCATATCGTTCGAAAGGCGGGCGCTTGCCAGAGTGCTTTTCAAGTGGAAGCACTTTCAGTCATGAGGTGTGGGGTGTCGCTTTGAGTCCTCAATTTGGTCTAGGGAGAAACCCTTGTAGGGATCCAGGTCAAGGAGCAAAGTCCTGGAATCTACTGCATTTTACATATTTACAGAGCAGTTTTCTACGTTATTTAAAATGACCCATGGTACGCTTTGCAAAACGATGCGGAGCATTAGGTACTTGCGTGCGCCTGGGTATGCGCCTTGCTAACCGCTCTCTTTTCTCCTTTCCTTCAGATTATCAAACATTTACGCACAAAAGGAGAGGGGTGGGGGTTATTCACCCAGTTCTTTTTGTACGTTGGTATGTATACGCTATATAGTCAAGGGTGTTTATATATAGGAACACTTAGTAAAGAACGATGAATGAATGACCATACATCCTTTTTATTTAATTTTTTTGTTGTTTGTTGTTTGTGTGAAGTTTTTTTGTTTTGTTTTTTGTTTTTTGGTCAAATTAAATGTTTCCCCTCCTACCCTTTCCATCAGAGGTATACCTTTGCATGCAAACAAGATAGCAAAATTACATCCAATATTAATTACATTTTGACACACCACACAATTTGTAGATGACCAGTGGCGGATCTAGGATTTCAGAAAGGGGCGTGGGAGGATAAAGTCCAGTTTCAAGGAAAATGTTTACGGAAAACTGACATGCGAAAATACAAGTTATATATTCTAATTCCTCTAACTGGGCTCCTTGATTAATTACCTTTAAGTAACTTCTTCTATGATTAAAAGACGATTGGCGAACTTTTTTTCAGAGTTAGAATGAAAATGAAAGACAATTACTACCTATATCCTCTATCGATGTATTTTGAGTCTCAAACATTTCAATGTCCATGCATATTTTCAGTCTTGAAAACCGGCAATCAACAGCGAGCCAATGAATTTTTAAATTCGTAATTATTTAGAATTTTTATTGCAAATTCAGAACATTTGAAGAAAAATTGACTGCCAAAGTCATCATTACTGCATATTTAAATTCTAATTTTAATATGTCATAGAACAATAAGCATGTCATCAACTGTCCTCCTCCTCTAAATTTACAACCAACACTTATTCAAAACATTGAACTGTAAGATTTTGTAATCGGGCCAATTTATCAACGTTTTAAGATAAGAATTAAAATGAAAATGCAATTAAACGTAAAAGAAAACTCATATCATATTCAAAATATGCAAAGTGAATTTGTCGAAAACCCCATTGCGGGAGGTTAGTTTCGCCCCTCGTCATCTTTACATGATTATCAATAATTAGTTTGCAATATATAAAGTGGAAGGACATTGAACAGAAGCCTTCTTAATTTTTCTTTTTTCAACAAAACATTTCGTTATGGCGAATGTCACAGAGGCGCCAAAAAACTTTTTTAACTATGTTTTCTTAAGTCTAGTAATTTTTACAGCCAATAAAATATCTGGGTATTACCAACAAATGGATTTCAATGAAATTGATATCGTGAAAATTTACACCATTTTAAATAATTATTCAACAAAAAAATCCGAGAGAGGTCCTCCCGGACTACAATCTTCACAACAGGAGGCCTCCTGATCATCCCCTACTCGGCACTTCATGCCTTGAATCAACCATATGGGCCTACACAACAACAAAAAACTCTTGAATCCAGAGTATTAATAGGACGTTCTCTCTATTTTGAGGGATTGGTACCCGTACCACAGAGAGGGGAAATTTACAACATTTTACTTAGAAAGGGGAATTCTAAACTACTCTGATAAAAACCCAATTTTCATTTACAAATAAAAACTTGTAAAGATTGTAAGTATTAAATCATGTTATCCCTTGAATTTTCTTCAAAAGTGGTCTTAGATTGCATTCGCAAAAATTTCCAGGGGAGGCCCCCGTACACACCCGTACCCCCATCTACCCCCTCGGCGCTTCGCACCTCATCTTTAGTCCCGCCTACCCCCACCCCCGACAATGGTCCTTCTGGATCCGCCTCTGTGTCAAGAATGTGGGAAAATGATTTGCTCGTAATGTAATGATGTAATTTCCGTGTTGATACACTTAGATATGAATTAGATATATTTTTATCCAATATATTATTATTTTTATACATTCAGATACAAGTTAGTATCTCTTTTCATACTTTTAAAAAGGCACAAAGCATTTGTTCTCTGTCTACCCTATTCTAAGAAAGAAAAGTTTTAATAGCTATTCTCTGTAAGCATTTGCACTTTTATGAAGGACGCATCAAGAGAGAAGAAAAATTGGAAAATACAAACAGCATTTTGAAATCAATATATCAAAATTAGCTAATTATGTTGTCATGGTAACCAGCCTTTTTACAATATCAGACACTACTAGTGAGCTTATTTAAAATTTTATGTCCTAATCTTTAGGATGCATAAACAATCTTCCATTGATGTCACATACAGACCAAATTATAGAGCTTCAAATTAGCTCAATTTTGCCAATTTTTCAACTTTAAAGGCCGTTGCCATGGTAACCAGATGACCTAGAATTATTTTTTTTGGTCAAATTTTCCATTTTTCATTGGTCCCTACTTATGTGTGAAATTTCATGAAAATCGGAGACCATGCGTGCCGAAATTGTTTAAATGCTTACAGAGAATTGCTATTAATGAGTTAAAGAAGATCCTGACGATAATCTCAACAGCACTCACAATAGAGCACAAAATTAAACATCGACGGACCCCTAGCAAGCTAGAGGTGGGATCAGGTGCCCGGGAGGAGTAAGCATCCCCTGTTGGCTAGCCGCACCCGCCGTCGATGTTAATGAAGCATGGAAATGAAAATATATAAAAATCATGCACTATCTGACGTTATGTCTATATAGAAAGTGCTATGGCGACAATGTCAGGGAAGTATATTCAAAACACTTACTGTCAAACCCCTCGCGGGGAACTTTTTTACGAGCTCCACACGGCAAAGGGCATAAGTGTGACACAAATGAGTTAAAGAAGATCCTGACGATAATCTCAACAGCACTCACAATAGAGCACAAAATTAAACATCGACGGACCCCTAGCAAGCTAGAGGTGGGATCAGGTGCCCGGGAGGAGTAAGCATCCCCTGTTGGCTAGCCGCACCCGCCGTCGATGTTAATGAAGCATGGAAATGAAAATATATAAAAATCATGCACTATCTGACGTTATGTCTATATAGAAAGTGCTATGGCGACAATGTCAGGGAAGTATATTCAAAACACTTACTGTCAAACCCCTCGCGGGGAACTTTTTTACGAGCTCCACACGGCAAAGGGCATAAGTGTGACACAAATGAGTTAAAGAAGATCCTGACGATAATCTCAACAGCACTCACAATAGAGCACAAAATTAAACATCGACGGACCCCTAGCAAGCTAGAGGTGGGATCAGGTGCCCGGGAGGAGTAAGCATCCCCTGTTGGCTAGCCGCACCCGCCGTCGATGTTAATGAAGCATGGAAATGAAAATATATAAAAATCATGCACTATCTGACGTTATGTCTATATAGAAAGTGCTATGGCGACAATGTCAGGGAAGTATATTCAAAACACTTACTGTCAAACCCCTCGCGGGGAACTTTTTTACGAGCTCCACACGGCAAAGGGCATAAGTGTGACACAAATGAGTTAAAGAAGATCCTGACGATAATCTCAACAGCACTCACAATAGAGCACAAAATTAAACATCGACGGACCCCTAGCAAGCTAGAGGTGGGATCAGGTGCCCGGGAGGAGTAAGCATCCCCTGTTGGCTAGCCGCACCCGCCGTCGATGTTAATGAAGCATGGAAATGAAAATATATAAAAATCATGCACTATCTGACGTTATGTCTATATAGAAAGTGCTATGGCGACAATGTCAGGGAAGTATATTCAAAACACTTACTGTCAAACCCCTCGCGGGGAACTTTTTTACGAGCTCCACACGGCAAAGGGCATAAGTGTGACACAAATGAGTTAAAGAAGAGTTAAATGTATTGACTACGCTCCTGGCAACTTCGGACAGTCATTTGCTGTATTATTTACAACAAATTGTGTGTTTTCCGGAATATGTGAGCACGACCCACTATTAACCTGATACATATTGGTATATTTTAGTTTAACATGTACGAACAGAAAACTTTTTTTTCATTCTTATGTAACGAGCCAAAGAACATGTAAGTGACGTGATCAATTAACACAGGAAACCTTTCAGAATCAAATAAGGACAAATTCCATCTGAATATAGAAATCAGAACTCGTGTATAGTGATTTTTGTAACAAACAAGATGGTTGAAGAAATATACAAAAGCCAGGACAGCAAACACAAAAAATCCAGGACAAAACACAAAAAAGTCAGATCATCTAACTTTTTTTTTTAGATTTTTGTTTTCTGTGGTGTATTGCCGTTTTATTGCTCGAGAAAATAATATGGTTAGCACTGTTGAACTGACACACGATATTCATGTTAAAACATTTGAACCTAGTCTGTTTAAACGACGAGAACATGGATTTTTATCAAAAAAGTCGAAATATCTTTATTTATTGAAAAGCAGACAGCTCTAAGCATTGATTCAGTCTTTTAGAATAGCATTTACAATGTTTAATGCAAAGATACTTATCTCACGATGATATTTGCATGTCAGTTAATCGTCTAAAAATATGAAATTTTGCCGAATTCGCTCGAAACGAACACAAATAATCCAGGACAAACACGAAAAATCCAGGACAATTAATACAAAAAATCACTCGTCGTCAGGACACTTTACATGGTGTGATTGAGTGAGTTAGCACGATTCGCCTCGGGAAATAGGTCTGGTCGAGGGGAACCAGAATCGTGCTAACTCCCTCAATGGTATACTTTAACTGTTTTATTATACCGAAACAAACATTTTACTGAAACAAACATATCTCTTAGGTATACCGAAACAAAGTTGAAACATTATACTGAAACAAACATATCTCTTAGGTTCACATGGTTCCAATGGAAATTCTAATGATTTTGCCTTGCCTTCTCGACTGAATGATTGAGAATCGGAAAATATTAATTTTTGATGATAAGATAATCAGAAACATCATTTATCATACTCATATACAAGTTTAATTTTTGATTGTTTTATTTTATTGCGGATTAATTTATGTGCTAAGCGGATAGGAGGCGGATTACTCTGCTCGCGTATCAATAGCGTCATCCGATCATCCGATCAACCTTCAACGGCGCTGATTGGCTGATACTGACACACCCCAAAGAAGCTCCGCCCCATTTTGAGACTAACTCCCTAGGAAAATAGTCTTCTCAACTAACGCACCCCTTTGCAGGGAAATAGTCTTATCAGGCGATTTTTCAGGAATATAGTTAAATTTAATGATTCTCTTTTTATATAGGAAAAAAATCAGTAGAGGTATAATAAATATTTCTAGTTTGAATGCTTTCAGGTGGTAATGCAGCGTAATAAAAGAAGTATTCTACAATGTCTGATGTCGTGTATGGGGGCTTGTTTCCATGCTGTGAATGAGTGTATGTTCTGTCGCAATTCATACTATATTTCGGTTGATATTTAAGGATAAATTTCAATTTAGCACAATAAACATGCATGATTTTCCTAATTAGAGATGCTGCATTCAAATCCCGTCAACATTAATTATGGAATTACTTAATGAAGTACAAGTACCAAAGATGAAGAAAGATAACGTATATATTTGATGACACACAATTATATTAATGAAAATGGATAAGAAAACATTGTATATGATATACGTACATGTACACTCTCTCAGACGTGATATTCACATAAAAATGGATTAGACTTAAAGTCTATACTGATAATGTTTAGTGGTTAACGTGCAATTGTTTCAAATGTATTTTGAGACTTTCCGGAACCAGTTTTTATGATTCGAAGTAAGATATTGAGGTAGTACCCGAAACGTGCATGTCTGATCCATGCTGCAAATTTATCTGGTCTGAAATGATGCTATTGAATTTGAAGACGTTTAACATTTGAACTACTTGGTGAATGTCACTGCTGGTGGACCAGGAGTCCCCGAGGGCACATGTAGCCAAGTTCCAACTTCGGTTGATCGTCTGTCTCTTCAACGCATTTGAAATTTTCTGTTACAAAATTTCTTGAAAGTTATTAAACGTGGGTCCTGTAGCATCATATCCCAACCATTCTGCTACGTCTTTCGGTACATTTTTGGACAAAAAATTTCACACTTTTTGGCAATATAACAGCGTTTAGATTGAGGATCACTGACGAGGGTTAAGGTCAGGGTGGCGACTTTTAATAGAAATGAGGTAGAAGAAAGATGGATATGTCCACATGTAGAGGAACATCTCCTCGAACAATATAGACCAAAAAACAAAATTTGCCCGTCTTGTTTTTTGGCTATTAACGTCCGTTTTTGGCCTATTTTAACATTTTCGTCATTTTAGAGAATACCACATCAGAACTTTACATACCTCTGCAATGCATGAAATTTCAAAAATTCATATTTACTCTTATTTTTCTGGATTCTTATAGCTTTTGTTTGAATAGAAGCCTATTTTGAAAAATTCTGATAAAATAAACAATTCTAAGGAGTGTGTTTTCTTATAATTACGATTTTGCTGGCTGCCATGGCAACGACTCATTAATTTTATTAATAGCTAGAAGGTCGCCAGGTACACAAATTTTTTTCTATGTATAGAGCTATGATATTGCTTTATCCTAAAGAAGTCAAACCAATATGTACCCGAATTCGTTTTTGAGCAAAATGACTGTTTCTATAAATAGCACAATAATTTATGCAAAAAATCAACATTTTGACCCAAAAACATAGAGATTTACGTCAAGTTCGAATTTCTTTTTATCTCATTTTTAAAGAGTATGATGAACAGTATATATTCTGATGTTTGAATCTTTAGAGCATAACCCATGCGGAAATGACAATTTTTTCCTATTTTCGGCGATTTTCATTGAAAAATATACATTTTTCCCAAAAATTCCAATTCAGCAATGAAAATTTCAAGGAGCATTATTTTTTCTGAAATAACGCAACAAACTGGGCTTATACCATTTATCGTCCATGTCGGTTTCAAATATTACGTGATATGAAAAAAGAGTTATCTCCCTGTAGTCGCAACCCTAACCTTAAGTACCCGAAACGTGCATGTCTGGTTCATGCTGCAAATTTATCTGGTCTTAAATGATGCTATTGAATTTGAAGACGTTTTAATGATGTTATTCCAAACGAACCGTATACATGATAACCGCAGGAGGATCTTGAGTCCCTCCTCATTTCGCTATCAATTTACTAGTAGATAAAATAGTATGAATTTCTAGACCAAACCATTCATTATGAGAAATATGAATCGTTTTGGTTTATTTTTTAATATTTAATAACAAAATCCCTGGCTCACTACAGCCTGTTAGTTTACAACATTATCACTATCCAGAATGGTGGATGATATTCTGTCATAAACCATTTGAACCATCCAACCAAAGATTGTACTCTATATCTTCCAAAATGGAAGTAACCGGATGTGACAGTTCTACCGAATTGAAGCGACGGGTGTTGCATGCAAGCAGGAGATGCTTACTCTTTCTGGGCACCTGGTCTCACTCTCATATCGGGAGTTCGCTTCTTTTCATATGGTGGAGGTTTTTGTTTTTGTTTGCTTAGGTTCCTGTTTTATCCTGATTTTGTATGCCTTCGGTTTCTGATTTTCTGAATTATCGATTTTGTACTGTAGACAGGGATATGGTCATTATCCATATTTGTCATTGCAATTTTCCCCTAGCTACGATATAACACAAATTACACATTTTACGAATTTTTTGGCACAACCATAAGAATAATCTGTTTTTGTGGATAGCACATATTTGTATAACATCAGCATCCGTGAGTGAGAGTTTTAAAAACCCTCAAAATCAGATTTCAAGAATCATTGACAAATGACTTTTAAGGAGGTATGAGTGTGAACCGCATTTTCAGGGAATAATAGAAATTGAAAATAATTGTATACATATAAAAGAATATCCCTTCCTTCATCGATTGCAATATTTCATAAAAAAAGAGGGAAGCCGTTTGTACCTTATATACCGACAAAAAAGGGAGGTAACTCTGCACATTTTTTTCTAAAACAATGTCCCAACTTTGATCTTTATTTTAAAAATCAACATAACACAGTACGAAGTAAATTTTATCCATTGACGTAGCAAATGAAGTAAATTTATCATTTTCAGAAAAAAATATTTTTGTTGCTATGGTAACCATGCTGGAGAAGGACATTTATTTCATCCCATTTTTGACAGTAAAAATTGTATGAAAAGTTTAAAAACATTAATTTTCGAAGTTGTTGGCATAATAGAATTTTGATAAAATGTTTCTTTTATCATCTAGTGATACATGCTAAAGTTAAAAAAAAATTATAGAAAAAAGAGTGTAGCCGTTTTAAAGATATTTAGCTTAGAATTCCTCTGACCAAGTCTCTGGATATGATAAATACGTTGTTTATGATTGAAAATTGAAAGTTGTTATATATCTTTACATTTTATCTGAGATTTCTTATAGTCTGAACTTCAGACTAAAAATTTGAGTCATATTCTGATCAATTTCTTGACAACACTTAGCGCTTTTAAGCACCGACAACGTAACGTGACGTAGCGCTCATCGTGACGCTCACTTTAGGTAATGCTCGGCGATATCGTATACTGTAAATCTCAGTGAATGAGAAAAATTTGATGTTCTAGATTTCTATCTGTACGCTTCTGCGGCATCTACGCGTATCTATTTACATGTATATATAGTTTTGACATTCGTGCATATTGTACCAGATTTGAAAAAAAATGAGGCAACTTTAGTAGAACAACGATACGAAGGATCTCTTAATCTCTTGATAAGTTTGCTTTGAAACAATTTATCTAAAGTTAGCTGAGGCACAATTCTAGTTTCATTTTACTAAGTGCTGGGATTAGAAAGGGGGGGTGTCGGTATGATAGGAAAGGTAGTTAACGCACACTCTGTCTTCCGCATTGATTTCCTGCATATGCTCTCTTAAATGAATGTCGTTATATCATATATTTGTAAAACTGAAACAGAATAATTCTCTTTTCAACAGGGCGTACAATGGGAATGTGTTTACGGAGTCCTTCAGGATCAATTTATTTTACAACGTACATGTACATGATGTACGTGATCTTTGGTCCTTTTGATGATTTGACAGTCGGTCGTCATGCTCACTTATTACAATGACTAATCAATAGGCCTCGTGATATAAATTCCGACTTAATCATAATAACACATACGTTTTGTAAATGAAAGAAAAGTACTTTCAAGATATATTGGTTTTACACGTTTTCAATATTTGAGGTAAATTGCGTGGTCAGTAACGCCGCATCGTCAACTTGAACTATAAAATATAATCATTCTTTTGAATTTATTTGTGTCTTTTTTATGCAAGAATAAATTTGAAGTATTAAAATGTTACTCAATTCAATCATAATCAAATTATGCCGCTCCGTAAAGTTGTCATGACGTGAATAATATTAGACAAACTGAATTTACAGGACTTCTAAAGAACAAGCACAAAGCGCTTTCATGATAATTCGCGGAAAAAATATTACAACGTCATGATTCAGTATGACGTCAAATAAACTCCCTTGATGACGTTATCATTTAATTTCCATTGTTATTATTAAGAAACGACGATTCTGATTGGCCGAGAAATTTTGTTGATACCTGTATCAACACAAAACGGAAGTACGCGCTTAGCAACGTCATAAGCAACGTCGTTAGCAACACGATTTCAAAGCTGCAAATAAACGTTCAAAAGCGACGTAATGAAATGATGAGTAATCAATGTAATATTTTTTTGGTTGATCGAGGTATCAACACCAAAAATTGAGGGAAAACTTTTGCATCTTGCCCTACGCGCACGATGCAGTTTTCCCTCAATTTTTGGTGTTGATACCTCGATCAACCAAAAAAATATTACAATGGTTCCTTAAAACTATATGCCAAGGATAAAACGATGTCATAGAAGCGTATTTTAGATGTAAACAAGGATATATATTGCTCGTCAATCGAAATGCATTGAACACTCTTTAATCTAGAGGTATATTCAACCATTAGTTCAATAAGTTTTCAGCTTTTGTTTTCTTTACGACATCGGTTTACGTTTGATTTGTTCACGCTCATACCCTCTTAACATTAAAAATTTGAGAACTGAACAAAAAAATAAGGCATTGGAGATTATGGAAACGTCTTCAAATTGAATAGCATCATTTAAGAACAAATAAATTGGCAACGTGGACCAGACATGCACGTTTCGGGTACTTAACCCTCATCAGTGATCCTAAATCCTAAATCTAAACAATGTAATATGCCAAAAAGTATGAAAGCTACTATGTCGAAAAAGGGTACCGAAAGACGTAGCAGAATAGGTGGGATATGATGCTACAGGACCCACTTTTTAGAAATTTCTAGAAATTTTGATAACAGAAATTTAGATTGCGTTGAAGAGACAATCAACCGAAATTGATCGAACTTGGCTACATGTGCCCTCGGGGACTCCTGGTCCACCAGCAGTGACACTCACCAAGTGGTATAAATGTAAACGTCTTCAAATTGAATAGCATCATTTAAGAACAAATAAATTGGCAACGTGGACCAGACATGCACGTTTCGGGTACTTAACCCTCATCAGTGATCCTAAATCCTAAATCTAAACAATGTAATATGCCAAAAAGTATGAAAGCTACTATGTCGAAAAAGGGTACCGAAAGACGTAGCAGAATAGGTGGGATATGATGCTACAGGACCCACTTATATCACATACCTACTTTCTAGCAACGCCCTCGCGTTTGCCGTGTAGAAAAGGTAGAATCTGTGAATATTTGGTCTTTTGGATGGTTAAAGCCAACGAATATTTCACATTTTCATTGAAGCGTCGAAAGATTTTTACAGTGACAATGACAATGTAGTCGCTATCATACATAAACCTTATTTTCGCGGTTTCTCTGCGAGTTGCCTTAATGATTGGAATGGCTGATTTTCCACTAAAGAAAATTGAAAGATTCATAGGGCGGTCTGACACCAGACATCACAAAATTTGGTGATATTTTCATTGTAACGTCAAAATAGAAAACATGACAAAGGATAAATGCAGGGAGATCAAATATGAGGCCACAATTTTAAATTCTGCCAAAAATGTCTGGTGTCTGTGCATATGAAATCAAGGTTTAAAACAGTCATAAATGTTTTCTGGAAATTGGACTATTAGAAACATAAACAGGTTTTGACATTTTTGCATGATAGATAGATGCTGTCAAGAAGCAGTAACCCGTTATAGTTTCATCATCGAAGATTCAGTTCTACTCCTTTTCAATATGTTTTCGTTGTTTTGTTTCGTTTTGGTTTGTATTTTTCAAGGATTTGTTCACCTATTCATTATTTGTTTTGGATTCTAGTCATCAAATTGTATTTAACTCTCACTCGCTGTATCATAGGATCGTATACACCAATAGCATTTGTCAGGAAAAGATTTTGAGTGATTGTGAATATTATTTACTTCAATCAGCTAATTTGATTTGAATTTTCCTGTTTAGAAACACCAAACTTAAGCTAATCGTCTAGAGATGAATGGTCGGTGTGTATAAAAACCTTAAATTCAACTAACTATCATCATATTCGAATATTTTTCCGAACAGGGAAAATGCCGGAACACGTGCTGGGTTTGTTTCCAAACCTTGATTCAACATTTCGCACAAATGATCTCATTGGAGGTTGCGGGGGAAAACCGTTCATTATCGATACACTGGATAAAGGTTCATCATTGACGGAACTAAAGGTTTGGCTGCGAGATGATGCTCCTTGCGCAATAGATTTTACATCAGGCAGAGGTGCGGATACGGAAGTAAAATCTTTCGGAGGGCATAAAAATGCTACAGCAAGTAAACTGTGCTTGGGTGAATCTGAGAAAATAACTGAATTAATCATTACATATGACGCGGACCACTTTAATCCTGATGAAAAGAAAAAAATCTTTCCTTAGAGGAATCTCCATCGAAACAAACAAGGGTCAAAAGTTCGAAATAATGCCAGAGAAGTTGAAGCATAAAACAAAACCCTTGAGTTATTCCGTTGGATCCGGCGTCTGCTGTGGAGTATTCGGTTATGCGGATGAAAATTTTATTCATTCCATCGGATTCATCATGCTGAAACCAGTTAAAGAAGCAGTTCTGAAGAATATAACGTACGACGATAAAGATGAAAGTACCAAAACCTTTCCACAACTAATTTCCAGTTGTGAATATGATAATGATTCTGAATTAGAGCAGAGCCATAAAATGAAAGCCACGAAAACCCTGCAACTTTCTCATACCTGGGGAACCTCTCATTCCATTGCACGTACACTTGGTTTCAAGGTCGAGGCTGGATATCCAAGGGCATTCAAGATAGGAGGAGACTTAACACAGAACAAAACATCGACTCATAAGCACGACCATACATCATCCGAGACAGAATCAAGGGACTTCGAATGGAGCGTCAACTGTAGTCCAAAATCTACAATAGAAGCAAACGCAATTCTCTTCTTGTATGAAATCGAAGCAAAATACAAAGGGACAATGGAATTACGCATGGAGTCGGGGAAGGTGTTTTCCTACAAGGTAATATGTGTAACATAAACCAACCATAGGTAGATGGTATGTAAAAAAGTAGTAACCATCTTTGTTCGCTTAGAAGTATTTATACTTTAATACAAATTATCTGTAAGGACCAAAATATCTCCATAGGACCGTGGAACGGCATGTCACAGATTTTAAAGATTTTTGGTAAAGGACATAGGTATGAATCACTGAGATGAAAATTCGCTTCATTTTTGCAATTTGAGTTTCCGTTACCATGGTAACCATGTCTGATTTTTTTTAGAATTTTGAAAATATTGAAAACAAAGCATTTTCAGAAGACTCGTTTCAATGGAAACGGGTATAGCAATCAGCTGTAAATTTCATTATGAGGTCATTTTATCCTCTTATATATGAATATGTAAAAGGAAATGCGCTCCATCAATCTGTACTCTTCATATAAGTGATCTAAGAGGTTAGAACAAGCCAAGAAATGTGCCTATTTTTGCCTGAATTTGCCAAGTTTACAGCATGTTATTCTATATCAGCAGGCTTATATGGAGTTAAGGCGCATTTCATCTAAAAAGTATCATACTTGGAAAAAAAATAGAGTGGAAAGAACATCAAAAACGGTTACAATGGAAACGTTTCGTTCTATATTACTATACATGGAGTATAGTTTTGCTCCATTTCTAGTTGTTTTCAATAAACAATGCAGAAAAAATTTAATGTGTCAATAACGGACACATCAATAAGAATTGACATTGAAAACATTTCAAGGTCAATAGAACTTGTGTCAAGGTCACTGTTTTGTAAATGACCAAATTTACAAAAAATAATGAGATTTTTATGAAAATAGAAAGCCATATTTCAGAAATCAGATGATGTCATATTAAAATTGTTTAATACAATATAATATTTGATATATCTCCTATTTATAGGGATAAGTTGCACAGAAACTTTGTATCTCTGAAATACTAAATCCCATGCATACATTGGAAGGAAAAATGTGTAAAATATATCAATTTCTTACTTTTTGATCATTTTTTTCTATCAGAAAATAGACAGTCATGTAAATTGTGTGTTTTTCTTTTCTTATACGTTTCAAGTTTACAAACATTTACCCCATTCATCATTATCCTAAAAACGCAAATGAAAGATTGACATATAAAATGGAAAATTGCAAATTTCAGTGCAATTTAAGCATTAAAATTGAAATGACCTTGACCTTGAAGTCAATGACCTTGAAAAAATTTAAGGTTGTAAGAAAAAAAAATGTGCTGATAATTCATAGAAATTTACTATTGCAAATCATAGCGTAAACAAGTATATTCCCCTATAAAAGAGTAATATGGTTTGGGTTTCACATCAAAAATTGCCATAACAGCCAATTTTAGTGACAAATTTAAGGAAAATGGTTAATTTCCCCTTCGAGTTTTCTTCATAATTTTGTAGAATTTATTTCTTTTCTCAACCAAACAAAAGATTCTATTAAGCTTGCCTTTAGAATTATTTGTGGTTAAAAATGCTCAAAATTGCAATAAAAAGAGCGAAAAAGCCTTGTTTTTATGCCTGTGTTCGACTGTTTTTAATTTTCTGTTGTTGATGTTATAGAAGAAATATCTTTAAAATGAATAGATTTTCTTAGAATAGAAGTTTTAAAGAGTCACATATGTCTAAGTTGTAAAGCTATTAAAGTGGTTTCATGGCAACACATTGTCCAAATACATGTATAGCTAACTCCACAGTCGTGTGAGGGCTAAAAATAGACTGACCTCGTTTCCATGGCAACCATCAATTACATTGTCCGAAAAAGGTCATTTTTATGCCCCCGGAATCACAGATTCGGGGGCATATAGTTTTTGGCCTGTCCGTCTGTTTGTCTGTCTGTTTGTCTGTTTGTCCGAAAAAACTTAAACATTGGGCATAACTTTTGAATGGAAGGTGATAGAGCTTTCATATTTCACATGTGTGTTTCTTGTGACAAGACCTTTCCATTGATACCAAAATTTTGACCTCGTGACCATAACCTTGACCTTTGACGTACTTTTCAAAAACTTAAACATTGCGCATAACTTTTAAATGGTAAGTGATAGGGCTTTCATATTTCACATGTGTGTTCCTTGCGACAAGACCTTTTCATTGATACCAAAAGTTTTGACCTCGTGACCTTGACCTTGACCTTTGACCTACTTTTCAAAAACTTTAACATTGGGATTAACTTTTGAATGGTAAGTGATAGGGCTTTCATATTTCACATGTGTGTTTCTTGTGACAAGACCTTTCCATTGATACCAAAAGTTTTGACCTCGTGACCTTGACCTAGACCTTTGACCTAATTTTCAAAAACTTTAACATTGGGCATAACTTTTGAATGGTAAGTGATAGGGCTTTCATATTTCACATGTGTGTTCCTTGCGACAAGACCTTTCCATTGATAACAAACGTTTGACCGCATGACCTTGACCTAGACCTTTGACCTAATTTTCAAAAACTTTAACATTGGGCATAACTTTTGAATGGTAAGTGATAGGGCTTTCATATTTCACATGTGTATTCCTTGTGACAAGACCTTTCTATTGATGCCAAAATTGTTGACCTTGACCTTTCAGATACTTTACAGAAAATGAAGTTTATACTAACAAAGATGCCACCGGGGGCATTCGTGTTTCACAAACACAGGCTTTATTTATTAATGTACCAAAGCCATTATTTGTTAGAGCTGCAACGATTTACCGCAGTGGACCGAGAATCGCGATCCTTAGCTCCGACTCGAATCGCGAGTCGTAGTGGTCAGAAACGATTCGAGTCGAATAGTCTAAATAATGCAGAAAAACGTTCTAATTTCAACTTTAATGTATTCACTAATCGCAGAACTCCCAATAAGAATGATTTTAGATGTTGATTTGGAATAAACAGTTAACCTTTCAAGTGAATTTACCTAGCAATTCGTAAGAAAATACAGGGTCAAAGGAAATTCGAACCGGCGACTTTTACCGCATTTTGCGAGTGCTACCACAAATTGAAAATTGCCTCTTTTAAAGTATTATACCTATGCACTTCTTTGTGCAAACTGCTAAGTTATCATATATCTTTGTACAAAGTATCGAATTTATATCCCCAGAAGGCCGTTCTGTGGAGAGAGGAGGGGGGGGGGGCTTGAATAATATTTCCACATGATACATAAACATATATATCATACAGTGCTTTCACATGAACTGGGTATTTTATGCATTTTTTTCAGATTGAGATGAGATTTTCAATTAAATTTTTCAAATAAAAGGGAAAAAATATATCCATGGTAAATTATATTGCAAAAAACTCGAACCGAAAAAAACCCGATTCGAGACATAAAAATCGAAATCGAACCGAATCGAGAAGTTCCCGACTCGCTGCAGCTCTATTATTTGTAAAGAAATTCAGTATAATCCATAAAATGCCGTGGCCAGCCAATTTTGGTCCTTACAGAGAGTAGGTTTTAAGTATTCTGTTTCCTTATGACATAATTCATATTAACTTCCAACACCATGAAAAATGGATGTTCTTTTTCTTTATTTAATAGGTGGATGGCATATTCAAAGGGATACACAGAGCTCATTGTGTGTTAAAATGCAAAGAGACAAAAAAACCTCAGGTATACTACATGGACAAATTCTTCTTTTTTCATCAAATATCAGTCAATTAATAAACATAAAAGAAGTACCCATCAGTTATTCAGTCTACGAGTCGAGAAGGTAAAACAAAATCATTAGTATTTCCATTGGAACACTTCCGAACTCCAAAATAAACAGTATTCCGGAGTAAGAATAGGTACCCGGGGAGAATCGGCGTCTCCTGTTTGCATGCAACACCCGTTGCAACAGTTCCACGAAAACTTGACAAATTCGATGATGGTCTCGATCTGTCATATTGATGTTTATATCAGGAAAATATGCCTTGTTGATGTTGACAGTCATTCAGTTGCAATCAAGAATGCCGCTGGTCATTCTGATAAGAGTGATCTCATATGGTTTTATAATACACTCGTAGCGACCGAAGAACTTCCATAATAATGATATTTCAACCGTTGTATAATATAGCCTTGAACTTACTTGAGCTTACTTGCAAGCCGTCTTACTCAACGATTAAATTGTCATATTTGGAACATAGCCCGTCGTACCGATTAGCTGAGAGAGAAACAAAAACGTCATAAGCAAGAGAAGACGGAATATTTATTATGCTACTCATGAAAGGGAGGTTACTTAGTAATCTAAGGTGAAATCATCACTCTTCTCATACAGTGAGGCGTCCAAATGACCGTTTCCGATAACTTTCGGTTGCTACCTTGATCTCTAGTTCATGAGGGTAGATTTCATGTAGGTGATCCTTATATAAACTTCCCATCGTCGATATTTTTATTATGTTTTCCTTCTGAAAGCAATAGAATAAGTCAGTATATGGAGTAAATTCAAACGTCTACAATCCCACTGAATCTATGAATGAGAATAAGCGTGGAGATTGTGAGCACGTAGTTGGTTCGTGTGACTACACCACTTGCCCGTTCATATGCATATTGGCCACTCTTATGTCTACGCGCCGTCGTTCACGTTTCATTTTAATTGGCTGATTTCATAATCTTCAAGGTATCAATGTTCTCCTTTGTTTCGCTTTTTATGGCTGTTTTAGTAGTTGTTTTGGATTATGTTTGATGTGCGAGTGAGTTCTGCTATAATTACTGCATGAAATTTTGAACCGTTCTTTTTTTTAACCCTCTTTGTTTTCATAGATGATTTTAAGTACCCTTGGTGGTTTTACGGACTATATAAAGCGTTCTTTGGTCATTCAGATGGATACTTTAGTACATTTTATTACACTCTAGTATTACATTTCCTTATTACATTTTATTACAATGTTGCAACACATTTCCTAAATTTTTGCATTGCCGTTCATATTACACGTTTCCGTGTGTCTGCTTTTCTGTTTGAATTGAAATCGTGTTATTCAACTTAATGTGTGTCTTATTATCCCTTGTTGTTTGTCCGATGTCAATTATTTTCTTGCAATCCTAAGGGTGTGTCAGACCATGCAAGACGATGATATAATACATCGCTTTTGTATCTAAAGCTATATTCAAACAAAACAAAGGATTTAGATATACAAGCAACCACAGGAATTAATCACGCTTCCCAGTTGCTAAATTTTCTATGGATAACCCATATTAATTAGAACAACCGGGAAGCGTGATAAATCCCTGTGAAAGCAATCGATCGATTTTATATGTATTTTTCTTTATACTTACAGAAATGAGAAGACTCTACATAAAAGAAGTCCCAAGCTGTGATGTGTCTTTATTACAGAGAGGACGGTCTTACATATATTTGAGACTTTTAAAAAATCCTGAAGTATGCTAAATATTGAAAGCTTGAACATAGTATAACATTTTGTGTTTGTATTTTCTTTAAAATAACTAGCATACATTATCAATGAACTTAATTCCATTTTCAATTTTGTATTGACTTCAATTAACATTCTTTTGACTTCATTATTAAACTGAAAGATGAAGCTCTATCTTTCTTATTTTCTCTTACTCTCTTCTTCTTCCTTTTTTTTAGCTCACCTGAGCCAACGGCTCAAGTGAGCTATTGTCATAGTGTTGCGTCTGTCGTCCGTCGTCCGTCGTCGTCGTCGTCGTCGTCCGTCGTCGTAAACTTTTCACATTTTAAACTTTTTCTCCAGAATGGCTGAAGGGATTTTGATGAAACTTGGTAGGTATGAAGTACCCATGGTCCCCTACAAGTGTTGTTGTTTTTCGTCCGGATCCGTCAACAGGTGGCGCCACCACAGCCAATAGTAGGTCACGGGGGTACCCTCCAATGACAAACTTCTTCTTCAGAACCGAAGCATGTATCGACAAACCGAAAGCATCAGGATGATCTAGAGAGATGTCTTAAGAAGTGTTGTTATTTTTGGTTCCACTTCGAAGTCAAATTTTTGACGCGTTTTTGACGTCTTTTCGGACTTAGTCAGAAATGCACATTTTTGCACTATTTCTTTAAATAACTCAATAAGTGTATGATTTTACACACTCATTTACTGCATATTTATCATATTTAACTTACTTAATGCTTTGATATGTATTTTAGGCTTAAATTTTATTTTTTTGATTTTTTATGAATTTTTTTCTTATGTAAAAAGGAAGGGGGGGGGGGGTGATTTTCATACATTTTCTGCTTCTTTTCTATAACCACTCTTCAGATTGTCATGACATTTTGTAGATATGAGGTAGTCATGCATGGTACCCTACAAGTGAAAGAATTTTGTCAAGATATCCACTTTTAGATTTTTAAGGAATATTTTTGGCCTAGGACATCTTTGGCACGCATAAAAACGAAAGAAAAAAGGGGGTCATGCATACCTTTTCTGCAAAATTCACTTGTTTAATGACCCCTCCTCCCGAATTGAAAATTTGCTAATTTTTATGTATTTTCAAATCGATCTATTGATTACATAAAAGGCAAAATCATGTTCAAAACTCAATTTCTACAGACAGCAGGGAATCATACATTGATTTAATGTGCTATTTTTAAATTTTCAATAGTTATGACCAATGAGGTGACACCTTTTATTCAGCCCGGTTCACCAGTCAAAAGGGAGTACTTAGTGATTCCCTGCTAAAATGATTAACTGTAGTTACACCTTCTAGGTCAGAGACAACCAAATCATTTTCCATAGGCCGTAATGTTAACGAAATGCCTTATAACGTCTATAGTAACATTGCTGGTCATGCATGTTATATACCGATTTGTTCATTGATTCAAGCTTTATACGAAACTAAATTAAAAAATATAGCATGACCTGCTCTTTTTCGCACTATTTGCGTCACAAGGTACCCCGCAGAGAATTTTCAAATTTTCCCGCGCCCGTCCCCTTTAGCGGATCGGGAGCTAGGGAAATATCCGGGTATCGACATTTTAATTGCATTTATTTTTTACCTATATATATCATATTCAAACAATATACCAAAAGAAAATAGAATTGATAGCCAATCACATCTTCTGTCACATTTAAAATAACAGGCCCCCTCACCCTACAGGTTTTTCTCCAATCAGAGCCGGCCTTTTAGTGGTCTCTGACCTATAACTGTAACTGTAAACAAAGTCGCTGTACTTTAGATTTGATCCGTTTAATTCCTCCACAACCCTTTAGTACTGCGATACATTTCAGGAGATACAGTGCAAACGGAATAGATTTTTATTTAATGTGCATTATACTTGGAACACTTTCATAATGGTTATCATTCATGTACTTGGAACACTTGCATATACTTGTTATCATGTATAAAGTTTGCTCGAATTTCCTCTGTCTTAGACTCTCTTAGATGAAGTAATTTACGGACTGATTTCTTGAAGAAACGTCTAATGAGTAATCTCTTCCTCTGGATCATGAGGTTTGATACACCGTACACTGCTTTTTGGAAAACAAATTGGCCCAATTTCTGCACAATTCACTTGAATTGATAAATATTGAATTTAAACGATTTTAACTGTACGTTTCATGTATTTGAGATGAAATCAATACTATTCAAAAGCATTCTTAGATTTCAGTATACTTTAATATGAATAAAGGCAGAACCGAAAAATCTTTGTTTTTTATGCCCCTGGAATAAAAGATTCGGGTGCATATAGTTTTTGGCCTGTCCGTTTGTCTGTTTGTCTGTCTGTTTTCTGAAAAACTTTAACATTGGGCATAACTTTTGAATGGAAGCTGGTGATAGAGGTTTCATATTTCACATGTGTATTCCTTGTGACAATACCTTTCCATTGATACCAAAATTTTGACCATAACCTTGACCTTTGACGTACTTTTCAAAAACTTAAACATTGCGCATAACTTTTGATTGGTTAGTGATAGGGCTTTCATATTTTACATGTGTATTCCTTGTAACAAGATATTTCCATAGATACCAATATTACGCTGACCCTGACCTCTCACATACTTAACAGAAAATGGCGTTTATACTAACAAAGATGCCGCCGGGGGCATTCTCGTTTCACAAACACAGCCTGTCAGGCTTTATAATTTCTGGCATGCTAGCTATCAATAATGAAAGGTATGGTCGTTCAGTTTTAAATAAACTTAATTTATGAAATCATTTCATTGTTTTATTCTTTTTCTGCTGCGCATTAAAGTGGGATTTTACAATATGATTTTATTTTTGATGTTGCATAATTGAACTATACTAGTTGGGCATATGACTTTAAAAAAGTTATTGTTTTGAAATGTGACTATTTTTTCTTGTTTGTACTTTTAAAGGTTGTCTGAAAAAAAACTTCTCTGCATCCGGCAAAAATCTTTTTAGAAAGGTTGTGGGCTAAAATCCCGGTACTGGCACTATCAGTATTCAATAGCAGTATGTCAATTAGAGCGTGCATGGGTATCAGGTGAGCGTTGTGCCCCCTGGGGCTCTTGTTTCTTTTTAGATTTCTATGATAATAAAATCTAAGGCAAAATCTTCGACTTATTTTTTTCTAACAAAAACTGAAGAACATTATAAAGAAACCTATTTTGTTGAACTAATTAAAAAAAAAGAACAACTCCCCCCTACTCAAAAAAGGCAAGGGATGAATTGCACATTAATTTCCTAAAATAACCTCTAGCACCTGTGAACCAAAGACACAGAATAGATATTAGCTGTATAAGGCAAGGACAAGTTCCCGTTTTCAGCCTGTACGGTGTAGTCATTGGTCTTCTTTCTTTTGTGTTGTTCCCGTCCGATGGTTGGAGTGATTTTCTAATATGTTATTCCTTCATTTCCAGGCGCGTAGCCACTTTTCAAGTTGAATTGCTTTTTTCAGACAGAAAATTTGGGAGCTGCCATTAGGCAACAAATGGGTCCAAGGCGAAACCCTCAGGGATTCAAGAGGTGAAGTCTTGATATTTCTATGGATTTTAAGCATTTCATTTCAGTCATATACGGCAGAAATGACCCTTTGTACACACAGGGATTTATCCAATCTCCTACACATGCGTCCGATTTCAGTTCCGCTTTTCTTCACTTTGAAATCTACCCCTACCGTCATCGCCTATTGATTTGCAGACTGGAACTGGGGCTTCATATTTGTAAATAAAGTATTGCAAGTATATACCATCAGGTTTTACTGCATTTACGAGGTATACAGTGTACATGCAATGCTTTTCTTTCGATGCAATACGATGCAGTATCATGGAATCTTTCTTCATTCGTACGTTGCCAACACGATCAGCTAAGCGAGAAGTCTCCAGCAAAAATACAAATTCTAGCCATAAATCAAAACCTACCGTCTTTAGACGTGAGTCTTGTAAATTTTTCTACATAAAGAAAAGGATCGTTTCCTTCATTGCATATTTACTCACCCCTTAACACTAAAATATGTGTCTCTGATTTTGAAACTTTGCACTGTTTCAACTTACAACAAGGTCATAGGTGGCACAGGCTTGCAGTATTGTAGATTTCAAAGTGAAGAAAAGCGGAACTGAAATCGGACGCATGCGTATGAGATTGGCACTGTTTATGTTCCGGATGACATCAATTTACAATTCGGATCAGCCTCGACCTTTTCCTTCTTTTTATGCCGTTACAAATAAAGGACGAGGGGATAGGAATGGACTGTGATGACATCAGTACCCGCGATGCCTCTCGAGTTTTATCATTGCGTGAAATGGCGTAGGAAAATAGCGATGACGGCAAGGTTATATTGCAAGTCTGTGCCGCCTATGACCTTGTTGCAAGTTGGGATTTATCACGCTTCCCGGTTGCTCTATTTACTATATATATGAGATAGATAATCCATAGAAAATTAAGCATCCGACAAGCGCGATAAATCCCTGTGGTTGTACACTTTATGTGTAATTAAATAGATAACTTTTTTTATTTCACCGGGTACGACGCAGCATAGCTGGGGCTTGTTGTGTTGCGACCCGGGGGCTTGTGCTGAGGCGATGAAAAGCAGACCGAGCTGTGCATCAGCTTCAAAAACTCCAGAAATAAGATATATCGGTTCCTAAAATTGATCCTACGAAACTCGGCAAATATCAAGGAATGTTCCCATATGCTTAGTTTCGTTTCACTCAAACACTTCAACACTATTTCGGAAGTTGGACGATCCAAGTAAGGGAAATAATTTCAATAGGACATTACTATCTTATAATATGATTTTACGCACATGTTCATACCTGGAGACATGTATAATGGTCATATATTACTATTTTGAATGATTTCATGTGGTAATACACCGTAATTAATGAAATATTTTACATTTTCTGATGTTGTGTATGGGGGCTTGTTTCAATGTTGTATATGGATGTATGTGGTTGATATTTAAGGTTTTATTCCAATTTAACTCAAGAAACATGAATGGTTTTCCTAAGATATGCTGCATTCAATATCCTGGACACGATGTGTGACAGACGGACAGACAGACGGACGCGAAGGCATAAACAGTATGTCTCCTCCTTGTTGGGGGGGGGACATAATTAATGAGTTTGCACAATAGAGACAGGAAATTCTTTATATTTTCGAGATCCGTGTTTAATTTTTTGTACTGTGGTTGACCGGTGGGCGAAAGCGAACCAGCGAAATTTCTGCCACATTTGGAATAAAGATGTAAGCTTAAATTTTCTACCAGTGAGTGTTGATACTTTTGATTAGTTCACTTCCTTATATATTTGATACGGGAGGAGGTGGTTGACATTTGTCCGCTTGGGACGTGTAACCTAATATGTAATAATCTAATATGTAATAAATCTAGTTTATTACAAATCCGGTCGTTATTACAAATCCGGTTGCGAAACCACCTCCTCCCGTATCAAATATATATTTGTATTTGTATTTTTGCTAGAGACTTCTCGCTTAGCTGATCGTGTTGGCAATGTACGAATGAAGAAAGATTCCATGATACTGCATCGTATTGCATCGAAAGAAAAGCATTGCATGTACACTGTATACCTCGTAAATGTAGTCAAACCTGATGGTATATACTTGCAATACTTTATTTACAAATATGAAGCCCCAGTTCCAGTCTGCAAGAATCTTGCAGACAAACAATAGGCGATGACGACATAGGTATATTTCGAAGTGAAGAAAAGTGGAACTGAAATCGGACGCATGTGAAAGAGATTGGATAAATCCCTGTGTGTACAACGGGTCATTTCTGCCGTATATGACTGAACTGAAATGCTAAAAATCCAAAATATATCAAGACTTCACCTCTTGAATCCCTGAGGGTTTCGCCTTGGACCCATTTGTGGCCTCATGGCAGCTCCCAATTTTTTTGTCTGAAAAAAGCAATTCAACTTGAAAAGTGGCTACGCGCCTCGAAATGAACATATTAGAAAACCTCTCCAACCATCGGACGGGAACAACACAAAAGAAAGAAGACCAATGACTACTGTACAGGCTGTTAACGGGAACTTTCCCTCGCCTTATACAGCTAATATCTATTCTGTTTCTTTGGTTCACAGGTGCTAGAGGTCATTTTAGGAAATTAATGTGCAATTCATCCCTTGCCATTGTTTTAGGAAAGGGGGGGGGGAGTTGCTCTTTTTTTTAATTAGTTCATTAAAATAGGTTTCTTTATAATGTTCTTCAGTTTTTGTTAGAAAAAAATAAGTCGAAGATTTTGCCTTAGATTTTATTATCATAGAAATCTAAAAAGAAAAAAAAGGAAGAAGAAGAGAGTAAGAGAAAATAAGAAAGATAGAGCTTCATCTTTCAGTTAAATAATGAAGTCAAAAGAAAGTTAATTTAAGTCAATACAAAATTGAAAATGAAATAAAGTTCATTGATAATATATGCTAGTTATTTTTAAGAAAATAAAACTATGTTCAAGCTGTCAATATTTAGCATGCTTCAGGATCTTTTTTAAGTCTCAAATATGTGTAAGACCGTCCTCTCTGTAATAATGACACACCATAGCTTGGCAACTTCTTTTTTGTAGAGTCTTCTCATTTCTGTAAGTATAAAGAAAAATACATATAAAATCGATCGATTGCTTTCACAGGGATTTATCACGCTTCCCGGTTGTTCTATTTACTATGGGTTATCCATAGAAAATTAACCAACTGGGAAGCGTGATTAATTCCTGTGGTTGCTTGTATATCTAAATCCTTCGTTTTGTTTGAATATAGCTTTAGATACAAAAGCGATGTATTATATCATCGTCTTGCATGGTCTGACACACCCTTAGGATTGCAAGAAAATAATGACATTGGATAAACAACAAGGGATAATAAGACACACATTAAGTTGAATAACACGATTTCAATTCAAACAGAAAAGCAGACACACGGAAACGTGTAATATGAACGGCAACGCAAAAATTGAGGAAATAAGTTACGAAATTGTAATAAAATGTAATAAGGAAATTTAATACAAATTTGTAATAAAATGTAATAAATGTAATAAAAGATCCATCTGAATGACCAAAGTATGCTTTATGTAGTCCGTAAAACCGTCAAGGGTACTTACAATCATCTATGAAAACAAAGAGGGTTAAAAAAAGAACGATTAAAAATTTTATGCAGTAATTACAGCAGAACTCACTCGCAAAAGAATGAAACAAGCATCAAACATAACAGAAAAAACCCTACTAAAACAGCCATAGAAAGCGAGATAAAAGAGAACTTGGATTCCTTGAAGATTATGAAATCAGTCAATCAAGATAGGATAAAAATGAAACGTGAACGACAGCGCGTAGAAATAAAGGGTGGCCAATTATAATATATGCATATGAACGGGCAAGTGGTGTAGTCACACGGACTACTTTCTCACAATCTTCACGCTTATTCTCATTCATAGATTCAATGGGATTGTAGTCGTTTAAAGTTTAAAAAATACTCCATACTGACTTATTCTATTACTTTCAGAAGGAAAACATGATAAAAAATAGCGATGGTGGGAAGTTTAAGGATCACCTACATGAAATCTACCCTCATGAACTAGAGATCAAGGTAACAAACGAAAGTTATTGCAAACGGCCATTTGAACGCCTCACTGTATGAACTCACTTCTCTTTCATGAGTAGCACAATTCCGTCTTCTCTTGCCTATGAAGATTTTGTTTCTCAGCTAATTCGGAACGCCGTGCCATGTTCCAAATATGACTATTTAATCGTTGAGTCAGACGGCTTGCAAGTAAGCTACTCGCTCAAGGTATACAACGGTTAAAATATCATTATTGAGGAAGTTCTTCGGTCGCTACGAGTGTCTTGTAAAACCATATGAAATCATCAGTGACATTCTGGATTGCGACTGAATGACTGTCAACATCAACAAACAACAGGTCCTGAACAAGGCATATTTTCCTGATATAAACATCAATATGCAGATCGAGACTATCATCGAAGTTGTCAAGTTTTCATGGAACTGTTGCAACGGGTGTTGCATGCAAACAGGAGACGCCAATTCTCCCAGGGTACTAGTGCTGTATATTGATATTGAAATATTAAAGAGTATCGACATTTTGAGATTTTCAATACGTATCGATACACAAATGCTGAGTATCGATACTTTCAATACACCTCATAAATATAAACTTTTAATTCGTTTTTGTTTTAATTTTATATTTCTTCTAAATCTTCCTGATCATCTGTAAGTTTAGGCATATGTGTGCAAATAAATTTAAAGCTTCTGGGCACCTAGTCTCGCTCCCAAATTGGGAGTTCGCTTCTTTTCATCTGGTGAAAGTTTTTGTTTGCTTGCTTTGGTTCCTGTTTTATCCTAATTTTGTATGCCCTCGGTTTATAATTTTCTGAATTATCAATTTTGTTTTGTGTTTTGGGATATGGTCATTATCCATATTTGTCATATCTTACATTGAGTTGAAAAACGAAATGGTGAGGTCAGCTGTTTGGCAGCATTTTCACAAAATCAATGCCGGAGAAGCCAAATGTAATTATGTATAAATATGTCAAAATAAGACTTAGTCTTTGGTAGACAAAGAAACAGTTTCTATCGCTGCGATTGTCTTTTCATTCCATTTGTTTATTATTGAATGGAAAACATACATTTGTTGTTTATATTTGTTCTGTTTTATAAAGTTGTCATTGGTTAAAACATAAAAACTCCATTTATTGATTCATTATAATGATAAATTTGAGGAAAATGAAAAAAAAAAGCGTATTGTATTGAAAATATTGAGTATTGAAGCAAAATGTATTGTATCGTAATGTATTGAAAAATTTATTTCAATATACAGCACTACAGGGTACCTATTCTTACTCCGGAGGACTGTTGATTTTGGTGTTCGGAAGTGTTCCAATGGGATTTCTTATGATTTTGTTTTACCTTTTCGACTCAAAGACGGAATAACTGATGGGTACTTCTTTGATGTTTATTAATTGACTGATATTTGATGAAAAAAGAAGAAGTTTCATGTAGTATACCTGAGGTTATATGCTTTTTTCCGTGCAATGAGGTTCCAGTCTTGTCTCTTCGCAATCTAACTCGCAATGAGATCTGGTTATTCCTTTGAATGTGCCCTTCATCACCTATAGTTTAAGAAAAAAATAGATTAGTACCATTTTACATGATGTTGGAAGTTAAATATAGGATCTCAAATGAATTTTCATGTCATACGATGTATTATGAAACGAGTTGTGTGTTTCATATCCCCGAGCTTTGGCGAGGGGATATAAAACGCACAACGAGTTTCATAATACATCGTATGAAATGAAAATTCATTTGAGATTCTTTTTATCACATGATATTGCCTAAAAATGTGTATTTCAAACGTGAAATCAACGTTTCCAAGAACTATAGAGGCGAACCACGCCGTGATCTATGGTCGTCTGCTACGCCATGAGAAGTAGTGTCCCCATCGTATTCGATATTCTGTGCGTAAGAGAAAAGTATTTCAATTGTGAATAGTATTTTAATGCAAGAATTATTTAACAACAACAATTTTAATCATTGATATCGCCTCTGGGTCTGAATTTAACAGTTGACCGATATTTGAAAGGTCACATTTGTCAAGGTTTATGTGATTAGGTTCCAACCTTGACCAATCTCATTCAAGCAGAGCGATATGTAACGTGTTATCATATCATATATTTATGAAATGGCTTTATGAAACTGCATAACGGGTGTATCATGTGATAATATGAATTATGTCATAAGGAAACAGAATACTTTAAAAAGTGTAAGTACTTCTAAGCGAACAAAGATAGTTACAACTCTTTTACATACCATCTACCTATGATTGATTTATGTTGTATTACCTTGTAGGAAAACACCTTCCCCGACTCCATGCGTAATTCCATTGTCCCTTCGTATTTTGCTTCGATTTCATACAAGAAGAGAATTGCTTTTGCTTTTACTCTAGATTTTGGACTACAGTTGACGCTCCATTCGAAGTCCGTGGATTCTGTCTTGGTTGATGTATGGTCGTGCGTATGAGTCGATGATTCGGTCCATTTGTAGTCTCCTCCTACCTTGAATATCTTTGGATATCCAGCCTCAACCTTGAAACCAAGTGTATGTGCAATTGAACCAGCGGTTCCCCATGTATTAGAAATTTCCAGGGTTTTCGTGGCTTTCATTTTATGGCTCTGGTCTAATGCAGATTTATTGGTATATTCACAACTGGAAATTATTTGTGGAAAGGTTTTGGTACTTTCATCTTCATCGCTGTACGTTACATTCTTCAGAAGTGCTTCTTTAACTGGTTGCAGCATGGCGAATCCGATGGAATAAATAAAATGTTGATCCGCATAACCGAATACTCCACAGCAGGTGCCGGATCCAACGGAATAGGAATAGGTTTCTATTTCGGTCTCCAACTTATTTTCTATTGTTTCGAGCTTTTCCACCAACTTCTTTGGCAATATTTCCTTTTTTTTTTTGGTATTTCGAACTTTTTACCCTGGCTTGTTTTGATGGAGATTCCTCTAAGGAAAGATTCTTTCGTTTTATTTTTATCAAAGTGCTTCTTGTCAAATGAAATGATTAATTCAGTTATTTTCTCAGATTCATCCAAGCACAGTTTCCTTTCTTTAGAAATTCTATATCCTCCGAGAAGTTTTACTTCCTTATCCTCACCTCTGCCTGCGGTAAAATCTATTGCGCAAAGAGCATCTTCTCGCATGGAAACCTTTAGTTCCGACAATGATAAACCTTTATCCAGTGTAACGAAATGGAAAGGGTCTCCCCCGCAACCTCCAATGAGGTCATTTGTGAGAAAATTTGAATCAACGTCTTGAAAGGAACCCAGCACGTGCTCCGGCATTTTCCCTGTTCGGAAAAATATTCGAATATGATGATGTTAGTTGAATTAAGGTTTATATATACACCGACCATTCATCTCTAGACGATTAGCTTAAGTTTGGTGTTTCTAAACAGGAAAATTCAAATCAAATAAGCTGATTGAAGTAAATAATATTCACGATCACTCAAAATCTGTTCCTGACAAATGATATTGGTGTATTCGATCCTATGATACAGCGAGTGAGAGTTAAATACAATTTGATGACTAGAATCCAAAACATATAATCAATAGGCGAACACATTCTTGAAAAATACATACCAAAACGAAACAAAACAACGAAAACATATTGAAAAGGAGTAGAACTGAATATTCGATGATGAAACTATAACGGGTTCCTGCTTCTTGACAGCATCTGTCTATCTAGCATGCAAAAATGTCAAAACCTGTTTATGTTTCCAATAGTCCAATTTCCAGAAAATTTTTATGACTATTTTAAACCTTGATTTTATATGCACAGACACCAGACATTTTTGGCAAAATTTAAAATTGTGACCTCATATTTGATCGCTCTGACTTTATTCGTTGTCATGTTTTCTATTTTGACGTTACAATAAAGATATCGCCAAATTTTGTGATGTCTTGTGTCAGACCGACCTATGAATCTTTCTCTTTTCTATAGTGGAAAATCAGCCATTCCAATTATTCAGGCAACTCGCAGAGAAACCGCGAAAATAAGTTTATGTATGTTAGCGACTACATTGTCATTGTCATTGTAAAAATCTTTCGACGATTCAATGAAAATGTGAAATATTCGTTGGCTATAACCATCCAAAAGACCAAATATTCACAGATTCTACCTTTTCTACACGGCAAAAGTGAGGGCGTTGCTAGAAAGTAGGTATGTGATATAATGTCCAATGCTTTATTTTTAGCTCACCTGAGCCATAGGCTCAAGTGAGCTATTGTCATAGTGTTGCGTCTGTCGTCCGTCGTCCGTCGTCGTCGTCGTCGTCCGTCGTCCGTCGTCGTAAACTTTTCACATTTTCAACTTCTTCTCCAGAACGGCTGAAGGGATTTTGATGAAACTTGGTAGGTATGAAGTACTCATGGTCCCCTACAAGTGTTTTTGTTTTTCGTCCGGATCTGTCAACAGGTGGCGCCACCACAGCCAAAAGTAGGTCACGGGGGTACCCTCCTTTGACAAACTTCTTCTTCAGAACCGAAGCATGTATCGACAAACCGAAAGCATCAGGATGATCTAGAGAGATGTCTTAAGAAGTGTTGTTATTTTTGGTTCCACTTCGAAGTCAAATTTTTGACGCGTTTTTGACGTCTTTTCGGACTTAGTCAGAAATGCACATTTTTGCACTATTTCTTTAAATAACTCAATAAGTGTATGATTTTACACACTCATTTACTACATATTTATCATACTTAACTTACTTAATTCTTTGATATGTATATGTTGCTTGAATTTTATTTTTTTGATTTTTTATGAATTTTTTTCTTATGTAAAAAGGAAGGGGGGGGGGTGATTTTCATACATTTTCTGCTTCTTTTCTATAACCACTCTTCAGATTGTCATGACAATTTGTATATATCAGGTACTCATGCATGGTACCCTACAAGTGAAAGATTTTGTCAAGATATCCACTTTTGGATTTTAAGGAATATTTTTTAAGATTGTACATAGGTATAATGTATGTTTTCCATGCCCACTGTTTCAGGTGCAACTAAAGGAAAAAACCTTCTTTGTATGATTAATCATTTTAGATCGACCTTTCATCCATAGTTACAGCTGATAATTCAACAAGTGACACATGCTTCAATGTCTTATTGATTTACCTTTTATGTGATATGATTCAATTATTCAAATTCTTTATACTTATTTAGAGTTTTATTTTTAAAGTCGGGAACAAGATTTCAAAAGCGGCCATGTTTTGCCGTGTACCCGAAGGGGATTACCCATGTAGAAATGTGATACCTTTAGTACTGCGATACATTTCAGGAGATACAGTGCAAACGGAATAGATTTTTATTTAATGTGCATTATACTTGGAACACTTTCATAATGGTTATCATTCATGTACTTGGACCACTTGAATATACTTGTTATCATGTATAAAGTTTGCTCGAATTTCTTCTGTCTTAGACTCTCTTAGATGAAGTAATTTACGAACTGATTTCTTGAAGAAACGTCTAATGAGTAATCTCTTCCTCTGGATTTTGAGAATGCATAGGACATTTAATATCTGAAATTCTTGAAATAAATAATTCAGTTCAGAGTTCCTGAAATCTTCCTATGAAATGTTGGACCACAGAAAGCTGTTGTTTAAATAGAGAAAATAAATTATTATTTACAACCATAAGCCACTGTGTTCGACATCTTGTATGCATAGTATTTCTAAGAGGAACACAGAGGCCTGAGGTTGTGAATAATAAAACATTTTCTCTCATAAAATGACAGGTTCCTGTGATAAGACATTTGGGAATTTTTATCTGTTCAAATAATAGATACATGATGAGTTTTTATCGGACCAAATAACTTTTTGTCGGCAAATCCTATGCAACCGATACATTTCATGAACTCTCTCCGCTAACAACTTTTCCGTGTAACAGACCTTTAATGAGGTAAAACAATTTGTTAACAGTAAATAACGATGTCGTAGGTCTGATAGTTGGACAAGCTTAACAATTTCATGGGCCTTTTAATTTGTTTCAAACTACGAAACCTAGAGAAACCACTTGAGTTGTTGAACAGCGTATGCTGAAATGCGACGCTCCTTCTCGCCTGTTGAAATATGCATAGGCAAGAAGCGCCGCATTTCAGCATATTCACTGAAAATTATTTGTTCAAATGGCTTCACTGGTTCATGAGGTTTGATACACCATACACTGCTTTTTGGAAAACAAACTGGCCCAATTTCTGCACAACTCACTTGAACTGATAAATATTTGATTAAAACGATTTTAACTGTACCTTTCATGTATTTGAGATGAAATCAATACTATTCAAAAGTATTCATAGATTTCAGTATACTTTAATATGAATAAAGGCAAAACCGAAAAATCTTTGTTTTTTATGCCCCTGGAATAAAAGATTCGGGAGCATATAGTTTTTGGCCTGTCCGTCTGTCTGTTTGTCTGTCTGTTTTCCGAAAAACTTTAACATTGGGCATAACTTTTAAATGGAAGCTGGTGAAAGAGGTTTCATATTTCACATGTGTATTCCTTGTGACAATACCTTTCCAAAAGATACCAAAATTTTTGACCTCGTGACCATAACCTTGACCTTTGACGTACTTCCCAAAAACTTTAACATTGGGCATAACTTTTGAATGGTTAGTGATAGAGGTTTCAATTTTTACATGTGTATTCCTTGTGACAAGATCTTTCCATTGATACCAATATTACGCTGACCCTGACCTCTCACATACTTAACAGAAAATGGCCTTTATACTAACAAAGATGCCGCCGGGGGCATTCTCGTTTCACAAACACAGGCTTTATAATTTCTGGCATGCTAGCTATCAATAATGAAAGGTTTTGTGTTCAATTTTAAATAAACTTAATTTATGAAATCATTTCATTGTTTTACTCTTTTTCTGCTGCACATTAATGTACAATATGATTTTATTTTTGATGTTGCATAATTGAACTATACTAGCTGGGCATATGACGTTGGACCACTTATCCGTCTTTTCAAATCAGTAAAAAAGTTATTGTTTTGAAATGTGACTATTTTTTTCTTTTTTGTACTTTTAAAGGTTGTCTGAAAAAAACTTCTCTGCATCCTGCAAAAATCTTTTTAGAAAGGTTGTGGGCTGAAATCCTGGTACTGGCACTATCAGTATTCAATGTCAGTATGTCAATTAGAGCGTGCATGGGTATCAGGTGAGCGTTGTGCCCCCTGGGGCTCTTGTTTTTGTTTAGTACTTAATTTTTCAATGTTCAATGTCATTTGTCAATGATTCTTGAAATCTGATTTTGAGGGCTTTTTAAAACTCTCTCTCTCGGATGCTGATGTTATACAAATATGTGCTATCCACAAAAACAGATTATTCTTATGGTTGTGCCAAACAATTCGTAAAATGTGTAATTTGATCCAGTAATAGTAATTCAGGTGGTTTCATATTTGATTTATCGATTGATGCACAGTTCTTGGTGTGTTTTTTTTATTATTTGTATTTATGTGTGTAATTTTATCAAGTTGTTTTTTATTGATTCGGGGCATGTAGTTTTTGGCCTGAACGGCTTATTGTCTGTATTCGGTTGTTTTTGAAAGGTACTCTTTGAGTTGCGAATGAAAATAACTGGCGATTCCTGCTGTTCATCTATATGAATTCTCTCACTTACGTGCAACTGATGAGAAGTGACAACAGACACACAATTACTGTGTAATAGTAATCATGAGTGATTACACAAAGCACAAAATCCAAAAACGACAATGAATCGATAAAGAAAGCCAGGATAAAATACAAATAGAAACCTCTTCCCCTCTATAAAACACACTTATTCTGCACAGCACAGGTGAAAGATCCAATGAACAGCAGAGATGATCTTTACGTGCGCAGGGTGTCTCCATGAAGATATAGCCAAGTCCTTAGCGAATGCTTTGACATCAATTGTAGGTCTCGTTTAGAACAGGGTGTCTCCATAAAGGTATAGCCAAGACCTTAGCGAATGCTTTGACATCAATTGTAGGTCTCGTTTAGAACAGGGTGTCTCCATAAAGGTATAGCCTTATAGATTGAGGAGTCCTTAGCGAATGCTTTGACATCAATTGTAGGTCTCGTTTAGAATTTGGTTTTCAATAACTCATTATTTGGACAGCAGCCTTGAACATCATAAGCTAAAATTCGCATGAGGTGCACTTAAATCATAAATTAAATCATAAAGATAGAATGTTTATTTCAAATTGAAAATTTCACCCACTAAATAAGATGGATTCTCTGCTGATCTGAGAATAATGTTCATCTATTTTCGCAATTGATTCGACGTGTTTTGCACTATACTTTTTAGAAAAAAAATCTCCGTCGTCAGATTTGATGAATCAACCTAATTACGCCGTATTTTAAAAGTAAGAAGTGTCTTAATAAAAGCATATGTAGAATATCGTTTTCATCATTTTGATTTCATTTTGTCCATATCGCCCTCGAAAATACATGTTGAAATTGGCGAATTATTTCGGGGGAAATGTAGAATAAGAAAAGAAAAGAACCAAACATCCTGCAAACATGTAAACGTAAGCAGCACAATTTACATTTGTGTATATTTGTTCATCGTGTCATTATCAATTGGGAGTCATTGATACCGCTATTCCATTCATTTGCTTTTTCAAGTTTCACTTGAAACCGTCTTGATATTTATATTCTGTTTTATTCCCTTAGTCGTAGGAGTTTTTGTGCCTTGGTATAAGTCTTACCAAGTAAATCAGCGAAGACGCTGCATGTAGAGGAGATTCATGTTGCCAGTAAAGACAGGTACATGTTATATATTTATTAATCGAGTTGCACTTGAAATTCATCCTTGATTCATAAATTTAGAAGCACGAAATGCGTATTTGATGTTGCTCGATTTTGGCCATATTTCATTATTTAAATTGAGGATCACTGACGAGGGTGAAATACCCGAAACGTGTATGTCTGGTCCATACTGTAAATTTGATGCTAATGAATTTGAAGACGTTGAACATTTGTACCTGTCGGTGAGTGTCACTGCTGGTGGACCAGGAGTCCCCGAGGACACATGTAGCTAAGTTCGATCACTTTCGGTTGAGCGTTTCTTCAAACGCATTAGAAAATTTCTGTTCACAAAATTTTATCAAATTTCTGAAACCTGGGTCCAGTAGCATCATATGCCAGCCATCTTGCTACGTATTTCGGTATATTTAGGACATTATTTTCACAGATTTTGGCCATATTTCATTATTTAGATTGAGGATCACTGACGTGGGTGTAATATCCGAAACGTGTATGTCTGGTTCATACTGTAAATTTATCTGCTCTAAAATGATGCTAATGAATTTGAAGACGTTTAACATCATATCCCACCCATCCTGCTACGTCTTTCGGTACGTTTTTGGACATAGTAAATTTCACACTTTTTGGGCATATTACATTGTTTAGATTTGAGGATTACTGACGAGGGTTGAGTACCCGAAACGTGCATGTCTGGTCCCTGCTGCCAATTTATCTGTTCTTAAGGTTAGGGTTGCGACTACAGGGACATAACTCTATTTTCATATCACGTAATACTTGAAACCGACATGGGCGACAGATGACATAAGCTCAGTTTGTTACATTATTTCAGAAAAAATAATACTCCTTGAATTTTTCATCGCTGAATGGGTATTTTGGGGGAAAAAGCATATTTTTGAATGAAAAATCACCGAAAATAGGAAAAAAAAATTCATTTTCGCATGAATTTTGCTTCTAAAGATTGAAACATCAGAATACATACTATTGATTGTACTCTTTAAAAGCGAGGTAATTAGAAATTCGAAATTTGAGTTCAGCCCTTTCTTTTGGGGTCAAAATGTTCATTTTTTGCGTAAATTATTGTGCTATTTATAGAAACAGCCATTTTGCTCAAAAACTAATTCGGTACATATTGTTTTGAATGCTTTTTGAATAGAAAAAAATGTGCACCTGACGACCTTCTTGCTATAAATAAAAATAAGAGTTGTTGCCATGGAAACCAGCAAAATCGTATTGATAAGAAAATATTCTCCTTAGAAATGTTCATTTAATCAGAATTTCTCATAATAGGCTTCAATTCATACACAAGCTATAAGAATCCCGAAAATTAAGGGTATTTTTGAAATTTCATGCATTGCAGAGGTATGTGAAGTTGTGATTTGGTATTCTCTGAAAAGACGAAAATGTTAAAATATGTCAAAAATGAACATTTTTAGCTAAAATTTGAGATTAAAAATTTTGATTTTTTGTTCTGAATAGTTCGAGGAGAAGTTCCTCTACATATGAACGTATCCATCTTTCTTCTACCTCATTTCCATTAAAGTCGCCACCCTGACCTCAAATGATGCTAGTTAATTTGAAGACGTTTAACATTTGCAAACGTTTAACGTGCGTGAACATCGACGGCGGGTGCGGCTATCCTGCTACGTATTTCGGTACGTTTTTGGACATTGTAAATTTTACACGTTTTGGGCATATTACATTGTTTAGATTTGAAGATCACTGACGAGGATTGAGTACCCGAAACTTGCATGTGTGGTCCATGCTGCCAATTTATCTGTCGTTAAATTACGCTAGTTAATTTGAAGACGTTTAACATTGACCATAGATATTTGTTAATTACTAATAATCTTGTGGACCAAAAACTAACAAAAAGATCAACAACGTCTAGATAAAATTTTATGATCAAATGATGAAAATTGAATTTAGGATTAAGATATCACTTTACGATTTACATATCTTCTAAAACCGTCCATTTTTAACAAAATGGCGTCCGCTTTCCTGTTATGTAAATTTGTCAACGAATACAATGTGTGTAAGGTTGGATTTTGAATTTCATTTTTGCAACGTTTCAATACGATTTGTTTTATATGAATACTTATATGACATTGAGAGGGTTTGTAACGTCATTTTCTCCCAATAACGTCCAAATGGCGACGTTGTTTGCTCATGGATAAAAGCACCAAAATCCAAATATTCCAAAAGTGGCATAGTTTCTTCAAATGACGTTGAAAATTTTTTAAATTACATCAGGAGTCAATTTCATCAATCAATCAGTGTGTAAAATGTTTTAAGGAAATATAGAATGCACTTTTCCTACGAAATGAGAAAACAAATAATGCCGCCGCCATTTCGGTGTTCAATCCCTCCTTGAATAAGAAAAAAAGTGAATCCTCTATGCTGATAAGATCAGGTGCCGGAGAAAGTAAAAAAGTGAATCCTCTATGTTGATGAGAACAGGTGCCGGAGAAAGTGAAAAAGTGAATCCTCTATGTTGATGAGATCAGGTGCCGGAGAAAGTGAAAAAGTGAATCCTCTATGTTGATGAGATCAGGTGCCGGAGAAAGTGAAAAAGTGAATCCTCTATGTTGATGAGATCAGGTGCCGGAGAAAGTAAAAAAGTGAATCCTCTATGTTGATGAGATCAGGTGCTGGAGAAAGTAAAAAAGTGAAAAGGTATGTACATTGAATCAGTTTACACATTTACTGAAGAGATTTTTGTTTACAATTTTGATATCAAGATCGTATCACGATCACGTCCTAAGTGACGGGTATTACAGCAAACAGGAGATGCTTACTCTACCCAGCATTTTATCTCATCTCTATTGGGGATTAACGTTTGCTTCTCTGCAAAATGGTTAACTGACTGTATCATTCTAATCTACATATAAGATTTTGTAAAATAAATTTATTGTATGTGGCGCTATTAAAATCAATTAGCGCGGTGTCGCACACATGTAAATTTCTATAGATTTATCCCCCTTCTGATAAAAGCGAAATTGTGCATTTAGTTTTTAGATATAAAAAAAAACCAAGAATGTTTCAGTTTATTGTATTTTTTGTCGTTGAAGTATTCTATAATTATATTTTGTAATGGCAGATTCCACAAGGTTTTTGGATCAACGTAATTGCATGTTCATCGATTTTTTTTCATGGAATTTGTTCAGAGTGGCGCTGCTTGCAATCATTTTTGGAAATTTTCTTGCTCTGGGTTCTTAAATACTCCGCCTTGTTATTAAATTGTAGGAGGAGAGAAATTCAAATTAGCTTCAAGTTTTTTTGGTCTTGCTTCCTTGGATATTATAGCTTGCATCATATACGTGGCATGAATCGTGATTGAACTGGACTCTGGAAATCGTTCACTAGATTACGTTGTCCTGCGTGTTTCTGCGGGGCGGAGTTGTTGTTTCCGTCTGTTTGTCCCATTTTCTTTTCTCGTGAGTATATGTTTTCAAAATTTTGTAAGCCTTTTGGTGGTGGTTTTTGTCACCGTGACGCGTGTTGCTAATGCGATTGAAACAAGAAATCTTTCACTGTTGTAAAGTAGTGATATCTCATTAGACGAAATCTATGATTTCCGAACAAGGTATTTAAATTGAAGTAATCTGGATTGGAGAAATTTCCTGATACATTATGGGAAGCTTCTTTTCATAAAAAAAAATCAGATTTATATATAATGCATTATTTCGATCCTGATGATTTTAAACACTAGGTTAGTAACGCTGCTAGTGTATAATTTGTAACCTAGCATACCGTTCGTATAGTTTCACAATGCTTCTGAATTGACTAGTAACCTATTCGTAAACTCTCTGTCACTGCATATAGTAAGTTATCCGAAAATTCAAGGGACATTTCTCTTAAGACATAGATCTGTCCTCATATGGTTCTTTGGATATCTATTCTGATCAAGAATATGGTTAAACTCAGAGAGCACTAAGCAGAACATTTTTGTATCTGACATGAACCGTCTCATTACATATGATGAGCATTGACAATTTTCTGTTTAAGTGTTCTCTGAATATAACTCTATTATTGATCACGATAGATTACCATCATATAATTGATCAATAATGATGGGCATATGATAGGTCAAATTATTATGAAATTATAAAAGTAAATTTAGATTTTAGTATTTACCTGGTCATTTGCGTATCACGAAAAGCCAGCTTAATTAATTTATAATTTCTCTTTTCATATATATTTACCATTTTGATTTCACTTTTCTTGTTAGCAGTAAAACTACATTCCTCTCCAACCCACCCCTTCTACACCGGATTATTTTTATTGGTTAAAAATGAAATGCTTGTATGTAATTATAATTCTTTGCTGTAATTAATTTTGAATTCATGACTTTTGATGAACTAATGCCTCGTTTACACAGAGAGTTTATTGCTCAATAAACGTAAATTTGTTGCGCAATAAATTTGTTTTGCGTTCACACGACAAAATTTATTGCGCAATAGATATTCGATTTGTTTCGCAATAACTTTAATTCTTAACGAGAAAGAGATTATTATACTTACGAATATAACTATTCGACGTCTTTATTTTTACGATTCTTTTGAGATATTCCGATTTTTTCGTATATATAAGAATGCTGAAGTCTAGGGACCTTGTAGAGAATGACGTCACGATGAATGACGTCATGCTCTAGACTGAAATGAAAATTAAATGAATGAACTACCTCCATAAATAGTCTTAAATTTGACTTTACGAAAATTATTCGAACAATTTTCCTTGGAGTATTCGTTGTACACTTTTATTTATGATTTTGTGCATGTTCATTGGCCTTTTATTGCGCAATAGTTTCGGTCTCGTGTGAACGCTAAAAAGGTTATTGTGAAACAAATCTGTTGCACAATAAAGTTATTGCGAAAAAGATTTATTGCGCAACCGTGTGAACGAGGCAAAAGAGTTATATGTAGTTCTGGTAGCGTGGTGGTTAGCGCGGTGGACTACGAACCCATAGGTCATGGGTTCGAATCTCATCGTCGCCGATCATTGAAAAAACCATTGTAATCTTTGGCACGTTACTTTACATTAAGTTGCACTCCCTCCACCCAGGAGTACACCGGGTACCTGGAACATGAGACTAGCTTGTAATGTGAATAAAAAGCATTATCGCCTAAACGGAAACTCTGCTAGTATACCCTCAAGGGAGTTGAGAATGCACTGGATTGTACAGGTCTCACCAGGGAGGTGGTTGTTGAAGTCGCGTGAGGCTCAGGCGAACAAGACTATAAACCCTACCTTTACCTTTATCTAATTTCAATTTACATCGATATTTTGTATTGTACACTTGAATTGATAATGATGTTCTGTTTTGTAGAAGCAAGAGCCAAGCAGACTCGCGTGTTGATTGTAATTATATGGCAATGAATGCTGCTTAGGCGCTTTTCCATGTTATTATGTGTTTGTTTTATTTGGTAAATAATTTATGTTCGGTTGAGACCTGTTCGAATTTGAACATAACCCTAGGGATATAGCTTCGAAATAGGGCAAGCTACAACACGTGACCTCAAAATGGGGCGGAGTTACAGCGCGTGACGGTATTATAAATCAGTTAAAGTATTTTTTTTTCATGTGGTGGAGGTTTTTGTTTGTTTGCTTTGGTTCCTGTTTTATCCTGATTTTGTATGCCTTCGACTAGACCTATTTCCCTCGGCTTCGCCTCAGGAAATAGGTCTAATCTCGGGAAACTAGAATCATGCTAACTCTCTCAATGGTATACTTTAACTGTATATTGTTTAATTTGAAGACGTTTAATACAGATCCATAGATGGACAATCTCCTGAGTCCAATGCAAATGCTGAATGCACTGGAGATGACTCTGTTAAAACGCGCCGTGCTAGTTTGTAAAGTGAAACATGTTCAGATTTCACATGTCTAGTGCTAATATAGTATCTAATAAGTAAGTAGGACCTACATTGTTGCTTAAAGCTTATCTTATTTTCTGTCTTCGCATAATTTAAAAACAGTGGAGAAACAAGGGTTTCGTTCATTGGCCACAATATGAAAAATGACTGTAAGAAGCGCAATTTGAATGGATTCGATGAAGAAATAAGATTTACCCTGTCATTCAAAACTGCATTTTCATTGATCCCAAGACCTACCAAACATAATAGATTCTTATTGAATCTGCAATAACAAAATAGAAACCGAGCGAACACTGAAGAATAAGATACTTAGAAAATATTTCCATAACAAAAAAAAAACCTGTCAATGTTTGGCCTATTTTAATATTTTCGTCTTTTTAGAGAATACCACATCATAACTTTAATTAACTATTATTTTCATTTTCGTGCGTGAACATCGACGGCGGGTGCGGCTAGCCAAACAGGGGATGCTTACTCCTCCCGGGCACCTGGTCCCACCTCTAGATTGTGTGCTCTATTGTGAGTGCTGTTGAGATTACCGTCAGGATCTTCTTTGACTCATTTGAACCACTTGGTGATTGTCACAGCTGGTGGACGAGGAGTCCCAAAGTGCACATGTAGACAAGTTCGATCAATTTCGTTTGATCGTTTTTGAAATTTGAAAATGTCTGAAATTTCTAAAACGTTGGTCCTGTAGCATCATATCCCATTCATCCTGCTACGTCTTTCGGTACGTTTTTGTACATAGTAAATTCACACTTTTTGGGCATATTACATTGTTTAGATTTGAGGATAACTGACGAGGGTTGAGTACCCGAAACGCGCATGTCTGGTCCATGCTGCCAATTTATCTGTTCTGAAATGATGCTAGTTGATTTGAAGACGTTTAACATTTTTACCACTTGGTGAGTGTCAATGCTGGTGGTCCAGGAGTCCCCGAGGGCACATGTAGACAAGTTCGATCAATTTCTATTGATCGTTTCTTCAACGCATTCTGAAATTACTGTCAACAAAATTTCTGAAATTTCTAAAAATTGGGTCCTGTAGCATCATATCCCACCTATCCTGCTACGTCTTTCGGTACGTTTTTGGACAATTATGAATTTTACACTTTTTGGGCATATTACATTGTTGAGATTTGAGGATCACTGACGAGGATTGAGTACCCGAAACGTGCATGTGTGGTCCATGCTGCCAATTTATCTGTTCTTAAATGATGCTAGTTAATTTGAAGACGTTTAACATTGACCATATATAATTGTTAATTACTAAAATTTCTGTGGACTAACTAACAAAAGGATCAACAACGTCTAGATAAAATTTTATGATCAAACGATGAAAATTGAATTTAGGATTAAAATAAATTTTCTATCTTCTAAAATCGTCCATTTTTAACAAAATGTCGTCCGCTTTCCTGTTATGTAAATTTGTCAACGAATACAATGTGAGTAAGGTTGAATTTTCAATTTTATTTATGCAACTTTTCAATACGATTTGTTTTTATGAGAATAATTATATGACATTTTGAATGAGAAGGTTTGTAACGTCATTTTCTCCAAATAACGTCGAAATGACGTCGTTGTTTGCTCATGGATAAAAGCACCAAAGTCCAAATATTCCAAAAGTGGCATAGTTTCTTCAAATGACGTTGAAATTTTTTAAAATTACATCAGCGAGTCAATTTCATTAAACAATCAGTGTATTAAATGTTTTAAGGAAGTAAAGAATGCACTTTTCCCACGAAGTGAGGAAACAAATAATGCCATTTCGGTGTTCAATCCCTCCTTAAATAAGGAAAAAAGTGAATCCTCTATGCTGATAAGATCAGGTGCCGGAGAAAGTAAAAAAGGTGAATCCTCTATGTTGATGAGATCAGGTGCCGGAGAAAGTAAACAAGAGCCCCAGGGGGCACAACGCTCACCTGATACCCATGCACGCTCTAATTGACATACTGCTATTGAATACTGATAGTGCCAGTACCGGGATTTTAGCCCACAACCTTTCTAAAAAGATTTTTGCCGGATGCAGAGAAGTTTTTTTTTTCAGACAACCTTTAAAAGTACAAACAAGAAAAAATAGTCACATTTCAAAACAATAACTTTTTTTAAGTCATATGCCCAACTAGTATAGTTCAATTATGCAACATCAAAAATAAAATCATATTGTAAAATCCCACTTTAATGCGCAGCAGAAAAAGAATAAAACAATGAAATGATTTCATAAATTAAGTTTATTTAAAACTGAACGACCATACCTTTAATTATTGATAGCTAGCATGCCAGAAATTATAAAGCCTGACAGGCTGTGTTTGTGAAACGAGAATGCCCCCGGCGGCATCTTTGTTAGTATAAACGCCATTTTCTGTTAAGTATGTGAGAGGTCAGGGTCAGCGTAATATTGGTATCTATGGAAAGATCTTGTCACAAGGAATACACATGTAAAATATGAAAGCCCTATCACTAACCAATCAAAAGTTATGCGCAGTGTTTAAGTTTTTGAAAAGTACGTCAAAGGTCAAGGTTATGGTCACGAGGTCAAAATTTTGGTATCAATGGAAAGGTATTGTCACAAGGAATACACATGTGAAATATGAAACCTGTATCACCAGCTTCCATTCAAAAGTTATGCCCAATGTTAAAGTTTTTCGGAAAACAGACAGACAAACAGACAGACGGACAGGCCAAAAACTATATGCTCCCGAATCTTTTATTCCAGGGGCATAAAAAACAAAGATTTTTCGGTTTTGCCTTTATTCATATTAAAGTATACTGAAATCTAAGAATGCTTTTGAATAGTATTGATTTCATCTCAAATACATGAAACGTACAGTTAAAATCGTTTTAATCCAATATTTATCAATTCAAGTGAATTGTGCAGAAATTGGGCCAATTTGTTTTCCAAAAAGCAGTGTACGGTGTATCAAACTTCATGATCCAGAGGAAGAGATTACTCATTCGACGTTTCTTCAAGAAATCAGTCCGTAAATTACTTCATCTAAGAGAGTCTAAGACAGAGGAAATTCGAGCAAACTTTATACATGATAACAAGTATATGCAAGTGTTCCAAGTACATGAATGATAACCATTATGAAAGTGTTCCAAGTATAATGCACACTAAATAAAAATCTATTCCGTTTGCACTGTATCTCCTGAAATGTATCGCAGTACTAAAGGGTTGTGGGGGAATTAAACGGATCAAATCTAAAGTACAGCGACTTTGTTTACAGTTACAGTTATAGGTCAGAGACCACTAAAAGGCCGGCTCTGATTGGAGAAAAACCTGTAGGGTGAGGGGGCCTGTTATTTTAAATGTGACAGAAGATGTGATTGGCTATCAATTCTATTTTCTTTTGGTATATTGTTTGAATATGATATATATAGGTAAAAAATAAGTGCAATTAAAATGTCGATACCCGGATATTTCCCTAGCTCCCGATCCGCTAAAGGGGACGGGCGCGGGAAAATTTGAAAATTCTCTGCGGGCTACATTGTGACGCAAATAGTGCGAAAAAGAGCAGGTCATGCTATATTTTTTAATTTAGTTTCGTATAAAGCTTGAATCAATGAACAAATCGGTATATAACATGCATGGCCAGCAATGTTAGTATAGACGTGATAATGCATTTCGTTAACATTACGGCCTATGAAAAATGATTTGGTTGTCTCTGACCTAGAAGGTGTAACTACAGTTAATCATTTTAGCAGGGAATCCCTTCCCTTTTGACTGGTGAACCGGGCTGAATAAAAGGTGTCACCTCATAGGTCATAACTATTGAAAATTTAAAAATAGCACATTAAGAGGGTATGAGCGTGAACAAATCAAACGTAAACCGTATCGATGTCGTAAAGAAAACAAAATCGGAAAACTTACTGAACTAAAGGTTGAATATACATCCAGATTAAAGAGCAATGCATTTCGAATGACGAGCAATAGATATCCTTGCTTACATCTAAAATACGCTTCTATCACGACATTGTTTTACCCTTGGCATACAGTTTACGTCATCAACGGGAGTTTATTTGACGTCATACTGAATTATGACGTTGTAATATTTTTCCGCGAATTACTATGAAAGCGCTTTGTGCTTGTTCTTTAGAAGTCCGGTAATTCAGTTTTTCTTATATTATTTCACGCCACGACAAATTTACGGAGCGGAATAATTTGATTGCGAATGAAATGAGTAAGTTCATGCTTCAAATTTATTCTTGCATAAAAAAATAAATTCAAAAGAATGATTATATTTCATAGTTCAAGTTGACGATGCGGCGTCTCTGACCACGCAATTTATCTCAAATATTGAAAACGTGTAAAACTAATTTATCTTGAAAGTACTTTTCTTTCATTTACAAAAGGTATTTATTATAATGATTTAGCTAGAAGTAATATCACGAGGCCTATTGATTAGTAGTTGTAATAAGTGAGCATGACGACCGATTGTCAAAGATCACGTACATGTACGTTGTAAAATAAATCGATCCGAAGGACTCGGTAAACACACTTCCTATTGTACGCCCTATTGAAAAGGGAATTATTCTGTTTCAATTTTACTAAAGTATGATATAACGACATTCATTGAAGAGAACATGTGCAGGAAATCAATGCGGAAGACAGGGTGTGCGTTTACTAGCTTTTCTATCATACCAACCCCCCCCCCCCCCTTCTTATCCCAGCACTTATTAAAATGAAACTAGAAATGTGTCTCAGCTAACTTTAGATAAATTATTCCAAAGCAAACTTATCAAAGGATTAAGAGATCCTTCGTATCGTTGTTCTAATAAAGTTGCTTAATTTTTTTTAACTGGTACAATATGTACATGATGTACGAATGTCAAAACGACATGTACATGAATAAATAGATACGTGTAGATGCCGCAAAATCAATTTTGAGAGAAATGATATACATTATACAGAAGAAGCATACAGATAAGAATCTAAAGCATCCATTTTTTCTCATTCACTGAGATTAACAGTACACAATATCGCCGAGCATTACATAAAGTGAGCGTCACGATGTGCTCTACGTCAGGTTACGCTGTCGGTGCTTAAAAGCGCGAAGTGTTGGGAAAATGAATGAGAAATTCATAAAAATATGACTCAAATTTTTAGTCTGAAGTCCAGATTAAAAGAAATCTCACATAAAATGTATAAATATATAACAACTTCCCATTTTCAATCATAAACAACGGATTTATAATATCCAGAGGCTTGGTCAGAGGAATTCTAAGCTAAATTTCTTTAAAACGGCTACACTCTTTTTTCTATAATTTATTTGTTTATCTTAAGCATATATCACTAGATGATAAAAGAAACATTTTATCAAAATTCTATTATGCCAACTACTTTCGAAAATGAATGTTTTTAAACTTTTCATACAATCTTTACTGTCAAAAATGGGATGAAATAAATGTCCTTCTCCAGCATGGTTACCATGGCAACAAAATTATTTTTTTCGAAAATGATAAATTTACTTCATTTGCTTCGTGAATGGATAAAAATTTACTTCGTATTGCATTATGTTGATTTTTAAAATAAAGTCCAAAGTTGGAACATTTTCTTAGAAAAAAATGTGCAGAGTTACCTCCCTGTTTTGTCGGGGTATAGGGGATAAACGGCTACACTCTTTTTTTCGTGAAATATTGCAATCGATGAAGGAAGGGATATTCTTTTATATGTAGACAATTATTTTCAATTTCTATTATTCCCTGAAAATGCGGTTCACACTCATACCCCCTTAAATCAATGTATGATTCCCTGCTGTCTGTAGAAATTGAGTTTTGAACATGATTTTGCCTTTTATGTAATCAATAGATCGATTTGAAAATATATAAAAATTAGCAAATTTTCAATTCGGAAGGAGGGGTCACTAAACAAGTGAATTTTGCAGAAAAGGTATGCATGACCCCCTTTTTCTTTCGTTTTTATGCGTGCCAAAGATGTCCTAGGCCAAAAATATTCCTTAAAAATCTAAAAGTGGATATCTTGACAAAATTCTTTCACTTGTAGGGTACCATGCATGAGTACCTCATATCTACAAAATGTCATGACAATCTGAAGAGTGGTTATAGAAAAGAAGCAGAAAATGTATGAAAATCACCCCCCCTTCCTTTTTACATAAGAAAAAAATTCATAAAAAATCAAAAAAATAAAATTTAAGCCTAAAATACATATCAAAGCATTAAGTAAGTTAAATATGATAAATATGCAGTAAATGAGTGTGCAAAATCATACACTTATTGAGTTATTTAAAGAAATAGTGCAAAAATGTGCATTTCTGACTAAGTCCGAAAAGACGTCAAAAACGCGTCAAAAATTTGACTTCGAAGTGGAAACAAAAATAACAACACTTCTTAAGACATCTCTCTAGATCATCCTGATGCTTTCGGTTTGTCGATACATGCTTCGGTTCTGAAGAAGAAGTTTGTCATAGGAGGGTACCCCCGTGACCTACTATTGGCTGTGGTGGCGCCACCTGTTGACGGATCCGGACGAAAAACAACAACACTTGTAGTTGAGTACTTCATACCTACCAAGTTTCATCAAAATCCCTTCAGCCATTCTGGAGAAGAAGTTTAGAATGTGAAAAGTTTACGACGACGACGGACGACGACGGACGACGACGGACGACGACGACGACGACGGACGACGGACGACAGACGCAACACTATGACAATAGCTCACTTGAGCCGTTGGCTCAGGTGAGCTAAAAAGTGAATCCTCTATGTTGATGAGATCAGGTGCCGGAGAAAGTAAAAAAGTGAATCCTCTATGTTGATGAGATCAGGTGCCAGAGAAAGTAAAAAAAGTGAAAAGGTATGTACATTGAATCAGTTTACACATTTACTGAAGAGATTTATGTTTACAATTTTGATATCAAGATCGTATTACGATCTCGTCCTAAGTGGCGGGTATTACAAGCAAACAGGAGATGCTTACTATACCCAGCATCTTATCTCATCTCAATTGGGGATTAACGTTTGCTTCTCTGCAAAATGGTTAACAGACTGTATCATTCTAATCTCCATATAAGATTTTGTAAAATAAATTTATTGTATGTGGCGCTATTAAAATCAATTAGCGCGGTGTCGCACACATGTAAATTTCTATAGATTTATCCCCCTTCTGATAAATGTAAAATTTTGTATTTAGTTTTTAGATATTAAAAACCAGAATGTTTCAGTTTATTGTATTTTTTGTCGTTGAAATATTCTATAATAATATTTTGTAATGGCAGATTCCACAAGGTTGTTGGATCAACGTAGTTGCATGACAAATATGGATAATGACCATATCCCTGTATACAGCACAAAATCGATAATTCAGAAAATCAGAAACCGAAGGCATAGAAAATCATGATAGGACAGGAACCGAAGCAAACAAACAAAAACCTCCACCATATGAAAAGAAGCGAACTCCCGATATAGGAGTGAGACCAGCTTCCCAGGAAGAGTAAGCATCTCCTTCTTGCACGCAACACCCACCGCTTCTATTCGGTAGAACTGTCACATCTGGTTAATTCCTTTTCGGAAGACCTAGAGTACAATCTTTGGTTGGATGGTTCAAATGGTCTATGTCAGAATATAATGCTGAAATTGAAGTCATCATGTTCATCGAATTTTTTTCATGGAATTTGTTCAGAGTGGCGCTGCTTGCAATCATTTTTGGTAATTTTTTGCTCTGGGCTTTTATACCGTGGCCGAAGAGCGAAACTCCGCCTTCTTATTAAATTGTTGGAGTAGAGAGATTTAAATAAGCTTCAAGCTTCCTATTAAGTCTTGCCTTCTTGGATATTATAGCTTGCATCATATGTGTGGCATGAATCGTGATTGAACTGGGCTCTTGAAATCGTTCACTAGATTACGTTGTCCTGCGTGTTTCTGCGGGGCGATGTTGTTGTTGTTTCCGTCTGTTTGTCCCATTTTCTTTTCTCATGAGTATATGTTTTCAAAATTTTGTAAGCCTTTTGGTGTTGGTTTTTGTCACCGTGTCGCGTGTTGCTAATGAGATTGAAACAGGAAATCTTTCACTGTTGTAAAGTAGTGATATCTCATTAGACGAAATCTATGATTTCCGAACAGGGTATTTTTGAAGTAATCTGGATTGGAGAAATTTCCTGATACATTATGGGAAGCTTCTTTCCATAAAAATCAGATTAACATATAATGCACTATTTCAATCCTGATAATTTCAAACACTTGGTTGGTATCGCTGCTAGTGTATAATTTGTAACCTAGCATACCATCCGTATAGTCTCACAAAAATTCTGAATTGACTAGTAATCTATTCGTAAACTCTCTGTCACTGCATATAGTAAGTTATCTGAAAATTCAAGGGACATTTTCTTAAGACATAGATCTGTCCTCACATGGTTCTTTGGATATCTATTCTGATCAAGAATATGGTTAAACTCAGAGAACACTAAGCAGAACATTTTTGTATCTGACGTGAACCGTCTCATTACATATGATGAGCATTGACAATTTTCTGTTTAAGTGTTCTCTGAATATAACTCTATTATTGATCACGATAGATTACCATCATATAATTGATCAATAATGATGGGCATATGATAGGTCAAATTATTATGAAATTATATTTTAAAAGTAAATTTAGATTTTAGTATTTACCTGGTCATTTGCGTATCACGAAGAGCCAGCTTAATTAATTTATAATTTCTCTTTTCATATATATTTACCATTTTGATTTTCCTTTTCTGCCTAGAACATCACTAATAAGACAATATGTCTGTTCTTAAATGAAATTATTATACCTTTACTTGTATTTTCCTACATAAAAAGATACTCATTAAAACTAGCTGTGATCCGCCTGATGAGACTATTTCCCTTCAAAGGGTGCGTTAGTTGAGTAGACTATTTATATATTTATCGGAGTTATCTTAACACATTCGAACACTCCCTCTATTCCACCGTGGGGCATCACGTGATACACAAATGATTTGTTCCACGGGAATCCTCTTTGATTGAACTAAGTTAATACTGTCTAAATCTACTTTATATGAATTTATTTTAGGCCTATCATATGGTCATTATTATAAATTATATGATGGTGATTTATTCTGGTCAAGAATAGACGTGTATTCGGAGAACACTTAAACAGAAATTTTTCAATGCTCGCCACAGATTATGATATGGTGCACGGACAGATACAAAATTTTCTGTTTAAGTGTTCTCCAAATATACGTCTATTCTTGACCAGAATAAATTACCATAATATAATTTATAATAATGACTATATGATAGGCTTAAAATAAATTCATATAAAGTAGATTTAGACATTATTAACTTTATTTTCCTTTTTTAGACAGTATTTACTTGGTTCAATCAAAGGGGATTCCCGAGGAACATATCATTGTGTATCACGTGATACCCCACGGTGTATTCGAACACCATTTCTTTCCTATTCGAACCCTCTTGTCAACGCCTCTCAAGCTTTAAACTTCATGTATTAACTCATTCATGTATAATATACCTGTCGCACGATAGTTCTCACCATTCGACGCCTTGTTAGCAGTAAAACTACATTCCCCTCCAACCCATCCCTTCTACACCGGATTATTTTTACTGGTTAAAAATGAAATGCTTGTATGTAATTATAATTCTTTGCTGTAATTAATTTGATTTTGAATTCATGTATTTCTGACTTTTGATGAACTAATGCCTCGTTTACATAGAGAGTTTATTGCTCAATAAACGTAAATTTGTTGCGCAATAAATTTGTTTTGCGTTCACACGACAAAATTTATTGCGCAATAAATGTTCGATTTGTTTCGCAATAACTTTAATTCTTAACAAGAAAGAGATTATTATACTTACAAATATAACTATTCGACGTCTTTATTTTTACGATTCTTTTGAGATATTCCGATTTTTTCGTATATATAAGAACGCTAAAGTCTGGGGGACCTTGTAGAGAATGACGTCACGATGAATGACGTCATGCTCTAGACTGAAATGAAAAATAAATGAATGAACTACCTCCATAAATAGTCTTAAATTTGACTTTACGAAAATTATTCGAACAATTTTCCTTAGAGTATTCGTTGTACACTTTTATTTATGATTCTTGTGCATGTTCATTGGCCTTTTATTGCGCAATAGTTTCGGTCTCGTGTGAACGCTAAAAAGGTTATTGTGAAACAAATCTGTTGCGCTATAAAGTTATTGCGAATAAGATTTATTGCGCAACCGTGTGAACGAGGCATAAGAGTTATTTGTAGTGCCGGTAGCGTGGTGGTTAGCGCGGTGGACTACGAACCCATAGGTCGTGGGTTCGAATCTCATCGTCGCCGATCATTGTAAAACCATTGTAATCTTTGGCACGTTATTTTACATTACGTTGCACTCTCTCCACCCAGGAATAAACCGGGTACCTGGAACATGAGACTAGCTTGTAATGTGAATAAAAAACATTATCGCCTAAACGGAAACTCTGCTAGTATACCCTCAAGGGAGTTGAGAATGCACTGGATTGTACAGGTCTCACCAGGGAGGTGGTTGTAGAAGTCGCGTGAGGCTCAGGCGAACGAGACTATAAACCCTCCCTTTACCTTTATCTAATTTCAATTTACATCGAGATTTTGTATTGTACACTTGAATTGATAATGATGTTCTGTTTTGTAGAAGCAAGAGCCAAGCAGACTCGCGTGTTGATTGTAATTACATGGCAATAAATGCTGCTTAGGCGCTTTTCCATGTTATTATGTGTTTGTTTTATTTGGTAAATAATTTATGTTCGGTTGAGACCTGTTCGAATTTGAACATGACCCTAGGGATATAGCTTCGAAATGGGGCAAGCTACAACACGTGACCTCGAAATGGGGCGGAGGTACAGCGCGTGACGGTATTATAAAACAGTTAAAGTATTTTTTTTTCATGTGGTGGAGGTTTTTGTTTGTTTGATTTGGTTCCGGTTTTATCCTGATTTTGTAAGCCTTCGACTAGACCTATTTCCCTCGGTTTCGCCTCAGGAAATAGGTCTAATCTCGGGAAACCAGAATCATGCTAACTCTCTCAATGGTATACTTTAACTGTATATTGTTTAATTTGAAGACGTTTAATACAGCTCCATAGATGAACAATCTCCAGAGTCCAACGCAAATGCTGAATGCACTGGAGATGACTCTGTTAAAACGCGCCGTGCTAGTTTGTAAAGTGAAACATGTTCAGATTTCACATATCTAGTGCAAATATAGTATCTAATAAGTAAGTTGAACAAAAATTGTTGCTTAAATCCTATTCTCTGTCTTCGCATGATTTAAAAAAAGGTTGGAGAAACAAGGGTTTCAAAACAATTGGCCACAATATTAAAAAAGACTGTAAGAAGCGCAATTTGAATGGATTCGATGAAGAAATAAGATTTAAAAATGCATTTTCATTGATCCCAAGACCTACCAAACATAATAGATTCTTATTGAATCTGCAATAACAAAATAGAAACCGAGCGAACACTGAAGAATAAGATACTTAGAAAATATTTCCATAACAAAAAAAAAAAAACCTGTCATTGTTTGGCCTATTTTAATATTTTCGTCTTTTTAGAGAATACCACATCATAACTTTAATTAATTATTATTTTCATTTTCGTGCGTGAACATCGACGGCGGGTGCGGCTAGCCAAACAGGGGATGCTTACTCCTCCTGGGCACCTGGTCCCACCTCTAGATTGTGTGCTCTATTGTGAGTGCTGTTGAGACTACCGTCAGGATCTTCTTTGACTCATTTGTACCACTTGGTGATTGTCACAGCTGGTGGACCAGGAGTCCCCGTGGGCACATGTAGACAAGTTCGATCAATTTCGTTTGATCGTTTTTTGAAATTTGAAAATGTCTGAAATTTCTAAAACGTTGGTCCTGTAGCATCATATCCCATCCATCCTGCTACGTCTTTCGGTACGTTTTTGTACATAGTAAATTCACACTTTTTGGGCATATTACATTGTTTAGATATGAGGATAACTGACGAGGGTTGAGTACCCGAAACGCGCATGTCTGGTCCATGCTGCCAATTTATCTGTTCTGAACTGATGCTAGTTGATTTGAAGACGTTTAACATTTGTACCACTTGGTGAGTGTCAATGCTGGTGGTCCAGGAGTCCCCGAGGGCACATGTAGACAAGTTCGATCAATTTCTGTTGATCGTTTCTTCAACGCATTCTAAAATTACTGTCAACAAAATTTCTGAAATTTCTACAAATTGGGTCCTGTAGCATCATATCCCCCCATCCTGCTACGTCTTTCGGTACGTTTTTGGACAATTATAAATTTTACACTTTTTGGGCATATTACATTGTTGAGATTTGAGGATCACTGACGAGGATTGAGTACCCGAAACGTGCATGTGTGGTCCATGCTGCCAATTTATCTGTTCTTAAATGATGCTAGTTAATTTGAAGACGTTTAACATTGACCATAGATAATTGTTAATTACTAAAATTTCTGTGGACCAAAAACTAACAAAAAGATCAACAACGTCTAGATAAAATTTTATGATCAAACGATGAAAATTGAATTTAGGATTAAAATAAAATTTCTATCTTCTAAAATCGTCCATTTTTAACAAAATGGCGTCCGCTTTCCTGTTATGTAAATTTGTCAACGAATACAATGTGAGTAAGGTTGAATTTTCAATTTTATTTATGCAACTTTTCAATACGATTTGTTTTTATGAGAATAATTATATGACATTTTGAATGAGAGGTTTGTAACGTCATTTTCTCCCAATAACGTCGAAACGACGTCGTTGTTTGCTCATGGATAAAAGCATCAAAGTCCAAATATTCCAAAAGTGGCATAGTTTTTTCAAATGACGTTGCAATTTTTTAAAATTACACCAGGGAGTCAATTTCATCAATCAATCAGTGTATTAAATGTTTTAAGGAAGTAGAGAATGAGTTTTTCCTACGAAGTGAGGAAACAAATAATGCCATTTCGGTGTTCAATCCCTCCTTAAATAAGGAAAAAAGTGAATCCTCTATGCTGATAAGATCAGGTGCCGGAGAAAGTAAAAAAAGTGAATCCTCTATGTTGATGAGATCAGGTGCCGGAGAAAGTAAAAAAGTGAATCCTCTATGTTCATGAGATCAGGTGCCGGAGAAAGTAAAAAAGTGAATCCTCTATGTTGATGAGATCAGGTGCCAGAGAAAGTAAAAAAAGTGAAAAGGTATGTACATTGAATCAGTTTACACATTTACCGAAGAGATTTATTGTTACAATTTTGATATCAAGATCGTATTACGATCTCGTCCTAAGTGACGGGTATTACAAGCAAACAGGAGATGCTTACTCTACCCAGCATCTTATCTCATCTCAATTGGGGATTAACGTTTGCTTCTCTAAAAAATGGTTAACAGACTGTATCATTCTAATCTCCATATAAGATTTTGTAAAATAAATTTATTGTATGTGGCGCTATTAAAATCAATAAGCGCGGTGTCGCACACATGTAAATTTCTATAGATTTATCCCCCTTCTGATAAATGTAAAATTTTGTATTTAGTTTTTAGATATTAAAAAACCAGAATGTTTCAGTTTATTGTATTTTTTGTCGTTGAAATATTCTATAATAATATTTTGTAATGGCAGATTCCACAAGGTTATTGGATCAACGTAGTTGCATGACAATATGGATAATGACCATATCCCTGTATACAGCACAAAATCGATAATTCAGAAAATCAGAAACCGAAGGCATAGAAAATCATGATAGAACAGGAACCGAAGCAAACAAACAAAAACCTCCACCATATGAAAAAAAGCGAACTCCCGATATAGGAGTGAGACCAGCTTCCCAGGAAGAGTAAGCATCTCCTTCTTGCACGCAACACCCACCGCTTCTATTCGGTAGAACTGTCACATCTGGTTAATTCCTTTTCGGAAGAACTAGAGTACAATCTTTGGTTGGATGGTTCAAATGGTCTATGTTAGAATATCATCCACCATTCTGGAGAGTAGGGCATGATAGTGTATGATGAGATCCCCTTATCGACCGTAAAACTTCCTCAGTGACGTTGTTAGTTGGTCACAAACATATCCCTGACTGAGAAGCTTATCTGAAAGACGTTTAGCTCTCAGAACAAAATCCGTATATGTGGTACTTGCTCTGGCATAGCGCATCAACTGAGATATGAACACGCCATAAGCAGGCGATGAAGGGATGTTGCTACTCAGAAACGGAAAGTTTGTAATGCTAAAATTGAAGTCATCATGTTCATCGAATTTTTTTCATGGAATTTGTTCAGAGTGGCGCTGCTTGCAATCATTTTTGGTAATTTTTTGCTCTGGGCTCTGATACCGCGACCGTAGAGCGAAGCTCCCCCTTATTATTAAATTGTAGGAGTAGAGAAATTTAAATAAGCTTCAAGCTTCCTATTAAGTCTTGCCTTCTTGGATATTATAGCTTGCATCATATGTGTGGCATGAATCGTGATTGAACTGGGCTGTGGAAATCGTTCACTAGATTACGTTGTCCTGCGTGTTTCTGCGGGGCGATGTTGTTGTTGTTTCCGTCTGTTCGTCCTATTTTCTTTTCTCATGAGTATATGTTTTCAAAATTTTGTAAGCCTTTTGGTAATGGTTTTTGTCACCGAGACGCGTTTTGCTAATGCGATTGAAACAAGAAATCTTTCACTGTTGTAAAGTAGTGATATCTCATTAGACGAAATCTATGATTTCCGAACAAGGCATTTTTGAAGTTATCTGGATTGGAGAAATTTCCTGATACATTATGGAAAGCTTCTTTTCATAAAAAAAATCAGATTTATATATAATGCATTATTTCGATCCTGATGATTTCAAGCACTAGGTTAGTATCGCTGCTTGTGTATAATTTGTAACCTAGCATAACGTTCGTATAGTTTCACAATGCTTCTGAATTGACTAGAAATCTATTCGTAAATTTTCTATCTCTGCATATAGTAAGTTATCCGAAAACTCAAGGGACATTTCTCTTAAGACATAGATCTGTCCTCACATGGTTCTTTGGATATCTATTCTGATCAAGAATATGGTTAAACTCAGAGAACACTAAGCAGAACATTTTTGTATCTGACATGAACCGTCTCATAAGATATGATGAGCATTGACAATTTTCTGTTTAAGTGTTCTCCGAATATAACTCTATTCTTGATCACGATAGATTACCATCATATAATTGATCATTAACGATGGGCATATGATAGGTCAAATTATTATGAAATTATATTTTAAAAGTAGATTTAGATTTTAGTATTTACCTGGTCATTCGCGTATCACGAAGAGCCAGCTTAATTAATTTATAATTTCCCTTTTCATATATATTTACCATTTTAATTTTCCTTTTCTGCCTAGAACATCACTAATAAGACAATTTGTCTATTCTTAAAGGATATTATTATACATTTACTTGTTTTTTCCTACATAAAATGATACTCATTAAAACTAGCTGTATCACGCCTGATGAGACTATTTCCCTGCAAAGGGTGCGTTTGTTGAGAAGACTATTTATATATTTATCGGAGTTAACTTAACACATTCGAACAATCCCTCTATTCGAACACCATTTCTTTCTTATCCTAACCCTCTTGTCCACGCCTCTTAAGCTTTAAACTTCATGTATTAACCCATTCATGTGTAATATACCTGTCGCACGATGGTTCTCACCATTCGACGCCTTGTTAGCAGTAAAACTACATTCCCCTCCTACCCACCCCTTCTACACCGAATTATTTTTACTGGTTAAAATGACATGCTTGTATGTAATAATAATTCTTTGCTGTAATTAATTTGATTTTGAACTCATGCATTTCTGACTTTTGATGAACTAATGCCTCGTTTACATAGAGAGTTTATTGCGCAATAAACGTAAATCTGTTGCGCAATAAATTTGTTTTGCGTTCACACGAGTATGTACTTTGAAGTACAAGGAAGTACAAGGAAAAAATAATAGTATAGAAGGGAAATACACGAATTTATCAAAACCAAGATACTAAATCGGACAATCCGGTAATCAGCGATGTCGGCGACAATCGATTTTCAACATCGATTAGTAATGTTCATCGCTGGCCATTCAACGACCGACAATCGATCGTCAGCGATAATCGTTCCATAACTAAACTAGAATCCGTCGTCATGATTCCCATTCTGATACATTTTAGTGTCATTTTGTGTGAAGAGAGAATATTTTTCAAAGAAGTGTAGATCTATTTACTCCGATTAATCGATTCTCAGAGATAGAATCGATAGTCGGCGAGTTGGATATTTTAGAGACGATAGCGACGATGGCTGCGACTATCGTTATAATAAAAGTGAACAAGATAGAAATCAAGGTATGGAATACGAATACATGTACGTAATGATTCGCGCTTAGAGGAATGAATATTTATAGGTACGTTACACGAATAAAAAAAAAAAACACTGATCCAAATCTGCCAGAACAGTACCATGAATGTGACAAATCGATGTCATAGATGCACAACATTATTATTTTCTGGATCGATGGACTGTAGCAAAGGTGATTAATGTTCGAATGTTATGAATTGCAGCGTTCGCGTACTTTTTAAGAATCAATTTTTTTTCTTCACATTTTTGCAATATCGGATGATTGGCGAATCTAAAGGGAGGGATGAGGCCAGGGCGAGAAGGGGAGCATGTTCTAGACTCTCCCTTTTTTGCGGTCAACATTTTTAAATGACATGATTTTTGTTTTCAGAAATTGATGATAAAGCTTTTATAACAGTACGGTGTCCTTGAAAATTATTTAATTTTACAAAATTTTTAAATGCAAAATATTTCTTTTCATATGAAAGTTTACGTTCTCATTTGTATAAATTCAAATTTTCAGGCGAATCTAACGCATACATTCGCTGCTATAGCGGTTTGAAAATGTCATTTTTAATTTGTGGTGCGCAGCTCTAATTTATTTCGCTGGCGCCACCTACAATGTATTGTGTTTTTATAATAGAGGTATATGCAGATTTAATTTTACAATATTATGGTCGTTACTGCATATTTTCAAATAAAACTTTTTATGTCTCTTTTTTTTTTTTTCTCAACCCAGACCCGTCGGAATAAATTTTACGTTTTCAATAACATTCATTTTCAGGGAAATAGTATCTTTGAATAAATTATTATACCACGCCTCCTATCCCCTGTTATCCATTATATTGGGCGCTGGACTTTATAATACATAAAAATAAACGGACAGAGAATTGATCCAGCATAGTCTGAACCTCAATCAAAATTCGCTGGTTTGATATCGTTCGTCAATCATCTATTTCAAATTAATCATTTTAGATTTCAAGTTTTCCATTTTTTTTGTCTTCAAAAATCCCCACCTCCTCTTTAAAAGAATTAGATCATAAATATTTCTTCTTGTGTGTCGATCTATTTTGCTTCTTTATGCTGCATTCATATTACATCTTTCTTTTATGTTTCGAATTCTCATTATTTCAATCACGTTTTCTACCCCTTATCTTCCAATTTCTCTATCGTATAGAAAGCCGATGCATTTTTTGTTTACATATTTTATTCCCGTATTAGAAACATTTTAGGAAATAACATACATGTATATAACAAACAAATAAACCGAAACCCCCAAAATCCCATAAACATTATATATGCCTTCTTTAAAAGATTTTTAAATTATTCTCTTATTTTTTCCTCGTAGTATCACGTGTATACATGCCGATATATACAGGGAAGACATAGAGTGGTTCAAAAGATTTAAGTATAACGAAAATATGTATCGTAACTACTCGAGTGCACAACTTGACATTTCAGGAAATTCATAAACGTCAATTTTGATGACGTCAATGGTATAAATGACGTCACAAATATTATCTACTATGGAGCAGTTTTCTGAAGAATTGGAATAGTTTGAAATAGGTGTAAAAGTAATCAACCGCCAAATTTATAAAATTTTACATAACTTTAAAAGCTTTCAGATTATCTACTACCTATCTTGAAATACAACTTCTCATTTTCATCGTCTGGGAAGTCTTTTTCATGACGTTCTAACCATCTTTGATGAACAATTTGTCAAGAAATGTGCCAACAGAGAACTCATAAAAGTTTAAATTTCGACTACGACCGGACCTTCTACCAAAAAATTCTTCATCGAAATAATCACAGGTATAATCAAAGAATATTTCAATATAATTATTTTTTTGGTAGAATGTCCGGCCCTATGCGAAATTATCGATCAAATTTCATGATATTTCACAATAATACCGGAAATGCCAATCCTGGCTTGGTTTTGGGCTCTATATCTTCTTAAGACATGTCCGGAATCTCACAATTTCGCACGTTTTCGAAAGACAAAATGTTCTCCTTTCCTTTTGTTGATAATTTAGAAACATTGTTTGTGTTTGAAAATATACGAAAACTTTAGGCCGATATCGCCGCTCGTGGCTCTGGTCCTTTGTTGCGCAATAAATGTTCGATTTGTTTTTCAATAACTTTATTGCGCAACAAATTCTGCCGTGTAAACGCTCAGGGAAACTGTTGCGCAATAAATCTGACGCATGCGCATCAATATGACTAGAGAAAGAGATTATTATACTTACGAATATAACTATTAGACATCTTTATTTTTACGATTCTTATGAGATATTCCGATTTTTCGTATATATAAGAACGCTTTTCTTTAAGTCTGGGCCCCTTGTAGAGAATGACGTCACGGTTGAATGACGTCATGCTCTAGACTGAAATGAAAAATAAATGAATGAACTACCTCCCAAAATAGTCTTAAATTTGACTTTACGAAAATTATTCGAACAATTTTCCTTAGGGTATTCGTTGTACACTTTTATTTATGATTCTTGTGAATGTTCATTGGCCTTTTATTGCGCAATAGTTTCGGTCTCGTGTGAACGCAAAAAGCTTATTGCGAAACAAATTTGTTGCCAAATGAAGCTTATTGCGAAATAGATTTATTGCGCAACCGCGTGAACGAGGCATAAGAGTTATTTGCAATGCTGGTAGCGTGGTGGTTAGCGGGGTGGACTACGAACCCATAGGTCGTGGGTTCGAATCTCATCGTCGCCGATCATTGTAAAACCATTGTAATCTTTGGCACGTTACTTTACATTACGTTGCACTCTCTCCACCCAGGAGTAAACCGGGTACCTGGAACATGAGACTAGCTTGTAATGTGAATGAAAAGCATTATCGCCTTAACGGAAACTCTGCTAGTATACTCTCAAGGGAGTTGAGAATGCACTGGATTGTACAGGTCTCACCAGGCAGGTAGTTGTATAAAGTCGCGTGAGGCTCAGGCGAACGAGACTTTAAACCCTACCTTTACCTTTATCTAATTTCAATTTACATCGAGATTTTGTATTGTACACTTGAATCATGAATTGATAATGATGTTCTGTTTTGTAGAAGCAAGAGCCAAGCAGACTCGCGTGTTGATTGTAATTATATAGCAATAAATGCTGCTTAGGCGCTTTTCCATGTTATTATGTGTTTGTTGTATTTGGTAAATAATTTATATTCGGTTGAGACCTGTTCGAATTAGAACATCACCCTAGGGATATAGCTTCGACATGGGGCAAACTACAGCACGTGACTTCGAAATGGGGCGGAGCTACAGCGCGTGACGGTATTATAAAACAGTTAGAGTATACTTCTTTTCATGTGGTGGAGTTTTTTGTTTGTTTGCTTTGGTTCCTCTTTTATCCTGATTTTGTATGCCTTCGGTTTCTGATTTTCTGAATTATCGATTTTGTGCTGTATACAGGGATATGGTCATTATCCATATTTGTCATTGAGGGGGCTTGCATTATTCCGGTTTCCCTCGACCAGACCTATTTCCCTCGGTGCTTCGCCTTAGGTCTAATCTCGGGAAACCAGAACCATTCTAACTCTCTCAATGGTATTCTTTAACTGTATATTATTTGATTTGAAGACGTTTAATACAGCTCCATAGATGAACAATCTCCTGAGTCCAATGCAAATGCGGAATGCACTGGAGATGACTCTGTTAAAACGCGCCGTGCTAGTTTGTAAAGTGAAACATGTTCAGATTTCACATGTCTAGTGCAAATAAAGTATCTAATAAGTAAGTAGGACCTAAATTGTTGCTTAAAGATTATCTTATTTTCTGTCTTCGCATGATTTAAAAACAGTGGAGAAAAAAGGGTTTCGTTCATTGGCCACGATATGAAAAATGACTGTAAAAGAAAGGAGGAGATCTCCAACAAGACCCCGCTGCAGCATCAACAGCAAAACTCCAACACCCGATGCAAAAACACAAAAGACGAGTAAGTAGCGCAATTTGAATGGATTCGATGAAGAAGTAAGATTTACCCTATCATTCAAAAATGCATTTCCATGGATCCCAAGACCTACCAAACATAATAGATTCTTATTGAATCTGCAATAACAAAATAGATTCCGAGCGAACACTGAAGAATAAGATACTAAGAAAATATTTCCATAACAAAAAGAAAAACCTGTCAATTTTTGGTCTATTTTAATATTTTCGTCTTTTTAGAGAATACAACATAATAACTTTAATTAAATAATGTTTTCATTTTCGTGCGTGAACATCGACGGCGGGTGCGGCTAGCCAAACAGCGGATGCTTACTCCTCCCGGGCACCTGGACCCACCTCTAGCTTGCTGGGGGTCCGTCGATGCTCAATTGTGTGCTCTATTGTAAGTGCTGTTGAGATTACCGTCAGGATCTTCTTTGACTCATTTGTACCACTTAGTGAGTTTCACTGCTGGTGGACGAGGAGTCCCCGAGTGCACATGTAGACAAGTTCGATCAATTTCGTTTGATCGTTTTTGAAATTTGAAAATTTCTTAAATTTCTAAAACGTTGGTCCTGTAGCATCATATCCAACCCATCCTGCTACGTCTTTCGGTACGTTTTTGGACATAGTAAATTCACACTTTTTGTGCATATTACAATGTTTAGAGGATAACTGACGAGGGTTGAGTATCCGAAACGTGCATGTCTGTTCCATGCTGCCAATTTATCTGTTCTTAAATGATGCTTGTTGATTTGAAGACGTTTAACATTTGTACCACTTGGTGAGTGTCACTGCTGGTGGTCCAGGAGTCCCCGAGGGCACATGTAGACAAGTTCGATCAATTTCTGTTGATCGTTTCTTCAACGCATTCTAAAATTGCTGTCAACAAAATTTCTGAAATTTCTAAAAATTGGGTCCTGTAGCATCATATCCCACCCATCCTGCTACGTCTTTCGGTACTTTTTTGGACATCGTAAATTCACACTTTTTGGCATATTACATTGTCTAGATTTGAGGATAACTGACGAGGGTTGAGTGCCCGAATCGTGCGTGTGTGGTCCATGCTGCCAATTTATCTGTTCTTAAATGATGCTAGTTAATTTGAAGACGTTTAACATTGACCATAGATAATTGTTAATTACCAAAAATCATGTGGACAAAAATCTAACAAAAAGATCAACAACGTCTAGAAATTTTATGATCAAATGATGAAACTTGAATTAAGGATTAAAATATCACTTTACGTTTACGATTTCTATCTTCTAAAATCGTCCATTTTTAACAAAATGACGTCCGCTTTCATGTTATGTAAATTTGTCAACGAATACAATGTTGAATTTTCAATTTCATTTATTTATTTAATTTATTTAAGCAATGTTTCAATACGATTTGTTTAATATGAATACTTATATGGCTTTTTGAAAGAGAGGGTTTGTAACGTCATTTTCTCCAAATAATGTCGAAAGGACGTCGTTGTTTGCTCATCGTTGTAAAAAAAAGTGAATCCTCTATGTTGATGAGATCAGGTGCCGGAGAAAGTAAAAAATTGAATCCTCTATGTTGATGAGATCAGGTACCGGATAAAGTAAAAAAGTGAATCCTCTATGTTGATGAGATCAGGTTCCAGGGAAAGTAAAAAAATGATGAGGTATTTACATTGAATTAGTTTACACATTAACTGAAGAGATTTTTGTTTACAATTTTGATATCAAGATCGTATTACGATCTCGTCCTAAGTGACGGGTATTACAAGCAAACAGGAGATGCTTACTCTACCCAGCATCTTATCTCATCTCCGTTGGGGAGTAACGTTTGCTTCTCTGCAAAATTGTTAACTGACTGTATCATTCTAATCTCCATATATGATTTTGTAAAATAAATTTATTGTATGTGGCGCTATTAAAATCAATTAGGGCGGTGTCGTACACATGTAAATATCTATAGATTTATCCCCCTTCTGATAAATGCGAAATTGTGTATTTAGTTTTTAGACATTAAAAAAACCCAGAATGTTTCAGTTTATTGTATTATTTGTCGTTGAAATATTCTACAATAATATTTTGTAATGGCAGATTCCACAAGGTTTTTGGATCAACGTTGTTGCATGTTCATCGATTTTTTTTTCATGGAATTTGTTCAGAGTGGCGCTGTTTGCAATCATTTTTGGAAATTTTCTTGCTCTGGGTTCTTATACCGCGGCCGAAGAGCGAAACTTCCCCTTGTTATTAAATTGTAGGAGGAGAGAACTGAGAACTTCAAATAAGCTTCAAGCTTCTTTTTTGGTCTTGCTTCCTTGGATATTAAAGCTTGCATCATATGTGTGGCATGAATCGTGATTGAACTGGACTCTTGAAATCGTTCACTAGATTACGTTGTCCTGCGTGTTTCTGCGGGGCGATGTTGTTGTTGTTTCCGTCTGTTTGTCCTATTTTCTTTTCTCGTGGGTATATGTTTTCAAAATTTTGTAAGCCTTTTGGTGGTGGTTTTTGTCACCGTGACGCGTGTTGCTAATGCGATTGAAACAAGAAATCTTTCACTGTTGTAAAGTAGTGATATCCTATTAGACGAAATCTATGATTTCCGAACAAGGTATTTTCGAAATAATCTGGATTGGAGAAATTTCCTGATACATTATGGGAAGCTTCTTTTCACAAAAAATCAGATTTACATATAATGCACTATTTCAATCATGATAATTTCAAACACTAGGTTAGTATCGGTGCTAGTGTATAATTTGTAACTGATGGTACCGTTCGTATAGTTTCACAATGCTTCTGAATTGACTTGAAATCTATTCGTAGATTCTCTGTCTCTGCATATAGTAAGTTATCCGAAAACTCAAAGGACATTTCTCTTAAGACATAGATCTGTCCTCACATGGTTCTTTGTTTATCTATTCTGATCAAGAATATGGTTAAATTCAGAGAACACTAAGCAGAAAAGTTTTGAATCTGACGTGAACCGTCTCATAACATATGATGAGCATTGGCAATTTTCTGTTTAAGTGTTCTCCGAATATAACTCTATTATTGATCAGGATAGATTACCATCATATAATTGATATTGTTATACCCTTATCAGTATCTCTATATAAAATCTCCATAGGAAAAATGCCTATAAATTCGAATTTTTGACCAACCAGTCAATATTTACTTCAATATTGGCCCTAGGGCAATATTTAAAAAAAATATTGACCGATAAACGGTAAATCGCTTGTGACGTCACGTCGTTTGTGACGTTATTAGCTCTACCTATTTTCCGCGCTCTTTCTCTTATAGAAGAATCGGTTCGTTGCTGCAGTATTGATGTAAGGTATAACAAAACAATTATTGACTGGGAATTCGGGCAATATTTGATTTGTTGGACCTTCAGACAAAATATAGCCCTCGGCCTACGGCCTTGGGCAATATTTCATCTTCAGGTCCAACAAATCATATATAATGCCCTCATTCCCAGTCAATAATTGTATAATGATGGGCATATGATAGGTCGTTTAATAGAGCTCCATAGATGAGCACTCTCCAGAGTTCAATGCAAATGCGGAATGCACTGGACTTAAAACGCGCCGTGCTAGTTTGTGAAGTGAAACATGTTCAGATTCCACATATCTAGTGCAAATATAGTATCTAATAAGTAAGTAGGACCAAAATTGTTGCTTAAAGCTTATCTTATTGTCTTTCTTCGCATGATTTAAAAACAAGTTAGAAGTTTAGTTCATTGGTCACGATATGAGAACCTAGAACAAGAAATTTTTACCAAAAATGGCTGTAAGTAGCGAAAAATGCTATTCCATTGATCCAAGACCTACCAAACATAATATATTCTTATTGAATCTGCAATAACAAAATAGAAACAGAGAGAACATTGAAGAGTAAGAAACTTAAAAAATATTTCGATAACAAATAAACAAATATGAAAAAGGAGAAGATCCCTAACATAATGACGTTGCAGTGATCGCAGCGGAACACACACGTATGGAGAGAGAAAAGAAACCATACATAAGACTAATACGTTAATCAAGGGATTGATATACATGTAATGACTAACAAATTGGACAAAACAAAGACGAAGAACAACACAGAAGATGGAAGAAGATCAATGGACTACACTGTACAGGCTGAAAACTGAAATCATTGTAGACCTTTACCCTAGGCTTGCCGTATAGATAATTTTTAAGATGTCTTTTGTTTTACAGGTGTACATCAGATGTGTGGATTGAGAATTTAATGTTTCATTTATCTGCGTTTGGTTTTTAGAAACTGGATATTTTTTCATCAATTGATCAAAATGTAGGTTCCTTAACTATGATTCAGATCAGATTATGTTTGAAAAAAAAGAATAAATGGAATTTCTTTTTATTTTGTTATCATACAAATCTAAAAATTGAAAAAAGAGATTGAATGAAAAAAAAAAACAAAAACAAAAACACCATAAACAAAATATAGAACTGATGTATATCTATGATTTTTTCGTTCAAAGTTCATTTTTCTGTTAGAAAAAAAATTAAATTAGTACAAAGTTTTTATAGAATTGAAAATAAAATCAGTCCATTGATATTATAATACTAGAAAATATAATAAAAATCTGTCCAAGCCTTGGGGCATGATTTAATTTTGTTGAGGTTACATGTTACATGCAACGGCTCCCTCTGTAATTCAGACACATCTTAACTTGACTACTTCTTTTCCACAGAATCTTCTTTCTGTTAATAGAAAAAAGATATATAACATAAATCTATTGCTTGTAATACCAAAATCTTTTGCATATTTTAGTTTGACTATGGAACTTTATATATTTTATATATTGTTTTTATTTTCGTGCATGAACATCGACGGCGGGTGCGGCTAGCCAACAGGGGATGCTTACTCCTCCCGGGCACCTGGTCCCACCTCTGGCTTGCTAGGGGTCCGTCGATGCTCAATTGTGTGCTCTATTGTGAGTGCTGTTGAGATTATCGTCAGGATCCTCTTTAACTCATTTGGTTAGTATTTAAGGAATAACTAGTTTGTGACGTTATGTTTGCGGACGGTGAATGCTGATTTTACGGTCGCGAACTGAGTTTTTTCTGGCGACGCGTTAGCGGAGCAACAAAAACGGATGTATACACCGTAAAATCAGCATTGACCGTCAACAAACATAACGTCAGTATCTAGTTATTCCCATTCTAATGCAATCTATATTTTTGTAAATATAAAGCGAAATGTGACATTGGCAACGTCAAAACCTAGTATGTTCTCGTTTTATAGCCGTAATTTAGGAGCAAACAACCAATGAAATTCGACATTGCATTTGAATTAAAGAAATAATTAGTACTTACTATAAAGTCTATTTATTTTGCTATCAAGGTCGTGATACGTGTATTGGTACTATGGTACGAGTTTATGAATGGCACGAATTAATGCATGGTACGAGTATTGGTACAATGGTACGAGTTGGTAGAATTTATGGTACGAGTTGTTCATGGTACGAAATGGTTTTGGTACGAGTTGGTAGTAAGGTATGGTACGAAGTGGCAGGTACGAGTTGGTTATGGTACGAATTGACCATACCCCTTGATACAAAGATATAATAAAGATCTATCCAGCAAACCCACTTTACATTGACAACAGTGTGACACACTCTAGACCGGTGCCCGTTCCCGGTTCCCTACGTTTTCCAGAGTAGTGTAACGTATCGTAGGGAACCGGTAACGAATACCAGTCAAGACATACTCTCATACTCTCACGATTGCAAGATACAATAAAATATTTTCCGATCTTGTTAGAAAGCACAAAATATCAGAGTCAACATCTTTTGGGGTTGTTTTGCATTATGACGTCACTGTTAAAAGACGCAATTCAATAATGTGGAGGGGCAATAGAGACGTAACAATGAATAAGTGTGCAAAAATTACCTACTTCGGACATTTTTCGTCGCTTTGTCAGCCATTATGATTTTTGGCAAGTTGCCATATTGACATCGGACAAAACAACTTAAAATTGGACTCTTTGGATATAATTCATACTTATTCTTTAAACTTATACTTGGATATTATTCATACTTATACTTGGATATTATTCATTCTTATATTTGGATATTATTCATACTTATACTTGGATATTATTCATACTTATACTTGGATATTATTCATACTTATACTTGTATATTATTCATACTTATACTTGGATATTATTCATACTTATTCGTACTTGGGTTGTTTTTATCTTTTGCTGTCGGTGTTGCAACATGATCATGTTAGAGATCCCTCCTTTTTAGTATCGACAATGTTGTCCTTCGTGATTCTTCGTATTGTCGTCTCCGTCTGTTTGTCCTCTTTTTCTTGTCTCGTGAAAGTATGTTTCACTGCTTTCTTCCTGGGGATCTCCTACTCATCTTAGTTGCATTGTCAAGGTTTTGTAAGCCTTATGACTTTTGGGTTTTGAATTTGGCTTAACCTTTCATTTACTGATTCAACAAATAACAGGGAATAACGAGATACACATTGAATAGAACAGGTAGAAAATAAAATCAGAGAAGCAGACATACCGAAACATGAATGACTGCGCATAAATTGAAAGAATCCAATGCAAAGACCTATCTGAATGGTACAAATTAGCTTCACGAATCCATAAAGTTACTTAAACAATCTATGAAAATCAAAGTTGTTTTAAAAAAGTTCTAAATTTCATGCAGTGATCCCATCGGAACTCACTCGCACAAGAATGCAACAAACACCAAATATAATCCAAATCAACCACTTAAACAACGTAGACTAACGGTAAATAGCGAGACAAAAGATGGCATTCCTGGAACATTAAAAAAACAACCAATTAAGATACGACAACATTGAAACGCGAAGGACAACACGTAAGCACAGGAAAGGCAATATGCATATGGAAAAAAAACTTTGGAAGTTCAATTTCTGCACAAATATCAATGGGCAGAAAATGGCTCTAAACCTTCATACGTCTCCGAAAATAAAGACTCATTAGGATTGTAGACGTTCCATGTATACTACTTACTCACTTACTGTATCGTTTCCAAAACAAAAATGTGACGCACAAATCAAAGGAGCTGTAACGATAGGACGTAAAATCTTCCATGCAAAGTCGAAATTTCAAAATGGGAAATTTGAAGAAATTTTTCAGTAGAAATATTAACTAACTTAATGCATATCTGAATCTAATGCCTGTTTGAATAGAATAAATTATCAATAATAATACCGATATTTGGGTTAAAATGAGCGGGTTTTCTATAGAAATCAATGGAAAACGGAAAAGTTTTCTACAACATTGTTCCACCCTGAGTTACAAAATGCCACTTTTACCAAAGGTGTATATTATTTATAACTCTTTTCTGATAAAGTGTTGTTCTGTAACTCGGGGTGAAACAATGTCCCACAGACGAAAAACGAAAAAAGGGGGGATGGGCTATTTGTTTAAGAATCTGACTTAGATAAAAACCTAGATAGATAAAAATTGCCCATTTCTATTGTTATACAATGGAACAATCTATTCTGAGTGGATTCCGATGAAATATACAAAATGCACGAATGAAATAAACGATATAAAGATGTCTATTTCTACATAGTGTGTATTTCGCGCCTGAAAGCTTACAATGTGGCTGTTTAATACAAAATATAACGATTTTCAGTCTCCGGATTTCTTATTTTACCGATTACATTGACATACTGGATTCGTAGATACTTTTTTCTTTTTTTCTTTTTTAAAGATGGCAATAAACCGTAAAACACTTAAATTTCTTTAAAAAGGCATTTTTTGGTATATATTTTCGTTCGCAATTTGACGTGTTCAGACATTGTTACCCCTACCTATTCAAACCGTAATTATCAAATCGTCTACATCATTTTTTAGAATAAAATTCTTATGAGAAATTTTCTTATATATAATATTTTTATCATGAACAACTTTTTCCTTCAAAGGAAGGAAAGAGCACGAGAAATAATCGATTGATTTCAGGGCTAAATCCAGCCCTTATCGTTACAGCTCCTTGGGAAATTATGTCAGACTGACATTGGCTGAAGTAAAGAAGTCGTTCATGTAGTATACCTGAGGTTATATGCTTGTCTCTTTGCAATCTAACTCACAATGAGTTCTGTTAATTCCTTTGAATACACCCTTCACCTGTAATGAATGAAATAAGAATCTATTTCACATAATTCACTTTATTTTATTTTATTAGCACTGTATTAATTCTATTGGAAGTTAATATAGATTATTTCACAATGAAACGCAAATATTGTTGTGAAAAAGTTAATTGTTCACGTCTGGGATCTATTATGATTGCATGCTTTAAGTATATATTTTAGCCAAAAAAATTAATGAAATAAGAATCTATTTCACATAATACACTTTATTTTATTTTATTAGCACTGTATTAATTCTATTGGAAGTTAATATAGATTATTTCACAATGAAACGCAATTATTGTTGTGAAAAAGTTAATTGTTCACGTCTGGGATCTATTATGATTGCATGCTTTAAGTATATATTTTAGCCAAAAAAAAAGATAAAAATAGGGTAAACTCCGTACGGCGGCTTCGCCTAGCATACAAAGCAAGCCGCTCATACCGCTACGCCACGGTGACAACCCTAGGTAGCGGTATGAGCGGCCTGCTTTGTATGCTAGGCGAAGCCGCCGTACGGAGTTTACCGACTTTATATATGACATCTGCACCTATTTGCGAGTCCGCTGGTTGATTAAGGGCAGGGTCCACTGCCTCGGATCAGCCCAAGTGCAATCAAATTCAAACAACAACAAAAAAGATAGTTAAAACTCTTTTATATATCATCTAGGGATATGGTAATTATCCATATTTGTCATCTACCTATGTTTGGTTTACACTGTCTTACCCCGTAGGAAAACACTTTCCCCGAAACCATGCGTAATTCCATCGTCCCTTCGTAGTCTGTTTCGATTTCATATGTGTAGAGAATTGCATTTGCTTCCATTCTAGATTTTGGACTACATTTGACGCACCATTCGAAGTCCGTGGATTCTGTCTCGGTTGATGTATTGTCATGCTTCCGAGTCGAAGTTTTTGTCTTTTTGTGATCTACTCCTATCTTGAATGTCCTTGGATATCCGCCCTCGACCTTGAAACCAAGTGTATGTGCTATGGAATTAGAGATTCCCCAGGTATGAGAGTTAACCAAGGTTTTCGTGGCTTTCATTTTATGGGTCTGGTCCGATGCAGAAGCATTGTTATAGGTACAGCTGGAAATAAGTTGTGGAAAAGTTTTGGTACTTTCATCCAAGTTGCTGTACGTTACATTCTTCAGAACTGCTTCTTTAACCGGCTTCAACATAACGAATCCGATCTGATAAATCAGATTTCGATCCGAATATCCAAAGACTCCACAGCAGATACCAGAACCTACAGGGTAGTCCCATAGTAAAGTCTTTTGTTTCACCTTATCCGACATTATTTTCCATTCTCGATCTTTGTTAGTTTTGATGGAGATTCCGCGTATGAAAGATTTTTTTGTATCATTTGGATCAAATTCCTTGTCCGATATGATAACCAATTCTGTTATTTTCTCAAATTCATCAATGCTGAACTTTTCTCCTGTTGGAGATTGGTACCCAACGAATTTCGTTTCCTTATTCGCCTCTCTGCCAAAGGTAACTTCTATTCCACAAAGAACATCATCGTGCAGCCAAGCCTTTAGTTCAGTCAATGATGAACCTTTATCCAGCGTATCGACAAGGAAAGGCTCTCCCCCACAACCTCCGATTAAATCATTTGTGCGAAATGTTGAATCAACTTTTGTAAACCATCCGCGCATATGCTGTGGCATTTTCCCAATTTGAAAAAAAATATATTCGAACTGATGATTTAAGTTGATTTTAAGGTTTATATATACCCCAAATATGTGAGAGATTAACGTAAGATTAATGTTTATAAACTGGAAGATTCAAATGAAATAAGCTGATTAAAAGTACAAAATATTCATGATTATATATATCAAACATATAATTCAAGAGATTAAAGGAAGCTTAGTGGTTCTAAACAGGAAGATTCAAATGAAATAAGTTGATTAAAAGTACAAAATATTCACGATACCAAGGTACTAAATATATAATTCAAGAGATTAACGGAAGTTAAGTATTTGTAAACAGGAAGATTAAACTGAAACAAGCCGATTAAAGTGAAAAATGTTCATGACTACATTAAATCTTTTCCTGACATATTGCATAGTGTAATCGAAGATAATGATTTTAGTGCATCACATGCATATTTCAACACACATTATCTCATCACGTCATATCCAAGTAGTGAATTCGGTCTTTTTGAAATACAGAGTTACTTCCCATTTGTGCAGGTATCTGACGTCAAAGTAATGTGATGTCATCAATTCTTATGGAAACCAGCATGAAAGTCAGGGAAACAGGGTGACATATATGATATTTTTAAAGGAATTCAATGACGTCACAATGCTTTTACGTCAGATACCTGCACAAATCCATTGTAGGCTTGTAAAATCGAAAAGACGGAATATACAAAAACTAAATTCTAACGAGAGTTAAGAACCCGAAACTTCCATGTTTGGTCCATGCTGAAAATTAATCTGTTCTTAAATGATGCTATTGACTTCAAAGATGTTTAACATTCTAAACATGACCTAAAATGTATGCCAAAGACTGAGCTAAAGTGAAACGAAAACCCCAAAAGAATTCTAGAATCACAATGAAATGTCATACGGATAATAATAAAAGAACCAAGCATTATGCAATGCGCAAAAGTTAAAACTTAATTAATTGAATTAATTAAAATTAAAACTAGAAAACCCTCGATTATCGCCAGTAATTCAACCTCTATTTCTGCCTCGAACATCAATGATGAATGTATTGAAATGCGCAAGAGATGCACTTAAGTGTTACCATGAAACATATATAATTCTTGAATTTTGAGCCTATCTACAGATTTTGACTTTGAAATATTCTTCATTTGACTCATTGAATGAATTCCATTACGTTCAGGATAATTCAGCGACAGAAAATGCTGATATTAACACGTCTTAAAACATTTTCAAAGAAAACTCGATGTCAGCCATTTCAAAAAGGTACCTTTATAGATACTGATTCAGTCCACTATATAATAAAACAATTGTGGACTTTTCACTCGGTGAATATTGGTGATATTTTCTGAATTTGAAAATATTGACCTCGGCTGTCGCCTCGGTCAATATTTTCAAATTCATAAAATATCACACCATATTCACCTCGTAAAAAGTCCATAATTGTATAATAATAGATAATTATAAAGAAACTGAAATGCAGTTCTTGATGTATTTATATTTCAGTGATTTTAGCGTTACATTTTGTTTGTGCATTCGAGCTTTTAGTTGAGTGTGCACATTTTGTAAATATATTTCTTTGGTTTGAGTGTTGTTTTTTTTTTTTTCGAATGTGCTGCAAGAGAGGTTTATGTACGATACACCGATATTCTTCCTCTATACTAGGCATATAGAACTTTCAAAATCTATAAGTAGAAATAGAAGACATCAGCAGTTCTCTTGTGAATCAATGCACTAAAGTGTACTTGATTAGAAAGTAAATGACAGCATATTAAAAATTAAACTTTATTTATTTTACAACGTTTAACAAACAAGTTACACAACTTATATTAATGTCTCACGTTGGCTCAGATGTTGGCGTGAGGGGGTCCTTGGAGCAGGTGGAAACCGGAGCACCCGGAGCAAAACCTCCTGCAGAAGCCTGGGTGGGGGACCACCTACCCTCCCACATAAGACACTTCGCCGAATCTGGGATTCGAACCCGGGACCTTAGAGGTGAGAAGCGAGCGCGCTACCACTGCGCTAACCCAGCCGACAGCATATTAGGAAATGCTTTAGAAGAAGAACCAGCCGTAGTTCAGGAGTCTAAGAAATAATTTTATGCCATCAATTTGATGCAAAAATCTTGAAAAAAAATGTTTCCTTAACACAAATGAACATCAAGGTTCTAAACCTCGGTATGTTAGAGCACGTACTGATAATATTTGGAGTTGTGAGTGCTGTTGAGATATTCGTGGTAGAAAGGGGTAGGGGCAAATCTGATATTTTCGGCCCCACTTTTTGCTATTTTCAAAAATTGTTTTTTTCCACTGATTTTTATGTTTTAAATAGAGGTTGAGATATTAATGTTTAATTGAAATTGAATAGAAAAAAGATATTATAAATTTGTATGAGTGTTATCTGAAACCAAAATTGCTCCATATTACCAAATTAATGGTAAAATGATAGCAACCAGATTTCAACATTATAGTTTAAAGTATATATAAAGCAAGAGTCATACTTTTTATGTACATATGAAAATTGAAAGGAATGTCTCATGTGAGTGAAGATTGAACCTGTTACATGCCATTGGTCTAGTGCCTACAATTGTAGGTATGTTTGTCCCTTGACGAAAAATACGAATTTCTATTGTGAAGACATAGAGCTAAATTTTCAATAATTTTTCCCTAAAAGGTAGGGTTTTAGAAAAATCACATGAAATATGTGCTTTTTAGGTCACCTGAGCCATAGGCTCAAGTGAGCTATTGTCATAGTGTTGCGTCTGTCGTCCGTCGTCGTCCGTCGTCGTCGTCCGTCGTCGTCGTAAACTTTTCACATTTTAAACTTCTTCTCCAGAACGGCTGAAGGGATTTTGATGAAACTTAGTAAGTATGAAGTACTCATAGTCCCCTACAAATGTTGTTGCTTTTCGTCCGGATCTGTAAACAGGTGACGCCACCACAGCCAAAAGTAGGTCACAGGGGGTACCCTCCTTTGACAAACTTCTTCTTCAGAACCGAAGCCTGTATCGACAAACCGAAAGCATCAGGATGATCTAGAGAGATGTCTTAAGAAGTGTTGTTATTTTTGGTTCCACTTCGAAGTCAAATTTTTGACGCGTTTTTGACGTCTTTTCGGACTTAGTCAGAAATGCACATTTTTGCACTATTTCTTTAAATACCTCAATAAGTGTATGATTTTACACACTCATTTACTACATATTTATCATATTTAACTTACATAATGCTTTGATATGTATCTTATGCTTAAATTTTATTTTTTTGATTTTTTATGAATTTTTTTCTTATGTAAAAAGGAAGGGGGGGGGGGTGATTTTCATACATTTTCTGCTTCTTTTCTATAACCACTCTTCAGATTGTCATGACAATTTGTAGGTATGAGGTACTCATGCATGGTACCCTACAAGTGAAAGATTTTTTTCAAGATATCCACTTTTGGATTTTTAAGGAATATTTTTTAAGATTGTACATAGGTATAATGTATGTTTCCCATGCCCAATGTTTCAGGTGCAACTACAGATAAAAGACCTTCTTTGTATGATTAATCATTTTTAGATCGACCTTTCATCCATAGTTACAGCTGATAATTCAACAAGTGACACATGCTTCAATGTCTTATTGATTGACCTTTTATGTGATATGATTCAATTATTTAAATTCTTTATACTTATTTAGAATTTTATTTTTAAAGTCGGGAACAAGATTTCAAAAGCGGCCATGTTTTGCCATGTACCCGAAGGGGATTCCCCATGTAGAAATGTGATACCTTTAGTACTGCGATACATTTCAGGAGATACAGTGCAAACGGAATAGATTTTTATTTAATGTGCATTATACTTGGAACACTTTCATAATGGTCCTCATTCATGTACTTGGAACACTTGCATATACTTGTTATCATGTATAACGTTTGCTCGAATTTCCTCTGTCTTAGACTCTCTTAGATGAAGTAACTTTCGGACTGATTTCTTGAAGAAACGTCTAATGAGTAATCTCTTCCTCTGGATTTTGAGAATGCATAGGACATTTAATATCTGAAATTCTTGAAATAAATAATTCAGTTCAGAGTTCCTGAAATCTTCCTATGAAATGTTGGACCACAGAAAGGTGTTGTTTAAATACCTGTAGAGAAAATAAATTATTATTTACAACCATAAGCCACTTTGTTCGACATCTTGTATGTATAATATTTCTAAGAGGAACACAGAGGCCTGAGGTTGTGAATAATAAAACATTTTCTCTCATAAAATGACAGGTTCCTGTGATAAGACATTTGGGAATTTTTATCTGTTCAAATAATAGATACATGATGAGTTTTTATCGGACCAAATAACTTTTTGTCGGCAAATCCTATGCAACCGATACATTTCATGAACTCTCTCCGCTAACAACTTCTCCGTGTAACAGTCCTTTGATGAGGTAAAACAATTTGTTAACAGTAAATAACGATGTCGTAGGTCTGCTAGTTGGACAAGCTTAACAATTTCATGGGCCTTTTAATTTGTTTCAAACTATGAAACCTAGAGAAACCACTTGAGTTGTTGAACAGCGTATGCTGAAATGCGACGCTCCTTCTCGCCTGTTGAAATATGCATAGGCAAGAAGCGCCGCATTTCAGCATATTCACTGAAAATTATTTGATCAAGTGGCTTCACTGGGTCATGAGGTTTGATATACCATACACTGCTTTTTGGAAAACAAACTGGTCCAATATCTGCACAACTCACTTGAATTGATAAATATTGGATTAAAACGATTTTAACTGTACGTTTCATGTATTTGAGATGAAATCAGTACTATTCAAAAGCATTCATAGATTTCAGTATACTTAAATATGAATAAAGGCAAAACCGAAAAATCTTTGTTTTTTATGCCTCTGGAATAAAAGATTCGGGAGCATATAGTTTTTGGCCTGTCCGTCTGTCTGTTTGTCTGTCTGTTTTCCGAAAAACTTTAACATTGGGCATAACTTTTAAATGGAAGCTGGTGATAGAGGTTTCATATTTCACATGTGTATTCCTTGTGACAATACCTTTCCATTGATACCAAAATTTTTGACCTCGTGACCATAACCTTGACCTTTGACGTACTTCTCAAAAACTTTAACATTGGGCATAACTTTTGAATGGTTAGTGATAGAGGTTTCAATTTTTACATGTGTATTCCTTGTGCCAAGATCTTTCCATTGATACCAATATTATGCTGACCCTGACCTCTCACATACTTAACAGAAAATGGCCTTTATACTAACAAAGATGCCGCCTTGGGCATTCTCGTTTCGGAAACACAGGCTTTATAATTTCTGGCATGCTAGCTATCAATAATGAAAGGTTTTGTGTTCAATTTTAAATAAACTTAATTTATGAAATCATTTCATTGTTTTATTCTTTTTCTGCTGCACATTAATGTACAATATGATTTTATTTTTGATGTTGCATAATTGAATTATACTAGCTGGGCATATGACGTTGGACCACTGTATCCGTCTTTTCAAATCAGTAAAAAAGTTATTGTTTTGAAATGTGACTATTTTTTCTTTTTGTACTTTTAAAGGCTGTCTGAAAAAAAAAAAACTTCTCTGCATCCGGCAAAAATCTTTCTAGAAAGGTTGTGGCAAATATGGATAATGACCATATCCCTGTTTACAGTACAAAATCGATAATTCAGAAAATCAGAAACCGATGCATACGAAATCAGGACAAAACAGGAACAAAAGCAAACAAACAAAAACCTCCACCATATGAAAAGAAGCGAACTCCCGATATGAGAGTGAGACCAGGTGCCCAGGAAGAGTAAGCATCTCCTGCTTGCATGCAACACCCGCCGCTTCAATTCGGTAGAACTGTCACATTCGGTAACTTCCATTTCGGAAGACATAGAGTACAATCTTGGGTTGGATGGTTCAAATGGTCTACGATAGAATATCACCAATCATTCTGGAGAGTGGGACATCATAGTGTATGACGAGTTCCCCATATCGACCGTAGAACTTCCTCAGTGACGATGTTAGTCGGTCACAAGCATATCCCTGACTGAGAAGCTTATCTGAAAGACGCCTAGGGCTAAAATCCTGGTACTGGCACTATCAGTATTCAATGTCAGTATGTCAATTAGAGCGTGCATGGGTATCAGGTGAGCGTTGTGCCCCCTGGGGATCTTGTTTTTGTTTACAAGAAAGGAGGGGATCTCCAACAACACCTAGTTGCAGCATCAACAGCAACCTCCCAAAACACCCACTGTAAAACACAAAAATGACACGCACAGAAAGAGACGCAGTAGTACAATGAACGTCAAATCACAGAAAAACATAAAACACAAATGACTACACATAAACCAACGAGACCAATGGGCAAACGGTGCCGACTTAGGACGGTCATCTGCCTCGTCAGTAGCAAACGGTGTGGTTATCCTGGATTACGTGCGCACAACCCTCCCACTATTCCGATTACCCAGAGGTCTCGAAGAACGTACAATTGTGGTGTAAAACAACCTCCTCACTGTCAGATGACCACACACAAACAAGACCGCAAGACGCAGGGGCCCAAGCAACACAGATGAATATGTAAATTGATATAAAAAGAGGGCATGCGTAATACGACCTGTGCTCTGTCGGCTGTAGCGAGCTAATGTATGTTATCACCCGAGGAGTCCGACTGACATTCAGAGAGGACAGGTGGTCGGGGCCCTGTCTTCTCTAAAGAGGTTTGGACAGGGCCCGTCATGGAGTCCCGTCGTCACAGTCAGTCAGCGTGCAAGTATTAAGGATGCGCTGGTACAAGACTGTAGATTGGTCAAGTACCAAGCCTAGTGTCCGTCTGGTGACATTAGGATCATATCCACGGTATAAGAGGCGTTTGATGATTCTGACGCATTTTCGATAGTAATTCTGTCTACCTTTGATCCTTCTAATTTTGTTGATCATGTCACCATAAAATGCAGGTTGCGAAATACCCAAAGTAATATACTCTGTTGCTTGTATGGGTCCGAATTTCAAAAGTAGTTGACAATAATTTTTGTAAAATTTCCAGAATGTCTTGACAAGTTTGTGAAAGCGAAAACCTTGACCTAAAAGTTTCTTTGTTATTTATAAATTTCTATCATGAAAATCCAAAACATCAGTACATGCTCTAGCATACCGGATGAGCTGCGAAATGTAAATACAATAAGACGGTAATCTAGGAACATCACCGTCAAGCCAGGGAAAATTTACTATATTGAATCCAAAGTCATCTCTTTTGTCATACACCCTTGTATGAATCTCTCCATTGATAATTTTGATATTCAGGTCCAAAAATGGTGTTTCTGTGTTTGTGACGTTCGCCTTGTTTAGAGTCAGTTCCTGTGGATAAATGACATTTTTATATTTTTCAAAAACAGGATTGTCGATAGTAAGGATATCATCCAGGTACCTAGAAGTACCATTGAAACATTTCACATCATCATGTTTTCTTTGTTTTTGAAGATTTTGGATAAATTCTTTTTCATACGTGAATAAAAATAAATCTGCAACAAGAGGCGCACAATTAGTACCCATAGGGATCCCTACAACCTGCTTGTAGAGATTCTCACCAAATCTTACGTAAATGTTGTCCAAAAGAAAGGACAAGGCAATACAAAGGTCACTACATGTCCATGATTTATATGATTTGTATTCTGTATTGGAAAAGAAACCCTTTGATTCAGATGTACAAATATAAGTTTTACCCTCTCGGTTAAAGCACCATTTAATGAGTTTTGACAATTGATCATTAATCTTATCGTGAGGAAGCGTGGTGTACATATTTGAAAAGTCGTACGAAGAAATCGAATTGGCTTGAAAATTTCTCGATTTCATTTTGTCAATCACATCCCCTGAATTTTTAATAGACCAAAATAAGTTTACATCATTCCTGTTTAGAACAGTTTCACAATATTTTGCAACGTGTTCCTTTATCACCGTGAGTGCTGACGTCAGATTTCTAGACAAAATTGTTGTTGAGCAGTTGCTAGAATTAGCAATGTATCGAAATTTGTAAGGAGACTTGTGCAATTTTGGTATGCAGTATAGTGTAGGAAGATCCAGTTTAGAAATAGGGATCTTGAATGAAGAAATTTCACTGTTTTGTTTGTTCAAAATGTTAGGAACACTTTCATTGCTTTTGATATAAGTGTTTGTAGACGAAAGTTCCGAAACCAAAGTTGATATGTAGTAACGTTTTCAAATGATTATGGTGTTGTTGGCTGCTTTGTCTGCAGGAGCGAAGACATATTTTTCGTGTAAATTGCGTAATTTGGATTTGAAATATCTTTCAGATTTAGAACTTGGATTTTCGAAAAGATGAGGATTTTTGTGGAAGTTATCTATTCGAATATCGGTAATATCCAATATGAGGTTCTTCCAGTCATTCAGAGAATGTGATTCGACCCCTTCCGATTTACACCATCTTTTTGTGTAGTTATCTAAGGCTTCCTTTAGTTCTTCGCGACATTTGATAAAATCTATCTTGGATGGAATTCTGTACTTTGGTCCTTTCTTGAGAAGATTGCGGAGCTGCCTGTCCTGGATAATTGAAAAGTCACCTGTTACAATATGGCCAGCTGGTTTATAAAGGTATTCAGAAGTTGCACATTCTAAAGAAGTAGGACTTGATTCAAGAATTTTAGGATCTGATGTTACTTTATTGTAGTTAAATACGAAATTTCGAATAGGTTTTTTATACTTGTAACAAATAAGAGGAGGTTCAAAATTCTCAAAATATTGAGGAATAGCACTTTGGACGCGATGATCCCGAAAAATATTAGAGATGTTAAGAAGATCGAAACCTTTGTTAATAAATGGAATTTTTCTGAATCGTCTTCTAAGGGGAATGTTTTTAATGACAGGAAAAAGTTTATTCTGTGCGAATGCAACAATGATATTAAGTTTGAATCAATCAGTATTTCTTAAGAATGCAACCTCTGCTTCATCCAAGATAGATTTCAATTGAACTGCTGGTATTGATGAGAGAGCATGAAGCAGTTCATGTCTGCCGCCGTTTCGTGCAATTATAAGTAGATCTCTGAGGGTACGATGTATTCTAGCTCTGTTTCTAAGGTTTCTGTTTCGCCTTTTTCTGTGTGACCTAAAGAAGAAGCATGCAGAATGTGAAAATATATTTTTTCTTTCAAAAATTTTAATTGGGGCAAAAAGTGTCACTTTTGCCCCTACCCCTTTACAATTAAATCAATTTAGGTTAAAATCAAATCAATTAAACAATTAAATCAAATTTACAACGAAATCAATTTGGGTCAAGGTTTTCGCTTTCACAAACTAATAAAGACTTTCTGGAAATTTTACTAAAATTATTGTCAACTACTTTTGGAATTCGGACCCATACAAGCAACAGAGTATGTTACTTTGGGCACATCACAACCTTAATTTTATGGTGATATAATTCACAAAATAAGAAGGATTAAAGGTAGACAACATGACCATCGAAAATGCGTAGGAACAATCATAATCTTAAAAAGAAATCCGTCCAAGAGGGACGTGAAAAAAATTGCTCCATAAATGCTGCAAAAATTATTCCGGCTGTCAAAATTCCTCCTGCCCCCACCATATGTAAATTAAATAGTTACGGCCTTAGAATGTAATGACATATTTAAGCAGTCAAATTTCTTAATGAAAATAATGGAAAGAACACTTTAAACACTAAGTCGCGGGGAACTTTTTATCACCTTAAATAAGAATAAAAACCATGGGCGAAAAACGAAGTGTCTAATTTTGCTGTCAGAGAGCAGCTTTCTGGACAGAATATTTTTAATGGGGTGCACATGACACGATGAATCACATTTTTAAGCCAAAATGATTAAAATGTGAAAAAATGATATAGTACGGTGCCCTACAAAGTTTCTATTTTTGTTTTTGTTAAGAATGAATGGTGATGGGGAGGAAGATACAATGCAAAGGAGGTGAAAATCAAGACAGGGAAATGATATTCAAAAGATCAGGATGAATGTCGTTATAATGCTATGATCAATGGAAAAAAATTGGTTATAAGTGATAGTAAATTAAAAGTCTAGAAATTACTCGGGAAGGGATCTAATCGAGAAAAAGATAATCCTATCTAATCATAGCAAAAGAAGTCAAAGCCATCATCATTGATTACATTGAGGAATAGTTTACCACAAAAGATGCCAGGAATGAAGAAATGTTTCTCCCTATCGGTACCATTCATATACGATGTTAAACGTCTATCAATATCTTTCATGTAGGATGTTAAACGTGCGCACGAAATCCGGAAAACCACACCATTTGCTAATAGCAGATGGCCGTCCAAAGTCGGCGGCGTATGCACAGTGGTCTCCTTCCTTTTATGTGGTGTCATTTCTGTTTCGAATGTTTTGTATGATTTGCCAGTGAATATTGTTGTGTCTTTTTGCGATTTGTAGTTTTGTATGATGTCATTTATGTGTCACTTTCTTGTGGGTTTGTTTCGCTGGGTGAGTTCAGGGTGGTCATGCTGGAGATCATTCCCTTTTCTACAATTTGGAGGTAGATACAGTGATAAAAATCTTCCAATAAGGATAAGATTTAGACATTTCTTTCTTAAATGATAAACGTGGCATTTAAACTATTTGATACAATTTCACTTAAAAATCAAGATTCATATTTAGATACCATGTCATTTCTCAAAAACAGTTTTGCTATAAAAAAAGAGTTTGCTTCTACATAAAGACAAATTAATTGACAGTTATTCCAAAATCCAACTTTTTATCTATTCAGGATATACTATATATGAACGAGTGACCTGACCTATGTAGAAGCTGTGATGTAAACCAGGAATGACGCACAGATTACAAAATATTGGATTATTTACCAGGCCTAACGACGTACGAGTAAACTCTAGAACACCAAATGTTACACAAAACACATGTAAAAGAATAATTAAAATGGTGTCCTGCATCAATTACACGTATATCTTGAAAATCGACTTCAGTACCGTGGACTAGTTCAATGATGAGGCTGTGTCAAATACTGGTGTATGTAGTGACATTTTTTGTTGTAGCAGGTAAAGCCTTTTTCTTAGCACCAAGTATTAAAGGGTTCTATTCCTTATTTTCGCATTGGAAAAATAATTAAATAATTATCTTTAGAGTAATAGTCCAGAAATCTGTCTCCTTTTTTAAACATAAAAACAAGTAGTTTCAATGAATGATATGCCCCCGTCTATGGCAAACCTACGTCGCACACTGAGTTTGAAACACTCGGCTTTAAGATAAGAGAAAGCATTATGTAGTCAGAAAATATATTTTAGCTCTTTATAATAATCCCAAGTCGGTGGTTACTTCTACTTTTGTAAATTTTCATATTTGAATGAAATTTTAGTTAATATAGATAAAATTTGCAAATAATGTAAGACAACCTCTGAACAAGAAAGGAAGGAATCTCCAACAAGATTGTTTACCACAGCAAAATAGAGACACGCCTATGAGAAAACACAGAGAAGACACACAGAAAAAGAGACTCAAATACGACGGGACCATCAAATCACTTAATGCAAAAGATTACACATAAAGCACCTAGACCGATGGACAATCTGTATCGACTTAGTTATCACGACAATGTGCACGTAAAAGAAAGGACTCATTTGCAGCACCCACACCAAAACACCTGATCCAAAAAGACAAGCACAGCAAGTGACGTAAAAGAGACAAACAACATTGAAACATAAAAAAGACTACAAATAAACCAACGAGACCAATGTGCAATTGCTGCCGACTTAGGACGTTAAGTGGCACTGTATGGTTATCTGGATAATGTGTGCACAACCCTACCACTATTTCGGTTGCCAAAAGATCAATAGTGTAATAAAATAACCTCCTCACTGTAAGATGACCTACCAAACAAGACAAAAGGTACGTTTCTACATTTCCGAAGAAATCTTATAATTTGCTATGTCTTGAGTTTCGTAGTCAATAAAATATTTATTATTATTGTTGATTAGTGCATATCATGAGTGTCACTGCTGGTAGACAAGGAGTCCCCGAGGGTACATGTAGTCAAGTCGATCAATTTCGGTTGATCGTTTCTTCAACGCAATCTCAAATTTCTGTTATCAAAATTTCTTGAAATGTCTAAAGCGTTGGTCCTGTAGCATCATACCCCACCCATCCTGATACATCTTTCGGTACGCTTTTTCGACATAGTCACTTTCATATTTTTTTGGCATATCAAATTGTTTAGATTTGAGAATCACTTTCGAGGGTTTAGTACCCGAAACGTGCATGTCTTGTCCATGCTGCCAATTTATCTGTTCTTTAATGATGCTATTCAATATGTAGACGTTTCACATATAAAATCTAAGCATTCATAGGGCACAATATTACGGAAGCCAGCTCAAGTCATTAATATTAAAAATTGATATTTTTTTATATTCCTTGTCCCTTATGCATATCATATTGTGCAAGTCAACCCTGTATTTCCTCATTGGATGAAGTTGTGTGTTGCTGTTGGTACTGTAACCGAGTACTGTTGGAGACCCCCCCCCCCCTTTCCGTTATGATTTAATGATTGATTAACCTACGGTACTTTGATTTTTTCTATTTTCAGATGTTGGTAATGCTTTATTTGGTATTCAGTTTGATAAGAAATCACGCACTTTGCACCTCATGACAGGAAGACGCAACGGTTTAACTAATGCTGACGCGAACCACGACCATGCCCACGCCTACTCTAAGAATGGAGGACATGCATACGCTAAAACCCATGCGCATGGTTCATTTGCTCATGCTAAAACATTGGACAATAAACATGGATCTGTTTCAGCTCTGAGAAAAACACCTTTCTTAAATGTTAAGTTTACTCATCATTACAGAAAAAAGCGTGCTGTGATAAAGAAACTGATGTACGTTATTCTTCATTACATTCATTTTATCAGAACTGGTGATTTAGTACGTTTATGTTCCTTCAATGAAGGACTAAGACCCTAAATCCAAAACCCTTAGTTTGCATATTGTTTTAGGTATTGTTTAGAATTTTCCTCTTCATATACCGGTATCCATTATTTGGAGTTTTTCTATTTCGGCCTCTGAGATCACTGGTATTACATTTTTTGTTGAATACGCTTATGGTGTGCTGTAAAAAATAGTATATAACATATATTTCAACATTATAATAAGATAATATAGTGTCTTAAAAAAGAAAAAGGAATAGATCTCCATCAAACCATAGAACTAATAAAATGCATTATAGGTGTACGCAAAAGTGTAAACAATGCATTGATATCATAAGTGGTCAAATACTATCTCTTGGGTCCCAATACAGAGGAAAGAAGAAGAGTTTCACTAAATAGGTATCCAACTGTCAACAAAATTAGAGTCATAGAATACGTGTTTTCATATTTCGGATCTTGAATTTGAAGGTGTTTTTGGAATTTATGGAAAAAAAGGAGCATACTTGTACGTTATCATAAACTCTATTAGATATAATGCCCTTGTTCATTGAAAGAGACAACAATAAGATTTGTCTTTCTTGCTCTTATTCTATGAAGTCTAATTAGCATCTAAATTTCCAATGTTCTTTTCCAGGAATGGCTAATAATGTCAGATATGTTGATAGAGGAGGTATGCTTGATAAAAAAAGATTGTTCATCTTTTTTTTTCCTATTTGAATTAAATTCCTTTTTAATTATAACAATGTGAGTTTCTTATTACTATAATACATCCGTGATTACAGATTGACTCATTTCCTTTGAGCTGGAAAACAAATGTGAGTATGTAACAAGAGGCAAAATTTGTCGTATCGTCATCCCGAACACAATTTTTGATAACCCGTTTGTAGATCTAGGGATTGCCTTATTGTGCAATAAGTTTTCTAATCAATGCAGCGGTTCCGAAGGAGAATTTTTCTCAGGAGGCGGTTCCGAAGGAGAATATTTCACAAGAGAGATTCCTTTTTGGACACTTTCGGTCGCGCTGTGGATCCACTCCTGAATTGATCTTGATCTTGAGCACAATTTTACTAATAGACCTTTAGTACATCATGTTTACCAAGCTTCAACGTGCTGCAAATTTATGTTCTCAAATGTTGCAATTGAATTTGAAGACGTTTTTAATATACATGTTGTAAATTTCCCCTGGCTTGACGGTGATGTTGCTATATTACCGTCATACGGTATTTACATTTCACAATTCATCCGGTACACTAGAGCATGTACTAATGTTTTGGATTTTCATAATATATAAATTTACAAATTACAAAGAAACTTTTAGGTCAAGGTTAAACGTCTTCAAATTCAATAGCATCATTTAAGACCTGATAAATTTACAGCATGGACCAGACATGCACGTTTCGGGCACTAAACCCTCGTCAGTAATCCTCTGTCTAAACAATGTAAAATGGCCAAAAAGTATGAAAATTATTCGGTTCAAAATTGTACCAAAAGACGTATCAGAATGGGTGGGATATGATGCTACAGGACCAAGGAAAGGTTTTCGCTTTCACGAACTAGTTATGACTTTCTGGAAATTTTACAAAAAATATTGTCAGCTTCTTTTGAAATTCCGGCCCATACAAGCAACAGAGCATTACTATGGGTATTTCACAACCTGCCTTTTATGGTGACATTATAAACAAAATAAGAAAATAGAAAGGCCTCTGAATGTATGTCGGACTCCTCGGGTTATAACATGAATGAGCTCGCTATAGCCGGCAGAGCACGGATTTTATTTCGCACACTCTCTATTTTTATATCCATTTACTTTGATATTTCTGTGTTGTTTTGTGTTCCATGTCCCTTTTGCGTCTCTTGCGGTTCATGTCATCTTTGTGTTTTTGTTTGGGTTGTTTTGCTGTCGTGCTTTGCTGTCGGGGCTGCAGCCGAGTGTCGTTGGAGATCCCCTCTTTTATTTGAGTACATTAGTATACCAAATTTAATTCATATTCTTCAAGTAGTTCCAGAGAAGTCGATGGCCATATCTTACTCACCTGTGATTTTCTACATCTTAATAGAAAATCGTACATCTTTTCATTTCGAAGGAAGCAAAATGTTCGATTTTACAAGATCTTTAGAAATTTAAATTCTAAAGGTAGCGCAAGAGGGCGCTAGTGAAATTAATTTGGACTGCTTATGAAAAGCACTTTGACTGGAAGCATCACTGATGAGAATTCAATATTCGAAACACGTGTCTGGTGCATGAAAATTGGTTTGATTTTCTTCAAGAAGGTATAGAGTTAGAACCCTTCCGCATTATTAATATAAACACTTATTTCATGTTGCAGTGTGGAGCAGTTGAACTCGTTCCCCGTGACCTGATGTTTGTCAAGTGTATTAATTACTTCTTTCCAGCTCTGTCGCCTGAAAGAAGCTTTGTTTTGGCCCTTTATCAATGTGACATCTTACCTATATTTTTTGCTTTTTGGGGAAATTTGCCATTTCATCGAAACATATCATCGAAATTCAAGGAGTTTAAAATCTTACTGTCCACGCAACTCACTTCAGAAATCGAAAAATTGAAGTTTTTTCCTACTTTGTCGGCAATTTTTGAGAATAAAATTTATATCGGGATAGATCTCGAACTCTCATAACTAACGGTGTATGATATATGTCTGTACGACCATTATTACGCTCACAGTGAAAGAAAATAGTTTTAGACAGGGAGTTTTCTATGTTAATTTTAGCCCGACGTCGCCGATGTTTTACACTGAGTTAATGGAGAACGTCGACGACGTCATGCTAAAATTAACATAGAAAACTCCCAATCTAAAATTATCCCTCCAATGCTTTTTTGAACATTTTATTTTGATATGCTACTGAATCGAACCTACAGGAATTTTGGAGCCGCGCACTCTTTGTTAAGTAAATGCAGAAATTTAAATGCTGAAAATAACACAAGAGGGCGCTAGTGAAATAAATTTGGACTGCCTTTGAAAAGCACTTTGGCTGGAAGCATCACTGATGCGATTTTAATATTCGAAACACGTGCCTGGGGCATGAAAATTGGTTTGAAATTTTCTTCAAGAAGGTATAGAGTTGGAACCCTTCGCATTATTTTATTGTGTATTACACACGTTTTCCCTCAAGTCGATAATTTCACCCCAGTGTTGACACATGGTATACTTGAAACTCGTTACTGTTCGCCCTCTCTGGAGTACTCTAAACAGGGTGCGCTGCTATTAAAATACAGATAAAAAGTAAATATGATAGTCGAAAATTTCAAAGGCGTGAAAAGTTCGATAGGATTAAGGATAAAGTTCTGAAGAACAGTATTCACAATTAAAAGATAAAAGCCAAGATATCTAAGGTCTGAGGTGATTCAGTTTGCTCACTTCCACTTTGAATTGTTCAACGTTTGGAAGTGAAGCAACACTGCTCGGCAGTTTGTTCCACTGAACTATTGTAAGAGGGAAAAATGAGTACTTGTATACATTTTTGGTCGTTTGTATTTGTCGAAAGGTAAAAGGGTGGGAATTTCGGGAGGTTCGAGAGGGGCGTACAAGCTGTGTAGTAGGAATGGCAACGAGCCCATGTACTATTTTGTACATAAGAACTAGCCTGGAATCGGCTCTCCTTTGTGCCAAGTTTCTCCACCCAAGAGAGTTTAACATGGTGGTGACACTCGAGGTCCCACAGAAGTCCCCAACAACCCAACGGGCAGCTCTGCGCTGGACTCGCTCTATTTGGTTAATATTACCTACAGTGTGAGGGTCCCAGACGCTGGCAGCATATTCAAGCTGTGGACGAACCATAGCCTTATATGTTGCTGATCGAAGCTGCTGGTGTCGGGTCGGTATATTTCTCCGTAGGAAACCGAGAAAGCTGCTGGCTTTGCTCGTCACCCTATTTATGTGTTGACCCCAGTTCAGGTTATCCGATATATCAACACCCAGATACCTAGCTGACGTGGTGGTTTCTAGAACCTGACCGTGTAGTACATATTCTGTCCTAAGGGGGCATCTGGATGTTGTTACATGGATAACCTGGCACTTATCTGGATTAAATTCCATATCCCACAGGGTCTCCCAGAGCTCGAGCTGCTTCAGGTCTTCCTTGAGAACTGTTGGACTATCCTGTTTGTCCATAGTGATATAGACAATAGTATCGTCCGCGAACAGCCTGACTTGCGACTTCACTTGTTCAAGCAAGTCGTTAATATACGCCAGGAAGAGTATTGGCCCGAGCACTGAGCCCTGAGGGACCCCGGATGTTACTGGGATGGAGGATGAAAATTCACCATCGACAACTACCCTCTGGGAGCGATCACTGAGGAACCCCCTAATCCATGCTAGATTTCGGCCCCGAACACCAAGCTGATGTAGCTTATATATCAATTTATTGTGGGACACCTTAATTAACAGGTTTTCCTAATTCTGTGATAATTCTGATACATAGTAATTGTTGTGACTCAAATTATCCGGACAATTACATAATTTGCACCTTCGTAAATGGCCATTCAGTGCTTGCTCTAGGTGAAATCTAATCGATAAAGAATAATTGAGACCCTGCACGTGCCGTTGGGAGAATAACTAGTACTAAGATGATCTTTCAGTATGTCTGTCGGTTACCAACACATCTACTAATTAATCTTGTTATAACTGGACACTCAAAGTTTTTGCTTGATATGTTCCTTTCTTTATGAGTACTTGTTGAAGAAAATTTCTGGTTTGGAAAGTAAATTATCTACAACTAGCCAAAATTAAAAATGAATAATAATCAAATATTTAAATTCATGGAGATTAATGATATAATTTTGCTTTAGGACTCTTGTTTTCGTGTGGCATTTTGTTTGTCAAATGTCCAGTTTTACTTACGTCCTAGAAAATTAACAAGAATTTCTCTTGATACCAGAATCTTTGTCTTCAACAAAATCATTTACTTTCTGAATTTCTTGAACATATTTTCATTGTAATTTTCACTAGGATATAAAGAAGAAGATTTAAACGTGGGTCCTGTAGCATCATATCCCACCCATTCTGCTACGTCTTTCGGTTCGCTTTTTCGACATAGTAACTTTCATACCTTTTTTGGCATATTACATTGTTTAGATTTGAGGATCACTGACGAGGGTTTATTACCCGAAACGTGCATGTCTGGTCCATGCTATAAATTTATCTGCTCTAAAATGATGCTGATGAATTTGAAGACGTTACACATTTGTACCACTTGGTGAGTGTCACTGCTGGTGGACCAAGAGTCCCCGAGGGCACATGAAGCCAAGTTCGATCAATATCGGTTGGTCGTTTCTTCAAACGCTTTTCAAAATTTCTGTTCACAAAATGTTCTCAAATTTCTAAAACGTGGGTCCCGTAGTCTCATATCCCAGCCATTGGCTATGTCTTTCGATATATTTAGGACATAATTTTCACAGATTTTGGTCATATTACATTGCTATGATTGAGGATCACTGATGAGGGTTTATTACCCGAAACGTGCATGTCTGGTCCATGCTGTAAATTTATCTGTTCTAAAATGATGCTAATGAATTTGAAGACGTTAAACATTCGTACCACTTGGTGACTGTTACTGCTGGTGGACCAAGAGTCCCCGAGGGCACATGAAGCCAAGTTCGATCAATTTCGGTTCGTCATTTCTTCAAACGCACTTGAAAATTTTAATTTTGTTCACAAATTTTTCTCAAATTTCTAAAACCTGTGTCCTGTAGTATCATTTCCCAGCCATTTTGCTATGTCTTTCGATATATTTAGGACATAATTTTCACAGATTTTGGTCATATTACATTGTTTGGATTGATGATCACTGACGAGGGTTTATTACCCGAAACGTGCATGTCTGGTCTATGCTGTTAATTTATCTGCTCTAAAATAATGCTAATGAATTTGAAGACGTTAAACTTACGTACACATACAGTTTTGTTTATGAACTGAATTACATATTGATGATGATCTACATGTCCAAATTTTGCAAGGGAAAAAATAACCCAAACAGCCTTTCTCTTGAAATGTTAGTCTAATTCTTCATTTGCCTTAATATAGACCATTTCTATCGCTTATTAATCCCAGACTGTTTTTGTACTAACATTGCGTTACTGTTGTCTGTTTATTTATTTTCATCCATTCGTGAGTTGCTGTCTCCCTATTTTCGAAAACCAGACTTATTTCCCATTTGAGACGGTATCTGACGTACACTGATTATGACGTCATCAAATTCTATGGAAACAATCCTAAAAGTCTTGGAAATGACGGTATAAATTCGACGTTGCCATACCATTTTCATGACGTCACAATAGTTTTACGTCAGATACCGTCTGTAAGGGGAATACATAGTATTCCACAAAGACTCAATCATTTCTATTGTTGTACTTGTCTAATCTGTGTTTTCATAATTTGGTCTTACCTTGCTGAGTCGTGTTGCAGATCAACTCCTTTCTTCTTGTCATTGAGTTCGATTGTCTTCTTTGAATGCTTAAAAGCAATGATTTACATCAAACAGGATTGTTTGTGTAATTCATCCGGATAATCACACCTTTTCTATAGAAGTAAATCATGTAAATAATCGATCTACGTTTGCATGATTGCCCTTTGGTTCTGTCAGTAGTCATTGGCATCTTTATTGTATTTGTTTCTTTGCATTTGGTTTGCTTGCGCTTCTATACATGTTTAAAATGTTCCTTTCGAATTTAGTTGCTTTGAATTTGCATTTGCATTTGATTAAGTGGTGTCTACAATGGAATCTTGTAACATGGTGCTCTATTGTGAGTGCTGTTGAGATTATCGTCAAGATCTTCTTTAACTCATTTGTGTCACACTGATGCCCTTTGCGGTGTGGAGCTCGTAAAAAAGATCCCCGCGAGGGGTTTGACAGTAAGTGTTTTGAATATTTTTCCCTGATATGGTCGCCATAGCACTTTCTATGTAGACATAACCTCAGACAGTGCATGCATTTTATATACTTTTTTGTGCATTAACATCGACGGCGGGTGCGGCTAGCCAACAGGGGATGCTTACTCCTCCCGGGCACCTGATCCCACTTCTAGCTTGCTAGGGGTCCGTCGATGTTCAACATGGTGCTCTATTGTGAGTGCTGTTGAGATTACCGTCAGGATCTTCTTTAACTCATTTGTAAATGACCCTTAATTAATATCTGTTTAATTCATTGTTTTATTATTTGTCAAATCCTTCTTGAGATTGTTATACTGTCTTGCTAGATTTTTTTTCTCTATTTCGTGTCTTTGTTACAGCCTATATCGAAATGTAAATCTGATGTGACAGTGAAATGTAAATCGGATGTAACAGTTCTACCGAATTGAAGCGGCGGTTGTTGCATGCAAGCAGGAGATGCTTACTCTTCCCGGGCACCAGGTCTCACTCCCTTATCGGGAGTTCGCTTCTTTTCATGTGGTGGAGGTTTTTGTTTATTTGCTTTGGTTCCTGTTTGATCCTGATTTTGTATGCCTTCGGTTTCTGATTTTCTGAATTATCGATTTTGTGCTGTATACAGGAATATGGTCATTATCCAAATTTGTCATCTATCAAGTGTCAAGTTATGATAGGGAAGCTAAATTATCACAATGAAGACCATGTGGTAAGTATCATGATCAAGCCTTTAGCAACTGCCAAACATACCAGAGGTACATTTAAAATAAGTTTTAAAAGAGGATTTCCATATATTTCATTTATATCTTATAACATCACACATTGAAAAGGCAGCTGTCTGGAACCAGAGTTGAACACTTTGTTTTCCTATTTATAAATAAAGAGAAAAGATGACAGTTAACACTGTATATTTTTTCTTACGTACAGAATTTCTTTTCATTTCGATTCAATGCATTTTGAAAAAAAAACATAAAGAAAAAAAAAACAAAACAAAAAACAAACAAACAAACAAACAAAAATAAAGATGAAAAATAGATAAAAAGTTGAAGAAGGAAAAATAAAAAAGACTACCATAAAAAGAAGGGAGGAGATCTCCAACAAGACCCCGTTGCAGCATCAACAGTAAAACACCAAAACACCAGATGCAAAAACACAAAAGACGAGTACAGCACGAGACGGAAAAGAGACACACGACATGTAAACATCAAACACAAAAGACTACACATAAACCGACGAGACCAATGGGTAACCGGTGCCGACTTTGGACGGCCATCTGTCACGCAAGTAGCAAATGGTGTGGTTATCCTGGATTACGTGCGCACAACCCTCTCACTTCTCCAATTACCCAGAGGTCTCGAAGAACGTACAATTGTGGTGTAAAACAACCTCCTCATTGTAAGATGACATCACACAAACAAGACCGCAAAACGCAGAGGCCCCAGAGACACAGATGAATATGTAAATGGATATAAAAATAGGGCAAGCGTAATACAGTCCGTGCTCTGCCGGCTGAAGCGAGCTCATGTATGTAATCACCCGAGGAGTCCGACTGACATTCATAAGCCAAAGAAATAAGGAAGAGATATTCAATTTCAATATTTTTTTTTTTATTTACGTGCTTCAACAAAAGAATATCTAAAAATAGAGCGTTATCTTTTTGTCAATAAACAAGGTAATAATACGGAAGTGTTCCAAAGCTATACCTTAATTCTTGAAGTAAATTTTAGAACAATAGAATCTGTTTCAGTATTATCATTAAAAGTATTCTTCTATCCCAAAACAATCATGACATTCGAGGATCAAAATAGCATTCGAAAAACTTCTGAGAATCAAATAGTGTCATTAAAAACTTAAAGTGAATGGTATGATATGTTTTTTAAGGTTAATGAATGGAATACATTTGATTTTATAATTCAAGGAAATTCAACACATAAATGTTCCTTCAGCTTTTCACCGAGAGTGCTTTTATGTTCAGAAAATGCTTCTATAGATTTCTCAATTTCGTCTCACAAAGGCCATTTGCAACGACACGTTCTGCACTGATTAGGTTCTTTAGCCACAACATAACCGCTCCAGCAGAAAGGGCACCGTAGGGGAGCGCAACCTTGTAAAATGAAACAACATAAAAACGTAGAAAAGCAGTTACGATAAAACATTTTCCTTTTATGTGATCAGTTATGTTGCTAAAATGAAAGGCAACGTTTTAAAAATGTTTATTTCTTTTTTTTCTAAATGGTATCATGAAAGAAAATGTCGAAAAGGTAATGAGTCTGATTTTCCTCGATTTTGTCGAGCACACCAAATATTCCGATGGAATGTTAACATGATATCATAAATAGATTTAAACAAAGTACCCAAGTCAATCTTACAAGAAAAGTACTTCTGATTTAAGAAAATAAAACCAACATTGATTAGAATATATGTTTACTTACAAGCACAGGTGGGACATCCTGATTCGTCTAATGCTCGTCCGATTTGACATCTTGACCAAATAAGACAGGGATGGAATTTACACCACTTGCCCTCAACATCTTTAAAAAATATATAAAAACCAAAATAAGCAATCCATCTGATTAAACCCGATTACTCTTATATGTCACATTTCAATGTTCAAAAGAAAAAAAAATCAAATATATTGTCATTATCAAATATCATTGTATATAAGCATTAAAATAAGTTTAAAACACGTTTGTTTCGGATTGACAACAATTCCGTTAGAGATATTTTAAAAGACTTGAATTCCATTACTGTGAATGCTTAACGTCTTCAAATTTATCAGCATCATTTTACAGCAGATAAAACAGCATGGACCAGCATGGACACCTTTTTGTCTGACCTAGAAATGCGGCGCTCATAAGAGAGCGATATTGGGCTTATCTCGGCTTGTAAGGGAGGTATTGATTTCAAATTTCGTATGAAGATTCAGTATGACTTAATCTATCGAAATAAATGTGCCCCACTCCTTGCCGACATTTTCCTTTACTCGTAGGAAGCTGAATTCATTCAATCTTTGGTCTCTGAAGGGAAAAGATACTTAGCTTCTGACTTCAACTTCACTTACAAAATTCGCGGATTACCTCAGCAGTATCTATCCTTCGTAGCTTGAAGTCAAAGAAACTACAGAGACAAATAATTCAGCTTCCTATTAAGACATAACGTGTCCCACGACACTGATGGTCACATGAACACCTCACTCTTTGACGTGACGACTTCAATTTCAGCATTACAAACTTTTCCTTTTCTGAGTAGCAACATCCCTTCATCGCCTGCTTATGGCGTGTTCATATCTAAGTTGATACGCTATGCCAGGGCAAGTACCAAATATACGAATTTTGTTCTGAGAGCTAGACGTCTTTCAGATAAACTTCTCAGTCAGGGATATGTTTTTGACCGACTAATATCGTCACTGAGGAAGTTCTACGATCGATATGGGGAACTCTTCACTATGATATCCCACTCTCCAGAATGGTGGACGATATTCTATCATAGACCATTTGAACCATCCAACCAAAGATTGTACTCTATGTCTTCCGAAATGGAAGTAACCGGACGTGACAGTTCTACCGAATTGAAGCGGCGGGTGTTGAATGCAAGCAGGAGATGCTTACTCTTCATGGGCACCTGGTCTCACTCCCATATCGGGAGTTCGCTTCTTTTCATATGGTGGAGGTTTTTGCCTGTTTTCTTTGGTTTCTGTTTGATCCTGATTTTGTATGCCTTCGGTTTCTGATTTTCTGAATTATCGATTTTGTGCTGTATACAGGGATATTGTCATTATCCATATTTGTCATCTATCGGAATCACAGATAAAGAATACAGATTAAGGAGAAATATGAAAATCGTGTGAAAATGAAAATGATATCCACAAAATTGAAGGCTGAAGTGAGAAAGTAAGGTCACTTAGAATGGCTAAGTTTCAGGAAGGCAAGGAGAGAGATAGAGTTTCGTTGATAATGATATTTTTATAAAACTCTTCGACAGCAATTAAAAATGGTATTTTTTCGTTATATGTACACTCAGTTCTGTTTCTTTTCTTCGATACATATAAATTTGCATAATTTGATAAAATACACATTTTAAAAAGAGTTGTAGACACAGCGACATGTTAATAACAATGACTCAAATTGACGATCATTTTTAGTCTTTTTTGTGAAAGGACAAGTTCGAGAACTCATTAACCAGTGGGACATCATCCATCTGGTTTTCTACTTCATAGAAAAAATATGACGTCATAGCCTGACTGTTTTCATTATTTACAAAAGATGCACTTTAGTGACCGATTGTTTAAATGTGTATATATTGACTCTAAAACATAATAGATTAATTACCTTGTCCACCTTTCACTTGGCAAAGGAGTACAGAATTTAATCACAGTGTTTACAATATATCATCTTTGAGTCGCTGAACTTAAGTATAGAATGTTAACGTAAAATATACATAAACTGATTAGCCCTCTGAATTTCCACTGTTTCAGATATAGGTTAAACATATCAGGAGGGGATTTCCAACCAGACCTGGTTGACGTACCAACAACAAAACACCCGAAGCGAAACACTGAGAAGACGAGCACAGCAAGAGACGAAAAATAGACATAGGAATTAGAAACATTAAACACAAAAGACTACACATAAACCAACGAGACCAATGGGATGTAACAAATGGTGTGGTTATCCTGGATTACGTGCACACAACCCTCCCACTATTCCGATTACCCAGAGGTCTGGAATAAAGAACGATTTTGGTGTAAAACAACCTTCTCTGTAAGTTAACCACACACAAACAAGACAGCAAAACGCAGGGACCCAAGCAACACAGATGAATATGTAAATGGATATAAAAAGAGGGAGTAATACAGTCCGTGCCCTGCCGACTGTAGCGAGCTCATATATGTTATTACCCGAGGAGTCCGACTGACATTCAGAGAGGACAGGTGGTCGGGGCCCTGTCTTATCTCAAGAGTTTGGACAGGGCTCGTCATGGAGCCCCGTCGTCACAGTCAGTCATAGTGCAAGTCTTGGAAATACGATGGTACAAGACTGTAGATTGGTCAAGTGCCAAGTCTAGTGTACGTCTGGTGACATAAGGATCATATCCACGGTATAAAAGGCGTTTGATGATTCTGACAAATTTTCGATGGTTATGCTGTCTACATTTGATCCTTCTAATTATGTTTATCATATCACCATAAAATGCAGGTTGTGAAATACCCAAAGTAATGTACTCTATTGGTTGTATAGATCCGAACTTTGAAAGAAGTTGACTGTAGTTTTTGTAAAATTTCCAAAAAGGGTTAACTAGTTTATGAAAGTGGAAACCTTGACTTAAAGGTTTCTACTGTGAAAATCAAAAATATAAGTACATGCTCTAGCGTACCGGATGAGCTGTAATATGTAAATGCCGTATGACGGGAGTCTAGGAACATCAACGTCAAGCCAGGGAAAATTTACTATGTTGAATCCAAAATCATCTCTTTTGTCGAATACACTTGGATGAATATTTCCATTTACAATTTTGATACAAAGGTAAAAAAAATGGTGTTTCTGTTTTTGTAACGTTTGCCTTGGTAAGTGTTAATTCTTGTGGATAAATTTCATTCTTATACAATTCAAAAACAGGATTATCAATAGTCAGAACATCATCGAGATACCTAGAAATATAATTGAAACATAATCATAATCATCAAATTTTCTTTGCTTTTGAAAATTTTGAATGAATTAAATCTGAAACAGTTTGTACCCATAGGAATCCCTACAACCTGCTTGTATATATCCTCACCAAATCTAACATAAATGCCGTCCAAGAGGAATGACAGGGCATTACACATGACAATGATTTGTATTATTTGAAGTCTGTTGAGGAAAAGAAACCTTTTGATTTAGATGTACAAATGTGAGTTTCCCGCTCTATATCAAAACACCATTTAATGAGTTTAGAAAATCGATCATTAATTTTGTCGTGATGAAGTGTGGTGTACATATTAGAGAACTTCGTATGGAGAAATCGTATTGGCTAGGAAACTTTTAGATTTCATTTTGTCAATCACATCCCCTGAATTCTTTATACACTGAAAGAAATTTACATCGTTCCTGTTTAGAGCAGTTTCACAATGGGTTGAATACTTTAAATACGGCAACGACACTGTAAAATTATTGGACAAGCTAATTTATATAGGAATAGCATATTGCTTCCAAAATTGGAGAGAAGGAGTGCCTTTAACTTAGCATGTAGCGACCTGTGTAGTGCCTTGTCCTTCCTCTTGGACAACATTTATGTAAGATTTGGTGAGAATCTCTACAAGCAGGTTGTAGGGATTCCTATGGGTACAAATTGTGCGCCTCTTGTTGCAGATTTATTTTTAAACACATATGAAAAAGAATTTATTCAAAATGTTCACGTCCAAGAGGAATGACAGGGCATTACACAGGTAGCTACATGTCCATGATTTGTATTATTTGTAGTCTGTTGAGGAAAAGAAACCTTTTGATTTAGATGTACAAATGTGAGTTTCCCGCTCTATATCAAAACACCATTTAATGAGTTTAGAAAATCGATCATTAATTTTGTCGTGATGAAGTGTTGTGTACATATTAGAGAACTTCGTATGAAGAAATCGTATTGGCTAGGAAACTTTTAGATTTCATTTTGTCAATCACATTCCCTGAATTCTTGATACCGGTACACTGAAAGAAATTTACATCGTTCCTGTTTAGAGCAGTTTCACAATGGGTTGAATACTTTAAATACGGCAACGACACTGTAAAATTATTGGACAAGCTAGTTATATAGGAATAGCATATTGCTTCCAAAATTGGAGAGAAGGAGTGCCTTTAACTTAGCATGTAGCGACCTGTGTAGTGCCTTGTCCTTCCTCTTGGACAACATTTATGTAAGATTTGGTGAGAATCTCTACAAGCAGGTTGTAGGGATTCCTATGGGTACAAATTGTGCGCCTCTTGTTGCAGATTTATTTTTAAACACATATGAAAAAGAATTTATTCAAAATCTCCAAAAGCAAAGAAAACATGATGATGTGAAATGCTTCATTGGTACTTCTAGGTACCTGGATGATATTCTTACTTTCGATTATCCTGTTTTTGAAAAGTATAAAGATGTTATTTATCCACAAGAACTGACTCTAAACAAGGCAAACTTTACAGACACAGAGACACCATTTTTGGACCTACATATCAAAATTGTCAATGGAGAAATTCATACAAGTGAATATGACAAACGAGATGATTTTGGATTCAACATAGTAAATTTCCCCTGGCTTGACGGTGATGTCCCTAGATTACCGTCATACGGTATCTTCATTTCACAGCTCATCAGGTATGCTAGAGCATGTACTGATGTTTTGGATTTTCATAATAGAAATCTACAAATAACAAAGAAACTTTTAGGTCAAGGTTTTCGCTTTCACAAACTAGTAAAGACTTTCTGGAAATTTTACAAAAATTATGATCAACTTCTTTTGAAATTCGGACCCATACAAGCAACGGAGTATATTACTTTAGGTATTAAACAACCTGCATTTTATGGTGACATAATTAACAAAATAAGAAGGATCAAAGGTAGACAGCTTATGTATCGAAAATGCGTCAGAGTCATCAAACGCCTTTTATATCGTGGATATGATCCTAATGTCACCAGACGGACACTAAGCTTGGTACTTGACCAATATACAGTCTTGTACGAGCGCATATTTAAGACTTGCACTCTGACTGACTGTGAAGACGGGACTCCATCACGGGCCCTGTCCAAACCTCCTTAGAGAAGACAGGGCCCCGACCACCTGTCCTCTCTGAATGTCAGTCGGACTCCTCGGGTTATAACATATATGAGCTCGATACAGCCGGCAGAGCACGGACTGGATTACGCACGTCCTCTTTTTATATCCATTTACATATTCATCTGTGTTGCTTGGACCCGCGTTTTACGGTCTTGTTTGTGTGTGGTCATCTAACAGTGAGGGGGTTGTTTTACACCATAATTGTGCGTTCTTCGAGACCTCTGGGAAATCGGAATAGTGGGAGGGTTGTGCGCACGTAATCCAGGATAACCACACCGTCTGATATTTACGTGGCAGATGGCCGTCCTAAGTCGGCACCGGCTGCCCATTGGTCTCGTTGGTTTATGTGTAGTCTTTTATGTTTCATGTTTCTATGTTGTGAGTTGGTGTTCCTTGTCCCTTTTGCGTCTCTTTCTCTGGGTATCTGTTCTGTGTTTTTTACATGGGTGTTTTGGGATTTTGCTGTGGGTGCTGCAACCTAGTGTTGTTGGAGATCCCCTCCTTTCTTTAAAAAAAAGTACAAGTTGTTGTACATGATGTTGGTGATCCCAAAGATTTTTTAAGCTAAAACGAGACTTCATATTTCTTCAATGATACAAGTCCCATTTTTTCTAAAAAGAAGAGAGGAGATCTCCAACAAGACTCCGTTGCAGCATCAACAGTAAAACACCAAAACACCCGATGCAAAAACACAAAAGACGAGTACAGCACGAGACGGAAAACAGAGACACGACATGTAAACATCAAACACAAAAGACTACACATAAACCGACGAGACCAATGGGTAACCGGTGCCGACTTTGGACGGCCATTTGTCACGCAAGTAGCAAATGATGTGGTTATCCTGGATTACGTGCGCACAACCCTCTCACTTCTCCAATTACCCAGAGGTCTCGAAGAACGTACAATTATGGTGTAAAACAACCTCCTCATTGTAAGATGACATCATACAAACACGACCGCGAAAAGCAGAGGCCCCAGAGACACAGATGAATATGTAAATGGATATAAAAAGAGGGCATGCTTAATACAGCCCGTGCTCTGCCGGCTGTAGCGAGCTCATTTATGTAATCACCCGAGGAGTCCGACTGACATTCAGAGAGGACAGGTGGTCGGGGCCCTGTCTTCTCTAAAGAGGTTTGGACAGGGCCCGTCATGGAGTCCCGTCGTCACAGTCAGTCAGAGTGCAAGTCTCAAGGATGCGCTTGTATAAGACTGTAGATTGGTCAAGTACCAAGCCTAGTGTCCGTCTGGTGACATTAGGATCATATCCACGGTATAAAAGGCGTTTGATGATTCTGACGCATTTTCGTGGTTATGCTGCCTACCTTTGATCCTTTGATCTAACCAAAACGTGTATCCAAAACTCAAACATCGACCTTTACGTACATGCAGAACAGATGTAAAGTCAAGTTTCCACGGAGATGCCTTATCACGTCCCACACAATAAAACATTTCAGGAACCAAGTTTCCCATCTCTGCCATACAAAGGAATAATCCCTAGTGGTTATACTATCCTTTGTTAAGTCCAAAGACAGTCGTATTCATAAATCAAGACTATATATCCTACGGTCATATGGAGTTGTCATTTATTGTGTTTCTTGTAGCAGAAATTCTAACTCTAAGTTCTTTAAATCAGAGTATAGAAACTATCTCCAACCAGACACTTTGCAATGAAAATTGAGAATCAAAGAACGATCACAACACAAAACAATAACACCAACAACCAAACGGAGATATCAAGAAAAAGACGAAAGAAAATACTCCTTGGCTTCGGTATAGATCAAAAGTAAAGAGGAGAACTCCTACAAACGTCAGTTGCAGTGCCCACAGGAAAGCATCAAAACACCACTCTGCTACAGTAGACAATCACGAAAAGAGACTTAAAAGGACATGATGGCAAAATGACATAAAAATAGTGGAATATAGGTGGATAGCGGAAATATCTTTTTGCATTATATTGTTTTCTCGGGAACTGTTAATATTGTGATAACGTCACCAAGGATAAATCCGTCAAAGGCCATATGACATCTTATTAAATATTATTTATTTCGACAATGTTGACGAGGAGAATAAGAGTTGCAATATAATCAAATCCAGGTCATGGACAATATGTATAAGTAAAATAAAACTCTATGCCGAAGAGCTCACAATGTAAAACATCTTCAAATTCATTAGCATCATTTAAGAGTAGATACTTTTTCAGAATGGACCAGATAAGCACGTTTCGGGTATTTAACCTCAATCCAAACAATAAAATATAGCCAAAAGCTATGGAAATTATTATATAATTAGATAATATACTATTGGACTAATCTTTTATGCGCAATTTTCGATACATAAACAAATATTAAAATAGAGGGGAAAAATATCAGTACGCGTCAACTTCACATTGAAAAAGAAATATGAAAATATTCCAATTCGTTGATATGTCGCAAAGAACTTTCAACCCTTAAAACAAAGGAGGGGATCTCCAACAACACCTTGTTGCAGAACATCTTCTGTCATTGTCTTCCTAGATACCGTGTATGTGTGTATATTTTGGATTTTGATTCAAAACGTACAAAAGCTTATTGGATGTAGCACCTAACTTCTTTTCTAACATTTTTCTAACATTTTTTCTCAAGCAACCCTGATGTTTGTTGAATGTATTTTTGCGATAGTTTAAGCTATAATTGAACAAAAAATAAACTATAAGACCTGCGTCCCTTTTTTGGGTTTAACTACATGAAGCAGTTAAAAGGTCGACACATCTACAAATACCATATATGCCACCTAATTAACACATATTTCTTCTTTAATGCAAAAAAAATTGGAGCGTGCAAATCACATTCACGTTTAACACAAAATCTCCATTCTGTTTGTATTTTTTTTTACATTAAAACAGTTCCATAAATGTTTACATGATGATTATTTATTCATGATCATATCGCTATCTATAAATCAGAGTAACGATAATAATATAGATGAAAATATAATAAACACAAACGAAAAAAAAAATAGCGAGAGAAAAAAATAAAAGGAATATATACCTTTAAAACAGCCACATGAAAACAAAATTATTTGCCCGAGTACTTTAAAAGGAAAAAAAAACCAACTAGAAAAGAAAACATCAGAACGTAAAGGGTAAAATAATTATAGGACTTACTGAATACATAGAAAGCCAGCAGAAGTGTTATCCAAAGATTCACCATGTCCCTCTGGTAAGTGTTCAACTTAAGGGATCATTCGATAGCGTAAAATAAGCCTTATTGGTTATAAACAGTCAATATCATGAAATTCTTATTGGCTTTCATAGACACACCTCTTTTACTGCTTCAGAAATTGTTGGACATCATTACCATTGAAGACCTGCATTTTTCATTATGTGACATGACAACAATCGAATGCCGCCAATAAGGATACGATAATGACAGGAAATAGTAAAGGAATGATCGCTGGTACTCAATACAGAGCAATTCAAAGAATATACAGCTATTCAAAAAGTACTATTGTTGACAAATATCATCAAGAACATGACTTTGCCTTTTTATCTCTCTCTCAAATAAATAGAGTTGATGACTTGATCTATATTCAATATCCCGGAGATTGCATTCAAACAATGTTTGTTCCTCGCTTTCCCAATGGGATCAAGATTCTGACAACAATCTCAACAGCACTCGCAATAAAACAGAAAACTGAGCATCGACGGACCCCTAGCATGCTAAAGGTTGGACCAGGTGCTCGGAAGGAGCAGGCATCCCCTGTTTGGTATCCCCAAAGCACGAAGACACTTAAATCGGGTTGTCTGTCAATCTGTCTGTCTGTCTGTCAGACATAATAAAACAACATGGAACTTAACCTTGGAACGCTATTTAATAGAGTTTTATATTTTACATGTGTATTTCTCGTGAAAAGACCTTTATTTTGATACAAATCGCTTTATCTTGTGACCTTGCCATTGAAGTTTGACCTACTTTGGTGACGAACTACAAAGGCGGGGATCGCATTTCTTAAAAAAAAGAGGGTTGAACCAACCAGTCACTCCTAACGTCAAACAAACAAACCTTTATTGTTCGCCTATGCTTCTTACTGTCATGTATACTGGTGCTTCGTCTTTCGGTACACTTTTGGACATAATACATCTCACGCTCTTTGGTCATATTACATTGGTTAAATTGAGGATACTGACGAGGGTTAATTACCCGAAACGTACATGTCTGGTCCATGCTGAAAATCTATCTGTTCTTAAATGATGCTATTGAATATGAAGAAATTTATCATTAGTCGACACCAAATGCCCATTGGTCCTTTTGGTTTATGTGTAGATTTTGTTTTTGATATTTTGATATCATTTGCGTCTTTTACTGTGTTTGTCTACTTTGTTTTTTCGCTTGAGGTGTTTAGTTGTTTTGCTGCTGGTGCTGCAATCGAGTCTTGATGGAGACCCCCTCCTTTTTTTTAATGAATTAAAGAAGTTATCTTATATGATCAGTGTTGTATGCAGTTTCCTTAATTAAACAACGATTCGAAAACTATCATCACCGATGAACATTATAATAGAAAGTAGGCGCTCTCAAACATCACTCGGTTGTAGCACCAAATCAAAACAGCAAAAACATCCATGCAAAGACACAGAGCAGACGTGCACAGCAAGAGACGCAAACGACATCAAAACATCAAACACAAAAGACTACACTTAAACCAACGAGACCAAGAGGTAACCGGTGCCGACTTAGGACGGACATCTGCTAGCAAATTGTGTGGTTATCCGTTTATGATAGGTGCTGTTTAGAACACTTTCTTGTTGAACAACCTTGCTGCAGAGAGCTTATTAGTTAATAAAGTATATCTCAATAGTGACAATTTCTTCTCAAATTTTCCATTGGGTCAATCCTTTTCTTTACAAAAAGAGTCTGGCCTTTATTGTTTTTAAGTCTTAAAATCTTGATTTTTTTAAAAATAATATATTCATTGTTGCATTGTTTTACAGCAATATGTGAACGAATATATGACACAAAACGTATAAGATAAAATAACCTGAAGTTTTGCAATTGGTGAATTAAACCATTCTGAATATTTTTTTTCTGTCTCCTCAAATGTTCAGTGTCAAATATCTGTTCACGGATATTTATACGCTTATTGAGACACGGTAACGGTAAGAATCAATCTATAATTATTTATTTTCTCATTTTGCTCAAAGATGTATAGTTTGAAATGCAGAACAATTCACATCTAAGGAAAGCGTTTACACTTGGAAGTCATTCCCTTTTTCTCTTTAATGGGCACAGAGATCCATCAATTAATTATATCAGTCAAGGAGATCGGAAACTCATAAATCATACAAACACGCCCACAACTTTTTCAAAGATCATACTTTAAGTACTCAATGTTTCAAACAAATTTACAAAATCATCATTTGAATATATAGTTATTTTTCAAAGGCAATTCTTTTTTCATACTTTTATAGATTAAAAAAAACCCAATAACTTCACGTGACTGCCCTTTTCATAAGGGAATAGAACTACGTTCATGCATTTTGCAGGACTCGATTATTTCAATTCTAATTTCTAATATCATAATTGATTTTTGCTTATTCCAAGAGGAAAAAACTGACCGTTTCATACACGATATGCAGATCCATTAAGGCATTTCCATTATCAGAATTGTTCGAACTCTCTTTGGCCATATTACATTGTTTAGATTGAGGGTCACTAACGAGAGTTAAGTACCCGAAACATGCATGTTTGGTCCATGCTGTAAATTTATCTGCTCTTAAATGATGCTATGGAATTTGAAGACGTTTAACATTTGAACCACTTGGTGAGTGTCACTGCTGGTTGACCAGGAGTCCCTGAGGCCACATGTAGCCAAGTTCGATCAATTCGGTTGATCGTCTGTCTCTTAAACGCATTCAAAATTTCTGTTATAAACAATATCTTGAAATTTCTAAAACGTGGGTCCTGTAGCATCATATCCCACCAATTCTGCTACGTTTTGCGGTACATTTTTGGACATACTATTTTTCACACTCTTTGGTCATATTACATTGTTTAGAGTGGGGATCACTGACGAGGGTTAAGTAACTGAAACGTGCATGTCTTGTCAATGCTGTGAATTTATCTGCTCTTAAATGATGCTGTCGAATTTGAAGACGTTTAACATTTAAGGTAATAAAGTTTTGCTTAATATCTAAATAAAAAAAATTTTGAAGGTGCAAATGAAATGGCCTTTTTCGACTTATCTAATGAATCAATAACTTGAACCGAGAAATACGTAGCTTGGATTCTGGTGCACTGTACGTACACTTTTTTGTTCCAGAAGACCTCTATCTAAAAGTAGAGTTAAAATTGGCATATGAATTTCTACCTACTACATCTTTATTCTTTTTTTTTTTTTAGAATGAACGGTTTCAAATGTGATATAGGGTCTAAATAGAGGCATGTTTAAATACTTGTCTAGGGAGAGGTGTTGCGAGGATGTTTACATTCTTGAACTTTTAATAATCTTTTTGAGTCAAGTGACAAATTCATACGTTAGCAAATAATGTGGTTATCCGGATTATGTGCGCACAGCCCTCTAACTATTCCAGTTACGAATGTCTCTAGAAAACACACATGTTATGTTCGATTACATCCTCGTTGTAAGATGACCACATGAATGATACAGTAAAACACAGATAAATGTGTAAATGGATGTAAAAAGGACATGCGAAAACAGTCCGTTCTCCGACTGGAGCGAGCTCATGCATGTAATCATCCGAGGAGTCCGACCGACACTCGAGTAGGACATTTGATCGGGGTCAAGTCTTCTCTTACAAGGTTCGGACAGGTGCCGTCGTCATAGTAAGTTGAATACTGAAATATTTTTTTTCATGATATTAATCGTAGTACACCATATTTGTCTTGAACGTACTTAAAACATTTTCCTTATAATATTTTCAAAAAAGGATCCATTCATTTTTAAACACTTTCGCTAATATTTCAAGTTATTTGGTTATCTTGTAGATCCTTTGGTACGATCGTCTTTTTTTTTTTTATTTGGAATAAAAATAGTAATTTTGAGCTTCACTATAGATTTTTTTGTATTGACTTTATTATAATGATTATGATAGCCATTAGATTGTATCAGTTCAGCTACATTCGTATCATATTCAATAATAGTAATCAGATTTGCTTCGTTTTTCAGGTGTAGGTCACACCATTAATCAATGGTGATATAATTACGTGAATTAGAATGTCGTCGTGACAGTGTAATTCAAGTGTCAAAAGAATTGCATAATTCTGATGGTAATAATTCGCTATATCATATTCTATATCAAGCAAAATCATGTAGGAAACAGAGGGAGTTAAAGTGGCAGAAATTCATAATTATTTCGGTATCTGTTTTTAGTTAAAATATGGTAAAATAACGCTTCCATCGGTCAATTCTACTATGACTTTAGATAAACAAAATACGAATGATAAAAAGTAAATCAAGCGTAAACCGGAAAAGTGAGAGGGTTGTGTGCATGTAATCCGTATAACTACATCATTTGCTTATTGCGTGGTTAATGGCCGTCCTACATCGGCACCGATTACCCATTGGTCTCGTTGTTTATGTGTAGTCTGTGTTTCATGTTTCTGTGTCGTATGTCTCTTTTACGTCACTGCTCTGTGTTTTGTAACAAGTGTTTTGGTGCTTTGCTGTGGGTACTGCTACCGAGTCTGGTTGGAGATCTCCATCTCTCTTGTAATAGAAAATGTAGAATTCAAACAAATCGTAAACGAGGATAAAATAATGATATCGTCAAAAGAACATAATATGTGACAATAGACATTATCTACAGTTTTGTCCAAGGTCTCAGAATCTTTTCCAGCATTGTAAGAAACATGATGAATGGACTCTTTAACAGTGACAAAACAGTAGTGTAAAAATACATCCCGGGTTGAACAGTTTTGAGGGAAGTCACTTTGACCTCAGAGCAAAGTCAGTGGTCTTTGCGTCATTAATACTTGAGACCGGAGAATCTCTGTGCACAATGCCATCAATGTTTAAACATCAATCAAAAGGAAACATGATATACAATTATGGACATTTATCTCAGTGTATATGATGTGATATTGACTGACTATGAAAATATTGACCGGTCAATATTTTCATAGTAAGTCAATATCACATCATAATCACTGAGTTAAAAGTCCATAACTGTTTTATTCTATAATTTCATATATGATTCACTATCAGAGAGTCGCTGTTTATAATGAAAAATATGGATAATGACCATATCCCTGTATAGAGCACAAAATCGATAATTCAGAAACCAGGCATACAAAATCAGGATAAAACAGGAACCAAAGCAAACAAACAAAAACTTCCACCATATGAAAAGAAGCGAACTCCCGATATGGGAGTGAGACCAGGTGCCCAGGAAGAGTAACTCTCCTGCTTGCATGCAATACCCGCCGCTTCAATTCGGTAGAATTGTCATATCCGGTTACCTCTATTTCGGAAGACATAGATTACAATCTTTTGTTGGATGGTTCAAATGGTCTATGACAGAATATCATCCACCATTTTGAAGAGTGGGACATCATAGTGTATGACGAATTCCCCATATCGACCGTAGAACTTCCTCGGTGACCATGTTAGTCGGTCACAAACATATCCCTGACTGAGAAGCTTATCTGAAAGACGCCTAGCTCTCAAAATCCGTATATTTGGTACTTGCTCTGGCATAGCGTATCAACTGAGATATGAACACGCCATAAGCAGGTGATGAAGGGATGTCGCTACTCAGAAAAAAGAAAGTTTGTAATGCTGAAATTGAAGTCGTCACGTTTGTCATAGAGTGAGGTATTCAAGTGACCATCAGTGTTGTAGGACAACATTATGTTTAAATAGGAAACTGAATTATCTGTCTCTGTAGTTTCTTTGACTTCAAGCTCCGAAGGATAGATACTGCTAAGGTAATCCGCGAATTTTGGATTATTGATTGACAACACATCGTCTATGTATCTGTAAGTGAAGTTGAAGTCAGACGCTAAGTATCTATACCCTTCAGAGACCAAAGATTGAATGAATTCAGCTTCGTACGAGTAAAGGAAAATGTCGGCAAGGAGTGGGGCACAATTGGTCCCCATTGGAATTCCGACAATTTGCTGGAAGACCTTTCCTCCAAACACCACAAAAATGTTCAGAAAGTTTAACATCTGAATGATATCTGTTTCAGCGTACTTATTTTCAGAATCGGACTTTTCTTTTCAAAGTAGGTTTTGTCATAGTTAACAACAATAATTTGTACAAAAAAGAAAAGAAAATAGGACTCTTGGAATTGTCATGAATATTTTGCCAAGGCCCTTTGTTTTTTATCATTAAACACAGATTAAAGCTAAAACAGATGACTTGGGTACACCATTTTTTACCTCAATCACAATCGTAAATGGAGAAATTCACACAAATGTATATAAGAAAGAGATGATTTCAGCTTGATCATAGTTAATTGTCCGAGGGTTGAGAGCGGCGACGTTCCAAGGTTACCATCGTACGGATCACTTACGTTAGGGCTCATAATCATGGTAAAAAGAACAATTTCTATTGTAAAACTATCTGAAAATTCTACAGGAATGTGTTATACTATCATATACTACCTGATGTTCAGAAAGCTTTTCGTTTATAAAAAGTTTGGCCTATCGGAGGACCTGTTATGTGGGAGAGTTTTAAGCACACAACCCAATTAACCACACTCTTTAACATAGCGAATGACTACACACAGTAATCTCAAAACAACTTTCGGGAATTTAATGATGAGCTTATCAAACACCTTACATTATTTGTATATGCTGTTTATCAAATTTAAGTGTTTCATTGTGGTCTTATAATGCAGTTTGACTTTAATACCATGTCACCAGAGATTCATTAGTCACTTCCGTCATTAGAAATAATTTTAATCAGCTCAATTTCACATCATGGAATCTTGTTTGATGTCTATCCACCTTTCATTTGATCGTCTAATTTCTAGAATACTTTGTATGAATAATAATGTTCATTTCATATTAATAGTTTACAGGTAGAAACTACTAAGAACGAGTCGAATCCCTTTTTATGCTACGTAAATTTTAACTCCGATTATATCACAGCGTTTTGTGATTGGATAATATTGATTTATTCAGTACATTTTGTAGACTCGCTTTTCATATACAGCTTTTGCAAGAAATTTATAGTGGATGACAAATATCAGTTTTCAGGGGTGAAACATGAGGGTAATTTCTTTCTTCGTGTTGACTGTTCATATAATCACCCCATTTTCGGTCCACAATTGAGAAACAAATTATCCCCAAATTTTGTGTTATCAATTCAATATCATTACCTATAATCTGAATTAAGATAATTAAGTATCTTTCTTTCTGCTAGCCTAACGGGTGTTGCTAGCAAAAAGGAGATGTTTTCTCTTCTCGGGCACCTTATCTCATCTCCATTGGGAATTTAATTTTGCTTCTTCCAGAATTTTGATTGTACTCTTTTTGGGCATTTTGTTGAAATATTTTGTTTCTTACTCTATGTCGGTGAGGTGATCTGCCGTGTTCGCTGTGTTACTATTTTGTAATAGCAGATTCCACAAGTAATTATTATTATTGCTGGCAAACCTTTCGGTCACTGGAATTGCAATTTTTGAATTACAGTGTACATCTATTTTCTTTCAATGAATTTGTTCAAGGTGAATCGCACCTAATTTCCTATATATGACCCCTAAAGTGCGGAGTTCGGAGTGCGAAGTCCGAAGTTCGTCAACTAGAAAAATGTCTGATATTATGACCGTCTGTTTGTCCTATTCTTCTCTTCTCGTGAGAAAGTTCTATTTTATATTTTTTCAAGAACTTGTAATTTTTTTATAAGCCTTTTGGTTGTGATTTTCGGATTCGGATTTTGAGTTTTGTGTTTCATTTTCATTCTCTGATTGCAAACCCCTTTTCTTCACTGAAGTCCAATGGGAATAACCCTTCCCATATTACACCTTGGGAAATGGATCGAATAAGGATTTACTACCTGTTAACCTTAAATTGATTATCTTACAATGGTTAATAAGTCCATCTGATAAACAATAGTTCATCCCTGTCCAATTAGGAGTTGTTATATTGTAATTCAATTTGCAGCATCATTCCGATATATGTTACACCTTTAACTGCTCATGGGTTTAATAACTTCTTAGTAGGCGTTTGGTCATTATGGAAATAGTGTGCATTTCGGAAAATGTTCCCACGTTTATGATGAAAAAAAAGTGTAATGAAGAAGGTTGTTTATATAAAATAACATCAGTCTAATTTCCTGCCAAATGAAAGTAATATCCTACCCTATGTATACAGTGACAATCAATCATGAAATGAAAAAAATGGATAATGACGATATCCCAATACACAGTACAAAATCGATAATTCAGAAAATATACAAATGTTAAATGTCTTCAAATTGAATAGCATCATTTAAGAACAGATAAAGCAGCAAGGACAAGACATATACGTTTCGGCTTCTTAACCCTCGCCAGTAATCCTCAGTCTAAACAATATAATATGGCCAAAGAGTGTGAAAATTATCATGTCCAAAAATGTATTAGAAGACGTAGCAGGATCGATGGAAAATGATACTACAGGACCCACAATATAGAAATTTGATAACAGAGATTTCCATGGCTTTGAAAAAACGATCAACCAAAGCTGATCGAACTTAGCTACATGTGCCCTTGGGGACTCCTTGTCCACCAGCAGTGACACTCACCAAGTGGTACAAATGTTAAACGTCTTCAAATTGAATAGCATTGAATAGCATCATTTAAGAACAGACAAATTTGCAGCATCTCCACCAAATGAAAGGAAGCAAATTCCCAATATGATAGTGAGATAAGGTGCCCAGGAAGAGTCTGCATCTCTTTCTTTCATGCAACACCCGCCGTCTCGATCCAGCGGAAATGTCAAATTCGGTTACTTCCATTTCTGAAGATACAAATGAGTCAAAGAAGATCCTGACGATATTATTAGTTATACAGTGTTTTACAGGGGGATTCAGAAATATATTGAGTCGATGAAAAAAATTGTATTGGGCGAGGCGAAGTCGAGGGACGTTTCGATGTTATTGTGATGATGTGGGTACTGTAGCCGAGCCTTGTAGGAAATCCTCTTCTTTATTTGGTGATACTTCAGGTCTTGATTTCTTGATGTCTAGATTTTAGCTCTTAATATATCAATAATTTGGATTCCTCTATTTCGACCCCGAGCATTTCTGATGAGACATTACCTGTTGAAATATTTACTAGTAATGATAGCATATATCTATGTGAAGTCTAATTCTGAACCTCAAGAAAGTTTGATTTTCAACGTATAGCGATTATTGATTTTTTAAACTTCTCATGAAAATGTATTTTAAAAGCATAACTCCCGGATTTATCGGAGTGATATAATCTAACAAAAGATGTGAGCTTCGTCTTTGCGCAATTGATCACGAAGATTGTTGTATTTATCTTCTTTCCTTATTTCACACACAAGAAAAGTGTATTAACATTAAAACTTTTTCAAAATCAGTCAGGTCCTCTCCAAGAAGATTCAGAGATATGTTTCTTTTTAAAAATACTTAATCTTTTGTTTCATTTGTAGATAGGTTCTGTGTTTCTGTTTTAAAAAAATCTGAAGACCATATTTGCCAAAAAAGGCTAACATGGCTCATGGACTCACATGTTAATAAGCTTTGAAGCGTATCTGCGATACTCCCCTTGTATGTTGCAATTTTTTGAAATAGTATAATGTTAGGTTTAAGCTTATTTGATTTGTTTGGTCTTACTTAGTAAAAAAATGGTTCATTGTCCTTGTTTTCTCAGGCAGAGCCTCACTTATTTAGATTTGATACTTCTTGTTATAATCCACTCATGCTGAGCCAGAGGCAGAGCCTCACTCATTTAGATTTGATACTTCTTGTTATAATCCACTCATGCTTTTAGTATCCATTAACCTTTACACATTTTGTTTGTCAGGCAAAAACTAAGCTCTGATCGAGATTTTACACTTGTCCATTTATACATATATATATATTTGTTAAAAAGATTTTCTCTCTATTCCGCACATAGAAAATTAAACTGTTGTTCTTACGTCCTGTAGAAGGCCAAGTAAACAGCACTTTCAGACGAACAATGACATGTCTTTCTCATAGTTCAATCTACTCCGAAATAAAATCCATTCATCATAAAATTAAAATGTTACACTGATAAACATGCTAAATGAAACACACCTAGCCGCTCTAATGAAACTGAATTGATTTCTATGTCATTCCTGTCAAGATGGGAAACTTGACGTAAAACGGCCTGTTTTGCTTGATTCTTTTTAATGAAATATCAAGTTTCGAATTGACGTCACGTCCACTGAAAAAGATGTTGAAGTCCTTGAAATTATCATATATGTCCGTTCATTAGTACATCATAACAAATGTGTATTACTCACATATTGCAAGCTAGCAAACGGATGCGTCATCGAGGTTTACAAAAGTCCACCTGATACTCCGGTACAATACTCCGGTCACTTTTAGAACTAAAATAATCCTTCAGTGATAATCTAAGAACTGAATGTATCAGCTACCCAACAGCTTATTTTCAGTATAAGACATTCGTGATTTGTATATCAAAAATACTTATTTTGAATTTTTTATATGTTATAGGACAGTTCTCTCGTGTTTCCGAGTTTCAGAATTAAGATTAGCAAATTCTAAAAAGAAATTGATAAAAAAAGCATAAGTTTATAAAAAAGAACAAATCAAAAACATTTATAGGAAATGTTCTATAGTCATTTGAAAATCGGGGCAATTCCAGCATTGGTGAAAGTAATTTTGAGAATTTCTCTGCTCATATTCACGGTAATTTGAAAAACAACTGAGGATCGAATGAAGATTGAATTGAACTCGTAACTGTGAAAAGTATTCAGTTGCCTTCCTGGGATACGAAGTTCTCAACAAATTGGGCATTTTGAAGGGCACTTTGATGATTTGTCTTATTAAAAATTCATCAGAATTTTGAATGATTGATTTTGAGCTCTCGCCAACTACCTAGCAGATCACGGACACTTTTCTGATACCAAATACTTTTGAACCCATTTAAGTTCTTGCGTAGTCGAAGGATACTATACATGGTCCTTTTGGACATTTTTCAAGTTGACGTACTTCGGACTTCGAACTGCGGACTTCGCACTTTAGGGACATATTAAAGTAATCAGGTACATTAAGAAATGTAAAATCTGAACGCAGAATAGACGAAATGACACTTCAGAGCTCTAAATATGTATATTAACACATGTAGATAAATAAATTATCACAAAAAGCTTTCTAGGTTCATTGGGATAACATCAACAATTTCCTTTTGTGACATAATTCCTAACAATTGCGCGAAGTCCGCGAACATGAAAAATGTCTATTTGTAATGTTACCTTAATACCCGGACACACTATGACCGCGCTCTCATGGCATCTGTATGGCATTATAAATTTCTCAAAGCGCCAGAGAGTGCAGTGAGAACGCTGTCCTGGTGTGAAAGGGGTTTTACATTGAGAAATCTTTTTGTTTATATAGTATCAATAACTACGGGTGTGCGATCGAGATAGTTTAACGTTTTTTTCGTTTTTTTTTTTTTCGTAAAGAGTCATACAAATTTTGGCAAAAATAGTCATTTATAGATACATCAAATACTTAACCTGTATCAATTTTTAAAAAATGAAGAAAAATATTATGTTATATGATGATCTTTTTTGTTTTTCTTTGTTATTGATCAAACATATAGCTTAATACTTTCAGTCCTTTCCCTTGTACGTTGAATATTAGAGAGAATGCATGATGTAATGTTTACATGTATTATCCGAAATGCATGAGGATGCAATTTTATGTCGGATTAAAATAAAGACTTCGCCAGTAACAACAAAATATTGCTAATGATAACAAGCACTTATTGTTTTTCAAAGAGAATTATCCCATGGTACCACATACAGAGGAAGTATATCCTTAACATGGAACCAAAATGTCAAAATGATCATGGACTCTTGTGAGGAATATGCAAGACGTTGGGCAAAGAAAGAGGATGTACAGCTCGACACCCTTTCCGAATGGATAAAATCCATAAGAGGGTTACTTTTATCTAGAATTTACCGATTAAAGTCAACTGTGAACACCAGATTCGAATCTTTCTTTATCTGTGATGTTATCACAGAGCTTACCTACCTCCAAGAACGATATGTCATCACACTAGCAGACAAAGCCTCAAATAATTACACATTTACTTGCGAAAACTACTATTCTGACATTCTAATTAAAGTGTTGGGTTTTAATTCGACATCTGGAAATTCCACTTACACCCCAATAAACCTTTCAGCCTTTGGAATAATAGATAATCACAAATCAGCTCTTGCTTTTGTCTTCGATACTAACAATTTAGATTTAGATTTACCATACTTATAATGCATACCTAAAATGCATAAGAATTCGTACAAACAACGTTCCATCGCATGTTCCTCAAAATGTTCTACAAAATCTGTATCAATCTTACTCACCAAAGTTTTATCTGAAATCAAATCTGGGTTTCAAAAATATTGTTCGACAGTATATTTTCGCAGTGGTGGATTTTAAAGAATTCTCGAAGGAACTTTTAGAACATCTGAAATCCACTCAATTTAGTAGAGTCCATTCGATCAAAGCCTTTGATTTTTTGACACTTTACACTACAATTCCACATTCTATAATGAGAGAAAGACTCGCAAAAATTATAAGTAATGCGTTCACAAGTAAGAACGGCAATTGCAAATACAAATTTATTGTTGTTAACTATGACAAAACCTACTTTGTAAAAGAGAAGTCCGATTCTGAAAATAATTACACTGATCGAAACAGATATTATTCAGATGTTAAACTTTCTGATCGACAACATTTTTGTGGTGATTGGAGGAAAGGTCTTCCAGCAAATTGTCGGAATTCCAATGTGGACCAATTGTGCCCCACTCCTTTCCGACATTTTCCTTTACTCGTACGAAGCTGAATTCATTCAATCTTTGGTCTCTGAAGGGAAAAGAAACTTAGCTTCTGACTTCAACTTCACTTACAGATACATAGACGATGTGTCGTCAATCAATAATCCAAAATTCTCAAAATTACCTCACCAGTATCTATCCTTTGGAGCTTGAAGTGAAAGAAACTACAGAGACAAATAATTCAGCATCCTATTTGGACATAATGTTGTCCCACGACACTGATGATCACATGAATACCTCACTCTATGACAAACGTGACGACTTCAATTTCAGCATTACAAACGTTCCTTTTCTGTGTAGCAACATTCCTTTATCGCCTGCTCATGGCGTGTTCATATCTCAGTTGATACGCTATGACAGAGCAAGTACCAAATATACGGATTTTGTTCTGAGAGCTAGGCGTCTTTCAGATAAGCTTCTCAGTCAGGGATATGCTTGTGACCGATTAACATTGTCACTGAGGAAATTCTACGGTCGAAATGGGGAACTTGTCATACACTATGATGTCTCACTCTCCAGAATGCCTGATGATATTCTGTCATAGACCATTTGAACCATCCAACCAAAGATTGTAATGTATGTCTTCCATAATGGAAGTAACAGATGTGACAGTTGTTGCAATGTCAAATATGGATAATGACCATATCCCTGTATACAGCACAAAATCGATAATTCAGAAAATCAGAAACCGAAGGCATACAAAATCAGGAAAAAAAACAGGAACCAGAGCAAATAAACAAAAACCTCCACCACATGAAAAGAAGCGAACTCCTGATATGGGAGTGAGAAGCAAGCAGGAGATGCTTCCTCTTCCGGAGCACCTGGTCTCACTCCCATATCGGGAGTTCGCTTCTTTTCATATGGTGGAGGTTTTTGTTTGTTTTGGTTCCTGCTTTATCCTGATTTTGTATGCCTTCGGTTTCTGATTTTCTGAATTATCGATTTTGTGCTGTATACAGGGATATGGGCATTATCCATATTTGTCATTTTAAACAATTGATAAATTGATTAATTAATGTATTATTATATCCCCGCAAAAAATGGAGGACTATATAGTGATGCACACGTCCTTCCGTCCGTGCATCCGTCCGTCCCAAATGAAGTTTCCGGGCATTTAAGGGAAAACCGTTACAGATATTCATTTCATTTCGTTGGTTTGTGTGTGGTCTGTTGTCTCTCGTGTTTCTGTGGTGTGAATTGGTGTTCCTTGTCCCTTTTGACGTCTCTTTCTGTGTATGCTTTTTGTTTTTGCATTGGGTGTTTTGGGGTGTTGCTGTGGGTGCTCCAACCGAGTGTTGTTGGAGATCCCCTTTTCTCTTGCATATTGCTTTCACATTAAGAAATACAGGTCAAGTTCTAATATGGGTCATGTCGCTCAGTTATGTGCTAAGTTATGCCCCTTGAAACTTAAAAAAAATCAGTTTTTTGTGGTTTCCGGAATTGAAACGATAATCTTTACAAATAATAAATTCAGTTCTTGGATATACTTTAACATTAAGAAATACAGATTAAGTTCGAATATGGGTCATGTCGCTCAGTTTTGTGCAGAGTAATGGCCCTTGAAACTTAGAAAAATTCAATATTTGTGGTTTCCTGAAAACCGTCACAGGGAATATATTCATTTCTTTGATAAATACAGGTCAAATTCAAATATTGGTCATGTTGCTCAATTTTGTACAGAGTTATGCCCATCGAAATTTCATATATAGCCATTCTCTCAGTAGCTTCATTGCTTATATGTGAAATATGCCGGGCGGTGAAATTTTTTAGCCTTTGATCAATATTTTTTATTATCTATTTATTTGTTTATCTATCTATGTATAAAATCATTTATTTATTTATTCAATTTTTGAACTTTTTAGAGTAAGGGTTTTATACAATTACAATGGTTTTTCCGTAGGTTTGAACGTGCAGATCTCCTGGAAAATGAGGGAGTTTTGTGTATGGTATTTGGATTATCCCACCGTTATAGTAAATGTCTTCCAAAAAAGGTTCAAATTATTCGTAAGTATCTGAGCTTTGTGTCTTTTCTCTTGCACTTTGGGTGTGGAGCAGTTAAACTTTTTCCATGTGATTGAATGTTTTATGTGAAATACTTACTTCTTCCGAGCTCTGTCGCCTGAAAGAAGCTTTTGTTTAAGCCCTTTATCATCGTACATAATATTGCTCTAAAATACATTTGACTGTTTCTGAAAATCACTTCGATGTTTCATTAAGTACCACTGATGAGGATTTACCTTCCGAAACACGTATTTGATACATAAGAATTGGTTTGAAATTTTCTTCAAGAAGGTAAAGAGTCAGAGCACTTTCGTATTACTCCGTTAACACTTATTCTCTTTTGGAGTGTGGAGCATTTAAACTTATTCCCCGTGATTGAATGTTTCAAGTGTTATGATTACTTCTTTCCAACTCATTCTCCCGAAAGGAGCTTTGGTTTGGCTCTTTATCAATTTGACATCGTATATTATTTTGCTATTTCGGAAACTTGTCATTTCAAAGCCACACACACTTTGCGAAGTGAATGCACAAATTTAAATTCAAAATATAAACGTATAGGGTGCTACTAAGATACATTTTGCTGTTTCTGAAAATCACTTCGTCATTTCATTTCGAACAACTGATGATGATTTACTATCAGAATAAAACGTGTCTGGAACATAAAAATTGGTTTGAAATTTCGTCAAGAAGGTAAAGAGTTGGAACACTTCAGTAATATTTGAATATCAGAGTACATGTAATTACTGCGATAAGTATGCATGATCTGTGTGCTCAGAAATGCTATGCCTAATGTTTTGATATTGTTGGCATACTGTTTTCATTGTAAATTGCACTTGGTTTAGACAGATTCCTTCCCTCTAGTTATTTAAGGTACTCCTAGTGCAGTTTATTGTTTTCCTTTTATCCATTCAATCATTTCGAATTGTCGGAATATCTCACATGCTCTCCGTCTTCCTGTATCTATTTATAACGTTAGATTTTTCCTGTTTGATCAAGGTACCACTTCACTTAACTGTTCTTGACTGTTATGTGAAGCATTTGAACTGATTTTGGTTCATACCGAACCTTCCATTAGATGACACTTGTACCTCAATCCGATCGCATGTAAAGAAATAAACTTCTTGTGACTCAGCAAAGATTCCTAAATACGGATATGTAACGTTCAAGATGATTTGACAAGCATACATCAAGTTTGTCTAATTAATGACGACTGTTTGAAAAAAAATCGATTGATTAATGTCTTTTCAAGTGCTACCGATGTCAGCATTTTTCCTTATTATCTCCAAAAACGCTTGACTTCCCAAGAATGAAGTAAGCTTTAAGAATCCATGTAGTCTCACAATTTCCTTATGTCAAAATTTGACATTTACACCAGCAATTAGATATTCAATCTCATCATCGCGTTCTTTAAAGATATCATAATTGTCTATTAATCGTGGCTTTTACATTTTTCAGTCAACTTTGGAATTCAACAAGATGATATTATCATCAGAATGACGTTCAGCATACAAATTTCTGTAAAGTTAACAGACGGAAAAGTGAGCAATGCAGAATATATAAGATATTATTTTTCTTATGTATTTATTACGGGAAATTTACAAAATAAGCTTATTAAGTTTTCTTTCTTTTTTTTTTTTACTCGGGGAAATCAGTTAACTTGTCTAAAAGATGTAATATCGGTATAATAAAATCATAAATTCATCCGGCAGATGAACATTTCATACAAAAAGAAGGAAAAGATTTCAGCAAGATCATGTTGAGAGACCACAGCGGATAACACACGAATCCCCCCCCCCCCCCGCGCAAAAAAAACCGTCCAAAACAGCAAACAAATGAAGAAAACGAAAGTATACTCAATTGAGCCATAAAAAGTAAGTCACATTTGAAGCGCGAAACATATAATCATACCAACAAAAGGTAGGGGCATCTTTTTTCTGGTATGTCCAGTGATAGAGTTTTGACCAGACAGCTGATAAAAACATGATTAAAAAGTAACATAAACTCGGTGTATGAGGAAAAGAAAGACCCCGACGTTGTTCTCATGTTATGACTGCAAAGGAGCATATGTTAGTGTACAAGAGTTCTCAATGCCTATAGAGAGGATCTCCAGTAAGTCCACCTTTAATAAAATGCGAAAGGCACCAGCCTAATTGCAGTAAATGGTTATCAGTCATGGAACAAAGATCACACCAATGGACCCGTAAGCCAAATTATGAAACATAAATCAGTCAAGAGTAAAAAAATATCCATAGTACAAACACATACGTAAAATCAGGATTTCCACAGCACCATAAAATATCTGTTTTCAGTAAAATTGATGATAATTGCCTTGGCCATTTTGTTAAGTACCCAAAACGTGCATATCTGGTCCGTTTTGCAAATTTATCTTGATATATTGAATTTGATAACGTTTAACATTATTGACAGTGGAATGCACCGGCTGGATTTCAGCAAACGATGATAACCAAGAAACTCACAATTCTCAAACCAAATGGGCCCAGAAACAACACAAATGGACACACCGAAACATGAAATATTAGCCCCCATTTGCGGTCACAAATCAGTTTGACAAATAAACATATGTTAGCACGGTCCATTTGATATTCTGGGGGGTTGGTTGTTTTTTGTTTTTGTTTTTTTTTCTCGAAAAAAATAATTTTGCTCTGAAATTTGAAGAAAAAAAATTAATTTGCTTATGGTGTGACAGAAAAAAATAATCTTGCTCTTACAAGTAATATGAATTTGAAGAATAACCATTAAAATTCGCTTAAAATACCTGAAAAATTTTCGGCTCGCTTCGCTCGCCAAAGTTTTCACTTTATAAATACAAAAAACATTTGGACGCTTCGATCACCATTCTTTTCTTCTTTAATGGCAAGTTCATATTTAGAAATATCAAAAGTATACATGTGACTGAAAAAGGGCTTCCTTAAATGCTTAAATACATTATCAATATTATTTATTACTATTAATAGATACATGTATCAAAATAGAGTCTAAAATTTATATACAATCTTGGAAGGAGCTAGAATTTAATTCATTTTTTCACTGGTTTATATTTCTAAATCTAAAAATTTATCTCGAAGAACCTCACCTCAGGCCCTCTTACATGTTACATGACCTTATATACATTTTGTTTACTGAAAATTATATTGTAAAAATCTTTTATCTCTCTCAGTTTAGAAGTAAATACATAAGATTTAGTAATGTTTAGAGCAATTTAAGTAAGAATAAAGAATTTCCGTTGAAAAACACAAACATTCTTCATATACACATCAATTGTTAGAAAAAAATTTCCTTGCTCCAACTTTGCAAGAAAAAAATAATTTTGCCCCGGTCCGGGGCGAAAAACATAATCTTGCTCCGACAAAAAACCCAAGCCCCCCCCCCCCCCCGAATATCAAATGGACCGTGCCTTTGTACGCAAAATCATAATATGTGCAGCACCATGACATGGATACAAGCAGTACAATCTAATGATTACATTATACTAAGAAGGCCAACACTATATCTATGAATTATTTCCATTGAGGTCCAATTATGAACAAGAAAAGTTAGATGTGCCATTCAAATGAATTAGTGCAGCGCCGCAACCATTCATAATCTCATAAATAAACTTTCGAATAAGATGGTTTCAATATCGAAACTCGGAAGATATTTCGACTGAGTGAAACAAATGTAATAATTCATATTGCTATAAAAAGAAATATAATAATTTTATTCATATCAGTTCTGTTTTAATTCAGAATTTTAAAATTTCCCAACCTAGTTATGAATTGGTTGATATATGTTTGTAAAAAAAACCAGGTATGATTGATTGAGAAGGACTTTTTGTTGGGTTTTTTTTTTTTTTTTTTTTTGTTTTGTTTTTTTTTTTTTTTTTGTTTAAAAAGAAGTTTGACTCTGCAAGATTGTGAGACCAGATGCCCTGGAAGAGAATGCATCTACTGCAAGCAACCCAATCACGCTACCTAACACAGTAGAAAGGAATCAAAACCATTAATTTACAGACTTTCCTATTTTCCACTGTTCGAAAATCATAAATGGAAGAAATTAATCCAATCAGGTGAGAATTTTAATTAAATCTTTAACCTTTTATCATATCATTCCGGTCTGAAAGTGTATTTGAAAAGTTTATAGCAAAACACATGGACAACATTTATTGGAGATGCCCGCAATTGAAATTGTAATGTTCATTAGAAAAAACACCTTTCACATCTGGTTATTAAGGACCTCCTCTACGCTGAAGACCACAAAACGTCAAAAATGAAATACTTGTCATATTGTTTTTACTCCTTTTACAATCTTCATTTTAATTGATTTATATGAAATTGGAGATATCATGAAATGGGATGGCTACAGTACCAGATGTTGATTATTGTCTTGAAAAATGTGATATGTCTGAAAAAATTGATAACTAATATTAGACATGTTTGCGCAAAAATATCCAGATCTAGACAGCTATCTTTGACATATCCATAATTTAATAGAATATATTTTCCATCGTGACTTTCAACTTAACTTATTTTCCTCATCTATTTCTCTTTCTAAAAAGTTAAGATTGAATTTACTAGGATTTTGAGAATGAATCATCATTCATCAACAACATTGATTGCTTCGATACACTCACATTTCGAATAGTAAGTGTAGCCGCGCACTCTCTGTGAGGTAAATACATAAATTAAAATTCTAGAAATAAAACCATAGGGCGCTAGTGAAGTGAATTTGGCCGGCTTATGAAAATCACTTTTGCTGGAAGCATCACTGATGAGAATTTAATATTCGAAACACGTGTCTGGTGCATGATATTGGTTTGAAATTTCCTTCAACAAGGTACCGAGTTGGAACACTTCTGTGTTATTATTTGTATAATTCAAAGAAACCAAACACTTCAATCCTAATATTAATTCATATCTATATTATAATTCTGAATATAATGTATTTCAAAGAAATCAGATGTTACAATCCTTTCGGCCTTAGAAAAAGCCCTCCAAAAACTCTCCTGAAAACTTCATTACTTCTTCCTTTTCGCCATATCATCTTTAATCTTTCTTAACGTGACTTCATATGATTTCAATGTCATGTTCCCTGGCTAAAATTCCCAAGGTTGAAAAATAGGCTATTCACTATTCATTAAAACGCATTGGCAAAGGTTAAATACTTCAAAATCCAATCTTTCTTCAAGGTCGAGTTTCAAGAGCAAAAACCTATTGTTACCACCAAAAACATCTTGCCAAAAGAAGAGTTTCACCTCTAAAATTTCTGATTGACTTTCAGAAAATATTGCCATTGTCTCAGTTACGGCATTAACATACTGAGAGGCGAAAAATCAGACAAACGGACAGTCCAGAAAAATATGCCCCAGAATCTTCGATATGGAAGACTTAAGAAGTTTCCAATACGACCACATGGCATCACCCTGGTTAGTATTTTACATAAAGTAACAACTATAATTGTATTCCATAGAATCTAAGAAATTTCTCCGGCATCTAAAAACAAGCGAGGGGTTTGACAGTGTTTTAATGTCTTCCTGACATGGTCGCCAAAGCACTTTCTATATAGACATAACCTAAGACAGTGCATATTTTGTAGATATTATTTCTATTTTCGTGCGTGAACATCGACGGCGGATGCGGCTAGCAAAACCGGGGATGCTTACTCCTCCGGGGCACGTGGTCCCACCTCTGGCTTGCTAGGGGTCCGTCGATGCTCATTTTGGTGTTCCATTGTGAGTGCTGTTGAGATTGTCGTCAGGATCTTCTTTATCTCATTTTGAAAAGTTCGTTCGTAATAGATTAAAAATTTCGATGCATCATATGCGCATATTAATACTTAAATCGAAGAAATCCAAAAAATGAATATATATGAAAAGCCAATTTCTAAAAAGGCCAAAGAACCAGCTTATGACAGAGCTGATGTCAGTTTTAGTCAAATGGTTATTTAAGCTGGTATGATTCAATTTGATGCGATAGACCACTGGTGTCATGTTGCGTTTTTTTATATATCAACCGCTGCAATGAAAATAAGATGCATCGAATTCTTATATGTATTGCCACTACTGAACTATTTCTTTAATCTCAATCTCATGTAAAATCACATTGCAACGGCCAGAAAAGGAGAGAGAGAAAGAGAGAGAGAGAGAGAGAGAGAGAGAGAGAAGAATATTGCAAGAACTTGTCAACTACGAAAGTTCGTTCAGGTATGAATAAAGAATTGCAATAGAAAAAAAAAAAACTTGACATGTCACAGAGATTACAGGAACACGAAGATGAAAAAGAATGAAATTATCCCAGATTCCTTTGACGTCATCGTTTTTTCAACATTTAAAGTAGACAGGAGCAGCTTGCAACACATAATCAAATCAATAGCTAAGGATTCATTACTATAGGAATCATCTGTGTTACGTTTAAAATTCTTTTTTAAATCTTTTACCATATCCCCTAGAAGCAATATGGCAAAATTAATATCGGTATACGTTTAGACATCCTCTAGCAGTGTCTAAATACAGATAGTGGACAATGTCACAGACAGGAAACTATTTACCCATGGGTGTTACATCGGCAGCTTTCTTTTGATAAAGTGTATCTTGTAACAGAGGACATTGACTACATAACAAAAAAATCGTTACACAGAAAGACATATATTCTAAAAATAATGACTTTCTCTTTTCTTTGTGATTATGAAGAAGAAATAAAAAGAAACATTATTTATCCTTTCAGATGATATAAAAATAAAAATAAGTCATTCCGTGCCTATATGAATAATTCGCTACGTGTTAGATGTCTGAGTAAGTGCAAGTGTTACAAAATAAAAGAATACCTCACAGAAGACATGTTTCCTTCTTTCTAGTCATGATGCCTATTCAATTGTGCCATACGTAACAAGAAGCAATGACCTATAAATGTTTTACGTCTTCAAATTCATTAGCATCATTTTGGAGCAGATAAATTTACAGCTATTTCGGGTATTTAACCCTCGTCAGTGATCCTCAATCTAAACAATGTAATATGACCAAAATCTGTGAAAATTATGTCCTAAATATACCGAAAGACGTATCAAAATGGCAGGGATAAGATGCTACAGGACCCAGGTTTTTAGAAATTTGAGAAAATTTTGTACACAGAAAATATTGCACCATATGCGCATTTCAATAAGTTATATCTCATCAGTGATGCTCGAAGCCGATAAAAGTGGAAATTCAAGCAATATGATATTACAAAGAGCAAAAGTCTAAATTTACGTTGGATTTCTGTCCAAGAAATATTATTCATAATTTCACCTCTATGACTACAAGGAATTAAAAATCGGAGGGACGATGATGAGCAATTTTGAATTACATGGAAATAAAACACAGAGACAATGTATTGAAAAATATACTACAATGACAAACATCACTAACTGAAGACAAAATTCATGACGCTATCTTTCTTGTATGTTGTACATGTACTTTAGGTCTGAGTAAAAAAAACATATTTGGCACTTTCGTTGTTTGTCTTCGGGAGAGGGGGCTACTTTTCAGGACGTTTTGTTTAAATTAACACTTTCAGGACGTTTCTTTATGATGTTTAAAACACCGTTGATAGATCGAAAGTTTAAATCTATGTTTCAATGTGAAAGTGCGAGTTTATGCGTCGCTGTGAAAATTTAATTCTATTAGCGCCACCAACAACAAATTGCGTTTTTACATGAATGATCTGTGGAAATCAATCATTTATATGTTTGGCCTAATATTGAGTATTATATCTTGAAAAGTCATAAAGGTATAAATTTTTTTTCTTAGCCCTTGGTGGAGCACACTACTCTCAGTTCATCTAGCCAATCTTATTTATCATCGCATAGATGTGAAGTTACATTATTTCTGGATGGATTTCTTCCAGGCAGTTACAATATATTTGTAAGTTTTCTTATCTGAGGTTCGATACAATTACAATAAAAACAGCAGTTTACGTTTTGTACGTTCTTCGAGACCTCTGGGAAATCGGAAAAGGGGGAGGGTTGTGCGCACGTAATCCAGGATAACCACATCTTCTGCTACTGACGTGGCAGATGGCCGTCCTAAGTCGGCACCGATTAGCCATAGGTCTCGTTGGTTTATGTGTAGTTATTTGTGTTGATGTTTCTCTATGATTTGACGTTCCTTGTACCATTTCGTCTCTTTCTGTGCATGTCTTCTTTGTGTTTCACAGTGAGTGTTTTGGAGGTTTGATGTTGGTGCTGCAACTAGGTATTGTTGGAGATCCCCTCCTTCCTTTTAATTGGAATTAATTCCATCCTTTTTGACATCTCTACGGCGCCGCATTGATTGAGTGGCGCCACCTTAAATACATTAAGTTTTACAGTGGATATTAATTAATCTTACACCACAGTGGGGGAGTGATGGCGATTTCTCAACCCAAGTGTACAAATTTTTAAGGTCCATGACGAGGTTTGCTGAGTCTCTGTCTGTTGTTGTCTCTGTCTGTCCGTTTTATCTTGTCTTGTGAGAGTATTATGTTCTGTCGTTGTCAATACTGGGGATCTCCTCACTATCTTTCTTTTGTTTTGTTTGTTTTATATATTTTTCAGGTTTTAAGAACAGGAATTTGTATCCCTATTGATTGTGATTTTTAGCTCACATGAGCGAATCTCAAGTGAGCTATTGTCAAAGCGCGCCGTCTGTCGTCCGTCCGGTCGTCCGTCCGTCGTCCGTCCGGCGTAAAGTTTTAACATTTTCGAAATATTCTCTGCAACCGCTGCACAGAATTTCACGAAACCTTACGGGAATCAGGTACTCAAGGTCCTCTATCAAGTTTGTGTTTTACATGCCGATCGGTCGACAAATATGGCCGCCGAGGGCTCTGATTGGCTGACGCATTTTCGACTTCTCCTCTACAACTGCTTCACAGAATTTCACAAAAGCTTACAGGCAGCAACAAGGTCCTCTACCAAGTTTGTGTTTTTGTGCCGATAGGTCAACAAATATGGTAACCGAGGGCTCTGATTGGCGGACGCATTTTCGGCCTCTCCTCTGCAGCTGCTGCACAGAATTTCACGAAACCTTACAGGAAGCAAGTACAGGTCTTCTTCCATGTTTGTGTTTTTCGTGCCGATCGGTCATCAAATGTAGCTGTAGAGAGCTCTGATTGGCTGACGCACAGAATTTCACGAAACCTCACATGAATCGAGTACACAAGGTCCTCTACCAAGTTTATGTTTTTCATGTCGATCGGTCAACAAATACGGCCGCCGAGGGCTCTGATTAGCTGACACATTTTCGACTTCTCCCCTGCGACCGCTGCACAGAAATTCACAAAATCGAAACCTTACAGGAAGCAAGTACTCAAGGTCATCTACCAAGTTTGTGTTTTTTGTGCCGATCGGTCAACAAATATGGCCGCCGAGGGCTCTGATTATCTTACGCATTTTCGACTTCTCCTCTGCAACATCTGCTCAGAATTTCATGAAGCAAGTACTCAAGGTCCTTTCCAAGTTGTGTTTTTTGTGCAAATTGACTTACAAATATGACCACCGAGGGCTCTGATTGGCCGACACATTTCCGACATATCCAAAACTGATGATCATACTTTCATGAAGCCTTAAAGGAAATAAGCACTCCATCATATTTTCCACTAACAATTTTTTGTTTGCAACTCAGGTGAGCAATGTGCCCTCCTTGGGCCTCTTGTTTGATTCTAAATTTGGGTTTAATGTTTTACTTTCATTATCTGATTGCATCTTAAAATGGTGGCACAAACAGGTTCAATTGATATAACAGTCCAAAATCATGATCAATTTATGAGACAAAGGCAAGATAAAATATCAGACAAGTAAATACAAAGCGTGGCGCATTTTCGGTTCAATCAAGAGCTGAGTTGAAATTCATCAACCATGAAGTCCCTTTTTAAGATATTAAGTCCAAACATAAACGAGTAAATGAAAGTCAAATTCCAAAAACCACATCCAAAGGCTTATAAAGTCTTGAAAAAAAATAAAACAGAATTATCTCACCAGAAAAGAAATTAGGACAAACAGACGGAGATAATAACAGTAAGACAGCTTCATAGAAATACAAAGGACTTGATCTAATGAACTATCCCCAGAGTCCAGTGTAAGTAGTTTTAGGAGTTCTACAGTACAAACGGAAGGAGTTTAAATCTTTATCATTTTATTTTTTATCGTCTTAATACTGGGCTGGGCATACTGTCATTCACATAGTATATCAATGATTCCAACATTTCACCATGATCTTCCGGTAGTCGGAACATCAAAGGATTACAGCTCATCTTCACTTACTATGCGAAATACTCTTTCACAAATTATGCGACAAAAACACAATTAATTATATCATAATGAAAGAAAATGGGCTGTAAAAGGAAATTAGCAAAACCACAGATCATGTTATTTTTATTTTTGTTCACATTTGAATAAATGCTAATATATTTATAACTTACACTCCCCTAGTAAGGTACCTAGCATTGTTTGACACTGTCAAGCACATCAAACATGTATCTTTATACGTGAGAAAGTAAACTAGAACTTGAATTTATTATGACAGGAACGGATTGCCCGAGGTATGTGCCACGATTTTTAGCGAGGCAATATTTATGCAAAACTCCAAAGGAGGAAGACGATCGTTCCTTGCACAGACTTGTATCTTAGGGTAGTCAATAATAATAGAGTCTGGTCCTAACAGGCATGTGGAGGAAAAGACATGAGGTGCCATGACTTACATTATAAATATGACTTGCATGAGGTTGTGTAATATATGCAGGTATTTATAAAATTTTATGTGCCCTTCATACTATTCTGACAATTCAAATAAATGTATATCATCTGTCTCTACTCGTGTGCGAACTGTCAATGTCCATCTTTTTTTTCAACATTCAGCAAACTGATAACTGCGTGTCAATGTTTTGCACTGCATCCTGATTAGAACCACATATCATATCTGAGCATTTGCTTTAACATGCTTGAGCGAAAATATCCAGAATATTTTTGTGGCTAACGTTTCCTTCGACGTCTTAGGGAAGATTGCACAAAAGTTCCCAGGTGGGTAGACCAAAGCACCCACAGAAGACTACGCATAAACCAATGAGACCAATAGGAAATCGGCGCCGACTAAAGCCCCCTTCACACTTCCAAGTATCGAGCCCCGACTCCGCTACGACTCCAAAAAAGATCTATCCGTGGCGAGTCGGGACGCAAAATGTTCGATGAACCATGAATTTACGACTCCATCACGGATTGCTATGGGTTGATACGAATCGAGTACGGATAGCTACGGATAGCTAAGGATTGCTATGGATATCGTCCCGACATTGCCACGGATTGCTACGACACGCATACGGATAGATACGAATAGCCAATATTCGCATAAGGATAGCTACGACGTCAGTACGTATTGGTAGGACTGGCTTGGATTTCCTATGTATTTCTAAACGCTGATTATTTACTAAATCACCCAATATTTTCCAGTTGAGACAGTCTCAATTACTTTGTAGCAGTATTGAGGTTTTATACATGCCTTTATATAATTGCCTGAAATTGGGTAGTTGAAGTATTAACTCATATATCGGCCGAAAAACGCACAGAATACAGATAGATTTTAAGTTTCTTTCAGACACAATCCGTAGCGATCCGAATGGGAGTCGTAGAAATTCGTAGGCGAGTCGTAGCAATCCGTAGGAAAGTCGTAGCAAATCGTAGGAGAGTCGTGTGACTACTTTTATAACAAAAATGGTCCCGCATTGCTACGGATGCGCTACGGGTTACTACGACCCCCTACGGATAGCTACGACTTTACTACAGGTTGCTAAGACTCCCTTGTGTGTCCGATACGACAAATTTATCCGTACCGGATTCGTAGAAAATTTTGAACATATTAAAAAAATTCTGTCTCATCCCGGATAGCTACGGATTGCCAATGATAGCTACGACTTGCCACGACTAGTGCGGGATCGAGCTACGGATTTCTACGGATAGCTACGGATGTAATTTTTTTCTCGATCCGTAGCTATCCGTGGGCCGATCCGTGAAAGTGTGAAGGGGGCTCAAATCGGGACAGCCATCCGTTAGGTAAGTAGCAAAATGGTGTGGTTATCCGGGTTACCCAGATGTCTCGAATAACGCATAAGTGTTGTATATAATAACCTCATCACTGTAAGATGAACACGCAGACAAGACAGCAAAATCCATGGGCCCAAGCAACACACAGATTAATTCGTTAATGGTGCAAGGTCATGTATGTTATCACCGAGGAGTCCGACAGACATAATTTTTAAATACACTTGAACATCGAAATAACGATTTTTAAATTTTCCAAATATGTAACGGAATATGTTCAAGCATTTTGATCTGATTGCAAGTACACTAAAATAATTTCTTACAAGATCAAATAGTACTTATAAACCATGAAAATCAAATAAAACAACTTCGACAAACAGAGGGGAAACAAGATCCAAAATAATTTTCACATAAATAAATCAAAACAGACACTGCAAAACGATTTACAGGAATTACAATGCATAAATTGCGAGAGACCAATGTGCCAACTGCGCCATAAGACACTATAAAATTGCTAATGATGTGACTGTCCGAATAACGAAAGCTCTGCCCTTCCAGCTGTCTGGATGAACATAACATCGTACACATAAATGTACCCCGATTGATGGGGGTAGCATTCCTTCCCTTGAAGGGACTACAAGACACAAGGGGACGATCGCAACCAAGCGATCCTGTACTGTAACACTCCCAGTTTAAAGCCACAAGCTAACTTAGATTGATATATTTCATATGTTCCGAAACAAAGTCTTCTCTAAAAAGTAAATGTAAACGTCTTATATAACGTGGGATATGATGCTACAGGACCCACGTTATAGAAATTTCAAGAAATTTTGATAACAGAAATTTTAAAATGCGTTGAAGTAACGATCAACCGAAATTGATCGAACCTGGCTACATGTGCCCTCGGAGACTCCTGGTCCACCAGCAGTGACATTCACTAAGTGGTATAAATGTAAACGTCTTCAAATTGAATAGCATCATTTAAGAACAGATAAATTGGCAAGATGGACCAGACATGCACGTTTCGCTTATTTAACCCTCGTCAGTGATCCTCAAATCTAAAAATGTAATATGACAAAAAAGTATGAAAGTTACTATGTCGAAAAAGCGCACCGAAAGACGTAGCAGGATGGGTGGGATATGATGCTACAGGACCCACGTTATAGAAATTTCAAGAAATTTTGATAACAATCCTGAATTCAAATATTATATTTTACTCCTCCTTTTTTTCAAATATAAGATTCAGACTACTAAAATTTATTTAAGATTTGTAAACATAAGATTGGTAAACGTGTCTTAGTTTTGACGGAACAAACCAACCAAATGGTGTGACTAAAATGTGTTCTTAAGGTTCAACTGAGAATAAAGAAATGTCTCACCAGATGAATTCGATAAAAAATAATTAACACAATTTTCCGTCAAATTGTCAAACCGTCGGATTTGTAATAAATTTGCTCTTTGGAAATGGGACGTAATTTTGGTTATATTACTTTTGGTGCCAGTTTTTATCTTACATTTGGAATGAACCATATACAGAGTTATCTGTATTATTGTGATGCTATTAGACATTTTCCAAGTTTTAAATTTAAAATTTAAGCTTCATTTATTTTACAATATTTAACAAACAAGTTACACAACTTATATTAATGTCTCACTTTGGCTCAGATGTCGGCGTGAGGGGGTCCAAGGAGCAGGAGGAAACCGGAGTGCCCGGAGAAAACCCCCCTGCAGAGGCCTGGGTGGGGGGACCACCTACCCCCCCCCACACACACACACACACACACACACACATAAGACCCTTCGCCGAATCTGGGATTCAAACCCGGGACCTTATAGGTGAGAAGCGAGCGCGCTACCACTGCGCTAATCCGGCCTATGTTTCCAAATTGACCTACTTTGGATTCGGACTTTAGGGGTCATATAAAAGAAATCAGGTTCGATTAGAAAAGTAAAATCTGAACACATAATGGACGAAATGTCACTGGAGAACTTTACACGGACAAATACAAGCAACAGTGTATACATGTATTACTTTGGGTATTTCACAACCTGCATTTTATGGTGAAATTATTAACAAAATAAGAAGGATCAAAGATAAAAAAAAAACATTACCATCGAAAATGCGTCAGAATCATCAAACGCCTTTTATACCGTGGATATGATCCTAATGTCACCAGACGGACACTTGACCAATCTACAGTCTTGTACCAGCGCATTCTTAAAACTTGCACCCTAACTGACTGTGACTACGGGACTCCATGATTCGAACCTCTTTAGAAAAGACAGGGCTCCGACCACCTGTCCTCTTTTTATATCCTTTTACATATTCATCTGTGTGTTGCTTTGGTCCATGCGTTTTGCGGTCTTATTTGTGTGTAGTCATCTGACAATAAGGAGGTTGTTTTACACCACAATTATACGTTCTTCGAGACCTCTTGGTAATCGGAAAAGTTGAAGGGTTGTGCGGACGTAATCAAGGATAAACATACCTTCTGCTTTCTTTGTGGCAAATGGCCGTCCTAAGTCGGCACCGGTTGCCCATTGGTCTCGTTGGTTTATGTGTAGGTCTGTGTGTTTGATGTTTCTGTGTTGTGCGTTGGTGTTCCTTGTCCCTTTTGCATCTCTTTCTGTGCTTGTATGCTCTGTGTTTTTTGCATTGGGTGTTTTGGGCTTTTGCTGTGGTTGCTGCAACCTGGTGTTGTTGGAGATCCCCTCCTTTGTTTACATATGTATTTTCACACATATAAACAAATTCATTCTTCACACAAAGTACCCTTAGTTCATTGGAATAAAATCAACATTTTGCTTTTGTGACATCATCCCTTTGAAGTGCGGAGGTCGAAGTGCGAAGTCTGCGAACATTAAAATTGTCCATAATATTAATAATACGGAAGTGTTCCAACTCTATACCTTCATGAAGAAAGATCCAAACCAATTTCAACCAATCAGTGACTGAAAGTCAAACATAAATTCCGAAATCAGATTCAAATCACAATCAAACGGCTTACGGATTCTTGACAAAACATACATCGATCAGAACTTTTTCACGAGAAAAGAAAATACGACAAAAAAGATAAAGACAATAACAAAGCTCAATAGAAATATGGACCACGTAATCTAATGAACAATTACCATAGTAAAGTGAAGCCGTGCTAATCCATACCGTTTTGACATATTAAAATATCACATGATCCATGTGACACATATGATTTTAGTTAAGTTAAAGAGTCTAAATACGTGGGACCAAAAGGAAACTAAGCACTTAAGACGTGGCACCGTGTTAATCCGTACCGTTTTAACATATTAAAATATCACATGAATCATGTGACACATATGATGCAAGTTAAAGAGTCTAAATACGTGGGACCAAAAGGAAACTAAGCACTTAAGACGTGGCACCGTGTTAATCCGTACCGTTTTAACATATCAAAATATCACATAAATCATGTTACATATATGATGCAAGTTATAGTATCTAAGTTAGTAGGACCAAAAAGGAAACTAAAAGCTCATCTAAATGTATCTCTTCTTAAAAAAACAACGTAGGGGTGTTTAGTTCATTGGCCCCGGTATGAGAACTGAAAAGTGGAAGGGTTGTGCGCACGTAATCCAGGATAATCACAATCACACCTTCTGCTATTTCCGTGGCAGATGGCCGTCCTAAGTCGGAACCGGTTGCCCAGTGGTCTCGTTGGTTTATGTGTAATCCTTTGTGTTGGATGTTTCTGTGTTGTGCGTTGACGTTCATTGTCCCTTACGCGTCTCTTTCTGTGCTTGTCTGCTTTGTGTTTTTGCATTGGGTGTTTTCGGGGTTTGCTGTGGGTGCTGCAACCTGGTGTTGTTGGAGAGCCCCTCCTTTGTTTTAGAACACACAAAATATTACTAAAAATGATTATAAAGCTGAAGATGAAGAAATAATTGAAAAATGCAATTCCAATCAAGGAAGTGAAATTAGTGAACAGAATCTCTAGTGCATGATTCAAGGCAAAGTTCAACATCTGGCAGCATTCATCCGGCCAAAAATCATCTGTCCTCATGTCATAGAAAGTGCTCTGAAAAGAATAATGATTTAGTTCCAGATAAAAACTCTCCTTTGATTTATACCTTTTCTAATTTATGATATTTGCTTTCAAAATCATAAAGTACTTGTTTTATGCAGATGATTTATGACACATAACAATTTTAAAAACGCAATTTACTCGACCGTGAAATTTTAAGACTTCATTGATACCTAATTACAGAGGTATTGTATATAAAATTTCATGAATAAACAGAAAGACGTGGTCAACCAATGGGAACAATGACGGAGGAGTAATTTACATTCGCTGTCATTTATTGACTCAATCATAATGATAAAAGGTATCAATCATAAAGTTGTCACATGAATTCAACCTTTAACATTAATCCTACCTAATTACTATAAATACTTAATTTTATCTTTCAATCTCAATGTTGCAAGACAATGATCTAAGGGAATGATGTTTTTCAAATATTTCGTTTTTGTCAGTGGCTATTTGAACATTCATTTGTTTGTGTTTGTATTTATTTGCATAGGAATGAACATTAACATTATAGCTGGTAAGTCAGATTCCTTCTTCTTATATAGTTAGGGGTATATTTTGGATATACTTTGGATCACAGTTAACAGGGCGGGGATTTTAGAATATATGTTCTACTGTATGGTATCTATTAATAATAATGGTCTGAAACTACAAAATACAACAAATGTTAAACGTCTTCATATTCAATATCATCATTTAAGAATAGTTAAATTTGCAGCATGCACGTTTCCGGTACTCAACCTTCGTCAGTCATTCTCACTCTAACAATATTGCAAGTTATAATAGTAGATGCATTGAATAAATTTTCTCTTTATACGTGCCTCATATGCCATAATTTCATATTTTTTTTTTTCGATAATTGATTTAACCATTTCTTTTTTCTTCTATCAGGACCGATTCATATAGTCCAAACACTGTACAGTCCCCTGTCATTTCCAAAGTGTTTATCATGCGAGGACTTTTGTTCTAAAAAACCGCAAATAAATTCCTCACACTCACCTAGTCAGTGTCAAGACTGCCAGTGTGAGCCGAAGGAAAATGGTGAGGATCTATCACCGGAAACTCCAAAAGGTTTGTAAAGACTTTCCCTATTCCGGAAAAGTTTAACCCGGGGATTTTTTTTTTCTATTAATGATCTATAAGATGTGAACTAAAGATACAGTACAATTATACGAAGAAACCCCTATGTAAGTTATGCCTTTATTGCTCTCAACTATTTCTGTCCTGAAATTTATATTTCTGTGAAACCGAAATTATTAATTTGAATTAATTCCATCTATATAGAGGAATTCTCAACTTTCCTTTCTGATTCCTTTTGTTCCGGGGAACATCTAACGATCAGATGAATTTATCGTATTAGTAATCTTCATCTTTTATGTTGACTTACTGATTTTAAATAAGCATGACATTTGTACGACTTTATTTTCTTTGCACAATTGCGGTACAATGTAACAAGCAAAAGTGAATCCTTTACATATTTTTGTATTTGGGATATGTCTAATACTTTGAAAAAAGTGAAATGTATGGAAAATTCGTCAAATGAATTTTTGGCAGAAAAATTCGGGTACATGTTGGATGATTTTTTTTCTTTTAGATATAAACTTTTTTCCTCATGCGTGTTCAACAAATCAGTAATATCATTGATTAAAACCTTCCTTAATCAAAACTGGCATTATTGAGTTAAAGAAAATATTGACGATAATCTCAACAGCACCCATAATAGAGCACAAAATTGAGCATCGACGGACCCCTAGCAAGCTAGAGATGGGACCAGGTGCCTGGGAGGAGTAAGCATCCCCTGTTTGGCTAGCCGCACCCACCGTCGATATTCACGCACGAATATTAAAACAATATCTAAAATACATGCATTGTATGAGTTTATGTCTATATAAAAAGTGCTATGGCGACCATGTCAGGGAAAATATTAAAACACTTACTGTCAAACCCCTCGCGGGGAACTTTTGTACGAGCTCCTACGATAGTGTTCTCCTTTTTTACGAGCTTCTACGATAGTGTTCTCCTTTTTTACGAGCTTCTACGATTAAGAAAATTGAAGTGTTCCGACTCGTAATCTTCTTGAATAAAATATCAAACCAATTTTTGTGCTTCAGATATGTGTTTCGGATAGTTAATCCTGTACAATGGTACCTTTAATCCAAAGTGATTTTTAGACGCAGCCAGATCTATTTGAGCGCACTCTAGTTTCATTTTTTTTTTCAAATTTAAATCTGTGTACTTACTTTAAAAAGAGTACTAGTACTTTGATCTATTGTTTTTTATTTTTATCATTTTATTATTACTATTGCTATGATCTATTCCTTTTCTGGCAAATATTCATTTGACGAATTTTCCATAAATTTCACTTTTTTTTCAAAGTATTAGACATATCCAAATACAAAATTTTCTTTGACTCGTATGAAATGCTATATTCTTTTTATGATAAAGAAAGACAATCTTAGTAAAGGATAAATTATAATTCAATTCAATTTTGGATAAATTTTGGTCTTTTAGATAGAATGGTCGTTCAGATAGAAAGAAACATAAGGATACCTGACAATATTTGCAACGAAATTTGAATAAGATGCATTTAATAAAAATTCTAATTTCGTAAAATTTGGAACAGCTTTGCCAAAATTCATACCAACAAACCATTGGGGTCAACAGACTGTCAAAATTATCAGCAATTTAAATTGATTTAATTTCCATAAAATGAAATATATCGTTGAATTCTTAGAGAGGAAACTTCTTATAGATATCTATATTACGTAATACAGATTCTTATCAAAGGGCAACATGTCCATACAAACACTCAATGATTAAGAAATCAATAATCAAACTAGCTCTTTTAAGTAAGTTGACATAAATCAATTTTCAATAGCACTGTACGGTAAGGTATGATTTCCTATATGCATAAAATAAATTTTCGGGCATCTGGTGCTTTCATTAAAAACTCAAAATTATCAATTGACATCTTATGAAATATTTGCATGACAAAACATTTTAGCTTGACGAATTGACTTCAATAGGAGTGTCCGGAAATTTTCATTTTACCGTGACAAAAAATTATTTAGTCACAATACGTGACAAGAAAGTAGAATTAGGTCACAAGATTCGATATCTATACTCATTGACCTATTGATTTTGTAGGAAAAAATATACATATCCTATGAATTCATTATTTCAGTAGGCTGTTCTACACGAATTAATTTTTTTGATTTTTCCTTTTGCAGCTAAAAAGTCCTCGGAGAGAATCATACCTGTATATTTTAGACTTCATTGCTACTTTTTGATGTGTCCCAAAGGATGTAGGGAATTAGGATCGAGCAAAATCAGATATGGTTGTAAATTCTGTGCATGTGGAACACTTCGAAAAGTTGTGAAACACAATTCTGTCACAGTGAAGTCTTGATCAAGATCATAACATTGTTGGAAATACACAAGAAAGGAGGGGACAATTCACTTACCAACCGTACAAGTATTATCTCTGACTGCAAAAAGCAATGCAAATTTGCAAGATGTAGACTAGTTTTAAAATTGGAAATAAAAAACTTGCGTGATTGATGGCACTTTTCAAAGGACGTTTCGGCATATCTATAATGAGAGTAAGCTTATTTACGGAAGTTCGTTGTAAGACTTTGGCTGCATATTATCCTTTGCGCCAATTGGAAGATATTGGAAGCTTTTGGACTCCCAAAGAGACAAATATTGAAGACAAGCAATAACACGCAAAGGTGAATGAACTCGATTGAATAGAGTTATCCCATTGTTGTTAAAATTATTTCTAGGATTTGGCAGCGGTAGATAGTTTCGATATAATGCTTTGATCCAGTCCTGTTTTGTTGTTGTCACGAACTGTTTTAGAATGATAAAGAAATCCACTTTAATTTTGAAGCATTCGCCATTTCATGTAGGCGTCGTTCTGTTTTTGTTATTTATGAACCATCTTGTTACATGTTATAAAATCTATAAATTCACATTCAGAGTTTTTGTTATTTGAAAATTAATGAAAACACTTTCTTCACCTTCAGTAAAAAGATGTAATGTTAATGTATACAATTATAGCATAACAGAATACGTAGACGGTCTCAATCAAGACATCGAATAACAAGACCTGGACTAGCAATACACAACACGCGAAAAAAAGGGGGGGGGGAGAGACACAATGTGTCTTACGAAAACACTCGCACAAAAAGGACATGAACAACAAGACATAAAAGGAATAAGAAAAGGAATATATGAGGCTAGGTCGTATATTTCCAATGACACTCCAACCCCTCTCCCTCCCGAAGAAAAACCCCAAATCAACCCCAATGCATCAGACAAGCACCGTATACAATCTGTTCATTGTAATAAAATTGAAGAAAAGGGAGGGATCTCCAGCATGACCACCCTGCACTCACCCAGCGAAACAAACCCACAAAAAAGTGACATATACGAGTAAATGACATCAGACAAAACTACAAATAGCAAATAGACACAACAATATTCACTAGAACATCATTCAAAACAATCAAAAAAGACGTACAGAAACATCAAACATTAATGACAACACATAAAAAGAAGGAGACCAATTTGCTCCCAGCGCCGACTTTGGACGGCCATCTGTTATTAGCAAATGGTGTGGTTATCCGTATTACGTGCGCACAACCCTCCTACTTATCGGGATACACAGAGGTCTCCATAGACGTACAATAGTGGTATAAACATAAAATTTCTCACTGTAACTTGACTTCAGAAACAAGACTGTTATACGCTGCGACTTCTTGTAACACAAATTCTACTGTATAACAGTCTGTGCTCTGCTGGCTGAAGCGAGCTCAAGATCAATCACCCAAGAAGTCTGACCAACTTTCAGATAGGAAAGAGAATCGGGACCCATTTAAACAAGGCCCGTCATGGAGTCCCGTCGTCACGGTTGGCAACGTTGGGAAAGACTCTGGTATAAAACTGCAGATTGGTCCAGTACTATGCCAAATGTTGGGATCATATCCTCGGTAAAGCAGACAACCGGCAGACAACCGACCATTTTCTTACATTTGCGGTTGAAGTTTGATCTGCCTTTGATCCTTCTGATTTTGTTTACTAGGTCACCGTAAAATGAAGGAAATGAAATTCCCAATGATACATTCTCTGATGCTGGAATTGTCCCAAATTTTGAAAGAAGTTCAGAATAGTTATTGTAAATTTTTTTTTACAAGTTTTGATATCTAAATCCTTGACTGATAAGTTTCTTTGTAATTTGTCTATTTTTATCGTGGAAGTTCGAATCATGGGAGCAAGCTCTAGCGTATCTGAGGAGCTGAAACATGTAAATGCCGTGCGATGGCAATCTTGGAACATCGCCATCAAGCCAAGGAAAATTAACTATGTTGAAGCCAAAGTCTTCTCTTTTGTCGAATATCTTTGTCTGAATCTTTCCATCATTGATTTTGATATCAAGATCCAAAAATGGTGTAGCTTTATCATTTGTGTTTGCTTTATTTAATGTTAACTCTAGTGGATAAATTTGATTTTTGTAATGGTCAAAATGTGGGTTATCAACATTCAAAATATCATCAATATACCTAGAGGTGCCGTTGAAACATTTCAAGTCGTCAAATTTCATGAGTTTTTGCAGATTTTGCATGAATTCTTTTTCATGTGTGTATAAAAACAAATCTGCAACCAGAGGCGCACAATTAGTACCCATAGGAATTCCAATAACTTGCCTGTAATGAGTGTCACCAAATCTTACAAAAATGTTGTCTAAAAGAAAGGACAATGCCTTGCATAACTCAGATTGAGTCCATAATTTGTATGATTTGTTTTCTACTCAAGAAAAGAATCCTTTTGTGTCAGAGGTACATATAAATGTTTTACCCTCTCTGGAAGTGCTCCAACTCGTTACCATCTTAAATAATTTGATGGACCAGAAACATGTTTCGGTTAGTAAATCCTCATCAGTGGTCCTTAAAAGCCATATGTTAAACGTCTTCAAATTCAATGGCATCATTTAAGAACAGGTAAATTTGCAGCATAGACCAGACATGCACGTATCGGGTAATAGAACATATGAGATAATATTTTTTCCTAAAACTAACTTTGAAAATAAACCATTATTCACCAAAAATAGTTTTTAGCTCTTACGACACACATACGTAAAACAGTTTTGAAGTTGCTACTTTTCGCCATTTACAGAAACCCTTATTCTATAAATGAGTACTTCCGGTAAATGTGACGGGGACACTGATGACGTAGAAAGATGTACATGGAAGACGAAAGTAGTGTAAACAATGTAATGGAGGTATTGAAGTTTGGTTGCATATAATTTGTTCAGTTTCATACCTTTTAATTGTTTCTTGATTATCTTTAGTATAAAATGTTAATGTTAGTAAGAGCCTCCTTACATTGACATACGACTGAGCATCTTGAGAGAAAAAAGGGGAGCAGGAAAGGGTGTAGCCGGGGATGGACGATCTCACAAATGATGTCACATCATATTTTCTGTCTGTTCTATTTTACTACTTTTCTAAACATTCACGACTTGAACCAGATTTTGAATATGCAGCCCGGCCTGTTTCAAACACAGAAAGGGGGAGGGGCATAACTAAATCTAGTAACTTGGAATGCGCGCGGCTGGACTTGCAGACTGGGAGGCCCCCTGTCCATTCTTTTATTAAGCTCAATATACAACATAGTATTACTTATATTCATGTTGTCATATACATTAATCAATTAGACATATTAATTAGATTTATTAATTTAATTAGACAGCTGGAGATGTATTTGGCATCTATATAGACGGATTCAGGAATCTAAAATAGGGCCGGAGGGGGCGGAGTTCAAAAAATCTTTCTGAGAAGCGTAGAAAAGGGGGGTATAATGATATTGATATTCATTTTCAAATTCATCTGCATTAGCGCACTGTAAGGCATATAGGGTAGATCTCATCTCGCGAGCTTCCCCATGGGTAAATCACTCAGTCAATTCTAACATTATTTTGAGGAGATCGATAACACTGAATCTATTAAAAAGGATCAATGACAAATATGGATAATGACCATATCTCAATAATGTCGAAGGGTTCCAACTCTCTACCTTCTTGAAGAAAATTCCAAACCAGTTTACATGCACCAGACACGTGTTTCGCATATTAAATTCTCATCAGTGATGCTTTCAGCGGAGCCACCAAAAATAATTTCAGTAGCGCCCTCTTTAATTTTTGAAGTTTGATTTTTACATTGACATTACATCAATACACAGTACAAAATCGATAATTCAGAAAATCATAAACCGAAGGCATACAAAATCAGGATAAAACAATAACCAAAGCAAACAAAGAAAAACCTCCACCATATGAAAAGAAGCGAACTCCCAAAATGGGAGTGAGACCAGGTGCCCAGGAAGAGTAAGCATCTCCTGCTTCCATGCAAGACCCGTCACTTCAATTCGGTAGAATTGTCACAACCGGCTATTTCCATTTCGGAAGATACAAGTACGTATATTCGGTGGTTTATTATTCTTATTTTTCTATTGCTCAATATATATGATCACAATTTTAGAGAATAATAACGAAAAACGATTCGACACCATGCCAATTATTTTTCTGAATCATTAAGTTATGGTCACGGCTAGCTGTTTTAAGAGATAACATGATAATTAAATAAAGAAGCAATAAATTTACCTCGGAAAAATATACATACGTTTCCATGAGAGACAATTTCTCCTTTTCTCTTCGCTCCCTCTCTCACCGACTCAAAACGGACCTATAGATGTTTGTGTTTGTGTGTGTGTAAGGGGGGGGTCGTGAACCCCCCGCAAACCACAATTTATATTCGGCAAGTGCTAGATCCACAATTCAATTTATAGAAAAACAATCTATCAAAAATATGGCCCGATTACTTGTCGGCAAATGATCAGAATATATGTCAAACGTCTTCTGTCCTGAATCTACCGATGATCACCATCCATGAGCATGTTTAGACAATGTTAGAAATGGCGCGCCCTTAATTATAAATTATCGCTCATTAAATAAAAAAAACTATGTTTCAAATATTGATCATTTTATTCTTGAGACGATAACTACATGCTTATACACATGTGCACCGATGTGCAATCACTTTGTCGTGTACAACATCTGACGTCATTTACTGAGACCCACAAAGAATTCAGTCGAGCTCGAAAATGTATTAGGTAAATTGACAAAAATGTCGATTTTTTCTAAAACCAGGATTTTTTTTCTGTGGTTACAGCATGAAAATTTTAATTTTTAAAGAGCTATATACTATTTTCACAGATGTTCTTATAGCACTTTAACCCTCGTCATTGATCCTTAATCTAAACTTTTTAGACATAATAAGTATCACATTCTTTCGCCAAATTACATTGTAACTGTTACAATGTAATTTTGCCAAAGCATGCGATACTTATTATGACCACAAATGTACCGAAAGACATAGCAGGATGAGTGGGATATGATGCCACGTTTTAGAAATTTCAAGAAATTTTGATAACAGAAATTTTCGAATACGTTGAACAAACGATCAACTGAAGTTTGTCGAACATGGCTACATGTGCCCTCAGGGACTCCTGGTCCAAGTGATTTTTCAGATACAGCCAAACATGTTTTGGAGCGCCTTCTAGTTTGATTTTCTTTTCTTATCTTCTTTGCGAAGAGCGCAAGGCTCTAAACATGTAGAGCCGTTTCAGTAGCATAGTTTGATCAAATCTATGACAAAAATGGCATTGTAAGGATAGTGCTAAGAGGTTAACCTAATTTATTTCAATAATATTTTTGGATAAAATGAGCAGTTTCCGAAATAGCAAAATAATATATGATGTGAAATTGATAAAGGACCAAAACAAAACTTCTTTCAGGCGACAGAGCGACTAGCTGTTCTACGCTGAAAAACAAATTAAGTATTGAAAGAAATAAGATGACAGTGTTCCAACTCGATACCTTCTTGAAGAAAATGTCCAACCAGTTTTAAGTTTAGGTTTCATCTAAGTTTCATTTAAGTAAAGAAGTTCGCCAGAGTAAACGTGTATTAAACATAATCAAGTATTCATTATCAAGTATAATCAACAATCCCAATTCACAACAGAGAGGAATAATGGATAAAAAATATTCAACACTGCAGCGCCCTATGGATGCAACGACAAAATTAACAGCTTAGGAAACCTAACAAATCCCGGATGTCAATCGGTAAATGTGATTAGCTTATTTAACGGAACACAAAGAGGGCATCGAAGTCATGGCATTCGTAAATATAATAAGCCATAGATACATCATAGAATTTCCTTTGGTGAATTGGTTCCATTTATGAATAAGCCTCTGGACCTACACAAAATAGATTTTATTTTGATTTGTACGAAATTTGTGTATTTTACCTGTAGTGTCGATTCAGTAGCATATCCAAATAAAATTTATGTTCAGAATTGTATTGGAGGGATGGTGCTAAGATATTTACCTCCTTTAATTTCGATGATATTTTTGGATGAAATGAAAAGTTTCCGAAATAGCAGAACAAAATATATCATGTCAAATTTATAAAGTGCCAAAACAAAGCTTCTTTCAAGCGACAGAGCTAGAAAGAAGTAATTAATACACTTCTAAACATCAAGTCACGGGAAACGATTTTAACTGCTCCGCAATGCAACAAGTAATAAGTGTTAATAAAAATAATAATACGGAAGTGTTCCAACTCTTTACCTTCCTGAAGAAAATTTCAAATCAACAGTGTGAATACCAGATTCGAGTTTATCTTTAAAGACCCTGGTGTTATCACAGAGATTACCTACCTTGAAGAGCATTACGTCATCACACAAGCAGACAAAGCCTCAAATAACTACACATTTACTTGCAAAAAGTACTATTTCGACAGACTCGTTAAAGAGTTTGGTTTAAATTCGACACCTGGAAGTCCTACTTTCACTCCAATGAATTAAAGAATATCCTGATCCAATAAACTTTCTGCCTCAGAAATAATCAGCTCTTGCTTCCTTTGGCTTTGACACAAACAATTTAGTTTTAGATTAACCATAATTATACAATGTATTGTATACCTAAAATGCATTTAAATCGGTACAAACAACGTTTCATCGCTAGTTCCTCAAAATGCTCAACCAAATCTATATCGATCTTACTCATCAAAGTTTTAAATAAAATCAAATCTGGACTTCAAAGATATTGATCGACAATATATACTCGAAGTGGTATTAGCCAGATGTGGATTTTAAAGAATTCGAAGGAACTTTTAGAACATCTGAAATCCACTCATTTGAATAGAGTCAATTTTATCAAAGCCTTTGATTTTTCGACTTTTTGCAGTAACAACGATCCCACATTCTAAATTGAAAAAAAAAGACTCGCAAAAATTATAATGAGTTAAAAAGATCCTGACGATAATCTCAACAGCACTCACAATAGAGCACAAAACTGAGTATCGACAGACCCCTAGCAAGCTAGAGGTGGGACCAGGTGCCCGGGATGAGTATGTATCACCTGTTGGCCAGCTGCACCAATAATACATGTATATATAATACATGCACTGTCTGAGGTTATGTCTATAAAGAAAGTGCCCAATGGCGGCCATGTCAGGGAAAAACATTCAAAACACTAATTGTCAAACCCCTCGCGGGGAACTTTTTTACGAGCTCCACACGGCAAAGGGCATAAGTGTGACATAAATGAGTTAAAGAAGTTCCCGACGGTAATCTCAACAGCACTCACAATAGAGCACAAAATAAGTAATACATTTACAAGCAAGAATGGCAATTGTAAATATAAATCTATTGTTGTTAAATATGACAAAACCTACTTTGTAAAAGAAAAGTCCGATTCTACAAATAAGTACACCGATACAGATATTATTCAGATGTACAACTTTTCTTATTGACAACATTTTTTTGGAGGAAATGTCTTTCATCAAGTTGTCGGGATTCCAATGGGAACCAATTGTGCTTCACTGCTTGCAAACATTTTTCTTTACTCGTACGAAGCTGAATTCATTCAATCTTTGATCTCTGAAGGGAAAAGATACTTAGCTTCTGACTTTAACTTCACTTACAGATACATGTATATAGACGATGTGCTGTCAATCAATAATCCAAAATTCGCGGAATACCTTCGCAGAATCTATCTCTTGGAGCTTGAAGTCAAGGAAACTACAGAGACAAATAATTCAACATCCTATTTGGACATAATGTTGTCCTATGACACTGAAGGTCACATGAACACGTCACTCTATGACAAACGTGACGACTTAAATTTTACAATCACAAACTTCCCTTTCCTGAGAAGCAACATCCCTTCCTCGCCTGCTTATGGCGTAGTCATATCTCACCATCATATACCAGAGGAAGAACTATAATATAGGTTTTGTTCTGAGAGCTAGGCGTCTTTCAGATAAGCTTCTTAAGTCAGCGTCACTGAGGAAGTTCTACGGTCGATACTCAGAACTCGTTATAAACTATGGTGTACCACAGTCCAAAATGTTGAATGATATTCTGTCTAAAACCATTTGAACCATCCATCCAGAGAATGTTCTTTATCTTCCGAAATGGAAGTAACCGGATGTGACAATTCCATCGAATTGAAGCGACTGGTGTTGCATGCAAGCAGGAGATGCTGACTCCTCATTGGAACCTGATTTTTACTCCCATTTATGGAGTTCGTTTTTTTCCATGTGGCGGGGGTTTTTGTTTGTTTGCTTTGGTTCCTGTTTTATCGTGATTTTGTAAGTCTTCGGTTTATTATTTTCTGAATTATCGATTTTGTACTGTGTATGAGGATATGATCATTATCCATACTTCTCATTCTCATGGAAACAAAAAATCATCGGTTGACGTACGATAATTCTTGTTCGTCGGTTACCTTCCCATCTATTATGTTTTGTACATTATCTAAGTAACCGAGGATTCATTTTCATAATTTAACTTTATCATTACGTATACAATTTTCATTTTAAAAGTCGTTTCATTATACAACTTACATTTCATGACCGATTGTATGAATCTCTAAATCTTATTTCCATTTCATTGAGATATTACAGCCTTATATAACATTATAATTTTCATACACAAATTTCAAAGAGGAATTTGCGTTAGCTACATCCTTTAAAACATTTTGTTTTTACGCTTGTATTTGGGCTATTTTGTATTTTGTATTTTGAGTTTCGCTGTGGTCAACCCTTAATTTCATGAATAAGTTTCTTGCATGTTTTGATTTTAAAAATATGCGTTCGATTTCTTTATTTCTTTATTTCACAACATATAGCATAACACTTTGACTTTTTTTCTCTTCTTCTTTGACTATTGTTGTAGTGATATTCCTTTCTCGATATTTCAATGTTTGTTGTCAAAGATGGATACTATGATTGGTTTCTTGCTGTGTCTTTTTTATGTTTTTTTTAACTCGACTCGTTAAAATCAATTCTTGGTTGTTTGTTTAGAGCTAGGGGAGTGGACTCTTTTAAAGGTTCCTGGCGTTAATTTTTACTTTCTATGTATTACTATAAAGCTGGGATCTTGATGTCTAATTCTGTATCCTCTGTTTTTCAACTACACCTGTCATCGTTTCCTTCAATTAAATATTTCTGTATTTTTGGGATATCAATTCCTATTTCTTTATTTCCTCTTTGATTTTCTTTTTAAGTTTTGATTTAAGCACATACTTCTACTTCACGTTTTCTGTGACTGTTTAGGCATTGACAAAGCCTCAATGATACTCTGTCTCCTGATGTTACTTATGACAGAGTTAAAATATAGTTTATAATTAGGGGATAAACGTACTTTGTTTTGTGGTTCCGACAGGTATATGTTGGATACACTGTTGGAAACGCAGTTATACCCTCGGGGCTTGTCCCCGACGGTATAACGTATGTTTCCAACAGTATACCCAACATATACCTGTCGGAACCACAAAACAAAGTACGTTTATCCCTATTCTAATTCATGTGACATATTTTAACTTTTTATGACCCTCAGAGGGTCTCAGGTATTGCTTTAGAGGTGGCGTTGCTACGGAGGACTAACAACGACCAACAGAAATTATTGCGCTGCAAAATATGAAATACAACTGCTTCGTATTTATTACAATGGCGAAAAATCAAAGTCTTATCAATAGTCTTATCAATAATAAACTTACTTCCTCTGTTGTTTACTTGTGGAGAACGCCGTATACAAGCTCATACCTTGTAGTTCTACGTCACAGTATGGCGTCACAGAAGCGAAGAACAAAGGGAAGCATGACGTCATACGCAAAAAGTGCGCTAAAGCTTGTAACGTGCAAATTTACGTAGGAGTACATTTTAAAGTATGTCAAGTGAGTCGGTTTGCGGCATGTATATCGTCGTTATACATGCTTGTAGAAATCTTGTGAACCAATCAGAATGAATTAGAATCTATCTTTCTCTCATTTTGTCACCGTGTTGTATTTTTTTTTTTTTTTTTGAGTGTACATCTTAATTTCTTCATTTAACTCTTTTAAAGTAGCGTTAGCTAAAATGAATTCAGACTTTTCTTAATCTAAATAGTCCATTTGACGGTAAATACATGTGACTGTTCTAAACCTAGATTTTATACGCATAGACACCGGACAACACATCTTTTGGCACATTTTTACATTAAGACGTCATCTTTGATCTTGGTGCGTTGTCATGATTTCTACTGTGACGTCACATTACAAATATCGCCAAATTGTGTGGTGTCCGGTGTCTGACTGTCTGACTGGATCACCAACAAATAAGATATTCTGATCCAACGGTCATAAAGCACGACTCCCTTGTTTTAATCAATACAGAAAGATAAATCTAAATAAGCTTAAAGTTTCCTTGTCAATCCTACTTTATTAGATACCATTTCTTGCACTACACAAGTGATCTTTGAATACATATGTTTACGCTAAACTAAAAGCGTCACCTGTAATGAATTGATATTATTCATTACAAAGTGCTTTCCTTCGTGTTTCTATGGCGCTGCATTAATGTCTCTATCTGTTTGTCCACTATTTCTTTTCTATTGAGAAAATCCTGTTTTGTTTTTTCAAGAATTTGTGAACCCCATCGATGTTGATTTTTGGATTCTGATTTTGGATATTATTTTTGACTTTCATTCACTGATTTTATCTTGTGATATGCGGTTGTGATATGCGGCTAGCCAACAGGGGATGCTTACTCCTCCCGGGCACCTGATCCCGCCTCTAGCTTGCTAGGGGTCCGTCGATGCTCAATTTTGTGAGATTATCGTCAGGATCCTCTTTAACTCATACTTGAAGAACACCGAGACTCTTACGCACATTTTTCAATTCCGAAGTAAACACGATGATCTTTTCTTTAACAAACTAAGCATTTCCGGAAGTACCCTGATTAGACCGTTCTGAGTTTGCGCGAAGTCACAAAAATAAACACTGAATGTAAACATAAACATGTATAACGTGGTTTATTAATACATTTATTTCAAATCTGTTTTACCCCAGAAGTGTTGAAATCGAAATTTATGACTACGAATTTGTAAAACATAATACATGATGTATGGGGGTATTGTGTTACCGCATTTCATATAGGATTAAAGCCTTTATAAAAGAACATTTTACTGCTGACCGTGGCTATGCTGTGTCCATGCCATTAAATAGTAATAAAAAAGGAATAAAACCGTCAGACCACGTAAATGTACTGGCATATTCGGTCAATAACAATAAATATGAAGTTCTTTACTTGTTATGAATTTATTGGTATTTGTGAACATATATTTAAATAACAAAAACGTAATGTAAGTGTCATGATGTATAGCAAAACAAGTAAAAAATGAGTATCAAGCATTCAGTAATTTATGCTTTTTTAACTTTCATATATCAATATAAATTGTAAATAATTCAAGCTTGCATTTTCATTAGCATTTCAAGCAGAACAACAGGTATTTAAAATTGATAAATGTCAAAGGACGAGGACACGCATATTGTGAGTGTAATAATGAGATTAAACTTGTGTCCAAAGGATATGTTTCCAGATGGTGTAATAGACAACTTTCTTCCTCTTGAAATTGTCATGCACTAAAAGAAGTCACACAATGAAAATAAAATTTTCTTCACCATTTCAGTTTTACGGTTTTTGTAAAAGTCCGCCAAATAGAAGTTTCGATATGTTTATTAATTAATAACCTGAACGTGTGCATCGAAATAAAAAAAAATGACTGATCATGAAAAGAGTTTATTTTCGTTTCAATTATGATCGAATATGGGAAAAAAATAAATGCATAAAGATTAGACTTTTTAGTACGACATTTGTTATTGCATATGGCTATTTCAACTCAAAATTCCAAAATTTGAGTCAAACTAATTTGTTGACCAAATCATTCATTCGAATTGCTTTATCAATACATCAACCTTTTTAAATTATAAATCAAGAAAAAAGGAGAGGATCTCAACCAAAACTCGGTTGCAGCACCAACAACAAAATTCCGAACACCCCAAGCGATACAAAACTTAGAATGTCCTTTTCTTGTATCTTCTGAAAAATCAGATCATTTTGGTCTTTTATGAAATTGGCAATGCCCGAATCGTGGTACTTTGATTATTGATTCACACACAAAATCAAAATGACATTTCCTTAATATCGTCTGACCTCGAATTTAATAATAGCACTCTGTTAACCTGACTCCAAAACAACAGTAAAAAGTCTGTTCATGATCGACAAATCCAACAAAGGTTTTTAAAACAACTTAGAATATCAACAATAGATGCTCAACAATGATTTCATTTCTTCGTTTTCTGAACCCTTGTTCTCTATGGGCAATTTTGCATGTAAGAGATAGATGGCATCTGTTTGTATACAGATGCTCCTCTTCAACCGGATAACTATCAGTAGAAAACTTTAAGAATATACATATATGCATTGTATAAGATCGTGAATTACGTTATTTCACAACTGACATCCAAAGAATGGTAACTCTGGTTACAGCATGATTTATATTTACATTGTAGTCTCATAACTTTATAGTACCATATTAGATGGAGTTTTTTTTCAAAATCAAAACTCTTAGCATATATGTGGAGGTTTTGTTTTTCCTTTTTTTCAGAACGTTTCCTGAATTATCGATTTTGTACTGTGTATTGGGATATGGTCATTGTCCATATTTTTTATCGTAATTTGACGTAAACTTATAGTTCCCTGAGATAGATCCTTGTACCTTCGCGGAGGAAATACAACAAGATGGCCTTAGTGTTTATTTTTAACATTAAAGATTACATAACAATAATTGTTGCCTTAATGTCATCTTTTCAGACACTTTTTGTTTTGCTGTTTAACCTAGGAAGGTCACTATTGCTTTACGTGTTATCAACATAACCATCACACAGGAAAATGTCTAGGAATGTTCAAACCTTGGAAGTAAATTGTTCAACAAAAGAAATTAACTTCAACTTACCCTATCAGCTGCCTTCAATCCGCAATATGCAAAATAAAATGTCTACGGAAAATTCCCATTTAATTTCAAGCCGCCACCATATTGTTCTCCGTGTCAACAATAGTAAACAATGACGTCAAAGCCTCCGACGTCACACATTTTCAGCGATTTTACTATAGAAAATCCCCGTAGACTTTTTATTTTCCGTCCTATTTCTAACTTAAGTGACGTACAGTCAAAACAATGGTATTTTCTGTTACGACTAAAGGAGTACTATAAAACTGATATCTTTTTGCAAGATGACATTATCATATTTCAAAGAAAATCGGCAAAACAGGGTGCTCTGGAATTAGTGAACAGGGCAGTAGGAGTTCTACTTAACACCTTTCCTCTTAATAATATACCAAGTACAGGACAGATGGGGTACAGAAATGGCTTTCCTCTCCTCGAAGTTTTTACCACATCATAGCAATATTCTTCTTTTAAAATGAAATCGAAAAAGATTAATGATGTTATATAAAATGCTTTGGAAAGGACAGACTAAATTTTCCAATTCCTAAAATCATGGACCAAGATTATTTGTAAAATATCTGATTCTGAATTCGACCACAGTGATGACATAGCATTTATCCATAACTGACTCTTTGAAACGGGTCATGTCTAGAATTTCGCTCTTCACATATTCATCTTTTGGATTTTCCTTTGATCACTGATGATACATAATTTGTTGAGATACACATATGGTGCGCTAAATCAATACAATAAAATCAGAATTCTGGGATATACGCGGATTTTGAATTTTTGCGATTGGGTCCAGCCTATAATTCCAATCATTTTGAGAAGCTTGAGAGATGAAAAAAAAACCAATTCAACGAATTCCTTAAAACTATTAGCAAACTGTCTGACAATCCCAACGCTAGTCTCTAGATCAGCTTGTTATAACAGACACCAGATTCCCAGAGACAAAATTATAAACCATCTAAAACGCCATTTCTATGGTTTTAATTTTTTTCTAGGGATCTGGCGCCTGTGCTTTTTATAGATAGAATAATGCAGTTTGCTATTTAGACGAAAATAGGACGTCTAGAAAATCTACTACCATCGTACTATTCCTATTGTATCATTGCACCATCGCAATTTCTCCACGATCAATTTCTCCTTTTCACCAGTCAGCTGACTATTTTCAGTGTCAACATTTTCATGAAGGTAGTTATCAAAGTGAATTTTTATATTTACGATGCTTAATTTTGTACTCTATTGTGAGTGCTGTTGAGATTATCGTCAGGATCTTCTTTAACTCATTGGTCCACATATGAATCTGCTGTCAGATGGGATGATTTGTGCCAAAAAAATCGATGTTTGGGTCAAAATAAGCGTTTTTTTACACATATATTAATGGAAAACGGAAAAGTTTTATACAACATCGTCCCCCTCTCGCTTTACAAAGCCACTTTCACCAAAGATGTATATCAATAAAACACATTTTCTGGCCAAGTGGGGTTCTGAAGCGAGGGGGAACAATGTCCTACAGGCGAACATCGAAAAAAGGGGGGATGGATGACTATTTTTAAAGCCTCTAGAGCAATGAGGTAGGTTATATTGCGATCTTTTTCATTTTATATCACGGAACAATCCATTCAGAGTGTGTTCCGATCAAATATTTAACCGTTTGGAAGGAAATAAAGGAGAGAGTTGTCTATTACTACACCGTGTGTATTTCACGCCAGAAAGCTACATAAGTGACTGAGAATAACGAAATAAAACCGGTTTTTTTTTTTCAGTTTCCGGATTGCAGAGTTTGCCGATTATATTGATATAATAACCTCAAAGTTAATTTCGCTTATCCAATTTTGAAAGGAAAAGGTAACAGAAGCTTAATAAACGTAAAAATGTGTAAAATAATGCATTTCTGTGCAATTTCGATCGATATTCAACGTTTTCCGTTATCTGTACCCCTACCTCTTCAACCCGTAATCATAACATCTTTCACCAATTTTTTAAAATAAAATACCTACTATGAGTCTTATAATACTTTATATTTTTATTCTGACCAACTTTTATCTAAATTGGAAGGACAGCGCATGAGAAATAATCGAGTGATTTAAGGGCTAAATCCGGCCTTTATATTAACAGCTCCTTTATGCATATCTACAATACACATTATTTTGAAGATTTACGTTAGAAAATAATGAATACAATTTTTGTAATCATTTCATATCAACAAAAGTATCATGGAACATTAAATCTTAAAAAAGTATAAGACAATGACAAAACGTCTCACAGTCATGATACGAGGGCTGATTGATATGTTGTGAGCCTTGTATTTAAGGATTTGAATTTTATCAAACACTTTGCATTATTTTTCTACATAATCCCCTTCAGTATCTATACACTTTTGCGACCGGTGCTTAAGGGCCTCAATACCACTTTTAAAGAACTCCTTATCTTGACGGGTCAGAAAGCCATCCAGTGCAAATATGACGGATTCTCAATCAAATTAAGAGGTTGCCCAGGAAAAAATCAGGCAATCCCCATAAAAACGTCAGCAAAAAAAGCTACAATCATGAATAATAGCCATGGTAGTGACAGACTTGTGAACAGGAGCATTGTCCTGATGGAACAAGACGCCTTTAAGTAGTGAACTCCAAGTTTAATCTTTTCCCGTAACTGTGTCAGATGTGAAGAAAAGGAGGGGATCTCCAACAATACCTGGTTGCAGTACCAACAGCAAAACACCCACTGCAAAAACACAAAAAAAGACACGCGCAGAAAAAAACGCAAATGGTACAAGGAACGCCAAATCCCATAGAAACATCAAACACAAATGACTGCAAATAAACCAACGAGACCAATGGACAATCGATGCCGACTTAGGACGGCCATCTGCCACGTCAATACGGTGTGGTTATCCGGATTACGTGCGCAAAACCCTCCCACTTTTCCGATTACCAGAGGTCTCTAAGAACGTACAATTGTGGTGTAAAATAACCTCCTCACTGCAAGATGACCATACAAACGGACAGCACGAGGCAGGGGCCCAAGAAATACACACATGGGTATGTAAATGGATATAAAAACATAAGGCCTACGAAATACAGTCCGTGCTCTGCTGGCTGTAGCGAGCTAATGCATGAGATCACCAGAGGAGTCCGACTGAAATTCAGAGAGGACAGGTGGTCGAAGCCGTGTCATTTTGGACAGGGCCCATCAACGAGCCCTGTGGTCACATTCAGTCAGAGTGCAATTCTTAAGAATGCGCTGGTACAAGGCTGGAGATTGGTCCAGTACCAAGCCAAGTGTCCGTCTGGTGACAGAAGGATCATATCCAATATAAAAGGCGTTTGGTGATTCTAACACAATGTCGATGGTAATTATGTCTACATTTGATCCTTCTTATTTTGTTAATTATGTCACCATAAAATGCAGGTTGTGAAATACCCAAAGTAATATACTCTGTTGCTTCTATGGATCCCGGTTTCAAAATTGACAATTATTTTTGTGAAATTTCAAGAAAGTCTTTACTAGATTGTTGAAGTGAAAACCTTGGCCTAAAGTTTCTAGGTAATTTGTAAATTCTGCTATAAAAAATTAAAACATCAGTGCATGCTCTAGCATACCGGATGAGCTGTAAAATGTAGATACCGGATGACGGTAATCTAGGAATTTACTGACAAATGTTGAATCCAAAAGAATCTCTTTTGTCATACACACTAGTATGAAGCATAGTGTGCCATTGATTGTTTGTCCTCTTTGAAGATAATCTATCAGCAGAATACCTTCTGCAACATAGAAAATCGAGGCCAACAACATATCAATCAGCCCTCGTACAATGTAAATAATATGGAAATGCCAGAGAGATTTAAGAAAATTTATTTGTTGTTTTCCAAAATATTTATGCAACAGAAAGTTTCACAGAGGATTTCGTAATAGCTCTAGGTCCTGATCTCTGTAGACGCAACTTCCGCCATGCGTAGTCGTATCGTTTAAGCGATTTGGACACTTCCTGCTTAGATTCAGATCCAAGAACGGCGCGTCTGATGTAAACATTACAACCTTGTGACAGGACATTGTCAATCTGAGCTCTGATGCTCCTTCCTCCCAGTAATCGAGAGTCCCATGATTTTGTGAAACCTGAACAAAATTTACTGTAAAGTACGTATCTTTTCGCCTTTTGACATCTTTGCACGGAAACTTCGTAAAGTGCTGCAACGTTAGTTTTCCCTCCGAACAGCTGACATCTTTTGCATCCTTTGTCGTCTTTTCTGTCCATCCATTGTTCACTGTTGTCCATTTCGTGTGCGGCTTTCGATGAGATTGCAAGTTGCCAGGGTGTCCATGACAGCATATTTAGGTTAAAACTGTTTTCTGTCACGTCTTCCCTCTTAAGTTTAGGAAGATTCTCAAACTGTAAAAAATCATATTTAAATTGATTAAGTTAAGTATATATCATACATTTCTATCCACAGAATATGAATAAAAAAAATTGATTTACAAAAATGTAAAAAAAAAAAAAGAAAAAAAGAAAAAAAAAGAAAGCAGTTTTATTGTAAGAGTCAACAAAAAGGACTTCAAATAACATGTTTTCAAGAACCTAACAAACCTTAGAATATGATTGTTCCTTTTGCTTCTTCCTTTTTCGTGGTTTCGATATTTTCTTTGCCGGCCATTTTAATGGGAAAGTTTTTTTCTTAGAAGGCTTCAGCTTTTCTGTGACTGGCATAGATGGCGATGGATCCATGGAAACAGGATGTGAACGAGTAAAAGGAGATCCCAACCATGACGTCGTTTGAGTGAATGCAGCAGTACACACATGTATAAGACGAGAAAAGGGGTGCAAGCAGATGTTTGAAGTATCGTCTCTCAAAGCTCCAAACATGGCGTCCAAATCTTTGTGTATTCCTTTTGATGTATCTCTAGCTCGAACCTCTTTCTCGTATACCTGAATTAAAGTTTAGATATATGTTTACATCTAAAATGCATTTATACTGAATTCTTTCTACTTTTGTATTATGTAACAAAATCTAGATTAAATACTTTCAAAAATGAGATGAGAAAACATACATCTAAGAATTCGGCGCCGTGTTCTCTGTAGCAGATGGCCATGATCAAGTCAAACATGTTGGAGAAGTTTTCTAGATCTACTTTTCGTCCGCCTGTTCTTTTCGCTATTTCATCGTAGAAGTTTCTTACACCGGGGAAGCTATTGACGAACATCGAATAAAGTCGATCTCCCTATAGAAATGATGATAAAGAAATCTATAATTATCATTGTAAATATACTATACAAATATGACTTTAGGCTTTAGAAATTGCCTAGATTCAAAAGCATGAATAGGTTAAATACATACTATTCCGGTTTCTCCGTCCGTGTTTGTGCTGACGAATACCGAATATATTCTTACTCCCTAATGACAATAGAAATAAACAACTTTAGCTTAAGGTATGAAATTACACTAAATAAATAACTCTTCATGGTTTATAGCAATTGTTTCAATTCAAGATGAAGTAAAAAATGTACCATTGCAGCTAGTTTGTCTGTCTCTTTTCTCCAATCCAGTTTCAAAGTATTTAGAGGAAAGTTGGGCTCGTGAGGGTTGGCGTCTCCTATCATTACTAGCGCCCTCTGTGAACCGGGAGTCCATGACAAATCCTGAACCTCATGTAGAACTAGTTCATAACATTCATCTGAATCACCTCCGCCTGTTGGACCTACATTCCTCACCCATTTACACAAATCGGCAACATTGGTGCTGAAATCGATGTGTTTTGTTACGTACGAACCCTTCTTGTCCTTGTCGCAATAATCGCCATGAGCGAATACTGCTATCCTTATTCCTGGAATATCCGCTTGGAGGCGCTGAATCATGTCCTGGACTCGCCCCTTAACTTCAGTGATAGAACTGGACATTGATCCAGTGGTGTCAAAGGAGAAACAGATCTCAAATGGTCCGCGTAGAGTAACTGCCATTTCATTTAATCTAAAGAAAGAATATTTGCTCATTTTATGAGGAAATAAAGAACATATCTTAAAATCTGTTAGAAAGCTTCTGAGTTAATCAATAATTTATTTACATTTTATTTCATCAGCTTATTATATGAAAAGTGACATCAGTGGGTAACAATATTACGTCTTCTCCTGTTAATGGCGTTTTTGTTTCTCAGCTTATTTGGAACGCCAGGACATGTTCCAAATATGAAGATTTTATCGTTAGAGCCAGACAGCTTGCTAGTTAGCCTCTCATTCATGGATATATTATATAAGTGATTTATATCAACCAATCAGATTGCCAGCTAGCGGTTCCGTGTTTCACGATATTGCACAGCTTTACGCCTCGCTTTCGATTCTACATCTAGAATCGGGAGAAAATGAATGAATTGCTCACGATTTGGTAATGATTCCGATATAAATCATGAAACGTAAAGATGTTTGATGGACCAAATTCGTGCAACAGGTACATTTTGATGCGTACTTGACGTCATATGATTAACGACGTCGTAACATCAATGATGAAAATACGGCGCCAAATGAGAGGCGACGTTACGAGAAGACAGTTAACTTTTCTTATGTGATATGATGACTCCAAAAAATGGTTCCATGATTTTTTTTTTCTGACATGAAAAACATAGAGATGCAGATCTTGTGGTAAAATATTTTAATTAATTATAGTTTGGATAGAAATACAGACCTCTAGTAAGATTTAGATTTTAACAACAGAAGGATTGTGATTATCTAATATAACATAGATGGACTGGGTATGAGTTCAATATGCAAAAATATTGCACGGCTACGACATATTATAATGACCGAGGCCTTCGGCCTGTCGTAGCCGTGCAATATTTTGGCATATTGAACTCATACCCAGTCCATATTTGTATGATATTACAAAACGGCTGAAATCATCATTGAGGAAGCTCCTTGGTCGCTACCTTTAAAAAGCATATGAGATCCATTTTCCAGAATGATCAGTGACATTATAGTTTGTGATTGAACGGCTGTTATCATCACCAAAATAAGACATATATACCTGATATGTACATCAATATGTACATCGAGACAATTGTTGTTTTGCAACTGTTTCCATGGAAATTCTAATGAATTTGCCTTACCTTCTTGACTTTCGGGCTGAATCGCTGATGGGTACTTCTTCGATATTTATTCAATTATTTAATTTAGATACATTTATTTAATGTTTGAGAGAAGAACTCAAATATTCACTACTGCATTTATTTTGATGACATGTCAATTAGATATTAAAGAAATAGAAAGTAAACTTACATTGATGTCAAATTTATACAATTTTGTGGAATCAGCGTAGTTTCTACCCTCTAACTTAGGCCTACAAAATGTTTTGAATAAACTACGTACGTCGATTAAGGTATTTAAACCAGTGTAATGACGCGTTCAGACATGCAGTTTGACATATTTGATAAAAATAGAGGAAAAACTAGATGGCTACTGTTGCAAGCAACAGACGGATTCCTCCTTTATTAGACCTTCCTCGGAACTGAAGTGTTAAAATCCGAATAAAGAAGATGGAAAAAAGAATAGTTGCTTTAGTACCTTATTCACTTCAGCAAATGAGTCAAAAGAGCTTATGTCTAACTTGGGACTCTTATTCATTTATCAACAAAATAGAAGAAAAGAATAATAAATACCTTTCAGTTTTACGAAAGCTTTAAACTCCATGTTCTATCAATATCAAAATCCTTTATAATTACTATCTCAAAACAGAATTGCACAATGATTTTGCAATGAGATCATTTCTATTAAAAGAAAATGACAACAACATGAAAGTACAGATATGTAATGCTACTAAGAAAAAAAATAGGAAACAGAGAACAAAAATAAAAGAGTTATCTTTCTTATACTATGTTGAATTCAAACAAGAAGGATTACTTGTGTGAAGAATAAATAGTATAGGACAAAGTGTGTGAATTCTACAAGAGTAAATGATTGTTATGACCTTGAAAATGATTATTTGACCTTGAACCAATGTCATAAATGAAATATAAGTATTGTGATCATTCTCATCATGATTGATCTTAATATGAGCAAAGCTCAATATCTAATCAACCAAAGTCGGTTGTGACCTTGAAATCGAACAAATGACCTTGAGTCAAGGTCATGGTGAGAGGGTTTGTTGCAAGGAATATTTGTGTAATGTTTGAACTCACAAGGTCAAATAATCTTTGTTTTATAGACTAAAGTTTGTTGTGACCTTGAGAATCTCAATTTGACCTTGGGTCAAGGTCAAGGTGAAAGAGCTTGGTTTAGCGATAATATGTATTAAGTTTGAACTTTGAAGGTCAAATACTGTTTGTTCTATAGGCAAAAGTTTGTTGTGACCTTGAGAATGAAAATTTGACCTGGAAAATAGGTCAACATTAAATGACCACCTATAAGTAACCTACTATCAAAGTTTCAACTCAAAATCTCAAAAACTGTAGAAATTGGCACTGTGCCAATTTAAAGGTCCATTTTAAACTTGGGATAGCGCGAAAACCGTAAATATTTTATCGAGCATGTAAGCGTATATAGTTTTACAATTTTCTCAAAGAACATTTTAAAAGAAATTTCGTTCAAATCGTACGGTTAGTTTAGGAGTTATAAGTGTTTAAAGATTTGACCTTTGATGACCTCCAGCGGGGGCATTGGTGGACTTATCGACAAACAAAAAAAGGTTAAAGAAGATCTTGTTATGCTCTTTCTGATGGTACTATCCCTTTTGCTCTGTGTTAAAAGACCTTTGAATAAAGTGTCTGGAAATGATGAGGGGGTAAGAATAATAATAATAATAATAATAATAATAATAATAATAAGAATAATAACTAGATGGATACTGTTGCAAGCAACAGACGGATTCCTCCTTTATTAGACCTTCCTCGGAACTGAAGTGTTAAAATCCGAAATATGAAGATGAAAAAAAGAATAGTTGCTTTAGTACCTTATTCACTTCAGCAAATGGGTCAAAAGAGCTTATGTCTAACTTGGGACTCTTATTCATTTATCAACAAAATATAAGGAAAGAATAATAAATACCTTTCAATTTTACGAAAGCTTTCAACTCCATGTTCAATCAATATCAAATCCTTTACGATTACTATCTCAAAACAGGATTGCACAATAATTTTGCCATGAGATCATTTCTATTGATAGAAAATGACAACAACATGAAAGTACAGATATGTAATGCTACTAAGAAAAAAAAGAAACAGAGAACAAAAATAAAAGAGTTATCTTTCTTATACTATGTTAAGTTCAAACAAGAAGGACTACTTGTGTGAAAAATAAATAGTATAGGACAAAGAGTGTGAATTCTACAAGAGTAAATGATTGTTATGACCTTGAGAATGATAATTTGACCTTGAACCAATGTCATAAATGAAAGATAAGTATTGTGATCATTCTCATCATGATTGATCTTAACCTGATCATTCTCATCATGATTGATCTTAATCTGAGCAAAGCTCAATATCTAATTAACCAAAATCGGTTGTGACCTTGAAATCGAAAAAATGACCTTGAGTCAAGGTCATGGTGAAAGGGTTTGCTGCAAGGAATATTTGTGTAATGTATGAACTCACAAGGTCAAAAAATAATTGTTTTATAGACTAAAGTATGTTGTGACCTTGAGAATTAGAATTTGACCTTGGGTCAAGGTCAAGATGAAAGAGCTTGACAGAACATTGATATGTATGAAGTTTGAACTCTCAAGGTCAAATAGTCTTTGTTCTATAGGCAAAACTTTGTTGTGACCTTGAGAATTAAAATTTGACCTTGGGTCAAGGTCAAGGTGAAAGAGCTTGGTTCAACGATAATATTTATGAAGTTTGAACTCTGAAGGTCAAATACTTTTTGTTCTATAGTCAAAAGTTTGTTGTGACCTTGAGAATGAAAATTTGACCTTGAAAGTAGGTCAACATTAAATGACCACCTATAAGTAACCTACAATCAAAGTTTCAACTCAAAATCTCAAAAACTGTAGAAATTGGCACTGTGCCAATTTAAAGTTCCATATTCAACTTGGAATAGCGCGAAAACCGTAAATATTTTATCGAGCATGTAAGCGTAGAAAAGTTTACAATTTTCCCAAAGAACATTTTAAAACAAATTTCGTTCAAATCGTACGGTTAGTTTAGGAGTTATAAGTGTTTAAAGATTTGACCTTTGATGACCTTCAGTGGGGGCATTGGTGAACTTATCGACAAGCAAAAAATAGTTAAAGAAGATCTTGTAATGCTCTTTCTAATGGTACCATCCGTTTTGCTCTGTGTTAAAAGACCTTTGAATAAAGTGTCTGGAAATGATGAGGGGGTAAGAATAAAAATAATAATAATAATAATAAGAATAATAATAAGAATAAAGAAAAGACATTGCAATAACAGAAAGGATTCCGACGGAATAGTCGGAATCCTTAATAAGAACTAGATGGCTACTGTTGCAAGCAACAGACGGATTCCTCTTTTATTAGACCTTCCTCTGAACTGAAGTGTTAAAATCCGAAAAAAGAAGATGGAAAAAAAAGTTGCTTTAGTACCTTATTCACTTCAGCAAATGAGTCATAAGAGCTTATGTCTAATTCGGGACTCTTATTTATTAATCAACAAAATAGAAGAAAACAATAATAAATACCTATCATTTTTACGAAAGCTTTAAATTCCATGCTCTATCAATATCAGATCCTTCAAAATTACTTTCTCAAAACAGAATTGCACAATGATTTTGCAATGAGATAATTTCTATTAATAGAAAATGACAACAACATGAAAGTACAGATATGTAATGCTACTAAGAAAAAAAAAAAAGAAACAGAGAACAAGAATAAAAGAGTTATCTTTCTTATACTATGTTAAGTTCAAATAAGAAGGACAACTTGTGTAAAGAATAAATAGTGTAGGACAAAAAGTGTGAATTCTACAAGAGTAAATAATTATTATGACATTGAGAATGATTATTTGACCTTGAACCAATGTCTTGGATGAAAAAAAGTATTGTGATTATTCTCATCACGATTAATTTTAATCTGAGCAAAGCTCAATATCTAATCAAACAAAGTCTGTTATGACCTTGAAATCGAACAAATGACCTTGGGTCAAGGTCATGCTGAAAGGGTTTGATGCAAGGAATATTTGTGTAAAGTTTGAACTCCCCATGTCAAACAAAGTCTTTGTTTTATAGACTAAAGTTTGTTGTGACCTTGAGAATCAGAATTTGACCTTGGGTCAAGGTCAAGGTGAAGCAGCTTGACTGAACAATTATATGTATGAAGTTTGAATTCTGAAGGTCAAATAGTCTTTCTTCTATAGGCAAAAACTTGTTGTGACCTTCAGAATCAGAATCTGACCTTGGGTCAAGGTCAAGGTGAAAGAGCTTGGTTTAACGATAATATGAATGAAGTTTGAACTCTGAAGGTCGAACAGTTTTTGTTCTATAGGCAAAAGTTTGTTGTGACCTTGAGAATGAAAATTTGACCTTGAAAGTAGGCCAACATTAAATGACTACCTATACGTAATCTACTTCCAAAGTTTCAACTCAAAATCTCAAAAACTGTAGAAATTGGCACTGTGCCAATTTAAAATTCCATTTTCAACTCGGAATAGCGCGAAAACCGTAAATATTCTATCGAGCATGTAAGCGTATAAAAGTTTACAAATTTCCCAAAGAACATTTTAAAACAAATTTCGTTCAAATCGTACGCTTAGTTTAGGAGTTATAAGTGTTTAAAGATTTGATCTTTGATGACCTTTAGCGGGGGCATTGGGGAGCTTATCGACAAACAAAAAATAGTTAAAGAAGATCTTGGTAAGCTCTTTCTGATGGTACCATCCCTTTTGCTCTGTGTCAAAAGACCTTTGAATAAAGTCTCTGGAAATGATGAGGGGGGTAAGAATAAAAATAATAATAATAAGAATAATAATAAGAATAAAGAAAAGACATTGCAATAACAGAAAGGATTCCGACGGAATAGTCGGAATCCTTAATAAAGAAAAGACATTGCAATAACAGAAAGGATTCCGACGGAATAGTCGGAATCCTTAATAAGACTACATCTACGAAGGATAACTCTAACAGAATGCAACGTACTGCAGGAATTTCTTGAAGATAAAAGATGTGGAATTCCCTTCGGATACACGGCAACTGAATGGCTGTTTTGATTTTTTTTTCCTACTTTAAAAAGTGTCTCCCTTTAATTTATGTCAGTGCCATCACATACATAACCATAGATTTCTAGATAATGATATCTCTCCTTTTCTAGTATTCGAAGTGTGTGTGACTTTATTATCCACTGAGTTAATTGAGGATCACTGACGAGGGTTAAGTACCCGAAAAGGCAGGTTTTGTCCATGCTGCAAATTCATCAGTTCTAAAATGGTGCCATGAATTTGGCTATCGTGTCAATATTGAGATGTATGGTCTTCAGTCATCATTTCAGTGTACCATATGCGTAGTTAAAAAAGTTTTAAAGTCTCATAAGTAATGCTTAAAGCGAAAATAGAGGAAAACCAAATGATGAATGTATAAAGACCAAAATTCTAAACATGACCCATTTTTTTTCTCAGAGATGAAGTTTATGGCAAAGAGATTCCTGACATTAAAATGTTGTGAGCCTTATTAAAAAGGTTCGTCTTCTCGTTTTTCGACAAAAAAATTATTTTGCAATTTCCTCTATTTTTTTCAGTAAATATTTGAGTGTGTTGAGTAAGCTTTATCATAGCAGATTAAAAATCAATCGATAAGAAATGAAGCATGGAACATTTTCAATTATCAGCTGTGACTATGGATGAAAGGTCGATATTTTAAAAAAATCATGCCAATGTGAATTATTCTGTAAAAATGCACAAAAAATTGTTCCTACCTTTTGTTGATCCTCCTTTTTGTTTTAATGAAATGTTGTCCTAAAACTCGTAGAGAGAAATTTTGTTTAATTTCATTATTTGCACATGCATTTTGCCTTCAAATATATATTCCTGACTTAAAAATACTGTCAGCCTTATTACTTTTTTGGAAACACGATTCTTTTGCAACTTCTCACATTTTTACAGTTCATATTTGAGTAAGCTGATCTATAAATTTACGCTAATTACTCAATTATAGTCATTCTCTATTTAATCTGACTAATTGAAATAGGATAAATATACCATATTGTATTATTTTCTCCTTTGCTCATTTTAATCATCCTTGGTTCTTTTTCTATTGTTTTAAGGCTGAGGCAATGAAACATCTCATAGTTTTCAGGCTTTTGGTTTATAAAGTTACCAGCATTTAATTATAGTCGGGGAGCCAGTGGGGACCCCCATGCAATGGCTTCTAAATTGATGTTTTTACAGAAAAATGGCAATTTTAAGTAAGATAAGCTGATTTTTGTGTACTAATTATAAGATATTTACTACTTATAAAACCGAATATCTGAACCTGTTTTCTAGTGTATTTTCATGTTTTTCTCATATAATAAATGTTTACAAAACATGATATACGTAATTTTGGTAATGTTGGGGCAAAAACCGTATTTTTCAGTAAAAAACAACAACAGATATCTGGATATTATCTATAAAAGGCAAACCAATTCCTGTAATCTATAAATGAAACGTATATGCTGATGTAATTTCATGGTTCTAAGATCGATGTTTGTATTAGAAGCAAAAATACTACTTTTTTTCTGCTATTTTGGGTTAAAATGTGGGGTTTTTATACTAAAATGTCAGATTTCTGAGAAATATTTCAAATATAATTTATATTTGTTGTAATATAGGATATGAAACTAAATTTATTTGTACATATCATGAGAGTATCAAATTAGAAAAATTAAATAGTAAGAAATATAGAAATTCATACAATAACCACAGAATAACATTTCATTCATTGAATCGTGAATAACACGGTATGACCACCAAATAACGTAACAGAGCAACTCAATAAAAAAAGAATAACCAACCAATAAAATAGCAAAGCCACTCAAATTATGGTCTTTAAACCATTCATTATATATACACAAATTAATAATACAGTATAATCACTTGATAACATAGCAAAACCACTGAATAACATAGTCGTTTGATCCTTTATTACAAAGGAACCACTTAGTTATACAGTGTAAACACTCAATGACATAGCAAAACCCCTCAATAAAGTGGTTGTTAGACCCTTTTATATATCAAAATCACTTAACAATACAACATTACCAACCAATAACGTGATGGTTTGAACATTTGCTATAACAAAAATTTAAAATAACACCGCATAGCTACCCAATAACTTAGCATAACGTGATGATTTGGTCCTTATCTTAGCAAAACCGCTCAATAATGCAGCATAGCTACCCAATAACTTAGCATTGCAACTCAATAACGTGATTGTTTGATCTTTTATTATAACAAAACCACTCAATAACATACTATAGCCACCAAATAACTTAGCATTCTTACTCAATAACGTGATGATTTGACACTTTATTATTACAAAACCACTTAATATCACACCATAACCACCAAATAACTTCTCAATAACGTGGTCGTTTGCCTCTATTTTATAATGAAACCACTCGAGAACAAAGCATGAGTACCCAATAACATTACAAAACCAACAAATAACGTGATGGTTTGACCCTTTATTGTATCAAATCACTGATTAGCATGTCTGTTTGACCCGTTATATTGCTGAAATCCAAATTAAAACAGTCCTTGTTCCATAGAGAGAACGAGGAAAGGTTGTTATTGAGTGGTAATGCTAAGTTATTGGGTAATTATGCAGTGTTATTAAGTGGATTTGTTACAATAAAGTGTCAAACTATCACGTTTTTGAGTCGTAATGCTATGTTATTGGGTGCTTATGCTGTTTAATTGAGTTGTTTTGATATAATTAAGGGTCAAACGACCACCTTATTAAGTAGTTATGCTAAGTTATTTGGCGGTTTTGTTATGATAAAGTGTCAAATCGTCACGCTATGGATTAGTAATGCTATGTTTTGGGGTGATAATTCTGTGTTATTGAGTAGTTTTGTTACAATAAAGGATCAAATCATCACGTTATTATGTAGTTATGCTAAGTAATAAGGTGGATATGCTGTGTTATTACAAATGTAAGTGGTTTTGTTATAACAAAGGGTCAATCCATCACGTTATTGGGTGTTTTTTATGTTATTGGTTGGTTATGCAGTATTATTTAGTGATTTTCATATAGTTAAGGGTCAAACAATGTCTTTATTGAGTGGTTTTGCTATGTCGTTGGGTGTTTACACTGTTTTGAGATGTGTTTTTTATGTTATTAAGGGTCAAATTACTATGTTATTGAGTGGTTTTGCTATGTTTTAGTGCGGTTATACTGAATTATTTTAGTGGTAAAGGTTGAAAGACCATGTTATTGAGTGGCTTTGCTTTATTATTGGTTGATTATACTGTATACATGTAATTGAATTGTTAATCATATTTAGAATATTTCTCAGAAATTTGTAAATTTAGTATGGAAAACCGACATTTTAACCAAAAATAGCAGAAAAAAGTAACATTTTTTACTTCTAACACAAAAACCGATCTTAGAACCATGAAATTGCATCAATATATACGTTTCAATTATAGATTACAGGAACTGTTTGCCTTTTATAAAGATATCCAGATATCTGTTGTTTTTTTTAATGAAAAATACGTTTCTTTTGCCCCAAAATTACCAAAATTACATATATCATGTTTTGTAAACATTTATTACATGAGAAAATCATGAAAATTCACTAGAAAACAGGTTCAGATATTCGATTTTATAAGTAGTAAATATCTTATAATTAGTACACAAAAATCAGCTTATCTTACTTAAAATTGCCATTTTTCTGTAAAAACATCAATTTAGAAGCCATTGAACAAAAATATTGAGCCAAATATTATGTCATTGGAGAGAGAAGACTTTGTACGTATTTCTTATATAATCTAATAACGATCATAGATAAAACTATAGAGTTTAGGAGCCAAAACAAATGATAAGTGTCAATTTTTTATGTATTTTGCAAGCATTTCTATTCCAATTCATGAATATTCATGAATAAGCAAAATAGTTATTTTGCATATGTTCTTAAATGATGCTATTCAATTTGAAGACGTTTACATGATCACGTGATTAATAGAACTACCTTTCCTCGTTATATTGATACCAGTTACAGATGTTAAGCTCAATATTTGGTCAAGATATGGCTATTTTACTTAACCAATAGTGCTTTCGTGACTTTAGCAGGGGGTTGCCATGGAAACGGTCGAAAAACACATAGCCTAAATGAGTTTATTTTTGAGTACATCCTGAAAACCGATTCTGTAGACCCTAAGGAACATTATGGTACCCGTGAAAAAAGTACTCAAGGGGGTGCATGGGGGTCCCCACTGGCTCCCCGACTATTAGGAATGAGTGTCTTATTTTCATGTTCATGGCTCTTACACATTGGTTCGACGGGCGCAAATCAGAGTGTAAAAAGCCATGAACGCAAAAATAAGACACTCATTCCTAATATATACATTCAGAGACTTTCAGATGTAAAATATCTTTGGAAACATCATTGGATTTCATAGACATTAATTAAAAAATAAAATCTGAATGTTTCACTTGTGTCAGTTCTCCCTACAAGGGATGACAAGAAATGATCCATTGCAAAGAAAGGAGGGGATCTCTAACCAGACCCTGTTGCAGCACCAACAACAAAACACCAAAACACCCGATGTAAAAACACAAAGCCAAGCACACTAAGAGACGGAAAATAGACATACGACATGTAAAGGTCAAACACAAAAGACTACATATAAACCAACGAGACCAATGGGCCCTGGCAACCGGTGCCGACTTTGGACGGCCATTTGCCACACAAGTAGCAAATGGTGTGGTTATCCTGGATTACGTGCGCACAACCCTCTCACTTCTCCGATTACCGAGATGTCTCGAAGAACGTAAATTTTTTGTGGTGTAAAACAACCTCCTCATTGTTGGATGGCCACACACAAACAAGACCACAAAACGCAGGGGCTTAAGCAACACAAATGAATATGTAAATGGATATAAAAAGAGGGCGTACGTAATAGTCCGTGCTCTGCAGGCTGTAGCGAGCTCATGAATGTCCGAGGAGTCCGACTGACATCCAGAGAGGACAGGTGGTCGGAGCCCTGTCTTCTCTAAGGAGGTTTGGCCAGGGCCCGTCATGGAGTCCCGTCGTCACAGTCAGTCAGAGTGCAAGTCTCAAGAATGCGCTGGTACAAGACTGTAGATTGATCGAGTACCAAGCCAAGTGTCCGTTTGGTGATTATTTAAATCATATCCACATATCAACATCACCATCAAGCCAAGGGAAATTAACTATGTTGAATCCAAAATCATCTCTTTTGTTATATACACTTGTATGAATTTTTCTTTTAACAATATTGATATTTAGGTCCAAAATGGTGTTTCTTTGTTTGTAACGTTTGCCTTGTTAAGTGAATAAATTTCATTCTTATATAATTCAAATGCAGGATTGTCAATAGTTAGAATAACATCCAGATACCTAGAAGTATTATTGAAACATTTCAAATCATCAAATTTTCTTTGCTTTTGAACATTTTGGATAAATTCTTTTTCATAAGTGTTGAAAATAAATCTGCAACAAGAGGTGCACAGTTAGTACCCATAGGAATCCCTACAACCGGCTTGTATAGATCTTCACCAAATCTATCATAAATATTGTCCAAGAGGAAGGACAAGGCATTACACATGTTTTTACGATGAGTTTTTACTTTTTATAAAAAAAAATTGAAGAAAATAAAGCATTACTTATAATAAAAGTAATAAGTGTTGCATCAATTCATTTCGATTTAGTTCAGATTTACAAATGGACTGTTAAAACGTTCTCAATATGTAAATATCTTTTGTAAATATTTGTTAAAGGTTTTCACGATGATTTTTAACTGTTTATAAGAAAAAAATGAAGAAAATAAAGCCTTGTTTATATTAAGAATAGTCAGTGCTGCATAAATTCATGTCAGTGGCGCCATCTACATTGAAGTATATATATTCATAAATGGACTCTGTGGAGATTGTACGTAAACATAGGATTGTTATTAAAATTTTGATGATTTAAGGGATTTTTGTTGTTACTGTCGCCGTCTGTGTTTTCTCTTTTTATCGTCTCATTCTATGGTCACTTCATCGTCGCCATGGGAATCTCACCCTACTCGCAAATTCGTCCTTGCACGTTATGTCATAGGGGTCAACCTGCGTTTACGTCGAAAATGAATAGGCATGTTACATAGGAAATCATCTTTGAATGTAAATATTTGAATAGATTCTTTTAATATAATAAAAAAAAACAAATGATAAAATTCAAGATAACTTTTTATTCATTACAAGCAAATATTTTACATTTATCATATAAATTGCGTATTAAATATGTTGTTCATGCGAGTGTATTGCACCGTTGTATTACTAAAGATCCTTATTGTTTCTTATATTACCAAGAGATCCCATGATTGAAATTTGTAAGACTTATTTAAAAGGTTTATCAACAGAATTCTTTGGCAACTTCACAAATTACTAACTCAAACAGAATAATCGTTCCATATTTTTATATTTCTTCTTCTTTTTTGCTCATTACTTTTAATGCTGAGACAATGAAACATTTCAATGATTTTATACTTCTGGTTTACAAAGTGGCCAGCACTTAGGAATTTTCTTCAAGAAGGTAGAGAGTTGGAACCCTTCGACATTATTCATGAATATATTCTCCATAATATCAGCAAAAACAAAAATAAATGATAAATTCAAGACATTATTTTATTCATAACACGCAAATATTTTACATTTATTTCACAAATACAATACCAATATTACAATACATCATATTTGCAAACCCCGTTAATAAAACATAATATTCAAAATTCATACGAGTATCTTAAAAATTGAAACAATAAAACACTAAAAATATGTATTTAATATTTACAGTCATGACATAATGAGTTCAAAATGCAGGATTGTTTCATGGAAATGTATAATAATCTGTTTTTGAAAACATCTATGCAACTGAAAATTTGACAGAGGATTTAACAATTGCTCTAGGTCCTGATCTCTGTAGACGCAACTTCCGCCATGCGTAGTCGTATCGTTTAAGCGATTTGGACACTTCCTGCTTAGATTCAGATCCAAGAACGGCGCGTCTGATGTAAACATTACAACCTTGTGACAGGACATTGTCAATCTGAGCTCTGATGCTCCTTCCTCCCAGTAATCGAGAGTCCCATGATTTTGTGAAACCTGAACAAAATTTACTGTAAAGTACGTATCTTTTCGCCTTTTGACATCTTTGCACGGAAACTTCGTAGAGTGCTGCAACGTTAGTTTTCCCTCCAAACAGCTGGCATCTTTTGCATCCTTTGTCGTCTTTTCTGTCCATCCATTGTTCACTGTTTTCCATTTCGTGTGCGGCTTTCGATGAGATTGCAAGCTGCCAGGGTGTCCATGACAGCATATTTAGGTTGAAATAATTCTCTGTCACGTCTTCCCTCTTAAGTTTAGGAAGATTCTCAAGCTGTAAAATTAATATTAGAAAGAATTAAATATAAGAACCATCGCTTTTTTAATATAAATATAGAAACACAGTTTCATTGTCATTTTCTTACAAGAAGAATTACATTTAAACATGTTTACAAGAATTCCTCATACCTTGAATTTTGATAGTTGTTTTTGCTTCTTCCTTTCCTCGGCAGTTAATCTTTTTCGTGGTTTCGATATTTTCTTGGTCGGCATTGTTAACGACGCAGCTTTCTTCAGAGATGTTATGGAGGCTGCTTTCGTCAAAGGAGGCTTCTTTAAAATTGATGGTTTAAATGGAAGCTTCTTTGTGAGTGGTGCAGATGACGATGTATCCATGGCAACAGGACCTGCCGTATCGTCTCGCAAAGCTCCAAACATGGCGTCCAAATCTTTGTGTATTCCTTTTGAAGCATCTCTTGCTCGAACCTCTTTCTCATATACCTGGATTGAAATTAAAAATATATCTTTAGAATAAAGAATTTATTTATACGAAATTGCTTCGGCTTTTTCTTTATGTACCAACATTTTGATTCAATGGATTTAAAAGGAAGATAATTAACTTACATCTAAGAATTCGGCGCCATGTTCTCTGTAACAGATGGCCATGATGAAGTCAAACATGTTGGAGAAGTTCTCTAGATCTACTTTTCGTCCGCCTGTTCTTTTTGCTATTTCATCGTAGAAGTTATTTGCACTCGAGTATCTGTTGACGTACACCGAATATATCCGTACCCCCTGTTTGAAAGAAAAATGAAGAAATACTAGATTAAATAATGGAATTACACTACAGTAAGGTATCTGCATGATCTACATATAGACATTGTTTCAACTCAAAAAGATAAAAGGAAAAAAATTCTCACCATTGCAGCTAGTTTGTCTGTCTCTATTCTCCAATCCAGTTTCAAAGTATTTTGAGGATAGTTGGGCTCGTGAGGGTTTGCGTCTCCTATCATTGCTAGTGCCCTCTGAGAACCGGGAGTCCACGACAAATCCTGAACCTCATGTAGAACTAGTTCATAACATTCATCTGAATCACCTCCGCCTGTTGAACCTACATTCTTCACCCATTTACACAAATCGGCAACATTGGTGCTGAAATCGATGTGTTTTGTGACGTAGGAAGAATTTTTGTCGCAATAATCGCCATGAGCGAATACCGCTATCCTTATTCCTGGAATATCCGCTTGGAGGCGCTGAATCATATCCTGGACTCGCCCCTTAACTTCAGTGATAGAACTAGACATGGATCCAGTGGTGTCAAAAGAGAAACAGATCTCAAATGGTCCGCCTGGAGGAACTGCCATTTTATCTAAGGTAAAGAAAAAATATAATTATTTTACTAGATCACAGCGTATTTATTTGGGGAATTGAAAAGAGGTTAGGCTTTCCAAGATTCTCTTTATATGAATATGATGTTTAGCTTTTTATTATTTTCTTTTCTATTTCTTCAGCTTTTGTTCTAAACTTATTACATGAGAATCGAATATCTTCATTTATCTTCAACTTTTGAAAGAAGAACTTGAATATTTATTAATGCATCATTGTTAAATAAAAATACCTTATTATCAAAACTTTATATCGTTTTGTGGAGTGTAGTTTCTGTCACTTGCTTTAGCGTTGAAAGCTGTTATGAATACCCTACCTACTTCGACCAGGGTATTTATACCGGTGCAATACCTACGTCACTGGCGCGTTGAGACATGAATTCTGACATTCGAGTATACTTGGGATCCTTCATCCAAATAAACTGATATGCTAAAAATAGTTACGGTAGATCAAAACTTGGGAAAAGTCCGAAAATTCACCTACGAAGGATAACTCTTATTACCATGATGTAAAGTATAGTTGTCATTACTTGAAGAAGACGAGAAATACTTTCAAATCATAGTACAAGGTATTACAGTACTAAATTGGGAATTCCCTTCGGGTACACGGCAAAACATGGCTTCTTTTGAAATCTTGTACCCGAATTTAAAATTAATTTTCTAAATAAGTGCAAAGAATTAAAACAATTCTATCAAAGCATACAAAAGATATATCAATAAGGTAAATGAAAACGGGAGATTTCCTCAATTTTCAGCTGAACCAAAGTCATGCGAATACCAGATTCCCAGAATTATTTTGCATCGCTTATTATATATGAGCAACATACAATGAGTCACCTGCGGTTAGATTTGGATTTTAAAGAAAAGATATGATAATACCCTAAAGTTCGAGGGAACAGAAATTTGATATTTTGAAAAAGCCTGTTCTTTGAGATTATTATTTAACCGAGCTAACGGAGGGATTGCTCCCCCTTTCAGCTCTTACCCTACAGGAGAGAACACCTGCTAAATACGCAGTATTATGGGCGCTGAATGCAAAAACAATGATGTAAAGTTCTGTTACTCTTAAATGGTATAAGCGTCCTTCCCTACAAAATATCAGAACCTTTTAGACTCCTAAGCTATTCTTTAAAGAAAAAGACATCATTTCTCTTGTTTCATACATACACAATATAGGTAATGTCTAACTCTTTATTCATATTTAAAATCTTTTTTATATACGTGTTTGCACATCTACTGTGAGATTTCATTCATGTATTTGATAACTACAGAGTGAAGGAGGAGGCATTTTTCGGAATGTGCAGCTAGTTTTCAATCTAGTATTTTACATTCATGATATTAGATGAACCTCAAAGATGTAGCTTTTTATCATTCTTTTTCAATGAATATGTTTATCTAATCCAAAGCTTCCTTTTGCTTTGAAATTGAAGATTAAAAGCAACAGACATATACAAATGTAACAAAGCAACATCTCCGTGGCTCCCTCTTTCTTTATTCAAGTCAAACGCAAAGCAACATCATCTTCCTGTAAATGTGTAATTTTAAATATTAAAATCTTGATACAAATTTGATACACCTTCTGAATACGTTTAATATTTTTTAGGGTTTCACATTATTCTGTCAGCTAACTTTGTTTCTACCCTTTATATTATTTCAAGGACGCCGCCTGTGATACATTTATTAGATAAGTGACCATTTCTCTCGTTCTTTTTTATTGTAGGTGTCTGTAACTGTTTGACATAATTTTGATTGTTTATTGTATTTCATATAATCAAAATTGAGATATATGTTCTATTGTCATATTTTAAGTGCACCATTTGCGCATTACAAGAAGTTATGACTCATCAGTGACATTCAAAGCAATAGTATAGGAAAACTGAGTAATTGTATAATAGTAATAAAAATTTAACATGACCTAACATATTTCCCAAAGATCAGCCTAATGATAGAGGTATTCTTTTACAGATATCCCTTAGTTTAAGAGTCATTTATAAAATATGTTGTACATGTGTGTGTGTATTGCTTTCTTGGATTGCTATATTATCAAGAGATCCCATGATTGAAATTTGTCAGACTTATTTAAAAGGTTTATCTACTTCTTTTTCAAAACAGAATTGTTTTAATTACTAAGTGAAACAGGATAATCATACCATATCTTTATTTATCACATGATACGGCCTTTATTTAGTTACATAAAGCCATTTCATAAATAAATGTAATGGTAAAACGTTACATATCGCTCTTCTTGAATGCGATTGGTCACGTTACGAACCTAGTCACAGAAACTTTAACAAGTGTGACCTTTCAAATATCGATCAATTGTTAAATTCACACGCGGATCCAATATCAATGATTAAAATTGTTGTTGTTGAATTAATTATTGCATTTAAATACTAAACAATTTTGAATAGTTTTTCTCGAACGCACAGAATATCTATACAATTGTGAACTACTTCTAATGCCGTAGCAGGCGACTACTAGATCACGGCGTGATTCGCCTCTAGTTCTCAGAAACGTTGATTTCAAGTTAGAAAATAATATTTGTAGGCAAAGTCATGTGATAAAAAGAATCTCAAATGAATTTTCATTTCAGGCTCGGGGATATAAAACACAAAATTCGTTTCATAAAACATAGTATGAAATGAAAAATCATTTGAGATCCTATATATTTCTTCTTTTTTGCTCATTACTTTTAATGCTGAGACAATGAAATATATTAACGATTTTATGCTTCTGTTTTTATAAAGTGAGCAGCACTTTATGAACATATTCTCCATAACATGTAAGCAGAAACAAAAATAAGTGATAATTTCAAGACAACTTTTTAATCATAACACGCAAATATTTTACATTTATTTCACAAATACAATATCAATATTATAGTACATCAAATGTGCAAACCCCGTAATAAAACAAATATTCAAAATTCATACGAGTATCTTAAAACAATACAACACTAACAATATGTATTTAATATTTACAGTCATGACATAATGAGTTCAAAATGCAGGATTGTTTCATGAAAATGTATAATAATCTGTTTTTGAAAACATTTATAAAACTGAAAGTTTCACAGACGATTTCACAATCGCTCTAGGTCCTGACCTCTGTAGACGCAACTTCCGCCATGCGTAGTCGTATCGTTTAAGCGATTTGGACACTTCGTGCTTAGATTCAGATCCAAGAACGGCGCGTCTGATGTAAACATTACAACCTTGTGACAGGACATTGTCAATCTGAGCTCTGATGCTTCTTCCTCCCAGTAATCGAGAGTCCCATGATTTTGTGAAACCTGAACAAGATTTGCTGTAAAGTACATATCTTTTCGCCTTCTGACATCTTTGGACGGAAACTTCGTAGAGTGCTGCAACGTTAGTTTTCCCTCCAAACAGCTGACTTCGTTTGCATCCTTTGTCGTCTTTTCTGTCCATCCATTGTTCACTGTTTTCCATTTCGTGTGCGGCTTTCGATGAGATTGCAAGCTGCCAGGGTGTCCATGACAGCATATTTAGGTTGAAATAATTCTCTGTCACGTCTTCCCTCTTAAGTTTAGGAAGATTCTCAAACTGTAAAATAAATATCAGAAAAAATTAAATATTTGAAGCATCGCTTTCTTTCAATATAAACATATAGAAAATAATTCTCTTACATTTTCTTATAGGAAGAACTACAATAAAACATGTTTACAGGAATTCCTCATACCTTGAATTTTGATAGTTGTTTTTGCTTCTTCCTTTCCTCGGCAGTTAATCTTTTTCGTGGTTTCGATATTTTCTTGGTCGGCATCGTTAAAGACGCAGCTTTCTTCAAAGATGTTATGGAGGCTGATTTTGTCAAAGAAGGCTTCTTTGAAATTGATGGTTTAAATGGAAGCTTCTTTGTGACTGGTGCAGATGACGATGTATCCATGGCAACAGGACCTGACGTATCGTCTCGCAAAGCTCCAAACATGGCGTCCAAATCTTTGTGTATTCCTTTTGAAGCATCTCTTGCTAGAACCTCTTTCTCATATACCTGGATTCAAATTTAAAATGTATCTTTAGAATAAATATGTATTTACACGAAATTGCTTCGGCGTTTGCTTTAGGTATCAACATTTTGATCCAATGGATTTAAATGGAAGATAAATAACTTACATCTAAGAATTCGGCGCCATGTTCTCTGTAACAGATGGCCATGATGAAGTCAAACATGTTTGAGAAGTTTTTTAGATCTACTTTTCGTCCGCCTGTTCTTTTGGCTATTTCATCGTAGATATTCGTTGCACCCGAACATCTGATGACGTACACCGAATATATTCGTACCGCCTATTTGAAAGAAAAATTAAGAAAAACTTAGCCAAAATTATAGAACCACACAACAGAAATCATGTATCGGCATGATCTATAGCTATATTTTTTTCAATTCCAAAACATAAAAGAAAGACTGCACACCATTGCAGCAAGTTTGTCTGTTTCTTTTCTCCAATTTCTCCAATCAAGTTTCAAAGTATTTTGAGGATAGTTGGGCTCGTGAGGGTTCGCGTCTCTTGTCATTACTAGTGCCCTCTGAGAACCAGGAGTCCACGACAAATCTTGAACCTCGTGTAGAACTAGTTCATAACATTCATCTGAATCACCTCCGCCTGTTGAACCTACATTCTTCACCCATTTACAGAAATCGGCAACATTGGTGATGAAATCGATGTGTTTTGTTACGTAGGAAGAATTCTTGTCGCAATAATCGCCATGAGCGAATACTGCTATCCTTACTCCTTGAATATCCGCTTGGAGGCGCTGAATCATGTCCTGGACTCGCCCCTTAACTTCAGTGATAGAACTGGACATGAATCCAGTGGTGTCAAAGGAGAAACAGATCTCAAATGGTCCGCGTAGAGTAACTGCCTTTTCATTTAATCTAAAGAAAGAATATTTGCTCATTTTATGAGGAAATAAAGAACATATCTTAAAATCTGTTAGAAAGCTTCTGAGTTAATCAATATCTTATTTTCATTTTATTTCATCAGCTTATTTTCGTCCTAAATTATATGAAAAAGTGACATCAATGAGTAACAATATTACGTCTTCTCCTGTTTATGGCGTTTTGTTTCTTAGCTAATTTGGAACGCCAGGACATGTTCCAAATATGAAGATTTCATCGTTAGAGCCAGACAGCTTGCTAGTAAGCCTCCCATTCATGGATATATTATATAAGTGATTTATATCAACCTATCAGATTGCCAGCTAGCGGTTCCGTGTTTCACGATATTGCACAGCTGTACGCCTCGCTTTCGATTCTACATCTAGAATCGGGAGAAAATGAATGAATTGCTCACGATTTGGTAATGATTCCGATATAAATCATGAAACGTAAAGATGTTTGATGGACCAAATTCGTGCAACAGGTACATTTTGATGCGTACTTGACGTCATATGATTAACGACGTCGTAACATCAATGATAAAAATACGGCGCCAAATGAGAGGCGACGTTACGAGAAGACATTTAACTTTTCTTATGTGATATGATGACTCTAAAAAATGGTTCCATGATTCTTTTTTTTTTTTTTTTTTTTTTGACATAAAAAACATGCAGATCTTGTGGTAAAATATTTTAATTAATTATAGTTTGGATAGAAATACAGACCTCTAGTAAGATTTAGATTTTAACAACAGAAGGATTGTGATTATTTAATATAACATAGATGGACTGGGTATGAGTTCAATATGCAAAAATATTGCACGGCTACGACATATTATAATGACCGAGGCCTTCGGGCTGTCGTAGCCGTGCAATATTTTGGCATATTGAACTCATACCCAGTCCATATTTGTATGATATTACAAAACGGCTGAAATCATCATTGAGGAAGCTCCTTGGTCGCTACCTTTAAAAAGCATATGAGATCCATTTTCCAGAATGATCAGTGACATTATAGATTGTGATTGAACGGCTGTTATCATCACCAAAATAAGACATATATACCTGATATGTACATCAATATGTACATCGAGACAATTGTTGTTTCGCAACTGTTTCCATGGAAATTCTAATTAATTTGCCTTACCTTCTTGACTTTCGGGCTGAATCGCTGATGGGTACTTCTTCGATATTTATTCAATTATTTAATTTAGATACATTTATTTAATGTTTGAGAGAAGAACTCAAATATTCACTACTGCATTTATTTTGATGACATGTCAATTAGATATTAAGAAAATAGAAAGTAAACTTACATTGATGTCAAATTTATACAGTTTTGTGGAATCAGCGTAGTTTCTACCCTCTAACTTAGGCCTACAAAATGTTTTGAATAAACTACGTTCGTCGATTAAGGTATTTAAACCAGTGTAATGACGCGTTCAGACATGCAGTTTGACATATTTGATAAAAATAGAGGTAAAATGAAGGCTACATCTACGAAGGATAACTCTAACAGAATGCAACGTACTGCAGGAATTTCTTGAAGATAAAAGATGTGGAATTCCCTTCGGATACACGGCAACTGAATGGCTGTTTTGATTTTTTTTCCTACTTTAAAAAGTGTCTCCCTTTAATTTATGTCAGTGCCATCACCTACATAACCATAGATTTCTAGATAATGATAATATCTCTCCTTTTCTCGTATTCGAAGTGTGTGTGACTGTTTGATACAACTTTATTATCCACTGAGTTAATTGAGGATCACTGACGAGGGTTAAGTACCCGAAAAGGCAGGTTTTGTCCATACTGCAAATTCATCAGTTCTAAAATGGTGCCATGAATTTGGTTATCGTGTCAATATTGAGATGTATGGTCTTCGGTCATCATTTCAGTGTACCATTTTTCGACAAAAAAATTATTTTGCAACTTCCTCTATTTTTTCAGTAAATATTTGAGTGTGTTGAGTAAGCTTTATCATAGCAGATTAAAAATCAATCGATAAGAAAGGAAGCATGGAACATTTTCAATTATCAGCTGTGACTATGGATGAAAGGTCGATATTTTTTTTAAAAATCATGCCAATGTGAATTATTCTGTAAAAATGCACAAAAAATTGTTCCTACCTTTAGTTGATCCTCCTTTTTGTTTTAATGAAATGTTGTCCTAAAAGTCGAAGACAGAAATTTTGTTTAATTTCATTATTTGCGCATGCATTTTGCCTTCAAATATATATTCCTGACTTAAAAATACTGTCAGCCTTATTACTTTTTTTGGAAACACGATTCTTTTGCAACTTCTCACATTTTTACAGTTCATATTTGAGTAATCTGATCTATAAATGTACGCTAATTACTCAATTATAGTCATTCTCTATTTAATCTGACTAATTGAAATTGAAATATTGTCCAAGAGGAAGGACAAGGCATTTCACATGTTTTCACGATGACTTTTTACTTTTTATAAAAAAAATTGAAGAAAATAAAGCATTACTTATAATAAAAGTAATAAGTGTTGCATCAATTCATTACGATTTAGTTCAGATTTACAAATGGACTGTTAAAACGCTCTCAATATGTAAATATCTGTTGTAAATATTTGTTAAAGGTTTTCACGATGATTTTTAACTGTTTATAAGGAAAAAAATGAAGAAAATAAAGCCTTGTTTATATTAAGAATAGTCAGTGCTGCATAAATTCATGTCGGTGGCGCCATCTACATTGAAGTATATATATATGCATAAACGGACTCTGTGGAGATTGTACGTAAACATAGGATTGTTATTAAAATTTTGATGATTTAAGGGATTTTTGTTGTTGCTGTCGCCGTCTGTGTTTTCTCTTTTTATCGTCTCATTCTATGGTCACTTCATCGTCGCCATGGGAATCTCACCCTACTCGCAAATTCGTCCGCGCACGTTATGTCATAGGGGTCAACCTGCGTTTACGTCGAAAATGATTAGGCATGTTACATAGGAAATCATCTTTGAATGTAAATATTTGAATATATTCTTTTAATATAATAAAAAAAACAAATCATAAAATTCAAGATAACTTTTTATTCATTACAAGCAAATATTTTACATTTATCATATAAATTGCGTATTAATATGGATTCTATGTAAAAACCTAAAAAATCAGACATGTTTGGCCACGACATGTCTCAGATTTTGGATATCTTTTGTGTATAAGGTAAATATGATGTCCTCAGAACGAATTGACCTTCCATTTTTTTCTCCGACGTTCCGTTGCCATGGTAACCAAGGTTTTGTATAAAAACACCTTTAAACAAGGCATTTTTATGCATCCCGTTACCATGGAAACAAATGTTGAATGTATATGTAATTTTCCGAAAAGATTATTTAAATCCTCTTCAGTTGATACAATTTGATTTTTCGATGCTCCTTCTTTTTGTGTGTCATGTAAATTTGCTTCAATTTCAAGAAAAATTGCTTATTCAAAATGAGCCATTTTCAGCCAATTTAGGCCTAATTTTACCTATATTTTACTTACTTTTGACAAGAGTGATAATGCAATTGCACAAAATTTGAAATACAGTTGACTATTTCCTGAAGAGTATTATCCTAGGACTTTATGGGAATCGAAGGAAATTTATCTAGAAGTGAGATTTTTCTGTTTACATGCCTTTGAAATAGGTTACCATGGCAACATTTGGTACGAAGGTGTAAATACCTGTCATAAGTAAAAATCTAATTTCTATAGATGTATGCCTCCTATTGTTACAAAACTTGGTATGTAGATGTATTAAAGACCATTTGATGCTATCATGACATTGAGAAGATGTCAAGGTCATTTGCTCAATTTTCAAGGTCATTTAAATATATATGCTATTTTCAGGCCAAATTTTGTGGTTTTTCACTAAAAAGAGACATGATTAACAGTAAACAGTATGGAACCTTGGCAAAACAATCAATTATCGGTAAAAGTATGATAAATGTATTATTTGTTGGGATGAGTATCACATTTTTCAGAGTCCAATGAAGACCCCAAAAAATGTCACATATTTTACGAGAAAATTTTAGAAAATCGCAATTTTATGCTCTTTTGAAAGTATGTCATACATAGAAGTGTAATACAATTTAACAAAATTGTGATGAATTCTACTTCTTTTGATCGGTTGTTCAACTGTAAATATTTAAAATCAAAATATCTAATGAAATAAGTTAGAGAAATCAATTTAAATTAATTGGAAATCCTGATTTTTGTCTTAATTTTAGTCTAAAGTTAGCAATGACCTTGAGATTTGGACAGATGACCTTGAAATGATTTGAAGATCAATTGATTATGATAAATACAATTTGTATACAGGTATGCTATTTCATAATCATAGGACTCAAACATGAGGAAAAACAATGTTTTTAAATATGCGGTATATGGTAATATGGATTCCAAGTTGCTATAGCAACGGATTTTGATTGGCATTCATGACAAAATAGTGAGTTTCACCATAAATTTTATTTCTTGATTTTTTCCAGCTATAGACATTTATTTTGGCAAGGTGATGTTAAATACCCATAACATTCACCGAATAATGGTTTTCAACCTTCAAAATAATCAAAAACAGGCAAAAAATGACCCTAAAATAAGACCTTATTTTTGCTAGATTTTCACATAATTTGACTGATTATCAACAACTACCTGACAACCCCCTCCCCCGTAAAAGTTATTCTTGTCAGAGTTAAACTTACAAAGAAAAGTTTTTGTGTTCATAAAGTAAATTTTGACCATGGTTTCCATGGCAACAGAATGCCACAATATGTCTTATCTCTCATATTTATTGGGGTGTCAAAATATGTTGTTAATGCGTGTGTATTGCACCGTTGTATTACTAAAGATCCTTATTGTTTCTTATATTACCAAGAGATCCAATGATTGAAATTTGTAAGACTTATTTAAAAGGTTTATCTACTCCTTTTTCAAAACAGAATTCTTTGGCAACTTCACAAATTACTAACTCAAACAGGATAATCGTTCCATATTTTTATATTTCTTCTTCTTTTTTGCTCATTACTTTTAATGCTGAGACAATGAAACATTTCAATGATTTTATACTTCTGGTTTACAAAGTGGCCAGCACTTAGGAATTTTCTTCAAGAAGGTAGAGAGTTGGAACCCTTCGACATTATTCATGAATATATTCTCCATAATATAAGCAAAAACAAAAATAAATGATAATTTCAAGACAACTTTTTATTCATAACACGCAAATATTTTACATTTATTTCACAAATACAATATCAATATTATAGTACATCAAATTTGCAAACCCCGAAATATAACAAATATTCAAAATTCATACGAGTATCTTAAAACAATACAACACTAACAATATGTATTTAATATTTACAGTCATGAAATAATGAGTTCAAAATGCAGGAATGTTTCATGGAAATGTATAATAATCTGTTTTTGAAAACATCTATGCAACTGAAAATTTGACAGACGATTTAACAATTGCTCTAGGTCCTGATCTCTGTAGACGCAACTTCCGCCATGCGTAGTCGTATCGTTTAAGCGATTTGGACACTTCCTGCTTAGATTCAGATCCAAGAACGGCGCGTCTGATGTAAACATTACAACCTTGTGACAGGACATTGTCAATCTGAGCTCTGATGCTCCTTCCTCCCAGTAATCGAGAGTCCCATGATTTTGTGAAACCTGAACAAAATTTACTGTAAAGTACGTATCTTTTCGCCTTTTGACATCTTTGCACGGAAACTTCGTAGAGTGCTGCAACGTTAGTTTTCCCTCCAAACAGCTGACATCTTTTGCATCCTTTGTCGTCTTTTCTGTCCATCCATTGTTCACTGTTTTCCATTTCGTGTGCGGCTTTCGATGAGATTGCAAGCTGCCAGGGTGTCCATGACAGCATATTTAGGTTGAAATAATTCTCTGTCACGTCTTCCCTCTTAAGTTTAGGAAGATTCTCAAGCTGTAAAATTAATATTAGAAAGAATTAAATATAAGAACCATCGCTTTTTTAATATAAATATAGAAACACAGTTTCATTGTCATTTTCTTACAAGAAGAATTACATTAAAACATGTTTACAAGAATTCCTCATACCTTGAATTTTGATAGTTGTTTTTGCTTCTTCCTTTCCTCGGCAGTTAATCTTTTTCGTGGTTTCGATATTTTCTTGGTCGGCATTGTTAACGACGCAGCTTTCTTCAGAGATGTTATGGAGGCTGTTTTCGTCAAAGAAGGCTTCTTTGAAAATGAAGGTTTAAATGGAAGCTTCTTTATGACTGGTGCAGATGACGATGTATCCATGGCAACAGGACCTGCCGTATCGTCTCGCAAAGCTCCAAACATGGCGTCCAAATCTTTGTGTATTCCTTTTGAAGCATCTCTTGCTCGAACCTCTTTCTCGTATACCTGGATTGAAATTAAAAATATATCTTTAGAATACAGAACGTATTTATACGAAATTGCTTCGGCTTTTTCTTTATGTACCAACATTTTGATTCAATGGATTTAAAAGGAAGATAATTAACTTACATCTAAGAATTCGGCGCCATGTTCTCTGTAACAGATGGCCATGATGAAGTCAAACATGTTGGAGAAGTTCTCTAGATCTACTTTTCGTCCGCCTGTTCTTTTCGCTATTTCATCGTAGAAGTTATTTGCACTCGAGTATCTGTTGACGTACACCGAATATATCCGTACCCCCTGTTTGAAAGAAAATGAAGAAATACTAGATTAAATAACGGAATTACACTACAGTTAGGTATCTGCATGATCTACATATAGACATTGTTTCAACTCAAAAAGATAAAAGGAAAATATTCTCACCATTGCAGCTAGTTTGTCTGTCTCTATTCTCCAATCCAGTTTCAAAGTATTTTGAGGATAGTTGGGCTCGTGAGGGTTCGCGTCTCCTATCATTACTAGGGCCCTCTGAGAACCGGGAGTCCACGACAATTCCTGAACCTCATGTAGAACTAGTTCATAACATTCATCTGAGTCACCTCCGCCTGTTGAACCTACATTCTTTACCCATTTACACAGATCGGCAACATTGGTGCTGAAATCGATGTGTTTTGTTACGTAGGAAGAATTCTTGTCGCAATAATCACCATGAGCGAATACTGCTATCCTTATTCCTGGAATATCCGCTTGGAGGCGCTGAATCATATCCTGGACTCGCCCCTTAACTTCAGTGATAGAACTGGACATGGATCCAGTGGTGTCAAAGGAGAAACAGATCTCAAATGGTCCGCCTGGAGGAACTGCCATTTTATCTAAGGTAAAGAATAAGTATAATTATTTTACTAGATTACGGCGTATCTATTGGGGAAATGAAAAGAGGTTAGGCTTTCCAAGATTCTGTTTTAATGAATATGATATTTAGCATTTTATTATTTTCCTTTTTATTTCTTCAGCTTTTCTTCTAAACTAAATATATGAGAATAGAATGCCTTCATTTATCTTCAACTTTTGAAAGAAGAACTTGATTATTTATTAATGCATCATTATTAAATGAAAATACCTTATTATCAAAACTTTATATCGTTTTGTGGAGTCAGTGTAGTTTCTGTCTCTTGCTTTAGCGTTCAAAGCTGTTATGAATACACTACCTACTTCGACCAAGGTATTTATACCAGTGCAATACCTACGTCACTGGCGCGTTGAGACATGAATTCTGACATTCGAGTATACTTGGGATCCTTCATCCAAATAAACTGATATGCTAAAAATAGTTACGGTAGATCAAAACTTGGGAAAAGTCCGAGAATTCACCTACGAAGGATAACTCTAATTACCATGATGTAAAGAATAGTTGTCATTACTTGAAGAAGACAAGAAATACTTTCAAATCACAGTACTAGGTATCACAGTACTAAATGGGGAATTCCCTTCAGGTACACGGCAAAACTTGGACTCTTTTGAAACGTTGTACCCGAATTTAAAATTAATTTTCTAAATAAGTGCAAAGAGTTAACACAATTCTCTCAAAGCATATAAAGATTTATCACATGATGCACCCGTAATGCAGTTTCATAAAGCCATTTCATAAATATATGGTATGATAATACGTTACATATCGCTCTGCTTGAATGCGATTGGTCAAGTTTGGAACCTAATCACATAAACCTTGACAAGTGTGACCTTTCAAATATCGGTCAACTGTTAAATTCAGACCCGAGGTCAATATCAATGATTAAAATTGTTGTTGTAAAATTAATTCTTGCATTAAAATAATATTCAAGATTGAAATACTTTTCTCTCACGCACAGAATATCTATACAATGGGAACACTACTTCTCATTGCGTAGCAAACGACTTCTAGATCACAGCGTGGTTCGCCTCTATAGTTCTCGGAAATGTTGATTTCACGTTAGAAATACACATTTTTAGGCAATATCATGTGATAAAAACTATCTCAAATGAATTTTCATTTCATTCGATGTAATATGAAACTCGTTATTCGTTTTATATCCCCTCGCCAAGGCTCGGGGATATAAAACACACAACTCGTTTCATAATACATCGTATGAAATGAAAATTCATTTGAGATCCTAAATATATCAATAAGGTAAATGAAAACGGAGATTTCTTCAGTTTTGAGCTTAACCAAAGTCATGCGAATACCAGATTCCTAGAATTATTTTGCATCGCTTATTATTTATAAGCAACATACAATGAGTCACCTGCAGTTAGATTTGGATTTTAAAGAAAAGATATGATAATACCCTAATCTTCGAGGGAACAGAAATTTTATGTTTTAAAATAGTCTTTCCTTTGAGGTTATTATTTACCCGAGCGAAACGGAAGGATTGCTAATCCCCCCCCTTCCTTCAGCTCTTACCCTTCATAAGAGAACACCTGCTAAATACGCAGCATCATGGGCGCTGAATGCAAAATTAAGGAACGTGGATCATGTAGCATTATATCCCACCCATCCTGCTACGTCTTTCGGTACATGTTTGGATATCATAATTCTCAAACTCTTTGGCCATATTACATTGTTTAGATTAAGGATCATTGACGAGGGTTATGTACCCGAAACGTACATGGCTGGTCCATGCTGCAAATTTATCTGTTCTTAAAATATGCTATTGAATTTGAAGTTTGAAGTTAAGTTCTTATTCTTTATTAGATAAATGGTACAAGCGTCCTCCCCTACAAAATATCATAACCTTATAGACTCCTAAGGTACTCTTTAAAGAAAATGACTTCATTTCCCTTCCTGCAAACATACTCAATATATGCAATGTCTGACTCTCAATTCATATTAAAAAGCTTTTTATATACGTGTTTGCACATTTACTGTGAGATTTCATTCATGTATTTGATAACTACAGAGTGAAGGCAGGCGACAATTTTCGGTATGTGCAGCTAGTTTTCAATCTAGTTTTATACATTCATGATATTAGATGAACCTCAAAGATGTAGCTTTTTATAATTCTTTTTCAATGAATATGCTTATCTAACCGAAAGCTTCCTTTGTGTGCTGCTTTGAAATTGAAGATTAAAAGCAACAGACATATAACACTGCAACATCTCCGTGGCTCCCTCTTTCTTTAGTCAAGTCAAACGCAAAGCAACATCATCTTCCTGTAAATGTGTTATTTTGGATTAAAAATTAAAATCTTGATGCAAATTTGATACACCTTCTGAATATTTTTAATATTTGTGGGGGTTTCACATTATTCTGTCAGCTAACTTTGATTGTACCCTTTATATTATTTCAACGACGTCACCTGTGATAAATTTCTTTTGATAAGTTACTATTTTTCTCGTTCTTTCTTATTGTAGGTGTCTGTAACTGTTTGACATAATTTTGATTGTTTATTGTATTTCATATAATCAAAATTGAGATATACGTTCTATTGTCATATTTTAAGTGCACCATTTGCGCATTACAAGAAGTTATGACTCATCAGTGACACTCAAAGCAATAGTATAGTAAAACTGAGTAATTGTAAAATAGTAAAAAAAACATTTAACATGACCTAACATATTTTCCCAAAGATCAGCCTAATGATAGAGGTATTCTTTTACAGATGCCCCTTAGTTTAAGAGTCATATATTAAATACGTTGTACATGTGTGTGTGTATTGCTTTCTTGGATTGCTATATTATCAAGAGATCCCATTATTGAAATTTGTCAGACTTATTTATAAGGTTTATCTACTTCTTTTTCAAAACAGAATTGTTTTAATTACTAAGTGAAACAGGATAATCATACCATATCTTTATTTATCACATGATACGCCCTTTATTTAGTTACATAAAGCCATTTCATAAATAAATGTAATGGTAAAACGTTACATATCGCTCTTCTTGAATGCGATTGGTCAAATTTGGAACCTAGTCACATAAACTTTAACAAGTGTGACCTTTCAAATATCGGTCTATTGTTAAATTCACACGCGGATCCAATATCAATGATTAAAATTGTTGTTGTTGAATTAATTATTGCATTAAAATACTAAACAATTTTGAAACGTTTTTCTCTTACGCACAGAATATCTATACGATGGTGAACTACTTCTCATGGCGTAGCAGGCGACTTCTAGATCACGGCGTGGTTCGCCTCTACTTCTCAGAAACGTTGATTTCAAGTTAGAAAATCACATTTTTAGGCAAAGTCATGTGATAAAAAAGAATCTCAAATGAACTTTCATTTCAGGCTCGGGGATATAAAACACAGAATTCGTTTCATAATACATAGTATGAAATGAAAATTCATTTGAGATCCGATATATTTCTTCTTTTTTGCTAATTACTTTTAATCCTGAGACAATGAAAAATACTAACGATTTTATGCTTCTGTTTTTATAAAGTGAGCAGCACTTTATGAACATATTCTCCATAACATGCAAGCAGAAACAAAAATAAGTGATAATTTCAAGACAACTTTTTATTCATAACACGCAAATATTTTACATTTATATCACAAATACAATATCAATATTATAGTACATCAAATTTGCAAACCCCGTAATAAAACAAATACTCAAAATTCATACGAGTATCATAAAACAATACAACACTAACAATATGTGTTTAATATTTACAGTCATAACATAATGAGTTCAAATGCAGGATTGTTTCATGAAAATGTATAATAATCTGTTTTTACAAACATCTATGAAACTGAAAGTTTCACAGACGATTTCACAATTGCTCTAGGTCCTGATCTCTGTAGACGCAACTTCCGCCATGCGTAGTCGTATCGTTTAAGCGATTTGGACACTTCCTGCTTAGATTCAGATCCAAGAACGGCGCGTCTGATGTAAACATTACAACCTTGTGACAGGACATTGTCAATCTGAGCTCTGATGCTCCTTCCTCCCAGTAATCGAGAGTCCCATGATTTTGTGAAACCTGAACAAAATTTACTGTACAGTACATATCTTTTCGCCTTTTGACATCTTTGCACGGAAACTTCGTAAAGTGCTGCAACGTTAGTTTTCCCTCCAAACAGCTGACATCTTTTGCATCCTTTGTCGTTTTTTCTGTCCATCCATTGTTCACTGTTTTCCATTTCGTGTGCGCCTTTCGATGATATTGCAAGCTGCCAGGGTGTCCATGACAGCATATTTAGGTTGAAATAATTCTCTGTCACGTCTTCCCTCTTAAGTTTAGGAAGATTCTCAAACTGTAAAATAAATATCAGAAAAAAATTAAATATTTGAAGCATCGCGTTCTTTCAATATAAATATATAGAAAATAATTCTCTTACATTTTCTCACAGGAAGAACTAAAATAAAACATGTTTACAGGAATTCCCCATACCTTGAACTTTAAAAGTTGTTTTTGCTTCTTCCTTTCCTCGGCAGTTAATCTTTTTCGTGGTTTCGATATTTTCTTGATCGGCATCGTTAACGACGCAGTTTTCTTCAGAGATGTTATGGAGGCTGATTTCGTCAAAGAAGGCTTCTTTGAAATTGAAGGTTTATATGGAAGCTTCTTTGTGAGTGGTACAGATGACGATGTCTCCATGGCAACAGGACCTGACGTGTCGTCTCGCAAAGCTCCAAACATGGCGTCCAAATCTTTGTGTATTCCTTTTGAAGCATCTCTTGCTCGAACCTCTTTCTCATATACCTGGATCGAAATTAAAAATATCTCTTTAGAATATAAAATGCAGTTAGGCACGGTCCATTTGATATTCTGGGGGGGGGGGGGGGGGGGGGGGCTTGGGTTTTTTTCGAAAAAAATAATTTTGCTCACAATTTTGATGAAAAAAATAAACTTGCTTATGGTGTGACAGAAAAAAATAATCTTGCTCTTACAAATCATCTGAATTTGAAGAATTACCATAAAATTTCGCTAAAATTGTTGAAAATTTTCCGGCTCGCTTCGCTCGCCGCAGTTTTCAATTTGTATCAAAATTTTTGGCTCGCTTCGCTCGCCATAGTTTTCTATCATAACATTGGCAAAGTTCATATATTAGAAGATATTAAAAGTTATACATCTATGTGAATAAAAAAGGGCTTCCTTATTCAGCTTAAATATATTATCTATGTATTGCTATTAATACATGTTGCATGTATCACATAGAGTCTAATTTTATGTTCTTGTAAGCTTGGAAGGAGAACTTCAGTTAATGAGTTATATAATTCACCAATTTACAATTCTACATTTAAAAATTTGTCTAGGAGACCTTCCCCTCAGACCCTCTTCTCTTATACATGTTATATACATGTACTTATATAAAATATTGAGAATTGTATTGTAAAAATCTTTTATCTCTCTGTTTAAAAGTAAATTGAATACTTGAATGAAAAAAATATATATTAATATTTAGAATTTTTCGTAAAAATATAAATAATTTCTATTGATAAAACACAAACATTCTTAATAGGCGCAACACTTTGTTAAAAAAATTTCCTTGCTCCAACTTTGCAAGAAAAAAATAATTTTGCCCCGGTCCGGGGTGAAAAAAATAAATTTGCTTCGACAAAAAACCCAAGCCCCCCCCCCCCCCCCAGAATATCAAATGGACCATGCCTTATACGATATTGCTTCGTTTTTTGCTGTATTTACCAACATTTTGATTCAGTGGATTTAAAAGGAAGATAATTGACTTACATCTAAGAATTCGGCGCCATGTTCTCTGTAACAGATGGCCATGATGAAGTCAAACATGTTGGAGAAGTTCTCTAGATCTACTTTTCGTCCGCCTGTTCTTTTCGCTATTTCATCGTAGAAGTTATTTGCACTTGAGTATCTATTGACGTACACCGAATATATCCGTACCCCCTGTTTGAAAGAAAAATGAAGAAATACTTGATTAAGTTACGGAATTACACTACAGTAAGGTATCGGCGTGATCTATATATACATTGTTTCAATTTAAACAGATAAAAGAACAAAATGCTCACCATTGCAGCTAGTTTGTCTGTCTCTATTCTCCAATCCAGTTTCAAAGTATTTTGAGGATAGTTGGGCTCGTGAGGGTTCGCGTCTCCTATCATTACTAGGGCCCTCTGTGAACCAGGAGTCCACGACAAATCCTGAACCTCATGTAGAACTAGTTCATAACATTCATCTGAATCACCTCCGCCTGTTGAACCTACATTCTTCACCCATTTACACAAATCGGCAACATTGGTGCTGAAATCGATGTGTTTTGTGACGTAGGAAGAATTTTTGTCGCAATAATCACCATGAGCGAATACTGCTATCCTTATTCCTGGAATATCCGCTTGGAGACGCTGAATCATATCCTGGACTCGCCCCTTAACTTCAGTGATAGAACTGGACATGGATCCAGTGGTGTCAAAGGAGAAACAGATCTCAAATGGTCCGCCTGGAGGAACTGCCATTTTATCTAAGGTAAAGAAAAAACATAATTATTTTACTAGATCACGGCGTATTTATTAGGGAAATGAAAAGAGGTTAGGCTTTCCAAGATTCTGTTTTAACATTTGTTTAATGAATATGATATTTAGCATTTAATCATTTTCTTTTTTTTTTTTATTTCTTCAGCTTTTCTTCTAAACTTGATGTATGAGAATAGAATACCTTCATTTATCTTCAACTTTTGAAAGAAGAACTTGAATATTTATTAATGCATCATTATTAAATAAAAATACCTTGTTATCAAAACTTTATATCGTTTTATGGAGTCAGTGTAGTTTCTGCCTCTTGCTTTAGCGTTGAAAGCTGTTATGAATACACTAGCTACTTCGACCAGGGTATTTATACCAGTGCAATGCCTACGTCACTGGCGCGTTGAGACATGAATTCTGACATTCGAGTATACTTGGGATCATTCATTCAGATAAACTGATATGCTAAAAATAGTTACGGTAGATCAAAACTTGGGAAAAGTCCGAGAATTCACCTACGAAGGATAACTCTAATTACAATGATGTAAAGTATAGTTGTCATTACTTGAAGAGGACAAGAAATACTTTCAAATCATAGTACAAGGTATCACACGACTAAATGGGGAATTCCCTTCGGGTACAAGGCAAAACATGGCTTCTTTTGAAACCTTGTGCCCGAATTGAAAATCAATTTTCTAAATAAGTTCAAAGAATTAAAACAATTCTATCAAAGCATATAAAAGATATATCAATAAGGTAAATAAATGAAAACGGGAGATTTCTTCAGTTTTGAGCTGAACCAAAGTCATGCGAATACCAGATTCCTAGAATTATTTTGCATCGCTTATTATATATGAGCAACACACAATGAGTCACCTGCGGTTAGATTTGGATTTTTTTTAAAAAAATATGATAATACCCTAAACTTCGAGGGAACAGAAATTTGGTGTTTTAAAAAAGTCTGTCCTTTGAGGTTATTATTTAACCGAGCGAAACGGAAGGATTGCTACCCCCCCCCCCCCCTCCTTCAGCTCTTACCCTACAGGAGAGAACACCTACTAAATACGCAGCATCATAGGCACTGAATGCAAAAAACAAGGAACGTTGGTCCTGTAGCATCATATACCACCCATCCTGCTACGTCTTTCCGTACATTTTTGGACATCATAATTCTCATACTCTTTGGCCATATTACATTGTTTAGATTGAGGATCACTGTCGAGGGTTATGTACCCGAAACGTGCATGGCTGGTCCATGCTGCAAATTCATCTGCTCTTAAAATATGCTATTGAATTTGAAGACGTTCAACATGTAAAGTTCTGTTAATCTAATTCTGTATTAGATAAATGGTACAAGTGTCCTCCCCTACAAAATTTCATAACCTTATAGACTCCTAAGCTATTCTTTAAAGAAAATGACTTCATTTCCCTTCCTTCATACATACTCAATATATGTAATGTCTAACTCTCAATTCATATTAAAAAGCTTTTTATATACGTGTTTGCACATCTACTGTGAGATTTCATTCATGTATTTGATAACTACAGAGTGAAGGCAGGAGCCATTTTTCGGAATATGCAGCTAGTTTTCAATCTAGTTTTATACATTAATGATATTAGATGAACCTCAAAGATGTAGCTTTTTATCATTCTTTTTCAATGAATATGTTATATTTATTTTTCATTTATGAAAACGAAGCGTCCAACTCAGTTTATTGAATGAATAAGTCAGATGCACTTTTTTAAATTCTATTTTCAACATTGAATTTTATTACATATTTATTCAAATGTAATTTCAAAGACAGATAAGGCTTTAAAAATGAAACTCATATTTCAATATTAAACATATCTTACTGATAGCTTTCTCTGTGTGCTTGCTTTGAAATTGAAGATTATAATTATAAGCTACAGACATATAACACTGCAACATCACCATGACTCCATCTTTCTTTAGTCAAGTCAAACGCAAAGCATCATCATCTTCCTGTAAATGTGTAATTTTGGATTAAAGATAAAATCTTCATACAAATTTGATAATCTTCTGAATACTTTTAATATTTTTGGGGTGTTTCACATTATTCTGTCAGATAACTTTGATTGTACGCTTTATATCATTTCAAAGGCGCCACCTGTGATAAATTTCTTTGATAAGTGACCATTTCTCTCTTCTTTCTTATTGAAGGTGTCTGTGACTGTTTGACATAATTTTCATTGTTAATTGTATTTTATATAATCAAAATTGAGATATATGTTCTATTGTCATAATTTCAGTGCACCATATGCGCATTACAAGAAGTTATGTCTCATCAGTGACACTCAAAGCCAAAGTCTAGGAAAACTGAGTAATTTTTGAAGAGTAAACTTTTTAACATGATATTACATCGTTTAGATTTGAGGATCACTGACGAGGGTTAAATACCCGAAACGTGCATGTCTGGTCCATGCTGCAAATTGATCTGTTCTAAAATGATGCTATTCAATTTGAAGACGTTTAACACCTAACATATTTCCCAAAGATCAACCTTATGATAGAGGTATTCTTTTACAGATAACCCTTAGTTTTAGAGTCATTTATTAAATCTGTTGTACATGTGAGAGTGTTGCACCGTTGTATTGCTATATAACCAAGAGATCCCATGATTGAAATTTGTCAGACTTATTTCAAAGGTTTATCTACTTCTTTTTCAAAACAGAATTCTTTTAATTACTAAGTGAAACAGAATAATCATACCATATTTTTATTTATCACATGATACACCCTTTATTCAGTTACATAATGCCATTTCATAAATAAATGTAATGGTAACACGTTACATATCCTCATCTTGAATGCGATTGGTCAAGTTTGGAACCTAGTAACATAAGCTTTAACAAGTGTGACTTTTCAAATATCGGTCAATTGTTAAATTCACACGCGGATGCAATATCAATGATTAAAATTGTTGTTGTTGAATTAATTATTTCATTAAAATACTAAACAATTTTGAAACGTTTTTCTCTAACGCACAGAATATCTATACAATGGTGAACTTCTTCTCATGCCGTAGCAGGCGACTTCTACATCATGGCGTGGTTCGCCTCTACTTCTCAGAAACGTTTAAATCACATTTCTAGGCAAAATCATGTGATAAAAAGAAAATCAAATGAATTTTCATTTCAGGCTCGGGGATATAAACACAGAATTCGTTTCATAAAACATAGTATGAAATGAAAATTCATTTGAGATCCTATATATTTCTTCTCTTTTGCTCATTACTTTTAATGCTGAGAAAATGAAATATATTAACAATTTTATGCTTCTGTTTTAATAAAGTGAGCATATTCTCCATAACATGTAAGCAGAAACAAAAATAAGTGATAATTTCAAGACAACTTTTTATTCATAACACGCAAATATTTTACATTTATTTCACAAATACAATATCAATAGTACAACACTAACAATACGTATTTAATATTTACAGTCATGACATAATGAGTTCAAAATGCAGGATTGTTTCATGAAAATGTATAATAATCTGTTTTTAAAAACATCTATGAAACTGAAAGTTTCACAGACGATTTCACGATAGCTCTAGGTCCTGACCTCTGTAGACGCAACTTCCGCCATGCGTAGTCGTATCGTTTAAGCGATTTGGACACTTCCTGCTTAGATTCAGATCCAAGAACGGCGCGTCTGATGTAAACATTACAACCTTGTGACAGGACATTGTCAATCTGAGCTCTGATGCTCCTTCCTCCCAGTAATCGAGAGTCCCATGATTTTGTGAAACCTGAACAAAATTTACTGTAAAGTACGTATCTTTTCGCCTTTTGACATCTTTGCACGGAAACTTCGTAAAGTGCTGCAACGTTAGTTTTCCCTCCAAACAGCTGACATCTTTTGCATCCTTTGTCGTTTTTTCTGTCCATCCATTGTTCACTGTTTTCCATTTCGTGTGCGGCTTTCGATGAGATTGCAAGCTGCCAGGGTGTCCATGACAGCATATTTAGGTTGAAATAATTCTCTGTCACGTCTTCCCTCTTAAGTTTAGGAAGATTCTCAAACTGTAAAATTAATATTAGAAAGAATTAAATATAAGAACCATCGCTTTTTTTATATATAAATATAGAAACACAGTTTTATTGTCATTTTCTTACAAGAAGAATTACATTAAAACATGTTTATAAGAATTCCTCATACCTTGAATTTTGATAGTTGTTTTTGCTTCTTCCTTTCCTCGGCAGTTAATCTTTTTCGTGGTTTCGATATTTTCTTGGTCGGCATCGTTAACGACGCAGCTTTCTTCAGAGATGTTATTGAGGCTGATTTCGTCAAAGAAGGCTTCTTTGATAATGAAGGTTTAAATGGAAGCTTCTTTTTGAGTGGTGCAGATGACGATGTATCCATGGCAACAGGACCTGACGTATCGTCTCGCAAAGCTCCAAACATGGCGTCCAAATCTTTGTGTATTCCTTTTGAAGCATCTCTTGCTCGAACCTCTTTCTCATATACCTGGATTGAAATTAAAAATATATCTTTAGAATACAGAATGTATTTATACGAAATTGCTTCGGCTTTTTCTTGATGTACCAACATTTTGATTCAATGGATTTAAAAGGAAGATAATTAACTTACATCTAAGAATTCGGCGCCATGTTCTCTGTAACAGATGGCCATGATGAAGTCAAACATGTTTGAGAAGTTCTCTAGATCTACTTTTCGTCCGCCTGTTCTTTTGGCTATTTCATTGTAGAAATTTGTTGCACCCGAACATCTGTTGACGTACACCGAATATATTCGTACCGCCTATTTGAAAGAAAAATTAAGAAAAACTTAGACAAAATTATAGAACCACACAACAGAAATCATGTATCGGCATGATCTATGGCTTCCAAAACAAAAAAGAAAGAATGCTCACCATTGCAGCAAGTTTGTCTGCTTCTTTTCTCCAATCCAGTTTCAAAGTATTTTGAGGATAGTTGGGTTCGTGAGGGTTAGCGTCTCCTATCATTACTAGGGCCCTCTGTGAACCAGGAGTCCACGACAAATCCTGAACCTCATGTAGAACTAGTTCATAACATTCATCTGAATCACCTCCGCCTGTTGAACCTACATTCTTCACCCATTTACACAGATCGGCAACATTGGTGCTGAAATCGATGTGTTTTGTTACGTAGGAAGAATTCTTGTCGCAATAATCGCCATGAGCGAATACTGCTATCCTTATTCCTGGAATATCCGCTTGGAGGCGCTGAATCATATCCTGGACTCGCCCCTTAACTTCAGTGATAGAACTGGACATGGATCCAGTAGTGTCAAAGGAGAAACAGATCTCAAATGGTCCGCCTGGAGGAACTGCCATTTTTCTACTCTAAAGAAAGAATACAATTTTTTAAAGATTTACTTTATTTTGAAACATTCTTCATGACAAAAGATTTTTTGAATTAAATACAAATGTATTTCGTTACCGTATTTCCTTCTTTTTTCTTTTTCTTTCTTTTTTTTTTTTTTTTTTTTTTTTTTTTTTTTTTTGATTTATTCTAATTGTCTTTCTTCTTCTTCTACTTCTTTCGTTTTTTCTTATTATTTTTTTTTTATTGAATAACTGAGGATATAATTTAGTGTTTTCTCATTTTTTTTTATTTTAAAATGTATTTCGTTACCGCATTTCCTTCTTTTTTCTTTTTTTTTTTTTTTTTTTTTTGATTTATTTTAATTGTCTTTCTTCTTCTTCTACTTCTTTCGTTTTTTCTTTTTTTTTTTTTATTGAATAACTGAGGATATAATTTAGTGTTTTATCTTTTTTTTTTTTATTTCAAAAATGAAAACTTGCATTTTTTTTTTAAGTTACCATTTTCCAGGCTGAAACTTGACAAATTTATTAATGTAATTAAAGAGAACAAACGTACCTTTACAACTATGGAAATCCTGTTCGTAGTAAGACGCTCTTCTATTGTGTTCAAATTGTGTTTTGAATAGACTGCGTCGATCACGGTATTTATACCAACCAAGTGCCTACGTCATGAGCACGTTCAGACAGGAATTTTGACGTTCGAGTCACTTCGGATATTTGACAAAAATAAATCTACGGCTATAAATAGTTACGATGGATCAATCTGATGAAAAAGTCCGAAACTACATCTAAGAAGGGTAACTCAAATTCACAAAATGTAAAGACACGAATTTGTTATGTCATCATTTTAGAGCAAATCAAGGGATTTTTCACTTACATGAGAGATAAATTTTTTTAATGATATACAATTGGGGAGGGGTTGCAAGTGAAAGCATCTTGTGGTTTTTCTTTCAGAAATTATTTTTGAGCATCCCGCCTAAGGGCGCAACCATTTTATTTGGGAGGGGGGGGGGATTGTAGGAAGACTTTTTTTTTCAGCCATTTTAAGAGCCAGAAAATATTTTTCTCCCTTTGAATCGGATTTTTTTTTTTTAATTTTCCGATGTTGAAAATTACTTAAAATCATTCAGCGTGATTTTTAGCCATATTAAAGATCAAACACATGTCTAATTTCAGAACATCGTTGACATGTTCGAGTTGTTAATTTTTAATAATAAAGTCCTTTTATCTGAAACCCTATCATTTATTTTCCATAAAAACTTGATATTGGGACACTGTTCTGGACCCCCTTAATTTTGAATTTGATTTCGTTGCTTTGAATACAGTTGTTTCATTTTTAAAGTTACTTAGTTTATGACACACAAAAAGTGTTTACCGGGCGTGTGGAAAGGTCGGAAGAGGGGGGGGGGGGCTTTATTTCATGATCCGGATTGGGGGGGGGACTGGCAAAAAAGCCCCCCCCCCCCATAAAAATCGAATGGTTGCTCCCTACCCTATGTTTACCCTTCTATACGCCCAGTCTTTTATATGTCTGCATGGTTTTGTCTAGATAAGTAGATTTAATTGAGGATTCTCCCCGCTCTAATTGTTTACTAGGTGCTCTAGTTATTGTCTGTTTTAAAAATGTTATCATTTTTCAAAACACAAAGAACTGAAATGCAGTTAAAAAATGGCTATGTACAGTGTATTCATTAATCCATATGATACCGGTAATTCACCGACGTGTATTTTTTGTTTTACCGTAGAATTTGTTTCATGAATATAAGGAAGCGAAAAAGACTAATACTATTATACTACATGTATTATATACATAAGTGTGCGGGGTCCTCTCTTGAGAAATATTAGGAACTGACGGTGTTTCGCAGACGGTGTTTAAGTTAATCCATCATTTTTCCTATTCTAAATATAAAGTTACTGGAAGTAACTGAACTATAATAAAACAATATAATTCTTTCAGCTTCCGAGTACATCGACCATAAGCATTGAATCATTGTTAAACAAATTTAAAATCCCTGTAACACCTACACGTTCTCTCAAGACGTTCTTACTGCGTCCTTGAAATCCCTTTAAAATTTCCTTTCCTTTGCCCATAGCTAATGACTTGACCTCATACTTTCACATCCTCATATTAAAAATGAGGTATACAATGGAAATAATGGGCTTTTCTCAAAACAACAAGCTGATTATTTCTTCCAAATACCAAAAATCATAGTTATTTTAATTACAAAGCTCACATATAATGAAGCTGGACCCCACCTGTCCCCTATTTAAAAAATATCCCTAGCCAAATTCCAAATGTGACACTGCGGTTCATTTATAGCGGAACCTAGTCTGTGTCTCCATGCTTCTAAGAGATTTTTACATTCTGCGTTGATGGTCATTTTGTGTCGTATCTTCGACTATAGACTAAATAATCCAGTCTCTCCGCTGCCGCTAAAAGCCACTTTTAGCGGCAGCGGAGAGACTGGATTTTTTAGTCTACTTCGACTATACCAGTTTGTGCAAAGGTCTTGAATAGGGCCTTAACACAGGAGCTCGATGCCAACAATCCACAAGAATATCCGCCCCTACTTTCCTTAGAACTTTGACTATAGAGAGATGTGAAGGGGCGGGTGTCATTGTGGGTTGTTGGCATCGAGCTCCTGTGGGTCTTAAGTGGGACATCCAGTTCAAGTTTATGTTATATTACCCTGCACTACTACTGCCACAAACTTTCGACCATTTATAAAAGCATCTCTTAATGTAACTTTATTATGACATCTTTTCGACTGTAAAGAGAAGACAACTCTGCTTGTAGAATGATGCAGGATGTGCTGTGTTTATTTTTTGTGGTCCTGACACAGAGTCCTGTTGGAGATCTCTTCATAAAGAAGCATTGAAATTTACTGAGCCTCTGTGCTCTGGCAAGCTTAAAGAGAAACAAAGCTTTTACTTTTCCACTTTATTTCATGATGTAATCCCTTTTATTTCGCAGTATAAATGAGAATCTGATGTATACAAAATTCATATACATGTGTAATACCTCACATCCTCTTGTCAATAGTTTGAATACATTTTTCAAATTAAGTAGAACTAGGCACTATTACAAGCCTGTCTGTTATCTACAGTTTGTAAAACAACTAACAAAACAGACACTAGATCTGCCCTTATGGGAATAATGACATACCCTGTATTACAAATTTTCTTTTATGACACAACGTATCATCATCTAAATTGACATCTCTTACATCAAACTTATTTTACATAAATGTCACCAGGTCAAGTGACTTTGTAATGAAAACTAGCATGGCATTAGTAGCAACAAATGATGAATATGAAAGCTGTTTTACAAGTATTCCGCAACAAAACTCTACTTTCAGAACTTCCTAACCAAATGATAACTACTATGTCAAAATGCAGAACATACGAGGTCTGATTGATATGTTGTAAACCTCAGTTATCTGAGATGCAGAAGGTATTTTGCTGATATATTATCTCCAAAATGGACAAACAACCAATGGCACATTCTATGCTTCACTTCTGACACAGTTACAGAAAAATATTTAACTTAAGCGCCACAGAAAGCTCAATAGTTAAAGGTGTGTTGTTCCATCAGGACAATGCTCTGTTCATAAGTCTGTCACTGCCATGGTTGCCATTTATGATTTTGGATTTAATTTGAATGAGCATCCGCCTTATTCACCTGATCTTGCTCCATCTGACTTTCATCTATTCCCAAAACTGAAAGCAGCTATTTCTGGCACCCACTTTCAGTCTGATGATGACGTCACACTTGCAGTAGATGGCTTTCTGGCCAGTCCAGATAAGGAGTTCTTCAAATGTGGTACTGAGGTCCTTAAACACCGGTGGCAAAAGTGTATAGATACTGAAGGGGATTATGTAGAAAAAAAATGCAAAATGTCTGATAAAATTCAAATCCATCAATACAAGGCTCACAACATATCAATCAGCCCTCATATCATGGTGAATGTATGTGTGAAATATGAAAGCTCTATCCCTTGTACTACAAAATAAATTTGCTTTCAGAATTTCTTAGCCAAATAGCTAATAGCTATCACAAGGTAAAAGTTCAAGGTCAAATACCTTGATATATGAAACACAGTATTTATAAATGGTTAATTTGTGTGTAAAATTTGAAATCCAAGTTTAGGGCTTCTTGACCTACATTGTACAAAGGACAAGGTGTTTCCTATTGAGTCTTTGCGGAATACAGAGTTTTTTCCCCTTACAGACAGTACCTGACGTAAAACCATTGTGATGTCATGAAAATGGTATGGTAACGTCGATTTGATACCGTCATTTCCCAGACTTTTAGGACTGTTCTTATAGAATTTGATGACTTCATAATCAATCTACGTCAGATACTGTCTCAAATGGGAAGTAACCCTAGTTTTCGAAAATAGCGGATATACTCCCAATAGTTTGTTTGCATGGAGTACATGTATAATGATAACAGAAAAGGAGTACCAGTGCATGTAATAGATTTATCGAGTTTACAACTCCTTATATTAAAAACTAAATATTTGTATAACAGACCAATGATAAAATTCAGATGGAGCTTATGCCATTGGAGTTACTCTAAAAGCAGAAATTATCACAAGAGACCATTTTCGTTATTGTAATACCGGTATAAATGTACTTATAAGACAGAAATAGGTAAATGATCTGCTAAGAGAGCAAAACTTGGTACCTAGCCTGAATATGTTTGTACAAAATAACTTTTCTTGCAAAATTTGCCAAATATTCTGGCTACGAAATCAAGATAATAGCTCATAGATGTATCTAAAGCAAAATATTCCCGACTTGTTATGAATGCAGGCGAAAACATGGCAAGTAATCATAAAATCCTCATTTTCAAAAAGATTAACTGATTATGAAAAGTACTATGCAAAATAAAAATAGCTTAATCACTTCCAAAATTATTCATTCATTTTCTATTGAAATAAATCAGTGAGAGCTAGTTTCGAATATGGTATGAAATTAATCAACATACTGTGTGGAAAACGACAAAAATAGCAAAATCATTGCACAGATCAAAATGAGAGTATACATTAACAATGTGACAATGTATCTTTAGAAATCTCTAAAACTGGACAGTTCTATTGAATTGAAATAATTCAACAAACAAAATACTTAAATGATACAAAACCAATTTTGCTCATTCTTACTTTCGTTTAAGAAAAATCCAATGCATTGTGGTTATCATTTCATTCTAATTTTAGCGTAAGAGCATTATGGTAAAAACGAATGATAGCTAGCACCAATAACTCAACAATTTTTTAATTCTCCACTTTTTTCTGTACTGTACCTGCTACATATTTCACAACCTGTTATATGAACATAGTTGTTGGATGATACATCAACACAAACTTTACAACTCCTTATAGGTAGGTATGTCAGAATTGTGTTCCCTTTTCAAATTCAACTAGAACATTAGAGCAGCAGGAAGCAAAAGTAAAGGGAGAAAACCCTATTGAGGCCAGTTATGCATTCACCTTGCCCTCTCAAAGACCCTTTGCCCAATGATTTCAATTTTTGACTGTAGAGGTGAAAGGTAAGAGCGCTACCACTAAGCTAACCCGGCCTTGACATTCGACCTTTTGACCTCCTAATTATAGGTATCATCCTCATATCATACTGGAAGTATCTATAATCTGAAGCCTTAGACTGCAGCTCTACAGGCCTTTGTTTACTTCATCTAATGAATATAGGCAAATGTGAAGTCATTGACATATAGGGGACTCCTTTAGATTCAAACACAACAGATTTTAGGTTCATCTCTTTTCGAACCTACTGTTGTAAAAATTATAACTTGTTGTATTACATAAATTTTTTAAGGATTTTATAGATACTTCAAATTGCATTTAAGAGGTTGGAAATGAATACCAGTAAAAGGGAATCAGAACTTATGTCTCTCAGTTACATTTGGTTCATGTTAAACATATTAAAATGACTAAAAGTATGTAAAATAAATCAGAGTAATAATACCTGAAAACAGCCTTAAATAGGTCTGATGTAACTACACATACACATATTTTCACCTTATGGAAAATGAACACAATACCTAAAGCAATATAGTGTTGATCTTCAGCTTCTTACATCACTCTATAAACGATCATAAGGCATTTGTTTGAATTGAAAACAAAAATGACAGATTGCACTTTCTTTCTAAAACAGTTCAAGACAGCTCATATGAGATTCCTCCAGAGTACCAAATCAACCCAAACTAAGCAGCCTAATAGGGCGTATTTTAAAAATTATATCAAAACGCATGTCCTGAAGAGACCCTCTCAGCCCATTCTTGTACCCGCATTTTGTGAGTGTTCAGATATATCATGTGTTGACCTGCTTCCCAAGCCGACTGAACACTCCCTGCCCTGTCTGAGAGGTAATTTTTCCTTTCTTTAACGTCAATTTTTTAGTCTTTATAGAACTAGCTGTTGATGTTGACGATACTTCTGATTTCTGTGGCCCCAGTCTTCCTAGCAAACCTTTCAAAGACAAGGAAACATATTCAAGAAATGAATATGAGAATAAGCTGAATCAGATTCTCAATATGGATTTAGCTTTAGCCAATAAAAATTGAAATCGTTACAAAAGTTATAAAAAGACACTCATTAGTGTCACACTTATGCCCTTTGCCGTGTGGAGCTCGTAAAAAAGTTCCCCGCGAGGGGTTTGACAGTAAGTGTTTTGAATATACTTCCCTGACATTGTCGCCATAGCACTTTCTATATAGACATAACGTCAGACAGTGCATGACTTTTATATATTTTCATTTCCATGCTTTATTAACATCGACAGCGGGTGCGGCTAGCCAACAGGGGATGCTTACTCCTCCCGGGCACCTGGTCCCACCTCTAGCTTGCTAGGGGTCTGTCGATGTTTAATTTTGTGCTCTATTGTGAGTACTGTTGAGATTATCGTCAGGATCTTCTTTAACTCATTATATTCATAGTTTTTCAAATCAATTAATTGAGATTTGAATTTTCATCAACTTTGATCACTTCCAAATAGTTGAGAAGTCGCTTCCTCAAGTTCTTTTTCTTATCAATATGTGACAGCTTTTAGAATTTTTTTTCATAAATTTTTTGCAGTAATAAACTTATTATTTCAGCATTTGTCAATTAATACCTGACTCAGTCAGAGTACAAATAAATGGTGTTTAAGGCAGGCACTCCAAAGTGAGTCGTACATAAAGAAGCTCTCTTTTTGACACTTGTGTTAATATAAACCTACCCGATTTCTTTTTAACAGGTGAATCTTCATCATCCCCTGTGGTACTGGACACCACCCCAAGAGCCGTTTTTTTGCCAAGCCTCTGTCTAGCACTGACCTTCAGGTCCGGTTGATCCATTGATAGGACACCTGCTGACTTGACTGGGGGACTCACTATGACAGGAGCTGCTGAAACATGAAAATGAATTTAATTTTAGCGCTCTGCATTTGAAAAGAAAGTGATATACATGTACATGTACATGAACATGTATGTACGTGCGCCATTGATAGTTTAAATTAGGGTATTCTTAATTTTATATTGATAGCAAAAATTAATGGAATGGTTGGACAGAAAATTACTTCTGTTCACCATATTGTATATTTCTATGATACACTACAAAATATCATAAAAAAGATTCTACCTGACCATGGGGAGCATGGGCGGATCCAGGAATTTTTTCAGGAGGGTCCTAAAGTCCAAATTTTTTGAAGAGCAAAAAAAAAAAAAAAAAAAAAAAAAAAAAAAAAAAAAAAAAAAAAAAAACGCAAACGCAAGAGAATAGAGTTTTTGTGAGCTCTGTTTCTCATTATTAATAAAAGAGGTAACTGGAGAGCAATGATGAGCAAAAAGCTTATAATCTTGAATTTTCACATACAATACAGTACTTGATTATTGATTGCCAGTACCAATATGTGAATAAAGCAAATGGCGAGCGTAAGCGAGCCAGCCAATTTTTTTTTCGAGAATTGGAATAAAATGTGTCTTTTTCAGTTTCTGTTCGTTTTCTTAGTGCCCTTATTTATTGACCTAGGTGTAATGTATATGTGTTGCATACCAAGGAAAGCGAAGCATCATTTGAAAATAACGTACATGTATATAATAAATTCTGGCGAGCGGCAGTAGCTCGCCAGAGAAAATTTTTGAAATGCTGACGGCAAAATATTATCAAAATGAAAGATTTGTAATACAAATTCATGATATATTCTTCAAATATTATGACAACAAAAGGGGAATTGGGACTTAATCTTATGAAATAAGTACATTTGTATATTAATAATAATAAAGCCTGTGTTTGTGAAACACGAATGCCCCCGGTGGCATCTTTATTAGTATGAACACTATTTTCTGTTAAGTACATGTATGTGAGGTCACTGGGTTAAAAGGTCAAAGGTCAAGGTCACGAGGTCAAAAATTTTGGTATCAATGGAAAGGTCTTGTCACAAGGAATACACATGTGAAATATGAAAGCCCTATCACTTACCATTCAAAAGTTATGCCCAATGTTAAAGGTTTTGAAAAGTAGGTCAAAGGTCAAGGTCAAGGTCATGAGGTCAAAAATTTTGGTATCAATGGAAAGGTCTTGTCACAAGGAATACACATGTGAAATATGAAAGCCCTATCACTTACCATTCAAAAGTTATGCCCAATGTTAAAGTTTTTGAAAAGTAGGTCAAAGGTCAAGGTCAAGAGGTCAAAAATTTTATTATCAATGGAAAGGTCTTGTCACAAGGAATACACATGTGAAATATGAAAGCCCTATCACTTCCCATTCAAAAGTTACGCCCAATGTTAAAGTTTTTGAAAAGTAGGTCAAAGGTCAAGGTCAAGGTCACGAGGTCAAAAATTTTGGTATCAATGGAAAGGTCTTGTCACAAGGAATACACATGTGAAATATGACAGCCCTATCACTTCCCATTCAAAAGTTATGTCCAATGTTAAAGTTTTTCGGACAAACAGACAGACAAACAGACAAACAGACAAACAGATAAACAGACAAACAGACAAACAGACGGACAGGCCAAAAACTATATGCCCCCGAATCTTTGATTCCAGGGGCATAAAAATTAACTATGCTTTGAAAATTCCAGGGGGGTCCCGACCCCCCCTCTGGATCTGCGCTTGGGGAGTATACATGTAAATCATACAAAATGATGGGGAGTATACATGTAAATCATACAAAATGATGGTGGTAATTTTTCGGAGTTTTTTTTGTCTACTGATGCACTGACAAATCAGACCTGTTTACCTCCTTTGCTTCTCTCACTTATATGTAGGTAGTCTGAGTATTCATAAACGTGGGACTATTGAACTCTAATAGAAATTGAATCAAATTTAAGCTGCTTAAACAAAGTCATGTTTTATTCTCCTACATAAAATGATATTCTTCCACTAGATCTAGAACTAGCTCACCTTTCTTTTTCAACCCTAGAGCCTTCTTGCTTGCCATGTTATTTGTAATCGTGAATTTAACACCACTCAGATCTGACTTTTTAGCCTTAGTCACAGCACTATCTCCACTGGCCTTTTGTTTTGCTGGTTGACCTTTCTTGATGGTCGTAACCTTTGACCTGGCAGCAAAGACGTTTGTAATTGTGATCTTTCCTAGAGAGGCAGATTTTGGGAGGCTAGAGGGTTTTGACTTTTTCGCTGGTGATGGTGAGTTTTTCAAGACACCTGCATATTCTAAAGGCGAATCTTCTTCTTCATCAGAATCTAAGTCCAGAGAGGTGGATGTTGCTGCCCTCTTTATACTCGTTCCGCCTAACCGATTAAACACTGACGACTGGAAATGTTAAAATAATAAATGAATTTTATTTTCTAAATATCCTTCTCTGAGAAAGAACTAACAAATGCTTATAAAAACTGGGGAAAAAAATTTGCAAAATTTTGTCATCTTAAAACTGTAAATACTAAATTTTATTTTACATACTGAGGTTGAGGGCGATGATGACTTCTCAGCTCCCAAACGATCAAACACAGAACTTGACACAGATTTCTTCAGTCCTGAAAGCAAATGATTTCTTTAATATGGAAACAAATCTGTTTCATGCAACTAAAATTTCAGAATTGTGAGGCATAACCCTACACAAGGTATAGGTAGCTTCATGTCTACCTCATTCATTGGAAAAAATGAAATTTCTATCTGCTGCAGAGATTGTTTCATATTAAACAACACTACATATATTTGCAAAGATATATCTTTTTGCTCCACCTTAAATGTGCTTACAAAATAAACAATGGATTTCTTCTTTCTGAAAGTAGTTCAAACATAGATAATGTGAGACAAAAGCATGGATCAAATTAATATTTTCATGAAATGACAATAAGAACTACCTAGATTATATATTTCTGAAAAAAAAATTGTTTTCTGGTAATTATACTACACTAGCACATCTACTGCAGTATCAAGCCTTTTTTTTTTTCCTTTCCTCCATCAGCATCATCTACATCTCTGAACATTCTTTTTCCATTACATTTCATAAAAGTAAATACAAAGTCATAACCAAGCCCCTCTCTTAAATTTGTTTGACATGGTCAGTCAAAATAAAATTCCGAACAAAATTTCAGTTGGACCAACAAAATCCCTCCACACATTTCACAGGTCTGATTGACAGAACATCTTTGTGAAAACATCTGACGTGTTTGAAACAGGTGTCAACATCTATGTCAATTACACTGTTTTTTATCAATTACCCATTATACCTTGCTGCTCTAATATTTTCTTTGTTTTGTCCGTAGTGCCTGCCGGCATAGTGATCTTATATCGCCCCTCATGTTCTGGGAAAACTCTCCGCGACTTAGGCACGGGAACAACCTCTTCTAATTTATTTGGATTAAGTTTGATCAACTTACTGGTGGGCTTTTCTGAAGAAGAAAAGGAGAGAGAACATTTTACTAATATTATTCAACATGTAGAGTATGTATGTAAACAGGGAAATGCATTACTGACCAGGAGACTCTGTGTATGTATTTGAATTAGTATCAGCTCTCTACCGTAAGAAGTATTTTTGGCAAAATTTGCTTTGTTTGCAAAATAGAAAAATACATTCTTCAAGCTGTACTGAGGGCTCCTTTGAGACCTATGGGACGACATGGGAGCTGCATAAAAATATCATTCCTTGAGATGGAGCTTCTTGCAGCCTTGCTGAGAGCTCTTCTGAGACCTTTGGGATGACAGGTAAATTCATGGGAGCTGCATAAAAATATCATTCCTTGAGGTGGAGCTTCTTGCAGCCTTGCTGAGAGCTCCTTGGAGATCTATTGGACAACAGATAAATTCACGGGAGCTGCATAAATATATCATACCTTGAGGTGGAGCTTCTCCCAGCCTTGCTGAGAGCTCCTTGGAGATCTATTGGACAACAGATAAATTCACAGGAGCTACATAAATATTTCCTACCTTGAGGTGGAGCTTCTCCCAGCCTTGCTGAGAGCTCCTTGGAGATCTATTGGACAACAGATAAATTCACGGGAGCTGCATAAATATATCATACCTTGAGGTGGAGCTTCTCCCAGCCTTGCTGAGAGCTCCTTGGAGATCTTGGGAACCACTGGAAGATTCATGGGAGCTGCATCAGGATCACTACCCAAGTAATGGTTAACAGTTCTGCTGGCCGCTGAAATACATTACCGGTACTTTATTCTAAGTGCATGCATATGTGTGTAACGATTTGTTCAAATTTGTATGTGTAAGAAATATTTCTTTGGAACAGTGAAGACTGAAATTTCCTTACAATGCATATAAAGGTATTTACATTTTGTATTGTAGTATTTTGTACAAATAAGTCAGGGGTCTAGAATTCCCATTTCCCGTTGCCTGGGGCAAGTGAAAAGTTGGGTTGGGAAAGTGCAAAGCAGGTGTTCACTTGCCAGTGGGAAAATAGATTAGCTGAACATTTTCCCCTCTTCATTCTGATATTTTTCTTACCTCCTACTTTTAAGACAGGATTTTGATTTATTCTGAAGAATCAAGCACTCATTTTATATCTAGATAATCCCATATGCTACATTTCAACATAGCCTTTAAAATAAGTTGAGGTATACCTTTCCTTCTCTACATATTATTTTTGATGGGAAAGTGATTTTTTTGGTCGGGCAAGTAAAATTTATGTCATGAGTTGCCCGTGACAAGTAGGTTTTGAAAAAAAAATTCTAGACCCCTGTAAGTTTTCCATGCAATACTTGGGAGTTTAACATACCAGTAGAGCACCTCAATACCAATCTTTTATATTTTGCATCATGAGCTCTGGCAACAAATTATGATTTACATGAATAACATAATGAAAATCCATTACACTAATCTACATGTAACTCCTGTTTAAAGTTTTCTACATGCATACATCATGTAATATGTACCTTTCAATGTATAAAAAATTATGATATACATGTATGTAATATCATTATGGAATTTTGCATCATCTACATTTTTATGTGCAAATCAAACAATTTCTTAAAGGCAAAATAAGGACTCGGTGTGGCAAAATATGGTTCACTGCTTTACATTATAACATGTAGTATAACATGTAGATATTTTGTATGATGAAATCATGACTAACCTGTTGAACGCCTTGGAGTTGGTACAGGTGAAGCTGTCCTTGAAGATCCTTTCAATACTTTTTCCCTTGCAAGCTAGAAATAACATGTAAATATATTTAGATATTCAGCATCTTGCATTTAACATATTTTTAAAATCACTGAGAATTCAAGATATAATGTTTATGACTTTTCCATATTAAGTATTCAGAAATACATGAATTAATGATAGCATTATTATTATGGTACACATGTACCTGAGAGTGAACTTCCTTTGCATGTTTGAGGATAGCAATGACATCTCCGAGTATTTTGATGCCCATTTCCGACAGATATTCCTTTGTTAAGTCAAGCAGCATATCCTTCTGAATCCTATTGTCCGTGAACACGATGGCGTAATTTGTAGCCTCCCCTGCAGGAATTCCACAGTCTGTGAAGAACTTGATCCAGTATGAGGTGTCTAAAAAGTAATATAAAACAAGAAACCACAGTTAGACCTTAAGGCTTAAATGCTGTAGAGTTAGGGTCGTATACACAGGGATTAATCTACCTCTGCGTCCTGCGTCTCTGACGCATAAAAATCGCCCAGGACCCATTGATTCTTGATCTTTGCGTCCCACCGTACGCATTATTCTCTTTCGTGTAATGCGTCCTCTTTAGATTATTGTTTACATAAACTTTCAGAGTCGAGAAACTGGTACATTTTTTGTAGTGTATTATTTATGTACATTGTATCGTGTTTACTAGTATATTTTATCCGCTCTTTTAAACCTTACAGAGGGTTGATCATGTACGTAGTATTGTACGAGAAATTGTTGCGTATCAAATTTTTTTCGATATAAAAGTTATATGCGGCCAGATGCCAGTCTAACTTCTTATAATTCGGACTCAGATGTACATGTAATAAATTATACTATTTATTTATGAAAAATTCTTCCAAGGTAAACTTTGCAGGATAATATCATTATGAATCAATCAATTCACACATAAGTGTAGTAAGTACCGTCCTCGTACACCATATATAATTGGATTGTTTGGATAACGTTTTACTATACTCATGTACGAAGCCTCACTTGCGTAAATAAAGCAACTAAATAAACAATAAATTACTTAATTCGGCCAATTTGACTGTAGATTGAAGTTTCGAAGATAGACGATTTATTTCTAATAAATATTAATTTGTTTCTGGAATATAACGATCTCGCGGACATAAATTGCCGCAAGCCATTCATATCGCTTATATTCGCAAACTTAAGACGCCGCGAAAAAAGACGGTTTATAGTACTTGGGACCCATACAATTCTGCTGGAACCCATTGTTTTGGCTCAGGACCCATTGGTCAAATTTCATCGGGTCCTGAGGACCCATTTAGATCAAATTGTAGATTAATCTCTGTACATGTATACAGTAATCTAACTTACATGTATGCATGTTTTTTGTTGTTGTTGATTTTTTTTTAATTAATAGATACATGTAGCTGCTGTATTACCGGTAAAATTACAGCAAAAAAAAAAACAACATACTTTATGACATAAGACGTACTGGTACCAGTACTACCAGTATTACTATCATTTTGTAAGGAGAAAAACCAGACTTGTCAGAATGACAACATAGCTCGCCGGTGGCAACCATATGTAAATTTCAACAACAACAATAAAAAAGGTCTTATCACAAGGAATGCACAAGTGAAATATCAAAGCCCTATCACTTACCAATCAAAAAATATGGCCAAGATTAAAGTTTTTCATAAGTAGGTCAATCATCTCCAAGATCAAGGTCACAAGGTCAAAAATTTTGGTATCCATGGAAACGTCTTGTCACAAGGAATACACATGTGAAATATCAAAGCCCTATCACTTACCATTCAAAAAATATGGCCAAGGTTAAAGTTTTTCAAAAGTAGGTCAATCATCTCCAAGGTCAAGGTCACAAGGTCAAAAATTTTGGTATCCATGGAAACGTCTTGTCACAAGGAATACACATGTGAAATATCAAAGCCCTATCACTTACCATTCAAAAAATATGGCCAAGGTTAAAGTTTTTCAAAAGTAGGTCAATCATCTCCAAGGTCAAGGTCACAAGGTCAAAAATTTTGGTATCCATGGAAACGTCTTGTCACAAGGAATACACATGTGAAATATCAAAGCCCTATCACTTACCATTCAAAAAATATGGCCAAGGTTAAAGTTTTTCAAAAGTAGGTCAGTCATCTCCAAGGTCAAGGTCACAAGATCAAAAATTTTGGCATCCATGGAAAGGTCTTGTCACAAGGAATACACATGTGAAATATCAAAGCCCTATCACTTACCATTCAAAGAATATGGCCAAGGTTAAAGTTTTTCAAAAGTAGGTCAATCTCCAAGGTCAAGGTCACAAGGTCAAAAATTTTGGTATCCATGGAAAGGTCTTGTCACAAGGAATACACATGTGAAATATCAAAGCCCTATCACTTACCATTCAAAAAATATGGCCAAGGTTAAAGTTTTTCAAAAGTAGGTCAATCTCCAAGGTCAAGGTCACAAGGTCAAAAATTTTGGTATCCATGGAAAGGTCTTGTCACAAGGAATGCACATGTGAAATATGGAAGCCCAATCTGTATTGGTTTAAAAGTTATAAGCAAGGTTAAAGTTTTTGTGCACGCGCACGCAGACGCCAACGCCAACGCCAACACCGGGGGTATGACAATAGCTCTCCGGACATTCGTCCCGGCGAGCTAAAAGAATTTGAACAACGTACTTTATGACATAAGGCGTACTGGTACTACCAGTATTACTATCATTTTGTATGGGGAAAAAAGAGAATTTGAACAATGTACTTTATGACATAAGACGTACTGGTACTACCGGTATTACCATCATTTTGTACAGGGAAAAAGGAGAATTTGAACAATGTGCTTTATGACATAAGACATACTGGTACTACCGGTATTACTATCATTTTGTACAGGGAAAAAAGAGAATTTGAACAATGTACTTTATGACATAAGACATACTGGTACCAGTTCTACCAGTATTACTATCATTTTGTATGGGGAAAAAAGAGAATTTGAACAATGTACTTTATGACATAAGACGTACTGGTACTACCGGTATTACATGTACTATCATTTTGTATGGGGAAAAAAGAGAATTTAAACAATGTACTTTATGACATGAGGCGTACTGGTACTACCGGTATTACCATCATTTTGTACTGGGAAAAAAGAGAATTTAAACAATGTACTTTACTACTTTATGACATACTGGTACCAGGGCCATAATTAAAAAATTGTTTGTTTCCCCTCGCCCCGACCGGGTCAGGAAAAACGCTGCCGAGTCAGATTTTTTTATAGCCAAAAAGTCCGATTTTTTTTTTTTTTTTTTTTTTTTTTTTTGGTCCAGAAATCGAATCACGGCCATGTCCATTTTCAGTTTCAACGTTACAATATTCCATCCAAATAGAATTGTAAATCAACTCATTAACTTTCTCATTCCTACATGATTACAAGAAATCTTGTCGTAACCCCCCCCCCCCCCCCCCCCCCCCCCCGTCTTCCAATTCCTGTTGGCTTTGAACCGTCAGTCATAAATTACGTATTATTGGTACATTGATAATTATGTCTCTCTCTCTTGTAAATATCCTCCCAAAGTTTTTTGAGAACATGATAGACGAGCGCTCGGTCTACGGATGTAAAATTTCAAAGAAGCATGTGCCTTTCGAATTCTGAGAGTGCTTTACGTGTATAGCATACGCATGTGCCCAATCTAGTTCCTCAACTTGTGAAATCTCGTTTCACGGATAGGCGTTTGAACGCTCTAAAGACCCATCCCTTCATTGGAAGGGTCCGCTGAGAGAGACCAAAATTCAGGCATAATTATCTAAATGCATAAAATCAACTACTACTAGTACCTGATCATAGTACTGTACGTATTCGGTTATGATTAACCTACGTTTCTCTAGCGGTTGTTGGCGGTCCGTGCTAACTTCTTGCATCGTGAACGTCATTATCAATAGACTCAATATTACAATTGATGTTGTTCCTATAATTATTTTTCACTTTCGCTGCTTACATACAATAAACAGACCGAGAAAGAAAAGTATATCTTTATCATGCACTGGAAAACGCCGGCCATTGTGGTCAATATCTATACAAATTCAATATTTACAAGTCGTAAAAAAAGTGGAGATGTAATCGTATAGTGCGTCTTATTCTCGAAGATTTGATGTTGCCGTAAAATGACCCGTTACGCCGCGCTGAAACATTTGATGCACCTGTTGCGGAAATATTTATCATGTATCTTGGGTCAATTTTGTTTATATATAGTAGGTTTTACAGGACAACGTGATTTTCTTTTGAACATGTTCAATATAATAAATAGACATTTCATACTTAACCAGCGATAGAAATTGAGACATGACAGATATTTTCTTAAGGAAAGCAGGCGACGGTTTTTCCCGAAGTAAGACTAAGAGCTAGGCGAGAAATCGTCGGCTGCCAGCTCTTAGTCTTTATCGTATCAATTAGAAACACAGGGCCATAATTAAAAAATTGTTTGTTTCCCCTCGCCCCGACCGGGTCAGGAAAAACGCTTCCGAGTCAGATTTTTTCATAGCCAAAAAGTCCGATTTTTTTCATTTTTTTTTGGTCCAGGAATCGATTCACGGCCATGTCCATTTTCAGTTTCAACGTTACAATATTCTATCCAAATAGAATCAACTCAGTAGCTTTCTCATTCCTACATTATTATAAGAAATCTTTCCGTTAACCCCCCCCCCCCTCATCTTCCCATTCTCGTTGGCTTTGAAACGTCAGTCATATATAAAGGTATTATTGGTACATTGATAATTACATGTATGTCTCTCTCTTGGAAATATACTCCCAACGTTTTTTTGAGAACATGATAGACGAGCGTTCGGTCTACGGATGTAAAATTTCAAACAACCATGTGCCTTTCGAATTCTGCAAGTGCTTTACATGTATAGTATACGCATGTGCCCAATCTAGTTCCTCAACTTGTGAAATCTCGTTTCATGGATAGGCGTTTGAAGTTTGAATGCTATTAAGACCCATCGCTAATTTGGAAGGGTCCGCAATTCAGGCATATTATTTAAATGCAAAAAATCGAGTGAATAAGAAAAGCACTACTGTAAATGTGAAAGTTTTCGCGTGGGGGTAATTTTCGCATTTTTCACGAATCAAACGACGTTGCCCAAATTCCCCCGATGCGAAAATATCACCGCTGCATTCTCGCAATGGGAAAGAAATTTTTATCGCGAATATTTCCCCCCACGTGAAACGTCTTGATGTTATAAAAAATTGCGAAATCTGCCCCCCCCCCCCCCCCCCCCCCCTGCGAAAATAACCACGTTTGCAGTACCTGATCATAGTACTGTACGTATTCGGTTATGATTAACCTACGCTTCTCTAGCGGTTGTCGGCGGTCCGTGCTAACTTCTTGCAACGCGAACGTCATTATCAATAGACTCAATATTACAATGAGTTCTTGATGTTGCTCGTATAATCATTTTTCACTTTCGCTGTTTACATATAATAAACAAACCGAGAAAGAAAGGTGTATCTTTATCATGCACTAGAATACGCGGGCCATTTATAGTCCGTAACTCGTGGTTGCGTGTGGTCAATATCTATACAAATTCAATATTTACAAGTCGTATAAAAGTTGAGATGTAATCGTTCTACAGTGCATCTTATTCTCGTAGAGTTGAGTCTTTTTGACGCTGCCGTAAAATGACCTGTTACGCCAAGCTGAAACACTTGATGCACCTGTTGCTGAAATATTTATCGTGTATCTCGGGACAATTTTGTTTATATAGAGTAGGTTTTACAGGACAACGTAATTTTCTTTTGAACATGTTCAATAAAATAGATAGACATTTCATACTTAACCAGCGATAGAAATCGAGACATAACAGATATTTTTTACGGAAAACAGGCGGCGATTTTTCCCGAAGTAAGAGGCGAGAAGTCGCCAGCTGCCAGCTCTTAGTCTTTATCATATCAATTAGAAACAAAGAGTGTGACTGTGCAGCTGTAAGGAGTCCAGTAATGTGTAATTTGGATTCAAACGACTTTAACATGTAGTTCTTGCAGCAAAAAAAAAAAAAAAAAAAAAAAGTACCCACCTGCCGAGTCACTTGGAAAAAACAGACCCGGGGGGAGGGGAAACAAACAATTTTTTAATTGTGGCCCAGAGTATGACTGCGCAGCTGTAACTTGTAAGGAGTCCAGTAATGTGCATTTTGGATTCAAACGACTTTAAACATATTTGTTACATGTAGTTCTGGCAGCAAAAAAAAAAAATGTACCCGCCTGCCGGGTCACTTGGAAAAAACAGACCCGGGGAGAGGGGAAACAAACAATTTTTTAATTGTGGCCCAGTTCTACCAGTATTACTATGATGACATTTTGTAAGGGGAAAAAGAGAATTTGAACAACATACTTAAGGACATAAGGCGTACTGGTACTACCGGTATGTCATAAAATCAAAGTGCACCAGTAGGTGCAATGTCAGAAATTTGGCAATCCCTCAATTTGCACACTTGCTAAGTTGCTACCCTGCGTTCACTAGACTAGAGCAAAGGAGCATCAGCTCAAGTTTAGGGATGCTAGCCCCCATTAAAAATAAATCTACAGAAAGCAGTAATGCATGGTTCCTTTTATTGTTGAAACAATGAGTTCTTCAAAATCAATTAATGCTGCAAGGTGTTGTTTACTTGGCACTGACCGCTACACACATTATGCTAAAAATTATCAGAGGAAATTCTAACGAATTCAATATTGTTGTGTAAAATATCCGTACCAATATTTAGTAATGATACTGCAAGTGAAATATAAAAATACATGGTCTTAAATAAAAAATAATAATCTAGTAAAATTGAAAATATTTCATTACTTTACCTGAAGCCATATTCCCATTATCAAAGTGATCAAATCCGAGATGTTCCGATTAAGAATGCCTCTCCATTTTCGACCTTCTTTTATTTCATCGCAAAATACCTCCAGTGCTAACAAAGCATGTTTCATGCAATTTTAGAGGCAAACATGAACCCCCTCACCATGAACTTGCCTTTCCCTTTCTTTGTCATACATTTTTTTTCAAAATCAAAGACTGCCCCCATCCCCTTATAGAGAAGTCTGTTTATAAGTCCTTGGCAGGAACTCCTTGACAAAATTACTGGATGTGTATTCTGATTTCTCAACAATTTAAAACAATTTGAATTTGGCAGTTATTAGTATTAAGGCCCCTTTATATATGATGTTTGATGGAAACCGGTACATTTTGTTTTTTCGATCTTTCATTCTAGCAGGGACGTATTTTATATACGTCCCTGATCTATCTAAACAAGGACTTATAAACAGGTTGTTACACTCCACTGTTTATAAGTCCTTGATCGAAATGATATAAAAGCACCCGTCCTTGATGTCAAGAAATCCAATGAGTATCATCATTCAATTATAAGAAAATAGAAGAAAAGGTCGAATGGACAAATGTTTTATTCTATTCTTGGTTACCATGGCAACATTCTACTCTGCGGTATTTTTCAAACTATTTACGCATAATAATGAGACATAATTTCATATACTTACACGATGACCATTGTATTTCCATGCTTATTGAAATTTAATTTACCAGACTCGACGCTGAAAAAAAAATGTTACTTTTCATTGAACAATTTTTTTTTCTTTTTTGTTTTAAACTTGAAAATCAACAGTGCTAAAATGACGTCGATTGCAAAATAAACTTGATCTTATTAAATAGTTATAATAAATTTAATTATAAGAAATGACTGTAATAATTTTTCTGTATATCGATGTATAGACAAAAACCGGTGCACAAACAAAATATAATCCTAGACTGATAAACTTAATCTATACTGCTTTCCGAAAATTCATACTCGGGATTTCGTATTTTTAAAAAATCGTAACCTGGTTTGTTTGTTTGTTTGTTTGTTTGTTTGTTTGTTTGTTTGTTTGTTTGTTTGTTTGTTTGTTTGTTTGTTTGTTTGTTTGTTTGTTTGTTTGTTTGTTTGTTTGTTTTTTAATTCTGGATTGATTTTAACTGATGGATTGAAGCAACAAACTTCATATGTACATGTATTCATAAGGAAACTTAATTACTGTCCGCGCAGCTCACTTCAGAAATCACAGAGGCTTGAAGTTATGAAGGTGTATCCCTAAATGCCCCATATAAGTCAAAAATGACCTTACCCTCGAGAAAACCACAGTCTATTCTTGCATACTTTATATACGTACTTGTCCCAATAAAAAAAGACATTGGGACAAGTACGTAGAGTCAAGGACTTATAAACAGATTTTGTTTATAAGTCCTTGGTAGAGTAGGCAAGAATAGACAGGGGTTTTCTCGAGGGTAAGGTCATTCCTTTACTAATATGGGGTACACTCTTTAGGGATACACCTTTTTTATAACGGAAAATTGAAGTTTTCTCTAGTTTGTCGGTAAATTTTGCGTCTAAAATTTTTAAAGGGGTACATGTATAGATCCCGAATCCTCATATAACTAAGGGAGCAACCATTCGATTTCTAGGGGGGAGGGGCAGGAAGACTTTTGCCAGCCGAATTTTTTTTTTTTTTTTTTTTTTTTTTTTTTTTCGGCCATTTTAAGAGCCGGAATTTTTTTTTTTTTTTTTGCAAATTACTCTAAAGTATAAATAATTCAGCGTGATTTTTCTGCCATATTTAAAAACATCAAACACAGAATGAGTTCATCTCTTGCCAGCAGATCACTTCATTTTAATTTCTTGAATGGCATATGATACCTATAATCTATTCACTTAAATGATACTCAATTGAGACAGGCTATATGGTGCTAATAACTTGAATTTGATTAATTCACTCCAAATTGTTTGTTCCATTTTTATTTGTAATTAGTTTATGGCACACAATTTTAAAAGTATTTACTGGGCATGTGGAAAGGTCTTTTTTTTTTTTTTTTTTTTTGTAAAGTCTTCCTCCCCCCCCCCCCCCCCTAAAAATCAAATGGTTCCTCCTTGATGTATGTACCAACGACTAAAACTACGCTCACAGTGAAAGAAAATAGTTTTAGATGGGGAGTTAGCACGACGTCGCCGATGTGTAATCCCCACCTGAAATAATTTTCTCAGTTTCACTATGAGCATAGTATTGGTCGAACAGACATATATCATACACCGTTGGTTATGAGAATTTGAGATCTATCCCCGATACAAATTTTATATGAAAAGATGCCAACACAGTAGAGAAAACTTAAATTTTCCGATTTCTGAAGTGAGTTGCGCGTCCGCATTGGCTGAGACTATACAGAAACTTTATTTTTCACCATTTTCTTCTACTTCTACTTCATAGTGATCGCCTTCAACTTGTTGAAGTTTACATCACTTTTTGGGTTGCGCAGGCTGGATTAAGATATTTCAAATTTAGATTAAATTAAAAGATTGAAAGTATTTACAATGGATGGGATGAGTTAATGGTAGGTTGATGATGAGACAGCTGCCTTAAACGACTCGACTGAGTCGCTCATGACAGTGTCCAGGGGTAGCTGATTCCAGTCTTTGATTGTCCTCGGAAATCGTAATTTAACACTTCCAAAATAGTGGAGAATGCAATGCACCATAAGGTAAGCCAGGGACGTATATAAAATACGTCCCTGGGTAAGCCATTGCATTGCATGGTACCCTTGGTGTAAAGTTGTATTATTTAAAAAGTGACCGTGTTACCATGGGATCTGAAATCGACCAAATATCATTGCAATGCCGAGCCACTATTTTTCAGTCCTTACAGAAATTTGAAATTAAGATGGAATTTATGTTGCTAATGCAAAAGAAATGCTTAGCAACTTGGGTATTTTAGTGTATTTCAAGGTCTACTGTAGCATAAAAAGGCATTAATAACTGTCAAAAATGCTGATTTACCGGGTAACCCATAATTGATATTGACTATTAATTTCATTTAAGTTTTAAAAAAAGCTACATTTTCTAAAATTAGCGTTTTAGAATATTTAACAAAAAGCGCACTGCGCACCTTGCATGTTCTGACATGAGAATTACATTTCCCTCCCTTGAGAGATAAATCGTGTTTATAGATGTCGCTTTACGGGAGTTTCTAAGGAATTGACCAATGAGAGGAGTCGTAATGAAACGAAAGAGGGAAGATGGAAAGATGATAGGAATGCAATCTGCTCTGTTTTCTTGTAAATTTGACAAGCATCACTTGTTTTATTTTTCGGCCATGTAAAAATGACATTGACGGTTTTGGAGAAGATTATGGTTATGGATCTGAAAAGAGTTCTGAAGAAGTACAATGACACAAAGAAAAGTAAGCAAAGCGTCTTTGGTTACAATGAGTCCATTCAACATTTCATTGGCGGATCACATATTTAGCTTGTCATTTTTCAACAATACCGCGAAGCATTCATCATATATCAAACACTGATTATCATGTTACATAGACTGAATCTCTCTCTGTACAACATAATTATGACAATGTCCTTCTTGTCATGCAGATTAGTGTAACCTAGACTAAATAATCCAGTCTCTCCGCTCCCGTTAGCGGCAGCGGAGAGACTGGATTATTTAGTCTAAGTATAACCAGGTTTATATATTATATCTTGCAACAATAATCTCTTGTTCTAGTAGTAGACAGTGTGCGAAATTAACGGTGGCCCGATGGCCATTTTCTACAGTAAATAAGCCTTTTTCACATAACTGCGGTCCAGTTGTTTTGGACGGCAAAATAAGAACAGTTCCCGCAATATGATGTCAATGACAATCACTTTTTAACTGTGACGTCATGAAAGTCGGCACTTGCCGTCCACAAAATGCTAGTCACGCAGTTATGTGAAAAGGGCTTATTGGACCGGTATATAACAACTGAAAAAGTCATAGACAAACTTGTCTATAGGAATTTTCAGCATCAAAGTCACATAAAATGTAAAAAATATGAATAAGAATTTCTCAAGTCAAGTCAAGTAATATTTATTTTTTTAATAGGGTTACTTTTATTTTGTCTTCAGTAAATTGCTGCAGTCTATAGGATCTAAAATCACTGTTACGACGGATTGTTTATAAGACTTCAATTGTCAATCTCGCACACTGAGTAGATTAGTGCATCACATGATAAATGCCAGGCGATCAGGCACTATATTGCTTTTTGCTTTACAGAGTTATGTCGCTCGGAGAGTAATGCGCTATATTTAGGTGTCGCCTCTTCCTTGTAAAAACTGAATAGCTATACTCTGTCCTTTTAAAATTGATGTCAAGGTCATGTGACGCAATAAACCTATTACAGTCCTGCAGCCCACTTGTTTGACAAAAAAGTGGATAGGATGCAAAAATCACTGTTACGACTGTTTTGCAGGATGTAGGATAGAGAGTGGAGAGAATCTTATCCTATCCCATCCTATCCTATCACATCCTATCCTGTCATATCAAATCCTATCCTATCGACCTCAATCCAAACCATTGCTATCCTACATCCTATCCTATCCTACATCCTATCCTGCATCTACATTGTATCCTATACTACATCCTATCCACCTCGTTCTTCAATGAAGTTCAATCTTTCTTTTTTAATTCTTTAAAAGTTATTAGCAGACAAACATACTTATTTGATTAAATTCGATCCATTGAAATTTTATACTTGACTGAATGGGTAATATAGATTTTAACTGAATAAAAGACAAACTTGGAGGTTTGTTATGATATTTTTGTTTCGTTCACTGCAAGTGAAAAAATGGTATTTAATCATCTAAATAATTTTCATTTTAATACAATCCAAAAGCAGCAATAGTAACAGATAATTTACTACTTAAGCAAGAATTTTTATCAAGTCATTTAGTTTTAATCATAATCTCGCTAAAGTTGATGAGAAGTAGAGAAAAGTTCGATAGGATAAGATAGGATGTAGGATAGGGTATGATAGGATGGGATAGAATTGGATTGGAATGAGGAGGATAGGATAGGATGGGATAGGATAGGATAGGATAGAGTGGATAGGAGATGGATGTAGGATGGTGGATAGGAGATGGATTGTGGAAGGTAAATAGTGCCCCCGCTAACACTTTGGCACTGTTCCTTCCAAAAGAATAGTACCCACACAAACAGGCCAATAGATAGGTCAATAGGCCACGGGAAAGGTGGCAATGAAAGCGGCATTGTTATGATCACTCGGTTTTGCATCTTCTTAAAAGACATACTTATGATAGTAGTGTGAAAATAGTCTTGGAGGTAGAGTCCACAACAAATTTGAATAAAATCATTGGTTAAAAATATCTTCCCATTAGGCGATTTTGTTCAGTGCATATAAAAAAGCATTTACAAAATGTACATGATAAAAAAATTAAAGCATTCAAACAACAAAAAGGTGAAATGGAAAACTGCGGAAGTATCTCATGGCTAGAACTGAAAAAGACCAAGGTATCAGGCTGAAATGTGTATGCAGGTACATGTATGCAGGTACAAGAACATGTAAGTTACTGGTCGGATGGTTCATACATTTTTTATGTCAATGGGCTTTTACATGTATTTACTGTAAAAGGTACCTTCACACTTCAATGCCCTTTTTGTAGCATCAACATGCCATCGGTACTCAAAGTTGATTGATCCCCAGTTAACACAAGCATGTTTTAAAAACATGTCAAAAATATTTCAGTAAATGTAATAGAAACGTGATTTTGTATGGATCCAGAAATATCAATAAAACATTTCATTTTGTTCAGCACTCTTAAATGTTGTTAAAACGTTATAAAAACATTCTATACAACTGCCCAGTGTTTTAAAAATGTTCTTGGAACACTCTGCTAGAAATGTTTCAACAGAAACCTGTTTGAAACCATTCAAAAACGTTTTGTGTGACCTGGGTCAGTATTTACTATACTATAGTTCACTGTAGCATATCACGTGACAGGCAAATAATCTCTAGCCCGGGAATTCCCTCCTATTAAACAAAAATACTGTCTAAATCTACTTTATATGAATTTATTTTAGGTCTATCATATCAGTATCAATATCATTTATATGATGGTAATCTATTCTGGTCAAGGATAGAATTGTATTCATAGAACACTTCAACAGAAAATTTTGTTTATTTACGTGCACCATATCATAACATGTAAACAAAATTTTAAACATTCTGTTGAAGTGTTCTCTGTATATACCTCTATTCTTGACCAGAAAAAATTACCAGCATATAGATGATAGTGATGCTCATATAATAGGCTTAAAATAGTTTCCTATAAAGTACATTCAGACTGTATTTACTATACTTAATTGAAGGGGATTCCCGGGCTAGAGATTATTTGCATATTACGTGATAGGCTACTGTGTAGTTGATTGATCAGTACATGTATATCTGTTGTAGGTAAGAAATCATCAGAAGAGGGCAAAGCAGAAGAAATGAATGATTTTACCAATCTTTACATGAACTGGAAAGGAATAATGGATAACCGCAAATATGAACCTGTTTTATTTAGAAAGGTTGGTGAAATCACCCATGTTTAAGTTGACAATTTTTGTCTTTTCTTTCACTTAAGTAGATATTTAGTCCCCTACAGGCAATGCCGAAGGGGACTCTTAGTTTCCTCTCGGTCTGTCTGTCTGTCTATCCGTCTGTCCTTTGTTTCTTAGTTTGAAAATGGGAATTTAAGATGAACAGGCGTACTATCCGTCAGAAATGTCATATTTAACCTTGTGGGTAATGTTTGCATGACAAGTGATCAGGATTTCCTATTTACTTAATGTAACAAAACTTTTCTCTTGGTACCAAAATGTGACCTTAACCTTTGCTGAGAGTTTGACTTAGCCTGAAAACAAAGGTATGTTGCCGACAAGGACACAGTGTTTCACAAACACATCTTGTTAGACCCCATTTTTGGATCAGTATCTTAGAGAGGCATAATTCAAATTGTAGGTCTCAATTTAGTTAGATGTATGGAGATTCTGTAATTTATTGTTTTACTGAAGATACTGTAATTTATTGTTTTACTTACTTTTCAGCTGCCATCAGAAGAAGAGCCACTTTTGCTTAAACTCAGAGAGGAATCAAGGTAGGGTTTTCTGTTTTGTCTAAACTATTACATGTACATGTATAAGGTAAACTGAATACAAACTTATCTATAATAGAACAATTTAATTACGCTGCAATATGACTGAACTAATGTTGTCTCCCTTCAATGTAAAAAGCATTTACATTTCATACATGATGTATATATATATTATACTAAATTATTTACATGATGTATGTACAAATGCACATTTGATTATTACAGAGCTGTGTTCTTACAAAGAAGAAGCAGAGAACTGTTAGACAATGATGAGTTACAGGTATGTCATTATTCAAGAATTTTCAGAGGCCCTTTTTGGGTTCTTTCCATAATAAAAATATAGCCAATATTTTCCCTCAAAACTTTGGACTTTAAAAATCATTTCAGCAGTAATCTTAGAAATGGACGATGCCAGTTACCATACTTGAAATTGAATATGACTGATAGCACTAACAAGCTAGAATCTATTGCATGGTAGATAAAGATATAAATTGTTTAAACAAAATATTAAAAAAAACATGACCAAAAGTTCCCAACTTCATTAAAATTGCTTGAATTTTACCAGTCTCAATAACCCTGGACCCAGAGTCAAATATCATGAAAACTTGATATAAATATTGTGCATCTTCAATTTTTCATACTGATTATTGAGAAATATTTGACCTTGTGTTATTCCTCCAACCTAACCCCTCAATTCAAGAAAAATCAAGAGTAAGCAAATGGAATAATTACTAAAGTAATCATGATTCTGAAATCAGTGACTGGAAAATTAGAGACTCCTGGAATTGGCATGTTGTACAATATCTCTATTGAGATAAGGATTCAAAACATTACTTGATTCCCTTGCAAATAAGAACATACAGATCTTTAGAGTGTTCGCAAGGCTTTTGCAATGATAACATGACATTGTACGATGATATTTTCTTGTAGCGTCTTTGGTTCCTGCTAGATCAGCATCACACTCCTCCCATTGTAGGAGAAGATCAAATGATAAACTACGAGGACTTCCTAAAGGTCGGAGCAGAAGCCGGAAAAAAGTGCAAGTATGTGGAAAGACATGCTCTGTCATTGCTTTGATTTACTATTTGAAATGAATTATTTTAATTTTGATTGAAATGAACTTCGTGAAGAGTTTAGATGAAGCCATGAAATAATTTACCCACATTTATATACATGTATAGAGGAAAAATACAGAGGAATTTTTTTCTCCATTTAATTTTTGATTATTTAACTTTCTTATGAAAATTTTGTACATAAATGAAGAGATCATTGTTTTCAGACGGAAAAAAAAAAAAATTAAAATTGAGTAAAATGAGGTAAAATGGATAACTGTCATGATATTTCCATACCTTTAAGAGTCAGGTTAAGCAAATTATAAACCTTTAGCTAGTACAATTTAATCATATATACAGCACCTTATTCATAGAATTTTCACTAATTTTTTTTCCAAACAGGCAATTTTTCACTGCCATGGTATTTTGTAAACTGTCGCAGACAGATCCATACGGTAGAATATCCATCATGCAATTCTTCAACTATGTGATGCGTAAAGTTTGGCTTCACCAGACGAGGATCGGTCTTTCTCTCTATGATGTTGCTGGACAAGGTTATCTGAAAGAATCAGTAAGTACATGTTACATACACGGACAGATATACATGTATTTTATTGGACTCCTTTTTTAGAGAAATTGTATAGAATTTACCCATAGGCATTCAGGCTGCATTAGCATTTCTGAGGCGTAAGTTGTACTTTCCTTTTGATAAGTGCATGGTGTTTGCATGAATGTTTTAGCTGGCCGGGACGAAAAAGTCCAGAGAGCTAATGCCATACCCTTGGCGTCGTCGTCGTTGTCGTCCGTAGACAAAACTTTAACCTGGGCTAAATCTCTTGAAGTATAAGGGGTAGGGCTTTGATATTTCACATGTAGATACCTTGTGATGAGACCTTTCGTTTGAGACCATGACCTTTGACCTCGTGACCTTGACCTTGGACTTTGACCTACTTTTCAAAAAACTTTAACCTGGTTTCTGACAAAAACCTGTATAGGCAAGCTATGCAATCTTTGATTAACCAATGTTTATAATTGTCCACTTCCTTTAGAACATCAAGTTCAGAAAATAGTCAGAATTGGTAAAGGTTAAGCAACATATAATGGAATTTCAGAAAAAAATAATTTTATATAGAAACTGTAAAATCAATTCTACATGACTCCTCTTTTATTTCAGGATTTAGAAAATTACATATTAGAATTAATACCTACACTGCCACAGGTATGTATTTATTGTATAACACCTATAATTTTACAGTTAATAATGATAAAGATGTATATGGTATATATCATAATTATGCCTTTGTTGTATCGCACACAAAATTTCGCATTTAATAATTCAGATTAATATTGAATAAAAAATCTATTTTGAACTAGATACACATTTTTCCTGATACAAATGCTCAATTTTTCATGTTTGTTTTAGAATAATTTAAGCTGTTTGAATTTTCTTATATAAAAGATCTTTGCATGTAAATGTATCGGTAAGTACATGTAGAATATTCATTATCATATGTGAAGGTTAATTTTCATTTTTTAGCTAAATGGCCTAGAGAAGTCGTTTTACTCTTTCTATGTATGCACAGCTGTCCGTAAGTTCTTCTTCTTCCTCGATCCAATGAGGACTGGAAGAATAAAGATACAAGATATCTTAGCATGCAGCTTCTTAGATGATCTCCTGGAGGTGAGACATTTCTTTCTAAAATCAACCATTGTCCAATATAATTGGTATTATTAACAACAGCAATTTTTCATCTATATATATTTTCAAATTTTGCTGTGTAATAGTCCATTTTCCAGAAAATATTTATGACCATTTTAAACCTTGATTTTAAATGCACAGACACCAGACATCACACCATTTGGCAAAATTATGAACTGTGACGTCATATTTGATTGCATTGATGTTATGTGTTGACTTAGGGCTGGGTCAATTAAGGATTTTCACAGTTCAGTTCGGTTTCCGTTCATAAACCCTCGATTTGTTGTCATGTTTAATATTTTGACGTCACATTGAAAATATTTCTAAATTTTGTGATGTCTGGTGTATGTCTTCTCAAAGAACTGGAAAATCAGCTATTTACACACCTTTCAAACAGAGCTGTAATGAATGCAGGTGACATCATAATAGTGCAACATTTCAGTATTAGTAATATATGTTATAACATATATTTTTTTATATGTTTGTATAATTGTATTTTATGGGCATTTTGGAAATACTATTATTATTTCAGTTTTCAAACACCCACTCTCGAAGACTATAGATGCATTCTATTTTGGTCAAGTTACATAAGAAAGATGTGATTTTCACAGTTGATGAATTAAACTTTTTAGTTAAGAGATGAAGAACTTTCCAAAGAGATGCAGGAGTCAAATTGGTTCTCAGCACCGTCAGCGTTAAGGGTGTATGGTCAGTACCTAAACCTGGATAAAGATCATAATGGAATGCTCAGTAAAGAGGAGCTAGCCAGGTATTTATGCAAAAAATGAGCCATTCTTTTATTTCGATGTAGCAAGAGAAACATAGCATAATGAGGCCACAGTAATAACCATATCTTATATCGTATAGTACATAAAGTGAATATCTGAAAGTGATTGAGTGTAAAAGCTAGGGGCCATGTGCCAATATTAGTCTGAAAAATGTACCATTGAAGTCTATGTACTTTCTTATGAAACGACCCATTGAAATTGTATATGATATAGGGAAAAAGCTTATTCACAAAAGTTCCTTCCTATAAGTTAATGGCTGACTAATATTGTACTCTGTACATGAATTTATTTAAGTGTAACCAAATATTATCAGAATCAGAGCAACAATGGGCATATTGACATACATGTACATGCATTAGCATAATCATGAATTAGCGCATTTGACATATTTTCTTTTTTCATCTAAGAGAGTTAAATATAGCGTAGTCTTGAAATCAAGGAGTCTTAGGAGCACTAACTCTTCTAAAATATGAACCCCGCTAGAATAAGTACAAATGCAGTAACTTATCACAGAACCAAGAAGAATGGAAATTATTAAACAGAGCTTCATTAAAGGGCAAAATTAATACTTTTCAACTCAGCAACATTTAATATAGCAAACTAAGTTGCAAGCTACATGCACAATGTTCATGATAATTCATATTTTGTAGATATGGTACAGGAACACTGACAGAGGTATTTCTGGACAGAGTTTTTCAGGAATGTTTAACATATGAAGGAGAAATGGTGAGTCTCTTGAAGAATAGATGTTCACACGGGTTTATTTTGAAAATATCACGCAAAATGCACTGCTTTTATGCAATTTTGATTTGATACAAGAAAATGACACTGTCAAAATTTATTGAATTTGAAAAAAGTACAATTATATGTAAATGAAATAAAAATTTCCCAAAGAAAGAACAATTTGCAGGAAAAGTTTAATTATTACATTACCATAAAGGTTACATGTAAGTTTTGTCATGATAACTCCCTTGAGAATTAAAAAACATTTAACCAACTCAATCATCTTGAAAATATAATTGAAAATATTATTTGCAGTGACTGTAATTATATAAATTTCTCTTTTGTTTTATTCCAGGACTACAAGACATACTTAGATTTTGTATTAGCTTTAGAAAATCGCCGCGAGCCACAATCATTACGTTACTTATTCCGCATATTAGACGTACAGCATAAGGGATACCTCAATGTGTTCTCTCTTAACTTCTTCTTCAGGGTAAGACTTTAATGGTTTATCTATTACCATTTTCTCATGATAAAGTCAGTCTCACTTTATGGCTTTATTGCCTTTACAACTTTTATGCTGAAAAGCCGGGCTTGCTTATCAAAAGTAGAAGACCAATGAAATTTCACAACTCTAAATTATTCATAAACAATTGCAACTCAACAGCATAAGAATAGAATTCTAGCAGATGGAATTCTCTGAAATTGGATTTTAATGTAGACTGAATATTAATTTTAAAGTTGAAGAGGTAATAATGCTGACAGATAATCTCCAAGCAGAGAAAGTGATTTATGACATCTTTTTAAAATGACATACTTATTGGCCATGCAAGTATAAGTATGTACATACAATTATATATTATTCAAGTGCATTTCAAGTGTATGTTATGAAATATATGAAAACTTTGTTGAGTCTTTTAAACTTAAAAATTTTCTGGTTGAAGAAAAACTGGAGCCCAGAACACATGTCGCCAGTGGGTATGTACAGAAGTTCATAAGGCCCAAGCAATGTGATACTTAAACTTTTATCTTTACCATTCTTATTATTGTATCGCAGGCAATACAAGAGCAGATGAAATTACATGGTCAGGAACCTGTCTCTTTTCATGACGTCAAAGATGAGATATTTGATATGGTTAAACCTAAAGATCCCCTACACCTGACACTACAAGATCTCATACAGAGGTAAGCATTGTTATTTGGTCTTGAATAATGAAAATTTTATTTGTATTATTCCTTATGATGTCATCAGATGAGGTCTCATGTTAGTGGTCTGTAGAGATGAATTTTGGAAAAATTGCAGACAGAAGTTTCATTAATATTCCTTTTTCATTGTAAAACTTAAATTGGAGACGGCTTGTTTTGTGGTTTTCATTATTATGATGATAAAGTATATCAATATTTAGTAGGTTCAAAGAAAACTTCATTGAACAATTTTGAAGAGTTTAAAAGGAACATGTACATACATGTACATGTATCTGTAACTTTTACATGAATATTCTTACAATTGTTCTAAACTTCTGCTGTTAAATCAAAGCATCAGTGGTAAATCAAATTAAAAAAAGAAATCTCAATAAAAAAAACATTTCTTCATTTCAGTGGTAAAGGTGACACAGTTGTCAGTATTCTGATAGACTTGAATGATTTCTGGACGTATGAAAATCGTGAATATCTAGTCCCAGATACGGCAGAGGAATCCGAAATTTGACCGAACTAAGGATCACTCCAAGGGATTACGTGCAAAATTTTATTATTGCATCATCAAAATTATTTTGTGTCATAAATCCATAGGCAACAATGTGTTTCATTAGCTGTCTCAGGGAAATATTCCCATAATGCATTCTTTTCCCATAATGCATCCACCATCAGATATATAAATTGTGACTGCCATGTAACTTATTGATTGAGTAATGTATGTACATGCTATATATAGACTATAAAGTACTATTTTTGCTCATATTGCCTGTGCATTGAAATTAATCACCGTTTATCATCAGAATTAGACATTTTCTTCAATATGTTATCTAAATTTGCAATACAATATATTATTCTCCGTAATAAGATAAAGCAAGAGCAAACTTTTGTCTCACTTTACATATCACTTTAGGTATCCTATTGACATTTATATGTATATGCTCATAGTATTTGCAATGAGAAAACATGTAAAACATATTGGGCTCACTGAATGAATTCTTTCTGCATTTTATGATAGTAGCCAAGACCTCTCAATAGACAGTTACAACTTTGTTGATTTTTGTTTCTGTTTTTCAAGTCATCTTTGCATAATTGAGCGAATAGCTCTAAGTGATCACCTGAAAATTTTCACGCTTGAGAGCCCCAATTCCATACATGTATAATTTGAAGCACGAACCAATCAAATCACAGGGTTTTCAGCATCGTGACGTATTAAATCTTTTGCCGGAGAAAGTGAAGGGCCGATGCTGCTTCTATGTATAAACGATGTAACTCTGTTTACTTTAGTATCAAGCTGTTTTGTTACGTAGAAGAGTGAGATGAACACTAACTGCTTTAGTTGACAGGGATATAAATATGTAAGCACAATAAATAGAACGTGCGTGGATACGTGTTTATTTCATTGATGAAGGAGGGGCCAAAGCATTACGGGTCGTTGACGAGGAAGGTATAATTATGTATACGATGTGCCCGATACTAACCGGAGATACGTTTCGTAACTAATTATAAGTACTGATCCAATCCCCTGTCCTTCTTCTGTCGGACCGAAAATTGAACATCTGAACAGGCATGTATACATACGTACGTCCCTGATGTGAAGTAAGAGGGAGAGTAAGAGAGAGGGGATACACCTACATTATATTCATCGTAAACTATTTCTACTAGAGACGTCTTATTGTTGTTTACCTCGTTTTAGAAAATCCGACGTTTAAAAAAATTGAGAAAAATTATTTGTTCATTTTTACGTACACCATATCATTTTCTAGAGACCTTGTGCAAAAAAGCCGTGAAAAATCTCAATATATACAGATAATCAAAAACTTACCGACTCGCACCGCTCGCCGCTTCGTAAAATAAAACTTACAGAATACTGAATTTAGTCATTCTTTATTTGTTATTTTTTTAGCTTGTTACCCTCGCCAGTTTTCATATCATTTTCAGAAAGCAAATGTAAAACACCAAGATATTTAGAATCATTTTCGTTGTATGCACCGTCCCGTCCCGTTTACCCTTTCTAAATTTCGATCTAAGTCTAAAAAAATTGAGAAGATACGTATTATTGAGTGTCTATATATCAAAAAGTTCTTTCTCAAATATGTCAATATGACTTTTTACCTAGTGACCTTGGCCTTATGCTTTGACATATACGAGCAAGCTTTTGATTAGAAGATAATAATTACGACTACCCCACGTCATGCGTAGACTTTTAAAATTAACATAATAAACGTCTCCAATTTACAGGGATGATACATTCCAGACAACGAGGATATACGTATGGAGTTTAAAATTTCAGATTGGAAACGAAGAAGAATGTATCAATGACGTACAAACATAATGAAAATATAGATCTTGAATGAATGCCTTTTAATCTTTTTTCTCAGAAATTGAACGTAAAACACTACCAGTACATGATTTTCTCTCTCTCTCTCTCTCTCTCTCTCTCTCTCTCTCACACACACACACACACACACACACGTCTGTCTTCATTAAATGTCATACCAGGTCTATAAATTTTTCTACATAGGACTTCATAAAAGCCTCTAACTGGGTAAACTCCTTTAATTGACCGATACAGTTCTGTATGAATCGAAAAACTCTAATAATTAACACTAAGGAACCAGAAACCGGAGGCTTTTTTTTTTTAATGAAATGCAATTTAATTTTTTATTCCATATCTTAAAAAATTCAAGGAATATTTTTTCATTTGATCTTTATAGAATTCCAGGAATTATTTGTTAGAGATTGTCTCAGATTGCTCGACAACCATTGTTCCCCTCTTACATTATACAGTAAACTTCACCTGTAACGATTTAAGGTTTATAGCGAAATTCTGCTTGCAATAAAGTAAAATGAAAGTCCCTGCAGAAGTCCTATTATAGTGGCTAAAATATTAATTTTAAACGAGGTTGAATAGGACAGTCAGAATAAGATATTGCTCAAAGCTTAAAATTTTATATTCCACAAAGCAACACTGAGTGCGATCTTTAAAAAATCTGGAAAATTTCCGACAGGCGTATGAAGGAAGTGTTCACCTTCTCGAAAAAAAAATTTCTGACCAATGACTAACCCGCACTTGTAATTTAAAAATGGTTATTTTAATGACCAGTATTCTGTTGTATGTATATACACCATCTGTTCCCAAATGTTTGATCTCTCAGTTTTCATTGCCTTACTATAAACAAATGTACGTGTATTTTGCACAAAAATGCATGCAGTGAAATATGGCTATAACGAATTTGGACCAATGGTCCCCTGTTCTTCGTTATGTACGAAGTTTACTGTACTTATCTTCCCTACCCTCTTTGTCAACCCTCTGGGTCGGCCACTAGTATTGACGCTTTTGAATATGCTAGTTCGAGGATGGCCATCTTTTGATTCTAATGACACAATTATGGATATAATTTCAGTGTTATTCTATACTTGCATAAACTTGTCTACGAAGGAAAGTTTGACGACATACAGCATAAATGATTCAATGTCATATTCTGATATTTAGCTATTCGCTCTCAGTACCTTCAGTGCTTTGATTTTTCTCTAGGCCTTCTGAATCACTGATGAAGTTTTTGAGATAATGTTTCAAGTTTTCATGGTGACCAAAGCATGATGATCCTTGACCCAGTTCCTTAGAGACATGTACATGTATACATGTACCTCTTTTTTCAAGGCAATTAAAGCAATTTTATCCTATTTGACGTCTGAAAGATACATATGAATTTGTTTATTTGCTGGGGCAAAGTTCTTGATGTTTGAATTTTAAAAAAAGGGTAAATTTACATAGTGCATAGGTTCATTTAAAAGTCGTCAAATTTGCTTACATAAAGTAAGCAACGAAAAACTTATTTTTAATGTATGTGCAGTATGTAAGGAATATGGAAGCTGTTCTTACAAAGAAAAATATTTATCATTCATAGTCTGACATGATTGTAATTATCATTTATCACATGCATTGTACATGTACGTTCTTCCCAAATGTATCGAACTGTGTTGCAATAAGTACATGCAAATCAATGTTACTATAAAGTTTATATTGCTATATATAAGCATAATTTTTTTAGCATTCGCTTATCCATCATTTAAATGTGTAGGACAGTTTTCATGGTTGATGACTTACTAGTACATGTATGTTAATAAAAGATTTTGTCGTGATCTGATAATGCTTTCTCAATTGTACCTTAAGGATAACCTGCTTAATGATGATGATAACAATAAGTTAAAGTTAAATAATAAGTATTATTTGCCATGTCATGGAACTATCCACATTCTCTTTAGTTTGCTTGGGTGCTAATTTGAGATCTCAACACAGTGTATAGTGAATTAATTGTCTTGTCTGACCTTGACACCATCATATGGCCTTGACACTAAAACAATAATTTATATAAATAGTTTATGATTTTTTGCCATATCTGTCCAATATCAGTAAATAGTTATATAATTTATGAGACCACATACCATAAGTATATGCATGCAGGATAGTTGATACTTTAGAGTAAAGTTGTATTGGTATATCCTTAAGAAAAAAATTGAAGGTACTACATATAGTGTTTAAGGACTTAATGGACGTAATAATCTTGTACTTTCCGTTGTGGCTACTGTCAATGGTAAAACAATTGTCCATTTCACCATTATCAGTTTTCTTCCTTCTCCCTTAAAAATTTAAAAACAAAAAAGTTGTGATAAGGCTTATAATGTGTTAATGGTTTCTAATGCAAATTGTTGTCCACATTTGACTTTTTGATCTAGTCAGATGTAATACATTAGAACACAGTTTGCCAATATTAAGCCAAAACGAAAGTAGTTGTTAAACATCAAATTGAATTGCTTTAGTTCAACATTATTCATCAAGCATATTCTTCATTTACAAATTACCATTATACATGTACACTTTATATTTGTATGGTGATGTATAAGCTTATGTAAGCAACAGCTTTGTATATTAGCGTAAAATGTGTTAAATTTAAAATCATAAAGCATTGAGCCAATATGTGTTGGATAGGGCAGCATCTTGTTTACCATATTTTGTATTTTGTAATATCCTTGTGCATGTATAATGTATCATAATATATGTCCTCAAAATCAAAATATTCTCCACGCCTCTTATTAAAAAATCTATAAGTTCAGCTCTTTATCTTCAAAGAAAAAGAAAGTAGCTCACTATGTTCGAAGAGAAAGAAAGCAACTGTGTTATGCATTATAATTCTGTTATGGAGCAAATTGACTTGCACTTTTCACATACAACTAGTATCCAAAGTAAATTTTGTAATTGTATTTTTTGGGGTATAGGGAATAAATATGACGCAAGAATCTTACATTTCTTCTTTCTGTACAGGGCAATTGTGCATTCATAGATATACATGAAGTCATTTTTAGCTCGACTGTACTTTAGTGCAAAAGAGCTATTGCAATACCCCGGCGTCGGCGGTGTCCGAACTAGATGATAAGATCATACAATTTCCTTTCCTATATTCATATTCTGTTGGTTCTTTTTGTTGTTAATGTTTGATTATACATTATATAATATTACCAGATGGGGACCTAACCCCTGGGGTTGGGATTTTAAAAATTATTTCAAATGATAAGGCAAATATTGAGATGATAAGGTCAATGTTAAGATAGCAATATTTTGCCTTTAATGGCCAGTATTAAGCAAAGTATAAGTGCTATATGTTCCAAACTAATATGGTGGATGTATCTTTGATCAAACTTTAATAAAATGACTGTGACCTACTTTATCCGCTTTAGTGATTTTGCCTTTATAAGCCAATATTGAGCAAAGTATAAGTGCTACATGTTCCAAACTTACATGGTGGATGTATCTTAGATAAAACTCTCATAAAATGACAGTGACCTTCTTTTTCCGCTTGAGTGATTTTGCCTTTAAAAGCCAATATTGAGCAAAGTGCTACATGTTCAAAACTTACATGTTGGATGTATCTTTGATCAAACTTTCATAAAATGACAGTGACCTTCTTTTTCCACTTAAGTGATTTTGCCTTCAAAAGCCAATATTGAGCAAAGTATAAGTGCTACATGTTCCAAACTTACATGTTGGATGTATCTTTAATCAAACTTTTATAAAGTGATCTTGACCTATTTTTTCCGCTTGAATGATTTTGCCTTTAAAAGCCAATATTTAGCTAGCTATAAGTGCTACAAGTTCCAAACTTTCAAATTGGATGTATCTTTAATCAAACTTTCATAGAATAACCTTGACCTACTTTTTCCGCTTGAGTAATTTTGCCTTTAGACGCCAATATTGAGCAAAGTATAGGTGCTACATGAGTATACAATTGTGTATAATTATATAAATTGGGGGGAAAAGTTAACTTAAGAAATTGGCTGTCATTAAAGACATTGTGCTATGCAGTCGAGCATTAGGTGACTCTGGCAACTATTTTTTTTTCTGTGTTTCCTGCAAATCATAGTGATGTCATAGAATGTTACTGTCTATCACCACTTTGAATCTGAAGAGATAACTCCTGCTCTAGGCAGAGATTTCATACAAAGATAAAAGGCAGCAAGAGAAACATGACTATATATTTTTAACCTTCAAAGTTAAAATGAGGCAAATATTGATACAAATCTCAATACTTTGGTATTGATGTAATAACTTGAACTTTCAAAGTAGAGCTTTTATATTTCATACACACAGATAAAGGATCATGAGAGGGACATACCTATAAATTCTTAACCTTCAAGATCAAGGACAAGGTCAAATTTGTGTACATCTGAACAAAATATCAATACTTTGATTCCTGCACAAGAAGTCTTGTTGTAGATCTTTTAAAAATATTTATATACTGATAAGCCTTGATCATAAGGAATTATGAATACTGAACCATCAAGGACAAATATCAAGGTCAAATTTGGCAAATCTAGATGAAATATCAATACATTGTACTTTGGCCTGACAGTTGGAGTGTGGATATTATTTCCATAAACTGGAGAATACCTAGTTTGAACTATTAAGGGTAAAGGTAAGGATAAAAATATCATTTCTTTTGTTCTAGTGCAAATCCTTTCTAGGTAAAGCTTCATATGTAGATGACGGATCTCGGGTGGAACTTTTCTATAAATTTTTAACTTGCAAGGTCAAATATAAATGTCAAAATTTAACTTAATTTCAATTAAATACCAATAATTTGGTTCAGACTCAATAAGACATTACAATGTAGATATCTCATAAACCAGAGGTGGAGCCCTTAATGACTTCTTCAGTCTGCTGCTGCTTGAAACATTTATGATTGAAAACAATATAGGTCGTTTAGTTTTGTGTCCTTTTTCTATTGACATTATTTTTTATGAAGCTGTTTTTAGCCTATCTGTACATAGGATGTTCGTTCTCTTATGCTGCACAATTGCGAAAATACTTTAAAAGTGGTTAGGCACTTCGGAAGAAAGAAGAAGAAGACAACAGATGCATATTTTTTACCCTGATTTTTTTTTTTTTTTTTTTTTTTTTTGGCTTGCTTATACGTAACTCATTTTAACTCCGTTTTTAACAGTTATACTTTCCTGTTATAAAATGTTGTCAACTTAATGCAGCTATTAGACACAATTTATCGATAATGTTCAAAAAATTCATACAGCCTAAAAGATGGGTGAAGTTACAAAATTATATGAACAAACACATGGTAATGGTCTATGTTTGTAGAATCTTTGATTTTGAATGCATTATCATATGAACAATTTATGTCGATCTTTTTAGTAGAAAATAATTACCAACTTACAAAGTGTTCTCATGCATATTCTCGGTATAACTGCTTTAGACGAAGTTCGCAACAAGGTAATATCGCTTTCTAGCATATCAACGAATTTGTAATGAAATGAAATAAATTATACTAGATAAAATCAGAATGACATCTGATCATACGACATCTTAAAACGAGAGAGAAGGGATACTAATACAGGGCGATGACAAGAAGCTGGGAGACAAAGACAACTCTTGACTGGGAGACAAAGAAATTCTTTCTGGGAGACAAAGAAAGACAACTCTTGAAGTTCACCGGTTCATTGGTTTGAATCTGAAATTCGTTTCACCATAAAAGAATAAAACAATTTGAAATAAAAAAAATTACTCGGATCTGATTTCCAAATAGGTGAGGGCATGTAGATATCCTAGTGCATGAATGCAAGTTCATGATGTTGTATATAATGAACATGGTATTCCTTCATTTCAATATCGAAAGTATGATATGATGAATTAAATATCCTACCTCTACATGAATTTGACCAGAGTAGCAGAGGTACGTAAGACTCCTTTAGGACTGTTAGCAGTGTCTATAGCAGCATCTTCTTATTTCTCATCCTCAAATAATTCATTGAATTTTTCTGTGTACTCAAACATCATCTCGGCCTCTTTCTCCTTGTTAGGATCGTCATCGTCAAACGATGTGGTTGTGTGAGGTCCTGAGGGAGATCCCTCCATCTGCTGACCATCCTTTTGTCCTTGATCAGGACTGTCCTGCTTCTGAGAAATTAGAAAGAGAAAATATTAATCTATTATCACTTTGTGTATTTTGTAATCTTTATCATTTATTGTCGACCATCATAGGTCATCATAATATTTCTTTAAACGTTACACGAAAAGAGTGATTTTCAAAATGATCAATAAAAATATCATAAGATGTGATGAACGACCCTTGTGTACACTATAAATTCCTCAGCATCTCAATTACTGACGACATAATAATTTTCATTACTATACGGTAACTCTTTTCCGAATTTAAACGACGGAAGTATACGTACAATACAATTGTCATGTCTTCAAAAAATCTTATTTCTTCTACCCCCTTCCTTTTTTTAAGATGTTCATGCTCCGTTTTATGATGTAAATGGAAAGGTATATTGCACGTTGTTGTCCGCGTATATATATACGAGTCGATACATGTAAATAATTTGAATAAATTAAAACAGTTGGCATCGGCGTGTCATGGATGTTCATGACCTTCTGTTAATTACCCTATATGTGTTAAAAAATGAAATGAAACTGCACAATTGGTTGTCATGGTTACGTTGTCAATCTTTTTACTGTGACATTCTTTTCAGTAAATGTAAGAATCGAAACAGCTTTCGCCACTAGTTCTGTTGCCATTGAAACCATATTTTATTGTTAATATTAACAAGGACTTATTTATAAGCAAGTTTATTAGTCCTTATCATATTAATTAGAGGTGTAACAATATATCGATATATTGCTATATTTAATCGTATTGCGATACGAAATGCGTTTGTATATCGCGCCCATTATATGAATAAATGATTGAATCACTTTGATTCTTTTAAGTTCAATAACATGCGACCCATGCTCAACATCGTTCACAATTGAAATTGATTATGACAAAAGCAATCAAAATTATTCATTGATTTGTGTGTGTTTATTTCAAGTAAATTACATTGACAATGTGAAATTCATTCAGAAAATATGAGGGGGTGGACAGATTGAAAGGGAGGCGGGAGGAAGGGGTGGGAGGAAGGAGAGAGGGGGCGGGAGGAGGGAGTGAAGGGCAAAACAGGGAGGGAGGAGGAGGAAGAGGAGCGGGAGGGAGGTAAGGGAAGGGTGAAAAGGAGGGGAAGGGAGAAGGGGGGCGGGAGGAAGGAGGTAAGGGGGTGGGAGGGGGAGAGAGGTACCCCCTGCCCCCCCCCCCCCCCCCCCCCCCCCAAATATAGACAGTATGGACAAACATACAAAGAGGAACCTGATTTTAAATAAAGAAAATGTTAAAATTGAAAAGAAACAATATATATCGCAATCTAATAAAATGTCGCGATTCACTTTTGGCGTCTAAGACTTAGATCTTTTTATCTGTAGGTCGACCTATCAACAGACGGCGTAACATCTTCTGTCAGCTTGATTTATATCGACTAAGTTCAGTCGATATAGGGGATTATAATACGACCGCTAAAACTATTTTCCCCCTAAATATAATTTTAAAAAATTACGATTAAAAAAAATACGGGTTTGACTTTTTAAAAATGGGCCGTAACTCGTGGCGCGATAAAGAGGGCGCTGCTAAGCAGGTGCCCGTTAGCTTCCTTAGTAACTAATAACAGTTATGGCGGTTTGAGATCGACTCGTGAGAAAAATGATTGTTTGTACAGGTATTTTATATTATAATGATACAGAAACATTGTCTAACCATACATTAATATATCAAAGTCACGTAGGAAAGAATCATAGAATCAATTGCATGTTTATTGCCGAGTTACGATCGGCAGTGTGAGGGTTCATGAATATTGCATAAACAAATCATTTGCTGTACAAATTAAGCGTGTACCAGTGGTATATTATCACGCAAGGCATGTCTACTGGTCGATTTATAGTGAAGGGAATTTCATTTTACAGTATGCTTTACTTTGGTATGAGCAAGAACTTCCAAGATCTTTTTCATTGTTAATTTGTGTGCATGCATTCTATTCAACATGTGATCCTTCGGCTTTCTCTTAAAATGATGCATTCATGGATGATAGGGTATTATTTTGTTCGTCAGCAGCAGCTTGAATGACAGTTGAATATAGTGGCATGTGATATGAAGCATTTGGAAGTAAATAGAAATTAAAATAATAAGAGTTGGAATTACTCAAGTATAATAATATTTAAACAAACTTAATAAGAGAGAGATTGAATGCTACAGTATGCAGCGATTTTTCACTTTATACAGAAGAATAATATAATAATACTTGCTTCTTGTAATGATTTATATTATCAAATTATTTGGTCACTGTTATTTCCCATGGCTATGCATCGCTCTTTTGGAATACATGTATGGACCACGTACGGTATTAAATCCATGAATTATGTTTTGCTCCCATTAAGAAATTAAATTGCCAAGCTCTATCACAAAATGAACAGGAAAAAAGCATGGGACCCATTCTTACAAGTTTAAATGTCTTAATGATGATTATAGCTTCATGTCAGTATTGATTACTATCTATATCTCATGACATGTAAATTTTAACTCTTTATTTCAGCTTTGTAGTTGCTGAGTGACTAACTTGTGCTAGAAAATTAGATTTAGACTTCATTATATAAGAAGACAAAATGCCTGTAGCACAGACAAGACTTGAGATTTTGCAAGTTTGCAAACTTCTTCAATGTGTAAGAGAAAAGAATACGGAGCAGATTCAGAAACTGACTTCTCATGGAGTACCTCATCTTGTCAATTATAATGATTCTGAGGAAGGATTCACGGCTCTTGGGGTGGCGGCAGCAGCTAACGATGACGAGATGATAGATTTTCTGATCGAGCTCGGAGCCCATCCGGATGCTGTAGATTTGAAGGGAAGATCTCCATCAATGAGAGCTGCAGAGTTTGGTCATACACAATGTATGGAGAGACTGGTGAAAGCTGGGGCAAAGATGGATATTAAAGATTTGGAGGGAAAAGGTAAACAAATTAAATCATACTTACTTAGAAGTAATGTTCTTCTCTTGAATTGTTTTAAATAGATCATATTAGAAGGTGAATGTCACTGCATAGGCATGTTTATTTTTTGAAGGATCAAAATAATTATATTCAAATTAATTTACTACAATATAGGTGAAACTCATTGAGTTTTTACAGAACATAAATTCCTAATAAAGCTTTCAAAGATTTCAATAATAGGAAAGGGAAAGTTTTATAGACAAACCCTAATTCAACCTGAAAATGTCAGACAACCATGTGATTTTGTAAATGCTGAAACTTTCACAGCTCCAAGGTACAGCTATATATATTGAGTGGTAAAGTGGGCCTTAGATTTTAGCATAATTTCTCTATTTCATTTATTACTTACAGGAATATTATTTTACTGTATATCACCCACCGAGAGACATGCCAAATGCTTGGAAATAGCTGTGCAGAATGGAGCAGATCCCAACAATGTCTCTAACGAAGGCGTACCAGTATTTTTGTTTGCCTGCGAAACTGCTGCCGACAACGAAGAAGCATGTCTACAATTGTTAGAAAAAGGAGCCAATCCTAATGGAAAACAAGATGTAAGATTTTAAATTGTCATATTTCAAAAGCATTTATATATTTACTATATATTAGATTGAAGTGATCCCAAATTTACATATTTACTGTATACATCTAATAGACTGAAGTGAACTGAAATTTATTTATTTAAAAAAATATGTATTAGATTGAAGTGATCCCAAATTTATAGATGTGAATATTTGTGTGATTATATCCATGTCTGTTGTATTTTTTAACTTGGTATGTTTGATTGATGTCATTGTATTAGTAACATATATACCGGTATTTTCATAAATCTAATAGATTCCTGTTGTTGTGAAGGATTGCATATTTTGTATGAATTGATACATTTAGATAATAATCTGTTTTGAAGTAAACATTTATTTATTTATTGTGAAATAAACGTTCACAGCCACCCGAAAATCCCAAAAAGAGATTTAAGAACAGAGATGTTGTAAGTTTAAAAATGTAACATTTATGTAGTCATACCACTTATATATATATATCATATATTTATCCAGATGTACTGCTCAAGCTACATTTAGAATTAGTTAACTTTAGATATTTACTCTGCTTTTTATCCTTGTCTTTATTTTAGTTTCAGTAGAAATTCTTTTTGGATTTTTTCTCGGTATATAGATTTAGACAAAGTCTATATAAATTATCCAGATTCAGCGAGGAATGTGTTGATGATGCAAATTTTTAAATTATGCTGTCAGATCTTTTGATGAACAGCTAATAATTGAATGTAGTACTAAAAGTCTATGCCTATCACTTTTGCAAATCTGTAAATCCCTTAGGATATCTTTCTAGTGTATTTGATGTTTAAGTAAAACCCATTTATCCCGAATGCAGTTTAATTGAATCTGTACGTTTAAAAGGGAAACAAAATTTTCCAACAGAGTAGATCTTAACAGATATAACATATTTTGTTTCAAGTAATGACAAACTAATTTCATTGGTCCCTTGATAATTCATTTATAGTGTTTTATAAAATTTGAGGTATTTTGATACAAATTTAAATTCAAAACTCAGATCTGACAGCATATATGTATTTCAGTTTCCCCTTTTTTCATGTTTTTTTTTCACTATATCTATTAGAAGGTTGTTTTTCCTAGACATCACAAGAAACCAAATTAGTAGAAGTACTTTAGTAAATTATTCCATGTATTATTTCTACATAGTCTTTTCTGACTAGTTTTATCTATAGTAGCTATATGTATATCCTCTTTGCTTTATAGATTAATTTAGCTTAATTTTTCTGCATGATAAAATTTACAGCCTCCGCCAGATCCTAATAGAAAAAGACGAGAAATCGACCCTGTAAGAAACGTATACAAGAGTCATCACTGTTGACTTACGCACCACTTTTCATATCAACAAATTTTTGTGTCGCCTGCAAAGCATAGCAACACTTAGGGATCACTTTGTCTGTCTATCTATCCATCCGTCTGTCTGCCTGTCACACTTGGATGTCACACCCTATAAAAGTGATTCCTTCGTGTTGCTATGTTTCGCAGGCTACACATGCATTCCTTGGAATGATTTTTCAAATATTCATTTACTATTGGTGACAGGGATTCATGGTATTAAATTTCACAATACTATAGTACACAAACATGATCACATTTGTGTGAATTTGCACGAGATGGAAAGATATGTTAAGTCTGCAAAAGAGAAGCACTGGGCTTAGAAATATAACAAAATTTTGATGTTTTAATTTGCTCATATGATTTCCTCTCTTTCATTGAAGCATTCATTTTATTGATTAAGCAACTTCAAGGTCAAATGCATGACATATTATATGCATATTCACATAGAATATAGTCTTTTGCATGTGTAAAAAACAATATATTTTGTCAGATTTGTAACAAAACCATATACTGGACATTTTTATGCCCCTTATCATAAGTCATATTGTTTTTGTCCTATACTGTCTATTTGTCTACTTTTACGTACAGTATATCCTTGACCTTGTACATTATTTTTAATGGTAATTTTAAAAGGTTTTAATATGTTACATCTGTACATATTTTTCATTACAAACCCTATTTTTGGACATTTAGTTTTACCTTGTGACCTTGAACTTATAAGTTGACCTACTTTTCAAAGACTTTGGCCTTTGATTTATGAGAGTTTTCATATTTCACATTTGTATATTCCCATTGGCATGTCCTTTTAGTTGATATGAAAATTTTAACTTCAGAGCTGTGACTTTTCCAGGTGACAATTACTTTTGTAAAATTTTAACCAGAACTTAGCCATCCATAACTTTTGACTATAGTATTATAAGTGATAGCTCTTACCTATTGACCTTGACACACCGCTTCATACTAAATATTGATGCTGATGGATGCTGAGTGCTTCATAAACACACTTTACTTTTATTTAGTCCCCTACCAGCAATGCCGAAGGGGACTCTTAGTTTCCTCTCGGTCTGTCCGTCCATCTGTCCGATTATCAGTTTTCCGTACTTTTTTCTGCAACTGATTGAGATATTCAGATGAAATTTTTTCAAACAGTATTGTAATTTGATGATAGATATGTTTATTCTTAAAAGCTTTGAAATATTAGATAATGAAACATTTCAAGTTTTCAAATATTTCTACAGTTTTTGGCATATTTGAAGCATCCATACATACTTAAATTTATATAATGCTTCTCTTTTTATTTCTTATTCTCGTTCCTTATGTTCCCATTACTTATAAATTCTTTTATCTTGACACAGAAATCTGGTAGAACGTGTTTGATGGCGGCTGCGTCCAGTGGCAGTGTCAAGGTCGTTCGAGCCATCTTAGAAGCCGGAGGTGATGTCAACGCACTGGACATCCGTCACAACCATGCCTCTCATTTCGCTGCTTTGAATGGTCACTTTGAGGTTTTAGCCTGTATGTCTGGTCACAATGCAGTGTTTGACCAGTGTAACGCGGACGGCAATACTCCTATACATTTTGCCGCTATGAATGGTCACGGGATGTGTTGTAAATTCCTTTGTCAGAGAGGTATGTTTAAAGTTACAGAAATTTGTTCTGTAAAATGTTACATAACAATTCAATTCATTCAGCAAACTAAAATGATACATGAAGTCTGTATTTTGTTCAGATGCATGAATGAAAATCAAAGAGCAGAACTATAGGGAAAGATTTTTTTTAGTTTCATGAATCTCATTTGAGTGTATTTATTCTTGCAAAAAGTATTTCTGAACAGTGTTCCAGCTAGGCCAAAATAGAAGGGCGCCGCACCCTTGATGCCCTTACTCGCGCCCTTGATGCCCTCCCTTGCGCCCTTGATGCCCTTTTGTTGCACCCTTGATGCCCTATTGTTGCGCCCTTGATGCCCTCCCGTTTTTCTCTTGTTGCCCTTCTCGATCCACCTGTTAAGTTTCGATTATGTTGTTCGTTTGCGGTAATTAATGCATTACCGTCTTAAATATGTACTTTGCTTAATTGAATTGTTTGTACAACCATTTAGCACCTTTACGATTAGTCGAACTACTAGTTTTAAAAGATGTTTTGATTAAATACGCAGGTTTACTTGTACAACTGGAAGATAGGTTTTATCGATCGCGCGAGATATTTATTTCTAAAAAAAATTTCACTTCATATTTTGACGTTTTTTAAAGTTGACCGCACAGTGCGCAACAACTAACAGCATGACTTCCAGAGATTGAGAATGAAAAGTCAAAAATTGCAAAGCAATCTGTAACTTCATTGTTAAGTTGCGCCAATATAGCCTCAAGTCGTTAACAACAGCTCGCAACATAAATACACATTAATCCGCCTTGATGAATTTATACTGTTTTATTTCTAATGATTATGATGTCATTTTACACGTACATTGTATCTATGCTTTCCGTCTCAAAACTTAAGTTCCCAAGCTAAAACGGACAATGAGTATTCGCGTGGGTCCGTTTAGAAATTGGCGATAAGTTTATCTATCGTCTTCTTGATCTTTTTTTATTTACTTATTTTTTAATGCACTAAATACGTGTAGAACCAATGTCTTTTTGACCGCGGAAATTTCTCTCACAAAACACGTACCGACGTAATTCACGGTCTATCAGCGTCAATACTTTCAAGATACTCAATACACAAAATAATCATGACTATAAACAGAAAAGTACGCGAAAGAAATAAAGAATATACATAGACGCATATGAATTGTTACGCAGATGACTACCGTAGTCTCCAAAAACTGGTAACACAAAAGAGGAATTTAATAAAACGGAAATCCAAGGTCACTGGTTTCGTTGTACAGTGTACAGGGGATGACAGAGTCAGTTGCATCATAACCATTTATGCTTCTGTAAATGGTCACTCTCAGGCAACAGTGCATAGCAAATACATGTATTACATACTGAAACAATATGTTTGTACTTTAATTTGGTTATTGAAGATGCACTTCTAAAGAAATAAAGTGCCTTATTTGCAAAAAAAGCTTATGCTTTGTAAAATATACTCTCCTTTGACTACATATAATACAAAAATGTACCCTCCCTTGCTTACCGCACGCCTATAAATGTGCCCACCCTTGCCCCCCCGCGTGTGCATGATGTGCCCTCTTTGGCCTATTGCACGCAGAAGTGCCCTACCTGGCGCCCTGCCCTTTTTGTTTTCTAGCTGGAACACTGCTGAAGTATGATTTTGGAAAAAATACAACTGATGAGTAGAAAATTCTGTTCTGTTTTATGACAGTAGAACATGAATTTTATACCACATTGTACATATAAAAGAATCAGGAACCAGAGATTAATAATAATCCAGTTATGTTGTCCACTTGCCTTTGCCCGTCATCCAGTTTTTTAATTTTCCAAAATGTTGTAGGTTGTAATCCTAAGCCTAAAAATAATGAAGGGGAAACGGCCAGATCTATCGCCAAAGATAGGGATCACAAAGAGGCTACAAAGGAATGTCGCAAAGCGGAGAAGTCCTTCGGAAAAGTCGGTAAAAACAATGAACCGTGGGCAATAGCTCTTTATGACTGGGTTATTGAAAGACAACAAAAAATTCTCAACATGTGTACAAAGTATGACCCGGATGAGAAGGGACAGATACCTAAAGATGAGTTCAGTGACATTCTTTCTGGGATGGGGGCACCTGCCGAGGAGGACAATATTAAAACGCTACAAGCCGCTCACGATAAAGCCAAGGACGGCAGTGTCGATTATAATGATTTCCTCGCTGCCAAGAAATGGGTGAATAAAAACTTCTTAATGAGTGCATTTGAAGGAAAGAAGAAAAAGAAGGGGAAGAAAGGAAAAGGCGGAAAGAAGAAAGGAAAATTCAAGTTGGTTATGCCTATTTGTACTCAAGATGAGGGACCAAGGACATTCGGTGGTGCGCCACCAGAAATGTTTATAGAACGACATATACATTTTACTGACACAAATAGATTTGACAGAGACCGACCGCCCGTTCACCCACTTCAAGATGACTCGGCTTGGTATTTGGAACATCCTGATAAAATGTATATAAACATTACAGATGCTACCAAAATCGGAGATTTCGATTCTCTGAAAAATGCATTCCAGCGTGGAACTTCAGTTGATACAAGAGACAGATATTACAAAACACCCTTGATGGTTGCATGCTCTATCGGAAAACTTGATATGGTCAGATTTCTAGTCGAACAAGGGTGAGTTTACCTTTAAAGACAAAGAGTTTCACTTTCGCCTGATTAGAAATGATGAAAATAATTAATAATGAATGTGAGCTTTGTAATGAATGTTAAAGGATATTAATGTAAGTAATTTATATTAATTACTAATGATGCTGTTAATAATTCTTCCATTCTTATTAAATACTTGTATGCGATAGTGTATGACCTATAATGAAATGGTGAAAATTTCAGTAGCAATATTAATGCCCAGGATAATTTAAAATGATTAAATGTAGGTAGTTTATCTTAATTACTAGTATTTATGATGCCGTAAATAATAAAATCTTATGAAACACTTGTATGAGATAATGTATTTACCTGTTATGAAATATCTATTTCAGTGCCAATATTAATGCCCAGGACAATTTTAAATGGACTCCCTTACACCATGCTTGTCACGGTGGACAGTTAGATGTGGTGGAATACCTTTTAGAGCATGGAGCGTATCTAGACGCTTCCACGATGAACGGAGGAACGCCACTCACACGAGCCATTGAGAGCTCTAGAGACAGTGTGGTAGACTTCCTAATCAGTAAGGGTGTCAGATGTCAGACTGAGAATAAGAAGGGTAAGTTGGAAATGAGAAATTTTTAGTTTATATTCAGAGTTAGATGATTTTTTGGTTTCACCAAAAAGAATAGACCATTTTCCGATCTTGTTACAAAGCACAAAATGTCTGAGTCAACATCTTTTGGTGTTGTTTTACATTATGACATCACTGTTAAAAGACCCAATTCCATAGAGACGCAACAATGAAAAAGTGCGCAAAAATTGCTTCCCTCGAACATTTTTCATCATTTTGTCAACCATTATGAATTTTGGCAAGTGGCCTATTGAATCAACGAAATAAATTTTTAAAAGCGTCATTGTCGATGCTATTAAAGTTTTAGTAAGACTACATAAAATAATTTTAGATATAGTATTTACAATTTAACGTCTTTAAAAGCCTAAAATGGCTAAAATATATGAGCACTTATCAAGTTGCACATGGTTACATTTTATTACTAAAAAAACATAGTTTGTCTCTTTCAGTAAATTGGATGCTCTCAATGAGAATTCTTCATCTTTGTGTTTTGATCAATTGTTCTCTTTATATAAAAAGTCTTCGTCTTTGCTTAAATGTGTATTTTCGGTAATTAATTTCTCTAAATGCATGTATTCAGAGAATTTTACCAAATTTCTGTCATATTTTAGGTAACAATCCGATGGATTGTGCAAATTCATGGGCGGATCCAAGGGTGATAGACATTGTTCAGGCCAAGATGGAATCATTACCTGCTTTGGACAAGAAGGGAAAAGGTGGCAAAGGCAAGGGAGGGAAAGGAGGTGGGAAACGCCCTACCTCTGTACCCCCAGGGGAACAGAAGGAAAATGCCCCTCCGGTAATTAGTCTAGTATTTTTTATACATGTACAGTATATTGCTGATCTTAGCTTAAATCAACATTTGTCATCAAATTTGACCTTGAGGTTATTCTACAAAGATATATTGTCAACTCAGTTACACCAAACTTCATTTCGTAATTAATGAATGCATGTATGATATTTAAAACTTTATGAATTTCAAGATAAGAAATTCAATGAGGTCTGAAAATGAGCTATACCACATGTACAACACAGGTACCCTCAAGACAGAGTTCAATGTAACATCAATCAACTCCTATCATGTAAGACTTAATCGGAAATAAGAGGCCATATTTTTTATGCTGCGTCATTTTCAAAATTAAAGAATTCAAACTTAATTTACACTGAAGAATATGGTCCCTATCTACTTGTCCTTTTAGTTACGTAATTAATACCTTGAAAATTGCCCTGTAATGTTTATACAAGTCTGAAAATTTATTTTTCAACAATCAAAAGATGCAGCTAAATGATTTGGTTAAACTTGCATTGTTGTAATTGTGAACGAATAAATATACGTAAAATAACGTAATTTTTGGTTTTTCACAGGCTTCAGCCTAGCACAGTAAGGCAAGATTGGAGTGATAATTTTCTTAATGCTTGAAAATATAAAAAAAAATAATCAAAATTTAATTTATTCTAAGAATAATCCAATATATCATATCTCTATGATAATTTTTTCAGTTTTAATACAATTTTTTTTTCTCTAAAATAATCTTTACCTTAAGCATTAAGAAAGTTTTTGTAGTATGTATAGTCCCTCACCAATTAGCACTTTAAACTGAATCATTACGTATCTCATAAATTAGTGTTATCATAGGTTTTTGTAGATTTATTTTAGTCGAATAAAAACTTAATCTACAGAATTTTCATAACTACAAAAGCCTATGAAAATCATCCAGTACTTTGGGGTACCTGTGCTTACATCATCAACAAACATGCATCCAAGACTTTAGGTCCTCCCTGGCAAATGATGTTTCTGAAGTTGCTGATTGTAATTTTTTTTCAGAAAAGCTTTACTTTAGTAAAGTTGCTTCATTAATAAATTGTAATTCAAGTGGATTATCATATATTATTCTGCTATGGCACTTACATTGTTGTCAATGACCCGTTCTGATTTTGATAATTGCGCAATGTTTAGCAAGCATTTCATCCCATACCAAATTTTTAGAAAATCATAACATTATGCTGGGAGGTCTTAATTAGCATAATGATTAACAAGCTAATTATTCTTCATACTTCAATTAATAATATCATACAAATCATCTAATTGCAATAGCTGATTTTCCAGTAAACTTTTGAGACAGTAAAACACCAGACATCACAAAATTTCACGGAATTTTCATTGTGACGTCAAAATAAAGAGCAAGACAACATGTCAAGGTGCTTCAAGACGGTGCGATCAGATGTGACGTCACAATGGAAAAATTTGCCAAATGATGTAATGTTTGTGTATATAAAATAAAGGTTAGGAACTGTCATATCTTTTGTCTGGAAAATGGACTATTGTAGAACTCATAAGTGTAGCCAGTTGAGCTTCAACCATGAGAATTGTAGAATAACAAATATGAGCTTTCGTTATTTTTGCTTAAATGCTGAAATAATAAATCTACATTTCTTTGAATAAATGTGCAGTGAAAGTAAAAATAATATGAGTAATTCATTTGCAATAGAGCTTTAAGATTTTTCAGTGCAACAAATCATTTTTATAAGCTCGTCATTTGACGGGACGTATTATGGTATGGCGAAGTCCGTCCGCCTATGGAACGCAATAACTTGAATACGCGTCAACGGATTTTTATGAAATTTATACATAGTGATCAGACTGTGGAGAGGAAGCCGCCTTTCGATTTTCAGGTTCATCCGATTTGTCGTTACAGAGTTATGGGACTTAGATTTTTAAACTACAGTGAAAATATACTAAAATATTTAAAAATTATTTAAAAATCTATTTCTGGTCGAAATGTTTTGAAATTTGGTATACTTCAAGTAGAAAGGATGTTCTTTGACATATGTAACGGGTTTTTAATTTTTTTGTCGCATAACCGAGATATTGTGTGTAATAGGAAGGAGGGGGGGGGTTATATGCACATACATTTTAAGCTAAGGGCAAAATATAGGCGCATGGAACGCGATAACTTGAATATGCGTTAACGGATTTTCATGATATTCATACATTATGATTGGACTGTAGAGAGGAAGCCGCCTTTCGATTTTCAGGTTTATTCGATATGTCGTTACAGAGTTATGGGACTTAGATTTTTAAAATACAGTGAAAATATACTAAAATATTTTAAAATTATTTAAAAATCTATTTCTGGTCAAAATGTTTTGAAATTTTGTATACTTCATGTAGGAAGGATGTTCTTTGACATATGAAACGGGTTTTTAATTTTTTGGTCGCATAAGCGAGATATTGTGTGTAATAGGAAGGGGGGGGGGTTATATGCACATACATGTTAAGCTATGGGCAAAATATAGGCGCATGGAACGCAATAACTTGAATATGCGTCATCGGATTTTCATGATATTCATACATTTTGATTGGACTGTGGAGAGGAAGCCGCCTTTCGATTTTCAGGTTCATTCGATATGTCGTTACAGAGTTATGGGACTTAGACATTTTAAAATACAGTGAAAATATACTAAAATAGTTAAAAATTATTTAAAAATCTATTTCTGGTTGAAATGTTTTGAAATTTTGTATACTTAAGGTAGAAAGGATGCTCTTTGACATATGTAACGAGTTTTTAATTTTTTGGTCGCATAAGCGAGATATTGTGTGTAATAGGAAGGGGGGGGGGTTATATGCACATACATGTTAAGCTATGGGCAAAATAAAGGCGCATGGAACGCAATAACTTGAATATGCGTCAACGGATTTTCATGATATTCATACATTTTGATTGGACTGTGGAGAGGAAGCCGCCTTTCGATTTTCAGGTTCATTCGATATGTCGTTACAGAGTTATGGGACTTAGATATTTTAAAATACAGTGAAATTATACTAATATAGTTAAAAATTATTTAAAAATCTATTTCTGGTTGAAATGTTTTGAAATTTTGTATACTTCAAGTAGAAAGGATGTTCTTTCACATATATAACGGGTTCTTGAATTTTTTGTCTCATAATCCAGAAATTACGTGTAATGGGGGGGGGGGGGGTTATATGCACATACATGTTAAGCTAAGGGCAAAATATAGGTGCATGGAATGCAATAACTTGAATATGTGTCAACAGATTTTCATGATATTTGTACATTTTGATGAGACTTTGAAGAGGAAGCCGCCTTTCGATTTTAAGCTAGGTTCATCCAATTTGTCCTTATGGAGTTATGGGACTTAGATATTTTGGTGTTGTGAAAAAAAATCCCAACGGGCGTATCTTGCTGCGTGAGCGTAGGCTTTATTAATTTATACAATCATGAATACATAAATTATCACTATAAACATGTAATATGTACTTACAATAAGACATTACATGTATTTAATTTCAGATGCCTGGAAATATTCACTCTCATTCTTTTGTTGAATCTGGTGACGACCATCCTCATCGACAAAGAAAAGGTTCCATCTTACGTGCTGCGTCTGCGTTAGCGGGAGGTTTAGATGAACAGGAAGACATAACATACACACCACTCAAAGCCTGGACAAAACAATCGTCATCAAAGGAACTTATAGAACAGAGAGTTGTTAATAGAGAGAGATATGGGTGGGAGAAGGACTTTGAAGATTTCCAAATGCCTTTTAATAAAAACGTCACAAGACGTGCGGAATTATTTGGTGGAGATGACGATTGATGAGTAACCTCCCATTTTTGTTTGTTATACTTTTCAAATTTTACGACACTTGAAGGTGTATTTTTAAAATGTCTTTGAAAGGACACATTTTTCAGATTAGGGGGTGTGTTTACACTGTAATTTATTACGAATTTTAAATAAGAATTTCTGATTTTCAGAGCATAAGATTTATTCCGTTGCGTAGAATGCATCAATTGTGAATTCCAAGCAGTCAGAGACTGAAATGTTTATTCAATCATGATACATGTATTTTGTATGTGACACATGACCTTGTTGACATTTCTGTTTTGAGTGATATATACATGTGTGATATATACTTTTTGAAAATGTGAGAGAAAATATGGAAAATTGTTCATAAGTATATCTGCAAGTTTTTAAATGTATGTGAAAGTTATATGTGTTATCAATATGTTTCCATTGCATTGAGACTTTTTATAGTTGTATCTATATAGTGATATGCCTTTATTAATTCTTTAGACTTTACATGATTCAAGCTGCTGAAATACACCTTTTATAGACCAAATATATATGTGTACAAAGAGACAATGATATTTCATTCTCTTTTTTTTTTTTAAATCTTCCTCACCATATAGAAGTATTATTTTACGAACTGTGATACAAATTCTCTTTGCAATGTGCAAGATTATTAACGCTGCACATGTTATTGTTACATTATTTACTTCAGTATTGTTAATTATAAATTGCAAGTTTCCAAGAACTATGTTGTAACAGAAAAAGTGAGAAATTTGCCTTATTCGAGCAAGTTGCGATCTCCCATTATTGTTATTTTACAAAACAGTTTAAGCCTTAGTCCAAAATGTGATTTACTGAAGATGTGCACGTAATTTTGTAACTCCCTCTTCCATTCTTGAACTTTTTCTAAGCATTTTTGTACATTAAATATTTTATGGCCTTCCCAATTCATTTGAGTATTTGAAGGAAAGAAACATGCCTGTAATTGTTAGAATACATTGGTGTCGTAATTTGTTATTAACTCGGAAGTACTTACATGTACATCGTGTGCCATTATTCAAAAGCTGATGTGCTTTAATCTACCTTGCACAAAAACTTCATATACTATAAAATTCTTCCAAACATTGCATTTGCTTTTGTATTTATTGAAAATAAAGTAAACAATACCATGTTTATTCATCTGAGAACTTGTGCTTTCACATATTTTACTGAATATTTTGAATTGACCACACTGTTTTTACATCATATTTCTATTTAAAAGATAGGAAAAAAATTCTTTTTTCATATTTCATACAAAAAATTATGATAAAGCATTATACATTTAAGATTGAAAAAGCTATCATGAGAGAAAATGTGGTAACTGCATAAATTAAGTTTCAAGATTTATAGAGTATATACAAGTACATGTATTGACTGACCTCCCTTATGACTTGGACTATACCATGTACATGGTATGCTCATTTCTCAAAAGCCTCTTTTTAAGATCACATGTAATGAACATGTACTTTTGATGTTAACTTTCTTAAATAAAACAAATGCCTTTATTATTACTTTCTTTCTCTGATTTTCTTTCAAGTTTTCGTATAAACTGATGGAAGTCAGTTTAATGATGTGGTCTGCGATGCAAAAGTTACATTTCCAAATCAGTTTAGCATCAGTCTGATTTTCACACTTTTGCATATTTATGGCTTTAACTCATTAATTTACATTTTACATCCATCAAACACCCAGGGATGGTCAAACATGATGCCAATCATCGACGAATGATGTTCAAGGTCACCTCTTTGGTCAAGGTCAGATTATTTAGAATCGGACATGCATATGGTTATAATTTATCCAATATGCATTCATCATCGGAACCCGCGAGTTCCGACGATGATATGCATTATACTTTTATGAATCCTACAGGGATGGTTAAGACTGATGAGACTTGGTACCAAATGAGGGTCAATGTCATTTCAAGCTGCAGGTCGCACATTTGAATTCCATGCCATGAATATTCTTGGCAATACTCAAGATCACAACTACAGCGCATGCAGCATAGTTACCATTGTTCAAAACTTGGGCATCTTTTCTGCCCAAGTAAATTGATGACGTCAAGACAATGGAAAACAATCAAAAGTGCAGGAAAACATCGGTATAACTTTGCTTAGATGTATTTGCGATCTTCCGTATTAAGCTTTATTGCAGTACCGAGTTTTTCATGTAAGGCTTTTGAAATAAATGTTATGCTGGGGTAACATGCCTGGATAGCTCAATCGGTAAGGTGTCTGAGAGAATAGCAGGTCTCTGGATAGATCATATTTTCCATTCTGTCTGTCATAGTGCAATAAATTTATTGCAAAACAAAACTGTTGAGCAATTAATCTGAGTGATGTGCAGCAAGAAAAAAGATGGATGCATCAATATTATTACTTAATTTCTCAATTTTGTAAAATTACCATGGAGAGATGTGAACATTTCTTATACGTGTATCAGGATGCTTTCCTATTAGACATTTTTCAATTTGAAGTACTTCGGACTTCGCAGTTTAGGGGTCATATTCCTTATTTTCGAAAAACAGAGTTACTTCCCGTTTGGGACAGTATCTGATGTAGACTAATTGTGACATCATCAAATTCTATAGAAACGATTCTAAAACTCTGGGAAATGATGTTACTTCCCGTTTGGGACGGTATCTGACATAGACTAACTTTGACATCATCAAATTCTATGGATACGATTCTAAACTCTGGGAAATGATGTTACTTCCCGTTTGGGATGGTATCTGACATAGACTAACTTTGACATCATCAAATTCTATGGAAACGATTCTAAAACTCTGGGAAATGATGTTACTTCCCGTTTGGGACGTTATCTGACATAGACTAACTTTGACATCATCAAATTCTATGGAAACGATTCTAAACTCTGGGAAATGATGTTACTTCCCATTTGGGATGGTATCTGACATAGACTAACTGTGACATCATCAAATTCTATGGAAACGATTCTAAAACTCTGGGAAATGATGTTACTTCCCGTTTGGGACGTTATCTGACATAGACTAACTGTGACATCATCAAATTCTATGGAAACGATTCTAAACTCTGGGAAATGATGTTACTTCCCGTTTGGGACGTTATCTGACATAGACTAACTGTGACATCATCAAATTCTATGGAAACGATTCTAAAACTCTGGGAAATGATGTTACTTCCCGTTTGGGACGGTATCTGACATAGACTAACTTTGACATCATCAAATTCTATGGAAACGATTCTAAACTCTGGGAAATGATGTTACTTCCCGTTTGGGATGGTATCTGACATAGACTAACTGTGACATCATCAAATTCTATGGAAACGATTCTAAACTCTGGGAAATGATGTTACTTCCCGTTTGGGATGGTATCTGACATAGACTAACTGTGACATCATCAAATTCTATGGAAACGATTCTAAAACTCTGGGAAATGATGTTACTTCCCGTTTGGGACGTTATCTGACATAGACTAACTGTGACATCATCAAATTCTATGGAAACAGTCCTTACACTCTGGGAAATGACGGTATAAAATCAGCTATATCATACCATTTTCATGACATCATAATAGGTTTACATCAGATACCGTTTCAATTGGGAGATGACTCTGTTTTCCGCAAAGACTCAATGAAAGAAATCAGGTGTGATTAGAAAAGTAAAATCTGAACGCACAATTGATGAAATGACACTGGAGAGTATTAAACATATTAAATATGCATTTGAACACATGAAAGCAAATAAATTCTTCATACAAAGTATATATTCTAAGTTCATTTGAGCAAAATCAACATTTTGCTTTAATGACACAATTCCTTTGAAGTACGAAGTCGAACATAAAAATTTCCAGTAATTCTTTGTAGAGAATGACATAACAGATGAATGAAGTTACTCTCTAGATTGAGTTGACATTGTCAACCTCTCAAAGCCATGGAGACACTGCCAAAAATTACCAAGACAATTTTGACACAGTTTAAATGGACCCAATTTGGCAAGACATCTTTTGTAGAGCACCAGGAACTCTTTTAATGAAGTAATTATGGCCTTGACCCAAGCATCATGACTTGCAGAACTGAGCCATTAGCTGATACTAATTATCAAAGCTAGAGCTGCATGCACAAATAATTATAACTTCAGGGCATAACGTTTTTGGTCTGTTCATTGTGGTGTAAGTGATGTAGCTATTTGTATTACCCAGTATTCCTTGTTGCAAGACCTTTCTATTGCTACCATTATTATTCCCTTGCAACTCTGTTGCGGAGGGGACATGGCATTGCTGCCGTACGTCCATGTGTGTTTGTTTTCTAGGGTGTGTTAGTGTGCGTGTCCGGATTATTGTGAACAGCATAGAAGACAAAGGAATCGTCATAGAAACATCAAACCTTCCACAAATGTTCCCCATGGGGAGAGAATGAACCCTATTGATTTTCAAGGTCAGGGTCAAAGGTCAAGGTCACAGTGGACTTGGGCTTAAAATCCTTGTGAACAGCATAGAAGACAAAGGAATCATCATAGAAACATCAAACCTTCCACAAATGTTCCCTATGGGTAGAGGATGAACCCTATGAATTTTCAAGGTCAAGGGTCTGAGAGGTCAAGGTCACAGTAGACTTAGCATTAGCATAGAAGAAACCTTCCACAAATGTTCCCCATGGGGAGATCAAGGATGAACCCTATTGATATTTAAGGTCAAGGGTCAAGATCACAGTGGACTTAGGCTTAAAATCCTTGTGAATAAATAGCATAGAAGACAAAGGAATCATCCTAGAAACATCAAACCTTCCACAAATGTTCTCCATGAGGAGAGAATGAACACTATCGATTTTCAAGGTCAAGGGTCAAATGTCAAGGTCACAGTGGACTTAAACTTAAAAATATTTTGCTGATTGCAAAGAAAATGCAATTGCGAGAGGATGCTACGCTTGCGTTGGCTTTATTCTTGATCATGTGATACTGACCTTGGACCTACTTTGGAAGAATATTAACCCCTTAAAAACATAAATGTTTATAAAGAAAAAATCTTGAAATGACCTACACAGCAAGTGTGTTTGTGAACTTCTCTTTTTCTTGGTCATTTGCAATTAGCTGGTCAGTAATGTGAACATCAAATTAATATCAATGGGAGATACCATATGATTTCAATCCTGATTACTAGATTTTAATAAAACATAAAAGCTAGTAGCATATTTTTGTTGTTTACTTGGCTCAAATATTCATAGCAGATTTTCTTATCTTATTCATTTCAAACTAAGTATACATCAACTTCTTAATATATCACAAAGAATTTGAAAGACTACAAAAATTAAATAGATAGCTAGAATATAATGATCTATCATAGAAAAAATATCTTCTCAGTACAATCACGTAGAAATCTAAAAATCTGTAAAATACTATGTATCTCTAAATTAAAAAGTGAAAAGAATTATTTCAAGTATCATTTGAAACTATTTCGTCTAAGAAAACTTAAAGCAGATCATCTTCAACTAAAATTTGAAAAAGTACAATTTAAAATCAATTAATGGACGGAATGATTTGTGACTATACATGAATATCACAATATTTTCTCTTAAAAATGTCGAAGATTCAGCTTGATTAGCAGATAGATGTAAGACAAGAAATTCATGCCTGTCTCAATGTGAAACATAATAATATGTTCGAAGTTTATAATTCTTTCAACTTTCATTCTCTTATACAACAATACGTCAATAAATCACGATAAAACAAATGCAATAAATATCAACCAACAAAAATATCCCATAATACCCCAAAACAAATGCACGACAACACAGATGTTAGTATGCAGTAGTAATGTAACTGTCACAGCCGCGGGAAAGTAAAATGAGTTTTAACACAAAAACTTCAACGGTACATCATTATAAACATTTACATGATAGAACATGGAATAAAATGCTACATTATAATGGCAAAATAACCATACAAATGCCTTATCATATACATATATGACTGGTATACATAACAAATGAATTGTATTTTCTTATACAAAATTGTAAACTATTTCATAACATCAAAAATTTCCATCAGCCTTTGTTTCTCTGGAAAATGAGATTAGAATACCTGTACATAATTTTGTATACAACCAACTTGCATGAGCAGCCTATGAAATTCTTATTACAAAATTTTGGACACATGTTGAAGAAAGGGTTACTAGTTGTCCTCATCACATAAATCATGTCCGTGTACAAACATGCAATTATTACACAGGTCATGTTGAACATGTGGAAATTAACTCTCATGAGATTTCAAGAACAGATCTTGGGACTTCAGATATTCTTAAAATTAAAGTATGCATGACCATGCATTTCAGAAGCACTATTCAAATTCAACCAATTTTAATCATATTTGAATTTAACTAAATTACGTCATGATTTTCATGATACCCAAATTATTGACATTATCTAAATTCAGAGTAAATCTTCATATACAGTTTCAATCATGACTCCGAAATTTTTCATGATTATTCTTGGAAAATTTATCAATATTGACCAAAAAATTGATTTTCCGTAACACTGATTTTTCAAATTTTTCATAAGTTTTCTATGATAAAACTCTGATTTAGTCTTCCTTCACTCTCAATAATAAATATGAAACAAAAATATATACTTTGGCACTTAATACATAATCTTCAGCTTTTAAAAATAACATTAATTACATCACAGATCTTTTTATGCACATGATTTAGTCAATCATGCAATGAAGTCATGCAGGAAGAGATATATAGAAGAAACCAGGGGACAGATCATTCAAAAATGCAATTTTCCCTTGATATTCCAAAAATCGCACAAAATCTTTACCGTAAGCAATAGCTGTCAAGAAATAGGACTTATCTTCTGTTGGGCTAAAAAAAAGAGCCCCCCTGGCTAAACTTTGCCCTCCATACCCAAACTTCATACAATAGATACTGTAAGATTTTGCCCTATTAATTTACCCATGATTTAATAATCAAAGTTATTGAGCTGCATATAAGTCTTATTGTGATTATTAATTGAACATATTCACAAGAATATAGGATAAGATAAATTAATTCATACACAATGTATCATATTTTTCATTTAGAGTATTTAATAGGCTATACTGTTTAAGTTTTCATTTGAACCCTGTAGGACTTTGAGACCCATATGTAACAAAATCTTGAAAGACTACTTGTTATAGTAGAGGGTGGATCAAATTAACAGAATTTATGTGATTATACGAAAATATTACATAAATGTCTAAAGCTACAGACCATCTTATATTTCTTTTCAATGAAACAAAAGAAAACTCTGTTCAGCTCAACAATCTTCAAAATGGCAAAACAAACTGAATAAAGATGAAAAAAAAACTGAGCTATTTATAAACAACACATACATTGCTTGTTTCTGAATCTTCCTTGCATACTAGCTAGCATCCATGTATGTGCACTTTTCGAAATGTAATAAATGGAAGATTGGAAGATTTTGACCTAAAAATGTCAAGGAAAAGATGTGAGATTGAAAGATTGGACTGCGAGCATGTAGAAGAATAGACTACGATGACGTTATTGCATATACTGACTTCACAAACATATACAACAAAATTTATCTTTTCCCTGAAAGTTACGAACGATGGAGACTTTTATATATAGACCTCAATGTATCATCGGAATGCAATATTACCGTGGAATGAATGCTTCACATACCACTTATATTACATGTAACATGACAATTAAATAATTATGACTGAAACGTACATTACAATATTGCTTATTGTCTTGTATGCAATATATCTGAGCAGATCATCCTAATATGTTGCTAAATTTGAATTTCAACCCAGTTTGTTGATTTCAAATTTTAACTAAGGCATATCATATTTAATGTCTACATAAATAGCACTCTAAAACTTCATGTACTTCAAACTTTCCACTCCTGTATATTGGCACTCGATAGGCTTTATCCAGTGACATGTTACTGCAGTAGAATTAGAACACTATAGATGCTGGATAGTTGTACAGGTACTTTAATTGTCTGATTTTTTCCGTACTTGACCTAATATCCTGCCCCGCGGCGGTCTAAAGAGGGGAGTTGGTACGTTCCAAATATATTCTTTGTTGGTTTGTTTGCTGGCTGTAACAAGAAACGATAGAAATCAACATGAGTAAGGGAGTAGTCATTAGTTTAAATCAACATGAGTAAGGGAATAGTCATTAGTTTAAATCAACATGAGTAAGGGAGTGGTCATTAGTTTCAGCAATCTTCTTTTGACAAGTGAAATAAATTACTAATAGTTTATCTTTACTTCGAAATTCAGTATTTAAAGTAAGTTTGATTATAGCATAGGTAAATGGTGCAAGAGATGATTTATTACAAAAATGAGCTAACAAGTTTACGATATGCACAATAGAGCAATACAAATAGAATACACATATATTTTTAACAGCTGATTTAGCTTGATTATCTTTTAAGTATAACAATTAAATTTGCTACTGAGAAAAATGTTGTTTGACATAATAAATTCTAAGATGTCTGATATAAGTATTTAAGAAGTCAATATACATCGGTAATAGTATTAACCCACAATAGTAAATTCAAATAACCTTTTAAAAATAAATTAGTTCTAATGATCTTTTTAAGAAATGAAGCTTAGTTCAGTATATTGAAAATAAAAGAAGTACATGTAACTATAGGTTCAAACATTTGTTTTTCTTGTATTTTGACATCTATTCTATTCAATGAATCCGAATAATTCTTCTCATACATTTCTTCCGTATCTTAATTTTCAACTGACCAAACCTGTACTTCAAGAAGGATTGTAGAGTACCTCTTAAACATTCAAGGATTCGCTGACGAAAAATTTAATTCCATCAAATTGGCCTTTTCAAAGATGTATATGCAAATATTTTAATTACATCTAAAGCAATATATCTATAATATTGCTACACTAAATGAATACTCTGTGTACATCTGTAGATTTATGGTCACAATGAAAAATCAACTTAAGGTATAGTATCCCCTAGGTTAGAATTGCTGGTAAATTTTTGCCTGGATACCCCATTTTTTCTCTTTAGAATATTGTTTGGATTATCAAATTAATATGGTTTTGGAAAAAGAAACTTGTATTAAGTTACATTTCATCACCTCTTAAAAAGGGATTTTTTTTACTTTTCCCATAGGGTCCAATATTAAAGTTCAAACGGCTAAGTTCTCAGTATAATCATGAAACCACGAATTATATTTTGTTTGTATATCAGGTTTTACATAAGCTTTAAATATATATGGAAATGAAAATATTGTAAAAGTTGTTATTTATGAAATCTGAACATTTGAGACCTGAGGGATGCTCTACCTTAAGGGCCTGAATGAAACTCTTACTACATCATCGCATATGTAGCATCTTAAATTAAACCAATCACCTATCGGCAGATGGATAGAATTATAACCATAATAAGGTAGAACAGTCGTTTTATATTTCAGAAAGGAACATATGTTTATACAATATAAAAAAAAATTAATCCTAAGTACCGGTATATCATAACAGCCAGTGAACTAAAACTAATTGTTTTATGAAGAAATAAGCAGAAATAGTTGAACAAATGACAAAAACTAGATGAAAAAAGACCAATTAAACAAAAGAAATCAAGCGAAGCACATTATATCCCCCGTCTGAATGATAATACAATAAGCTTAACCATGTAAATACTGTACATGTAAGACAAAATTAAAATATTAGTGTTAATGTGATTTTAATTAGCAGCAGAGTTTAAAAACATGTGTTTGTGAAACACGAATGCCCCCCTTGGCATCTTTGTCGGTAAAAAAATTTTAAAAGGTCAGACACCAAGGTCAAGACCACAAGGTCAAAAATTTTGGAATCCATAGAAAAGTCTTTTCACAAGAAATACACACGTAAAATATGAAAGCCCGATCACTTACCAGATAAAATTTATGGCCAAGGTTAAAGTTTTTGCGGACAAACAGACAAAAAGATAAGCAGACAGACAAACAAAACAGACACGCCAAAAACTATATACCCCCGAATCTCTGATTAATAAAATCATTTTATGACCCTGCCCCTGTCCATTAGTGGGGGTAGGAATTGAACAAAACTAAAGCAGCATTATAGATAGGCTAGGTGTTAAAATTTTCAACAGAAGCTTTAGAAGAAATCAGAGAAAACAACTGCTTGTCCTCAAAATATAACTAATGCAGCAACAAAAGATAATAAGATTATATAATATACAGAAATACAAGGTAATTGTAAATTATAAATAAAACTACTCAGACCAAAATCATCTACAAATTTTTATCATACATACATACCTGCTAAAAGGGGCTGCTGAGAGTTTTAAGGGGAAAATAATAAAAGTAAGATTTCAATTTTTTGTCTTCCATTAAAAGGTGTGAAATGTACATTCTACAGGTAAGTGACAAAGTAGTGAAACAGAAAGATGTCATAGATGGTTATCATTGTGCAGTGTTGTTATCAACTATTAAATGTATCATTTCTTATATCCTTAACCTTAATTATTTTTACACAAATCTTACGTTCAATTTAAGAATTCGAAAATTGATTAAAAAGAGAAAATATGTACTGTATGGAATATATATCTATATCTTTGATAATTGTCATTTATAGCTTCTTACATATAGAAACATTTAATACTTATACATATCAAAAAGCTAACAAGAAATTCACTTCAAAACAGAAAAAAATATCGCTACATATACATGTAATTCATTATTTTAAACATACATGTAACATAACATTATCCAGCATTAGAAGTGCACATAGAAGTGAATGAAAAAGTTGGGGGAGGAGCCAAAATCTACAATTTCTTGCAAATTAATCAGGCCACACAAAACAAAAGAAAATGAAAATGCAGTACGTCACATTCCGTCCCCCGTGACGTAACGCTAACTTACCTTATGAGGTTTGTATGTGCTACTAAGACTAGGTAGAAGGGACATGGTAGTGGTACCGGAGGGGTTGTGAGCATTGTTGATGGAGCCTGTGAACGAGCTACTGTGAAATGAAGGATTCATGGAAACTTTTGGCAGACTAAGACCGGTGTGATTAAACTGATGTGTACTCTCCGCTAACACTCGCCGATGTCGTCGCTGATGGGAAAAATAAAATAATTATTGCACTATTTGAAAACACAGTTATTGTTATAATCTGTCTCACACAATATCAAGACTTAATAGCAATTGCTTTTGTCAGAAAAGATAATTATTCTAGCTTTCAAAAATTATGACTCTGTATTCTAATAAAGATAGAATGTATCAAGTTTTGGGCAGGACATTTTTAATATAGGGTTAGAATGGTCAAAACCATTACATTGGAATTTGAACTATTCATACTCTTAGAAAGTAGCACTTCCTTAAATACTTCAGCGACGAAAAGAAATGTGTATTTTCATAAACTTACAACTCTGTCAACTTTTTTCCTATCTTTGAATATATGAGGATGTGAACTCAGCGAGGGAGCCTTTGGTAGACTGGGTATAGAGAGAGTTTCTGACTGCGCTTTCTTCGTCTCCGTCCGTGACGTGTCTATTTCTATCGAGGGTTCATCTTTCTGAGGGGACATTCTGTTTTCTGATGCGGCCAAGTTTTTCTTATCTCTTTCCTCCTGTGCTTTCTGTTTAGCCAATATAGCTGCCCTTTTATCTGCATCCCTGTAAAAATACAGATTGAGATGTGAGTGTTTCTTGCTTCTTCATTTTAATAGAAATATCTGAATAAATGAACATGCACAATTGTAAACATAAAAATATTGTGACACAATTTAAAACTATGTTGCAGTCTGCAAATGATTTTTTCTATTTCATAGTGTTTATGAAATGAATTGTGTGATTTTTACATCCCTGAGCCTTGGCAAGGGGATTAAAATTATACAACTCATTTAAAAATGCCGTATGAAAAAGAGATATCATTTGAGATTCTTTTTACCACATGTGATGCATTGTAATTTATCAAAACAATTAAAAATGTTGTATACTTCTTAACTTCTTAATAATGCACCAATGTTGCAGTTTCTGCTCTGATGTCATTGACAGTTTTGAGCATTTTGCTCCATGACAATGCATTGAAAGTGTTATATAAAGTGTCAAAGTAAAAATTATGAAATGGCTTTATGTAATCAAATATAGGGGGTATCATAAAATACTAGTATCAGAAAATGCTTCATGTACATGTAATTAAGCAAAAGAACCCCTCGGTAAAAATTGAACAGAGAAAATTGAGGCACTGCTCTGAAAATTACAATAAACAAGAGTACATAAGGAGCTAGAAATTTTTCCATGTCTATTCTTATCTAAACACTACACCTTAGTCCTAAAGTAATTGGAAACATTTAAGAAGGGTTAGTCAACATATACATGTAAAATCTCTGTACCAGAAGCTAAAGCTATGCCAGGAAAACAGAATTACAAATGTATAAGAAAACCATATTTCACTTAATTCACAGAAGCGATGAGTTTGTGAAGCACTAATTTTTGCCTTTGACAGTTTTAATGGAGATTAATGTCAAAGAAAAGTCACTGTCAGAGAAAAATCAAGGCAAAAAAAGGTCAATGTCAAAGAAAGGTTTAACACGAGTTGTGTAATTTTAAGGTTAAAGGGTTAATGCCACAGGAAGCAAGTACTCAATGTCCTCTACCAAGTTTGTGTTTTTTTTTGTGTCAATTGCTCAATAAAGATAGGTCAATGCCATAGAAAGATAGAAAGGTCATTGTCAAAGACAGTTAAATGTCAAAGAAATGTCAATATCAGAGAAAGGTCATTGTCAAAGACAGTTGAATGTCAAAGAAATGTCAATGTCAGAGAAAGGTCATTGTCAAAGACAGTTGAATGTCAAAGAAATGTCAATGTCAGAGAAAGGTCATTGTCAAAGAAAGCTGAATGTTAAGGAAAGGTCAATGTCAGAGAAAAAGTCAATGCCAAAGAAAGGTCAATGTCAAAGAAAGGCCACTCCTAAAGAAAGATCAATGTCAAAAACAGGTCAATGTCAAAGAAAGGCCACTGCTAAAGAAAGATCAACGTCGAAAACAGGTAAATATCAAAGACAGGTCAATGTCAAAAATAAGATTTTTCTTAATAAAACTGATTGTCAGCATTTCTTTTTCTGTCATTGTTTTTAATTTTTTCTTCTACCATTGTAACTAATTTTTTAAGTTAAAAATATTTAAAAGGCATCTTGTAAACAGAACAGATCAAAAAGAACTTGTCTACCTTCATTAATACACAAAGATAGATATATACATGTATATACAAATTTACCACACAAGGTAAATACACTTGAACAATGCTAAGCAAGAAGTAAAATTCAAGGCACCAAAGGACAAAGATCTGATGAAAATGACAAAATTTTTATCTCCATTCTGCTAAGAATATTTCTGTAAATCTGCCCCAATTAGAGATTCTTTGTCTATTCGATAGTCTGTTTTTTTCTCTTTTTTTTTCTTTTTTGAAAACGTAACTTAAGGTATCCATTGTACAAATAAATATCAAGTGTATTATATAGTTAGAATCATGGCATATTTTTACCTAAATATACCTAATACAACATAAATAATGATTTCTAACATCAAAGGTCAGCATGCCGACCGTCGCTCAAGCCATGGAAACTATCGAGACACTGCCGAAGTTTACCGAGATCATTTTAACACTGTTTAAATGGACGAGACGTCCGCGAGATCTTCATTTGTACATTGGATATGTTAATAAACCAGTATCAAATTTCTTCACTAGGATTCTGTGCTCTAAACTGACTTATCAGTACATCTACCATATAATGCACATATGGCAAGTCATTGCTCCATAATCTAATCATACACCAAATGTGACCATTGCATAAAATCATTCATTCCAAATTTTCTGTCTACATTTATAGTCTAACTACCGGTTCTTGTACCTAATTTGGAAATAATGTACTTCTCAAACCATAAAATATCTAATGTTATCAATAATACTGACACTCTACATAGAAATTCCATAGATACAAAGAAAAATGTTAAAGATACAACAATTCAAATATTGTTAACATCTGTATAAACTAATACTTTATAACAGTGACCCAGCTATACTGTACCTTTTATCCTTTTTCCTATAATTTGTATTAAAAGTTAGCACATAATACTTTCTCCCCAAATATGCATTAAGAGTTAGCAAAAACAAAACGTACCTCTTTTTCCTATTTCATGTGAATATATCAATATCAATGTTAAAATATTACGTAAATTTGAATTTTTCCATATAACCATAAAAAAAATAAATGTGCCGTTTAACCTAATAAAGCAACCAATGAGAGAGATCTACGTGGTATCAAAGTCTCTATGGCACCTACAGTTAGGAAAAGCACAAGATATATATAGATGTATGTAAGGCTAAAGTAATAAAGTATTTTGTTATACATTCCGGTCATTTTCTGAAAGGTACCCTCATGCAAGAAAACATGTACATTCTCATGAAAAATTTCCAATTAGGGATGTGTGAAGATTGAAAAAATATTTATGCATATATCGGGAAAATTCTCTGTTCATGTGAAGAGAATGATAATCAAATTTTCTCAAAATCAGCTCTTTATTTAGCTTAGAATTCAGAAATGTTTGGTCTGTAATAAATCCACTCTTCAAAAATGGTACCCTCCTGAGGAAGTAACACAAAACATTTCAGTACTATGGCCTAATAATATGAAACGCAAAATCTTGACATCTCACCTGAGATCCTTGAAATACGAGTGCCGTAAAGCTTGTTTGGCAGTTATCCGATCATCAGGGTCGTACGTACACATCTGATAGATCAGCTCAACAGCCTCTTGGGAACAGTGGGGTAAGAGACGCTCTATGCCCGACCCTTTCTTTGTGGGGAAATTGAAATTCATTCCTCTTGACCTAAAATACAATGAGAATAAAACATTTTCAAGGTTGCATTATAGCAGCATCTTGCAATGAATTTATAAGGGAAACTTTTCGCTTGACGCAAAATTTGGAATAAGCAGAAAAGGTCTTGTCAAAAGAAATATACTTATGAAATATAAAATGCTATCATTTAAAGTTTGAAAAGATTGGTCAATCTTTAGTTTTTTTGGAATAGCAGGTCAAACATTTACGTCAAGGTCACAAGGCTAAAAAATTTGGTATTACCTGTAGAGAGGTTTTTTTTACAAAAAACATAAAAGCTGAAGTTATTGTTTCCAAGAGAAGTAAGTTCAATATCATTAAGCATGTTATCTTTAACTTGAATATTGAAAGACTTAACATGTAGAGCAAGGAACCATATTTCGCCGGTGACCATATTTCGCCGTTTCATACTTAATTGATTCTCTTTTGTTATCGGCATCGTTTCTAAAATTTATTTTTCTATATCCTATCAAATATGACCGTAGTAGTCATGTTTTGATATATTGTGACATTTTCTGCACTCAACTGTGATGAAAAATACCATAAAATGAGGAAAAACTGACAAAAACACTAAATTTTCAACATATACATCCAAAATTTTAACAAAAACAAAACAAAGAAAATATTTCATCTGGGATAATTTCTTAAAAGTACGGTAGTAGTGACAAAATATTTCCAAAAAACAAAATCATAATTTTGTCCATTTTGTGTGCAAATAGGATACTTATCAACAAAAACGGCGAAATATGGTCACCCCCGAAAACATAGAAACGAAATATTTTGACGTTTTATAAGGAAACAATAAACTGGGTAAAATAAATTATTTTTGTAGTACTTTGATCGAGAATGGAGTTAAATTATATTTTAGCAATACCAATCATTGAATTTGCCTCCAAGTATGGAGAATTTCTTGGAAATATACGAAAAATGCGGCGAAATATGGTCACTTGCTCTATATATCCCTCACAATTTACACCAAATTAAGATAAAAGCTTACTTTTTGAATTTATTGAGTACATTGGGCTCTGGGGTACCCATAATGTCATGGATTTTTGCTATCTGGTCCACTTCATTTGTACCAGGGAACAGGGGGTGAAGACTGAAACAAATATAGAAATAGATAGGCTGAGTCTTTGAATACAGTTTTTTCCCCTTACAGACGGTATCTGATGTAAAACCATTGTGACGTCATGAAAATGGTATGGTAACGTCGATTTTTATACCGTCATTTCCCAGACTTTTAGGACTGTTTCCATAGAATTTGATGACGTCATAATCAGTCTACGTCAGATACCATCTCAAATGGGAAGTAACTCTGATTTTCGAAAATAGGGAATAATACTCAAGTTATTGTCATTGTAAAATGAAGCTTTGTATTTTCAAACCTCATTTTATCTGAAGCACTCGATTTTTCGGTAATTTCACCATTTATTTGATGAATGAATTCTTCACTTAGTACAATGAACCTTGTATGTGTCCAACACAGGATGGGTGATATGAAGTAATCAATTAATAGTTCGGAAGCCTTAAAAGACTCTGCACAAGACAGTCGGATTGAAGTTTTATCAAATATATAACTTCCATTGCAAACCAAAATCATTGTGATATCAATTGTTATCGAGTTTGTCATGATGGAAGATGCAATTTTAGCGGTTTTATAATATTTGAAAACCTACCTTAGGATTTCAAAGAAGACACAGCCTACACTCCAGATATCCATTTTATATGTGTAGTAACCATCCGTTAATAGACACTCTGGAGCTCGATACCTGAAATCATATAAACGGAATACTCAAACCTGATTTAATACCATCAAGTTTACAATCAAGAAACATACTATAACAGGGCACTTGAATGTATATAAAATGGGGCCAAAATTTGAATTACCATAAAGTTGAGATATATCATTGTGTTGAGACATTTGTAAACATGCTAGTATATTCTCACAGACTAACCATTGAGTTTATGCATAATGAGACATTGAACATTCACTGAAGACTTACCATCGAGTTGAGATATATTGTATTGAGAGACTTACCATCGAGTTGAGATATATTGTATTGAGAGACTTACCATCGAGTTGAGATATATTGTATTGAGAGACTTACCATCGAGTTGAGATATATTGTATTGAGAGACTTACCATCGAGTTGAGATATATTGTATTGAGAGACTTACCATCGAGTTGAGATATATTGTATTGAGAGACTTACCATCGAGTTGAGATATATTGTATTTAGAGACTTACCATCAAGTTGAGATATATTGTATTGAGAGACTTACCATCGAGTTGAGATATATTGTATTGAGAGACTTACCATCGAGTTGAGATATATTGTATTGAGAGCCTTACCATCGAGTTGAGATATATTGTATTGAGAGACTTACCATCGAATTGAGATATATTGTATTGAGAGACTTACTATCGCGTTGAGATATATTGTATTTAGAGACTTACCATCGAGTTGAGATATATTGTATTTAGAGACTTACCATCGAGTTGAGATATATTGTATTGAGAGACTTACCATCGAGTTGAGATATATTGTATTGAGAGCCTTACCATCGAGTTGAGATATATTGTATTGAGAGCCTTACCATCGAGTTGAGATATATATTGTATTTAGAGACTTACCATCGAGTTGAGATATATTGTATTTAGAGACTTACCATCGAGTTGAGATATATTGTATTTAGAGACTTACCATCAAGTTGAGATATATTGTATTTAGAGACTTACCATCAAGTTGAGATATATTGTATTGAGAGACTTACCATCGCGTTGAGATATATTGTATTTAGAGACTTACCATCGAGTTGAGATATATTGTATTTAGAGACTTACCATCAAGTTGAGATATATTGTATTTAGAGACTTACCATCAAGTTGAGATATATTGTATTGAGAGACTTACCATCGCGTTGAGATATATTGTATTTAGAGACTTACCATCAAGTTGAGATATATTGTATTGAGAGACTTACCATCGAGTTGAGATATATTGTATTGAGAGCCTTACCATCGAGTTGAGATATATTGTATTGAGAGCCTTACCATCGAGTTGAGATATATTGTATTGAAAGCCTTACCATCGAGTTGAGATATATTGTATTTAGAGACTTACCATCGAGTTGAGATATATTGTATTGAGAGACTTACCATCGAGTTGACATATATTGTATTTAGAGACTTACCATCGAGTTGACATATATTGTATTGAGAGACTTACCATCGAGTTGAGATATATTGTATTGAGAGACTTACCATCGAGTTGAGATATATTGTATTTAGAGACTTACCATCGAGTTGAGATATATTGTATTTAGAGACTTACCATCGAGTTGAGATATATTGTATTTAGAGACTTACCATCGAGTTGAGATATATTGTATTTAGAGACTTACCATCAAGTTGAGATATATTGTATTGAGAGACTTACCATCGCGTTGAGATATATTGTATTGAGAGACTTACCATCGAGTTGAGATATATTGTATAGAGAGCCTTACCATCAAGTTGAGATATATTGTATTGAGAGACTTACCATCAATGTGAGATATATTGTATTGAGAGACTTACCATCGAGTTGAGATATATTGTATTTAGAGACTTACCATCAAGTTGAGATATATTGTATTGAGAGACTTACCATCGAGTTGAGATATATTGTATTGAGAGACTTACCATCAAGTTGAGATATATTGTATTGAGAGACTTACCATCGAGTTGAGATATATTCTGTGTAGGGCTGTTTGGAGTAAACACTGCGACAAGAACCAAAATCTGCTAACTTCAACAGATCCTCCTGTAAACAACAATTGAATTGCTGTATCTTAGTTTGAAGTAACATTAAAATATGCACAACCAATATAATATGCCGAGAAGAAGTGCTCAAAATGAGATGTATTGCATCTTCCAATTATTTCATTAATGATTTGTGAAGATTTACTGCTTCAAGAGGCTGTGACCTTGACATTTGACCTCTGAACATGAAAATCAATACCATTATTTCTCTACCTATGATGATTCTTGGTTGTAAGTATGAAGATACTAACTAAAGGTCAAATAGTCTAGTCTGTATATTGTTCGTAAGGACACTGGGACAGACAGACCTATAGACAGATAAAAGGACCGATTACAGACAGACCTATAGACAGATCAAAGGACCAATAGCCTAACAGACAGATGGTGCCATATCATTATACATCTGTCTACAAATTATTCAGATGCAATACACTGAAGGTCCATTTAACATGTCTTCATAATAAGAAGTTTCTCTACATGTTGAACATTTTCACTTTGACATCAAAATATTCAATAATGAAAAAGGAATTTTGTTTGTGAGCTATAACTCCAGGAGTGTTCAGTAAAAATGCAAGGATTGTATATACTATGCTATATTACAATTTCAACTTGAAAGTGGCTACCCATTGTGAAACATTACATAACATACCATGGTGTTAAGAAGCTTATTAACCTATGAGTAATTACACTCCTAAAATACGAGTGAGGTCAGAAAAGTTTTAATGTTCTTAAAACTTATACAATCATTGACACAGTATTACATTTTCATTAGAGTAATCCAAATTAAGTGAATGTATGTTAATCCTATATCAGTATCAACTTATGTTTATAGCAATAAAACCCTATTGTATGAAACATTTAACTCTTACAAATCGATTAAATCTACTTTTAAACGTTCCATCAAAGAAAAAATATTTAGTGCCAATTATCAACTTCTGATCAATGCTTGTAAATACCAATTATTCCATGCTTTCATACTGCTACAGAAGTAAAGAGGGCATGTTTAATACACATTCCCTTTTATTCCTAGTTCCTGACTTTGGAGACAAAGAGAAATAACTCTTACTATTTATCATAAATTCCTGACTTGGGAGACAAAGAAAGACAACTCTTAGTATTTATCATAAATTACCTTTATCAAAATATTTTCAGGTTTAACATCTCTGTGGAAGATACCATTTCTGAAATAGATGCCATTCAAAAGAGATGTAGATATAAGATTAATGGAATTAAAAGGGAAAAATACAAGAAACCTTTTATATAATGTATTAGAAAATGCATGTCAAATGAATCATCCTCTCCACATTGCAATATATAACATTTTTTTCTTGCTATGAAATTCAAAATTGTGCCTATAAAACACCAATGCCCATTCAAGTGCTCTAAACACATTAGTTCGGGATGTTCATTTTTTTTTCAGCTACACTTCCTGACAAAAAATGTCACTTTTACTATACTTTTGATGCTATAATAACTTACTATCTCATTCATGATTAACTAGCAAATAACTAAGAAAGAGACAGGAAGCCAAGCAAAAAAAATTTCATTATTTCATCATTTTGTCATACTAAGAAACAATCTTTTCATACAAATTTGAAGATATGTTACCATTAGTATTAGATCATTGATTATTTAATATGGTGCAGTTATAAAGTGAATTATACCACTCTAATCCCTGTAATACATTATATGATATTCAATCATTCTTCATTTGAAAAATGATTGTACAATCACATTCAATGTGTCATATCTGTAAACCAATCCAAAATACATGTTTTCTTTTTGTTCCAATTTCTTTCGCCATTTTCTTCAATTGTATTTATTTTCTATCACACATGACAAAGATGATATCTACTGAAATAAATATTTTTAGCTTTTATTCCATATTTTTGAAAACCAGAGTTACTTCCCATTTGGAACGGTATCTGACAGACTAATCGTGACACCTTCAAATTCTATGGAAACAGTCCATACACCCAGGGGAATGATGGTATAAAATCATCTTTATCATACCATTTTCATGATGTAATAATGGAGTTAAGTCAGATACCGTCTCAAATGAAAAATAACTCTTTATTACGCAAAGACTCAATTCCAATATACCAGTAAAATTGTTTTTTGGATTCCAAAAAGATATCATTGTCTGGAAACCTTTTCCTTGCCAGAATGGTCGGGAAATCTAGAAATTTTGAAAAGCAAGAAAAAAGGGGAAGACAGAAGCGTCACTAGCATGCACTACATACCTATGAGTATGGTCTACCGATTTACATAGCTGATACATGTAATTTTTGACAAGTGCCTCTGGCAAATACGTGCGCCTGTCTGCAAAGTGAAGTTAGGAGTTAGTAAAAAACAGAAATTAAAGTGCAGTTTATTGCTTTTTGCCACTAAGATCTAATTTCTAGAGAGTTTTTTTTTTCTATCTAGGCCATCTATTGGATCTATGTGCCACCAGCTACTGCTAAAATACAGAAGAGAAAATGGACAAAAATTGTTGAGAACGCAGTCTGAAAATCTTTGTTAAAGTTTCCATGACCTTGGAGATGAAACTAGAAAACACTTCAAACACTTTCTTCCAAACATAAATACCATGGTGTTGGAGTGATCAAAATTTGGATTTATGAAAATGAAATAAAAGTTTTTAAAAGTTTTCATTGAAATCAAAAATGGGAGGGGGGGGGTGAAATTTTATTGAATGACCAATTTTGTCTGGCTCACATGGTTTACTGCTGCTGAGAATTTTGGATTGTTAATGTTCCAATATAAAAGAGAAATGTACTAACTAAAATATTAGCTTCAATATATACCTTTTTCCATTTTTAGTTTCTACATAAAACTACCATATATAAGAGAGATAGTGGTAAGAATTAAGTACTACACTAGTAGTATACATTGCATCTATAGATTCAGTGAATTTTCTCTTGCAAAATTTTGACCTTGAAAAACACCAAAATTTTTCTAAAGTAATTATGAAGGCCCAAATACTCCCATCGATGAAAATATCACAGAAAGTTTGGAATTGCTAAAAGGGAGCTCTACAAGACAATTTTCACTGTATTGAGGAATGAGGACTGAGGAATAGATAAAAGATGCTATCTAATTAATGGTAAGCTGTGGAGGACCCTCTAGGAGGCAAACGTGTGTCATGCTGGTAGGCTGGTAGCTATATGACGTATACTGAAACGTCCTCCCCTTACCTATGCATATGTTCTACAGATTTTAATAGTTGATACATATAATGTTTAACTTTCCTTTCTGGTAAATAATGTCGCTTTCCTGAAATAAAACACAATTTAGTTACAGACAAACAGACAAACATGAAAAATGTGCAAATTTTCTTCTCTCTATTTTTCATAGAACTTGATCGAAGTTATCAAGTATCAGAAGGTTCTTACTATTACAATACAAAGAGAACGTGCTGTCAAATCTACACCAACACAAAAAAGAATTATCCATGATACACATGAATATCATCAATGACAGAACCGTTTTTTCCCTGCCCTCAAGAATTTCCATTTGATATACGTCATTACGAGCAAAACCTAAGCAAAATATACGTTGTATATGTGGACAGAACTGATTTTAGCGGGATTCATATTTTTGCGGATTTAGCTTATTTAAAAAAAAACTGCACTAATTTATTACTACGCTAAATCATATAAACCCAAAAGATAAGACAAGTTCGCTAATTCATGATTACGCTAATAGATCGTATTACCCATCTTTGTCATATTTCTGCTAAAATTATTTACGCTGTAAGAACACTTACAGTAACCAAGGATGAAACTCATATATGGAATGAGTCCGAATGACCAAAAAGTACAATTTTTTTTGTATAAATGTAACCTTCGCATTGTTGTGCATGCAACCTTTTCTCTTTAAAGCCCCCCCCCCCCTTTCCCCTCTAACTTCTTCCCTTTCAGTTTCTTGAATTTTTATAGGTTAAATGATTACCCTTGAGATCGATATCTACAGGAGTTTCATTGAAATTTCAATCAGACCATTCACCAGTCTAGCATAGTTTGTAGGTACTATGTCTGAACTCAATGTAGATTGAGAGTACATTAAATGTTATATTTTGCATCCAGCAAATATAAAAATTGTCGTCTCTATTTATTTGAATGAGGATCTCCTTTCAGTCAGTGCGACTTTTACCTTTTTATGAAATTTACGCTTCCCCCAAAGAGAGGGTAAGCCTCTTTATCCTTTATTGAACATTATGTATGTATTCAAACATTGGGGGATTATAAACGGGCTTATAGAGTACGTACTTCTATAAACAATGGGTAAATATTTTACGGGCATTTCATTTGAATATTGGAATCTGTGAAAACGAATTGATTCTAAAATCAAGTATTTAAATTCCCGAGGATCTAAAAGGACAACATTTTGTGGCAGATAAGGTGCCTCTCTGAATGAAGATGGACCGGGGCCTACATACAGTGATAATAACTTCTCCTCGTTGTATGCGCGGGAAAATGCACGTGGACCTACGCGACGATGGAGAGAAGACCAAGGTCCAATTATCAAGTATGGCGCAATGTCGTAAATGAACATCGAAAACAAAGAGTGAAGTCCTTTGTTTTAGTTCAATATTTTGAACTTGTGACATTCCATTCTAGTGCACTTTACATTAAAATGAGAGGATTTTTCAGCACACATTCGGTACATGCTTCTCGTGTATTTCATCACATAAAATTGGCTAAAAAATTGGGAGGGGGACTTATTTATCTTAATGTATTTAGACTTAAGCATAGCACATGCATTTGTATTACAAGGCACGACCGTTGATGACACAAAAGCAGCGTCTGATTAAAAACCTTAAAGTTTATAACTCAACCAGGCACTTGTACTTTTCTTTCTCTATTTCTTGATTTGTCAATGTTAGAATTATTAAACTATTCTTAGTAGTACTATTCATTCTATATAATTCATATGTCATAAAATGAAAGGTCTTTCTTTATTCAATTACTGGTCTTTTACTTAATTAGGTCAGAAATTACGCAGAATACACGCCAAATGAGGCATTTTTTAATCCATAAAAGTGCCTGATATTTATTTATAAGTCAAACTTGCTAATTATACCATCAACTTCAATATGTTTGAAATACACTTTTTTCAAACGTCAAGCTACATCTATTCGCTGCATGTATCTATGATGAATTATTGAAAACAAAAGCGATGGTATGACAGCTTTTTCACGTTTCCATAAATATTTGATACATTCATTTTTGAATATCAATCGCAAAACACTAGTAACTTGCAAACAGTAATAAACACACAACTGAGAGTCAAAATCAAACCTCGGGCGTCCTATGCATAAATCATGAATTTTCCGTGTTTAAACAGTGCAAAATCTTGATTTAGCTACGTGGATATTTAGTCCAAAAAGACTTTCTTACGAATAAGTCTTGAGTCCTAAAACAACTTAACTTCCCAGTCAAGTTACAAATACATATTGTCATTCTTATGTTTCACAAACTCTAAAATTGTTGTAAAGATCACTCGGCTTTATAAGCTTCGCAACGATTTTCATAAAAAAATTGCAAGACGTTGAAAATGAGTTGAATTGTTATTGAGAATAGGTTGAAATGCCATGAATCTATTGATACGAACAAACTGATGGCAACATGAGTAATTCAATCATGAGATAAGTACATACCATGAAGTCCAAACTCTTAACGGATTCATCAGACATTTACATATTATTATAAGTCTGAAATTTTTTTTTTCAGATTTTACGAATTCAAAAAAGTCATCTATAGACTGTTCATGTGTACATATAGAGTGGCTTACATGCACTTACCTCGTATTAATTCATATATATTCATATCCATAAGTTCACATATTAAGGCAAGTGTCCCCGACTTTTTGTCGCTGAAAAATATAAAATCATACATTATTAGAATAGTGCATATCATATAATTTTGGAGAAATAATGTAACATATGAAAGTATATATACTGATAAAAGGTTCCAACATGCTTATACTACCCAAAATTGAAAGGACTCCATAGCAGAATATCCCCTTTCTCTAAACAATATTGTCATGAAATGAAAGATAGGGAATAGGTCGATACTGAATAGAACTATTAAAATCTCTCTCTCTCTCTCTCTCTCTCTCTCTCTCTCTCTCGTTTCAAAGTAAGAGAAATATTTTGGTCCATTCAGTAACTTACGTATATGAAAGCCAATGTTCAATTGCTAACATCGAACTTACTCCATTTTGAACTGATGTAATTAAGTATATATATATATATATATATATATATATGAAAGCACAAAAAAAGGTACAAGCGACCACGACACTAAACGTGTTTAAACCCAGCGGAAGGGACAGTACATCCCTTGAGCCCTCTGGATACACGAATATGTACTTGTATCCAGACGGAACAAGGGACAGTACGTCCCTCATTCCGTTCGGACACAAGTACATAAAAAAAACATACACACACTCTCATGCTAGTCAGAACCTGTACTATACTGAAGCTCGAAAGGCTATAACTAGTAGCCAGGTAGGTAATATTCTCAATTCATGAACCAAAGCAGACCCCGCGAGGGGCGAGACCAGGTGCCTAGGTAGAGTCAGCGTCTCCTGTTTGCATGCAACACCCGCTGCCAAAAAGTCTGGACGGCCTGATCGATAGAAACACGTCCAAGACTTCTATAGGTTCAAAATAAAAAAAAAAAGCTGAAAAGATGCTCAACACGTTTAGTGTCGTGGTCGCTTGTACCTTTTTTGTGCTTTTATATCTTTTTTTTCCAAGCGACGTGCATTCGCCCTTTGTTGGGCTGATCCGACATTGTATGAATAGTGAACGTGGTTGTTTTCACCTCTTTTGTGCTATCTATATATATATATATATGTATATATATATCCCACATACAAATATGTTATTTTGTCATATTTTTTAAGCCTAAGTATGTAACCTTGACCTTGAATGTGACATTGTTCTTTACTGTACCTGATCATCCTTGTAGGTTCGATTGAAGTATTATGGGTATCAACTAGCTACTAATATGTCATCGTTATAGGACAGACAGACAGCGACTGACAGACGAATAGATAGATGATTGACAAAGTGATAAGTGTACGTGTTTAGAGCTTTAACTATGATAATACTATGAATAGTTTGAGCTTATAACGTGGTTCAAGTTTATATCTCTTTTATATAAATATCACATTTGATATTATATAGCAACTTTCAAATGAATGGTCTATCAAATTACCTCTACAATTTCAAATAAGAAGAAAACTTTTGAATTCAACGTGTACCAAAGCACACCGTACGGAGGTTTGCTTTGTGAATGATCTTTTTGATGCCCATTTAAATCTACGTGTATTAGTCAAATATCGCATTATTTACTGCAAATACTACCCCAGTTTACATGTATAGGTGCTGGCGAGCTGAATTGGTCATATTTTTATCCTTTCAGCTATACGTTTTCTCAATAATGACCACATTTTGCATTTTAACATGGTTCGTTGCCTATTTTTTTTTTCTGACTTTTGGACGTAATTTATGTGGAGACATATATATCAAGTAAAATCAAAAGCAAAGTGGTGGATCTACCGGCCTGCGAGAACAAACACCAGAACATCAAACTCCAAATTAAAAAAAAAATAGTAGTAGACCTGGAACTTTTTTTATCAATAATCTTTGAGTAGTTATACATGCAAGAAGCATTAATAGTGTCATAGATCGTAATAAGAGTACTAGATCATCAAAAATTCAACATTCCGCTGTGCAAATCAATCTCCATGCTTATCAAGTTTTCAATGTTTATGAATATTACAGAACAACTTTTTGTATCGGCATGTATCGTTAAACAAGCTGTAAAATAGCTGAAAATATGGGGGGGGGGGGGTATAATTTTTCAATGGATGTGTGGAGATGTTGAAAACTTTTGAGGCATACCAGTCATTTTGAAAATGATGCCAGTCCGAATAAAGAATTATGTAGCAAAACTTTAAACTTTTTGTCAGTCCGAATAAAACTTTTCCGGTCAAATCCTTCGGACTGGCACTTTTCAGCATCACTGGATGTGGGTTGTTCGGAATCCTTTCTCTCTCTTTTTTTTTTTTTGGGGGGGGGGGGGGGGCTAATCCCTTGATCACTTTTGTAGCGAAGGAAGATAAGCAATGCCGAGTATAAGAGTCATAGAATTGGGGTCCCAAGCTTTAGGGTGATTGTCACAAAAGTAGGTCAAATTCCAAGGTCAAAGTCACAAGATGAAAGCTCTCTTTACATGGATAACACAAGAGAAATGTGAAAGCCCCATCACTTACCACACCAAAGCTATACTCTAAAGCTATATCCAATGTTATTTGACGAACGGACAGACGAAACGGATTAAATGTCTCCACGTAGGAAACCTACGGTCTCTTCTCCACTTGGGAAACATTTCTACGAGATCCGTTCGATATGAAATCTTCCAGGAGAAGCTACGATAATCTTTTTTTAAACCGTTCTAACTCACCACCCTTTGCGATAAAGAGGAGGTTCAATACAAATGACCAGTGCCTAGTTTCACAAAATTTCTTACGTAAAAATTCAATGAATAAAAGGTTTTAAAGTTTTTCTATTTAGATTGTATTACTTTTTTAAAATATTATTTACACATACCAAATACAAATTCAGAAATAAAACCTTGCTAATTCTAATTAGAAAGTTGAACTAAGCAATCAAAAGTTACGAAAATTCCTGAAAATTTTCGAAAGAGTTTTTGTGAAACAGGCTGCAGTTCTGTGCGACATGCGTTCAACAATTTTCCAAGATAAGGGGATTTTGACCTACATGCAGTCGCTTCTAGTAGCCCAAAATCGCGATGATATGACCTAGGCTTTATATGCACTTACATGTACTAGTTTTAATCTCAAGTTGACCAAAATTCACGATCTTTGACTTCAATTCAACCGCTGATCATGACCTTTTCCATTTTATTTTTTCATGTTACATAGATTTAATACTCGTTTCAGGTTCTTTTGATGTTCACTATTGCGAATACACTTACATGTACTTTCTTAGGTTTATGTGTTGTCTTTTGTATTTGGTATTTTGACGTCGTGTTTTGTGCCACAAGTCCCTTTTGTATATCTTGCTGTATATGTCTTCTCTGCGTTTTCACTTGGGGTGTTTTGGTGTTTTGTTGTGGGTGTTGTAACTGGGTCTTGTTGGAGATCCCCTCCTTTCTTTTTTCACCTCACATTTTCCAAAAATCACAGTATTCGATCTTTGACTTCAATTCAACCGTTGACCTTGTCAATTGTTACTACATAAATAACTTACTAATTATTATAAAGGTGACATTAGTATTGACATAAATAACAACATTACTCACAAGATGACCTCCTGGAGTTCCAGGATGTTTGCGTGTGGACTTAACCGTCTCATGGCCTGGATTTCTCGAAGGTTGTTCACTTGCTCTATACTGGAAAGAAAATATAAAAAAAAATTATCATAAATTCATGATTACATTTTTGGTTAGGTCCCTTGGAGAACCATGATAATAATGTCAAACTATAACTTAAGATTAACAGAAATATTATTAGTTACCGGTATACAGTGTTTTACAGTGGGGATACAGAAATATATTGGGTCGATAAAAAAAGTTGTATTGGGCGAGGCATATTTTTCCTTCTGTCCTCATAACATGGAGGACATACAATATATATATATGGCAATGAAATTCACTTGGTATCTACAAGTGATTTATACATGTATATTGGTAAGCATCATGAGGATCTAAATCGTTTTGCTTATATCACTAATGTGACCTTGACTTTTGACCTTTGGTCATAAGAATTAAATAGAGTTAACGACTTTTCTGAAATATTTTTTTTTTGGCCAAGTATACTTCGAGGCGAGTGATACCAAAGACTGAAATTCCAGGATATTTTGAAAGGTGTATTTTTCATCAATGCTGTGGGGACACAAATGCAAATTTGGATTATCGATACCTACTCTCCAATAATCCTCCACTTTATTATATTGTATTCAAATCATTATCTCGTGAAATGCATTTATGTTGACTATATCTTTCCCTTTTTTTCAAACATTCAATGATGTTTCTTTTCATCTTTTTAGATCGATTTCTGATACCAACTAGATCTATATATACCACATAAAAGATTCTCAGCCATTTGCTGAAGGCACAAGAAAACGTTATCAATTATAGATTTCATATTCGTTTCAGATTCTTTTGATGTTCATTGTCACAAAAACAATTTACACATTGTTCATGAACAAAGAGATATGTTTCTGAAATAATCAGAATTGCATTTCTTCACAACAGGAAATAGTTAATTAATCAAAGCCTAACAAGACATTTTGAGAAACGTTCTTTCTGTACACTTTCGTTAATAAAAGAACATTGATTTCCCGTCAAATCAAAGCAACTCAATGCACCAAATAGTCAGTTCCTTATTGAGGAATGAATTATGGGGCAGAACGTGCAAATCACGCAATCTGATTGGTTAAAAAAAACATTATTACGTTGATGACGAGTCTACGAAACATTCAAAATGAAACTGTGCATTAAACTTCCTTTATTATTATTTTTTTATTATTCCAGTTCTTTTCATTTTCATTGTTTGGACTGTTATCTGTCATCGATATTGTCCTCACTTCCATATTAGAATGAGAGACTTCCTCTCTCTAACTCGCCCGGTGTTTATTGGATAATATACCACAGTAAGGTGGTGGTTGACTATTCTATTCGTCTGACAAAAGCCCTGTATGCAAATTTGTTAAACGTACATGATCCTTGCATCATTATATTATTTACAATCTGACATACCGGTGACAGACAGACTACAGACAGACGGACGGACAGACGGAAATTGATAAACATCCATCTGAATACCGGTATCTTCTCACCGTATACATGTTTTGTTATTTATGGCTCTTTTCATCGGGATGTCAAGTCTTGTTTTGTGTTATATGGCGGGGACTTGACAATGGCGGTCATACATCTACCCTTATCCACAAACTATCAAAATCTGATTGGTTTAAATGTTCTTGAATGTTATCTAGCCTATGATCGGGTACCTCAAATAAAGGACGACAACTGTTTGTCACTATATATCTCAACGGCCCTTACTCTATAAGGAACTAGCAAGTCATAGATGCCTGTCTTTATGAAAAACTAACGAGAAACTATGCTTGGCATCAGAAAAAGATTGTTCTATTTCATCAAAATTCATAAGTTCATCTTTCTTATTGTTTGATAGTTTGTTTGGGGTTTTTTTTGGGGGGGGGGGGGGGGGGGTGCGGGGGGTCTTGGAGTGTCTTGTTTGGGGCGTTCCTGGCACAATACCAGTAAAATTTCAGAGGAACAATTTAGCTTATAGCGACCTCATCTCGTTGGAAAAGCGGGCTGTGAAAGATTTTTTGCTTTTCACAAAACGAACTGCAAGATTCATTCAAGCAACAGATCAAGGATTTGTTCGTACATGATTAAATGTAAATCTAATATTAAGAGATATCAAAACTTTAAATGTCTGTCAACTATGTGATGTACTTTTGACGGAGACGTTTCGAGCTGTCACAAAGTTCAAATGTATCTACTTTATATTTGTTCAACTAATCAGTATCCCTGGTAAACAACGGCACCAGCAAATAATTAGCGAATGAGATTACAAAAGGGGTAGGGGCAAATCTGCAGTTTTACTGTTTTTGGCCCCCTTTTTGCTATTTTCTTACTGTTTTTTTTTTATCTCTCAAATAATCGTGGAGATATCGTTGTTTATTGAAGTTGAATCGGAAATAGATATTATCAAATAATAAATTCAGAATATAAAAAGGAATTTTCCTTAGGAGTTTGAACCTGTTACATGCCCTTGCTCTGGGGCTTACATATATGTTTGTCCCTTGACGAAAATCTGAATTTCTAATGTGAGGATATAGAGCTCAATTTTCAATCATTTTCCCCTAAAAGGTGGGGTTTCCGAGAAATCACATCAAATTTGTCCTTTTTTGTTTAAAAAAATGAAAAAGAAAATAGAACCTATTCAAAAGAATTAACTGGGGCCAAAAATGTCCACTTTTGCCCCTACCTCATTTGCTCCTCACAGACAAGTTTCGTTTTATTTGGCGCCCTTAGCACCCTCCCCCTTAGACTAAATAATCCAGTCTCTCTGCTGCCGCTTTTAGCCTTTTTTCTTCCCAATCCAAATTCGTTTTTTTTTTTTCATATGAAGGCAATATCAAATATTATGACATTAGGTACAGAAAATGTATCATCGATAAAAGTGATACTGAAATTGATATACCTATCGAATCGATATAAACAACCACTAATATAAAAGGTTCACAATCCATGTTACCACAACACACGGTATGGTCTCAATACCACATACTGGAGCTGTTCCAAAATCTCTATATCAACTCTTGGTTATATAGTAAGAGATAAGGACATTCTATACCTGGACAGCCTTAAATGTTTACAAACAAGTAAATAAGGAATAAATCCATGTGTCCCAGTCAAAAATCTATACAAATTGTTGAATTGAACGGAATGTCTTGTTTAGTGCACCTAGTGTATTGTTGTTCTACTTCTAGTCTGAAAAAAGTCGGACAGCAGCTTCGAATTTTCTGTCTTTACGTGTGCAAGCGCGGATCTAGAGCTGAGGGGCTAGAGCGGGATGGGGTGTCGGAACCCCTGGAATTAGCCATAAATCATTATTTTTCGCGTTGCTTTTACATGCAATCTTTTTCAAAATCATTGTCTAAACAGCCCCCCCCCCCTTTAGAAAAAATCTATAGATCCGACCATGAATGTGTAACGACTTTAAAAATTCTTTTAAAAAAGTTCTTAGTCCCTTAATTTTAATTTGCTTAGTTTAAAATTAGCGAAAATAAAACTGTGTTGAAACTTTCCTGTTTGCGGTATGGGTACATGCTGGGTTGATCCAAATATTTATCTACACATTTGTGATTTTTCAATAGGTGAGCATAAAACAATCCTAAAAAGTATTTTCATGTTAAAATGTCAGGATAGCATTACAGATAGAGGATTACATGTAACATATAGTTATAACGTTAGCCAGACCAGAGAGTCTAAATCAAATAAAATCTGTTTTGAAAGACTTAAGTATAACGACATTTAAAGATTACTCTGGCATTTCAACAACTTTTAATATCCATCAATAAATGTTCCAGTTCGTTTTATTGACATTTTTACGTGTTGATCTTTGCATAAGTTTGCTCATTGTCATTTGTTACGTCGACACTTTTAATTAACAGCAAGCATGCTGAGTATGATCGTGCTTCTATTTTAGCAGATTTTTTTTTACTGCAGAGTTCATTTGATTATACTTGTGAAACATAAATGCTCCTAGCTTCAACATCTATGTCAACAGGGATTTTTTGGCCCCTTTTTGGGGCCGTTATTCGGCCCCATTCCCAATGATAAATAGTATCTTTTTTCCCAGTTGTGGCTCTAAATTTTCCCAATTTCATTCAGATAGAATTATCAGCGAAAATAGTGAAATTTACTGGTTCAAAAGTAGCAAATTTACTAATTATTTGCCATATTGTTGTAAGCATAAGTAATTAAATCATATTTAAAAGAAAATTATATGATTAAACATTCAATTCTGAACTTTTGATTGTATAAACTGTCATTTTACTTTTATATTTACATGTAGTAGTTCCCAAAATATTCCCAAAGTCGTTAATTTTCCCAATTGCACCCCATTCCCAAATAACTGAAAAAAATCACTGGTCAAGTCCTACATGTATCACCATTCAAAATTTATAAGCCAACTTTAATGTTTTCAAAAGTTCTGTACCTTTGTCTTTATTGGTTTGTGAGAATAAATTCTATTCAAAAGTAGGTCATCTTCAATGTCATGGTCAAAATTCACAAATATGGTACCAATAGAAAAGTCCTGCCACAAGGAATACGCATGAATACGCATGAAATACACAAATAATATCACCATTCAAAGTTATGGCAAAGTTTTTTAAAAGCATGTCAACTTCAATGTGTCAGCATCTCTGTCAGTAAAATAGTTATGTAAAATGTAGGTCATACTCTGATAGGTCAAGGTCACAAGATCATGGGTTAAGTATCAATGGGCAGGTCATGTCACAAGGAATACACATGTGAAATATACCTATAACCTATCATTCAAAAGTTATGATTAAGATTAAAGTTTTTGAAAAGCAGGCCAAACTCAAAGATCAAGGTCACAAGTTAAAACATTTTGGTAGCCTTGTCTCCAGGAATACACATGTGAAATATGAAAGCCCTATCACCTACCATGGCCACGTTTTTCAAAAGTAGGCCAAACTCAAAGGTAAAGATCACAAGGTCAAGATTTTAGAATCAATAGAAAGGTCGTGTCACAAGAAATACACATATGAAATCACTGTCACCTTCCATTCAAAATCTATGGTTAAAGGTTTTGCAGACAGACAGACAGACAGATAAACAGACAAACGGACAGGCCAAAAACTAAAAGGCCCTCAAATCTTCAATTTATGGGGGCAGAAAAAGTTTTGATGTACTATGTATATTGTTGCTGACTGACATATGCTTAAAACATGTCACACAGCTTTCAACAAATACAGACTGAGACAAACTAGTGACTGCATCAATCATACATTGTACATGTATATCTCAATTCATCTGATAATATACCACTTGTAGATCACATATATAGCTTAACAATTGACCTTATAAGGCAGAATTTCAATTTCTAGGTCATGAGTCAAGGTCATTTTCTTGTTTTAGAGCATCAATATACATATTATATCTAAATTAGATTTTAGTATCATGGAAGTAATCTGAACATCCTTGTACATTCATATTATAAATCATTCCTTATTGCTCTTTTCCAATGCATATGCAAGACTTGCAACACAATTTATAGTTTTCCATACCAAGGTCAAAGGAAAAGATAGTCTGTGACTGCATATTTGATGATAGCATCACATTCTACTCTTCTATGTCTTAGCATACATGTATATAAAAATATGATAAATTCAAAATTATTCTTCTTCATATTTGTCTCATGAAGCACTTAAACAAATTTACTAATTCAATGTCAAGAACAGTTCAGAGTAAAGGACAGTTCAAAGTCAAGGTCAATTACTGTAATTACAATGTAAATTGTAAGTAAGCCTACAAAAAATATGTAATTTGACAAAGGCCCATCACAGTTGGCTTGCTCTCTGCACAAAACTTCAAATTGTAAATCAGAATGACAATGAGGAATTTAGATGGACAAACTTCATGAATTTACTGATTTATGAAACACAAACGATAACAGCAATTGTTTTGTTCCACAGTGCCAAAACACAGTGCCAAAGATACTGTATTTGTTCCTTATTTTACTGGAGTAAGGTCTGTTAAGTCCGTGTAATTCAAGACTATGCTTAATTATATACATTATATCTGTAGAACATATATTTGGTCTTTACAAAATACAGAGTTACTTTCTATTTGTGCAGGTATTTGATGTCAAGTGATTGTGACCATCTGATGTCATCAAATTCTATGGAAACCTGTGCAAAATTCAGGTAAAAAGGGCAACAAATATGATGTTTTAAAAGGATTTGATGATGTCACAAATGAAGCCTGGACCTTTGAAATAAAAAAAAGAACAGAATACAGAAAAATGAGTCAGGAGTGCTTTTTGTTAATTTAATGCACTTAATATTGTCCTATTTCCGAAAAAATTAGGTTGCATTGAAATAGGTACACAATGACATACATGTACAATGTAAGATGCAATGAAAGCTTACCTGTCATAAGTTTGTTTCATTTTCTTGCAGGCCCAGTAGCCTCCATCTTTTATATTTTGACATTTTAATACTTCTGAGAATGTCCCTTCACCCTTTTTCCCTAGAATTCGATATTCTGAAATTGAAAGAATAAAATGCATTAGGTACATGAAACAATGACCACTCTGATTATCATGATTATAGTCTCATTCTGGCAAAGAGGCGCCATGAGGCTTCTGTGATCAGAATTCACAACTTCACACTACTATTTTTGGGACTGGGGCTGGGGCCTTTGAAATTGGGAAAAATAACGGTAGCAGCAATGCTGCATTACCTACATGTAAATACCAAAAGACTTTGATGCCCTACCATTTGAAATTAAGCAATAAGCATTTTCAACTCTTTTTTGTTTTTTGAATTTTCCATGAGGTCGCCAGAGAGTCATCAAAATGGGAAAAATTGATCAATAAATTGGAAAAAATTACCAATTTGCATAGGGAATGGGGCCTTATTGATCCCAAATCAGGCTGATCAAGTGCCCTGGTGACACAAGACTGTAAACCTATATGCTACCTTTTCCTGTAATATTTTTTTCTAAAAAAAAATTGTTTTAATTGAACTATATAGCAGAAAATATTGTAAAATTTGCCAGTAATGCATTCTCGGTCTGAACAAGCTTTCCATAAGTGATATATGTGTCCCTACCAGCAAAAATCTTTAACCTGCAACTCCACCTTGAATGCTTCAATTAAAACTGAACTGAAAATTTGATCTCATTCTGTATTACCCTGTACATCTCAAAATCTTTTTGTTCAAGTGTACTTTGACCTTGACCTTTGACCTTGGCTTGGCTCAAATTCATGAGATACCCTTTACTGGGTGCTGGACAAAAGTTCAGTTTCATCCAAGTAGTGAAAAGCTATTGCCAGACAAGATTTTTCAACCTGCAAGTACTGTGACCTTGGCCTTTAACCTATGACCAAGGTCATGACTCATGAAACACACTAATACTATGATCCTGGGCAAAAATGCTGTGAAATATTATTCTTCTATGCAGGCAGTGAAAAGCCAAGGTCCGGACAAGATTTTTCAACCTACATGTACTGTGACCTACGTGTATAATCTACATGTACCGGTATGACATTTGGCCTTTTATTAAGGTCACGACAAATCCTTTGATCTTGGGCAGCCATTCTATGAGCTTTTATTCAGATCCATGCAGGCAGTGAAAAATTATGACCTGAACAAGCATATGCAGATGGAGAGTCTGTCAGAAGGACATTCAAACAGATGGACACATAAACAAATTGCGAGGAAACATAGTCCAAACAAAATTTAAGGATAAAACATCACACAATATGATCTCTTCATTTCATGATTTGTGAATCAGATTTCAATCAAACACTGCTAAAGCCAGTACATATGACATGAGTGCAAAGTAAATTTTCGTCAGTAATAAAAGTAAATGTAGGTCAAAGTTCAAGGTTACTGAGGGCAAATTGTTACAATACAGCTTAAATTGGAAGGTCTTAAGATAAGCAACCTATATAATATTTCTACTGCAAATGGTTACTGAGAGTTTTGCTTCAACCAGAAATCTAACAAATTGCTGACATCAGAAGAACACTTTAAATAATCTTAAATCTTAGTAACAGACCAGTATTTCTTTGCAATGAAGTAATTAACTGGGCACTAACGCCCTGAACAGGGATCGAACTGCGTTGGATTTGAATTCCAGATTATTACCGTGTGAGCTAAAGGGTCGACTGGATGGTTCAGTCGAGACAAGTAACACTCTGAACTATTGGAAAATCATGCATAATCTACATTAATGTATCATGTTTTACAGGAACTCGTTTATAATTGTTATGTAAATGATAAAGATTGTCTCAATACGTCAATTTGTAAACTATACCCTTTCTCACACATTCACAGTGAGCACATTGAGAAGGGGGCAGTTTGTGACATCAATTTAAAGTGCAGTTTACTCAACAGATATCGAAATCCTGGTTGACAGTTCCTCGATTCAAACAAATCATGACTTGTCGTAATCAGCATGATCAGGCAATTGTACAAGAATGGGCCAGAGAGTCAGAGATGGCCCATTTGGCTCACTCAGTAGAGCATACATTTTTCATGTATTACACTTAAGATTAGAAGGTTGCGAGTTCGAGACCAGGTAGGACAGTCTTGTATTCACCTATTTATTTTGTACAACACACTGCACTACAATGTGCCTACAACGGAAAAGCATAGATTATAAACTCATGAAAACATTGGCCTTATGTAGGTATACATATGTAGGTACAGGAATAGGAGTAGATACGAAGTAAAGCTAACATAGGTATTACATATATGGTGAAACAATATAGACAGACAACAAAGTTCTACAGATAGGTAACAAGGAACACCCCCCCCCCCCCTTCTTCTTTTTCCATGCATTTCAAACACCGGTTCTTACTCTGTAATAAAAGGTTCATCCGATCCCTTGAGCGTCTTCATCCACGACTGTAACGAGTGATAACTAAATATTCACCAAAGTTTGTTCTGAACAACATTTGAGTACACCTTCACACCATCCTCCTTATCCATGAACTGTTTACAAATCTTGCTGTCACATTTCGGCAGGTGCGAGTCCTCCATTGATTTCGCGGAAGAGTTTATCAATGATACTTCCGGTTAGAAGAAACGTTGCTAAGAAGATTGAACTTTGATAATAGGGAATTTCTCCGCGTTTCCAATATCTTTTCTGTACACTATATCAGGAAAGGTTCATAATGATCAAGGGACGTCATGCATGATTCGATTTAACATTATAATTTGAGAACTATATGCCGGAGCGGAAGGATAGAAACATTGCGCTTTCGTCTGCTAAATTTCACGCAGAGTGTAAATAATCACCATGGCAACTGTTTTAGAAAAGCGCTTTTTTTAGATAATTTTCCGTTATCATTGTAATCATACGAAAACTCTTACATTTTTCACTTTATACACGGTACAAGATTACTGGGTGTACATGATGTAGATCTACACTACGGGTTTAAAAATAACCAAAAAAGAAAAAGAAAAGGAAGAAATGAAAAATCGGCAATCGCCGATTCTGGGCCTCTTTTTGGGTGAGGTGAGAAAAAGATATTCTTTTATAATTTATTTTTTAAGACATTTGTTACATTTTCAAGAGTCGTTACCAAGAGGAATAAAACCTGTGATCATCAAATGCGGCCAAAAAAAAACTACCCCTCCAAAATTACTGTGTGCCTCTAACTTGGCTTGGCAAGGACATTCAATAGATCAACGTTTTAATCTGGATCCACTCCGATTATTGAAGATATACCCAGGTAACACAAAATATTTTCGAATGGTTTCAAACAGGTTTCTGTTGAAACGTTTCTGACAGAATGTTTCAAGAACATTTTTAAAACAAGTGTGCAGTTGTATAGAATGTTTTTAAAACGTTTTAACAACATTTAAGAGTGCTGAACGAAATGAAATGTTTCCAAAAATGTTGTATTGGTATTTCTGGAACCATACAAAACCACGTCTCCATAGCATTTACTGAAATATTTTCGACATGTTTTTAAAACATGCTTGTGTTAACTGGGTATCAGGATCCAATGCGGATGATATTTAAATTACGACCTCATCGATAAGGGTTTTGCGGATTCATAAATAGTTTCACCTTAATTTTCTTCAGGAGGGGGGGGGGGGGGGGGGCTTCACGAAACATCGCAGGACTATAAATTATATATAGAGCACGTAACCCTAACGTCGATGGAGGGGTTTTTCATCATTGCACAAACAACCTGTATTGACTCGACTCGTCGCATCAAAATGACATTAACGAGGCTGGGTCTAATTAGAAAATGATGAACTTCTACCCAAGGTATTTTGACTAAATTCGGATCATATAATTGCAGTTTTATAAAATCCATTTTATGGGAAAGAATATAGAAGTTGACCGTTCAGTCATTATGTAGGGGTCACCTCAAAGATAATTACATCTTACAATGAGACCTTATGGGGTTTTAATGCAAAATAATGATTTTTCTCAATTTTTTCATATTTCTGTGCAAGAGATTTTAATTAAATTCATGTTATTTATTTCTTGTACTTCAAATATCATTTTAAGAAAAAGAAATTGAAATTTCACCGTCATCAAATATGTCTAATTGTACTCAGCCTCGTTAAATCTAAGCATAAAGTTATCCTATTTTCAGTTTCAGTCAGTATTCAAAGTACATCTATATATTAGATACATTTTATTATTTGTATGAATTCATTTGAACAGCCTTTATCGAGCCTTTATATGAGTGATTTTGCCTTGGACTCCTATCTCTTCCGATGATTCTCACATAAACTCATCGTAGACTGGCCCCAGTCTAACTTGGACTAAGTCTGTTAGAGTTACGTATCTTTCTCTATTATTACATGTATGAAGATACCTGTATACACGTAGTAATTGCTGCTATCGTCGAAGAAAATGGGAAAACCTCAGTAACCCGTCTAAAAAGAGGGGTGTTCCAGTCTATGATTAAAAAAAGGATAAAAATCAGAAGTATTGGCAAGTTCTAACGAGTGAGGTCATAAACCCACCCTACCCTTAACTTGTCTTTTCTCTAGATATTTTTGGACATGTACAGCGATTAACTTCTTGCAATGATCCATGTTCATTCAAATATTCAAATGTATACCATAATGTGGTCAAACGTCAATAAAGGACTTGAATTTATATTGAAATAGAACTTTTTAACAATTAATCTGAGAGGATAGGGTTGACTTGGAGGGTTTCTGTCTGTAGAGGAATAAAATGTCTGATACCAGTGAAACAGCACAAGATCTAAGCGATTCTTGACACAGAAATAAAGAATTTGAATTTATATTAAAATAGAACTTAAATTATCAATAAAATCTGAGCGGATAGGGTTGACTTGGAGGGTTTCTGTCTGTAGAGGAATGAAATGTCTGATACCAGTGAAACAGCACAAGATCTAAGCGATTCTTGACACAGAAATAAAGAATTTGAATTTATATTAAAATAGAACTTAAATTATCAATAAAATCTGAGCGGATAGGGTTGACTTGGAGGGTTTCTGTCTGTAGAGGAATGAAATGTCTGATACCAGTGAAACAGCACAAGATCTAAGCAATACATTCTTATCGGTTCTTGACACAGAAATTTGTTTACATGTGTTTGCACTCGATGGGATCGTGGGAGGGTCGTGTACATATAATCCGGATAACCACTCCATTCAGCACTTAATAGGCGAATGGCCGTCACAAGACTGTCTGTTTTGGTACAAACTAGATGAGTTGATGCACTGTTTTCATGAAAGGTTTGCAGGTCATATCTTTCTTGATTTAAGTATATTTGAGTTTATTTGAAACAAACACACATAGTGATTCAGAATTTTAGCTAAAAAAGGTGAGGACATTGACCAACTTATGGAATACACAATGTTCGATCCCCAGAATAAAGATGGGAAAGTAAAAATCGTATTTGGAACGGGAATTGACCAGACAATCTGATTTGTGTAACTCAAAGTGAGTGATAACAGGAACTTATCCAGTTTCCCTCGTTGCACGAAAGTACTAGGCGTTCATCCACGTAGGGAAACACGATCTATCATGTAACGAGGAAAGCGGGATAAATTCCTGTGTGTACAATGCGAAATAAAATTTGCAATTTTAATGTACAGCAATTGAAACATTTTTCTTCTTTCACATTATGTCTGTCGTATTCTTTGTACTATTAACATACAAAGATGCAATCTCAAATTGTGAAGATTTGAAAACTGAATGTCAAATGAACATTGTCAGTTTGGCCTGAAGTTGTATCTATCACGATTTTGCAGTTTTCCATAATCTTATTATTATAACTTGGGATGAGGAGAAAACGCGCGTAGGATATGACTCGGAGAAGACTGAAAGTTGATCAGACAAACATGAGCTTGCATCAGTCAGCAGAGCACGGGCCGTTTGCCGCAAGCCCTATTATATGTATTAACTTTTTATATTATCCATTTGCAAACAGGGTTGTGTGTTATGAAGGGCCCCTGAGTCTTAAGGCTTTGTTTATGGCGTTTGGGGAAACATCGGTGTGTCCGAATGAATAGGAGGGTTGTAAGCACGGATTATCTGGACAACCACATCATTTGCTATGAATACAGTGGACGGCCGTCCTAAATCGGAACTGGATATACATAGATCTCTTTCTTTTCTTTGTATTTGTTGTTCTGCGTGCTTCAATGAGGCCTTTGCTTTGCTTTTGCTCTGTTTTGTGTGTGATTTTCGTTGTTACCAGCAAACGCGGATCTAAGAGGAGAGAGGAAGGGGGGGTCGGGACCCCTTAGATATTTGCCAAAAATACTTATTTTTCACATTTTCATATTTACTTCCAAAATCTTGTGTTGGATACACCCTCCCTTTTAAAAAATCTCTAGCTCCTCCCAAGTCAAGATTTTTGTTGGTGTGTTTTTTTTATGTCCATTATTGTGATGGTTTTTTTTTTTTTAGTTTTAAAGTCACAAGTTTTCAATGTTTATTTTGGAAATTTCAGCAAGCCACGAAAACTCAAAACTTTTATTCGGATACTAGAATCTAGAATCTCAGTTGATTCTAATCGAAATGATAAGTTTTACGCCGTTGTCCCCAGACCATTTTTGGGGAAATATCTTTAACTTTATTTAAATATGTTTTTACATGAACCTGTAAACTTGTATGTTTCCGTGGCGCCATCTACAACGAATTTCGTTTACAAACACACTCAGTAAGTCCTTCCTTTTTATGTGTTGTCTTCTATGTGTGTGTTCCGCTGTTATCACTACAATGTAGTCTTGTTGGATATCTCCTTCTTGCTATTTAAGAATTTAGTATGGCCTGACATTGATTTTTTAACCATATTTTAAAGATTTTGATGCATCACTGACAGGTACATTGTATTATAGGTATCCAAGATGAAAGGCGCTCTTCTCTTAAATGAATATTTATGTACATACATAAGATGATTTTCATACATCCAAGGCATGAAATGACACACATAGATGAAAAACTACAGAACACCCACCGTTCGTTCCGCCACCTCCGATTGTAATAAACTTTTCCCTAAGCGCCGAAATCCTCGTGCGCTCTCGCTCTTTCTCCTTTTTCGTAGAATTCTCATCTTTCACAGATTTTTTATCCGATTTTTCTGTTTTATAACTTTTTGTTTCAATTTCATCACTTGTATCGGACATCCCATCCATTGCAGTTTCAAACTGCAAGGCTTTGTTAAACTTTTCCCAGTTCAAGAATTTGGGTCGCCATTTTTGAATCTTTTCAACCTTTAGCCCTTGCATGGAGAAAAGACTCTAATAATCTCTACCAGTAGAATGAAACAAATTTAATCATGTAAGCTTCTTAATACCATGGTGTTTTCTAATTTCGCCTTTCAACCAGATTTAAACCCTCCCTACTCACATTCATCTAGATTAATACATAAATATATAATTATGGAAAAAGTTCTGTATGACATAGCGCTATAATGAACTTATATACGCGGACCATGCTAGTAGAATTCTTCAATGATTTCATTATGCTTCGTGGATGAACTCAACCCTAATTCACTTGGAATTAACGAAGTTTATCATTTTAAATATTAGAATTTCTGGTCTCTTTTTTATATTTTCTTGCTCTGATCTTTAGAATTCTGATGTTGGTCCTAAGAGAAGGCAAAATCTTAACGGCATGACATCATAACTAGAGGGAATTATACTGCATTGGCGGATCCAGGGAATTTGTCCAGGGGGTCCAAGCCGTCAAAAAAAGGGGGGGGGAGGGTACAGCTTATGCCGGTAGGGGACTAAAAATAAACATAAAAGGGGGATATTTTCCAGGGATCCTGAACACTCCAACCCCTCTAGATCCGCGCTTGTACTGTTATCAGCTAGATGTCATGAAATTGGGATCTGAAGTCAAAATGGTGCTTGTATACTAGAAATATTTGTCAAATTCTTCACTAGTACTCTTCTGCTTACTCTGTCCATGCTGTTGTATCACAAATCAGATTGCCAATCTTAGTCGTGTAATCTCCAGACTTAATGCTTCAAGTAAGAATTGAATAAATTCTGTGTAGCAATTTAAGTAAAAAGTGTTCGACATTCAATGTAGTTAGTGGTAGCATCCACTAATATCTTAGTAAGCAGGTTTGGTTGGTACGGAGGTGCAACCATATAAATGGATAACCCTATCTCATATCATTCTGAAAACAAGTGTATTTTTGAGGAGACATAACACTTCAAGGTTTGATGAAATCATGTTGTGGGCCCACTTGAAATCAGTTATGCGTCCGCAATTTAGATCTTCGGTTATCTTGTTGGACGGATTTGGTCGGAAAACAAAATTTAGAGACCTTTTGGTATCAGTCGCAGAAAAAGGAGAAAAAGTGTCAGCCAATCAGATTAGCAGTCAACACTAGATAATGCCGACTTAGGACGACCGTTTGCCACGTACGTTAGTAGCAGATGGTGTCGTTAACTGGATTACGTACGCACAACCCTCCCATTTGTACGATTAACTAACGGTCCCGAAGAACGCACTGCAACACAACGGCCATGAAACATTGACTAACGTCGTTAGATGACTCGTTGATGTGGCTGTGAAGGAAAACCAAAAACATATCTAGACACTTTAAGACACTGGATACATTCTTCTTGTTAGGTTAGAAAAAAAGGTGAGCATCGGTTGTGGCGGGATAGAATGCATCATAATGCAGATACATTGTTATCGTGTTCTAAAAACACAATTGTTTTTGGACCTTGAAAACTTGCAACCTCTGGGGAATAGTTTTAGTACATGTACATGACCATTAGAAGCTTTAAGAAAATTGTGTGCTTCATTTTGCGATGTCGAAATTGTTACAGTCAGTCAGTCCACACTACTAGTACAAATAACATTTAGGTTGTATTTGGTTGAATAACATTACTTTGTTAGGCCATACAAAATTAATGTTTAGTTTGACGGGCACTTTTTTAGAAAAAAAAGTGAGGGAGGCAGGTTTTTTTTTTCTTTTTTTTTTTTTTTTTGCAAACGTGAAATATGATGAATGTACATTTTTTGTAATTTATCTTTAACCAAATTTCTAATTCAAGTGTTTTGATGCTGAAAATACATTAAAACTTGAGTATAGTATGAAGTGGTAATGTTTAGTACATTGATTAACAAGATAACCCATAACAAGATAACCCATAACAAGATAACCCAACTTCTTCCTGTAATATACTTATTGCATTTCCATACCTGAAGTTTGCTAGATATTCTGTGATTTGGTCACACTTATTATATGTATCATATGACAGACGATGTCTTATGGCAGACCAGTATGAAGATGTAGACTAAATACATGTATGGTGTACATCTTATTAATGCTAAAAAGGATCACCAATCTCTAACCGTTGCCCTGTTTAAGGTTAAAACTTCAAATGACGTTAACATTTTGTGAACTACTTTCAGGTGCAACTAAGTGAGTGAAACTCGTAATTGTTGCTCAGTGCTTAGACCGAAAATTTGACCCTTGTCGTCGGCAAAAGAGTAGGGAAAATACAAAGAAACATGTCCAGGGATTGGGCTGGCCCATTCTGATAGAAAATGGCCCATAAAATCGGCAACTCGCTGCGCCCTGGTGCCATTATTCTACGGCGTCCATTTTTTTGTTTTTTAAATCAATTAAAAGTTCTGTTCTCGTATCTACGTTGTAACGTAGATCTACAACAGGAGCAGTAATACAGAGATCACAGCTTTCTGTACATGGCCAGTCAGAACTCTAAGGCACAAAATTCTTCTGTTCACTGACAATTGAAAGGTCCTTTGCTATTTTGATACAATATTGATTTTTCTCCGACATCTGCGCCTGAGATTTAAATCTCCAACGTCCACTTACGTATCTTATCTACGTTAAGGTACTTGTGTATGCGTTCGTCCGTAAAATTATCATGTCATTTTTTAAAAGTGGTCAGTCAATGGGTACAAATTGATGTAATAAAATTTGTACAAAATGTCTTCCCTAATATCAACAAAGCTGAAAATGAAGCTGCTCATCCGTGGACACAAAAAATTTAGGAAAGGTGGCAGAAAGTTTGGTCTTGGCTGTTCTGTGATCCATGCAAAAAATGAACTGTAAATTATTCATTGGAAATGGTCAAATTGGGTATCTCGCGACAAAAAAAAATGTGCTAACGTCTGATGCATAATGCATGCATATGCATAGCTTTTCGAAAATTGATCATTTTTGGAATGGCCCTTTCGTGAGGAAAGATGGCCCATTGTTTTTGAGAATGGCCCATTAAAGTCCAAGTGGAAGGGACCGTCGTCCCATTGAACAAGTTTGCCTTCCCGATCACAGCATGTCTGACAATTTAGTTTGAATTTTAACAACGATTACACAAGGGTATCCTGATCGATTCGTCATCCCTTTTCACTGTCGGACTTGAGCAAGTTGTTTGCAAATTTGAATTTCTATCCCTCGGAAATTTTGAAGTATCTGCGATGTGCTTAGGGTTTAGTTGACTAGTTTATCCGAATCGAAATTAGGATCGTTTAGTATTTCTGCCCCTCCCCTCGATCCCGTCACCGGCGTTCCCGGCTGATCAATCTGACGTAAACTGTGAGTTCTAAACAAAAACGTTTTCAGATTTCTAATAAATTAGATAATTTAATAAAGAATAATGCTCTTGCAGATTATCACAACAGAGTCAAGTATCATTTTACGTTACGTTACCTCGTCCGTGATATGGAATATACGCGTGGTCGCGATTACCGTACAAACAACAATTGAATACGGCAGCTCGGGTAAATAATACTATTTTATGTAAACAAGTATTGAGTTACAGCTTTACAATTTATATATTTAGTGAAGTAAAGAATATGTAAACAAACAATTTGTATTAGCACGACGATGTTCAATTGACTACTTTAAATTTATTGTAAAACACGCGATAAAAATCGGAAATGCGGCGGGTTTTTAGACAATGCGGCGGTGCCCGTCAAACGAAATCTTAATTTTTTTTGGCCTTAGAGGATCATTTAATTAGGTCTTGTTTCCTTCTGAATGGTGAGGGAAAAGTGGTTCAAAATATAGACGACCCAATAAGATCCATCGGAAGCCATTTTGACAGATCGGTTCGGAAACACACAATTTGATTTTAAGTTTAGTGAAATCTTAGCAATGGTTTCGGGGAGGAGTTGAAAAGATACAGTGGAAACCAACCTGGTGGAAAAACTAAAATTTTGGGATAAATATTCAAGCGAGAAGTAGACAATATGTCATCCACCATATTCATTGACATTTGACAGAATGGGTTGAGATTTGAGTTTTTGCTTAGATGAAATGCTGTGCAATGGCTGTGGCGGGGTAAAAAACGTGCCAGGTAATCAGGTACTAGTACTAAAGGGGTCATGCAAACCTGATAAATGAACATGAAGATATTAGTACATTAGAGGTCCTCTTGTTTTGCTGATGTTGACGAAAATACAATTTTGGATAAACATCAAAGAAGAACCTATCAGTTATTCAGTCTCAAAGTCGAGAAGGTAAGGCAAGTTTAGAATTTCCATTGGAGCAGTTGCGAACCTCGGAATGAACAACATTCCGAAGTGAGGCCAGGTCCCCGGGGAGAGTCAGCATCTCCTGTTTGCATACAACACCTGTCGCAACATCCCCATGAAAAGTTGTCAAATTCGGTGATTGTCTCGATGTACATATTGATGTACATGTTAAACGCCTTCAAACTGAATATCATCATTTAAGAACAGATAAATCTCTGTTATCAAAATTTCTTGAAATCGGTTAAGATATATATATATATAAGTAAATTGTTTCTCCACTACCGATATTTACTTTTTTATTTTGTAAAATGCGAGAAACGCATCAGAATAAAGGCTGTTTTTGATTTTTATTTAATTTAGGGAATTTTTGTCTCCTACGATAGGAAACTGGTAACTACGTTCATTTGTTCATTTTGTTTAATCCGGAAGTACTGGGCTGGGAATTTTGATTTGGGCTACGAAATATTCGAAAATACTTCATGTCATACACCCATACATAAGATATGTGAAAAACGAGTACCTTTTATTCACAACAAAGTCAAAATTTATATAGACAATGGGTGAACTTAAAATAGGAAGCCTAAATTGTCGGGGATTATCGTCCGAAAAAAATAAGAGAATTGATTTGTTCAATAGATGTAGAAATAAATATGACATAACTTTTCTGATTGATAAACATTGTGCACCTGTACTAGAGAAATACTGGCAGAGTGAGAGGGGATTCAAAGCTGTTTTCAATTCCTTAGCGAGCAATAAACGAGGAGTAGCAATTCTTTTCAGAAATTCTTTTTAGTTTGAAATGTGTAATCAAGTAACAGATGATTCCGGAATTTTTGTTATTCTCGATATAAAATGTTACGCAAATACCAGAATTGTTAAATAATGATAATAGTTTTATAGAAAAATTAACCGACGAAGATCAATCTGAACTTGAAGGAAAAATAGAGTATTCTGAATGTATAAACGAGTTGCGGTCAATGAAAAATGGAAAATCTCCCGGCTTAGACGGATTTACAACTGAATTTCATAAAAAAAAATTCGGTCAGATTTACATCCTTATATTCTAAATTCTATAAATTTTGCATACGATGTTGGTTCTTTTTCAATTTCTCAGCGTAGGGGTCTGATCACATGTTTGCCTAAAGAAGGAAAGTCTAAATTATCTTTGATAAAAATGGAGGCATATATCCCTCCTGAACATAGATTACAAAATAGCCTCATCCTTTATTGCAAATGGAATGAAGAAACTTTAAATAAATTAATCTGTGAATCTCAAACTGGTTTCATGAAAGGTAGAAGTAAAAGTGACAGTTCTATATTCATATATGATATAATTACTAAAACAGAAACTGATAATATACCGGGAATACTATTACTTTTGGATTTCGAGAAGGCCTTCGACTCTTTGGAATGGATTTTTATCAATAAAACATTAGAATTTTTTGGTTTTGGCCCTTCTTCTATAAAATGGTTTAACACTCTTTATACAGATATAAGTAGCTCAAATGTCTGGTCCACGTTGCCAATTCATCTGTTCTTAAATGATGCTATTCAATTTGAAGACGTTTACATCAATACTGAATAATGGACACTTTACCACTTTTTTAACATATCAAGGGGCGTTAGGCAATATATTTATTTTGACAGTTGTACTCTTAAGTGCAGCTTTGAAATTTAATCCAAATATAAAGGGTGTTGTGGAGCTTGTAAAAAAGTTCCCCGCGAGTGGTTTGACAGTAAGTGTTTTGAATATATTTCCCTGACATTGTCGCCATAGCACTTTCTATATAGACATAACGTCAGACAATGCATGATGTTTATATATTGTTTTCATTTTCGTGCTTAAACATCGACGGCGGGTGCGGCTAGCCAACAGGGGATGCTTACTCCTCCCGGGCACCTGGTCCCACCTCTAGCTAGCTAGTGGTCCGTCAATGTTTAATTTTGTGCTCTATTGTGAGTGCTGTTGAGATTATCGTCAGGATCTTCTTTAACTCATTTGTGTCACACTTATGCCCTTTGCCGTGTGGAGCTCGTAAAAAAGTTCCCCGCGAGGGGTTTGACAGTAAGTGTTTTGAATATATTTCCCTTACATTGTCGCCATAGCACTTTCTATATAGACATAACGTCAGACAATGCATGATGCTATTGGAGTGTTGTTGAGATTATCGTCAGGATCTTCTTTAACTCATTTATATAAATGATTCAGAATTTTTGATTACGCAATACGCCGACGATTCCACATTCACTCTGGCAGGTGATGAATTAAGTCTTAACTCCGCTCTGAAGTGAATAGATTCTTTTGTTCAATGCTCTGGTTTGAAAGCTAATTTCAAGAAAAAGCCAAGCCTTATGGATTGGGGCTAAGAGGGGCTGTGGGTAGAACTGAACTCAAATATCAAAATCATATTGAACCATACTGGGAAATTCAAATTATTAGGTATTGATTACAATTTTCAAGATGGAGACTTTACATACTTAAATTATGAAAACAAAATTCAAAAGTTTAAAAACTTATTGAACGATTGGTCATTTAGACATCTTTCATTGATAGGAAAGGTCACAGTTATAAAATCTCTTGCTCTCCCTATCCTTGTCCATTCATTGACTGTACTTCCTAACTCCAAAGAAAACGAACTAAACAAATTGCAAATTTTCATCTTCAATTTCATCTGGAATACCGGTAGTAAGAATGATAGAATAAAACGAAATGTCATGATCAATGAAAAGGAAAATGGCGGTTTTAATGTACCTCATAACATATCTTTTTCCAAGTCCTTGAAATTAACATGGGTAAAAAAGTCTTAGATCCTATGAATCACTCTCCATGGAAAATTTTACTTTCTGAGAAAGTAAATAAATTTGGAAATTCACAAATTAAGAGGGCATGTCAAAAGAGGAATTTAATAACCCATTTTGGAAAAAATGTTTTTACTTTCTCGGGAGAGATGTCCAGTTATCCTACCACAGCCCCTCAAAGTGTTTATAGTCAGCCTCTTTGGTATAACAAAAATATAAAAATTAACAATAAAATGGTTTTTCGAAAGAAGTATATAGAAAAGGACATTCTTCTGAAATGATTTACTGAAAGAAAATTGATCCTTTCTTACATTTGAGAAATTTAAACAAAAAGTTAATATCGAATCAAATTTTCTACTTTCCGATAGTCTTATATCCGCAATACCAAATGGAAAAACATAATGAAAAATTAAGCAAAGAAGGGAAGGGATCTCCAACAAGACCCTGTTGCAGCACCAACAGCAAAACACCCGATGCAAAAACACAAAAGACGAGTATAGTATGAGACAGTATATATGCCACGCAAGTAGCAAATGGTGTGGTTATCCTGGATTACGTGCGCACAACCCTCTCACTTCTCCAACTACCCAGAGGTCTCGAAGAACGTACAATTGTGGTGTAAAACAACCTCCTCACTGTAAGATGACCTCACACAAACGAGACCGCAAAACATAGAGGCCCCAGAAACACAGATGAATATGTAAATGGATATAAAAGGAGGGCATGCGTAATACAGTCCGTGCTCGTCAGGCTGTAGCGAGCTCATGTATGTAATCACCCGAGGAGTCCGACTGACATTCAGAGAGGACAGGTCTTCTAGCGTAGAAAATGAATACATAAATTTAGTGAAAAAAGTGGCAAACCAACAAAACCCGAGGAGTCCGACTGACATTCAGAGAGGACAGGTCTTCTAGCGTAGAAAATGAATACATAAATTTAGTGAAAAAAGTGGCAAACCAACAAAACTTTTTTATCCATACTTCTTTAAAAAGTTATCTGAATCCCCGATAAAGGCAAAACTGAACTGGGAAAAGGATTTAAATAGAGAAATAAGTGACAAAGAATGGAAAGAAATATTCTTAAGACCTTACAACACTACTACTAATACAAAACTTATATCTTTTCATTTGCAAATTATCCATAGAATTCTGATTACTAATTCCAAACTATTTAAATTTAATATATCTTAAGTTGATTTATACTTTTTCTGATATATATTCAGCTTCCATGTTATCAGAAAAGAAACAAATGTGTATTCTTGAGAACTGGCAATTAGTTAAATCTATAGTTATCTGTTATTTTTCTATCTCTCACCTTGTGTGTAATGTGTATAACCCCGAACAAGTAGCTTACTTGCAAGCCGTCTGGCTCTATATTTGGAACCTGCCCTGGCGTACCGTATTAGCTGAGAAACAAAAACGCCATAAGAAGAAGAAGACGGAATGTTACTGCTCCTTACAGGGAAGTTAGTAATCATCATGTTTGTCATATTATTCGCAACACCATTCTTTAAAAAAAATAGTAATCGGAGATACAAATACCTCGTCATAGGGTGAGAGGATACTTATTTCGTGAAGGAACACTCTGATACAAACAAAAAGAATACCGAAGACGATATCACCCGGATACTTGAGTTTTTGATTGACAACATTTTTGTGGAGTTTCGAGGAACCGTATTCCAGCAGATAGTCGGTATCCCCATGGACCCATGGATACCAATTGCGCCCCACTGCTTGCGGACTTATATTTATTTTCATACGAAGCTGACTTCATCTAGACCTTCCTCTCGACTGGGCGAATTTTTAGCACCTCGCATCTCGATACAATTTTACCATTTATATACATAGATGGCATGTTGTCCATCTATAATCCGAACTTTTAGGATCATCTGCATGAAATCTATCCTCATGAACTAGAAATCAATGGAACAACAGAGAATGACAGATCCGCTTCGTACTTGGATATTCTTCTATATTTCGACGCAAACGGCCATTTGAACACCTCACTGTATGACAAGCGTGACGATTTCAGCTTCCACATAACTAACTTTCCTTTCATTAGTAGCAACATCCCGTCTTTTCCTGCCTATGGCGTTTTTTGTTTCTCAGCTAATACGGTACGCCAGGACATGTTCCAAATATGGAGATCTCATCATTAGAGCCAGACGGCTTGCAAGTAAGCTACTTGTTCAGGATTATATTACACAGCGGCTGAAACCATTATTGAGGAAGGCCTTCGGTCGCTACGGGATATAATAAAAGCATATCAGATCCTCCTTTCAAAATGATCAGTGACATTCTGTATTGTGATTGAATGGCTGTCACCATCACAAAAACAAGACATACTTACCTGATATGTACATCAAAATGTACATCGAGACAATAACCGAACTCAACAGGTTCCCATGGGGCTGTTGCGACGGGTGCTGCATGCAACCAGGAGACGATTACTCTCCCCGGGCACCTGGTCTCTGGCTCCGCAACCGTTCCGATGGGAATTTTCAATATTTGGCCTTGCCTTCTCGACTTTGAAACTGAATAACCGCTAGTTTATCATACAGTGAGGTATTCAAATGGCCGTTTGTGTCGAAAGATAGAAGTATCCAGGTACGAAGTGGATCCGTTGCTCTCGGTTGTTTCCCTTGATCTCTAGTTCATGATGATCCTTAAAGTTCGGATTATTGATTGACAACACGTCATCTATGTATCTGAATGTAAAATGTTGGAGATTTTTGTTTGTTTGCTTTGGTTCCTTTTTTATCCTGATTTTGAATGCCTTCGGTTTCTGATTTTCTGAATTATAGATTTTGTGCTGTGTACAGGGATATGGTCATTATCCATATTTGTCATTGAACTGAGATGCGAGGTGCTTTCTCCCAATCGAGAGCAAGGTATGGTTAAAGACAGCTTCGCATGGATATAAAAATAAGTCCACAAGCAGAGGAGCGCAATTGGTACCCATGGGGATTCCAACTTTTTGCTCGATACGATTCCTCCAAACACCACAAAAAATGTTTTCAATCAAAAAGTCAAGCATCCGGAGAAAGATGTTTTACATTTTTAAAGAAAGAAAACAAGAATTTTGGACCATAAACATATTAATCCCACTTCTCCATCTGCAGGTTCTACATTTAACAACAAACATAGAGGGTTTTCAACCATTTGCAAGTACAATGGGAGAAGATGCGGTTTGTGTCCGCTCATCAATTGTAATTCCACAATTGAATCTAGTGTTAATGGGCAGACTTTTTAAAATCGAGACTGATAACGACATCGATTGATCGTATCAAGATGTCATCTATGTCATTACATGACACGCCAGGCGACGTGGCGCCCAATATGTAGGGGAAACAGGCCATGCCTTAAAATCTCGTTTTCGAAGTCATTCGTATCAGATAAAAAATTCGCGTCACACAAAATTAAAGAAATTTCCTTTACAATCACTTCGTTGAATATAACCATTCAATTTCGGATATAACTATTACTCCGGTTCAGTCTTTTCCAACACTAAAAAATCAAAGGAAAACTGAAATCAAAAAAAAAACGCCGACTACAGGCTGGACTTGCCTGGATCACCAAACTTCAAACTGCGTACCCCCTTGGTTTAAACGATCAAATTTATGGACAAGGAAACATTTCCTCGGCCTCAACAAATATTAATGTATTTTCAATCCGCCCAAACACTAAACGGAAGCATAGGTCTCACGGAAAGAGACGTAACCAAAAACTCAGAAAAAGAGCTAGATTACACCGTATACCCTCAATGATCTTCTGATAATTGCACGCAACGGCGTCAGACACAAACTGCTTCATGCTTTTCATCAGTTCCAGCAGTTCAATTCAAATCTATCTTTGATGAAGCAGAGGTTGCATTCTTAAGAAATACTGATTGATTCAGACTTAATATCATTGTCGCATTCGTACAGAATAAACTTAATCCTGTTGTTAACCCCCCCCCCCCCCCTAAAAGGCGATTCATAAAAATTCCATTCATTAACAAAGGTTTCGATCTTCTAAACATCTCTAATATTTTTCGGGATCATCGCATACAAAGTAATATTCCTCAGTATTTTGAGAATTAAGAAACTTATTTGTTACAAGTATAAGAAACCTATTAGAAATTTCGTATTTAACTACAATAAAGTAACATCAGATCCTAAAATACTTGAATCAAGTCCTGCTTCTTGAGAATGTGAAACGACTGAATATCTCTAAAAACCAGCTAGATTATACATTAATAGAATAAAAATCAAATTCAAGGAAATGTTTGTCTTTAAAGAAATGCTTACAGACACCCCCTCCCCATTCTTAAGTTTTCATAATATATCTCATATATGATCGAAATTCTAAATATGAAAGATTAAACTCAAAGAAAAGGTAAAAGGGTCCAAAGTTTTATTTTGTTACCAAGGGACAGGGCTAATGAAAAGGTATGACCATGTGAAATATGAAAGTCCTATCATTTAAAATATGAATCAAGGCAAAGCCTTTTTGTGCGAGCGGAGAGAAAATAAATATAAAATAAATATGATTTTAGACTATGACGGTTTATCCTATCTTACAAAACTTTCTGTTTGGTGATTGCCAAAAAAAAGGCAGTATTTGTAAAATTGGTCTAGACCGGCAGATGAACATTTTAAAGGGGGGGGGGGGGGGGGGGGGGGCTTAAAATATGGTTCTTTGTACCTTCCTGTTTTGGCTTTGACCGGTAAATATTAGATTAGGTTGAGGGGGGGGGGGGGGATTCCAGTCAAATTTACAGAAAAATACGAGCAAACACAAAAGGTGTATGATTTTGAAACTTTATATCAACGATCTAGTTTAAAGAGCTCAGCTAGAACTGGTCAGATCAAGGATTTATAAACAGACCTGGTTATATTTCCTACATGTGAATTTTTTTTATTTCAAGCCATTTTTAATTTTGTTATAAAACGGTTAAATGAAAATAAGTAACTCATTGCATATCGCCCAAAAAAATCATCTCGCCGATGTCAGATACAATCGTCCAAAGCCTGTTTCATAACATTTCAATAAAGAAAACCACTTGAATATCGGACATCAAAATTATAATTTTGGAGAAATGTTCGGATGCCTCCAAATATTATCGTAAAATCCGAGAAGTGTTCTGGATTGAGAAACTTAATAACGTGAAGCCATCCGGATTGAACACAAAATCGCCCATGGGAATACTTTGGCCGGTTTATCGACCTTTTTAGAAGCGTTTACATCAAGCAAAATACGTCCATTAAAGGAAAATCTTACAACGTCAAAGTGACATTAAGAATTTGGCGCGATGACGTCAATGACGTCATAGAAGCACAGTAAACAAAATACTCAAACGAAGATGTCGGCTTTCCTAAAAAGATTCCGCGGTTACGCCGAGTTGTCGATGCTATTTCGTAATCTGCTTTACGAAAAATTATGTCAGTAAATTTAACTTGTAAACAAAAATCGAGTATAACATATACGTATACTCGGAGTCGAAAAAAAAATTAAATGGCAATATTCAGCATCTCCGCAGTAACTCTGTCTGCGAGGGGACGAAAGTTTTTGAAAGCATAGTAGTACATTCTCATTCTTTAATTCAGCATATTTTCTCACTAAGGTAAGTGTATACGCGTTACCATAAGGGCGAGCTTCGCTCGCAAAGGCCCTTCGGGCCTTTGCAGCGAGCTCCGCTCGCTATTATCATCCAAAACTTATGGTCGAGGTTGAAGTTTTAAAATGTGGGTCAACCTCCAAGGACGAGGTAACAAGGTCAGAATGTTGTAACCAACAGAAAGGTCTTGTCACAAGAAATACACATGTGAAATATGAAAGCCCTATCACTTTCCATTCAAAAGTTATGGTCAAGGTTAAAGTTTTTGAAAAGTAGGTCGAACTCCAAGATCAAGGTAAAAAAATTTGGTATCCGAGGAAAGATCTTTTCACAAGAAATACATTTGTGAAATATGAAAGCCCTATCACTTGCCATTAAAAAGTTATGGACGAGATTAAAGTTTTTGAAAAGTAGGTCAAAGTCCAAGGTTAAGTTCACAAGGTAAAAAATTTGGCATCCATGGAAAGGTTTTGTCACAAGGAATACACATGTGTAATATGAAAGCCATATCACTTGCCATTGAAAAGTTATGGACAAGGTTAAAGTTTTTGAAAAGTAGGTCAACCTCCAAGGTCAAGGTCACAGGGTAAAAAATTTTGGTATCCATGGAAAGGTCTTGTCACAATGAATACACATGTGAAATATGACAGCCCTATCACTTGCCATTGAAAAGTTAAGGACAAGGTTAAAGTTTAGCTGACTGACGGACAGACGGACGGACAGACAGACAGACGGGACGGTTTTAATGTCCCCGCGTTTTCGCGAAAGCGGGGGACAATAACTGTTCAAAAATGAGCATTTCTGACAAAGCCCAAAGAGACGTCAAACACGCGTCAAAAATTTCACCTCGGAATGTAACACTTCTTAAGACATCCTTCTAGATCATCCTGATGCTTTCGGTTTGTCAATATGTGCGTCGATTCTGAAGAAGTTTGTCAAAGGAGGGTACCCCGTGATCTACTTTTGCCTGTGGTGGCGCCACCTACTGACGGATCCGGATGAAAAACAACAACAATTTTAGTGTACCTCGAGTTGAAAATGTGATCAGTTTACGACGACGGACGACAGGTGACGGACGACGGATAACTCACTATGACAATGAGCTGAAAAAGGTTGGTTTGATAAATGCGTTGGTGATTATGCCATCTCCCTTACATCTCTATATCAACAATTTCAAGAAAATTAAAATTACCCTCCTTTCTTGCTATAAATTCTTATCTGAACTTTGTTGCCTTGATCTAAAGACACAATGTTATAAAGATACCATTGCTTCAAAACCAAACAAATGTTAAACGTCTTTAAATTCAATAGCATCATTTAAAACCTGATAAATTTACAGCATGGATCAGACATGCACGTTTCGGGTACTAAACCCTCGTCAGTGATCCTTAGTCTAAACAATGTAATATGGCCAAAAAGTATGAAAATTATGTCCAAAAATGTACCAAAAGACGTAAATTTTCCCATATCATAGAAATAAAAGAAAAACTTCTATAGATATTATAGATTCCATTACAAGAGGAACATATCAAAGCCCAAACGGTAATCTATAAGATCAATCGCCTTTCGAATCGCATGCCATTTTACAATTTATAACAGTCGTACGTGAGCATATCAACTTTCCCAACATCCCACCTCTAGCTTGCTAGGGGGTCCGTCGATGCTACTATGTGCTCTATTGTGAGTGTTGTTGAGATTATCGTCAGGATCTTCTGTAACTCATTTCGAACTTTTAATAGAATAGAAATACAAAGAACTTTAAAATACTGTTATCAGTACATTTGTCCTATATCCTACATTGGTGGTATCATCACCCATGGAAACTATGAATCTGTTGCATGACCGCCTCTAGCTTTCCTTCCAGAAAAGCGATTCTTTTTTTTTGAGGTAATGCTTTTCGTACTCCAATTTAAGAGCACGTTTGTAGTTTTCTTTCCGTTGCTTTCTTTATTGCACATTTCGATATTTGCCTATCAAGGCTGATTCAGGATATTTTTGAATACGACCTTTCCAATTTGACCGTCTTTGACCTATTTGGACTTTACCGGATTTGACGTTTCTATTTGACATTCGAGGCGGGTTTTGCATGCAGTCAGGACGCTCACTCCTCCTGGGCACCTGCCTCTGTCTCAATTTTGGGTTCAATATTACCTTGCTAATGAAGACTTACACAATTATGCCATATTCCCCTGGATATGCTCCTGCACTACGATTGATACTTCTTCTCTGATATACTTACCATTCGGGTTAAGATAGACTTTATTTAAGCAGAAAGGGTTGTGCTGAGAAAAGGGTTTGTTACTCGCCCCTGAGCATTTCTTGTATAAATGATACTAAACTGACACTTGGCTTGGTACTTTACCAATTTACAGTCTTGTATCAGCGCATCCTTAATACTTGCACTCTGACTGACTGTGACGACGGGACTCCATGGCGGGCCCTGTCCAAACCTCTTAAGAGAAGACAGGGCCCCGGCCACCTGTCCTCTCTTAATGTCAGTCGGACTCCTCGGGTCATAACATACATGAGCTCGCTACAGCCGGCAGAGCACAGATTGTATTACGCATGCCCTCTTTTTCTATCCATTTACATATTCATCTGTGTTGCTTGGGCCCCTGTGTTTTGCGGTCTTGTTTGTGTGTGGTCATCTGACAGTGAGGATGTTGTTTTACACCACAATTGTAGGTTCTTAGAAACTTCTGGGTAATCGGAAAAGTGGGAGGGTTTTGCGCACGTAATCCAGGATAACCACACCGTCTGCAACTGACGTGGCAGATGACTGTCCTAAGTCGGCACCGTTTGCCGATTGGTCTCGTTGGTTTATGTGTAGTCATTTGTGTTTTATGTTTTCTGTGATTTGACGTTCCTTGTACCACTGCGTCTCTTTCTGTGCGTTTCTTCTTTGTGTTTTACAGTGGATGTTTTAGGAGGTTGCTGTTGATGCTGCAACTAGGTGTTGTTGGAGATCCCCTCCTTTCTTTAGTAACTAGACTCGTGATGAGATGAGTGTATAAATGAGGCAAGCAAACCTATGGGACCAAAGTTATGAATATATATAAAAGAATATATAAATGAAAGCGCTAGTGAAATAGATTTGTGCAAATTCTAAAATGTTGGAACTTTTTTGACAAATATAAAAGAATATATATGGATATCAAAAGCACGAAGGGTATATCCACAACAGTTCGCCTTTGGCTGGCTTTAGCGAGCTCATGAACAAAGCTTGTAGAAAGCACCGCGGGTAATAGGACGTCGTGCTCCTGTACTTTTTACAATCTTTCCTGTATCATATATGCGTTTAATAATTTTTGTGAGTTTGATGGTACCTTTCTTTTAATTATTTTTCTCAAAAGTGTTAAAGAGCAGTGGGATTTTGTCTCACTTGAGGTAAGGTAATCACTACAGTTGCTATGCAAGCAAATTAATGTTGCCGAGAAGGTACTATCCTATGCAGAATGTTGTAGTCCAGGGAAACCCTCTCAACAGGTATGAGGAAAGGGTTTGCAACTAAAAGAATTTGAAATCAAAACGCTATAGTTATTTCAACATTTATTTTCGTCAAATTTCAAATTTAGAGATCATACCTTATACATGTATAAACATATCTGTCTAGATGCAATTAATTGACAAAGCGAGAATACGTAGACATAACACACATATATGAAGAGAGCATCGGGTACCAAAACAAAACGTTCGAACAAAAATGTCTGTCAAAAACTCGGATTAAAAGAAAAAAATACGAAAGTAGTCGATCGACTGACTGCTATCCGAACAGCCAATCGCACATTCTCGTGTATATCCGTCACATGTTCGGAAAAACGGAAAGACCCGAAAATGTGCGATTGTCAAAACGGCGTCATTATACAAATTGGCGGAATAAAGTCGTGCCGAAAACTTAAAAACAATGCGAACTCATTTGACAAAAGTGTAAATCGTCCATGAAATTGGTAGCATAACGGAGTCGTCGTTTCAGCCTTGTAAAGATCAATGTCCAGTTTATTCATATAAAAGACCATTTACACAACACTCATATATTGCCATAACAAAAAGAGAACCTCGGGTGATGGGAATGAAAAGCTGCTTCTCTTTACAAGCAAAACAAAAACATCAAAAAGCAAAACTTGTGTTCAAAATATCTGTTGTATACATGTACATGTCGCTCATTGCTTATCAACATATTGGTATTGAAAAAATGCATAGGATAAACGAAACATTCAGAAGGTTGGTTCGTAAATTTCGCTTTGTTGCTTTTTTTTTTAACTTGAAAGCAACAATCAAAATGTACTTAGAAATGCTAAAGTATACTCAACCTCCGAAACTCAACTAAAATTAAATACAGATTCATTCCAAAGAGGGTTGCCTCGTTGAAATGGAATCATCAAGAAAGGTTACTGGTATGTAGAAGTCTTTACGATGACGTCATAAAAAGGTATGGACAGAGCTTTCAGAGCATTATATAATGAAAATTATCTTCCTTTACGATTTTCATTATTTTATGGAAGGGAATACAGCTTGGAAATACGGCAGTGATAATAGTATTAATAGTATGTTAAGTTTGCTTTAATTGGCAGACAGTGATACGGAAAATTAACATAACCCCCCCCCCCCCTTTTATTTTAATGTACAACTGTCTGAAGGCAAGACTCAGAAGACTATACGGACTGACGATGAATTATTTGAAGCCCGATATAAAACATCAGAATGTCAAAAAGATAAAATAATACCAGGTGATATGTAAAAGAATAAAAACTGTGTTTGTGAAATACGAATGCCCCCGTCGACATCTTTGTCAATATTAACGCCATTAAGCAAGTCGAACTCGATGGGAAAGTGTTTAAGTTTCTAAGGGAGGTCAAAGGTCACGAGGTAAAAATGTTGGTATCTTGTGACAAGGAAAACACAAGTGAAATATGAAAGCTCTATCAACTACCATTCAAAATTTATGGCTATGTTTAAGTTTTTTTTCAAAGAAAGGTCTTGTGACAAGAAATATGATAGCTCTATCATTCAAAATTTCTATGTCCAATGTTAAAGTTTTCTGCCACGGACAAACATACGGACAGGCCAAAAACGATATGCCCCAAATCTTTGATTCCTGGGGGCATAAAATGATAAACGTCTTCAAATTCAATAGCATCATTTAGGAACAGATAAATTTGCAGCATGGACCAGACATGTACGTTTAGGGTACTTAACCCTCGTCAGTGATCATTGGTCTAATCAATGTAATATGGCCAAAGAATGTGAAAAATAATTACCAAAAAGACAGCAGGGCGTAAAACATTCAAACGAATTGCTCTTTGTTTTGTTTTTTTCTCAGTATCTAGATAAAAAAATTCATTGCATTTCACGATTACCTTAATCATTTTAGACGTTATCCGAATTAAAAATTTGACAATGAAGATTATTGCATGATTATTCAATTGTATAAAAAAAATGTTATTATTTCAGTATAGCGGTTATGAGATTAGTAGGACCCTAACGAAACCCCATGGCAGCTATGAGTAAGAACAGGTACCTGTTAAGCTTAACAAGTGTCTTTGACCGATGAAAAGGGCAGGACATACATGAACTTACATATCTTTGGTTGATAATGCATGTAAAATGGACATAGTTACAGAAATGGTATTCAGATTTACGTTTGGTTCGGCTTCTTTGGTTAGTCTGTCTTCTTTAAAACTATTGAAAAAAATATTTAAAAAGCCCATGACAATTATTCAAGAAGAAACTAGGCTTACTGTGTTAAAAGAAAACTACGATAGGCGAAATGAAATACTTTGTAGAGAAATGATTGTAAGTAAAATAAAAGTGCTTAAGAATTAATATAATACACAATTTAACATAGTTTAGTTAGAGTCAAAATATCATGAAGAAATAATTAGCATTTAAATATATAAGGACATCATGTTTTGAACAGGAGTCTAACATAAATTTTAAAGATGATCAGTCAGGTGTCTCGATATCCCAATAATATAACATTATTGTAATATTGGTTATCACCATTTTTACATTACTAATGGTTAACCATTTAAAATAAGTAGATACAGGTAAAACAAATTCTGCGAGTAATAAAAAACGAGCGACTATCAAATTCAATATTGACTGTTGCATAGACAGATAGCGGAATTTCATCGTTTAAGTTGTGAACTGAATACGACTGGTTTTGAATTCAAAAATATAACTGAACTCCAGAATACAAAAGCGTTCATATAGTAGAATTTTTTTTACAACAATTCAATTTTCAAGAGAAATGAGGCATACTTCATTATCAAATCCTTAGTTATAGAAATCACGAATACAAAATTTCCCCTAATCCGCTATTAACATAGAAGAGATAAAAAGAGGATCCGGAGAGAAATTTTAGCCATGTGATCGGTATTATATGAAATATGATTTACATTTTGTGTTACCTATATAGGGGTTCGCAGAATATGACAAAAAAATAAAATTGAACACAAATTACTGAAAACACCAAAACACCGGGAAATTATCACAAATATTCTTCAAAACAGGTCTTTTTTCTAAAATTCTAGCAATTAATGAATCGTAGCATAAAATAATGCTAAAAACAAAATTAAGTACATGATGATATATAACGACATGGTAGCCTGGTCTAAAAGCTTCTTTGCATAGGAAAAGAAGAAGAGCCAAAAAATAGTCGTATCTAAATCATGCCATACGGTTCGGGGTCCAAAATCCATAATTATCAATATATAAATTTATGTTATATAGTACTGAATTTTAGAGGTATCATTTGATGGCTTTTTTTCATTTTATGTCTAGCTAGGGGGGGGGGGGTCCACGACTAAGTGCAAGTGTGATTTATACAGAAACAACAGACAGAAGGACTCCTTTACAAGTCCCAAAACTTTGTTTGTGGGAGTAAAGGAGAGATGGGAGTGTATACTGACCAAATCCAAAGATGCGTTCTCCTTAAATCTATGATCTAGAAGACGAACTAAGGAAAAGTTATCAAATTAAAGCTATAAATCAAAATTAACTATATTTAGAAAGGAATGTACGGGTTCGCGTAAACGTTTGTACATCTCTGTAGAGTCGTAAACGTCATCATCCAAAAAACGTTGGAATTTTATTCCACATTTCGAACAGAGAAAACTTCAGTGGTTATCTTTTTTTAGATATACAGATCTACAGAACCCTTACATATTCCTTTGGAAAAAATTTTATAACCAAAAAAGTGGTTAGTGTAATACTCTTTACGGCATATTCTAACGTAACATTTAATGACGTCCTTAAAAGATACGTCGGTTTTATATAATCTATCTGACTTTCACAACACGTAGACTAACATAGAAAACGATGTATACATATATATATAGCACCTAAACAGTTTATTTTTAAAGTCCTCGGTTTCTCATCCCCATAGGTTTCGGTCAAACCGCCAAAAAAAAACTGTCACCACTAGCTGGTTAGAGAAAATTAGGACTACATTATGCAAAATATATAACTTGTTAATTGATAATTAATATACATAAAAGCAAAACTGATTTTCTTTTAACAAAAGCTGTTTCAAAAGTGAGCCTTTGTGTGAAGGTAATGAATGAGATATAAATGAGCTATTACGAATGGATGTCTAATATATAATTACATGTGTATTGTACATATCTATTCCCGTTCACTCAGACATCTACATTTACACCGAATGGGTCTTGAAGATTCTAAATATACATATACCTTGCTATGAAATTTCATTTTACAGATGTAAAATCCTTAATCAATTCCTATTTGGTCTGTAACTTAAGATAAACAAAAAGTTACTAATCATGCAAAATTTACTTCCCCAAAACAGTATGTAAATATTAAAAATATCTTAATAGTATGTAAAAAAAAAAAAGATAAAACACCGGGCTTCATACTTTGGACACCAATTGTTGTACCGGAAAATACATTTCCAATTAAAAACAGGTAAGAATAGCATGCAATAGAAAGATAAAGGTACAAAATATTTTATACTAGTAGCTACGCTCGAGTTCCACTCGTGAAGTATATTATTCCTAAAAGAAAAAAGAAAGTTAGATTGATTTTATCATCAATTTCAGCTTATCTACGAATGTGTCTTTTTCCAACTTTTAAATTCTGAATCATTCAAAGCACGAAGCAGCTATACTGAATAACCCGAATTAAAAGATAGAAAAGACAACATGTAATGGTATAAAATCTACTCACATGAGAAAATCAACAACCAACAATTACAATGTACAAATTCGCATTTCGACACGATCTAATAAAATCCGTTATTGTACATCACCTGCTTTCGATTTGTTCGCGGAATCGGTGTCCGCGAACAAAACCGATAACAGACGAAGTAGTTTTACGGATGCATTCGCCGAAAATCAAGTGCCCGCAGTCGAAACACAATTCGGTCTTTTTCACATTGCTTGAATCAGAAATCAAACGAATATGAACGCAGATACGGCAGTAAGGCTTACCGTTTCCGGAACCGCCTAGAACCTTCTGCAAAGCTCCGCGATCTGATTTTAATAAATGTTGAAAAACACAACATCCGATTCGCTAAGCTGGTTGGCCTCATTATGTAAAAGACCGAAGTGTGTTTTGACGTCACAAAGCTTTTTCTTGCTGATAGTTCAACCGTAGACAAATTCATTCACCGAATATTAGTACTCTGAAATGTTGAACCATTGACAATGTTAACATGAAAACAGATATAAACTTTCCCTCGATGACGAACAGTAATAATTTTACGCACGGAAATACAACAAAAGTTACAATCTACATTTACAGTATGCAACTAATACGACAGAGAAACATTGATGACTCTATAGAACGGTCGTCTTTCATACGAGTTTAGAACACATAGAAATCAGCCATGTTTCTCTTGCATCATCTAAATTTGTCTACTCCCGTGATTCATTCAGCGCATTGCATCATGGGATATTAGTATAAAAACCAAGGTCGGGGTACACAGTTATCTATTCAAATGCCTCAGAAACAATGCCAAAACAAAAGGCGAAAGGGTTGGTGGGTACAGAAAACAATATAGTTTGATATGCATTTTTATTTTAGTCCAGAATAAGAAATTAAATAGGATTTCCCCCATTGAGGAAGTATATAGTAACTGTGTATGGATAGTTCCGAAAGTATCGTTTCTAACATTGGACCTAGAGCTTTGAACCTTCAAGGAAACGTTACGCTTATCCCCGACCTCGCATTGCAAAAATTATCAACAACACATCACACGATGAACAATGAAGATAAAATACATAATTTTTGCGTTAGACGCAGCACATTTGTGTTTTAAGTGAACAGCACTATATCTAATATATGCTCTTGGAGCCAACCGGGGTAAGTAAACAATATAAATTGTATAAATATGTAGGGAAAAAGGGATGCTAGGAAACATGGACACAAACATGACAGATTGGATACAAGATTGTCACTTCACACCAAATGAACAATATGGTTCAAAGTTTTACTAAGAACGCTCGAATTGCACTACGAATTGTTTCGATATTTCAAAATATGGTTATTTTAAACTATTTACATACTAGTACATTTGTGTGTATATATATATGCTCTATACGATAAAAAAAAGTTGGTTTGATAAATGCGTTGATGATTACGCCATATCCCTTATATCTCCATGTCAACAATTTCAAAGAAATTAAAATTACCCTTCTTTCTTGCGATGAATCCTTATCTGAATTTTGTTGCCTTCATAATAAGGCACACTTTAAAAAAAGATACTATTTTTTTCAAAAACCAAAAATTGCCCTATATCATAGAAAATTAAAACAAAAATTCTTTAAAACATTATAGATTCCATTACAAGAGGAACATCATCAAGCCCAAACGGTACTCTCTAAGACTTATCACTTTTCGAACCGCATGCCTTTTTACAGTTTATAACTGCATGTAAGCATGGCCGTCTTCGTGCGTGAGCATATCAACTTGCGAATTTCTAATAGTATAGAAAGACAAAGAACATTCAAATACTGTTATCTCTACATTTGTGATAAATCCTACATTGGCGGCGTCGAGTCGTTTCCATGGAAACCGGGATTCTGTTGCATGACTGCCTCTAGCTTTCTCTCCAGAAAAGCGACCCTTTCTTTGAGATAATGATTTTCATACTCCAGTTCAAGAGCACGCTTATAGAAATTTCTTTCCTTTTCTTTCTTTGCCTCTCGTGAGCGCCTTGCTGAATCGTTGTTCTTCTTCCGCTTTTCCCAATATCCGGGATCTTTCTGCTCCGACGGGATTGACGACTTTTTCCGCTTGCAGATAAGTTTTCGCGGTTTATATCCGGCCACGGTGACGCCGTTATTGATCATATCATCAACATTGATATCAAGTGGGGGCGTGTTGCTGTTGGACGGCCATTCGCGCCCATGACCTTGGCTATCGGTGCCACTTGTTTTGGAATCGCTGTCCGACTCGGGAAAGTCGAGTTTCTTCTCTCCATTGGTCGGACTGCTTTTTTGGCCAAGTGAACTTCCGTTGAAAGACGCTGGCGGCGAATAAGCTTCATCCTTAGATGATGATGGGTTATTGACCGTGGGTCGTAAGTTATACATGTCCCTTCCAGGAGTCATTGCACAATGTGGCCATTTATTGTCATCCATTTCCGGTTTCACATGAAAATCGGGATATTTTTCGTTGGAATAATTGCCATATTTCTGTCGGCACTGATCTTGCGGTGGTTTGAATTGATTGTTTCCGAAATTTGGTAAGAAAGAGTTAGAAGTAAGGTTTGTTTCTTGACCACTCATGCTGCCATTTGTTACGGAATTTAATCCATTATTTTGCGTGCGATGCTGGAAAGCGGGGTGTGCGTAATCATTTGGTGGTAACTGCCAGCAGTCTAGGTTATTTGTAAATGGTTCATGATTTCTCTCCAATTTAACCAGTGGAGAATGTGAGACCGGGAAACTGTCCGTCCACGGCAGGTCGCTACAGTTTCCGTCTATCATAATGGCCCCCGCCATCAGCTTTGATATGCTGGCATTAGACTCATCGAATGGCTGAGCCGTCATTTCTGAAAAAGAAAATTTCACTTGATTAACAAAAAATTCTTTGCAACCTAATATGACAAAGTGTAACAATTAAGTCCATGAAATATATTGGTAAACATGACGATCATTTACAAATAAGTCGTAAGTCCTATTTCGTAACTTTTCATACTGCTTTTTTTATAGTGGCCCTAATCGTTTATCGTATGATGTTAGTCGATGGACTAATGGCGACTCAATGATGAAAATGCTCAGGCGCTAACACAGTAGTGCAATGACATTAGCACAATCGTGATTGTCTATCGCGTCATCGAGCCTTATCGCCAACCCTACATTGCACTATCGCAATCGCATTATCGTGAATCTTTGTTTCATCTGGTGAGTCTTTTGGTTTAGAAAATATCCCTGCTCGCATTAGACATGAATGTTTATTTTTGCCCGTCCTGACTCCTCCAAGTTAGAGGGGGGTGGAGTGGGTATCATGGTCATAAATACCAGTATTATCATATTAAGGAACATAATTTTTATCAACTTTTTCTCACTCCCTGGGTCTTGGAGAATGCTAAAGAAAGTAATGGAGTTCCTTCGAAAAAATCTTAAGAGATATATGCACCACATTAACAGAATGGCCATGATGTAGCGGTGGCGATACGACGACGCGATGGTGCACAACCAATTATAGTGCGATGACGATAGTGTGACCGTGCAAGAGTAAAGAACAACAAAACAACAAACGATTCATTGTGGAACAGTCGGTCTAATTTCAAACCTACTCTCTGGCATCATAGTTAGCTGTTTATTTAATCAAGGTCCTCTACAATTATTTAACGTCTTCAAATTCATTTGCATCATTTTAGAGCAGATAAATTTACAGCATGGACCAGACATGCACGTTTCGGGTATTTAACCCTCGTCCGTGATCCTCAATCTAAACAATGAAATTTGGCAAAAATATGTGAAAATTATGTCCTAAAGGACGTAGCAAAATGGCTGGGATATGATGCTGCAGGACCCAGGTTTCAGAAATTTGAGAAAATTTTGTAAACAGAAATTTTCAAATGCGTTTGAAGAAACGACCAACCGAAATTGATCGAACTTGGCTACATGTGTCCTCGGGGAATCATGAAATGTAGTATTTGGAAAGGACTTTTTTGAGATAGAAAAATGAAATTTTGTCAAACTAAAACTTGTGTCTTTCTGGATTTTTTATTTATTATAAAAATCTGTCATTATGACTAATCCAGAAAGACACTTGTAATAGCCTTCAAGATATCGTAGGATGAAATATGACACCTGTTGCCAAAAAGACTTCGTATCATCTATTGCATTGGCAGTCATCTTGTTCTATGAATCAGCTTGGAAAAAACACGAATTCTTGAGAAGTTAAATACTTGCTTTCGTAAGGTTAATTCCATTCGGATAAGGCGTATCGAGGAGTATACCAGCCAGTCAGCAGCCTGTTTCACAAAAATACTTAAGAAAAAATTGAAATTTTGGTAACTTTTGATCGCTTAGTACTTCTTATAAACTAAATATCGCAATGATATGTTTCTGAATTCATATTCAGTATGTAGAAATGATATTGGAAAGATTGAAATATTTCTTCAAGAGGGAAGGGATGATGTAAATAAAAACACAACTCTGGCATCAAAGTCTATAGATAATTACCAAATACGGCGGACACCAAATGCTGTCCAAAGTCTATAGATAGAAGTCCTAAAATTTGTGTAAACGAGTGCTTGTGTTTTTATTGTTATTGGAATGTTACAAAAATTCCTAAATATTTTCGTAATAATGTTTGTGAAACTGGGCACAGATCTATTAGCAACCATCTTGTTTGAAGGATCGGATTTAAAAACGAGAATTTGAAAGGGAACCTTGAGTAATTGTCGTCTATAAGTTTTCGTGTAAATTCCGTGCAGCGATCGAAGAGAAATCATTGGTATACAAATTCCGCTAGACGGACGACGAAGGACGAATGAAGTTCGTACAGATGACCTAGAGATACTAGTAGAGGTATAGTTTTGTCAGCAACGAATATTTGCAAAAACCTAAATACTTCAAATGTTTAAAGAATATAAGTCCTCCGTAGGGAAGTTTCTAATAATGAATAAATAACAATAAACAGTCAATTTGTTCGCAATTTTCAGTCTCCTGGCCTTTACAAGAGGAAACACAGATGAATTGGCCTTTATCAAGTTCAAACACAGATGAATATCTGTGTTTCCACTTGGTAAAGGCTGAAAGGTAGAAAGGTTTTGGAAAAAAATGAGTGTTTCGTGTTATATTTCATACTAATTCTTATATTTCCTTCTGCAAATGTTTAATCTCCATTGTGTCAAGTTTCCCGAGAACATTTAGGAATAAAATCGAGCAAATCGATAGCCTCTAAATGTATAGGCTATTTCTACTTTAAAATTTAAAATTGACATTGTTGAAGAAAAAAATGAGTCCCCCCCCCCCCCCCTCCTGCTGGGTTTTTTTTTTTTTTTTTTTTTTTTTTTTTTTTGTTTGTTTGTTTTTTTTTATTTGCTAAATACAGAGTTACGTCGCTTGGTGAATAACGCGCTTTATAAGTAAACGTCTCGAGGTCATGTGATGTACTACGTAGCACAAAAGTTCATCACATGACAAATTCTTGGAATTCCATTGGTTGAGCACGCGGGCACAGCTTTACAGAGTTACGTCGCTTGGAGAGGAACGACGATGTGCATAGGTATCGCCACTTAATTCCTCGTTGAAAGATATCAATGTCAAATCTGAAGAGCTAAGTCTGCCCTTTTAAAAATTGATATCGAGGTCATGTGATGCACTAAACCTATTCACTCATAGTTGACGAGGGTTTACACGGCATCCAAAACATGTGCCTAGTACTGCACATTAAAATTCGTGTAAAATTTTCTTCTAGAAGGTAACGAGTTGAAACAATTCCATCTTATTAGTAATTGAAATTTTATAGTCTTCAACATCGTTGTTCTAACCAGCAATACTGATACTAATTTCCCTACGTAATAACAATTTCCCTAATGGGTTGTAGGAAATAATTTCCCGTCGGGGTTGGAGTGAAGGATATGGGCTTCGCCCCCTTATCCTTCTACCAGGGTTAGGATATGGGTTTCGCCCCCTTATCCTTCTACCAGGGTTCTACTCTTGAGCCCTAGGAATCTGGGAAGTCCACAAATCTCTCGCCTTTTGTTTTGGTTAATAACGCGTCCCATCTAACTGAAAATTTTGCATCCACCCAGGCTGAGAGCTACCCCCGTCATTTCGATTTTCTAAAAGGTGTGTGCAATGTAGATAAACTCGTATTCCATCCCTTCTGTTGCAATTTATATTTTTCATAACTTTCAGAAGGTGAACAACATCTTATCAAGAATTACATTTTTTTTTCTAAATTCCGTTTGTGCTATAGTTATTCTAATTGAGAAGTCAACCAGAAAATGCACAGACCGAACAGATTAAGGTTTCTCCTTGGATTGGACACAGTAATTTCACATTGAATTATGAAAACCCTGCTCCTTCCATTAGTCTTGTGTGAAATTTCAGACTTATAATTTTAAAATATTAAGATAAGAATATTAAATTTAAGTAAAATTGAGAAGTAAATAATCAGATATTCAGAAATGAATATCAGTTTACTACAAGTGATTCTCACAAGAAACATTCAGAAGAGGAAATTGTCCAAATTGATAAGTGAAAAATTTATAACCAATCTGTATACAGGAACTGGCTACTTAGAGGAATATATTGCTAATTATAGATCTATATCTTTTTATCCAATAGTCCAATAGGACTTTAGAATTGTTATCATTTCTTGATATAAATACCTATGCCAGTGGCGGATCCAGCGCCCCCTTTGCCGGGGGGTCAGGGGGCGAATTTTTGCGATTTTATCTGAAAATGGGCCAAAATATAGGGTTTTTTGGAAAATTTTGGGTCAGTGCCGGGGGGGCGGACGCCCCCTCCGCACCCCCCTGAATCCGCCACTGTATGCAGCTGCTTACCCTGATTTTATGATTCTGTGGATTATACAAAAGCAAATTATTAATAATATAAATCATGTCTGATTCTGTATACATATCATCATATCGGTCATTTTGGATTAAAATTCAGCTTATTTTTAAAGCATAACAACAGAAACATATTGAGAATTTACTTTTTATCAATACTACTTCAAGTTTTTAAAATATAATACTAAATTTTGAGAAACTGCATCATGATCATGGACAACTTGTTGAATTCTGCTCGTTTGTTGCTCAGTAATGTATTTTCGATTTTGTTCTAAAACGATGCACTCCCCGTCCCAGTGTTACGTCATAAGGTGCATGTTTATACTCTTCAACAATAACATTTTCAAAAGAAAACTCACAAGAAATATAAAATAATAAAATAAAAGATACACCATCTGACACGACATAAAAATTATTTTGCACTTCCTTCGTCAGGATGTTTGTATTTTCTACACACCTGGAAATTACCGGCTTATAAATAGGCGTTGTGTGCGGATCCGGGTGAACATCGCGAGCTCTGGCTACCAGGCGAAACGCCAGGTGTTGACCCAGGTGGTCACTGTCTCGTTTACGTGACCTTTTTACTAGCCTGTTACAAATGGACAATTTTCTTGTTAGAGTTAACTCCCTTCTCTAGAAATACCAGTAGTTTCGGATATTGTCAATCATTTTTACTTTCTTGATAAATATTGGGTGCTGAAGATGCAATATTCTTAAATTCTTTTATTTGTTGTCTATTTAAGGAATAAAATCCACTTTGAATGATACAAATCAATTATTTATGAACAGACTTGGAACTCTCCTCGTTTGGAGACAAAAAGGCTTTTCAAAATGGATTCCGAAGAAGCCGGAGAAAAGCAAAATCGAAACAAAGACAATGAAAGTGCAGTGGTATGACTTGATTAGTTTAAATAGAAGAAAGATATTAGTGTCTTACCGGGTTTTTGTCATATTTTAATGATAATTCTGGTTGTGAAATGAAGTTAAAAGCAGATGGAATACAGTACTGTAAAAATGTCAGATTGAAAATTGGCCGACTTGACCTACCAGGCAGCCAGGTTACCTGGATAAATGACAGGCCATCGATATGTAAAAGACCCTTTCACGATACAGGTTCCCTCAGATCACTTTTGTTACATTTTATCCACTCAAGGCAATGGAAAGGGGGAGGGGGGCAAGTGTGTGAAAAAAAACCAAGATGGTTCAATCTACATCTATACTGTTGATTTGCAGTGGATGTGATTATGCAAGCGTGGATCCAGAGGGGGTGTGGGGGGTATGGAAAAGCTATGTATTATATCATCGCTTTAGTGAAAACTGTAATGTTCACGGGGAAGGTGAGCACAGACGTGTATGTGCGCAAAAATATTTGCTACATGGAAAATTTTATACATCTCATTTTTTTTTCAAGAAGACTCTCTTATGCACTTAGCATACCCTAGGCATGGATATTTTTACCTCTTGAGGTATTAACACTTGTACATTCATGTATATTTGGTGTAGTCCCAGTCCTAAACATCTGTACAATTCTGTTTAGAACTAGGACTAAAACAAATGTGAATGGATGTACAAGTTTTAAGACCTTAAGAAGTCAAATTATACATGCCTAGGGTATGCTAAGATTTTTCTTGAGAAAACATACAGGTTTTGAGATTTTCTTTCAATTGACTTGATCTGTCACCTTGTTCTTCAAAGTAGAAAGTTGTAAACTTATATCAAGAATCTAGATAAAACACTCCGTTGAAGCACCCATAGCAAAACTCCCCATGCAAAAACGTGGAGCAGATACACACAGCAAGAGACACAAAAGGGACAAGGAAGGTGAAAACAGAATACAAAAATATCAAACACAAAAGACTACACATAAACCAACAAGACCAATTGGCAACCGGTGAGGACTTAGGATGGCCATCTGCTACGCAAGTAGCAAATGATTTGGTTATCCGGATTACATGTGCACAGCCCTCTCACTTTTCTGGTTACCCTGAGTCTCAAAGAACGCACAATAGTGGTATAAGATAACCTCCTCACTGTAAGATGACAATACAAACAAGACGGCAAAACTCAGGGGCAAAAGCAACACATAGATAAATTATGTAAATGACTAAAAAATAGCAATCCAAGGAATGCTTGTGTCGCCTGCGAAGCGGTTTGATTATTATTCTAGAAAGTGGATCAAAATTCTTGAAAAGTAGGTCTAGGTCAAATATCTAGATCAAGGTCAAAAGGTCAAATTTTATGGTCTGTGTAGAAAGGTCTTGTCACAAGGAATACACATGTGAAATATTAAAGCCCTATCACTTACCAATCAAAAGATATATCCATTCTTAATTTTTTTGAAAAGTAGGTCAAATATGTAGGTCAAAGTCAAAAGATAAAGAAATAATGGTATGTGTAGAATGGCATTGATACAAGGAAAATACATGTGAAATATCAAAGCCCTATCAGCTACCAATCAAAAGATATAGCCAATATTACTTTTCTTGAAAAGTAGGTCAAATATCTAGATCAAGGTCAAAAGGCCAAATTTAATGGTCTGTGTAGAAAGGTCTTTTCAGAAGGAATACACATGTGAAATATTGAAGCCCTATCACTTACCAATCAAAAGATATAGCGAATCTTATCTTTTATTAAAAGTAGGTCAAATATCTAGGTCAAGGTCACAAGGTCAAAAATTATGGTATGTATAGAAAGGTCTTGCCACAAGGATTGCACATGTGAAATATCAAAGTCCTAACACTTACCAATAAAAAGATATATCCATTCTTAATTTTTTTTGAAAAGTAGGTCAAATATGTAGGTCAAGGTCACTAGGTCAAAAATTATTGTATGTGTAGGAAGGTCTTGTCACAAGGAATACATATGTGAAATATCAAAGCTCTATCACTTACCAATCAAAAGATATAGCGAATCTTATCTTTTTTTCAAAAGTAGGTCAAATATCTAGGTCAAGGTCACAAGGTCAAAAATAATGGTATGTGTAGAAAGGTCTTGCCACAAGAATTGCACATGTGAAATATCAAAGCCCTATCACCTACCAATCAAAAGATATATCCATTCTTAATTTTTTTGAAAAGTAGGTCAAATATGTAGGTCAAGGTCACTAGGTCAAAAATTATGGTATGTGTAGCAAGGTCTTGTCACAAGGAATACACATGTGAAATATCAAAGCCCTATCACTTACCAATCAAAAGTTATGGGCTGTGACACCCAAAGTGTGACAGACAGACGGACGGACGGACGGACAACAGACAAAGTGATCCCTAAGTGTTGCTATGCTTCGCAGGCGACACAAAAATAGAGGGTGTACAGATTACAGAATGATAAAGAAAAAGGTATTTCACAAAGTCTCATTTTAATCATGATGATTAAGTTGGAAAAATTGTTCATTTGGACTATTCTTTTAGAGGAGAAACTTTCTCGGACTCCCTGATCAATCATGTATTCCATTTGTCCATGTCTTAGACTGAACTTAGTCATGCATGTTATCCAAATCTGTTACACAAATTTGATATTTTATTAGAGTTGATTTATTTGAAATTCATTTCAGATGAGTAATACTGAAAGCTACAAGGTTGACAGTAGAATTAATCATCATCACATTGGAAAAACAGGTCATGATGCAACAGTAGCTAAAGAAAACCTATTATCTGTTCTTGGACCAAACGCAGAGGTTACCGAATCAGAAAAAATCACAATAGAAAACATTCCAACGCCTGATTCACAGTCAAAGTTACCATCTGTAGAAAATGATACATGTGCTCATTCAAATGAAATCACCCAAGACACTGCATGTGAAGCAAATTCACAAAGCAAGAATGAAGAAAAAATCACATCATCTGGTTCAGAATTTAAAGTCCCTCTATCAATTGACTCACCGAAAAATGAGCTTGGCAGTGACAAGCCTTTACTTAGCTTATCTTTACTTAAAGAATATAGCGACACATTAGACACAGAAGATGAAGATGGTAGCATTAATATGGATTCAAAGTGCAATGAGGAATTATCGAATGATAAGAACCATAGTCTGTCTGATAGACAAGAAAATATCAGTGAACATATTGAAAAGAGCTCTAATGAAAATCTACAAACGAACTTAACAAAGGTGCCTGAAAAACAAAAAAATATAAGTGAACGCAGTAAAGCGGACTCTGATGAATCACTACAAACGGGTGTATTAATGGTGCCCGAACAACAAGAAAAGATTGTTGAAAACAGTAAAGATTCCTATGAAAATTCACAGAGAAATGAAACAAAGGTGCCTCCTGAAAAACAAAACAGTATTGGTGCACATGATGAAGTGGGCACTGAAGAAAATCTGCAGACAGACTCAGGGGAAAACAATAAGGAAGTCTCTGATGAAAATCTACTAACAAAGGTAACCTTGGTGACTGAAAAACAAGAAATTAGCATGATTAACGGTGAACATAGAAAAGAGGAATCTGGTGAAAAACAGCAGACAAAAATTTCAAATGTGACTGAAAATCAAGAAAATATTAGTGAACACATAAATCAAGACTCTGATAACAGTGTGCAGTTAGACTTAATCAAGGTGACGGAAAAAGAAGAAAATAATAGAGAACTTGGTAAAGAAGACGCTAATCAAAGTCTCCAGTCAAATTTAACAATGGTGCCTGTTGATCAAACAAGTAGCACCAGTGAACAAGTTGGACCAGAAAACGCAGAAAAAATGGACACTATGGAACAGGGTGAACATGGAGAATTAAGTCAATGCTCTCTTGATACTTCAGAGATGAATAGTATTGTAAAGATGGACACAATTAGTGAAGGTATTGAAAGTATAGGCAAAAACTCCGCAGAAAATGAAGAAAATGTCAAAGATAATGTATCTCCTCAACTCAAAGAACAGAATATTAATTCTGCCAAAGAATCATGTGAGGTTGTAACAGATCTGAACGAGGAAAAGAAAGAAAATCCTCCCTATGAACGCTCAGAATCTGAAGGCTTTGATACTCAAGGACCGAGTCGAACAGAGGAAAAGTCTGATGCAAACCACAGCGAATCAGTTGCCAGTTCATCAAAGTCTGAGAAATCGTCCAACGTGGATACTTCGCATGATACAAAATGTGAGAAAGTCTCCGTAAATGGTACTATTGAGGCAATGGAGGTAGACAGCACCTCCTCCTCGTACCCAGAGTCCGAGATGTCTGAGGTGGCTGGACCTCAAACACCAGCCTCTCTTAATAGTGCCGGTGACAGTATGTCCGCGCCTGCCTATGAGACCATGGGACCACCAACACCGGCGTCCAGTGTAGCAGAGTCTGTCTCTGTAGGACCTACTCCATCCAAGAGATGTAGGACTGGAATAAATACCAATGAGGCGTAAGTAGTCAAAATACAAAATGTATGGCTGAGTTAATTTCTTACTTTCGGTATTTGTACATCACTTTACTTGAGAGTATGTCAAATGATATCTTCAATTTTGAGCTTTATGCAGGTACATTCAATGAAAAAATTAGATAAATTATATAAGATATATTTTCATGTACATTGTAGCTTAATGTAATTGAAACATGTAGCTTAATGTAATTGAAACATGTAGCTTAATGTAATTGAATAAAGATGGTTTCATGTGAAGTCTAAACATTATATCCTTTATGATTCGTCAATATTAAATATGCCATTTATTTTCAAGATGAGTTTTGATATTTTCAAATTTTATTTATTTTCAATATGGATTTTGTAACTAGCTTTACTGTCTGTGTTTCAGACCTGTAACAGCCAGTAAGCTGTTCGAGTATCATTGGCCACAGGAGGAGGCAGGTGAATACTACATGCTACAGGAACAAATCTCAGAATTTCTTCATGTTAAGTCATTCAAAAGAAAGTACCCAGGTAAAAAGATGTTTTAGCAGACTAATACTTGTAGAAATTGACCAACAAACTATAACTGGCTTGTAGAATTTGGCTAGTTGTTCTAAAAAGTTTTTACAAATCTCAGAGACTGTAAAGCCTAAAGGATAGTCCACATAACAAATAGTCTTGTATGTGTAGTTCACAGTTATTATAATACCATGCTGGAGGGTTGAAAGAATATATGCAGTGTATATTTACAGCATTGTCAATTTGAATTTTGAACTCTTTGTAATTTTACAATTCAAATTAGGTGGGAAAACTCACTCAAATTTTCTGAAATTTCTCCTTGGTTATACATGTATACAAAATTTTATTTAACAAATATTTAAATTTGTAGATTTGATGAGACGACAAGTGGACATCAAAGAGCGAGTTTTTCTTCTTGAGAAAGGAGCGGTGTCAGAGACCCAGGCTGATCTAGGTAAGTGTACATGTATTATGAAAATACTCATATACGGTAACAAAGAGTTGGTAGTGCATTATTCACTATTTTCGAAAACCAGAGTTACTTCCCATTTGAGACGGTATCTTGAGTAGACTGACTATGACGTCATCAGATTCTATGAAAACTGTTCTAAAAGTCTGGGAAATGACAGTATAAAATTGACGTTACCATACCATTTTCATGACGTCATAATGGTTTTACGTCAGATACCGTCTGTAAGGGGAAAATACTCTGTATTCCGCAAAGACTCAATACATAGGTAAAGAATCACAGATTTATGAATCTGCCATTATTTTAGACTTGAGAATTTTTTCATATAGGAATAAGTGAAATCAACAGTCTGCTCAATTTCCATTACAAGTTTCAAGTTCTCCTTAAAGAAAAAAACAATAATACAATCAAGTTTGTCATATGTATTGTGTGATGTTATACATGAACAGCCAAGCTAGCCTTCTCAGATTGGCATTGTTTGTTGCTCTCATTTTGTGTACCATACTATTCACAAATTTTGATTTTTAGCTCGCCGGGACAAAAAAGTCCAGAGAGCTAATGCCATACCCTCTGTGTCGTTGGTGTCATCGTCATCGGTGTCATCGTCGTCCGTAGACAAAACTTTAACCTGGGCTATATCTCTTGAACTATAAGGGGTAGGGCTTTGATATTTCACATGTAGATACCTTGTGACGAGACCTTTCATTTGAGGTCTTGACCTTTGACCTAGTGACCTTGACCTTGGACTTTGACCTACTTTTCAAAAACTTTAACCTGGTTTCTGACAATAACCTGTATAGGCGAGCTATGTAATCTTTGATTACCCTATGTTTTGTTAAGGACTAACTGCAGTAAGAAGTGATGAAGTATATGACCTTATGATGAAGGACTATCCAGCTAAATATCAGGTATGTAATACTAAGCTGACTGTCTTATCCCTTACCTTACTGATTCTTTTGGGATTTTCCTTTCATAAAACTTTAAGGTAGTTGTTTGTACATTTTAATTTTATTAAGCAAAAATATATTCAAACACGGCCTGGCAGGTAAACATATTTTTCTTATCTTAAAAGGTGGTTGTTTGTATATTTTTATTTCATTGAGCAAAAATAGATTTAAACACAGCCCGATAGGTAAATATATTTTCACGAAACAAAAATAATTGTCCTTTGACACATTACATTCAATGGAATCCGTTGCAAAAATCTTATGTTAGTAATTGTCAAATTGGTGACTATCAATAGCAAAATATGTTATGATTTAGAAGTCTAATAGATTTTGATACATCCTTTGCTCAAATGCCTTTGTTGATGTTTTCATAGGTGTTGATTCATAATCATTTTCAGTTATTTGTATATGTATAATATATCTTATATCTAGTGATGTGACAAAAGTCGCCGACTTTCGATAGTCGATCGTGGAAACCCCTTCGATTTTCGATAAACGATAGGAAAATTGACAATCGATTGTCGCTCAAAGTATTTCTATGATCAAATTTGTTTACGTTAAAAGCAATCAAAATGACACCGGGGGAAGTGGACAAAATGACAATGATCAAGGAAAACAAATTAAATTGTTGGTTGTACTTTAAACATTGTATTTTGATGTATTTGCAGTGTATGTATATGTTAAAAAGGTTGCAGCCTCAATGGCTTTGAACATGATTTTTGAAAATTTGATAGTTCCGATAATCAATCGATAGTTTGTTTCCTATAATGTCCTGATAATGGATAGTAGAATTTGTCCAACTGCTCATCACTGCATATATCACATATAAGCCACAGAAATTTTCATTTTTGATATTACATGTATATTTTTATGTAATTTACATATTTTACTACTAACAGGAATATCTACATGTCGTCCATGAGAGACAGAAGCAGAAAATAAGTGAAAAGCACAAAGAGTATGGAGTCGTAAGTGGAAACTTGAAATATTTTGCACACTCTACCTTTCAATAATTAGCAGACTCTGCATAAACAGTGACAACATTTTCTATGCTTCTCTTTTGTGGAATTAAAATTTTCTCTCTAAATGCTCAAAATCACTAAAGGATTTTTTTTTTCTTTTAACAAATATTTCTATCTTCTAACATCATTTGTATATGCAATGTATGTGCTTTTATTGAAGCACAACAATATTTGAGCAAAAACAGGGGAAAGGGGAGAAAGTGACATAATAATAGGGTTATCATGAATTAGTGCCGATGCCAAGTGGCCCATTATAAGTCATAACAAATATAGATTTTTGTGTATAGTCTTCAATGGGCTCTCCTGTGACAGTGCTAACTCTACCAAAAAATGAACACTCACAGTAAATTGGGTTTTATGTGATATACAATGTATTGTTATACCCTTATCAGTATCTCTATATAAAATCTCCATAGGAAAAATGCCTATAAATTCGAATATTTGACCAAGCGGTCAATATTTACATCAATGTTGGCCCTAGGGCAATATTTCAAAAAATATTGACCGATAAACGGTACATCGTTTGTGACGTCACGTCATTGATGACGCTATTAGCTCTACCTATTTTTCCGCGCTCTTTTTCTTATAGAAGAAAATGAACGTAAACATGCCGGGTTAATCTGTTCGTTGCTGCAGTATTGATGTAAGGTATAACAAAACAATTATTGACTGGAAATTCGGGCAATATATGATTTGTTGGACCTTCAGACAAAATATAGCCCTCGGCCTTCGGCCTCGGGCAATATTCTATCTTCAGGTCCAACAAATCATATATTGCCCTCATTCCCAGTCAATAATTGTATAATATTGCCTGCATTTTCTCTAAGATTTCAGCTTCAGATTGAAATTGCATAAGATTAAGATGACTGAATCAACTTAAATATTTAAATTAAAGTACAAATGTAATACCAAGGAAACATACCTCTGTCTTTATCGAAGTTGAAATAAAGTTTCTACTTATCTATTTCAGCCTAAGCTAGAAAAAGGAAAAATGACTCAGTATATCAAAAAAGCTATGAAATCAGCATCAGAATGGAACTCAAATTTTGTACGGGAGAGGAAAGAAGAAAGACGGGCGTATCTGGACCTTCAGACATTTGTTAGTATTATATACTTTAGATATCTTATTCATTAATAAATTTCTAATCGCTGAGCGATATAAGGTCCCTACCGGCATAAATCTATGTCCTGCAACTCTGCCTAGATTGCTTCATTGATTATGAATTCAACTTGACCTGTACTTACACCAAAAGATGAATACCCACACAAAAATTAGTTCAATATACATGTATGTATTAGAAAAGGTCTGGAAAACTGAAAATTTCATATAATTTGTTAAGTCAAAGGGTCAAATGTTTTGTAAGAAATATGTCAATCAAACTTGATTTATATCACGCTATAATATTTTCACATATCAATATTCAGTTTAATATCTACAACAAGAGGCAAGAAAAGTCAAGGAAACTGAACACTTCATGAAATTTGTTATGTCCTGGTAAAAATAGGTCAATCAAAACAAAACTTGAACTTGATCTGTATCTCTTTAAGATGTATTCACATACCAAAAATCAGTTCAATATTTGTAATAATATGGAGGAAACTTAAGTCCAGAAAAGTGAAAAATTCATGAAATTTGTTATGTCCAAGGGCCATAACTTTTATAAAAATTGGTCAATCCAAACCAAACTCAATCTTGAGCTGTATCACATTAAAATGTACTCACATACATGTACCAAAAATCAGTTCATTATCTGCAACAATATCGAAGAAAAAAAGTCCGGAAAACTGAAAAATTCATGAAATTCACTAAGTCAAAGGGCCATAACTCTTGTAAAAATAGATCAATCGAAACTAAATTTGAATTGATCTGTATAACACTAAGATGTATTCAGATATAAAATATCATTTCAATATCGGCAATACCATGGAAGAAAAGTCCGGAAAACTGAGAATTTCATTAAATTTGTTAAGTCCAAGGGCCATAACTCTTGTAAAAAAAGGTCAATTGGAACCAAACTCAAACTTGATCTGTTTTACACTGAGATATACTCACATACCAAAAATAAACTCAATATATGCAACAGCAGTGAAAAAAAGTCTGGAAAACTAGAGTGTGACAGACGGATACGGGGTGGAAACTATAAATCGCCTCCGGCGAGCCAGTAGAGGACTAAAAATCTTCTGTTAATATATAGGGAATAAGTGTCTTAATTTGTGTTTTGTCAGGATTATGCAATACATAGCAATTGCATTTATCGTACATGTAATGCGCGTTAGTGCATTTCATGCGATAAATGCACTTGCTGTGTGCTGCATACCCGTATAAAAACACATATTATGGCATTTATTCTATATATATGCACCACAGTTGTCTGTTTCATTCTTGTTTTCTGAAATCACAGTTTTCTAGGTAACAAGGTGACGTTGAATTCATGTCACCGTGGGTTCAGTTTGCAGGTTGGAACAGCCGTCGCCGTATGTTTCTTTAGATCTTATGCATTGTTACTTCATGAGCGTTTTCTTATGAAATACAAGCAAGTTCCTTTCAATAGTTTCATCTCAGGGAATACATTGTTTGTGCATATATATTATTTGAAGGAATGAAGCAGACAGCTTTTGGTCAAATATGAAATAGCTCATTCCCTCTCATCACAAAATCATTGCAACTTGATTTTTCACATTCATAATTTTAGCTTGTTGTTTCTTCACATGAAAGTCTTTAACAAGGAGCATAAAAGATAGTCTTAATGAAATTGTTGCTTATGGAAAGTTCAGAGCCTTTTTGAAGAGGAGCATCTTTGGATATAAGACCAAGGTGCACATGAATCAGACAAATAAATTTTACACATCAATCTTAAACACTTCGCCTGATGATTTCATATAATTATTTTGATTCTGTTTTAGATCATTCATCATCCGAGGGGGAAGTTCAAAAAGCTACCACCCGAGGCAACAAAAGTCGGGGCATATCCAGTGGCTCTTATACCAGGACAGTTCCAAGATCATTATAAAAAGTATGGAATCATAATTACAGTTATCCCCCTTTGCTCCCAGCTTCTAACATCTATTTATTTCATTGAAATAGGAATTAGCATTGGTCGACAATTAGATAAAGAAAATGTAAATTAGTACTAAAAGTTTTATTTTTTGTGGATATTAGCTAGATTCTTTGTAGTAACTATTATTGGCAGATTGAAAAAAACGATATAATGCGGAAAATTCAAAATACACATGTCCATTTTGTTTGTTTGTTTTTCGTAAAAATATTTGATTGGGTAGTGACATGACTCTCATATTTCAAATGTCTCCCTGAACCGAGACCTTTTTGTTAGTACCAATTGTTTCAATCTGACATTTGTTCTTTACTTTTATACATGAATTACTTCATGTAAATTGTTTTTTATAGTGCAATACTGATTTCTTCAGGTATTCTCCGGCAGAGTTGAAGTATTTTCCTTTGAACACTGCCCTGTTCAACCCTCCAAAGAAAATGGACACTACCCTGGCCAATCCCAAAGAGGTAGTTGAAGGGGAGACAGCCTCTGAAGAAGACACTAATGTATGTACATATATCTGTCTTTAGGAAGTTTAGGTACACTTATTGTAGCGTACATCATTCATCAATTTATTGAAAGCATTCTTTACTAGGTGTATTTTGTACTATGAAAGTATTTAACTCTCAGAATAACTTACATTGAAAGTTTTATAAATCTGATTCTGAATATGTAACGAATGCATGCAAGAAAGAAAGAAGCAAAAATATGTGCAGGTCAATTGTCACTTGTCAACAAGATCTTTCTGATGATGTTCCACTAAAAAAGGGAGGTAAATTTAGCTGTATGGACAGAAGGACAATTGTGAATTTTTATTCCCCCCGGAATCAAAGATTCGGGGGCATTTAGTTTTTGGCCTGTCCGTCTGTTTGTCTGTTTATCTGTTTGTCTGTTTGTCTGTTTGTCCGAAAAACTTAAACATTGGACATAACTTTTGAATGGGAAGTGATAGGGCTTTCATATTTCACATGTGTATTCCTTGTGACAAGACCTTTCCATTGATACCAAAATTTTTGACCTCGTGACCTTGACCTTGACCTTTGACCTACTTTTCAAAAACTTTAACATTGGGCATAACTTTTGAATGGGAAGTGATAGGGCTTTCATATTTCACATGTGTATTCCTTGTGACAAGACCTTTCCATTGATATCAAAATTTTTGACCTCATGACCTTGACCTTGACCTTTGACCTACTTTTCAAAAACTTTAACATTGGGCATAACTTTTGAATGGGAAGTGATAGGGCTTTCATATTTCACATGTGTATTCCTTGTGACAAGACCTTTCCATTGATATCAAAATTTTTGACCTCCTGACCTTGACCTTGACCTTTGACCTACTTTTCAAAAACTTTAACATTTGGCATAACTTTTGAATGGTAAGTGATAGGGCTTTCATATTTCATATGTGTATTCCTTGTGACAAGACCTTTCCATTGATACCAAAATTTTTGACCTCGTGACCTTGACCTTTGACCTTTTAACCCAGTGACCTCACATACATGTACTTAACAGAAAATAGTGTTCATACTAACAAAGGTGCCACCGGGGGCATTCGTGTTTCACAAACACAGGCTTTATTTCAGAAAATTATGAGCAGAACTCTTTATTCGGAACTGACAAAAGAATTTTTTGTGTTTATTACATTGAAAGCTGTGATATACAATGTAAAATAAAATATAACTTCAGGCGACGGGGTCAGAATCAGACAGTGATGAGAGTAGTAGTGGATCAGATGACAGCAGCCAGAAAGACGAGGGGGACCAGAAAACCGAGGGAATGGGAGAAACTAAGGTAATGTTTGTATGGCTTACTGTGGTCCATATTTTCATTTTTGTGCGAATAGCACATAGCGATCGCCTGATTTTTCACGCAAGGGTGCCCCGTCCACTGAGTATGTATAAACGATGCCACTCTGTTTACTTTGGTCTGCTTCAGAATCGTAATCAGTATGTCTCAACCAATGAAATAGTTTCTGTGTGTTTCTTTTTCGGGATGGAAACTCATTTCAGTTGTCATCCATTTAAGTTGACAATATACATATACAAATTAACCCCCCCCCCCCCCCTCCAAGTATTTTTGCTTTCATCATCTGCTATTCATGCTATCATGCTATTCGCACTCAGTACCTTCAGTGCTTTGATTGTACAACTGTCATCAGGTTGCTGGGCATATTATGTTGTGCCACTGTTTGTCTGATGGTATGAAATCAAAGGAAATTCTTCCATAACTGCAACACATTTCTAGATCTTTTGTCCATTGTTGAAAATTTCATGTAGAGGGGAGGGTTGAATAAAGATAATTAGAACCTACCTTGATAAAGGGGTAGGGCCACGAGACCCCTAAATCGGCCCTCCATTTTTCGGTAGAAATAAATTTCATGAGAAATACATGTACTTGATATCTCTCATGAAAATACACAAATGTTTACCACTTTTAATGAAAAGAAAGATATCACCAAACAAAGTGCCATTTAACTGTAGTGACGTCATGAAGTGACGACATTTTGACATTATTGATAAAATATGGCAAAAATTGCTGGGAATTTTGTTTTTTGTGATGGAATTCGATGTTGCGGCATGCGTTAACTGAGATAAAACATTTATGACAAAAGGATAAAATGATAATCTTTCACATATAATTTTTTCATCTCAGTTAATGCATGCAGTCATTGCTAATTTAATAGAGCTCTGTAGTTTTTGCATCAATTTTGCAAAATATGACCTATTTTGGTGTTTTCAAAGAGCTAAAAGCTATTGATAAACGCAATGTTTACAAAAGATAGATTTGTGATTAAGTAGAGAACGTTTCAAAATGTCAAATCACAGAAAAAATTCTAAGAAGTACAATGTTCAGAATTAGGGCCAATATTGGGCTTTAACGCAAGGAATTTTACAAGAATGTCAAGATAAGTTTTTATACTAAAATATGCTAACCTATCTCAGTATTTATCTCTACCAGTATCGTCATTAAGAAAGGAGGAATGAAATTATCTGCAATTTATTGCTTGTATCATGACATGGACAGTAGATCCACAGACAGTAGACAAACAGACAGACTATTTGAAACTAAATATTTTCAGTGATAATAATGATACGATACAGATTTCTGTACATGACACATGTGTATGCTTTATATTATTACTATGGATTGTGTATGATTTTATAGGAAGCAGCCCCCTCTAGTGAGGAACTTTGTAGAATATGTGAGTTGGGGAAATCACCGGACATTAAAGGACAAGATGACCTGGTGTGCTGCTCAGAGTGCAAGAAAGTTGGTACGTGATGATTTATACTGCTGAAAATGTCAATTTCATGATAGTATTATCTTTTGAAGTAGAATTTTGATAATTTATATATCATATATACATACATGTATATGAGCATCAAAGAGAACATCTGTATCAGTTTTACACGTATTTTTTGAAATTCATTAAAATCTGTCATAAGACCTGCTTACAAAAATTTAGTCAACCCACGAAAACATGGATTCTTGTGACTGCCTTCTATGTCGTCTATGCTTTGCATTTTCTTGTTTTTAGTCTTAAGACTTTTCTTGTTTCTGCAGGTCACCCTTCTTGTCTGGACCTGACTGGAGAAATGGTGAAAGTAGTAAAAACATATCCATGGCAGTGTATGGACTGTAAAACATGTGTAGAGTGTATGGATCCATATGATGAGGTAAGTGAACTAAATGTGATGTATGGATCCATATGACAAATTTATAATTTCCAAATATGCTTGTTTACACGAATCTACGCATTTTGATTGGTCCAAAATACACATTCATACCTCAATGAACATGAAAAAATACCGGATGAGCCAGAACCACTTTCATCAAAATCATTCAATGTTGCTAAGATCGACTTTTGAATGATAAAAATTCAAATATATATACATGTATATACATGTATATTTATTAGATTTATACATGTAAGTACAGAGAATCTGTCTGTATAAACTCCTGCTTGTACAATCCAAACACATTACTGCCATATCGGCAACCTTGAACTTAAACTGTAGAACGCGTCATCAAACGGCTACGTCATATCATCTGTTGATGAAATGAACTGGTAAAAAGGGGCCCCAGACAGGGAACAAATATTTTTGACACATTTGTGGCTTTCAACTAGCTACATAATAACGTATGCATTATTTCTATTTCGTTTGGGGAATAGTTCGTCTACGGGCCCTACGGATTTGATATTTTCATGCGCAATGTACTAAATAACTAATTTCTTGAGTATATTTGTGAAATTTGGGTTTGGAAATTATAGAAATTTTAACACAATTTGTGATGCAACAAAGCAAAGTTCATACTCCAATAAACTGTCAAAATTGAACAGTCAATTCTTATGTGAACATCATTCAAATTGGTAGTGTCATGACTTTACAGTTGAAAATCATTTATAACTACCGATTCAGTGTTCTCCCCAGAAATTTCAGATAGCATGGTGCCAAGTCTTCGCGGTGCACCTTGCGTTGGGATGCGCGTCATTGCTCGTATTGCATCATTGCATACTGTTTCATGTGTTGTTGCTTTATTACTACACTGTTCAAAATAATTTTGATAATGAAATAAATGTGTTAATAATACTACATTCTTATCTACGTGTCAATTATCATTAAATTTTAGACAGTGAGGTCATTGGTGTTCTATTTGTAAAGAGAGATTCATGACAGTTTAAAACTCAATTAGTTTTGGGCCTTTTGAGAAAATTATCTTGAGACTGTCTCATGACCATAACTCCAGGTACCTTAGTGTAAGAATTTAGCATATTACACTGATTTGGACATGTTGGAAGGAAATTCTGTGAATGGGCCATTTTCCATGATTTTTAAAATATCAATGTAAAAATGGGCCATTTCTTTAAAAAAAAAGTACTAAGTTTTCAATGGGCCATTTTGCAAATCAATGGGACTATGATGCATGTTCTCTGTCCTTCCTAATCACTGACATTAGTGAATCTAAGTGTATTATGAAAAGAGAGTCAACCCTAGAGTTATGAGAATTTTTGGTTCAGGGAAAGGGCAGGTTTCACCTTTTAAAAAAAGTTGAAAATTATCTTTAAAGAAATTCCTACTTGAAACAAGTAATTGGGTCCAAAGATGGAAACATTTAACCCCCCCCCTTTCCTTATTAGCCATTGCAGTAATGTTTGAGGTAATCTCTGGCAAAGAAAGCTGACAATTGTTCTACTTTGCCCACAATGAATATTGAACAAACCTACCCCCTCCCCCTCCATCCCCCAAGAAATCAAGATCTATTTAATATGTCATTTGTATACAAAGCCTTCTATATCGCGCTCAGACTCATCATTAATGATTAAAACGATGGTCCGTGCACCATGTTGTGTTTTTATTAATTTCAACCATCCGTCTAAACTTCTTATTAACTAGATAATCTGATTCAAGCGTATTTCAAAAAAAAAAAAAAAAAATACGGACATACCGATTCGTTATTTATTAAAAGTAAAATGATTTTGCACGAGCGAGATAACCTCTTTCTTATCTTGTAAAAGCGGCAATTATTTTGTACGACAAAGACGGCGAGGTCGGGTAATACGTCGAACAGTAAGACGGATTAAAAACATATTTTAAAGACATCTGATATAGCATATTTTCTATTACCGTTGCGCTGTAACTATATGACACGTGCCGGTCAACACGATCTAGCGATTATACAAGTAGATGAAAACGTTTTCATTAACTACGATATAGACTGGTCGTCTTTTGTTGGTCACTCGATAGACATTGACAACGTAGTTATTTTAAATGTCCGATCGATTGACGTGCGCCGTAGAAGCCAGACACGTTCTCAGCTCAGGTAAATAAAGCTTGCGGGGGGCTACAAGACGTTTAACACCTCGGATTGTATACAACCGGGGCTAATTAATCGGGAATGCGGCGGTTGAATCAATCAATTAACGCAAAGGGGTACACAAATTCGTTAATACACGATTTTTTAGGGGAAAAATATAGCATGGCGGCCGTAAAATATAGCGTGGTGCTAATCCCGATAGCGTGGCGGTAAATCTCGATAGCGTGGCGGGGCCGCCACGCTAAAACGGCCTGGGGAGAACACTGCGATTCAAGCTTTTGGATTCTTTTATAAGGGAAGTGTTGTTACAATAATGTTCACAAAATAAATTATCGTATTGTAAGGAAATATATATGAGGAAGTAGTTAGCGGAGTTGCAAAACTCGATTCTAAAATTCACACTTGTTCATTTTGAAGATGTACTTTTACAATGAAGTTTTTTAACATGCATAGAGTGCTATGGAACTTATCTATTTAGGTCCATTTAATCTTATGATATTAAGTTTCATGGAATTCAAAGGCCTTGTTGTATTCATGGTATAACTTGAACTCTGTTGTGGAGGGGATATAGCATCAGTGCCATGAGTTTGTAAGTGCTAGCGTGTGTCTGTATTCTTGTGAACAGCATAAAAGACAAAACAATCATCAAGAAGCATCGAACCTATCACACGTATAAATGTTTCCCATCGGGAAAGGATAAACCCTATTATCTTTCTCAAAGTCAAGGTTACAGTGGACTTAGCTTTAAAATCCTTGTGAACAGCATGGAAGGCAAAACAATCATCATAGGATCACCAGATCTTCCACAAATGTTCCCCTTGGGGAGCGGATGAACCATACAGATGTTCAAGGTCAAGGGTCAAGGTCACAGTGGACTTCAGCTAAAAATATTTGTGAACAGTACAGAAGACAAAGTAATCATCAAAGGATCATCAAATCTTCCACAAATATTCTCCCTGAGAACAGGATAAAATTAATCAATTTTCAAGGTCAAGAGTCAAAAGTTGTCACTATGGACTTTATTTTAAAATCTTTGTGCTGAAGCATAGAACATGCAGTTGCGAGGGGAATGCCACACTTGCATTGCCTTTATTACTTTTATACATATACTATGTAAATGTTTGAAAAAATCATGCTACTGTCCGCGCGGCTCACATTTCCCATGCTATTTTTTATCGTGACGTCGCGACGCTCTCCATAGGCTCAATGTTAAACTCGGCGACGTCACGCTGAAATTTAACATTGAAAACGCCCCACCTAAAATTTATATTGTCTGTATAATTTGATTGCATAAACCCTCCACCATGCAACATATACCAAAATTTACGACAAAGTGAGATCTCAATAACATAGATTTTATTTTAATTTTTGCATGACATAGTTATGAAAATCGAGTTTATCCAGTCTCCGAGGTGAGCCGCGCGGAAAGTAGTTTTCATTTGGGCCTCTTGTACATGTAAACGATACAACTGATGATATTGATACATGTATTTTTCACAACTTATAGGACAAGATGATGTTTTGTGACCTGTGTGACAGAGGTTATCACACGTTCTGTGTGGGGCTTAAGAACATTCCTAATGGACGCTGGAAATGTCGGAGCTGTAAGGGACCAGAGACATCAAAAACACCAAAGTCAGCTAAATCTACAAGGTATGATGTCTATAATATGTGATTAAACACCAAAGTCAGCTAAGAATACAAGGTATGATGTCTTTTATGTTTGACAAAAGACAAAAAAGATGTCAGCTAACAACTAGATAAGAATACCAAACTTTGCAAAAACAACACAAATGTAGATGGTATGATTAATACAGAGATACCAAAGTGCCAAAGTCTGTCATAGTTACTGACTAAGAAAAGACATATATAAATACCTAAATTTAGTCAAACTTCAAGATAGCATCTATTTATGATATGACACCAAAATCTACTGGAATTTCTCTCTAGATGCTTAGACAATAAATCACCAAATGTGGGCTAAAATCACTATGTTTCACATAAGACACCAAACCACTAGAACTTACATAATTGTTTTATGCTGGATTTATGTCTAACAGATACATGTACTTCACCAAAAATGTCAAAATTACTTTCAGAGGCCGAGGAAGGGGTAGAGGGCGTGGCAGAGGAGGCGGGGCCAGTGAACCAGGCACGCCTACTGGACGACCACAGGCCACACCTACTCCCCCACCAGCTCCATCAACCTCCACCCCCTCTCCTGCACCAATGAGTACTGAGTAATCTGAGGATACAAACTTTAAGAAGGATTTTGAAAAGTGCTCACTCTGACCATGAGAACTTTTGCATAGATAACAAAATGAGAGTATGAATGTTGTGAAGAAAAATTTGACTTCTAAGGCAAACAATGAGAGTTCTCTGTCAACCATTTTGAAGTCAGGATCTGATTGTTGGGTGCTAAGATATGGGACAGGCAGTGCTCCTTGTAGTCTGTGAAAAATCTTAGTTAGAAATCTATGTGTGGCATAACCAATATTGTGTTCAATTTTTTTTCCTCATTTTATTTAATTTTTTTTTTGCATTAATGTCTCTATATTTAACAAAGAATTTTATTAAATTGATATAAGAGAGTTATGAGCATTTATCTATAAATATATTTGGAATGCTGCAAAACTTACATCTGTAAGAGATATGATGTGTGTTTGTTCCGATGAATAGACTATATTCCGGTCTTGTTGGAGAGCTCAAAATGTCCGAGTCATCAACTTTTGGCGTTGTTTTTATTTATGACATCACTGTTAATAGACGCAATTCCATCGTGACGTAACATTTGAAAAGAGCGCAAAAAGTTTGTACTTCGGACATTTTACATCATTTTGTCAGCCATTATGAATTTCGGCAAGTGGTCTATTTCTGCTCCCATGATGATATACAATTGTTCATACCTAATGTTTTACCGATAGAAAACCAGACATGGCTTTTATGGTTTTGTACTAGCGCTGAACAAAATTGAAATTACAAGAGAATTTCTAGCAGTTATCGTTGCAATTGATACTTAGTTTTTTATCCTCTACAGATCAGTAAACTTGATCTTTTAAAAAGGACTTATAAAAATGCACAGTGATGCCTTTTTCCTTGATATTTGACTTTCAATTTGCAATTGATAGGGATGTCATATTTCACATGTATCCACAGGGATAAGGTATCATAGCTTTCTCGCAAACTCTTTCCTCACCACAAATACTTATATTAAAAACCCCAAGGGTGGACCCTTCCTATATAATAACTATATTTCTCTTTGGTACACGATCATGGCTTCATATTCTAGCAATCTGGAATCAACTGGTGCAACTTTTAGGATGAAATTTTGATTTTCTTTTTTAATAACCAGACAAAAACTCGTACCAAATTTGGCCATGGGATCAGAAGTGGGAAGGAACGTTACGAAACCACAAAGAGTGTCCTCCCTTGGGGGGTTTTAATCTAGACTTGTAAAGGAAAGTATTTGTGCTGAGGAAAGAGTTTGTCAGAAAGCTATGATACCTCAACCCTGTGCTTGTATCCCATATAACAAAACCTTTCTTTCGATTTTGACCTTGTTATATTAACCTTTTCTAACAAAAAGGTGCAAAGTGCTGGGGCATAATGTTCTTTGTACATCAAGCTGTACCATAACACACTGCTAGTGTTCTACAGGAGACCTGCAAGTTTCTGGAAATAAGAAACAGTATGCTTTCTATAGTTTTTAATTTAAATCATATTTTGATATAAATTGTTGAACATAGTGGAATATATTCCATGCAGTGTAAAAATCATAATCATTTTACTTGTGCATCACATATATAAATACTTTCAAACAACAAAAAATACATACAACACATACATTCATAGGCGCTAAAGCCAATATAGAAAGAATGCCTCCTCCATTGTACAGGAGGGGATAAAAGACGAAATATTCGGTAGATATAGTTATGATCATCCCTGATAAAACATTTTGAGATCAAATGAACAAGATTGTCGTCTTTCTTCCGATGAGAAAATGGTTTACATTTACGCATTTTGTGTTAAATATAGATGTATTTTGTAGACAATTTGGGAATGAATGATTTTGTGACCAACAGGACATGGATGACTTGTTCTGGGTACACTTGATCGTGAGAACTATGTAATGTAGATATCATGGATGACTTGTTCTGTGTACACTTGATCGTACGAACTATGTAACGTAGATGTCATGGATGACTTGATTTGCAACTTAAGTTGTTCGTCAGAGCTGTCCGATGTAGATGACATGGATGACTGATTTTGTGAAATAAGTCGTTCGAACGAGCAATATGACGTAGAGGTCACGGATGACTTGATTTGTATGCTACAGTTGTTCGTATGAGCTTTCTGATGTAGAGGACGCGGATGACTGATTATGACTGCTCCATCGTAGAGGAGTCATTGGTTGAACGTTTGAAAAATAAGGATTACTCAGTTGGGAGACGCATAGCGTCTGGAACGGAAGGTTGGCGTCACTTCCGAACGGTGGAAACACTCCATGTCCATAATTTCTATACGAATCGGGATGACGCATGGATGACAACATAAAGGCGGGTTCTGCTATAAATGGGTAGGGGTAGAAATACCCTAGTGGGTTTGTATACGGTCCGTGTGGCGGTGCCGATATGCCGGGAGGCGGTCCTGGATATCCCGGTGGGACGGGATTTGTCGAGGAACTCGTTCCGTCGCTTCGGTTTCTCTGGTCGGTATTTGATCGGAGAAGATCGGAAAGCACCGGCAAGTCACACCCCGGCGCTGGGTTACCTAACATTCTGTTGGAACTGCCTATCAGTCCAGGATTAGCCATACTCCCTAGAGATTCGAAGAAATTTGCTATATTTCTCGCTGAGTCTTTTGGGTTCTGAAAAGCTGACGATTTCGAAGAATGATTCAGCGCCCTACCAGGCGCAGATGTGGACGGGACCACCTGATTTGGGGGATTGATAAAGTCAAATCCTCCATTTATTAAAGCACTAGTATATTTTTCTTTGAGTGATTTTTGTTCCTTCGCTGCCTTTGATTTTTTCTTCTTTTTCTTTGGTTTGAAGTCTTTGTCAAATTTGTTCAATTCGGCAATTACGCTTTTAAGTACTACGTTTGGCACCATCGATTTATTCGGATCATCTTCCGCTTCCGTTCCCTCTACCGCACTTCCGGTATCGCTCACTCCAGAGTCACTATCTCCGTTATCACTTTTACTGTCCGTCTGACCTGGGCTTCCTTCAGTTTTTGGTTTATCCTTGTTCACGACATCTTTCCTTCGGCGATTTTGAAACCAAATCTACAATGTAAAGCTGTACTTAGAAAAGGATTGACAATATGTGGATATTTTGTAAAAATGAAAGAAAGTGTAAATATTGTCTTCATATAGATCAAATACATGTTTTGACTAAATTTGAGACGTTTTTTTTTTTTTTTTTTTTTTTTTTATCAAATAATTATCGATAGCGGATCCAGAGTTCAATCTTTTATATGAATGGCTTCGCGAAATTTGTCATGAACAGTCAATTTAAGTTCTAAAGCGGAAACCAAGGATGTTAGCGTTTCCTGCATTATGGAAAAATTAACATGACTCTTCAGAGTTATACAGAAAAGGATTTATTTTTATACGATTTTCCAACTCTGCTGACTACATGTAAATATAACGCAAAAAAAATTATATTTAGAGGCCGAACAAAATCAAGTACCAAATATGAATTTAAATCAAAACGTCAACAAAATTATAAACGATTCGATAATAAATTTTGGAGCTCCCAACAAATATATTTCAATTATTACCTTGACTTGCTCTCTGGTTATCCCCACCCTCTTGGCGATCAGCTGTTTCTGTGTACTGTTGGGGTATCTCACGTGATTGTAGATTCCATTTAGCAGCTCTAGTTGATACCTCGTGTAGCTCAAACGCTCCCGTGGGGGAGGGGGAGTAAAGGGACGATACTCTAATTTAAAAAAGAACAAAACGTTTATTTTTCAATTTTTGAAATGAATAACTGTAAAGAATTTTTCACGACTGTAATTATTAAAAAGTCTCAATTTGACTTTTTTTTTACCAGTTTCTAAAATTATTCCAAAATTTCCATTTGACTTCTTTTAGGCCAGTCCTAGAATTATTTAAAATTTTCCATTTGGCTTTTTCCCCACCAGTTTTTAGAATAATTCAAACATTTTCCATATAGCTTTGTTTCGACCAGTCAAGAATATTTTTCACGGCATCAATTTATAGAAATATATATTCACATCTTTCAGGTGGAAATTGTCATACTAAATACTCATCAATGAAAGTTGACTCGTTTTGGAAAATAGTTATTTTATTTGTTCTCTCTCTCTCTCCCTCTCCTCTTTTAGATATTTCATGTTCCTTGAGTAAAAGATGTTTGACTATATGTCTCAACTTGTTTTTCAAGTCCCTGATTCGTCAGATAAATATTTTCTTTTTGAATAAGTACACATGACATTAAAATTTCGGCAGTAAAACTCAAATCATGTATCAAGTGTATAAGTCCTTAAATGTATGGACGACAAAAGCATTGTACAAATTTCAAATGAAAGATAACAAATATGGGGAAAAAAAGTAGTTCTAAGTAAATGAAAAAAAAAACAAACAAAACAAAAAAATCTTAAAATGACAATTACCACTATCATCGTCGTCTTCATCTTCTGAACGTTGGGGCGGGTCCTGACCGGAGGGCGAAGGTGATACCGGCGCTCTAATGGCTGGGGGCCATCTTAGGGATGCGGGATCCTGTGGTCTCGGGGGATGACCAGGGAACTGATGATATGCCCCTCCCATTAGGGGGATTATTCCATCTGGGGGAGTTACAGGTCCATTCCCATGTCCCAAGACTGAAAAAATGTAAAGTTTTATACATTTATGCATGTATATAAATAAGATATATATATATATATATATTTTTGTTTTTTGTTTTTTGTTTTTTTTTTTTTTTTTTTTTTTTTGCTTTCTAGTAAAAAAAAACCCTTTAAATTATGGATGCTTTGTTTAATTTTTTTCATCAAACATTTTTATTTTTCATTATATTTTTTTAGGCTTTATTCGTTATGTATTCATTTGTGTATAAAATTAAGCGTTATGTAAACCTTTGTTATGCCAATATTGATCATAAAATCTTTTTAACGTCGTCATTTTTTTATGAAAATTATTTTCTTACCCATGTCAGTAAAAAAAAATGATAACGGCTAAATTCGATCAAAAAATATGAAGAGCTTCTGTCGTCGTAAAAAAAATTGTTTGTTTGTTTTTCGGGTGGGTTGTTGTTGTTGTTGTTTTTTTGTTTTGGTTTTTTTTTTTTTGGATTAAGAAAAAGGGATTTCCTTTTCTTTTCCTTTTTCTACACTTTTTAATACTTATTATTCGTTTAAAAAGGAACTGCAAAATTTCCTTTTCATTTCCATTTTATTTTTCTATGCAATCGAATGTAGTATTCTTATGTAACAATTTAGAATGGAATAATTTGAAAAAAAAAAAAAAAAGATTTATCTCATTCCATTCCTAGGCCAGTGTCATTTTTACATTTCATTTCCAAGTGATTGTAGTCATGCTAAACTTCTTAGATTTAATAGATTTACATTGTGATTTTAGTACAAATAACAAGTACATGCGTGCCGAGTTACGTCCAGTAATTAGTGCTTATGTTTTGAAATGCACCTTGGTTAGATTATTTTCGGATTAAAAAGTTAAAGTTAAGGAGCAAATTTTTTTTGCCTGCTAGTAATATTTAATGTGAAAATAAATCTCGCAAAAATGATAGACAGATAAAATCTACATATAAAGAATTAATATTTTGTTTCAGTTGTCTTTAGTGTATTTGATCATATAATTTTCTGTATCGATTTTAGATTTTATAAATGCATAATTTTTAAAACTTCAGAATTAAGATTTAAAATAAAAATAATACCTGGATGAGAATAATTTCTTCTGAAGCTGTCCACTTCCAACATGATGTGATGTGATCATAGATCAGTTTTCATACGGTCATTTTCCGGACATCGGCTTTTCCTCACATTTCTAAATTTCCGCCAAATTTCTGTGATTCACCTGTGACGAAAATTTGATTGTTTGTTGCAAATTTCAGGAACAGAAATAAAAAATTGTCTGATCGTCTCCCCTGGACGTTTCCTCCTCTACACGTGTCACTTTAGTACCCCTCCGCGTGTCACCTGTCCGCCAAAGTCGCCCGTCACCCTCCTTTTCTACCTGAATTCGAAACTACCTGTCTCCTTTCACTTTCTACTTCTCTAGGTAGCTTCGTATGGTGGCATCAAAACGTCCCAGATATGAAATATTCTACGTCGTGTCATAAAAATGAAGTGACACGGTTATTGTTAATTTTGGTCCTATTTGTTTATAATACAACTCCAGTATCAGACAGTTTTACGAAGTTTTGAGTAAATCCTTAATAACTTTTATCTACTTCGGATTTAGATATGAGGCACATTTTTAGATAACTCGCATTTGACCACTATCGGTAATAGTAAAATTTGTATTAAAGCTTCTTTTTTACATAAAACCCTTTATATATAATTTCTTGTCCAATCAAAACTGCGAGCCTTTTGAAATAATTGTATCAAGGCTTGCTAATACTTTAACGGGTCGTTTTCCTTGTATTTATCTACGGCGGCAATTGATTTCATTGTTCGAATTAATCCCCTGAAGAAAAGAGCTTCAACACCTTAAGACCAGTTAACTCATTATACGAATAAAGTTTTTCTTACTCCTCCATTGGAGTTTGGACTCCATTTTCGGAGGTGATTTTAACCCCAAGGGTGTTCGATAATATAGCTATGATTAGCATTATCATGATCTACCTGCCTAATTAACATCTATCAGCACCATGTATGAATATCCTTTGTAATTTACATTTACACCTGTGCTACCTTGACCTAATGCCTCATTACCTGCAGGTTAATTGCAATTCAAACTTTGGTACTAAGTGGTGTAAAATTACCTAAGGTAAAAGGAAGCACGAGCCGGTGTCAAACATGGTGATAGAACATATTGTTCATTTAAAAATTTGATAAAAGACACGTGTAGTTTCATTGTTAATATATTAGAAATGCTATCAATTATTTTCCAAATAATAAAATGCAAGATAAGGTTTACTAATCATAACATTTTGTTAACAAAATCAGGTAATAAAGTTAAAGGAACTTTTCAGGTTCAATTTAGTTTTAATTCAGTTCAATCTTTATTTCCTCTTCACAAGAGATTATATAAACATTACAGTATATGCAATTTCATAACAATGTCCTTTTTTGGGAAGATTTTATTTTCTAAGAGGTATGCTTAGTTGGTGTTTCATGATCCTTCCATACTTTCAAAATGCATAAATAAATAAGTAGATAATAAGGGAATGTTAGGCACGGTAATTAAAAAAAATCATGGAATATTTTTTTTATTTATTTATTTATTTATTTATTTATTTATTTATTTATTTTTTTTATTTTTTTATTTATTTATTTATTTATTTATTTATTTATTTATTTATTTATTTATTTATTTATTTATTTATTTATTTATTTATTTTTCAATTTGATCCATGTTCAACCTACTAAATGCAGAATGAAATTTGCTTTGAACAAAAATCCGACCAAAGTCTACTAACGGATAAGAGGAAAAATGTACAGGTGGTCCAACATTTATAGACGCGACGTTGTGTTGGTAACGTAAAATTTATACGTAAACATGAGGATTATAAGACGTAAATGGTGTATACACTTCCAGGAAGACAATGGGACAAAGACGGGTGTTGATCGAAGGTCTTAGATAATTAGAAGATAAAGTAGTGTACCTCATCTCTCTCACTCTCTCAAAAGAAAAAAAAAGACAGTTTTTATTTTTTTTTCAAAAATAACTTCTTTCCACTTCTTCAAAGACGAACATTTTCTCTGTCACTATTATATTTAAAAAAACCCTCATAAAAATGCTACGTTTCCATATTTTCTATGTCAGAAGTCCACGTTAAGTGTTGACTTGAAACACATTTATTTATTTATTTATTTATTTATTTATTTATTTATTTATTTATTTATTTATTTATTTATTTATTTATTTATTTATTTATTTATTTATTTATTTATTTATTTATTTATTCCACACTCTTCCTCATCCTCAATTTGATCCTACTTGATCTAGCTCTATCCCATATAATCTATTATAGGTATATTTAGGGATCATTTTTATACAGTGACAAATCCCACAACAACTTGGTTCTTTGGAGTTGCTCTGTTTATTTTTCTGATAACTTAATACCAATTAAACAAAGTCTTATCGATTAAGAAAATCCACTACAAGAATTTATAGACAACTTGACCTTAAACAAACATCCTCCCCACACTAACTGGACGACCCGGGAGCGTCTCTAGACACCTAAGATAATCTTTATATGAAAAATTCCTAAAATTTTGGGGACAAGCTCAATACTCAATGAAAAGGTTGACAGCAGGGTTCTTTGTTGTGAAAAGGTTATATAGATTTCATGGCGTGGGAGTGTATGGTATGTTAGGATATATGGTTTGTTTTTCAATACCGAAAAGACCCGAAACAATAACTTTCAATCGAGGCAACATCGAGTAAATCCGAAAGGCCGAACAAATGTGGCTATCGCGCACCGCAAACAAAGAAATGATGTCAGTTGCTGCGGTCTGCATTCTCGGGCCTTTCTGTCGCGCACTGAGTTTGTGACGGAAAGGTTGGAGAATGTGCGATTGCTGCAAACCCTGCGAACGCACAAGTTCGTGGGTCGGATGCGCGGCCGTCGAACGACAGCCTTGTGATAGTTTGACTGCATACAAGCATTGCAGAGAGATATCAAGGATAATGTTGAGCCTGGGTAGTTTAGAGAGGCAAATGATTTTTGAACGATAAATTTTTGGATGTTGTGAATGAAAATTGGCAGTATTTTGCCCAAACCAGAAAGAGTGGTATATACCAGTAATCTTTAATGTTCCTTCACATTGAATTATTCCTATATCTGCCTGTAGGGGTCCGCTTAAAGCTAGACACATCGAGACTTATATTTTGTAGTACGGACCTTGTGCATTATGAAATTGAATGAATCCTCTACTTGAACCATCCATGCCGTGCTACCATATTCCCGTTCCGTATCACCGAGGGGGCGTGTCACGCCGGATATTAGATCACCATGCGCGTTATCGTGCCTCAGTTAACATTGTCGACAGCAAATTTCTGACTGATAAATTCACTTTCAACCACCTGAATGTTTTGAAAATTCTGATAAAGGTATTAAGTAAAACCAGATATTACCATATTAAGTTAGGCTTTTGTTGCCTAGTGGCGGGATGCTTCTGTAGTCCGACTGACCACTCATGTGATTTTAGATTTCGACGAGCAAAATGAATCTGACCAATTGAAAATAAGGATAAATAAAACAATGAAAAGGCGACACCAACAAATAAAAGATGAAAAACACATACATGTATTTATTTGTTCGCTTATACATTTGATTTTCAGGAAAAGCCAAAGGCCGAGAGATTGCCTGGCAATTATTCGTATGTGCCTCTAAATTTTTTTTTTTTAGTAGCGCATGCGCATACCCGGACGATCTTTCCACCTATGGGAAAAGCGTAAAATTGACAAAACAAAAAATCGAAAACCCATGGTGACCATGTGATATAAGGAAGCTCGGTCATCATTCCAGAGAGAGGAAGAGAAAAGAATATCATCTTGAGGTGAAATGTCACGGAATCATTTTCATAATCGCTTTAGATTTTAAAAGAATATTCATCTATTCACTCGATCAATGATTGGTATTTTCAAGGAATGAATTTTAAAAAATCGTATCGTAGGCATTATCATATATGAAACATAAATAAATGAATACTAGTCTGGTATGAGAAAAAAAATAAGCAACAACAAAATAACCCAAGAAATAACACAAAACTACGATGGCCGTAAAGGGCCGTGTAAAAATAAAATTATTTCGTTCCCCCGAAATATTATTTTGTTCCCCTGAAATATTATTTTGTTCCCTCGAAATATTTCGTGGGAACGAAACGTTATTTCGCGGGAACGAAACAATATTTCGAGGGAACGAAATTATATATTTCGAGGGAACGAAATAATATTTAAAGGAGAAACGAAATGATATGTGAGCGGAGCTCGCCGCAAAGGTCCAAAAGCTCACACTTACGGTAACGCGTAGAATCTAATTATTATCGAAAAAAATATGCTGAATGTGCATGTACTATGCTTTCAAAAAGTTTCGTCTTCGCTTCGGGTATGGCTGTTGGATTTTGCCATTTACATCTTATTTCGACGTTCCAGTTCAAGTATATGCTATACTCTATTTTTGTTTATAAGTTAAATTTATTGACAAATTTTTTGGTAAAGTCGTTCACGAAATAGCTTTAACTTCAGGCCATTACTGCTGACTGTAAAAGCCACAATATCCGTCATATTTTGTCATGTGATGCTAAACGGGACGTATCGCTCCGATAGCTTTTCTTGTCCCATGCGTTTTCGTACTGTTATATATTTCGAGGGAACGAAATAATATTTCGAGGGAATGAAATAATATGCGAGCGGAACTCGCCACAAAGACCAAAACGGCCTTTGCGAGCGTAGCTTGCACTTACGGTACACTAATTATTCTGAATGGGGATGTACTATGCTTTCAAAAACTTTCGTTCTCCCTGCGGAGATGTCATTTACATCTTATTTCGACGTTCCAATTAAAGTATATATGCTGTACTCTATTTTTATTTATAAGTTAAATTTATTGACATAATTTTTGGTATAGTCGTTTACGAAAAAGCTTTAACTTCAGGTCGTTACTGCTGACTATAAAAGCCAACATTTCCGTAACATTTTGTCATGTGATGCTGAACGGGACGTTTCGCTCCGATTGTTTTTCTCGTCCCGTGTACTGCAAGAAGTCGGAATAGGTTATTTTCTTTTGGTCGAAATGCAATAAGTTATTTATTTCTTATTTAACAATTATTCTTACAAAATTAAAATGGCATGAAATAAAAAAAAATCATATCAAATAATTTGAAAGCATAGTTCTATTTCAACTTAGGTCGATTCCGTTTTTAACCTGGTCTGACCAGCAAAGATGATTTCTGCTGTCTTCTGAGTACTTTGGAACAAGATCGTTGATTATCAGAACCTTTTTTTTTTTTTGGTCGTAGTTTTCTGTAAATCAGACTGGATATCCCCCGATCCCTATCTCATTTGCCAGTCTGGGCCAAAAGAACAAATATTTCTGTTTCCACTCGTCCTACCTACCCATTTCGGCTGTCATCTAACACAAAGTACTACAAATCATGAAAGATATGATAATCTCCTCTCCGCTCGCACAAAAAGGCTTTGCCTTGAGTTCATATTATTTTGAGGGAGCGAAATAATATTTCGTGGGAACGAAATGATATTTCGAGGAAACGGAATATTAACGAAATAATATTTCGAAGGAGCGAAATAATTTTATTATTTACACGGCCCTTTACGGTCACCGTACAAAATTTGAGGACAAGAAAAAAATTAAACTGAAAGTTATTGAAATGCCAAGGTTATTGATTTCTTACACATCCAAAAGTAATATCTTTTTTCATATCTAGGATGTGGTTTGACGAATATCTCACTTTTCTTGCCAAAGATCTGTATCACCGTTATATTAAAACAGCTTACGACCCTTTGTCGTATCACTTCTAACAACAAATACACCGTAATTGAAATTAAAGTAATCCAGCCGGGTCGGAATTTAAAATTTCAAGTTGTGCTTCAAAACAACTAAGACAAACACTTAAATACTGGGTAAGCGCTTTGATACAAAGAGCCACTTCCAAAAAGTTCTTGTGACTGAAGTAGGTCTTTGATTACTGTCGGTCAAGCAGAATGTGAATAAATACTATTATACTTTGTTATTTTTGAAACCCATTCTCTTCTTCTGTGTGTATTTAAGTGGACAAATTAAGCGACAACTCGGACAATATCAGAGGCCTTTGCTGCTGGATACACATACTGAATTTATGCAGACAAGTGGAAAATTGAAATGCGATTGGAACTCGTTACCGGCTTATTGACGCTACTCAGATCAATTTTTAATACACTTCGATCCCAAGTTAATCTTTTAACGAGTGACGTGAAAATACTTTCTATAAATAAGCAATCTAGGCACTCTTTAATATGAATTTATCCTTTCCCCTTATGTAAATGTTGTATCCACGAGACTGTTAAATTTACCGTGGTCAGATTATACACGACACTCGCACTTAAACAAATGTTAAATTCTAATTACATTAAAATTTGAAATAAAGTCCGTTATAATTGATACTTAGGACTTAGATGGCGATTAGAATATCTTATTTGAACAAAACACACATATTTTCCAAATTTCATACTTGGTCAGGTATGAACAGTGACTTTTTTCTTAAAGATTATTGGTCTAGTTATCCTCTCCCGTTTACGTGCATATTATACGTTATATTGCTCGGAGCATCTTCAGACAGTCGCCTACGATCTTATGGAATTCAATTTACTTAATTATCGAGAACTTAATGTCATTAAAAAACAGGAGCATCAAAGTTTTCAAAACTGTTAAAAAAAAGGAACATCAAGGTGTTCAAAACTGTTTTGAAACAAGATTTACAAGTGTATAATGTACTTTGAAAAATATCAAATTCCCTGGTAGCGATGGTTTACGTATTGAATTTTTTTCAATGAAAGAGTTGACACACATTCCTTCGTCACAATATGCAATACAAATTAAAAATTACATTTTAGTTATATATTTTTTATAGAATGGAAGGCAGATTTATTTCCAAATCATAGGCAAAATAATATCAATAACTACCGGGATTTAAATGAAGAAAGAAAAAACCTATAGTAGAACATGTGAAATGTACTTGTTATTTAGCCTACAATCATACATTTTTTAAGGCTATCGGAAAGTTCAAAAATGCAAGATGAAAATATTTAATCATAATTATGTTATTCTTTACTGCAAAAATATATTTAATTGGCAGCAAACTTGTATAAGACATAGGCACGTTTCTTATACTTTTTTATACAATGTTACAATAAACTACTAGTCTTTTGGCTCACTTAAATATATATTTTAGTAAATATATATTTAAAGTGAGCCAAAAGACTAGTAATTCATGCAAAATGTGTAAAATCTACATATATGCGATTATGGCAGAGTATTATCATAAATGGTACACATTTTCTTATAGTCCAGTGCTATCATGCAAAATAGGTACGAAATGAAAAGAGAATCACCTGCTAAACGCATTAAATGTCATCAATATACACATGTATATATGTACATGTACTTGAAATTTTACAAAAATAATTGTCATCCTCTTGAAAATCGGATCCATACAAGCAACAGAGTATATTACTATGGGTATTTCGCCTTTTATTCCGTGGATATAATTCTGCTGTCACCAGACGGACACTTGGTTTGGTACTTGACCAATCTACAGCATTGTGCCAATGTTAAACGTCTTCAAATTGAAAAAAAATCTTAAGAATTGCACTCTGGCTGACTGTGGCGACAGGACTCCACCTGCCTTCTTTGAATGTCTGTCGGATTCCACGGGTGATAGCATGCATGAGCTCGCTACAGCCGACAGAGCACGGACTGTATTCCTTACGCCCTCTATTTTTATATCCATTTACATATCCATCTGTGTGTTGCTTGGGCTCCTGCATATATGTTGTCTTGTTTATATGGTCATCTTACAGTCAGGAGGTTATTCTACACAAGTATATTGTGCGTTCTTCGAAACCTCTAAGTAACCGGAAAAGTGGGAGGGTTGTGCGCACGTTATCCAGATAAACACACGATTTGCTGCTGGCGTAGCAGATGGCCGTCCTAAGTTGACACCGGTTGCCCATTGGTCTCGTTTGGTCATGTGCAGTCTTTTGTGTTTGATGTTTCTGTGTTGTGTCTTGGTGTTCCTTTGTCCCTTTTGCTTCTCTTGCTGTGCGTGTCTGCTCTGTGTTTTTGCATTGTGTGTTTGGGTGTTTAGCTGTGGGTACCGTAACCGAGTATTGTTGGAAATCCCCTCCTTTCAAAAGAATTGTACCGTTTTAATAAAAAGTGGCATGTACAATTAGATAACTGGTCACGTACAGCTTTTAGTGTAACCCCAACTGCTCTTTTTGTAAATGTACAATGTACCACTGTTGCATCCCCTTGAACCCTCAAAACTGGCCTTATATACTTTGTAGCGTTTTTTGTTACAGATGAAGAAATGTCTTATGGAAATTTCCTTTACAAAAGTGATGGGTTTTTTTTTTGTAAGAACATGTTTTGAAAAAAGATTTTTAGTCGAAAATTGCTGAAAATAGGTAAAATTGTGCTAAGGATCCCGAACCCAAGGTAAGGCTATAAAAATAACTTTATAAATTGTTTGAACTATGTCTAAACAATAAACTTCTTGCCACTTTCTGTCAAGACATGACCCTGAACACTGGCAAAACAAACTAAAATGTGCCCACCCTTCGTGAGATTTGGTTGAACTATGTGCAAAAAAAAAAACTCTGGTAAATATGTAACACCGCATTCTCCGAACAGAGTTGTCTCCTCCTTACAGTCAGACATACAGTAGGGTAACGGAACGTAAACTTGAGCTGCCTGGAGTTTGGCAATACCGTATATCGGGTAATTTTCGCGTCGTGTAAACGCGAAAATGACCCTTAAACGGTGTGTTCTGTTTTCGCAGAGTCTAATTTTCGCTATTCTATTTTAATCAAGATCTGTGTCTTTTCCGCTATGTCCATTTTTCGCGATTTTATGATGCTCGCGAATTTAGCGAAAATTAGACACACGCGAAAATTTCCCGGTATACGGTACATTGATTTTTACCTGAGAATGTTCGACCTCTCTCATGCATATGTATTGAGAAAACAGTATTCAAAGTCGGAATCGATAGCGATTTATCCGGATTTTCCCCTTTCACAAAACAGACACCACACCCAGTACTTGGCATATTTGGATTCAAACGTAACTTCAATAGTCAATTAATACACGAAATATCATTTTGTCCTTTCATGTAAAAAGTAATATACTTCGATTTATGTGTGATCAAAAAGGGGCCTTTACAAGGTCCTGTATCCTTTTATATGAATGACGATTTTAAAAATTAGGAAATCTCTGCTTCTCCCTTCCACCGTAATTCATATGATCTTTTAATGTTGATTTAAAAAGTAACTTTAAAATCTTTTCTTCAAAATTACGTATATTTTATATTGTTATTTTCTTACAAAAGCCTTGACATTATTGTTTTATATAGAAAGTCATGTTTTCAATAAGAAATCTCTCATGTATATATTTATATCCAGTATGAAATAAACGATTGAGAGCATTTTTACATGTAATCTTTATACTATTTTTTATTATACTAATATATATATTTACTTAAATACCATTCAAAATTTTAGTGCTTTTTGGGAATAAAAAGTTGCTTATTTCTGGAGAATGTTTCATTTGAGTCTATGGGAATTCTTGAAATGATAGCAGAAATGTATAACCAACAGTGTAACTCCTTAGGTTCGCTCATGAATTAACACATTCGGAGCAAGTACGGTTTTCTTCAATTTGTGTCAAATGCCTAGTTTTCGTATAAAAATAACAGCATTTTGGTAAAATTTAATAAATAAATTATTTTAGCTATGATTATACATCTAAAACTATTTTATATAAAACCAACCATCTTTTGGTATGATATGAAAATACTTTAATCTGTATGATTATAGCTAAAATCAGTGGCGGATCTAGGATTTCAGAAAAGGGGGGGGCCAAGGTTTCAGCTCGAAGAAAATTGTTCACGGTAAAACTGACAAGCAAAAAAAAAAGGTCTAGACGAAAAACGTGACCCTCAAGGATGCTGATCTATTTAAGAAGTGGGGAGGGGAGGGGAGTTGATTGATTCATTTACTATAGTTTTTAGACTGGCGAGCGTAGCGAGCCAGAAATTGTAGGATATGAAGTTTTCATTTGTTTTCAAATGAAGTCATCCATACATGTATATACAACTTAATTCTATATTGGCGAGCGGAGCGAGCCGTAAAATTTTTAGAATAGATTGTTACATTTTGTCATAAGAATACAATCTCTCTCTCATTTTCCATGCTCCATTTTTGTTTGACCAATTGGGGAAGGTTGGGAAGATTAGGGCATTACAACCCCACGATCCACCTGTCTAACCTGGTTAGATCGGCCCATGAAAATGAAGCATTTGGTAATTATTCAAGTGTTAATTTGATTTTGAATTTTGTATATATTTATGACAAACACGATGAAAAAGAAAGTTGAAGACAAAGTGAAGACGAAAAAATAGACAACTATTGAAAAAATTAGTGCGGCGAGCGAAGCGAGCCGAAAATTTCCCCAAAATTAAAGAGAATAAGCATAAAAAGAGTACTCTGAATCAATAACTTGGGTGAAAAAGGGGGGGCCGGGCCCCCTGGCCCCCCCTCTAAATCCGCCACTGAAAATAATGGATTTATTAAATGACATTTCGCGACAAGTTCAATTGGCAAACCGATGCTGGTTTATAACGACGACGGTTGAGGGCATTGTGTAGTTATCCGGATGACTATAAGACTCTTTCATGGTCTTCTATGAAAGATACATCGGTTCCACCCGAGGGGTCTCAAAATTATGAAAACCCGAGTCTTGCCGAGGGCTTTGCAAAATTTTGAGACCCCGAGGGTGGAACCGATGAATCTTTCATAGAATAACATGAAAGAGTATTTTTCTCTCAAATCTAAAGGCCAAAATCAAAACTGTCATGTTGATCAAATGGCAAAAATTTTGCGATATTCGAATTCAGCGCCCCCGAAAATGGTTTATTCTATAAGAATAAACTACGAATGTTGCGCTTTTCTAAATATGACGCAAGAGTACAATGAAAGACGCTATTGTTTCGATTGTTTACGCTACTGTGACGTCGCCGCTAACTTGTTTGTTTTGCGGGCTGAAATCATGACGTCACAGTAGCGTAAACAATCGAAACAATAGCGTCACGTGATATGTGATACAGCTGTCACGTGATATGTGATACAGAAGTAGCTCACGTAGCTGTAATTCATGGACCTACTCTGTAACACATACGCGGGTATGAGAGAAAAATCCGTCGCTCTACCAAACTTCCCATACGATGCCAATTGCAAGCACTCTGTGCAAATCTCAAGTATTCATCTGCAAAAAAAAAAAACCCCAACCTTAAAGGGTCAAACACAAATCAACATGTAAAAAGAAAAATCAAACACACGATTTAAATTAACATATCAACGACATGTACACACATATATTGACGAGACTGATGGGCAGCCGGTGCTGGCTCATTGCCTATATAGCTACGTTGAGGGCACAGTGTGTGATTATCAGGATAATGTGCGCACAGCCATTCCCTCAAAACTTTAAATGTACGCAGACGTCTGCATCTTTTACCATTCTTGACTAAAAATGAACGCACCAGTCTGCAGAGCACGTAATATTTGTCGTAAACCCCATATACTGGTATACTTTTTTCCCTCCGTCTCACGGTCTTGATTGTGGTGTCACCGGAAGTGAGCCTGAAAAAGAGAAGGCTGTTTGTTTATGCAACAGCTGTATATCTCACAAGTATTAGCTTTTACAAAAAGCTTGCCGTCAGTTCGCTGACGTTAAATGTTGTAAAATTCCAGTTAGATAAACTCGGAATAAAATGCATTTACCAGTCGCACATTTCCGGGCTTTTCTGTTTATTTCCGATTCAAGAGACGGAAAATTCCGAAAATCTGCGAATGTTATTATAGAACATATCGATACAAAGACTTTTCGATACATATTTTGGAAGAAAATACACTGATGCGATATGACTTTCGTTTGTCAGGTCATCTAGACTCTTAAGCTGACGTAATGAGAGAATCTCATTCATGGATTCTGAATAACCTTGACGAATATTTGCATTTTATGCAATTGTCAACCAATCACATTGCCAAGAGGTATTCTATCCGTGCAAGTAGGTAACGAATGATTACAGTATACCGTCAGTCATGACTGACGGTAATGATACCTCTAAGTATCAGGATAAGTAGGAGGGTTTTGCGCTCGTAATCCGGATAAAAACTTCATCTGCTATTAGTATAGAGGATGACCATACGGCACTTGATGCACATAGGCCTCCCTATTATTATGTGTTTTTCCTTCGAGCTTCACTGATATCTTTGTCTCTCGGTCCATTGGTGCGGGTGTTTTCGTTGTCTCCAAATTTGTTTGATGTACGTTGTTTGTAGGGCGTTTTCCTTTGTGGTGACAGTTGTGATGTCTTGTTAGTTTTGGGGTTCATGAACTACGGAGGCCTCTTTATTGATTTTTTAAATGTTGTTGTTGTTTTGTTTATTTTTGCCTTGTTTGTCTATCTAAATTAATTTCGGTGGCCCCATCTACAATAAATTTACTTTTCATGTGTACCAGCCTGTAACCCCATGTACAATGTCAATCACGTGTCTTCTTTTTTATGTTTTGTCTTTCAAGTTTGAATAGTGTGTTGTCTTGTCTGTTGGTTGTTTTGTTGTTCTTGTTGTCGTCGGTTGATTGTTGACGTTGTGTCCTTTGCAACGGCAAAGCAGCGTCGACTTTGTTTATTAGGTCTTCCGACTTCCGTCGGAAGACCTATTGTTTTCGTAACCGTGGAAAATTGGATCAGCGATTTCTCAAGAACCCTGTAAGCTAGGACAATGAAAGTTCTCCAACGTAACGTTTGGAGTAAAAGCTAGATTGGTCTTTTTTATTTTTGGTCTCTGTTATTTTTTTTATCATGTTTTTTAGTAGATTCAAATATTTGACGGGAGCGTCGAATTACTCAAAAGGACCGAAAATTTCATGTTTTGCTATTTGTAAGCTTAAATATCTCGTATTTTGCTATCTACAATTTCCATTCTTTTTGAAAGTCGACAGCCATGCAAGATATGAAATGCTAGATGCACACTGTAACGATTTATTACGATGACGTCCTTCACCGTCCTTCATATTTCCAAATTCAGAAGTTCATAGGAGGAAGACACTTTTTTGCTTATAATAGTAAACAAAAATTAAGCTTATGAAGTTTCCTAAAAATTTCAATATTATTATTTTTTATCCATATATCTGTCTTATTTAGTCTATCTGATTTTTCCTATCTCTTACTGTTGAAAAGATATGAGCATCGAAATTTTGAGTTGGGTATTTCGATACACCTTCACGCCAACAGATCGGACGCACACTAAAATTGGTAGTCCGAGTCCGACTCGAGAAAAGCAGTGTTGAGATTTTCAAATTCCGATTTCACGGCAATGATGAATATGCATTTTATAAATACATTTCGATATACACAATTTGATTTTAAAACAGTTGATTAATTTAGAAGAGATCAGCTACAAACCAGAATTTACACACAAAAAGTGGTAGTTTGATTCCGATTTCTAACCTACAAACCTGTTTCTAAACTTCAATAACTATATTTTGAACATCAAGTTTAATTTCTAATTCTAGCAAACGTTCGAACATAATTTTCGGTTGGTTTATTTACAAATTGATGAACAATTTCTCCAACATTCTTCCCTCCCCTCGTTTTTCGAAAACAGTTCTGTTTATATTGAACGATGTCGCCATGATGGAAATTCAAAATAAACTTTGAAAAATGGGAAGGGGGGGGGGTCCAAATTTGAACCTGCACAGCGAGAACCTCATGGTATTTATATATATATATTGAACGTAACTTGTTATTACCATTTCTCTTCTCAAGAAAATTGGTTCTACAGCTACGAGCTCGCCTTTTTTATGGGGGAAGGGGGCAGGAAGAATTTGCAAAAAAAAAAAAATCCCGGCTCTGAAAAATGCTGAAAAAAATATTCCGGCCCAAAGGGCCGGCAATTTTTTTTCCCGGACCATGCAAAAGTAAGGATACATTGCATGATATGGAAATTTTTGCTGGCCCTTTGTGCCAGACAATTTAAAGTCAAAAAATTAATTAATATAAATACAAACTGTTCACATAGCTGTATCTACCAGAGACCTAATACGCATAGGCACAAAAATCTAGAAAAGGTTCTATTTAAACATCATACAATCTGTCTGAAATTCGCTAATTGCAAAGAGACATCTGAAGGAACGGTTATATTATACAGGGATATGGTCATTATCCATATTTGTCATTTTTACCACTGTCCATGTGTCACTGCTGGTGGACAAATTGTCCCCGAGGGCACTTGTCGGGCAGTCTTTTGCTTCAATGGATAGTACACAAGAGACCTACAAAGTGGCTGGGGCGTCGCCCACTATAAAAAGGCCCCAACCTGTTGCGTCTACGGACACATACGCAACAGGTAACTTAGGTGTCCCTAGAATTAGTCTAAATGACATTAGAGACGAGACATTTGTAGTGAGTAGTAACCATGAGTTTTGGTACAAACATGCAGATGGGTATATTAAAATCAAGCCCTGTAAGATTGAAGTGGTCGATATTCTAAAAGAGCACCAATTTTCACCAAGCGATTGCTCAGTTTCTAAGTGCGGCACGAAGAACTGCAAAACTTGTAACATCCTAATAACAGACACTTCATTCTCAAGTAATCTCACGAAACAAACATTTAACACGCATAGTTTTGAAAACCTTAACTGCATGACATCTAATGTTGTGTACGGAATAGAGTGCTCACTTTGTGGATTGATTTATGTGGGTGAAACCAAAGGTAAGCTCCGAACCAGAATGTCAGGACACCGGTCAAAAATAAATAATAAAGGAAGTCAACTCCTTTACCGACATTTTGACCAGGCCGATCATTCGGTTTTATCTATGAGAGTCAGAATCCTGGAGAAAATATATCACCCCACAAACAATCCCAATTTGAGCACACCTTTCCGTCGCAACAGAGAAGAGTTCTGGATAAAAAATCTTAACACTGCAGCGCCCTATGGGTGCAACGATAACATCAGCACTATAGGAAACTTAACAAGTCCCGGTTGTCAATCGGTAAATGTGACTAGCTTATTCAACAGACAACAAAGAAGACCCCGAAGTCATGGCATTCGAAAATACAATAGGCCTGAGATACATAGTTTCTCCTTCGATGACTTGGTTCCATTTTTGAATGAGCCTCTAGGCCTGCATTATATTCGTACCAAATTATACTCTGTTCCTTTACGGAAGTTGCACGAAATCTACGATTATACGAAGGACCTCACATATACCGATACACGTTCCCCAGAATACAGACTACAAGGAGTCATATTGGACATTTCTACTTTTCGTTTATTTCAAGCAGTTAGATCAGATAAATCAGAGGAGAAAACAAACCGCCCTTTCATTAAAGTAAGATTTGCAAACAAAGGTATTGATAACTTGAATCTTGGTCAAATTTTGAATCACAAAACTGTCACAGAAAAAATCCCACCATATTTCAAAAGAAAAGAAACTCCTTGTATTTCCTATAGCTACACACCAACAGTTGCATCTAAAATTTACAATTACAAACGATTCCTGCAGTGTATTGATTTAAGTAATCCCTCACTACATCCACTTCCCTGCGAATGTTCTTCATCGGATTTCAACTACTCTCCTTGTGGACACGTTATTACTGGTGACCTTAGTATAGTCAAGAACGACAAGTGGAGAGAATTGTTAAAAAAGGGTCCCAAATACAGAGAAAGTATGTCCTTTACATGGAACCAAAATGTCAAAATTATCATGGACTCTTGTGAGGAATATGCAAGACGTTGGGCAAAGAAAGAGGATGTACAGCTCGACACCCTTTCCGAATGGATAAAATCAATCAGAGGGTTACTTTTATCTAGAATTAACCGATTAAAATCAACTGTGAACACCAGATTCGTGTCTATATTTAAAGACCCTAATGTTATCACAGAGCTCACCTACCTCCAAGAACATTATGTCATCACACCAGCGGACAAAGCCTCAAATAATTACACATTTACTTGCAAAAAGTACTATTTCGACAGTCTAGTTAAAGAGTTGGGTTTAAATTCGACACCTGGAAATCCCACTTACACCCCAACAAACCTTTCTGCCTCTGAAATAATAGATAATCACAAATCAGCTCTTACTTCCTTTGGCTTCGACACTACCAATTTAGATTTAGATTTACCATACTTGTACTGCATACCTAAAATGCATAAGAATCCGTACGAACAACGTTTTATCGCTGGTTCCTCAAAATGTTCTACCAAATCTGTATCGATCTTACTCACCAAAGTTTTATCTGAAATCAAATCTGGGCTTCAAAAATATTGTTCGACAGTGTATTCTCGCAGTGGTATCAACCAGATGTGGATTTTAAAGAATTCGAAGGAACTTTTAGAACATCTGAAATCCTCTCATTTTAGTAGAGTCCATTCGATCAAAGCCTTTGATTTTTCGACACTTTACACTACTATTCCACATTCTAAATTGAAAGAAAGACTCGCAAAAATTATAAGTAATGCGTTTACAAGTAAGAACGGTAATCGCAAATACAAATTTATTGTTGTTAACTATGACAAAACCTACTTTGTAAAAGAAAAGTCCGATTCTGAAAATAAGTACACTGAAACAGACATTATTCAGATGTTAAACTTTCTGATCGACAACATTTTTGTGGTGTTTCGAGGAAAGGTCTTCCAGCAAATTGTCGGAATTCCAATGGGGACCAATTGTGCCCCACTCCTTGCCGACATTTTCCTTTACTCGTACGAAGCTGAATTCATTCAATCTCTGGTCTCTGAAGGGAAAAGATACTTAGCTTCTGACTTTAACTTCACTTACAGATACATAGACGATGTGTTGTCCATCAATAATCCAAAATTCGCGGATTACCTGAGCAGTATCTATCCTTCGGAGCTTGAAGTCAAAGAAACCACAGAGACAAATAATTCAGCATCCTATTTGGACATAATGTTGTCCTACGACACTGATGGTCACATGAACACCTCACTCTATGACAAACGTGACGACTTCAATTTCAGCATTACAAACTTTCCTTTTCTGAGTAGCAACATCCCTTCATCGCCTGCTTATGGCGTGTTCATATCTCAGTTGATACGCTATGCCAGAGCAAGTACCAAATATACGGATTTTGTTCTGAGAGCTAGGCGTCTTTCAGATAAGCTTCTCAGTCAGGGATATGTTTGTGACCGACTAACATCGTCACTGAGGAAGTTCTACGGTCGATATGGGGAACTCGTCATACACTATGATGTTCCACTCTCAAGAATGGTGGATGATATTCTGTCATAGACCATTTGAACCATCCAACCAAAGATTGTACTCTATATCTTCCAAAATGGAAGTAACCGGATGTGACAGTTCTACCGAATTGAAGCGACGGGTGTTGCATGCAAGCAGGAGATGCTTACTCTTCCTGGGCACCTGGTCTCACTCCCCTATCGGGAGTTCGCTTCTTTTCATATGGTGGAGGTTTTTGTTTGTTTGCTTTGGTTCCTGTTTTGTCCTGATTTTGTATGCCTTCGGAATCTGATTTTTGAATTATCGATTTTGTGCTGTATACAGGGATATGGTCATTATCCATATTTGTCATTTTTACCACTGTCCATGTGTCACTGCTGGTGGACAAATTGTCCCCGAGGGCACTTGTCGGGCAGTCTTTTGCTTCAATGGATAGTACACAAGAGACCTACAAAGTGGCTGGGGCGTCGCCCACTATAAAAAGGCCCCAACCTGTTACGTCTACGGACACATACGCAACAGGTAACTTAGGTGTCCCTAGAATTAGTCTAAATGACATTAGAGACGAGACATTTGTAGTGAGTAGTAACCATGAGTTTTGGTACAAACATGCAGATGGGTATATTAAAATCAAACCCTGTAAGATTGAAGTGGTCGATATTCTAAAAGAGCACCAATTTTCACCAAGCGATTGCTCAGTTTCTAAGTGCGGCACGAAGAACTGCAAAACTTGTAACATCCTAATAACAGACACTTCATTCTCAAGTAATCTCACAAAACAAACATTTAACACGCATAGTTTTGAAAACCTTAACTGCATGACATCTAATGTTGTGTACGGAATAGAGTGCTCACTTTGTGGATTGATTTATGTGGGTGAAACCAAAGGTAAGCTCCGAACCAGAATGTCAGGACACCGGTCAAAAATAAATAATAAAGGAAGTCAACTCCTTTACCGACATTTTGACCAGACCGATCATTCGGTTTTATCTATGAGAGTCAGAATCCTGGAGAAAATATATCACCCCACAAACAATCCCAATTTGAGCACACCTTTCCGTCGCAACAGAGAAGAGTTCTGGATAAAAAATCTTAACACTGCAGCGCCCTATGGGTGCAACGATAACATCAGCACTATAGGAAACTTAACAAGTCCCGGTTGTCAATCGGTAAATGTGACTAGCTTATTCAACAGACAACAAAGAAGACCCCGAAGTCATGGCATTCGAAAATACAATAGGCCTGAGATACATAGTTTCTCCTTCGATGACTTGGTTCCATTTTTGAATGAGCCTCTAGGCCTGCATTATATTCGTACCAAATTATACTCTGTTCCTTTACGGAAGTTGCACGAAATCTACGATTATACGAAGGACCTCACATATACCGATACACGTTCCCCAGAATACAGACTACAAGGAGTCATATTGGACATTTCTACTTTTCGTTTATTTCAAGCAGTTAGATCAGATAAATCAGAGGAGAAAACAAACCGCCCTTTCATTAAAGTAAGATTTGCAAACAAAGGTATTGATAACTTGAATCTTGGTCAAATTTTGAATCACAAAACTGTCACAGAAAAAATCCCACCATATTTCAAAAGAAAAGAAACTCCTTGTATTTCCTATAGCTACACACCAACAGTTGCATCTAAAATTTACAATTACAAACGATTCCTGCAGTGTATTGATTTAAGTAATCCCTCACTACATCCACTTCCCTGCGAATGTTCTTCATCGGATTTCAACTACTCTCCTTGTGGACACGTTATTACTGGTGACCTTAGTATAGTCAAGAACGACAAGTTAAGAGAATTGTTAAAAAAGGGTCCCAAATACAGAGAAAGTATGTCCTTTACATGGAACCAAAATGTCAAAATTATCATGGACTCTTGTGAGGAATATGCAAGACGTTGGGCAAAGAAAGAGGATGTACAGCTCGACACCCTTTCCGAATGGATAAAATCAATCAGAGGGTTACTTTTATCTAGAATTAACCGATTAAAATCAACTGTGAACACCAGATTCGTGTCTATATTTAAAGACCCTAATGTTATCACAGAGCTCACCTACCTCCAAGAACATTATGTCATCACACCAGCGGACAAAGCCTCAAATAATTACACATTTACTTGCAAAAAGTACTATTTCGACAGTCTAGTTAAAGAGTTGGGTTTAAATTCGACACCTGGAAATCCCACTTACACCCCAACAAACCTTTCTGCCTCTGAAATAATAGATAATCACAAATTTTCTGTCACAAAATTTCTTGAAATTTCTGAAACGTGGGTCCTGTAGCATCATATCCCATCCATTCTGCTACGTCTTTTGGTACATTTTTGGACATAAACATTTTCATACTTTTCGGTCATATTACATTGTTTAGACTGAGGATCACTGACGAGGGTTTAGTACCCGAAACGTGCATGTCTGGTCCATGCTGTAAATTTATCAGGTTTTAAATGATGCTATTGAATTTAAAGACGTTTAACATTTGAACTACTTGGTGAGTGTCACTGCTGGTGGACCAAGAGTCCCCGAGGGCACATGTAGCCAAGTTCGATCAACTTTGGTTGATCGTCTGTCTTTTCAACGCATTTGAAATTTTCTGTCACAAAATTTCTTGAAATTTCTGAAACGTGGGTCCTGTAGCATCATATCCCACCCATTCTGCTACGTCTTTTGGTACATTTTTGGACATAATCATTTTCATACTTTTCGGTCATATTACATTGTTTAGACTGAGGATCACTGACGAGGGTTTAGTACCCGAAACGTGCATGTCTGGTCCATGCTGTAAATTTATCAGGTTTTAAATGATGCTATTGAATTTAAAGACGTTTAACATCTTACTTCCTTTGGCTTCGACACTACCAATTTAGATTTAGATTTACCATACTTGTACTGCATACCTAAAATGCATAAGAATCCGTACAAACAACGTTTCATCGCTTGTTCCTCAAAATGTTCTACCAAATCTGTATCGATCTTACTCACCAAAGTTTTATCTGAAATCAAATCTGGGCTTCAAAAATATTGTTCGACAGTGTATTCTCGCAGTGGTATCAACCAGATGTGGATTTTAAAGAATTCGAAGGAACTTTTAGAACATCTGAAATCCTCTCATTTTAGTAGAGTCCATTCGATCAAAGCCTTTGATTTTTCGACACTTTACACTACGATTCCACATTCTAAATTGAAAGAAAGACTCGCAAAAATTATAAGTAATGCGTTTACAAGTAAGAACGGTAATCGCAAATACAAATTTATTGTTGTTAACTATGACAAAACCTACTTTGTAAAAGAAAAGTCCGATTCTGAAAATAAGTACACTGAAACAGACATTATTCAGATGTTAAACTTTCTGATCGACAACATTTTTGTGGTGTTTCGAGGAAAGGTCTTCCAGCAAATTGTCGGAATTCCAATGGGGACCAATTGTGCCCCACTCCTTGCCGACATTTTCCTTTACTCGTACGAAGCTGAATTCATTCAATCTCTGGTCTCTGAAGGGAAAAGATACTTAGCTTCTGACTTTAACTTCACTTACAGATACATAGACGATGTGTTGTCCATCAATAATCCAAAATTCGCGGATTACCTGAGCAGTATCTATCCTTCGGAGCTTGAAGTCAAAGAAACCACAGAGACAAATAATTCAGCATCCTATTTGGACATAATGTTGTCCTACGACACTGATGGTCACATGAACACCTCACTCTATGACAAACGTGACGACTTCAATTTCAGCATTACAAACTTTCCTTTTCTGAGTAGCAACATCCCTTCATCGCCTGCTTATGGCGTGTTCATATCTCAGTTGATACGCTATGCCAGAGCAAGTACCAAATATACGGATTTTGTTCTGAGAGCTAGGCGTCTTTCAGATAAGCTTCTCAGTCAGGGATATGTTTGTGACCGACTAACATCGTCACTGAGGAAGTTCTACGGTCGATATGGGGAACTCGTCATACACTATGATGTTCCACTCTCAAGAATGGTGGATGATATTCTGTCATAGACCATTTGAACCATCCAACCAAAGATTGTACTCTATATCTTCCAAAATGGAAGTAACCGGATGTGACAGTTCTACCGAATTGAAGCGACGGGTGTTGCATGCAAGCAGGAGATGCTTACTCTTCCTGGGCACCTGGTCTCACTCCCCTATCGGGAGTTCGCTTCTTTTCATATGGTGGAGGTTTTTGTTTGTTTGCTTTGGTTCCTGTTTTGTCCTGATTTTGTATGCCTTCGGAATCTGATTTTTGAATTATCGATTTTGTGCTGTATACAGGGATATGGTCATTATCCATATTTGTCATTTTTACCACTGTCCATGTGTCACTGCTGGTGGACAAATTGTCCCCGAGGGCACTTGTCGGGCAGTCTTTTGCTTCAATGGATAGTACACAAGAGACCTACAAAGTGGCTGGGGCGTCGCCCACTATAAAAAGGCCCCAACCTGTTGCGTCTACGGACACATACGCAACAGGTAACTTAGGTGTCCCTAGAATTAGTCTAAATGACATTAGAGACGAGACATTTGTAGTGAGTAGTAACCATGAGTTTTGGTACAAACATGCAGATGGGTATATTAAAATCAAGCCCTGTAAGATTGAAGTGGTCGATATTCTAAAAGAGCACCAATTTTCACCAAGCGATTGCTCAGTTTCTAAGTGCGGCACGAAGAACTGCAAAACTTGTAACATCCTAATAACAGACACTTCATTCTCAAGTAATCTCACAAAACAAACATTTAACACGCATAGTTTTGAAAACCTTAACTGCATGACATCTAATGTTGTGTACGGAATAGAGTGCTCACTTTGTGGATTGATTTATGTGGGTGAAACCAAAGGTAAGCTCCGAACCAGAATGTCAGGACACCGGTCAAAAATAAATAATAAAGGAAGTCAACTCCTTTACCGACATTTTGACCAGACCGATCATTCGGTTTTATCTATGAGAGTCAGAATCCTGGAGAAAATATATCACCCCACAAACAATCCCAATTTGAGCACACCTTTCCGTCGCAACAGAGAAGAGTTCTGGATAAAAAATCTTAACACTGCAGCGCCCTATGGGTGCAACGATAACATCAGCACTATAGGAAACTTAACAAGTCCCGGTTGTCAATCGGTAAATGTGACTAGCTTATTCAACAGACAACAAAGAAGACCCCGAAGTCATGGCATTCGAAAATACAATAGGCCTGAGATACATAGTTTCTCCTTCGATGACTTGGTTCCATTTTTGAATGAGCCTCTAGGCCTGCATTATATTCGTACCAAATTATACTCTGTTCCTTTACGGAAGTTGCACGAAATCTACGATTATACGAAGGACCTCACATATACCGATACACGTTCCCCAGAATACAGACTACAAGGAGTCATATTGGACATTTCTACTTTTCGTTTATTTCAAGCAGTTAGATCAGATAAATCAGAGGAGAAAACAAACCGCCCTTTCATTAAAGTAAGATTTGCAAACAAAGGTATTGATAACTTGAATCTTGGTCAAATTTTGAATCACAAAACTGTCACAGAAAAAATCCCACCATATTTCAAAAGAAAAGAAACTCCTTGTATTTCCTATAGCTACACACCAACAGTTGCATCTAAAATTTACAATTACAAACGATTCCTGCAGTGTATTGATTTAAGTAATCCCTCACTACATCCACTTCCCTGCGAATGTTCTTCATCGGATTTCAACTACTCTCCTTGTGGACACGTTATTACTGGTGACCTTAGTATAGTCAAGAACGACAAGTTAAGAGAATTGTTAAAAAAGGGTCCCAAATACAGAGAAAGTATGTCCTTTACATGGAACCAAAATGTCAAAATTATCATGGACTCTTGTGAGGAATATGCAAGACGTTGGGCAAAGAAAGAGGATGTACAGCTCGACACCCTTTCCGAATGGATAAAATCAATCAGAGGGTTACTTTTATCTAGAATTAACCGATTAAAATCAACTGTGAACACCAGATTCGTGTCTATATTTAAAGACCCTAATGTTATCACAGAGCTCACCTACCTCCAAGAACATTATGTCATCACACCAGCGGACAAAGCCTCAAATAATTACACATTTACTTGCAAAAAGTACTATTTCGACAGTCTAGTTAAAGAGTTGGGTTTAAATTCGACACCTGGAAATCCCACTTACACCCCAACAAACCTTTCTGCCTCTGAAATAATAGATAATCACAAATTTTCTGTCACAAAATTTCTTGAAATTTCTGAAACGTGGGTCCTGTAGCATCATATCCCATCCATTCTGCTACGTCTTTTGGTACATTTTTGGACATAAACATTTTCATACTTTTCGGTCATATTACATTGTTTAGACTGAGGATCACTGACGAGGGTTTAGTACCCGAAACGTGCATGTCTGGTCCATGCTGTAAATTTATCAGGTTTTAAATGATGCTATTGAATTTAAAGACGTTTAACATTTGAACTACTTGGTGAGTGTCACTGCTGGTGGACCAAGAGTCCCCGAGGGCACATGTAGCCAAGTTCGATCAACTTTGGTTGATCGTCTGTCTTTTCAACGCATTTGAAATTTTCTGTCACAAAATTTCTTGAAATTTCTGAAACGTGGGTCCTGTAGCATCATATCCCACCCATTCTGCTACGTCTTTTGGTACATTTTTGGACATAATCATTTTCATACTTTTCGGTCATATTACATTGTTTAGACTGAGGATCACTGACGAGGGTTTAGTACCCGAAACGTGCATGTCTGGTCCATGCTGTAAATTTATCAGGTTTTAAATGATGCTATTGAATTTAAAGACGTTTAACATCTTACTTCCTTTGGCTTCGACACTACCAATTTAGATTTAGATTTACCATACTTGTACTGCATACCTAAAATGCATAAGAATCCGTACAAACAACGTTTCATCGCTTGTTCCTCAAAATGTTCTACCAAATCTGTATCGATCTTACTCACCAAAGTTTTATCTGAAATCAAATCTGGGCTTCAAAAATATTGTTCGACAGTGTATTCTCGCAGTGGTATCAACCAGATGTGGATTTTAAAGAATTCGAAGGAACTTTTAGAACATCTGAAATCCTCTCATTTTAGTAGAGTCCATTCGATCAAAGCCTTTGATTTTTCGACACTTTACACTACGATTCCACATTCTAAATTGAAAGAAAGACTCGCAAAAATTATAAGTAATGCGTTTACAAGTAAGAACGGTAATCGCAAATACAAATTTATTGTTGTTAACTATGACAAAACCTACTTTGTAAAAGAAAAGTCCGATTCTGAAAATAAGTACACTGAAACAGACATTATTCAGATGTTAAACTTTCTGATCGACAACATTTTTGTGGTGTTTCGAGGAAAGGTCTTCCAGCAAATTGTCGGAATTCCAATGGGGACCAATTGTGCCCCACTCCTTGCCGACATTTTCCTTTACTCGTACGAAGCTGAATTCATTCAATCTCTGGTCTCTGAAGGGAAAAGATACTTAGCTTCTGACTTTAACTTCACTTACAGATACATAGACGATGTGTTGTCCATCAATAATCCAAAATTCGCGGATTACCTGAGCAGTATCTATCCTTCGGAGCTTGAAGTCAAAGAAACCACAGAGACAAATAATTCAGCATCCTATTTGGACATAATGTTGTCCTACGACACTGATGGTCACATGAACACCTCACTCTATGACAAACGTGACGACTTCAATTTCAGCATTACAAACTTTCCTTTTCTGAGTAGCAACATCCCTTCATCGCCTGCTTATGGCGTGTTCATATCTCAGTTGATACGCTATGCCAGAGCAAGTACCAAATATACGGATTTTGTTCTGAGAGCTAGGCGTCTTTCAGATAAGCTTCTCAGTCAGGGATATGTTTGTGACCGACTAACATCGTCACTGAGGAAGTTCTACGGTCGATATGGGGAACTCGTCATACACTATGATGTTCCACTCTCAAGAATGGTGGATGATATTCTGTCATAGACCATTTGAACCATCCAACCAAAGATTGTACTCTATATCTTCCAAAATGGAAGTAACCGGATGTGACAGTTCTACCGAATTGAAGCGACGGGTGTTGCATGCAAGCAGGAGATGCTTACTCTTCCTGGGCACCTGGTCTCACTCCCCTATCGGGAGTTCGCTTCTTTTCATATGGTGGAGGTTTTTGTTTGTTTGCTTTGGTTCCTGTTTTGTCCTGATTTTGTATGCCTTCGGAATCTGATTTTTGAATTATCGATTTTGTGCTGTATACAGGGATATGGTCATTATCCATATTTGTCATTTTTACCACTGTCCATGTGTCACTGCTGGTGGACAAATTGTCCCCGAGGGCACTTGTCGGGCAGTCTTTTGCTTCAATGGATAGTACACAAGAGACCTACAAAGTGGCTGGGGCGTCGCCCACTATAAAAAGGCCCCAACCTGTTGCGTCTACGGACACATACGCAACAGGTAACTTAGGTGTCCCTAGAATTAGTCTAAATGACATTAGAGACGAGACATTTGTAGTGAGTAGTAACCATGAGTTTTGGTACAAACATGCAGATGGGTATATTAAAATCAAGCCCTGTAAGATTGAAGTGGTCGATATTCTAAAAGAGCACCAATTTTCACCAAGCGATTGCTCAGTTTCTAAGTGCGGCACGAAGAACTGCAAAACTTGTAACATCCTAATAACAGACACTTCATTCTCAAGTAATCTCACAAAACAAACATTTAACACGCATAGTTTTGAAAACCTTAACTGCATGACATCTAATGTTGTGTACGGAATAGAGTGCTCACTTTGTGGATTGATTTATGTGGGTGAAACCAAAGGTAAGCTCCGAACCAGAATGTCAGGACACCGGTCAAAAATAAATAATAAAGGAAGTCAACTCCTTTACCGACATTTTGACCAGACCGATCATTCGGTTTTATCTATGAGAGTCAGAATCCTGGAGAAAATATATCACCCCACAAACAATCCCAATTTGAGCACACCTTTCCGTCGCAACAGAGAAGAGTTCTGGATAAAAAATCTTAACACTGCAGCGCCCTATGGGTGCAACGATAACATCAGCACTATAGGAAACTTAACAAGTCCCGGTTGTCAATCGGTAAATGTGACTAGCTTATTCAACAGACAACAAAGAAGACCCCGAAGTCATGGCATTCGAAAATACAATAGGCCTGAGATACATAGTTTCTCCTTCGATGACTTGGTTCCATTTTTGAATGAGCCTCTAGGCCTGCATTATATTCGTACCAAATTATACTCTGTTCCTTTACGGAAGTTGCACGAAATCTACGATTATACGAAGGACCTCACATATACCGATACACGTTCCCCAGAATACAGACTACAAGGAGTCATATTGGACATTTCTACTTTTCGTTTATTTCAAGCAGTTAGATCAGATAAATCAGAGGAGAAAACAAACCGCCCTTTCATTAAAGTAAGATTTGCAAACAAAGGTATTGATAACTTGAATCTTGGTCAAATTTTGAATCACAAAACTGTCACAGAAAAAATCCCACCATATTTCAAAAGAAAAGAAACTCCTTGTATTTCCTATAGCTACACACCAACAGTTGCATCTAAAATTTACAATTACAAACGATTCCTGCAGTGTATTGATTTAAGTAATCCCTCACTACATCCACTTCCCTGCGAATGTTCTTCATCGGATTTCAACTACTCTCCTTGTGGACACGTTATTACTGGTGACCTTAGTATAGTCAAGAACGACAAGTTAAGAGAATTGTTAAAAAAGGGTCCCAAATACAGAGAAAGTATGTCCTTTACATGGAACCAAAATGTCAAAATTATCATGGACTCTTGTGAGGAATATGCAAGACGTTGGGCAAAGAAAGAGGATGTACAGCTCGACACCCTTTCCGAATGGATAAAATCAATCAGAGGGTTACTTTTATCTAGAATTAACCGATTAAAATCAACTGTGAACACCAGATTCGTGTCTATATTTAAAGACCCTAATGTTATCACAGAGCTCACCTACCTCCAAGAACATTATGTCATCACACCAGCGGACAAAGCCTCAAATAATTACACATTTACTTGCAAAAAGTACTATTTCGACAGTCTAGTTAAAGAGTTGGGTTTAAATTCGACACCTGGAAATCCCACTTACACCCCAACAAACCTTTCTGCCTCTGAAATAATAGATAATCACAAATTTTCTGTCACAAAATTTCTTGAAATTTCTGAAACGTGGGTCCTGTAGCATCATATCCCATCCATTCTGCTACGTCTTTTGGTACATTTTTGGACATAAACATTTTCATACTTTTCGGTCATATTACATTGTTTAGACTGAGGATCACTGACGAGGGTTTAGTACCCGAAACGTGCATGTCTGGTCCATGCTGTAAATTTATCAGGTTTTAAATGATGCTATTGAATTTAAAGACGTTTAACATTTGAACTACTTGGTGAGTGTCACTGCTGGTGGACCAAGAGTCCCCGAGGGCACATGTAGCCAAGTTCGATCAACTTTGGTTGATCGTCTGTCTTTTCAACGCATTTGAAATTTTCTGTCACAAAATTTCTTGAAATTTCTGAAACGTGGGTCCTGTAGCATCATATCCCACCCATTCTGCTACGTCTTTTGGTACATTTTTGGACATAATCATTTTCATACTTTTCGGTCATATTACATTGTTTAGACTGAGGATCACTGACGAGGGTTTAGTACCCGAAACGTGCATGTCTGGTCCATGCTGTAAATTTATCAGGTTTTAAATGATGCTATTGAATTTAAAGACGTTTAACATCTTACTTCCTTTGGCTTCGACACTACCAATTTAGATTTAGATTTACCATACTTGTACTGCATACCTAAAATGCATAAGAATCCGTACAAACAACGTTTCATCGCTTGTTCCTCAAAATGTTCTACCAAATCTGTATCGATCTTACTCACCAAAGTTTTATCTGAAATCAAATCTGGGCTTCAAAAATATTGTTCGACAGTGTATTCTCGCAGTGGTATCAACCAGATGTGGATTTTAAAGAATTCGAAGGAACTTTTAGAACATCTGAAATCCTCTCATTTTAGTAGAGTCCATTCGATCAAAGCCTTTGATTTTTCGACACTTTACACTACGATTCCACATTCTAAATTGAAAGAAAGACTCGCAAAAATTATAAGTAATGCGTTTACAAGTAAGAACGGTAATCGCAAATACAAATTTATTGTTGTTAACTATGACAAAACCTACTTTGTAAAAGAAAAGTCCGATTCTGAAAATAAGTACACTGAAACAGACATTATTCAGATGTTAAACTTTCTGATCGACAACATTTTTGTGGTGTTTCGAGGAAAGGTCTTCCAGCAAATTGTCGGAATTCCAATGGGGACCAATTGTGCCCCACTCCTTGCCGACATTTTCCTTTACTCGTACGAAGCTGAATTCATTCAATCTCTGGTCTCTGAAGGGAAAAGATACTTAGCTTCTGACTTTAACTTCACTTACAGATACATAGACGATGTGTTGTCCATCAATAATCCAAAATTCGCGGATTACCTGAGCAGTATCTATCCTTCGGAGCTTGAAGTCAAAGAAACCACAGAGACAAATAATTCAGCATCCTATTTGGACATAATGTTGTCCTACGACACTGATGGTCACATGAACACCTCACTCTATGACAAACGTGACGACTTCAATTTCAGCATTACAAACTTTCCTTTTCTGAGTAGCAACATCCCTTCATCGCCTGCTTATGGCGTGTTCATATCTCAGTTGATACGCTATGCCAGAGCAAGTACCAAATATACGGATTTTGTTCTGAGAGCTAGGCGTCTTTCAGATAAGCTTCTCAGTCAGGGATATGTTTGTGACCGACTAACATCGTCACTGAGGAAGTTCTACGGTCGATATGGGGAACTCGTCATACACTATGATGTTCCACTCTCAAGAATGGTGGATGATATTCTGTCATAGACCATTTGAACCATCCAACCAAAGATTGTACTCTATATCTTCCAAAATGGAAGTAACCGGATGTGACAGTTCTACCGAATTGAAGCGACGGGTGTTGCATGCAAGCAGGAGATGCTTACTCTTCCTGGGCACCTGGTCTCACTCCCCTATCGGGAGTTCGCTTCTTTTCATATGGTGGAGGTTTTTGTTTGTTTGCTTTGGTTCCTGTTTTGTCCTGATTTTGTATGCCTTCGGAATCTGATTTTTGAATTATCGATTTTGTGCTGTATACAGGGATATGGTCATTATCCATATTTGTCATTTTTACCACTGTCCATGTGTCACTGCTGGTGGACAAATTGTCCCCGAGGGCACTTGTCGGGCAGTCTTTTGCTTCAATGGATAGTACACAAGAGACCTACAAAGTGGCTGGGGCGTCGCCCACTATAAAAAGGCCCCAACCTGTTGCGTCTACGGACACATACGCAACAGGTAACTTAGGTGTCCCTAGAATTAGTCTAAATGACATTAGAGACGAGACATTTGTAGTGAGTAGTAACCATGAGTTTTGGTACAAACATGCAGATGGGTATATTAAAATCAAGCCCTGTAAGATTGAAGTGGTCGATATTCTAAAAGAGCACCAATTTTCACCAAGCGATTGCTCAGTTTCTAAGTGCGGCACGAAGAACTGCAAAACTTGTAACATCCTAATAACAGACACTTCATTCTCAAGTAATCTCACAAAACAAACATTTAACACGCATAGTTTTGAAAACCTTAACTGCATGACATCTAATGTTGTGTACGGAATAGAGTGCTCACTTTGTGGATTGATTTATGTGGGTGAAACCAAAGGTAAGCTCCGAACCAGAATGTCAGGACACCGGTCAAAAATAAATAATAAAGGAAGTCAACTCCTTTACCGACATTTTGACCAGACCGATCATTCGGTTTTATCTATGAGAGTCAGAATCCTGGAGAAAATATATCACCCCACAAACAATCCCAATTTGAGCACACCTTTCCGTCGCAACAGAGAAGAGTTCTGGATAAAAAATCTTAACACTGCAGCGCCCTATGGGTGCAACGATAACATCAGCACTATAGGAAACTTAACAAGTCCCGGTTGTCAATCGGTAAATGTGACTAGCTTATTCAACAGACAACAAAGAAGACCCCGAAGTCATGGCATTCGAAAATACAATAGGCCTGAGATACATAGTTTCTCCTTCGATGACTTGGTTCCATTTTTGAATGAGCCTCTAGGCCTGCATTATATTCGTACCAAATTATACTCTGTTCCTTTACGGAAGTTGCACGAAATCTACGATTATACGAAGGACCTCACATATACCGATACACGTTCCCCAGAATACAGACTACAAGGAGTCATATTGGACATTTCTACTTTTCGTTTATTTCAAGCAGTTAGATCAGATAAATCAGAGGAGAAAACAAACCGCCCTTTCATTAAAGTAAGATTTGCAAACAAAGGTATTGATAACTTGAATCTTGGTCAAATTTTGAATCACAAAACTGTCACAGAAAAAATCCCACCATATTTCAAAAGAAAAGAAACTCCTTGTATTTCCTATAGCTACACACCAACAGTTGCATCTAAAATTTACAATTACAAACGATTCCTGCAGTGTATTGATTTAAGTAATCCCTCACTACATCCACTTCCCTGCGAATGTTCTTCATCGGATTTCAACTACTCTCCTTGTGGACACGTTATTACTGGTGACCTTAGTATAGTCAAGAACGACAAGTTAAGAGAATTGTTAAAAAAGGGTCCCAAATACAGAGAAAGTATGTCCTTTACATGGAACCAAAATGTCAAAATTATCATGGACTCTTGTGAGGAATATGCAAGACGTTGGGCAAAGAAAGAGGATGTACAGCTCGACACCCTTTCCGAATGGATAAAATCAATCAGAGGGTTACTTTTATCTAGAATTAACCGATTAAAATCAACTGTGAACACCAGATTCGTGTCTATATTTAAAGACCCTAATGTTATCACAGAGCTCACCTACCTCCAAGAACATTATGTCATCACACCAGCGGACAAAGCCTCAAATAATTACACATTTACTTGCAAAAAGTACTATTTCGACAGTCTAGTTAAAGAGTTGGGTTTAAATTCGACACCTGGAAATCCCACTTACACCCCAACAAACCTTTCTGCCTCTGAAATAATAGATAATCACAAATCAGCTATTACTTCCTTTGGCTTCGACACTACCAATTTAGATTTAGATTTACCATACTTGTACTGCATACCTAAAATGCATAAGAATCCGTACAAACAACGTTTCATCGCTGGTTCCTCAAAATGTTCTACCAAATCTGTATCGATCTTACTCACCAAAGTTTTATCTGAAATCAAATCTGGGCTTCAAAAATATTGTTCGACAGTGTATTCTCGCAGTGGTATCAACCAGATGTGGATTTTAAAGAATTCGAAGGAACTTTTAGAACATCTGAAATCCTCTCATTTTAGTAGAGTCCATTCGATCAAAGCCTTTGATTTTTCGACACTTTACACTACGATTCCACATTCTAAATTGAAAGAAAGACTCGCAAAAATTATAAGTAATGCGTTTACAAGTAAGAACGGTAATCGCAAATACAAATTTATTGTTGTTAACTATGACAAAACCTACTTTGTAAAAGAAAAGTCCGATTCTGAAAATAAGTACACTGAAACAGACATTATTCAGATGTTAAACTTTCTGATCGACAACATTTTTGTGGTGTTTCGAGGAAAGGTCTTCCAGCAAATTGTCGGAATTCCAATGGGGACCAATTGTGCCCCACTCCTTGCCGACATTTTCCTTTACTCGTACGAAGCTGAATTCATTCAATCTCTGGTCTCTGAAGGGAAAAGATACTTAGCTTCTGACTTTAACTTCACTTACAGATACATAGACGATGTGTTGTCCATCAATAATCCAAAATTCGCGGATTACCTGAGCAGTATCTATCCTTCGGAGCTTGAAGTCAAAGAAACCACAGAGACAAATAATTCAGCATCCTATTTGGACATAATGTTGTCCTACGACACTGATGGTCACATGAACACCTCACTTTATGACAAACGTGACGACTTCAATTTCAGCATTACAAACTTTCCTTTTCTGAGTAGCAACATCCCTTCATCGCCTGCTTATGGCGTGTTCATATCTCAGTTGATACGCTATGCCAGAGCAAGTACCAAATATACGGATTTTGTTCTGAGAGCTAGGCGTCTTTCAGATAAGCTTCTCAGTCAGGGATATGTTTGTGACCGACTAACATCGTCACTGAGGAAGTTCTACGGTCGATATGGGGAACTCGTCATACACTATGATGTTCCACTCTCAAGAATGGTGGATGATATTCTGTCATAGACCATTTGAACCATCCAACCAAAGATTGTACTCTATATCTTCCAAAATGGAAGTAACCGGATGTGACAGTTCTACCGAATTGAAGCGACGGGTGTTGCATGCAAGCAGGAGATGCTTACTCTTCCTGGGCACCTGGTCTCACTCCCCTATCGGGAGTTCGCTTCTTTTCATATGGTGGAGGTTTTTGTTTGTTTGCTTTGGTTCCTGTTTTGTCCTGATTTTGTATGCCTTCGGAATCTGATTTTTGAATTATCGATTTTGTGCTGTATACAGGGATATGGTCATTATCCATATTTGTCATTTTTACCACTGTCCATGTGTCACTGCTGGTGGACAAATTGTCCCCGAGGGCACTTGTCGGGCAGTCTTTTGCCTCAATGGATAGTACACAAGAGACCTACAAAGTGGCTGGGGCGTCGCCCACTATAAAAAGGCCCCAACCTGTTACGTCTACGGACACATACGCAACAGGTAACTTAGGTGTCCCTAGAATTAGTCTAAATGACATTAGAGACGAGACATTTGTAGTGAGTAGTAACCATGAGTTTTGGTACAAACATGCAGATGGGTATATTAAAATCAAACCCTGTAAGATTGAAGTGGTCGATATTCTAAAAGAGCACCAATTTTCACCAAGCGATTGCTCAGTTTCTAAGTGCGGCACGAAGAACTGCAAAACTTGTAACATCCTAATAACAGACACTTCATTCTCAAGTAATCTCACAAAACAAACATTTAACACGCATAGTTTTGAAAACCTTAACTGCATGACATCTAATGTTGTGTACGGAATAGAGTGCTCACTTTGTGGATTGATTTATGTGGGTGAAACCAAAGGTAAGCTCCGAACCAGAATGTCAGGACACCGGTCAAAAATAAATAATAAAGGAAGTCAACTCCTTTACCGACATTTTGACCAGACCGATCATTCGGTTTTATCTATGAGAGTCAGAATCCTGGAGAAAATATATCACCCCACAAACAATCCCAATTTGAGCACACCTTTCCGTCGCAACAGAGAAGAGTTCTGGATAAAAAATCTTAACACTGCAGCGCCCTATGGGTGCAACGATAACATCAGCACTATAGGAAACTTAACAAGTCCCGGTTGTCAATCGGTAAATGTGACTAGCTTATTCAACAGACAACAAAGAAGACCCCGAAGTCATGGCATTCGAAAATACAATAGGCCTGAGATACATAGTTTCTCCTTCGATGACTTGGTTCCATTTTTGAATGAGCCTCTAGGCCTGCATTATATTCGTACCAAATTATACTCTGTTCCTTTACGGAAGTTGCACGAAATCTACGATTATACGAAGGACCTCACATATACCGATACACGTTCCCCAGAATACAGACTACAAGGAGTCATATTGGACATTTCTACTTTTCGTTTATTTCAAGCAGTTAGATCAGATAAATCAGAGGAGAAAACAAACCGCCCTTTCATTAAAGTAAGATTTGCAAACAAAGGTATTGATAACTTGAATCTTGGTCAAATTTTGAATCACAAAACTGTCACAGAAAAAATCCCACCATATTTCAAAAGAAAAGAAACTCCTTGTATTTCCTATAGCTACACACCAACAGTTGCATCTAAAATTTACAATTACAAACGATTCCTGCAGTGTATTGATTTAAGTAATCCCTCACTACATCCACTTCCCTGCGAATGTTCTTCATCGGATTTCAACTACTCTCCTTGTGGACACGTTATTACTGGTGACCTTAGTATAGTCAAGAACGACAAGTTAAGAGAATTGTTAAAAAAGGGTCCCAAATACAGAGAAAGTATGTCCTTTACATGGAACCAAAATGTCAAAATTATCATGGACTCTTGTGAGGAATATGCAAGACGTTGGGCAAAGAAAGAGGATGTACAGCTCGACACCCTTTCCGAATGGATAAAATCAATCAGAGGGTTACTTTTATCTAGAATTAACCGATTAAAATCAACTGTGAACACCAGATTCGTGTCTATATTTAAAGACCCTAATGTTATCACAGAGCTCACCTACCTCCAAGAACATTATGTCATCACACCAGCGGACAAAGCCTCAAATAATTACACATTTACTTGCAAAAAGTACTATTTCGACAGTCTAGTTAAAGAGTTGGGTTTAAATTCGACACCTGGAAATCCCACTTACACCCCAACAAACCTTTCTGCCTCTGAAATAATAGATAATCACAAATTTTCTGTCACAAAATTTCTTGAAATTTCTGAAACGTGGGTCCTGTAGCATCATATCCCATCCATTCTGCTACGTCTTTTGGTACATTTTTGGACATAAACATTTTCATACTTTTCGGTCATATTACATTGTTTAGACTGAGGATCACTGACGAGGGTTTAGTACCCGAAACGTGCATGTCTGGTCCATGCTGTAAATTTATCAGGTTTTAAATGATGCTATTGAATTTAAAGACGTTAAACATTTGAACTACTTGGTGAGTGTCACTGCTGGTGGACCAAGAGTCCCCGAGGGCACATGTAGCCAAGTTCGATCAACTTTGGTTGATCGTCTGTCTTTTCAACGCATTTGAAATTTTCTGTCACAAAATTTCTTGAAATTTCTGAAACGTGGGTCCTGTAGCATCATATCCCACCCATTCTGCTACGTCTTTTGGTACATTTTTGGACATAATCATTTTCATACTTTTCGGTCATATTACATTGTTTAGACTGAGGATCACTGACGAGGGTTTAGTACCCGAAACGTGCATGTCTGGTCCATGCTGTAAATTTATCAGGTTTTAAATGATGCTATTGAATTTAAAGACGTTTAACATCTTACTTCCTTTGGCTTCGACACTACCAATTTAGATTTAGATTTACCATACTTGTACTGCATACCTAAAATGCATAAGAATCCGTACAAACAACGTTTCATCGCTGGTTCCTCAAAATGTTCTACCAAATCTGTATCGATCTTACTCACCAAAGTTTTATCTGAAATCAAATCTGGGCTTCAAAAATATTGTTCGACAGTGTATTCTCGCAGTGGTATCAACCAGATGTGGATTATAAAGAATTCGAAGGAACTTTTAGAACATCTGAAATCCTCTCATTTTAGTAGAGTCCATTCGATCAAAGCCTTTGATTTTTCGACACTTTACACTACGATTCCACATTCTAAATTGAAAGAAAGACTCGCAAAAATTATAAGTAATGCGTTTACAAGTAAGAACAGTAATCGCAAATACAAATTTATTGTTGTTAACTATGACAAAACCTACTTTGTAAAAGAAAAGTCCGATTCTGAAAATAAGTACACTGAAACAGACATTATTCAGATGTTAAACTTTCTGATCGACAACATTTTTGTGGTGTTTCGAGGAAAGGTCTTCCAGCAAATTGTCGGAATTCCAATGGGGACCAATTGTGCCCCACTCCTTGCCGACATTTTCCTTTACTCGTACGAAGCTGAATTCATTCAATCTCTGGTCTCTGAAGGGAAAAGATACTTAGCTTCTGACTTTAACTTCACTTACAGATACATAGACGATGTGTTGTCCATCAATAATCCAAAATTCGCGGATTACCTGAGCAGTATCTATCCTTCGGAGCTTGAAGTCAAAGAAACCACAGAGACAAATAATTCAGCATCCTATTTGGACATAATGTTGTCCTACGACACTGATGGTCACATGAACACCTCACTCTATGACAAACGTGACGACTTCAATTTCAGCATTACAAACTTTCCTTTTCTGAGTAGCAACATCCCTTCATCGCCTGCTTATGGCGTGTTCATATCTCAGTTGATACGCTATGCCAGAGCAAGTACCAAATATACGGATTTTGTTCTGAGAGCTAGGCGTCTTTCAGATAAGCTTCTCAGTCAGGGATATGTTTGTGACCGACTAACATCGTCACTGAGGAAGTTCTACGGTCGATATGGGGAACTCGTCATACACTATGATGTTCCACTCTCAAGAATGGTGGATGATATTCTGTCATAGACCATTTGAACCATCCAACCAAAGATTGTACTCTATATCTTCCAAAATGGAAGTAACCGGATGTGACAGTTCTACCGAATTGAAGCGACGGGTGTTGCATGCAAGCAGGAGATGCTTACTCTTCCTGGGCACCTGGTCTCACTCCCCTATCGGGAGTTCGCTTCTTTTCATATGGTGGAGGTTTTTGTTTGTTTGCTTTGGTTCCTGTTTTGTCCTGATTTTGTATGCCTTCGGAATCTGATTTTTGAATTATCGATTTTGTGCTGTATACAGGGATATGGTCATTATCCATATTTGTCATTAACTCATACTCTGTAACAGCGGGGAGTTTAACTTACACAGACATTCACAACATTTGACAATTTGTTTAAATCCGGCCCGAAGAACCGGCGAAAATTTTTCTCCGACTCTGGTAATGGCTGAAAAAAATGGCCTGCTCAGAAAATTGCTGAAAAAATTTTACCGGCTGGCAATAGAATTCCTGCCCCCCCCCCCCCCCCCCCCCAAAAAAATCAAATGGTTGCTCACCAACAATTATCGGTTTGAAAATTTAATGTTACTGCTATTTGAAAACTTAAATATATAATATAAATACATGTAATGTGATGTCCTTCATATTTCCAAACCAAAAATTGTATAGGAGGAAGACACTCTTGTTGCAACCGCAACAAGAAACCTTTCTAGTTATTCTCTGTACTCATACGACCTTTTTGATATATACTAGTAGGCAATTGTTTAAGTATCAATTAAATGATGAATACATCTCAATTCGAAATAGAATACACCAAGTAGATTTTTCATTGAAAAAGCATTTATGAACAGTTATGCTACAGGGATTTTACGAACTGTTATGCTACAGGTCAATGTAAAGTGCGAAACGAAACAAAAAACGAAACGAAACGAAAGAGATCGAATCGAAACGAAACAAAACATAAAACTTAAAGAACTTGAGAAAGAAACCATAAAGAGGAAAAAGTGCTGAGAAAAAACATTTAATGACAAGATTTGCATGCCCATAAGTTCTAGTGGCTAGAAGGTATCTTGAAATAGTCGAGGATATGGCCTTTAGAAACATAAATGTTAAATGCCATAAATTTATTCTAGAGGATTAAAGGGGAGAGGATGAATGACCTCGTTATGATACCGTAACGAGAAAATAAATCGGGGGACACATTTCAGGGAAAAATCTTATCCCTCTTCAAACAAAATGTGCCATCCCCCTCATTTTCTTGTATGATAAAGTTTTTAAAAATACAGAATTGAACAGTCCCATTTACGGAAGCCCGTAGGTGACAGGTATGAATTATAATTTATCTGGTGGCCGCCACTTAATTTATCTAAATTTAAATAATCAAATAACAGGAGACAAGAAGACAAACGAACACTCACACCAAGAGGATCAATAAAACAACAGAAACCAGGAAAACAACAACACCAAATACAAGGAGACAACAAGACAAACGAACACTCACACCAAGAGGATCAAGAAAAACAGCAGAAACCAGGTAAAACGACAACACCAATTACCATGAGACAACAAGACAAACGAACACTCACACCAAGAGGATCAAGAAAACAACAGAAACCGGGTAAAACAACCACACCAAATACCAGAAGACAACAAGACAAACGAACACTCACACCAAGAGGATAAAATAACAACAGAAACCGGGTAAAACAACAACACCAAATACCAGAAGGCAACAAGACAAACGAACACTCACACCAAGAGGATAAAAAACAACAGAAACCGGGTAAAACAACAACACCAAATACCAGAAGACAACAAGACAAACGAACACTCACACCAAGAGGACCAATAAAACAATAGAAACCAGGTAAAACAACAACACCAAATACCATGAGACAAGAAGACAAACACTCACACGAAGAGGATAAAGAAAACAGCAGAAACCAGGTAAAACAACAACACCAAATACCATGAGACAACAAGACAAACGAACACTCACACCAAGAGAATCATGAAAACAACAGAAAACAGATAAAACAGCAACACCAAATACCAGAAGACAAGAAGACAAACGAACACTCACACAAACAGGATCAAGAAAACAACAGAAACCAGGTAAAACAACAACACCAAATGCCAGGAGACAACAAGACAAACGAACACTCACACCAAGAGGATCAAGAAAACAACAGAAACCGGGTAAAACACAACACCAAATACCAGAAGACAACAAGACAAACGAACACTCACACCAACAGGATCAAGAAAACAACAGAAACCAGATAAAACAACAACTCCAAATACCATGAGACAAGAAGACAAACGAATAATCACACCAAGAGGATAACAAACAACAGAAACCAGGTAAAACAACAACATCAAATAACAGGAGACAAGAAGACAAACGAACACTCACACCAACAGGATCAAGAAAACAACAGAAACCAGGTAAAACAACAACACCAAATACAAGGAGATTTTTAATATTTTCGTATTTTCATCCTCCAGAACTACTGAATTTGAAGGGATTAAATTAATGAATCTTGGTAGGAATGAAGTACTCATGATATCCTACAAGTGTTAGATCCACATATAAATAGGCCCATCACTGGCAAAAGTTGGTCCCTTTGACAAACATTAAAAGTATTGATAGTTTTAATAGTTACTCTCCGAAGTCAAATTTTTGACGCGTTTTAGGTCTCTTCGGACTTTTACAGAATTTAAATGCTTATTTTTACATTAGATCTTTGAATAATTCAATAAATGTATGATTTTATGCACTCATTTACTCCAATTTTGTCACATATAATTTATTTAACGCTCTGATGATGGTCAACGTTTAATCATGTTTTTTTTTAATCTGATTATTCATGATTTTTTCTCAAGTCAAGAAGGAAAAGAGGCTATTTTCCGACATTTTGGACTTCTTCTCCAGATTGACTGAAGGGATTTTGATTACACTTGGAACATTGTAGGAATGAAGTCTTTTAATGAAGATTGTCTCCTAAATGTGTTGCTGTTTTTCGTCCGGATCCGTCAATAGGTGGCACCACCACATACAAAAGTAGACCACGAAGGTCGAAGGCAAACTTCATAGAACTACCGAAAGCATCAGACTTAAATTTTGAGTCTTTTCGGACTTTGTCAGAAATTCTCGTTTTTGCAATCGATCTTTGAATTATTCAATAAAGATAAGATAAGATATGCTTTATTACCTAAAGAAGGGCCCGCAAGGGCATGACATGAACATGACAAGATCCTAGTAACAATTAGAAATGAGTATTAGATAAATAATATTACATGCAGTTGCAAGCATCTCTGATTTTCACTCTTTGGTACATGTGAATGTGGTGTTACAATATCAAGATATATAGAAATATATGATAAAAGCAAAATAATGCTAGATCTATACTGAGTCAGTAATTAATGGAAAACGAAGTGGGAATGCAGGGGTCACCACAAGGCGATGCTACAGGACAAATTGTCCACATGTGACCACTGCATAATCACCAGATCAGTAATGGAGTGTATACACATGGGATGAAATGGCAGGGATGCGGAAGGCACCATGAGGCGGTACTGAAGGACAAGTGGTCCATATGTGACCACCGCTTAACTACCAGATCAGTCCATGATGAGAGAAAAACATGACATGACATGAACATGACAAGATAACAAGGAAACAAGTAATAATATTACATGCAGTTGCAAGCATCTCAGATTTTCACTCTTTAATATGTTTAATTGTTACATGCGAATGTGGTGTCACAATATCAAGATATATAGAAATATACGATAAAAGCAAGATAATACTAGATACTGAGTATCTAAATGTATGATTCATATTGAATTGATGTACAAGTTTATGTACTTCATGTTTTGTAACATCTAATTGATTCAATGCATTGATATTGATTTTGAATAGATATTTTATTTTTCTGATATTTCCCTACTAGAATTTAATGAAAATAAAGGAAAGGGGGTATTTTCATACATTTTGGACTTCCTTTGCAGAACGAATGAAGGGATTTTGATTTAACTTGGTAGGAAGGAAGTATTTTAAAATAATCGTCCTTTTTCATCCGGATCCGTCAATAGATGGCATCACCACAAGCAAAATTAGGGTTACTCTCCTTTGTCATGTTTGAGAGGCATTGAAGTAAACTTAGAGTTGAACTTGGACTTAAGTATTATATATAACAGTCGTCAGTAAGCTAAGAAATATGAGTATCGCGAGCGTTGTATCCTGCTGTGTCTCTTGTTATTAAATGATTCATCATTTTACAAATTTATGTATTTTAAGTTCGAAACGTTTATAGCGAGCGGAGCTCGCTGCAAAGGCCGAAGGGCCTTTGCGAGCGAAGCTCGCCCTTATGGTAACGCGTATACACATATCTTATTGAGAAAATATGCTGAATCAAAGAATGAGAATGTACTACTATGCTTTCAAAAACTTTCGTCCCCTCGCAGACAGAGTTGCTGCGGAGATGCTGGATATTGCCATTTAAATCTTTTTTTCGACTCCAAGTAGACGTATATGTTATACTCAATTTTTGTTTATAAGTTAAATTTATTGAAAATATTTTTCGTAAATCAGGTAACGATAAAGCATCAACAAGTTGGCGTAACCACGGGAAATCCGACATTTCCGGTTTTCAACGAGACGTTTCGCTCTGATTGCTTTTCTCGTCTCGGGTGGTTTCGTACTGTCAGAAGTCGGAATGTGTTTGTTTTTTCTTTTGTTCTTAAGTAATTTATTTTCAGCTAGCCTAATCATTATTCTTACAAAATAAAAATGAATTATAAAGAACCATATTTTTAAAGAACCATATTTTAAGCCCCCCCCCCCCCTTAAAATGTTCATCTGCTGGTCTAGATCAATTTTACAAATGCTTCCGTGTTTCCACTCGCCTTATACTACCTTTTTTGGCAATCATCAAACAGAAAGTTTGTAAGATAAGATAAACCATCATAGTCAAAATAAAAAAGAAGGATCTTTTTTATTTTATATAATCATATCTTTTTTCTCTCCGCTCGTACAAAAAGGCTTTGCCTTGATTCATATTATATCTTTCTGTTGTAAAGAATTATGGCTCACCAAGCCAATGTTCGATAACTTGTGATGTTGCTTGTATGATTAGAGTTATGTTTCTTGAAATCCAATTTGTATATAATGATATGATATATGATATGATATAAAAATGTTGTTCACAGTCCTGATAAGACGATGAAATCCTTGATCCATTTGATATGATATATATACATGATGTATCTGGGGTTATTTTGCCCGCTGTCTATCAAAAGTTAAGTGTTATCCTAGTCGAATAATTTATTGTGAAAAGACCTTAATACTTCTTACACACATTGAATGAATGAATGAATGAACGAGAAAAGATCTCGTTATTACGAGATAATTATCGCGTTATTACGAGAAAATTATCTCGTAATTACGAGAAAAGATCTCGTTATTACGAGATAATTATCGCGTTATTACGAGAAAAGATCTCGTTATTACGAGATAATTATCGCGTTATTACGAGAAAATTATCTCGTAATTACGAGAAAAGATCGCTTTATTACGAGAAAAGAACTCGTTATTACGAGAAAAGATCTCGTTATTACGAGATAATTATCGCGTTATTACGAGAAAATTATCTCGTAATTACGAGAAAAGATCTCGTTATTACGAGATAATTATCGCGTTATTACGAGAAAAGATCTCGTTATTACGAGATAATTATCGCGTAATTACGACTTAGTTATTAGGTGAATATGTATGAATAAAGCATGATTTATTTATATGCATTTTTTAGAGTTTAAACATGTTTGAATTGAACCAGTTCATAAGAACTTGTTTCCGAATAGGATTCAGTAACATTGTTAGCACATTCTGAGAAAATAATAATAAGTATTTCGACACTGAAAAGAAGAATGAAATCTATGGGTTTGTTCATTTAAAGATATCTACAAATAGTACCATTTGAAGATATCTTTAATTCATCTAAAGATATCTTTAATTCATAAGAAGATATCTTCAAATCATTTAAAGATATCTTCAAATCATTGAATTTATGTTAAAACGGCGCTCTGGAACGCCGTTTTAACATATATTCAATTATTTGAAGATATCTTCAAATGAATTAAAGATATCTTAACATGAATTAAAGATATCTTCAAATATTTAAAGATATCTATAATTCATTTGAAGATATTTTCAATTCATTTGAAGATATCTTCAATTCATTTGAAGATATATTCAAATGATTTGAAGATATCTTCAAATGATTTGAAGATATCTTCAAATAGTACCATTTGAAGATATCTTTAATTCATTTGAAAATATCTTCAAATCATTTGAAGATATCTTCAAATCATTTGAAGATATCTTTAATTCATTTGAAGATATCTTCAAATAATTGAAGATTTCTTCAAATAATTGAATATGTTAAAACGGCGCTCCATACATAACCTACATTCCCCGAAAAATTATTAAAGTGATTACTTATTTAATTTTAACACACATAATTGCTTTCAAATCGCTAACAAGATGTGTTTGTGAAACACTGATGTCCTCGGCGGCAACGAAGTCCAAATGGCTATTTTTAGATTAAAGGTCACCGTCAAGGTCACAAGGTCATCGACCTTGATGTCATCTGAAAGGGTTTGTAGAGTAAGCATGCCAAATATGAAGTCTCTATCTTTTCTCGTAATAACGCGATAATTATCTCGTAATAACGAGATCTTTTCTCGTAATAACGAGAAAATTATCTCGTAATAAGGAGATCTTTTCTCGTAATAACGCGATAATTATCTCGTAATAACGAGATCTTTTCTCGAAATAACGAGAAAATTATCTCGTAATAACGCGATCTTTTCTCGTAATTACGAGATAATTATCTCGTAATAACGCGATAATTATCTCGTAATAACGAGATCTTTTCTTGTAATAACGAGAAAATTATCTCGTTATAACGAGATCTTTTCTCGTAATAACGAGATCTTTTCTCGTAATAACGAGATAAATTTAATTTTTTGTTTGACACTATTGGGCTTTCGTATAATATGGATTCTATGTAAAAACCTAAAACAGCTGGCCACGGCATGTCATGGATTTTGATGAAACTTTCTGTAATTATCATACTTAATGTAAAAACAATGAAAACAAACTATATTGTTTCATTTGAACCACGGTTGCCATGGTAACGGGGTTAATCTGAATGACACCCCCACATAAATGAGAAATAAGGCATAATGTGGCATTCTGTTGCCATGGAAACCATGGTAAAAATTTACTCTATGAACACAAAAACTTTTCTTTGTAAGTTCAACTCTAACAAGAATAACTTTTTTCGGGGGAGGGGGTTATAAGGTAGTTGTTGATATTCAGTCAAATTATGTGAAAATTTAGCAAAAATAAGGTCTAATTTTAGGGTCATTTTTGACCTGTTTTTGATTATTTTGAAGGTTGAAAACCATTATTTGGTGCATGTTATGGGTATTCAATTTCACCTTGCCAAAATAAATGTCCATAGCTGGAAAAAATCAAGAAATAAAATTTATGGTGAAACCCACCATTTTGTCATGAATGCCAATCAAAATCCGTTGCTATAGCAACTTGGAATCAATATTACCATATACCGCATATTTAAAAACATTGTTTTTACTCATATTTCGTATAATATGGATTCTATGTATGTTCGAGTCCTATGATTATGAAATAGCATACCTGTATACAAATTACATTTATCATTATCAATTGACCTTCAAATCATTTCAAGGTCATCTGTCCAAATCTCAAGGTCATTTCTAACTTTAGTCTAAAATTTAGACAAAAATCAGGATTTCCAATCAATTTGAATTGATTTCTCTGACTTATTTCATTAGATATTTTGATTTTAACAGCAATTCTCTGTAAGAACCAAAGAATTTCAAAACATTTCGGCACGGCATGTCATGGATTTTTGAGATTTTTGGTATGGAAGTTCAATATGAAGTACTAGTATGTAAATCAACCCCAGTTTTTTCAAAAAGGTTGTCGTTGCCATGGTAACCGTGTCTGAAGTTTCAAAAATCGGGAAAATCTATAGGACAAGGCATATTTGTAGGCTTCGTTACCATGGAAACAGGTACATTTTAAATCTTAAATTGCTTTGATTATTTTCTTTTAATCCTTATTATTACGCATATTTGTAAAGTTTTTTACATTCATCTCGGATGCCTTATGTATGCAAGATGAAAAATTGGGCCGAAACAGGGTATCAAAAGGCTTTGTTTTGGGCACTCAAAGACCCTTTTTTGCATGTTTTTGCTGTTTTACAAGGTTGAAAATTTCATAAAAGCACCAATTTTTGAAGTCCAAATTGTAGTTATCCAATTAGTATCATCTTTGAACTCTACATGAATATAAAAAATTAATTGGGCTAATTTGTCCTTTTATATGCAAAGCAGCATCAAATTTAGTTGCTATGGCAACAATCGGCTAAAAGGTTTCAATACGATGAATTTAAACACAACCTCTATCAAACTATCTACGCATGATATTGGAACAGAAGTTCATGTATACATCTATCAAAGGCGTTTTGATATAAAAATGACCTTGAAAATATTTCAAGGTCACCCGCTGAATTTTCAAGGTCATTAAACTTTAAGTGACCAGATTTGACGAAAAATTCTGATTTTTCATAAAATGAAGGTGTCAATATTTTAGAAACCTTGAAATATTGAACTTAACAGTTATTTGCCATAAAATGATAAATGTATCACTTATTTCTTAGAACTATTGATTACGTTTCTTCACATCTTCGAATATCTAAATTCTTGGTGAGTATGTTGATAAAAAAGGGACGAAATCTGTATTTTTCTTGTTTTTTTGACGGAAAAATATTTTCCTATTGAATAGGTATAATTCAATAAATTCTAAGATTTGTCTTTCTTATATTCATGTGCTTTCATAATATATATGACCTTTGAAAATATCTAAATAAAAAAATCACTAAAATCGGTAACAAAAAAATTAAAAAATCAATATTTTATGCAAAATTTGAGTCTCAAAGTATAAATGACCTTGAACATCAAGCCAATGACCTTGAACATTTTAATTGTTCTTATGTAAAAGATACAAGTCATATGTATACGTGCATACATTTTGACAATCTTGTGTAACTCTAAAAAGGAATAAAATCAATTTCAAAGACAATATGAAACAAGCAAAAAGGTCTAATGTTGCCATGGCAACGGTCTTTGACGACAGAATTTAGGTAAAACTCTTAAATACCCACTCCAATTTTTCGTTCATTTTATTTGTCAATAAACATACCTTTCCATTGATAAAAATCACTAGTCTCCTATTGGTGCCTTTTGTGATATTTAAGATTGAAAATGGTCAAAAACACACTGAATTGGCCCTTATTTTCACCTCTATTTTTCGTTTCATTTTGACTTAGTTTGGCTTAATACAATAAGCTTCCTGTAATAAATATCACATAACTAAGTGTACTAAGTAAGAATGGAAGTAAGGAAGAATAGATTATATAAAGATGAACAAGCTGTTACAGTGGTATCAATGGCAACGAAGTCTCCGGAGCTGGCTTATTTCATGGTCCCAAAAGTGCTATAAATAGAATGACCTCGTTACCATGGCAACCAGAGGTCGCATTGCATGAAAAGTGTTATTTTCATGGTCAGCACTCAATATATACCCATTATACCGAAAATCATCAAAATCCATGACATGCCGTGCCGAACTATTTTGGTCCTTACAGAGAATGGCTATTAAATATCTACAGTTGAACAACCGATCAAAAGATGTAGAATTCATTTCAATTTTGTTAAATTGTATTTCACTTCTATATATGACATACTTTCAAAAGAGCATAAAATTGAGATTTTCTATAATTTTCTCGTTAAATATGTGACATTTATTTGGGTCTTCAATGGACTTCGATAATTTTTATACTCATCCCAACAAATAATACATTTATCATACTTTCACCGATAATTGATTGTTTTACCAAGGTTCCATACCGTTTACTGCTAATCATGTCTCTTTTTAGCGAAAAACCACAAAATTTGGCCTGAAAATAGCAAATATTTTCAATGACCTTGAAAATTGAGCAAATGACCTTAACATTTTCTCAAGGTCATGATAGCATCAATTGGTCTTTAATACATCTACATACCAAGTTTTGTAACGATATCAGGCATACATCTTTAGAAATTAGCTTTTTACTTATGACAGGTATTTACACCTTCGTACCAAATGTTGCCATGGTAACCTATTTCAAAGGCATATAAACAGAAAAATCTCACTTCTACATAAATTTCCTTCGATTCCCATGAAGTCCTAGGATAATACTCTTCAGGAAATAGTCAACTGTATTTCAAATCTTGTGCAATTTCATTATTACTCATGTCAAAAGTAAGTGAAATATAGGTAAAATAAGGCCTAAATTGGCCCAAAATGGCTCATTTTGAATAAGCATTTTTTCTTGAAAAAGAAGCAAATTTAAATGACTCACAGAAAGAAGGAGCATCGAAAAATTAAATTGTATTAACTTAAGAGGATTTAAATAATCTTTTCAGAAAATTACATATACATTCAACATTTGTTTCCATGGTAACGGGATGCATAAAAATGCCTTGTTTAAAGGTGTATTTATACAAAACCTTGGTTACCATGGCAACGGAACGTCGGAGAAAAAATTGGAAGGTCAATTCGTTCTGAGGACATCATATTAACCTTGTACACAAAAAATATCAAAAATCTGAGACATGTCGTGGCCAAGCATGTCTGATTTTTTTTTAGGTTTTTACATAGAATCCATATTTTAAAATACTTAAGGTACATTGCGGCGTTACGGCACTCAAAACTTTGCGAGAAGACATAGCCTGAAAATTTGTCTACATGAAGTTTAAGATTTGATCAATCTTTGATATAATTTTCATGTAATTATTCCACGAAGTTTTAAGCTTCAAAGACGGCATCGACGTTCTAATTCGAAAATATGCATTTTCTGAACAAAAATAATTTAAATCTAGAAAATTGACCAAGGAGGGTGAAAAGAGAGACCGAAAATATTGTTGCCATGTTGAGTATTGTATTTCTACTGATTATTATGTATCTTGGGGAAATTTGCAATTTTTATCGCCATTTTACAACTTATTAAAAAATACGCACACATTCAAAAGGTAAAACACGGCTTGATTCCTTTCCACTTTCTCCATTAAGTTGTGGGGATCCTTAAAGCCCTTCTTACACGTAAAAGTAGAGAATTAGCTGAATTCGAAAATATAAAAACATCGATAGGTCTTCTCGGCAGATTTTTTTGCAATTTAAGATTGAAAATTTGTTTTGCGTGTCTTCGGCGTCAATTTTACCCGCAACGTCAAGTCACAGCGTGTTCAGATCGCAAACTTGTGTCAACATTACGTCAAGGAGTATGCGGAATATTTTATTCTCTGTAACGGTCTTCTTTAAAACATCCAGAAACCCAATTTTATTTTATTTTCTAGATTATAAAGCAACAATTACATGGGACGTATTCGAACTAGACCTTTTATCTTAATGTAAAAATAAATTTATTCTCCATACATAACATTTTTTTTCTTCAAATATTTGAAAACATCATACGGAACAGACGGACGGACGGACGGACATGTTCATTACTATTTAATCCGATATGTTTTGGCGGGGTATGCAAAAGAAATTCCCTCTTGTTTATATGTACATGTACTTTATAATATCGGAAAAGAGTTGGAGAGGGGCGGGCCATGTAAAATATACATTGTTATTTTCATTTCATGCTCGTTTTCTATCATCACGTTCAGACGCCTCGATTGTTATTATTCGTCTCTTGCCAGCATATCACTTCATTTCAATTTCTTGAATGGCATATATGCTACCTATAATCTATTCACTTAAACGATACTCAACTGAGACAGGCTATATGGTGCTAGAGACTTGAATTTGATAAATACTCCAACTTGCATAAACTTTGTTCCATTTTTATTTGTCCAAAAATGAGGATCGAATTCGTACCAAATTATTGTCTTTGCAACTGTTATTTACCGATTTCAATGAAACTTATTGCAATTAAAATCTAAGTATTAAGTTATATACAAAGTAAAGGGGATGCCTAATTGCTTTAGAATACTGACCAGTGTGCTCATGCTTGCTGTTGAGTGGGGGTGTTCGTTGTCTAGCCAATACATCGGTTTTATTTATCTTTAATCTTTACAAGATATTACATATTTAAAAAAATCAAAACATTCTAAATCCAATATTTTCTTCAAGAGGAAAACATTTTAGGCATATTTTTGACGTTTGTGCGTTAACAAGAAAAGAAAATGAGGGTTAAATACCAATATTTTAGTTTAATACTTTCGATTTATGTATAAACATACTGTGGTTTTATGCCCATTTGCATAAATAATAAGAAATGGACTTAGAAATTTGAGCAATATTTTGACAGAAATGACAAGTTCTAGCTCGAATATTTTCATTTATTTGGCATAAAAATTTCTTTGCCCTTGGCAGATAAGATATTCAGCATCAAATGAGCGAAAAATCATTGATTTCAAAGGTCAAAATAAGACGAAATTCCGGTTAGGAAATAAGTGTAAAAAGTCATGAAAAATTCAGGAATTACATGTACATGAAATAACTGGTCAATTTCAGGAATAACATGTAATGACTAATCGATTCAGGGATTACACGTAATCTCTAAATTTCAGGAATTACGTGAAATCCCTGATTACACTTATTCCCTGTAACATATACATATATTATCAAAATGAAATTTCCGTTTCAATCTCGGAGTTCAGGACTTCCTCAAGAAGGCAATACGGTAAAAAAAAAAGAAGAATCCAAATAAACAACTTGTACATATGTAGTCTCTTTGGCAAGACCTTGCGTGGATCCCAAATTTTTAACACTGTGACCTTGACTCTGGAATATGACCTACTTGTGAAAAATCTTTGATTTTCCGTATATTCTTATCAGGTTGCGAAGCAAAATCCGGTCTGTGAAATGGCGAAGTCCGCGTCTTTCTGTCCGTCCGTCAGCCCTCCGTCTGACTTTTGTGCTTCAACATTTTTGAGGAAGCTGTTAAGTTATGTGAGGGGGTGGACAGGGTGAAAGGGAAGGAGGGCGGGAGGAATGGACTCTGTGTGCTAATATTTTTGTCCCATCTTTGAACTTGTGACCTTGACATTAGAGTTCTTTCAAAGCTTGCATCTTCATTTAATTTGTTGATGGGATATGGGTTATACATTTCTCACCGGAATTCCTTGTGACATAATCTTTCAATGAAAACCTGGACCTTTGACCTAATCTCATAGACCTTGAAGTTTGACCTTTTCAAAATTTTTAAACTTTAATTGATACATCTTCAATATTTCACCTTTAGATTCTTTATGACAAGAGTGGGGGGATTAGATGTGGTGTGTTGTTACCCATCAAAAACAAAACAAAAACAAAAAACCAAACGATATCAAAAGATTCTTATTCTATATTACAATACAATTCCGATACGCTCTGCTTGCTGATATACATTGTATATAAAAAATCTTTGTCTCACGCCATAATCGAACTTTGTAAGGCAGTCCCTCCCCTTCTCTGTCGCACACGCCCCCCCCCCCCCCCCCCCTTTCCCGAATTGTGCCAGAAACAAGCAACAAGGAGAGCGAGAAAAAGAGTGATCAAAAGTAATACCTCCTCCATCCGTCTATATGGTACAATAAAGAAATTAGATAAGGATGGAGGAGGGTGGATGAAAGAACATTAATTTCCAACGTAATGTTTGAAGAAAAACTTGCATTCATATAGCATTCAATAGTCAAAATATAACCATACATCCTTAAAGTTTCCGGTTCTCATTGCAAGCGTGTCTAAATTTATACATCAGATTAAGACAAAACTTTTCAAAGTTGGGGGACATGTGCCCCTTCTGCCCCCCCCCCCCCCCCTTTCTCACACGCCCTTGATAGAACTCTCGCTTTTACCATTTTATTGTGTTGATATTTAGAAGTTGCAAGCGCAGATCTAGCAGAGGGAGGGTCAGAACCCCTTTCACCTGGGAATTTCCAAAAAATGCGTATCCCCCCCCCTTTTTTACGTGTAATTTTTTTCTCCAAAATAATGCATTGTATAAAAATACATGTAGTAGCATAGTGATAATGGTGGGAGTTTTTGGTTCTTCATGTTATTCGTGACAGCGAAAATAGGTCAAACCTGTGTATTCGTATTGTTCTACTATAAAACAGAATTTTGTTGAAAGGTAGTGAAAGATAACAAAAGTTTTTTTATTCCTTGTCATACGACCTTCTTATCACCTATCGGTAATAACAAATTTAATCTTGTGACCTTGATTTTGGAGTTTTAAGAACAAATTACGACAAATCTTTAATATTGACCATGTATTTTGAATGGCTATAGGTGAAAGGTTTTCACTGAATAGATTACATATCTACTGATTCCGATCGCTAATAAATAAAAAAAGTCCCATGACATTAACCTTGGAGTTTGTCCTACTTTTATTGTAGACGAGATCTCCTGTCGGGAAGACTCCCCTGCACTAACCACAGCGGAACGCACCCGCAGATTTGTTCGATTTTATGTTTGTTTTTATGAAACATTTATTTAACTTCTGAAAGTTAAAATGAAAGCTCTGATAAATCAGTATATATTTCAAATTTTCAACGATTTCATGAACATATTTTCTACTCCAAAACATCGTCGAAATATACCTCAAAATACGAGACTTTAATTACTTTTAAACATTTTGCCCCCCCCCCCCCCCAATATTCCTTTCGCCGGATGTAAACATTATTGATCTCGTGATGCCACGTTGGGAGATGACGTCATATGCAAACTTATTTCCACCCCTAACCGAGCATGCGTACTGACGAAAAAGGAAGCCATATTGGATCAACACACCAGTGATACAAAAGCACAGTCATTTAACAATTTCATTCCTTTCGTCTGAGATAAAACAAATTTTCACCTAAAGAGAGTGTTTCTCGTAGTATGTCAGCAATGAATCCAGAATAGTGAGTATCTCTCTAGGTTCCTAGGGATTGATTTCAGTGTGAGTCACATACGTCATCACATCAGATGATCATTCGTGGAGATGAGAGATGAATGTCAGAAATTGTATTCAGAAGTATATGGGTTCTTCATAAGAAAATCTAGTAGAACGAAATTTTTCCAAACAGAATAAACTCGTATAAATCCAACTGAATTTGGCAATACCCAAAATAACAAGCCAGTAAATCCTAGCGTATAGTTACATTGTGACTGACAACCAGTACAGTATTGAGTAACATTACATAAAATAAAAATGCGTACCTGTTTACTTCTCCAAACCCCAATATCTCATTGAAATCTTTCCTTAAGATAAGAAACAGCACTCAAAAATATAACGCCCTTGTTGATAATGTCAGCTAGATCTATTGATATCTTTCACTAACTTTCAACAAAATTCTGTTTTATATAGAACAGTACAAATATTTTGTTTGGTTTGACCTATTTTTCACTGCCAGGAATAGAGCTGATTTTCCAGTAGATTCAATAGGCGGACAGACACCAGACATCACAAAATTTGGCGTTGTTTTCATTTTGATGTCATAATAGAAAACATGACAATGCATAAAGTCAGTGCGATCAATTATGACCTCACAATTAGAAATTTTGCCAAATGAAGCGATGTATGGTGTCTGTGCATATAAAATTAAGGTTTAAAACAGTCATAAATGGACTGTTATGAATGGTAGCTTTCATTTAATTCATTTGATTATGGATGGCTTAGATAAAATCATTGTAAAAAGAGCCTTGCTTGTGAGGTGTTCAGTTGAAGGTAAAGCCACTAAAGATCAAGCCCATGCTTTAAATGACCAAGTCTTTACCGGTAGGGTACATATTATCGCCACATCTTTAAACGTCTTTAGCTTTAAAATCTTTATTTCATCATAAAATTTAATGAAATTTGCGTAGAAGGAAGAAAAACACCACTGTCACTAGATACACATTTCATACAATTTTCATGAAGATCTGATGATTTGTTCTTGTTTGTTGGTAATTGGTGAACGTAAGGATTAGGCCAAGTTTGAAAGAAAATCACCACCTCCACCTGTTCTTACCGAAAATCTATAATTTTTCCCACAAAATTCATTTTTCATGAAGATCTGATGATTTGTTCTTGTTTATTGGTAATTCGTGAATATATAAGGATTAGTCCAAGTTTGAAAGAAGGGAGGGCACATATCACCACCTCCACCTGTTCTTACCGAAAATCTTAAACTTTTCCCACAAAATTCATATAAATTGAATCTTTGAACATTCTTTTTTACGTCTGTGAAAAATTCATACAAAAATTTTCAAACACCAAAGATATATGGGAAGATGAAATGACCTACCCTTTACCCGAAGAGGCGAGGGGAAATACATTCAGAGTTACCGACTAAGTCACTTTCTGTCATAAAATTCGGTATTCGTAGGTTAAAGGAATTATTTGAAATTTTGTATACCGTTTCATCTATCAAAGATGTAATTATGGTGAAAAAGTTAAATTCCTGCTTCAACAATATGCGAAAATATAAATGAAGTGGCGATATATGTGCCTGGCAGTAATATGTACCCAATCAGTAGATCTGTTGTTTGGGAAATATGTTTAAAAAAAACTTACTCATGAGGTTGACTGAGGTAATGTACATATGATATAGGTCAGTGTTCTGAAATACAGGTAATAAAAGTTCATCTCATAGTGGTGAATTTTTACTTCCTTACCAGTGTTACATAAAGTTGTACTCATCAGATACCGTAAGGAAACTACATTTACAAAAATGTACTAGTAAAGTATTTCCTGGTCAGAACTTGAAGCTGGAACAATTTACTTCTCTGTGAAGTGTCATGTAGAGTATTACATGTACTATGCTTTATTAAGGACAGTGTAGTCATTGTAGTGTTCTAGGATTTTATTCAAAAACCACTTAAATGTACCAAGGGATAAGTGCCCCCATAAATGTTCTTACCCAGCAAGGAAACTCACTTACCCAAACAAAAATATCAGAATGAAAAGGGGATGTTAATTATGCCCCCGGAATCAAAGATTTGGGGGCATATAGTTTTTGGCCTGTCCGTCTGTTTGTCTGTTTATCTGTTTGTCTGTCTGTTTGTCCGAAAAACTTTAACATTGGACATAACTTTTGAATGGGAAGTGATAGGGCTTTCATATTTCACATGTGTATTCCTTGTGACAAGACCTTTCCATTGATACCAAAATTTTTGACCTCCTGACCTTGACCTTGACCTTTGACCTACTTTTCAAAAACTTTAACATTGGGCATAACTTTTGAATGGTAAGTGATAGGGCTTTCATATTTCACATGTGTATTCCTTGTGACAAGACCTTTCCATTGATACCAAAATTTCTGACCTCGTGACCTTGACCTTTGACCTTTTAACCCAGTGACCTCACATACATGTACTTAACAGAAAATAGTGTTCATACTAACAAAGATGCCACCGGGGGCATTCGTGTTTCACAAACACAGGCTTTATTTTCTATCATGTGTCTTAGCCATTAATTACAAATGTACCATGAAAATAAGTTTTATGTCCAGAAATACATTGTCATACTGAAAATACAGGATGACTGCTAAAGTAAAATACGATCTTGTACTTTAAGGCGACTATTTACTTCTGATTTTGCTACATATTATATAGACGGAGAGTATAATGGGGATTGTGCTTCAAAATTCACTTACATGTACCAACGGGTAAGTAGCATTCGGTTTTCAGTTACCCAACCTCAATTTTCACTTACCTTGGGTAACGGGTAATGGAATCCTAGAACACTGCATTGTACATGTAAATGTTTGGATCTCCAGATTTTTTTCTTGTAGAATATAAGAAAATTTGTTTGATCAGATTACATTTCTTCTTATGTCTTGTATAAATCTGTAATAATTACAAACATTTCTATCACAATATTGTATTTGTTTTCAGTGATTATCTGTTTAAACTTTTACTGATTGGTGATTCCGGTGTAGGTAAATCCTGCCTGCTATTACGGTTTGCAGTAAGTATAGCACATGTATTAGATAATGCTCTTTCATGTTTACGATAAAATTATATTGAGTAATTTGCTGCATTTAGATTTACAAAAAATATGTAGATTTTTTTTAAAAGATTTTACGTATGATATTAGTCATATTTCAAATATATATAAGATAGATATACCGGTAAACACATCTGAAGTGTGTTTGATTTTTCTGCCTCTTTTGGTGCAAATAATTATTCAATGAATCATTAGATTAAAAATGAATTTATTATCGTAGCAGCTAAAGAATTACCTTATAGGTACCAATTGGACTAGATGTTATGATATGCAATGTGAAAAAAATTGCCCATTTGTGCGAGTTTTAGCTTGCCATGCTTGTACTCAAGTCTTAATGCCAAGTTATGGATAGTCCATTTCCATACTGTAAATGGAATTACCTGTTCTATTTGAATACCGTTATAAAGACGCTTGTCAGTTGTCATCATTATTTTGCAAAATCTTGACTGTGTCGTCACATTTGATTGCACCTTGTTGATGTTTTTGCATGTTATCTATTTTGACTTCGCAATGGAAATAGTTACAAATTTCATGATTTCTGGAAAATAAGCTATAGGTGACTCCCAAGGGAAAAAGACGGTATTAAAATACATACAATTTATTATTATTATTATTAAGAAAGTGTATACTATATATACAGAGTTCGTGAAAAGTATCGGTCTTATCAGATGTGCCGATAAAAAATTATTTGGTACGATAAAAACTCAAGTTGTGTCCATTATTTGGACCGATAAAAATTCCCAAACGTCTGACATTTCATAGGAAGATTTCAAGAACTCTCTATACATGTAAATTATATTACATATACATGTTAATATATTTCATTTAATGTATGTTTCAGGATGACACTTACACAGAAAGCTATATAAGTACTATAGGTGTAGATTTTGTAAGTATTTCTATTAAAAAAGTCCATATTTGAAACCATGATACGTACAATGTACATTTACATGATTAATTACATGTAATATATCTAACCAATCATTCAGTCCTCCATTTTTATTGGGATAGGCAATTTTTAGTGTGAAAGAGCACAAATATACATTAATTCAGTTTTTTCTAACCTACATGTATGGTTATGTTTGAACGACAGACTATAAATATGTTGCTATTCACTATGCTCATTTGTCAAAATGAATTATCAATGATTACATAATTGATTTGATGCAATGGAATTTCTAAACTGTCTCTGTGAAAATATGAACTGCTCTAAATTCACCGAGGGGAAGATACTGTAAGCACTAATTTGAAGGATATATACATTAACAAAATATTCCTTGAGTACTTATAAACGCACGAGAATGAGTACCTATTCACTTCACATTCTTTCATTTTCAGAAAATTAGGACAATAGAATTAGATGGAAAAACAATAAAATTGCAAATCGTAAGTATTTCTGTTTGAATTTTTCCAGATCAACTGATTTGTAGAATATATGAGCTATTTTGCCTCAGAATAATTTCTGTAGACATTTGTTTGTCTTCTATCAACAAACTTTCTACATCTTTTACGAAAGTACAGAGAGCTTATGTTACGTTAGCACTTCTTATTCTCTATTTTTTTTTGAAAGCCGCAACACTATTTTTAGTATCGGTCTCCCATTCTGATACATTTCTAGAGCCATTTTGTGTGAAGAGAGAAGATTTTGCAAAGAAGTGTATTCACTCTGATAAATCAATTCTCAAAAATAGAATCGATAGTTGGCAACTTGGATATCGTAGCGACAAATTCCCGATGTCGAGAAATATCGTTACAACACTAGCTTGTAGTAGATTTTCTTTCAGACTACCAGATTATGAGTTCAATCAGCCTGTTGGACTAATTCTCCAAAAGGTTTATTTTAAGCCCAGATGAATATTCATTAAGCTTACAGTTTACTGTTACAGGTAGCAAACACTCAGTGGATGTATTTGCGTTTTACTTTTCTTTTTTTTCACATTCATTATAGAACAACCTTCATTATGACGTGTTTCTTGATTTGTAGTGGGATACAGCCGGTCAAGAGAGGTTCCGAACAATCACATCCAGTTATTACAGAGGTGCTCATGGTATTATTGTTGTTTATGACGTCACAGACCAGGTATGCAAATTTTTACCTTTGATAGACTACGCTGTTTAAGTGATTATTATGCTAACTTGTGTTTATGTATGTAACTATGTGTATGCTCTATATTACTAGAATATTTTGTATTGAAAAAAATATTACAAATTTTTGGCCGGATTGCAAGGCAATTCCTGTCTATAGATTGACGATGTCTGTCTGTCCGTCTGTACATCTGCACATCAACATTTTGGTTAAACTTCCTGGTTGAGGCAAAATCTAAGGAACTATATGCAGAAGAAACTTTATATTATGTTTGAAGCTTGACAATCACAAGACCTTTCAATTTATGCCGTAACATTTGACCTAGTGACCTTCACCTTGGACTTTGACCTAGTTAAAGATTTTGGTTAAAGTTTCTGGTTGAAGCAAAATCTATGGAACTGTATGCAGTAGAAACCTTAAATTATACATTTAGGTTGCCAATGACGAAACCTTTCAATTTATGCTGTAACATTTGACCTAGTGACCTTGACCTTGGACTTTGACCTAGTTAAAGATTTTGGTTTCAGTTTCTGGTTGAAGCAAAATCTATGGAACTGTATGCAGTAGAAACTTTATATTATACATTTATGTTGCCCATGATGAAACCTTTCAATTTATGCCGTAACATTTGACCTAGTGACCTTGACCTTTGACTTTTACCTAGTTAAAGATTTTGGTTAAAGTTTTTGGTTCAAGCAAAATCTAAAGAACTGTATGCAGTAGAAACTTCATATTATACATGAAGGTTGCCTCTGACAGGACCTCTCAATGTATGCTTAAATATTTGACCTAGTGACCTTGACCCAGTTGGTGACAAAACTTACTTTGCAATCTGGCCATACCGTCTTTAGCGATGTTTTATTTATACATGTATTCATTCTATTCCTAATGAAAGAGACCGGGGAATTTGAGGGAGCATGTTCCAAATAAACATTGTACATACTTTGACACTCCTCTCTACACAATTTGAAAAATAGCACTACTACATACATGTACATTTCTTAGTGTACAAGTTTTCACAATTACTTTCACCTGCATTGTGTGATTAAATTTTACAGGAATCTTTCACCAATGTAAAGCAGTGGTTACAGGAAATTGATCGGTATGCCAGTGAAAATGTAAATAAACTTTTAGTGGGAAATAAGTCAGACATGGATATGAAGAAGGTGGTAGATTACACTACAGCAAAGGTAAGGCCTTATAACAAAGTATATGTATTTGTATAAAACGGAAAAGTACATAATGGTAGGCATTTGCATGTATGATGATAATCAATGTGTAATAATTATATTTCTTACAAAGGTGTATTTTCACTTTCAAGTGTACTTTGGAGATGAAATTATTCATGAATGTTTAATTCAAACGAGAATAATGTACTTGTATTTACTGTGAAAACTTACTGAATTCTTTCACAAATTCATCTGAAATTGTCTAAACCTCACTAGGGATGAAAAGGTCAACGTTTATGCTCATGTTCGTGTGATTACATTTTATACATTTTAAAAATAAGAGAATTAATTTTTGTGTCACCTGTGAAGCATAGTGACACTTAGGGAATACTTTGTCCGTTGTCCATCTGTATGTCACACTTGGATGTCAAACCCTATATAAAAGTGATTCCTAAGTGTCGCTATGTTTGGTAAGCGACCCATGCATTCCTTGGAATGATTTTTAGCTCGCCGGGACGAAAAAGTCCGGAGAGCTAATGCCATACCCTCGGCGTCGTTGTCATTGTCGTCGTCCGTAGACGAAACTTTAACCTGGGCTATATCTCTTGAACTATAAGGGGTACTTTTGATATTTCAAATGTAGATACCTTGTGACGAGACCATTCATTTGAGACCATGACCTTTGACCTAGTGACCTTGGACTTTGACCTACTTTTCAAAAACTTTAACCTGGTTTCTGACAAAAACCTGTATAGGCGAGCTACCGGTATGTAATCTTTGATTACCCTATGTTTACTAGTTGTGTCGCCTGTAAAGCATAGCAACACTGGGATCACGTTGTCCGTCTGATTGTCACACTTGGATGTCACACCCTATATTAAAGTGATTCCTAAGTGTCACTATGTTTCGCATGCAACACATGCATTTCTTGGAATGATTTTTACTAGAGTTAGAGTCTTTCATCTTCAGAATATAGCGAATTTCATACACGTTATACACAAACGTGTACTTGTATTTTAGTTCATTAATCATTCATTTGTGTGTCGTATGAAATTTTTTTTTTTTTTTTTTTTTTTTTTTTTGTGCTCAGATATGTTGGCTCCTGAGTTATAATGTAAATATATGAAATAATTTGATTCATTTTCCAGGAATTTGCAGACAGTTTAGGAATCCCATTTCTAGAAACAAGTGCAAAGAATGCTACAAATGTGGAACAAGCTTTTATGACAATGGCTGCCGAGATTAAGAACCGAATGGGACCCGTCACAGCATCACAAGACAACAAACCCAGTGTTAAAATCAACGCTAGTACGCCGGTCAAGCAATCGGGAGGGTGCTGCTAACTTCAGACTTTGTTCTTTCTGGGTTTCCTGATATAATTCTACGTAGGGGAGACAATATCATCACACATAGAGTGTTTAACAGCTTTATGTGATACAAATCATATGAAAACAGGATCTGTTAGACTCAGAAACGTCAGTTCTTGTTCACTCGTGCAAGATAAAAGAGAAAAGTTTTATTGTGGAAGTTTTTTGTTGTTTATTTATACCCCCAATATTTCAAAATGTACCAAATTATTTTGCTTTTTATCTCAACAGAGCTGTAGTATTGATATTAGAGAGATGTACAATTTCGTTCATGACTACCATGGAAAAGTGGCTTTAAAAACATACGATTATTATCATTATGATTATCATAAGGATATTTATTGTAAGAAGAAATAAAAAATTCAGACGTACTCTGAATATTTCGTAATTCGATGAAAAAGTTCCCATTTCACGTTCTTTCACTTGGGATCATAGGGATTTCTCGTGCAAATGTTACATTTCTGAAAATTTATTTGATGTATAATTTGCATATTTATGCTTCATTGATTGACTTTACGTGTATTATTTCTAATTGTAAATAATTGAGCTGTGATGTATGAATGGGCGTAACTGACGTATGAATTACACATGAAAGACAGCATTCCACTCTCCCATGTAGAAATTTATCATACCTGAAATTTGGGATCAGCATTTGAAACACACGAAACCACAAAACATGATTTTTAACCTAGCCTTATGTACATGTAGATTCATCCTATAATTTCTTAACAATTTCAAAATTTAAAAACTTTTTCGCGGTAAAATTTTGAAAAGAAAAATTTCAAAATGTTCTTCAAAACTTAATTTGAATCATATCTATATAATTTACACTTAACACAGTTTTCATATTTGTGTCTATTTTCTGCTCATTCAGAATATGTGTGCTGTATTTGTTGCGATTGATTTTAATGGGTCTGTAAAATGTAAAAATGATGTACATGTATTTATTTTGTTTATTCTATAAATATGACCATCTTCTTTGCGCCGTCTTAGTATAGATGTATGTGTGCACTCACACGAAAGTAATAAGCAGTGTAGATATAAAATGATTATTTTGAAATGAGAAAGAGATTTTTTTCTAAGTGCTTCGATATATATATATAAACCTATATTTCTTGTAATATTGAAATAGTTTATCTTCCTAGTTTAATCTTAGTGTGAAAGAGAAACTATTTACAGATGTTAAAGTTCAGGCTATTCTTACCTCTAAGTTAAGTTTTGTTGATTATTAATGTCTTATATTCATGATATTGAATGGTTAACACGGTTTGTGTTCACATAAGTAGAAGATTGGTATGTACGAGGAATTGTGATGGCAACTCGTACCTAATATTGTATATTGTACAGTCAGCCACTACGGACAGGGTACATGTATATTGTAGAAGTGTGAAAGTCCCTGAAAAAGACTGGTTGTTAGAGGGAAATTCCTGATCGTCGATACATTAACGTGTAAGCTTACTATAAATAATGTATAGGAGCCGTCTGAAGGCAAGCTGGCTTGTACATTGTCATGACCAGCTACAGATTTCATTATGATATATCATCTGGCATCAATAAAACTCAAGAAATATCACTATACATGTCTTCTGGTTTTGACTTGTATGAATTTAAAGAAGAAACATTGCATGGTATATACATGTATATAGACATCTAATATAAGGAATTTGGATTAGTCACTGATTATGTATAATTTAGTTTCAAGCATTACCGATATGCAGTTATTAAAGCATCATATGGACGTACTGATACATGAACTGTACATGTGTCGGACCATTTACATTTTTGTGCTGTATTTCATGATCCATAGACACAAACATGGTAACGTTATACTTTTCCCGTCTTCATATCATGAGCCATGTGTCAATTTTGTGTCTGAAGGTCGTGAAAAATAATGTAGGAAATGCTACACTTCAAGTTAAGGAACCAGAAAAGGCTAATGAAGGAAATTCCAGCAAGGCTAACAATAATCAGCTGTGACCAGGTGCAAGGTTACATGTAGGAAGTAATGTTGATCAAGGTCAAAAGGTCATTTGAAAGCAATTGCAATTTGCCATAGATTGTGAACTTTTACCCAAGTCTGCAAGAGTACAAGGATGTCCTGCATGTGAATAGTCACTCAAGTGTTTGTCATTGAATTTTAACAGCGATATATTTGAATTTCCATTTATGCATGAATTAATTTCAAGTAACTTGTCGGTATATTGTTTGAAAAATGTGTGTGAAAAACAGAAGAGGACCCAAAGTACCGGTATTGAAATACATTTATAAATGGATTTGAACATTTCACTGCACTGTTACCCAGGACCCATGGGTGTATTATTACCTTGAAACATTGAAAATTTACCGCAACAAGTTTCATTCAGATGATTCTGCTTTTGCACTGTCATCTTGACCTTGTAGATGTGACCTTGGTTTTATTCTGTGATGCATTGCTGAAATCAGGAAGTAGTGAAAGTAATGGCCCAGATAAAATTGTATCCATCAATCAAGTGCACTGTGACTTGATGACATTGGTTCAAAGTGATACATCAGCAAGTTGTGGGGAACAATCGATAAAAAATTCCAATCATGGCTGCAGTAGAAAGTAAAGGCCTCGCTCAACAAGTGCACAGCAGTGAATTGGTTCAAGTTCACGACAGATCCTCAAATTTTTGGCAGCAGTCCTGTGAAACGTTAAAATCCATTCCATTATAGTAAAAAAAAAAAACCAATCGAGTGCATTGTGTCCTTGGCCTTTGACAGTTCAGGGTTACAATGCAACCATTGGTTTTGGGCAATAATCCCAAGATCCAAGCACTGGCAAGTTCAGACTCGAACTGGATTTACCAAAAAGTTCACAGAATTTACCATCAAGCCTACAATGACCTTGACCTTGGAGGTATATGTATAACCTTGACCAGGTATGAACCTTGGTGAAGTACTAATATATAGAATTTATATAACCCAGAAAATGCCAAATAAATCAGAAGTTTGAAGAAACCTTGAACTTGGAGGTACGACCTTGACATTAGGACTAGATGTACAACGTACGAACCTAAAGAGGTTAAGCATGTAGATATGTAGAAGTTGTACCCTGGACATTATTGTTATTGATGGACAGACTGATAGACTTGCTACAACAAGATACAGTATGTCCTATCAAATGGCAGCATATTTAAAAGAACAATGACAGATCTTAGATAACTAGAAAAAAAAGTTAAAATGTACACGTAGAGCCTGTATGCCCTCAGTTTGTAAAGAAATGGCAATGCACAGGGATAATTATACACATCTATAAAGCCCAAACAAAGACTTGTATACAAATGTAGTATTTACCGTGTCAAAGTCCGCTAAAGCAAACACTTGAACGTATGGGTATAACTTGAATGGAAAGTTAAAGAGCTTCCATATTTCACATGAGCAATACTTGTTTCACCTTTCCATTGGTTCCAAAATTTTCACATTTGACCAACAATTTCAATTAATTTAACATCAGGCATAACATCTGACTGGCAAGTTATAGGGCTTTCATACATGTATACATGCGTATCACATTCATTTCTTCTGACAATAGCTTTCTATTTGTACAATAATCTTCAATCTCTTGACCTTGACGTTTGAACTTCTTTTTTTGAAATCATAACCATTTATAAAAGTATGACTTTTGATTGGTAAGTCATACAAATTTCATATTTTACATGTGTATTCTTTGCTACGATACTGCCTATATTGATAAAGAATTTTGATCTGGTGACCTTGGAATTTGACCTACAATTTATTTTCAGTGTATGTTTTCAGCTAACATAAACATCAAACAGAGTTCAGTCAGCAATCTAAACAATGACAAGACGTATTCATATGTTGTTTTTTTTTTTGCTATTTATTTACAATTTATAAACATTAAGTTTTTGGAGCACCAAATGCATCAGGCATCCTTTCTATTGAGTATCTGTAAAAGATCAAAATAAGAATGTGAGAAAGCTTCACCGTACACATGTTACATTTTAGAATTGGTGACAAATGCTTATTTTAAATTAAGAAAATAAATATTATTACTGACTCTATAAATTCATTACTAAAGAGTAGGTTGAGGATTTGACGATATTTACATGTATATTTATACTACAAACATGAAGATTTGTCCTAAAAAGCTCAAGGTTATCTTTTCTATCTGGACTCATGTATAGGCTCATACCATTATTTATTTACTGAAGCTGACTTACATGTAAGCACAATATAAATACAAAATTTATTTGCATGTATACTGTATGTTTTGATTTGGGTACAATATACATGTAAGGACATATTTACCTGTGTTGACTTAGGTACATTATGGGTACACCAGGTAGCTTTCTGATTCTTCTCTTTAAATCTTTATCACAGGTTGCAACAATGTAACATTTGTGCTAAAACAAACAAAATAAATTATTACTTTTATTAAATATAACTCAGTCTGATATGTACATGTATATCTGAATGTTATTTACAATTTCTAAATGCATGTAACTTATGACTTCTCTCTGTATGTAAGGCTTTGTCTAAAATAGCAGACATACAAACTGTACAGTAGGGACTTACTTATTCATGAAAGGACTGACATACATGTACATGTATGGGTTGAAGAAATAATCCATGATCTATATCTTAACAATGGTCTAAACACTGAATGTATGAAACCATGAAAAACTACATGTAAATTGTTTGTTAAAAGAAAAGTGCAAGTACGTATATGAACATTTGTACGTACATGTAGTAAATCTACAACTCATTACTGAAAATACAATGTATATCTTAAGTTTATCAGGAGACAAGATCTATGTTTGTGAAACATAAATGCCCATGGTGGCAGCTTTGAGAATATAAAACTTGTTATCCAAACAGAAGGTCAAAACCATTAGTCAGTCACAAGTTTAAATTTTTTATTATGCCCCCAGAATCTTTGCATATAGTTTTTGGCCTGTCCATCTGTTTGTCCTAAAAACTTTAACATTGGGCATAACTTTTGAATGGAAGGTGATAGAGCTTCCATATTTCACATGTGTATTCCTTGTGATAAGACCTTTCCATTGATACCAAAATTTTTGACCTCATGTCCTTGACCTTTGACCTACTTTTCAAAAACTTTGACATTGGGCATAACTTTTGAATGGTAAGTGATATGGCTTTCATATTTCACATGAGTAATTTCTTGTGACAAGACCTTTCCATTGATACCAAAATTTTTGACCTCGTGACCTTGACCTTTGACCTACTTTTCAAAAACTTTAACATTGGGCATAACTTTTGAAAGTTTAGTGATAGGGCTTTCATATTTCGCATGTATGTGCTTTTCTTGTGACAAGACCTTTCCATTGATACCAAAGTTTTTGACCTCGTGACCTTGTCCTTTGACCTACTTTTAAAAAATTGTAATATTGGGCATAACTTTTGAATAGTAAGTGATAGGGCTTTCATATTTCACATGTGTAATTCCTTGTGACAAGACCTTTCTATTGATACCAAAATTTTTGACCTTGTGACTTTAATAGACCTTTGAACTAATAGCTATTTTTCAAAAACTTTAACATTGGGCTTAACTTTTGAATGTTAAGTGATAGGGCTTTCATATTTCACATGTGTATTTATTATGACAAGACCTTTCTACTGATACCAAAATTGTTTACCTTTACCTTGATCTTTGACCTACTTTACAAAAACTTTAACATTGGGCATAACCTTTGAACGGTAAGTGATAGGGCTTTGATATTTCGCATGTGTATTCCTTGTCACAAGATTTTTCCATTGATACCAAACATTTTTAACCCAATGACCATGACCTTGACCTTTCAATGCTTTACAGAAAATGGTGTTTATACTAACAAAGATGCCACCAGGGGCATTCTTGTTTCACAAACACAGGCTTTATTATACTTATGGCAAGGTAATTCCAAAAGGAATGTGTATGGTACGAAAATGAAGGCCCTATCACTTACCATGCAAAAGTTATGAGCAATTTTTAAGTTCAAGAAAAGTAAGTCAATTTCAATGTCAAGTTGTCAAAGATCACGGTCTGTGATCATGTGAAATATTGAAGCCCTACCAATTATAATTCAAGAGATATAGCCCATTTTGATAAACTTAATAAAAGTAGGTCAAATTTCAAAGTCAAGGTCACATTGTCAAAGATCATAGTCAAAGATGAATGGTTTTGTCATAAGTAATCTACATGAGAAATATTTAAGCCTACGACTAAAAGTTCAAGAGATGTAGCCTAGTTTAAAGTTCAAGAAAAGTAGGTCAAATTTAAGGTAAAGGCCACATTGTAAAAGGTCATGGTCTAAGATGAATGGTCTTGTAAATATCTCCATGTGAAATATCAAAGCCCTACCACTTATGTTCAAGAGATATAGTCAAGTTTTAAACTTATTAATATTAATTTGCACCCCTTCCATTCGCTAAGAATAAGATACATGTATCTCAAAAATGTGAGAAAATTTCTAAAAACCTGTAATATACATGTATATAACAATTAACATTGCACATGTATCACTTGAACAGAATGACAGACAGATGAACAGCCAGACAGACAGACAGATGGACGAACCAATCCCCATATGCCCTCTTGATCATAAATGACCGGGGGCATAAAAACAATATACTCACTTGAGTAATTCTCTTCACTATACAGTCATCAGCATATGTTCCTTTGTGTATACATGGTAATCTTTTAAATCTAGGGTCCCTCGCAATTCTGAAGGTAACAATTCAGTTAAAGATATACATGTATGTGAAGAGAGTAATAAAACATGTACATTGTCACAAAATCACTTACTAAAAGCTTTTAACTACATGTATTTCATCTTCCCATCTAGATAATTAATTTTGCAGGTTGCATATTGATACTTATAGCCATTCTATTCTATCTTTATGAATATGAACAATGACCTGAGAGCCACTCTATATTTAGATCCTAATTTCTCCAGCTCAGCCATCACACAATCTGTTATGTAAGGAATACCTAGAAAGATATGAATAACTACATGTAAGAAAGACATATACATAAAAGATATCTATTTTCAGTTAAATATTCCTTTTTATTTTAATTCTTTGAACTTGAGTCAGACTTTGAGACTATATCATGGATTTTTGATAACTCAGGGATTGCTTTCAGTGTGTAAGTAGTGATATGTAGTGAACTTATTTTAGCGGAATTTGCATTGTCACAAATGTACTTTTTTAAGAATATGCCATCATCTTTATTTGTAATAAATTATTTTGATATTAGTTTTATTTAATTGTGTGTCAATTCATGTTTACACTATTATTGCATTTGCCACCTTTTGTATGTTTCAGCTAAAGTTGTGCTTAAATAAGTATACGACAGCACTACATAGTAACATAGCTTAATATTGGAGATTTAGGTTATAAGTACAAATATACATTAGTTTATTATTAAATGATCATGAATTATTGCCAATTTTGCTTAGTTCTGATTGGCGGAGACACAGTTTGATAGAGTGTACCTCAGAGTGAGTTGACCGCTAACGCTTAAAAGCGGTCTATTCGGGATTCAGTGACGTAATAATAACCAGCACTTGCACGTGCATTGATTATTGTAGTGTTAATTCTTTGACTTTGCTTATCATTATACAATGCAAATGTTAAAAAAATCCTGATAATTTAAGAAAGCAGTTATTGGCTTTTGGTTTCGGTCTACTCATGACTATACAGACATTGGTTAACCTGACAAGGTCTGTATAGTCACGAGTAGACCTCGTCAAAAGTCATTAATTGTATAAACTTTGCCACTTATTGAGTGGATAAATCCTGAATGCATTCCCCAGTTTCTTAATAGATAAAAGACTAACATTTGGCATATAGGCAGTCCATCATTGATTTGATGATATCCAGTTTATTTTGTATGGAGAAGTTGATGAAGTTAGTATCTACGATGACATGGTACGGAGGTCCTAGCTGTGTGTTGTACTGGAAAAACATGGCCGATGACGCCTGTGGTCTACAAGGTAAAAATATGTAAGAATTCAATTTCTTAATTAATATAATATAAATAATTATAAATGGTGTTAAAGTTGAAATGTTTAAATCTACTTGAACTTTATTGGACAGAGCTCTTTTCAGACTGGCAAATCTTGGATTAATCTTGGCTGAAACTCAAAATGATTTGAAAACCTCCTGAATATTGGATATCCAGGTAATATTGAATGCAGACCCAATTAAGGATCAGGCAGGTCAAATACCTTCAAATGTTTGCTGAACTTTCTTTTTAAGTGTTTGCAGATCAACAACATGTACCATGTTTATGTTCAGAAAAAATACAGTACTCATAAGTCATCCCTGCCTGATACATGTACTTATGTCTTATGTGGACCTGCACTTCAAAATCACACATTCTTTTATCTCTTGTACAATTATAAAATTATTTGTACATTTTTTAACAATCTTACATTTCTCTCACTGTCATGTTCTGTGGATTAGCCTTCTTTCTCTTCTTTTTTTGGCGGTGCTCCTTCTTTCTACAAAATATATAATCACGTATATGCTTAAAGGATACATCAAATGGATAGTAAGGACTAAAAGGGCATTCATGTAACAGTTACCCGGTACATGTAACTTACATGATTTGGACCTTTTAAGAACTGGTATACATGCAATTCCATTGCATTGTAAACATAATTAAGTATAATAATAGCTGATTTTCCAGTAGATTCATTAGGTGGACAGACACCAGACAATCTGACATTACAACATTTGGCAATATTTTCATTGTGACGCCACAATAGAAAACATGACAATGCATAAAGACAGTGTGATCAAATCTGACATCACAATTCAAAATTTCGCCAAATGATGTTATGTCTGGGATAGGGCTGTGCGGTTTTATTGTTATATTGGCCCCTTCCCAATGCCAAATTTCCTCTATTTTTCCCCCAAAATCACTCTGAAATTCCCAAAGAGGAATTATGAAAAAGTCACATAAGAAAATAAGACTCAAAACCTGGAAGTGGGCACAAAGTATCCTATTTTTAAGTGCATTTTAATGTTTTTTATTCATCCGCCTTGTTCAGTATAAGCAAATCAATGGATTAATTAGCTGTGTTAATAAATGATACATTAGGGTTAGACTTTGGTGAGAATTTGTATTAAATTTTTTCAATTTCAGCAATTTTCCCAAATGGGAAAGGCACAGGCACCTTCCCCCTCCCCCCCCCCCCCAAAAAAAACAAATTCTGGTTACGTTTAACATCATTATGTTTCACATGTGCTTGATGAAGCCTGGCAGTTAATTTTTTTTCAAGTTTCAACTGTTTGTCTTTGTGAAAGAAACACAACTTTTATCTAATTGTTAACGGCTTTATTTCTCTATTTTCTTTGATCAAAAACTTTTACCAAAGATAGAATAAGCAATAATATGATGATTAAACATAAGATGTGTCCTGTTTTAGTGTTTTTATGTAAAAATAATGAAATTTATAAAAGGATTAAATATTGTTAAAATCGCAATATGAAGTCTTGTATCACAATATATTGCAATATGTTCTTTGGGCCACTATACCCAGCCCTAAAAAATAATGAAATTTATAAAAGGAATAAATATTGCAATAAATCGCAATATGAAATCTTGTTTCACAATATACTGCAATACGTTTTTTGGGCCACAATACCCAGCCCTAGTCTGGTGTCTGTGCATATAAAATCAAGGTTTAAAACGGTCATTAATATTTTGTGGAAAATGGACTATTGAAGTTAAAAAATTAGGCCCCATTCCAGTAAAATATCTGAAATCTCTTTATAGAAAAGCCTTTTATGCAATGCTTATTTGCAACCTACATGTACTGGTACCGTGCCTGCATGGAATCATTTTATCTTTATTATATCAATATCATACTTGGTACATTTACTCTCTAATAAGATACATTTCAAATGCCACTTACATTCTGCTGTCTTTTAGGTTAATCATCCTTTTCATTTCAGCATATTTCTTGGTTCTTCTGTCTTTACCCTGCAATAAGTAAACACAGTGTCACCACTCATCAGAAATGACAGCACTCACCTCGACGGCAACATCGTCATATGACCAGCATCTGTACCTACATGGCACAAAGTATTTCCAGATGCATCTTAATTGATCTAGGACTTAAAGTAGGCCGGAAATGGACCTGTCCCATTTTTCTTAGGCACGGTCCATTTGATATTCAGGGGGGGGGGCTTGGGTTTTTTGTCGGAGCATGATTATTTTTTTCGCCCTGGACCGGAGCAAAATTATTTTTTTTCGTGCAAAGACTTGGAGCAAGAAATTTTTTTTCAAACATTAGTGATGTGCAATATGTTAAGAATGCTTGTGTTTTATCAATAGAAATTCTTTATTTTTACTAAAACTGAAATATGACTAAATATGCAAAAATTCAATTCACTGCTAAAGAAGAGAGATATAAAAGAATTTGACAATATAATTCTCAGAAACAAAATTTATATAAGGTACAAGTTAGAGGGTCGGAGGGGAGGGTCTTCTAGATAAATGTTCAAATTTAGAATTGTATTAGATATAAATTTGTGAAGAATTGAAGTTCTCCTTCAAAGTTTGTATATTATAAAATTAGACTCTATGGTGATATGCATGGATGCATCTATCATGTCTAATAAAAAATCAATAGTAATACATTATACATGTATTGATAATATGCATTATTTTGATATCTTCAAATATGAATTTTGCCATTAAAGAAGTAATATTTTGATAGAACACTATGGCGAGCGAAGCGAGCCAAAACTTTTTCTTCAATATAAATTGAAAACTAGCGAGCCTGAAAATTTTCAGGAATTTTAAGCGAAATTTTAAGGTAAATCTTCAAATTCAGATTACTTGTACCGCGGTAAGAGCAAGATTTTTTTTTTCTGACACACCATAAGCAAATTTATTTATTTCATCAAAATTCAGAGCAAAAACCCAAGCCCCCCCCCAGAATATCAAATGGACCGTGCCTTAACCTGATTCCTGATTGCTCAAACGTGAAATGTGAGTCAGATGCAGAAAGCATGCACAAAATATGAAATTTATACGCTATTTGATTGAAACTTTGGAAGGACAATGGTGTACCCTTATCATACTGGATTATGAGTGATTTCTCTGAAAAATTGAATCATTTTGTTTGTAAAGTGTCTTAAATTGAGACTGAAAATTGACACTTTTTGCAAGGTTGCAGTACCAGTTACCGCCTATTTTGCTCCTATTTCTGTAAATCGAAATATTTTGTTCCAGTGCTTTCTCAGCAATGAAAATAATCTTCACCTGATAGTTTGGTGTCTTTTTTATGAAAAAATCCGGAAAGCAAATGACCACATTGATAGACCAAATACACCTACCCTTTCCCCAAACCAAAAATTCATGTCAACATCCTCTTATTGTTATTTAAGAAATAACTGTCTTACTTATGGTGAAGAGATTCTCAGAAAATTTGCACGTGCCCAACCAGAATTATACACCCATGAACACCGAAAGTAAGACAGTCATTACTTATATTTACATTATTCTAAATATCAGTCATTCTTATTTGCATGCACTTCACACATTTTGCCTGTTGTAGTGTCAAATGTATTTGAACGTTGGTAAATTCTCCCTACAAGCAAAACTTGAACGTGACGTCACAATCGCAACCAAAGTTATTGGAATATAATTCTAGTTGCCTAATGGGCGTTCAACATGGGGAATATACTAATTACTAGTAATGTAAATATTTCAACATATCTAGCGACCGGATAAGATTATATTTTCATTATCATTATCAAGAGAACATGTATGCATCAGACTTCTGTCAAATTTTCATGTTATTGTTTCAAACTTTGGATTGACAATGGTGTACCCTTATCATGCTGGATTATATACGATTTTCTCTGAAAAATTTGATTATTTTGTTTATATAATGTCTTAAAGTGTAACTGAAATTGAACACTTTTTGCAAGACTGTAGTACCAGTTACTGCCTATTTGGCTCCTATTTCTGTAAACTGAAATATTTTGTTCAAGAGCGGACATGATCCAGACATTCAAATTCGTTTAAGGATTCAACACAATGGATGCAAATATTATAACACTGTCTGGAAATATGAGGACAAGGGGAAACAAATACAAATTAGAAAAAAACATAGTAGACTGAACATAAGGAAATTCAGCTTTGCACCTCGAATAATCAATACATGGAACAGTCTTCCTGATAATGTAGTGGATGCTGATACCATCAACAGATTGAATACCCACTGGAAGAACCAGGAAATCAAATTCAACCCTACTTGCATCACCACCTACCGGTATGCAACAGATGAAAGATTTGGCTCAAACACTAGGGAGGATCTGGAGGGTCATTCGGTAGGGACGAACAAATGGATATGACTTTCAACTCTCATATGACCACACCGGGATTCGAACCCCGGTCGTCTGCGTGAGAGTTGAACGCCTTATCCACTCGGCCATCTTGTTATTTTAACAAATCTAGCGACCGGATAAGATTATTTTTTTCATTATCAGGAAAATACATGTATAAAAGCCTTCTGACAAATTTCCATGTCATTATTTCAAACCGCAGTCCCTCTAAAATGCAGTAGGTAGTTACTGGTCCTGGGCGGCCACTGGACCTTGACCAGTAAGTCAGTCTCTATAATGCGGTAAGTAGTGTTGTAACGATTATCGCCGACATCGGCGACATCATCGCTAATACCCATCGATTTCGATTAATCGATTATGTTTTCAAGAATCGATTATAATCGGAAATATACAACGTAGAAAAGAATGACATAGTTCTCGGTCGAATACGCGTGTAACAAGTACGAATAAAACGAAAGTAGATCGACGATTGTTTCCACGAATTAAAGTTACGGTCGTAGCTTAAATAATTCAAAAAGAATACACTTTCTAAGGCATACAATGGGTGGAATTAGGATTCTCATTGAATCTAATAGTAATGACAAGTACTCTAATAGAAAACTTCAACGTCAGATTATATCTACACTACCGGCATCGCGTGTTTTTACCCTGTCAAATCATCCCCGCAATCTTTTTTGACCCAGGGTTTTAAATCCCCGCGGTCATGGATTAACAATGGAGTTGACTCAACGCGGACATCGATCCTGGCAATTCACCGCAACGATCGCCGGGATACGCGGTGGCGATCGCCGTAGTTCTCAGCGGCAATTAATAACTTGTTATTTACCTGTAACAGTACTATAACCATTCTTTTATATTTTACTTATTCTTTTAAAATTTACGTCCTTTATTTTGATGTATTGTTATCATTGGTGACATAAAAATGTCCTTTAAAAGCGTTACGTTGTACATACGAAAAGAGAACCGTGTGACTGAATGATAGAACTAGTAATAATGTCCAGCTGTGTTTATCTAAGGATTAGAGAACAATGGGCAGTCTACGGGAGCGGTACGGTCAAGCAAAAATGGGTTTAAAATCTCCGTCTCCGTCTTTCGACTTTGAGAGATACATCGAGCCGAGGCTTTACGACATTTTTTGTATATCTTTACTGTTCAAGTCCAAAGCACTGGAGACCGTTTCTTTTTGTAGATTCTTCCGTTTGAGATTACTAGTTAGCGGTGTTTTATGTTCGCTAGTTCGTATGTTAAAATGTTGAAAAACGTCCATCTCCCAATTAGTCAAATATAGCCTTGAGAGCCTTATTCAGTAATTTATTGTTTATTTGGTTGTTTTGTTTGCGCAAGTGAAGCGATGTATAGTAAAACGTTATCCAAACAAACCAATTATATATATATATACGAAATTACGAAGGTGGTAATTAGGTGTGAAACGATTTCAATAGATAATTCAAAATGTCCTGCAAAGTTTACAATTATAGAAGATTTTTTTATAGATAACATGTATCTAGAAGTTAAACTCCCATTTCACAATGCATATTTATCTTTTCATAGAAAAAGCTCCGTTTTTATACGCCAGGGACGCAGGACTCAGAGGTAGATTAATCACCTGCGGCCGTCCGGAAGAAGGAGGGGGGGATTTTCCTATAAAATGGTAGAATAAATTTTCTAGCCTGTCCGTTTATTGACTTTATACATACTATTTTCATCTTTAAAAACATTTTGCGCTGTAATGCAACCCCCCCCCTCTGTCCATGCTAAGTGTGAAATCGCGACCCCCCCCCCCCCCTCCCTTCACGATTCAAAAAGGCGTGAAGCCATAATTACTAATTAGATCATTGGATTAATACAGGGGTAGACGGTGTTTGTGTGGATCGAAATTATCTGGGTGTCTTCCTGTCTCCTCGACTTCCGTAAAAAATATATGTAAACACTATTTTATTTCTTTCCAAGAAAAAAAGAATTATATCGTACGTAAACATTATATACAGAAAACCTTATTAAACCTTGAGCGTAATTTTATTTTCTTTCTGTCACAATATCCCTAATTTTCTTCGGACTAAAAAAAATCTAGACATTATGATAGATAAGATTTGAATTGAGTTATATTTGGTCACTCAGTCTTATTTTTAGATTTTAATCTTATATATCATTAATTTTATGTATTTTTAAAAAAATCTCAATTTCATGCAGTTAAGGAACACGCAAAGTTTAAATTCAATTCTTCGGAAAAAATCCAGGTACATTCTATGTAAAATTTATTTATTATCTACGGCTTAGTCATGTTGGTACAATGTTTGCTTATTATTTTCTTACTTGAAGCAAATAATTATCATAAAATTGCATATATTCTGGAAGAGTCGCTTACGTCGATATTTCCATGTACATGTGACCACAAAAACCTCCTTAGTTCTGCTTGAGTGACGACGTGTCGCGTGTACGTAGCTGTCAATATTGATTAGGGAAGGGTTATATATGGGCGTGCCTATATGTCTGGTCTTACAAGGTGTGAAGACATCGCCTCTCCCCGTACAGGGGATGATTGTTATACAGGTAGAAGCGCAGGGTAACTGAAAAGGTGTGAACAACTTGTGAGGCATCGTTTGTTGATTTAGTTTTGGTTTGGCGTTCACCGGTTTACTTTTGGAATTCAGTGCGAAAAAAAAGGGGGGGGGGGTTATTGTATTACATCTGTTTTATTATTAGGTTATCCTCATGTTTTTTTTTTTTTGCTTTTCTTTGTATGCCGGTCTTTTTTTTTTTTTTTTTTTTTTTACTTTGTTTACAGGATTCATCTTTGTCTGGATACACGTCCTTCATCAATCGATTTCTTTTTTTTTTTTTTTTTTTTTGCGGACTTGTTTGACCAGAACAAGGAGCACGCACTTTTTTCTTTTCTTTCCTTTTTTTTTTTAAATTGCATTATCGTATGGTCTTCAATTGGTTTTCTCTGAAAGTCCAATCATCGTGAATTGAATTATTGCTAAGGAGCCAGTGGCGGATCCAGGGGGGGGGGGGGGGTCAATGGGCGAATTTTGCCGATTTTTACTGAAAATGGGCCAAACTATACCTGTTTTGGGGAAATTTTGGGTCAGTGCCGGGGGGGGGGGGGGCGCCCCCTCCGCACCCCCCTGAATCCGCCACTGGGAGCGATACTTTTACAATCAATGGGCAGATCTAACTCACAGAGAGAAGGGGGGGGGGGGGGGCTATGAAAATCAGCTTTACTATCATGGCAAGATCGGCGTGTTGACATACAAGTCAAAGCTATACCCGTCTAAAGACGGGTGCTTATAAAGCGATTAAAAAAGGTAAAAACCCCATCCATTGATTTAAAAAAAGAGAATTTAAAAAAAAGGGGGGGGGGGGAGTGGCGCGTTAATGCAATGGCATTTGACAGGTAGGGTCTTCCATCTGGTTCAGGTCTGGCAGTGGGGATTACTAATTGACGTGTTTTCACACCTTATCGGCGTATCATCTACCTTCAATCGCCGTTTGATTTACCGTTCTGGAAATCTGAAGGGGGTCGGGGGTGGGAATGCGACTTTGTAAAAAAAAAAAAAAAAAATGAAATGTGACTTTGTAAAAAAAAATTATCGAGAAATAAATCTTACCAGCCAGAAGTGCTGGCGTAAATTCTGTATTTTATTTTAATAGGCAGCGACTGAAGAAAATATGTTATTGCAGAAATATTAGATGCCGCAAATGCATGTTCACCTAGCTCCCTCTTGCTATTTCTAAAATTTTACAGTGAAAAGCCAGGGGAAAGGGAGGGTTATATAATTCCAAACTCCCCGGTCGAGCTCCCTTGTACATATCTATATGTCGATATCACAACTCACTCTTCAAATTTGATTACTTCAACTTGTACCCATTGACTGACCACTTAAAATGACATGATAATTTTACGGACGAACGCATACACAAGTACCTTTACGTAGATAAGATACGTAAGTTCAATTTTTTTTTCAATTCTTTATTATCTTATGCCATATGACACATTGATAAATATAAACATTCAAATAAACGTAAGTGGACGTTGGACATTTAAATCTCAGGCGCAGAACGAGGATAAAAAAGAATGTCGGAGAAAAATCAATATTGTATAATAGAAAAGAACCATTATGGTGAGCGGATCCACACTATTACGTCCCCGGGGTCAGACGAGTACCCATGACAGTGTAGAGATCGCCGCTCTAATGGCTTTGTTTGTCCAGCAATGTACCTGTCACCTGTCACTAATTAATTTGTTTGGAAATTTGATTGTCTGGTCACTACAGACGGCGTAATGCTTAACGTGATACACAACTTGGGATTTTGCATTTCAGCTGGAGTAATCTTTCATATAGCATTTATTTTATCAACGCTAGTTTAATATGTTTTTAATAATAAGAAGTGAACAAGGACCGACGATTCCTTGCATCTTTCACATGCCTATTATAAGTACCCGTGTACAGAGCATACAGGCATAATTTGATCATGCTTCAATTTTAATGTGAATAGATTCCGCTTCATCTGGACTTGACGCAAGAAGATGTAAATTATTTTGACCTGCTTATCCGATATGAAAAAAAAGAGTCGGGATGAAAATAAGGTAGATCCACAGGAGCTCGATGCCAACAACCCTCAATGACACCCGCCCCTTCACGTCTCTCTATAGTCAATATATATAAGGAAAGTAGAGGCGGATATTCTTGTGGATCGTTCGCATCGAGTCAGGTTATCAGAAACATTTTAGGCTCAATTTACAAAATGTACTTATGTTTCATGTCCTAATGTTTACATCATCATTTTATTTATACATGTCATGCTTAAAAACAAGTTTCTATTCATTCGTAAGAAATAGCACCTGGTCAGGTAACACCTGGACAGGTAATTGTCAGCGCGGCAATCAACCGCAACGCCATCGCAACTCCCGGCGATCTTGGCACCGCGATGAAGTGATTTGCGGGGGTCAGCGGCGATGCTGAGGTGGAATTCCACCTTAAATAAGCCAGCCGCGATAGGTGGGCTCAGTAAAAAAACGCTTTGCCGTATGTGTACTCGTCTAGGAAAAACAATTTTTTTACACCGAACTCCAGAGTTTTCTAAGAACTACAAGGTCCATGAAGATATTGTTTGATTCCTCATTAAATGAGCAAAAACCTTGCTCTTGGGTCGAATGGAGACCCCCCCCCCCCCCCCTCCCAAAGAAAAAACTGCATCTGGCGTGTAAAGTTGCCGACTATTAGTATTACAATCACATATTTGTTTTGGCTCCATTACTGCTGTGATCTTGACAAAATATTTCATTTACTAGACAGGATTTTATCATTCTGTGGTTGGAGTTCTTTCTAAGACATTTTACTATGTATATTAGCATATGCTTTAGTGAAGTTTTATCATTACTTGTCATATTCTTTTCTGTAAAAGCAAGTAAAATTTATTTCCGATTAAATCGAAATAATCGATTAAAATCCTCTCCGATTATAAACCGATAATCGATTATGAAATTTGTCCGATTATACAACACTAGCGGTAGGCGGTAACTGGTCCTGGGCGGCCACTCGTCCTCGACCAGTAGAGTGCCCCGATGACATCAGTACTGTGACAAGCAAGGTTTAGATTAATGTCTAGGACAAAAAAATGCTTAAATGATTTCTAGACTTAAAAATGAAGACATATAATCTAAGATATGAACAAAACAGCTTTGTTAAAGATTTTTCTCAGTGTGCATGTGTGGTCAGAGGAAATGAAGGCGAATGAGTTTTTACTTCGTTCCATCCGCTCTTAAAGGAATACCTTGTTAAACTATATACTTAATTAACCAATCCTGTGAAAAAACAGACCAAAAATAACCAGAATTTACCATGGTTTTCCTGGGTTTTCGTTTTCTCCAGTCGTGTTTTCTTTCTCGAATAAACTTCGCGGTTGATCCCGCGTACGAAAAAAAAAAAAACAAAAAACAAAAAACACCTGAAAACCAAACTCCCCGGTCGAGCTCCCTTTTTTGCCTGAAAATGTGGGTTATTTTTATTCAATAATTTTATCTTAAACAATATTTGAAATCATACTACAGTGCAGACCAAGATACACAGTTTATAAATACTTGTGCAGACTTATGCAAGGAAACCATTTGAATTCATTTTTGACGAGTCTAGATCGAGAGGCAGTGGCGGATTCAGGGGGGTGCGGAGGGGGCGCCCGCCCCCCCCCGGCACTGACCCAAAATTTCCCAAAAAGAGGTACATATGTATATTTTGGTCCATTTTCAGTAAAAATCGGCTAAATTCGCCCCTTGACCCCCCGGCAAAGGGGGCGTGGATCCGCCACTGAGAGGGGTGTGGGTGGTTACAGAAATTGTATAATTTTTTCCAGGGGGTCCAGTTTTGAAGACAATTATACTTAAAAAACAGAAAAATAAGCGGTTTTTTTTTCCTTTTTTGTGTGCTTTCATGCTCAGCCTCACAGTACAGTACATTGTACTTGATTTTTGAAATTTATTACTTCTTATTCTGAATTCTGTTTTTAACGAGGCTGAGTACAATTAGAAAAAATTGATAACGGTGAAAATTCAATTTCTTTTTCTTAAAATGATATTTGAAGTTCAACAAATAAATAACATGAATTTAATTAAAATCTCTTGCACAGAAATATGAAAAAATTGATAAAAATAATTATTTTGCAGTAAAATCCCATAAGTTCTCATTGTAAGATGCCATTATCTTTGAGATGACCCCTACATAATACTGAACGGTCAACTTCTATTTTCTTTCCCATAAAATGAATTTTATAATACAATGTACTGCAATTATATGATCCGAATTTAGTCAAAATACCTTGGGTAGAAGTTCATCATTTTCTAATTAGACACAGCCTCGTTAAATAAGTTCATTATTATATTTTTTTCCTGTGACAATTAGTATGCACATTTATGAAATCCTTATTGGAATTTTTGTTCTGTAAGATATTTCCATGGTACTTAGTATCAAAATTTTATCATAAGCATTAAAAAATTCTATGTTGAATATTTGTTATGTAATATATTTTCCATGGCATGAGAACTTTTCTTATGTCATCATGGAATATGCATTACATAATAAAATTTCCTTTTGGAATTTTTGATACATAATAAAAGTTCTTGGGAAAAAAATATTACATGATAAAATTTCCAAGGAATAAATATCATGCTGGAAGAAATGTTTCATCACACAAATAACCTGTAACTTATAAAATGAGTTATAGTACTTGTACCTGTAGGAATTAACTTCTGTAGAGTTAAGAAATATTTTCTTAATCTTGATTTCTAGCAAAATAATAAATCATTACAACAAAAGTATAAGGAAGTACAACTTCAGACTTTTTGCACATATATGCACCAAAGTCAAAGTTTAGCCTGTCATTTTCCCCTTTTCAGTAGTTAGTAGAGCAAGAATCAACAAGAGAACTTCTCTGCCTGTATCTGCACCATTTGATGATGCTGCCAAATGCTTAATTACCAGCAACATAAGGAAGATACAGGTACTGACATATTAACAAATGAATCTGTAATTATCAATGAGAAATTACATCTACTTCCTCTAAAACAAATCATACCAACTTTGAAATTTTGGTTGAACCAATAACCTGGCTTTTTCGAGATTCACGAAATTTGCACATGACCAATCAGAATTATACACCCATGAACGCCAAAAGTAAGACAGTCATTTCTTAACTGTTGACATACATGTATCTGGAAATCATTTTTAAAACCAAGGACCACTCATGCCAGTGATCTGGTGCTGCCAGACTTTAATTCAACTTAAAAGTCTGTTATTTGCTGAAAAAAGCTATGACTCATCAATTTTGTTTTACTATCCAGTTAAAAAACAAGCAAATAAAATTAACATTTGTAAGAGATTTTATTTTGATATTATGGTGTATATAATATATTATGTCTACATAAACAACTCTTATTAATATCTGATAAAATGAAACAAATCATTAACTTTATCTCACACTTTCCTGCTATCAAAAAAGTATCAAGCCTGGATCTCCGATTCAAAATAGGTGGTTTTTCTTAAATATAGAGACTCATCTAAAAAAAGACAGCCAAAAAAGATATCTTTTCTGACTTTTTACATCAACAATTTGAAAAAAAAAAGAAAAAAAAAAGAAGAGATAAAAAGCATATATATTGAACTACATGTATTTCCTATGTCACACAATTGATATACAGTATTTCTAAATACAAACAGGTGTTCAAAAGTTTTCCAAAAATGAATATTATACATACACTGTGGGGTATCACATGATACACAAATGATATGTTCCACGGGAATCCCCTTTGATTAAACCAAGTAAATACTGTCTAAATCTACTTTATATGAATTTATTTTAGGCCTATCATATGGTCATTATTATAAATTATGTGATGGTAATTTATTCTGGTCAAGAATAGACGTATATTTTGAGAACACTTAAACAGAAAATTTTGTATCTGTCCGTGCACCATATCATAACATGTGGCGAGCATTGAAAAATTTCTGTTTAAGTGTTCTCCGAATACACGTCTATTCTTGACCAGAATAAATTACCATTATATAATTGATAATAATGACCATATGAAAGGCCTAAAATAAATTCACATAAAGTAGATTTAGACAGTATTAACTTGGTTCAATCAAAGGGGATTCCCGTGGAACATATCATTTGTGTATCACGTGATACCCCACGGTGACATAGACTTAAGTAAGAGATCAATATAGAGATATTTCAAGAAATAATAATAGGAATGAACACATAAATAACAAAACATGTTGAAAAAGAAAGCATGTGAACCGGAACAAAATTTTTCAATGCCCAATGCAGTGATGAACACAAATTCTGAATATACATGTATTTGTAGATAGGTTAAAACTTCACTATTTCCAAAAAATGTGAAAGGAATTCATAACAGTGAGACTTATGGTTTGGCATTCACATGTTCTGATTAGAAAAAAAAAGAGCCACAAAAATCAATTTGTTTTATGTAAATCTTGCTTTTGGAGATAGAAATCACACGATCACGGCCTGGCACCATTAACTCAAAATTGACTTAAAGAAGTCTAATTCTCAAAATACCATAAATGTATATAACAAAGCAGTGTGAAAATTATAAATATTGAGCTCATCCATTCAATTCTACTCTGAAATATACATGTATGTAACTGAAATAGTTTGAATAATAGCAAGTTATGACTGATATCATAATGAGTCTAAAGAATACTGGAATTTAGACTTTAAAGGATGCTATCTTGTTAAAGTAAAAACTTAACAATAAAATTCATATCTTTTGTATAAAATGCAGAAAAATAAAAATGCACCAATCATGTAAATGTTCATCTCTAACATGTATGATGTATTTCTAACCATTTTTTGAATACTGAGAAACAAATGTAAATGAAAGTACAAAATATTTTTTTGAACACAAGATACAGAGGAATATTTCATAACACACTTTTGGTTTAAAAGATCTCCAAATTATGAAGAAATTTATCATTTTAATTAAGACACCAAGAGAAAACATTTTCACTCCGTTTCAAAATTCATTTTCATTGACATCTACATGTACATGTACTTCTAAAAAAAATCTTAACAAGTAGAGAGAAAACAATGATGATATTTTGTATATATTAGAAAATCTGTATACTACCAACAATATAAGTAAAACATTCAATACACATGATTGTATATAATTTCATCCACCTTATATTCTTTATAATTTTGGCAGTAACAAAACAATCATCGAATTATGCATGATTCATAATTAATTATGCTTACACTTCAAATCACTTATAAACACGTAAAATTCTCTCTGAATATGTTTTCTTTTACAATTATATTGTAAAGCACTTGCTCATTCAATTAAGCACTTACATAATATCACTTATAATCCATTTTCAAAACTAAATTTAATTCGTCTATATTCGTTAGTACATCATTCAGCATTTTCAATGCATGGCAACGTGAGTACGATATGTAACAACAGGGAATTATTAGCCACTAATCACTTAAAGTAACGACAGTACTATTCATTTACTTTCCCATCTTTATAATTCAAAAAATTCAAAATCTTTTCAATGTACTTTACTAAGATCCTCTCGATCTTTCTTAACAATCCTACTGAACTGGAAAAGTTCGTTTGTGTGGGTGTATCACGGAAAGAGGAAGGGGTTAAAAATAGAGGGGAGGAGGCTCAACTGCTATTTCATAATTCAAAAATCTTTTACTTATAAAACAATGAGACATTTTATGCACAAAGTTACACCTAGGGCATACAATTTGACTTTTCTACTACATGATCAAAACAGATGTATGCTACATTTATGCAACCTACTACCAAGTATGACTTCCAAAAATCACTTGACTATTACATTCAAAATTCAATATAGAGAAAAAAGTGAAACACTGTAGAAAAGACTCTAATTTTTTGTAGACTGACGAGTGAAATTTGAATTCTACAAGTTACACAGAAATATGCAAGAGAAGCTAACATCTGTGTGTGTTCTGCTATTTTTCCGTTCAACAATTCTTTCACATTGCCCACTGTCATAGAACTGTCACCACTGTCATCACCAAGGGAAGACCGATACCCAAACCCTAATCATCTCTATTCACACTCGATGTCAACAAGCAAATCGTCACCCTCCATTTTCATGCTCTTCTCCACATGGATGGTTTTGATGGTTCCAGCACACGGTGCCGTCACCAACATCTCCATTTTCATGGCACTCAGCACCAGAAGTGGCTGTCCTTTCTCCACCTTGTCACCAGATTTAACCTTGATATCCACTATGGTACCTGGCATGGGGGCACCAACTGACCCTCGTACTCCCTTTAAAGCCTTAGGATGGAAATGCAATTCCTGCGGGAAAAAAAGTAATAATTGATAAGAAGAGGAATCACTCCTCCATCAACCTTTTCACATCAACAGTGGTCCAGTTGTTTTGGACGGCAAAATACATAAGTACATTTCCTGCAAAATTATGTCAGGGACAATCAGTATTTGTAATAGTATACATGTATAATCATGACGTAAAGAGAGTCAGTGCTTGCCATCCACAAAATGCTAGTTATGCAATTACTGTAAAAAGGCTATAATGTTAAATGCATTAATGACAATAAAGTACTGATTGGTGACATGTTGAATCATACTGCTACTGCTGCAATAATTTATCAAAGATACAGAAAAAGTCTGGAATTCAACACAGGTTTCTTTTTCTTAATATACTGTACATCAGTCCCTACAATCACTTTATACCACAATGTAATATAAAATAATCTTATTCCTCAATTCAAGCTCTTTTTTACATGTAGAGCAATGTAGAACTTCATGCAAGTATTTTTAAATACATGTATCTATAGTTTGTATTGAACAAAGTATGGCATTCAGATATAAATCCACAAGACATTCATGTAAATGGAACATAATTACGTAGTGCCTTACCTTTGAAGCTGCCTCGTCAGTTATTGACACAGATCTAGTCTGACCGTTTAACTCAAAGAATACTTCCCGCTTCCCTGCCTTACTGAGATCTCCCACGGCTAAAGCTTTGATTGATAGAGTTTTTCCTTTCTCTATGGTTACCTAGAGAAAATATTCTATTATAATCCCAATTTGTTCTATATGCTCCCCAAAGAGATACATACAGCATGCAGCGTAATTTGAATTTAAGCATCAAATAAAGTAACTTTAGAATATACACATACATACATACATGTATGTATAATGATGATAAGAACACTTTTGCACTAATTTTATCCATAAATTATAGAGCACTGAAAATATTTCAACAATGGCAACATCAACTTGATTTTTATCTTTGTATTTAATATTGTGTCTAATGAGACCAAAAATGTCTAATCTCCATGTCATACACAGACGACATGTCACCAATAGTTGATTTTCCAGTTGATTTATAGGGCGGTCTGACACCAGACATCACAAAATTTGGGGACATTTGCATTGTGACGTCACAATAGAAAACATGACACCGCATAAAGTTGGTGCAATCATGATGTCGCAATTAAAAATTTTGCCAAATGATGTGATGTCTGTGCATAAAAAAATCAAGGTTTAAACGGTCATGAATATTTTATGGAAATGGTCTATTAACAGGGAATTGCAATTAATCATTGAGATAAATTCTTTATGGCAACTGCTGAATCTTACCTCTACTTCTTGTGCCATTTTTGGTCCAACAAAGAACATTTTGGTGTCCAGTGCATCTACAGGCCCGTACTTCTCTCTGAATTCTAGGAAATCATCGGTGACTTTCGGGTACAATGCTGAGCTCATCACGTCCACCTCCCGAATGATGTTCCCGTGACGTTCCTCCAGGCTCTCCTTCAGACCTTCAAAGTCTATTGGTGGGAGTGATTCACCAGCACGACCCTCAATTCTCTCTTTTCCTTTTAAAATCTGCAACGAGAGAAAGTTTACTGATGTGTTATGCTGTAATGTAGCCTAAAATCACTCGTAATGTCTTAATCACTAAGAAAACTAAGAAATACAAAAAGTTTTCGACTATTCTATGTTGTAACTTTGCTTGAATATTTTAATTCTATCATACTTGTAATTTTTCAATCATGAAAATGAAAGTTCTCTACTCTGAGAACACAAGGATTTATCCTGTTTTCCCCATTGCATGATAATGCTACGATTCTGTAGAAGGATTTAAATCTACATTTATTACTGATGCTATTTTTACAGACTGAAATGGTGAAGAGTTATAGATTTCTTTGGTGGATACCATGTTCGATCCCTTTACATAACCATAGCACCATCATGCAAGGACAAAAACTTGATGAATCCACATGTTTTAGATCCCATGGATCAGAAGACAGAAATTTACGAGAATTAAAAATCTTCATTCTGCTGGGTTTTTTTTTCTACTACTCATATCGTATATAGGAATATCATCTAACCTTTGTCCGTAATGGCTCTGGGAAGCCCCCTGGTGGCTGACCTAGATATCCCTGAAAGTATTCGACAACAGAAACAGGGAAAGACAACTCCTCCACTCTCTCTTCCACCATTTTGGCATTCAGTTTATTCTGCACCATAAATTGGGCCATGTCACCTACGACCTTTGATGACGGAGTCACCTGAAAGGGAGTAAACAGTTTGTACCGTACATTGTAAAGTGAAGACATTTTGGAACAAAAATAAAATGATCATGATAAGTATGAAAAAAATAGAATTTTCTCCTAAATGTACAAAGATCCTATGCTCTATGTTTTTTTTTTTTATTTTTTCACTTTGCAATTATTCTTTTTCAGATAATATTTTTCTAACAAGATAAATCATTGTAATTCTTTAAAATTGATTAAAAGTAAATGCAGAGCTTGTACAGAGGCAATGCTTTTTCTGTCTTTTTAACTACATGTATTCCTTATACTTGTAAGTGTAACAGCAAATGTATGTACATGTATGTTATAATGTTATCCAACATGCCATTTTGGTGAACAAAGAAAAAATTCACTAAATTCTGCTAGGTTCTACATGTATATTGTCTAGTGATACAGTTGACCATACATTACCTTTGGCACGTCCCCAAGTAGTTTATTAGCTTCAGCATACATCTTCTTGACTTCTTCAAACTGGTCAGCCAATCCAAGACTGAAAGCTTGGAACTGAAGGTTAGTGTACTGTCCACCTAAATATGATATGAAGATTGTTACTCTGATATAAACAAGTCTAATTGTGTTTTTACTGGATACATTAATGGCCAACTTTGAAATTTTCTTAACAAAATAATCTCATTGGTAAACAATACTGTATAACAAATTAGACGATTCATTTCCATGAAATGTATGGCTGTCCCGAGTATTTCTTTGCACGTTTATGTATTTTACAAATAGCAATAGAGGATGGGTAAATAATGATTGCCGAATTTATCCCAGCCCTATCCACTGCATGTAATGAAAAGCTTTGATAGGTCATTAGATTACAATGTCACAATGTAAACAACAGGTGCTACATGTACATGTATGTCAGACATTCTGTGATTCCAATTTAAATCATGAATACGATGTAGGACAACAGTCCTCCTTTCCTCTTTTACAATATTTTACGTTGAACATTACCTGGGATTTCATTGATGTATACATCAGAATTTCCACTTTTGAGTGTTTTACAGCATTCAAACGGAGCGTACAAGTTTCTGGTCTGTTCCCAATATGCAGAATAGTTTGTAACATCTGATAACTGGATTCCTATTAAGAAATTGTAAATTCACCACTACCACATGGATAAAATATGTTGCAAACCTACTATAATGTAGCTCTAGAAAAATAGATTGGTTGCTATAGTTCTTGTTTGCAGGCCACAAAAATGGTATCAAGGTACATGTACATATAGTGACTTTCCAGCATTTGGGACCATTTTTGCAAATTATTCTATACAAATTTAACCCCCATAGGAAATCTCAATATTCATGGTATTCCATAAATGTTTTGAATGAGAAAGTATTTGTAATTACAAAAGTCAGTTGAAGTATCTCATTACATGTAACATAATATTTCTTTCTCTCTATGCAGATCTATAAATTTCAGTTACATTTACTACCATAGATGTGCACATTTTCTGAAAACCACATTATCAAAGCTATACTTGTGACCTGTATCAAGTTCTGTTCTCTGAAGTGCTGCCACCACGGCTCCCATACTGGGCTGTGATGTTAATCCCGACATAGAATCCACGGCAACGTCGACCACATCGGCACCTGCTTCGGCACATGCCAGCATGGATGCCACTCCGGCACACGCCGTGTCGTGTGTATGGACGTGGATGGGGATGTCTGGGAACCTGTCCCTCAGTGCTCCAATCAACATTTTGGCTGCTCGTGGCTTTAACACTCCAGCCATGTCCTGCAATTTAAAGTATATAGAGTTTATTAATTTCTAAATTAACAATATAGGGTACATACTTCATATATAGAACGATTTAAGATCAGGCAGGTCGCTTACTGCATATTTCACCCTGAATATAATACCTTGACCTTGACAGTGACTAAACCCTCATTCCCTCTCGAGTATTATCATGCCTGACAATTTGATGGAAGTATTTATGTGCTTACCAATCATGTTATAGCCATGTTTGTGAAAGCGCGACTACCAGACAGACAGACAGATGGACACTAGATAGAGCATTTCCTATTTGTTGTACTTGCATTGCAGGGAACGTAACAACGTTAATCAAATCTTCTACATGTATATACATGTATGTATAGGTTACCTTAATACCCAGGATGTGTGTGCCGGCCTTCACTAGTTCTGTGGCTAGATCCTCATAGTACTGTAATGTATACTTAGAGGCCATGGGGTCTGATACGTCACCAGTATATGATATGGCTGCCTCGATAACACCACCTATACACATAATGTAAATAACAATCAGAAATTAACAATTTATACAGCAATTCTAGCAACTGCATCGTACATTTGTTTTTATTTCAATTAAGCCATTTCAAATCTCTTACCATTATTGTATGTTTCAAACTCATTCTTGTCCTTAACAGAAAGTAACTGAATAATTGTACTTCAATAAGATACCAGTACAATGTATAATTAGTTGAATAGAATTCTTTAAGTACCTGCATTGCCGACAGCCTCCATGCCAACTTTGATGTTAGGGAAATAATTGAGCGAGTCAAATATACGGAAAATGTCCATACCATGTTTTACAGCTAAATCACAAAATCTGGAAAGAAACGAAAAAAGTGCCTTCAAAAATGTGTAAAAAGAATCAATCTTTTACTCTAAGCTACAAAGAACATTAATACCTAATCATCCAAATCAAGAACTCAAATTTCTTCATTACTGAAAATGTATGCTACATGCGTCTTTAAAATAAACGATTCATTAATATCAATATTTTCTCCAGAATAAAACTACATGTAGTTATTCAATTTCTAAATGTCATACTTCTCACCAAAAGTAGACGTGTAGATTTATTTATACATCTGCATAAAATTTAGTCCATCTCTTTAAATACAAAACCTGATCTTGAGTTAAAAAACATTCTTTAGTTTGCTAAAAGGTGAAATTCAAATCATGCAATCATGTAGTAAAAAGAACAGATTCTGTTACGACGATGAGTTACATCAATAATATCTTATTTACATGTACATCAATTATTCAGAGATACCCTTACTTGTATACGACATTATCTGGGTAATTAGTGTATCCTACGGCATTAGCCCCTCTCAGTAACATCTGGAACGGTACATTAGGTATCTGCTCTCGTAACTGCTGTAACCTTTCCCACGGACACTCATGGAGAAAACGCATGGCAACGTCAAATGTTGCTCCTACAAATATGGGATAAACAATAGGTCACATAACAAAGTATCTAAATGTATGAAGTACAGTGTAAAATCTTGCCATGTTGAATTACTTTTAGTTTAAAGCAGCATAAATTGATTGAAAATTTTAATCTTTTTATGTTTACTATTTTTTTCCCTTCAGAATAGGAAATTAAAACTCAGCAAAGTCAATGAGGTATCTACAAAATTGAGAAGAACACAATTTAATGCATAATCATGGGTAAAATATAATATTGATACATGTAGAATCAAAATATAGATTTATTAATCCAGTACTAATGTAATTAGAAAGTTTACTTTGATCCATTTGCAATGTGCAAGTATTCGTCTTACAATAAACAGTGATTGAAGTGTATTTCTTGAATCATCTATACCATGGAACAAGATGAGAGCCCTCTTACCTCCCCAGTTCTCACAACTGAACAGATTGTTGAACCTGTGAGTGACGTAGGGTGATATTCTCTTCAGATCATAAGTTCGGACTCGAGTAGCCAGTAATGATTGATGAGCATCTCGGAATGTCGTATCCATGAGAAGCAGTCCCTTGTGATCTCGTACCTTCTTGGCAAAACCCTCTGGACCATCCTTCTTCAGTACGTCTCTCCAACCAAGTGGAGCACTTTTGACTGCAGATACAAAATTATTCATAATAAGAATGATGGATATTGCTATCTACATGTATATGCTGTTCAAGCCAATTCCCTCTTGAACGTAAGCATGATGAAGGTGACTCGTTAATTGAGAATTTACATTTTAAAATTGTAATAACATATGATCTCAATTCAATTAAAAAGGTATGTTTCATAGATAAAACTGTTTATATAACTAACAAAGAAGTATAAATGAGTGATACAATGTGCACTTCCTATACAACATTCATGCAGAAGCTCAATAGGCCATTTTCAATGCTTCATTTGATAGCCAGACTATGGACATCAAATACCGTATATCGGGTAATTTTGGCGCAGTGGAAATTTTGGCTTTGTTGGCGTATGCAATAGAATCTCCAAATTTAAAAGCGCTAAATTTTCCATCCATAAAAGACGGAATTTATTCAGCTGGAGATCCGCCACTGATCCGCCACTGTTTTCTGCTGGGTAATGGCTTCATTTGTGTAATATATCAATATACGGTACTTTGCTGATATATGAATTTCATTATGATGTCACCAATGAAATACTGGAAACATAATGCAAAGCTTTTACAAATTATGGCATAACATTACAAAAGTTTGCTAAGTGACTTGATGTCCGTAGTCCGGTGAGTAAATTTAAGGTTTTGAATGGCCACAACCAAGAACTTGAAAATGGACTAGTTTGAATATTACATGTAAATCTAAGAAGTGAGAAAAGTATTGGAAAGTAATACATGTATATACCCTTGCATACATTAATCTTATTTTTTAATCAATTATTTCATCCAGTATTCCTTAAGACTGATAACTTGTTGATTCAAACAGCATAGATTCTTCCATAAAAATACAAAAGAGTCAGTAACAATAACTGTTGAAAGCAATTATGTCTGTATTACTAATATCATTTAGTATTACTAATATAATGTCAAATAGTATTAAACTTACTGCAAAAATTTTTCACAGACAATTGTACAAAATCTATGGATTTGCATGTACCTTTATATACATATAGAATATATTTGCAGTGCTCAGTTAAATGCTTTATGTGAATACAAAACATCAGACACAGCATGTGTTTTAATACTAGTTATAAATATTTTTCTTTCACGGAAAAAATCTATTTATTAAATACATGTATATGCAACTACATTCAAAGGAAAAGTACAAATACCAATACTAATGCGGGATATGACTTTATTATGATGTTGATATTATATGTCAAAGAAGCATTATTTGTTGAAAATAATAATAGCAGCATTTCAAATTTGTGAAAATAAACAAATACGCATGTACATGTATATTTACATATACATGTATGTAGAAAGCTCATTCCCACGATGCATTGTTTCTGATGGCAGATAAAAAACGAAGCTTTCAGGATTCCCTGGTGAATAAAATATTGCTGGCTTTTTTTTCTTCTATTACATGAATATCAAATGCAACTGAAGCAAAAAATAAAGAAAGAATTCCATCTTGCGTGTAAATATTACCTCTTGTAACATAACTCTCAGGTAATTCTTTGAATAAATAATGTTAGAGTTAAAATTTTATTTAAAATATCTGATCTTTGAAAATGAACGTATATCACTTTCTGATGGACATTCCTAGATCATTCGAAAATTGTCAAGAGAAAAGTTATAATACAAGTATCATCATAGAAAAAGATTACTCTTTTTAATTTTTTGGTAAAAAAGACAGAGCTTAAACTTAATTATATTATAAAATATCATAATAAATCATAATTGTAATGGGTCTTATTAGGGATTTGGTTCAATATATCATGTATCAACAATGATTTCTATCAATTACAAACCAAGGTGTTACAGATTTCAAGTTTAATTTTGTTAATTTGTTCACTACTTCCTGTTTATTACACTATCTCTATTCGGTATTTTCGAAAACCAGAGTTACTTCCCGTTTGGGACGGTATCTGACGTAGACTAATTGTGACGTCATCAAATTATATTGAAACGGTCTTAAAAGTCTGGGAAATGACGGTAAAGATAGGACATTACCATACCATTTTCAAGACGTCATAATGGTTTTACGTCAGATACCGTCTGTAAGGGGAAATAACTTTGTATTCCACAAATACTGAATATCTAACAAAGAGTTATTTGAGTTGCTTGGAATGGACTGGGATTAAAAAAGAGTATCTGTTATAGTCTATTTAAAAACAAAATGGCATAAAGTCGCAATGTGTAGAATATTTGACTTTGTTTCTAGAAAGGAAGCTTACAATAAACTTTTTTCAGACCAATCTCCATCAAAATGTTTAAATTTTGATACAATTTTTATCAATTACTATACAACATATAGGATATATAAGTAAGTATCTACATGCAGTTTTGGCAGAAAATAAAAGAAATTTAAGAAATTGGATAAAACAAAAGACAGAAATACATGTATATGATAAAAATGAAATTGAAAAATGAAGATGTTGAATAAAATATATAGGTTAATCAAGAATGACAAGAATGAGTCAAACTTTCAAAAAAGTGATCCCTAATTGTCGCTATGCTTTGCAGGCGACACAAAAAGTATGTCATTCACCAAGGTCATGACATAAAATATAAAGTACAAAATTGCTGAAATCATGATGGGTCATAGTGGGGAAGTAATATATTTTTGTATCCCCCCTGTCACACGCTGTATAATGAATTTGTCCCGCAGATGGCTTTTGGTTTGTGTATGTAACATCAACAGATTTTAATGCATCTAAGTGACATCAACAGCGTAGAATCAGGCTATTACAATTATACCCTCTCAGTAACATAATGCAACATCGTATTCAATTTTTCTCGACCAATCAGATTGCAAGAAATTTGCCAGAGGTGAGATAATTGTTATTAAAAGTGACCTTGACATTTGACCTTCCGAAATCATGAAATCTTTTGCACAAAGTGGCAAACTTACTACATACGGTGGCGGATTAAATTTAGAAGAATTACAAATGAAGCCAAGTATTTGATCTTGACCTTCTGATCAAAGAAAATATTTCAATAAATTGAAAGACAGAGGAATGAAACAATTAAATACCTAAATGCTTTTTCCTGACAAAGAGAATAAAATATTTTTTTCCCAAAAAATGAAAAAGATTTGAACAAAATACAAAGTATTCTGCTAAAAATTGTCTACTCAATATACACATGTATGTATCACAATTGTGTCAAAGTGTCCAAAAAAATACAAGCATGCAAAAAAAATTATAACACCACATTTCATAAGTATTCACCAACAGCAATCAGAATAGACATTGTCGCCTGAATACAAATTGTGAGCAAAATCTGCACTCTTTAGGAAATTAAAATACAAGATCATCAAAAAGTATTTTCAAACTTAAAAATAGCAGAAACTTTATACATGTACATACATGTATATGATTGCTTCAATATCTGTAAATATCCTTGACGAAATCACTAATAGCACTGTGGATTTACGCAATTAATAATACCACTAATGATTTATGCAATTAATAATAATACTGTGTATTTACTCAATTAATAATACCACTGTGAATTTACGCAATTAATAATACCACTGTGGATTTACGCCATTATAAATGTTTATAGCAGATGTTGGTAATTAAATTTCTCAGGGGTTTTACATTAAAAAAAACCTCCAAATACCACCGTGGATTTACGTAATTAACATATTTGTTTTGCACTTATACCACAGATATTCTTAGAATGTAAAATTAAAATATTGGACAACACGAAATAAGATTTCACAAAATGAAAAAAAAAAACAACAAAACCTTATGATACACAACAACATATATATATAAATTAATAGACATTACTGAACATCAGTTCACTACATGTAATAAATAAAATACACCGCTAAAGACGGTATGGCCGGATTGCAAAGTAAGTTTTTGTCACTAACTGGGTCAAGGTAACTAGGTCAAATGTTACGAAATAAATTGAAAGGTCTCGTCATGGGCAATCTACATGTATAATATATTGTTTCTACCGTATACATTTCCTTAGATTTTGCTTCAACCAGAAACTTTAAACAAAATCTTTAACTAGGTCAAAGTCCAAGGTCAAGGTCACTAGGTCAAATGTTATGGCATAAATTGAAAGGTATTGTCAAAGGCAACCTAAATGTATGATATAAAGTTTCTAATGCATACAGTTCCAAAGATTTTGCTTCAACCAGAAACTTTCACCAAAATCTTGAACTAGGTCAAAGTCCAAGGTCAAGGTCACTAGGTCAAATGTTACGGCATAAATTGAAAGGTCTTGTCATGGGCAACCTTCATGTATAATATAAAGCTTTTACTGCATACAGTTCCTAAGATTTTGCTTCAACCAGAAACTTTCACCAAAATCTTGAACTAGGTCAAAGTCCAAGGTCAAGGTCACTAGGTCAAATGTTACGGCATAAATTGAAAGGTCTTGTCATGGGCAACCTTCATGTATAATATAAAGCTTTTACTGCATACAGTTCCTTAGATTTGCTTCAACCAGAAACTTTAACCAAAATGTTGAGACAGACGGACATCGTCAATCTGTAGACCGGAATTGCTTTGCAATTCGGCCAACGCATTAGTAGACAGTACTAAAAACTAAGCTTTCCAATATGGATTATTACAGAAAGAAAGAGATTTGATATGACTTTCTGTTAAAATATCATTCATAAGATACATACATGTATGATAGACATCATCAAATTAAATGATTGCAGAAAAAAATTAGTAAAAGCTATTTCTCCCCCAAGCTATTTTAAATTGCTTACCATCCAAAATATCCTCGCCTTCTGTAAAATCATTGTCTATGGCTTTATACACAAGCTGATTAGGTACAGGTTACATTATTTCATGAAGTTGCATACCTTTTATATTTATGCTTCATAAATTACTTTTAGAGTATTTAAGGACATGTATTTCCTACAAGCTTGACCCTCTGTACATCTCAACAAAAATATTGATTATTCGTGAATGCTTCATCCAGTCAGGAGCAATGAATATATTAACAAAATGCATTGAAGACATTTTCTTGACTTGCAGGCAACTTTAGTGATTTTGCTATCCTTAACATAACTGAGGCGTAATTTAGTGCATTTTTAGGTGCTCAAGGTATTTGTATAGTGCTTGTGGTAGACTGATTTTGGATACCTTATTCTGTTAAAATCAAATTATATGCATTATGTTCATATGTAACGAGAAAATGAAAAATCTGATAAATAAGCTAGCTGGCTGAGTATACCATCATTCTGTTTATATAAATATCATTTCTACTTTCATTTTCCATGTACCTACCATATGGTATATCTGGTACCGTAGGTATGACATCAGATGGTTCCATGTTTGTGGCCAGTGGTGTCTGTGGTCCATTAACCATGGTTTGGCCCATGAAATGGAGAAGTTTTTGGGCTCTGTTTTTACTCGGGTAAAATTTGAAGAGTTGTGGATTTTCGTCTATGAAATATGTGTCAACCACTCCATTTAAAAACTTCTCATGTTCCAGAACATTCAGCAAGAATGGTATGTTGGTCTGACAAAATTAAAGATGTAAAATGCAGTTTGCGGGTAAATGTTTAGTGAAATATTGTTAAGTGTTTGAAAGAGACAGGTGTCACTTTTGTACATGAACCATACTTGTCTCCATCCATGGAATTATCGTGTTTTTATTACAATGTTGTCAGAAAAATTGGAAAATTATCTTGTTGGTATAAGGTGATAATCATTAACTTAATAGACAAAGCTAAAGAAAGAAATATGATCATACATGTAATACTAACATGTAAATTGTCATATAAATTAACATGTAAATTTTTCCTAGAAATTAACATGTAAATATCACATACCTTGACACCTCTGATTCTGAACTCCTTCAACGTTCTCAGCATTTTAGCAGCAGCTGAAGGGTGATCTCTGGCATGAGCAATCACTTTGACAAGTAAGGAATCATAGTAAGGGGAGATAATAGCACCGGCAAATCCCAGGGCACTGTCAAGACGAATACCCATACCCTCACCACTACGGAACACCTACATAATAGTGGAAAAAATCATGTTAAAAGCAGCGACTGAAGGGTGATCTCTAGTATGGGCAATCACTTTGACAAGTAAGGAATCATAGTAAGGGGAGATAATAGCACCGGCAAATCCCAGGGCACTGTCAAGACGAATACCCATACCCTCACCACTACGGAACACCTACATAATAGTGGAATAAGCTCAAAATGCATCGAAGATGCAAAATGCCGAGTTGCAAAACTGGAATGTAAGTATGAATATGCAGACTAACATGAAATGTGTATGGTTTGTAACAACATTTTGTGGTCCTAAATGAAAATTTCTGGATCAAGAAATGGTCTTCTCTTTATTCTATATCAGCGTGTAATATATTTTCAAGGATACAGATTTTCCTGTAACCTTGATCTTTGACCTTTTGACCCAAAAATTAATGGCAAGTTTCATGATTATAGGTGCAATACAGGCTCAAAAATGGTCTGGAAACCATTTTCAATTACCTAAGTCCTGTGACCTTGATCTTTGACCCTTTGACCCCTTAATCAAAAGTGGTCATTTTCTATTCACTGGAAACATTTCTGGCAAGTTACATGATTATAGGTGCAATACAGGCTCAAATTCAGTCGGGAAACCATTTTTAATCATCTTAGTCCTGTGACATTGACCTTTGACCTATTAACCCCAAAATTGATAGTGGTCATCCTTGATCCATGGGAAACATTTCTGGCAAGCTTCATGATTATAATTGCAATACAGGCTGAAATATGGTCCGGAAACCACTTTCAATCATCGGAGTCCTGTGACCTTGACCTTTGACCTTTTGACCCCAAAATCAATAGGGGTCATTCTTGATTCATGGGAATCATTATTGGCAAGTTTCATGACTTTAGGTGCAATACAGGCTAAAATATGGCCAGGAAACCATTTTCATTCATCAGAGTCCTGTGACCTTGACCTTTGACCTTTTGACCCCAAAATCAAAAGTGGTCATTTTCTATTCACAGGAAACATTTCTGGCAAGTTACATGCTTATAGGTGCAATACAGGCTGAAATATGGTCCGAAAACCAATTTCAATCAACAGAGTCCTGTGACCTTGACCTTTGACCTTTTGACCCCAAAATCAATAGGCCTCATCCTTGATTCAAGGGAAACATTTCTGGCAAGTTTCATGATTATAGGTGCAATACAGGCTGAAATATGGTCCGGAAACCATTTTCAATCATCTGAGTCCTGTGACCTTGACCTTTGACCTTTTGACCCCAAAATCAATAGGCCTCATCCTTGATTCAAGGGAAACATTTCTGGCAAGTTGCATGATTATAGGTGCAATACAGGCTGAAATATGGTCCGGATACCATTTTCAATCATCTGAGTCCTGTGACCTTGACCTTTGACCTTTTGACCCCAAAATCAATAGGGCTCATCCTTGACTAATGGTGAGTAAGTGTATGAAGTTTCATTGTTATAGCCTCTTTCGTAGTTGACTTATAGTCCGGAAACCAATTGTTGACGCCCTCCCCGCCCGCCCGCCCAGACGCCCGCCCAACGGCCCGCCCGCCCGCCCGTCTCACATCAAATTAAGAGCCGAGTTTTGCAACTCGGCTAAAAAATCATGTTAAAAGCAGCGACTGAAGGGTGATCTCTAGTATGGGCAATCACTTTGACAAGTAAGGAATCATAGTAAGGGGAGATAATAGCACCGGCAAATCCCAGGGCACTGTCCAAACGAATACCCATACCCTCACCACTACGGAACACCTACATAAAAGAGGAAAACATAATCAGCGGCTAAAGGGTGGTCTCTAGTATGGGCAATCACTTTGATGAGTAAGGAATCATAAGATGGAAATTTGATAGCACTGGCAAGACCTGACATCACAATATTTGACATAATTTCTTACTGTGAAGTTGAAAAGATCTATGACATCAAGGTAAGTTGAGTTCAAGTATGTTCAACATATTACAAACTTAATAAATATTACGATAACAATTTGCATAATTATCTATTTGTACTTGATAGGAAACTGAAAGTTAATTCCCCCAAACCTCTATCCTCCCTGTATCTGGTTGAAACTGCCTTGCGGGGTCCTCCGTGGTCATACGGCACTGTATAGAACAGCCCTGTAGATTAACGTCCTCCTGCTGTAATCCTAGCTCCTTCAGTGATCTACCTTCAGCTATACGAATCTGATTCTGTACTAAGTCTATCCTGAATACATAATGTAATGTTTGATGATACATAGAGAATAAGTGTCTTAATTTGTGTTTTGTTACGGGTATACAACACACAGCAAGTGCATTTATCGTTCATGCGATAAATGCATTTGCTGTGTGTTGTATACCCGTAACAAAACACAAATTATGACATTTATTCTATATATATGCACCATAGTTGTTTATTTCATTCTTGCTTTCTGAAATCGCGTTTTCTAGGTAAAAGGGTGACGTTAAAATTCAGGTCACCGCAGGCTCAGTTTGCAGGTTAGAACAGCCGTCGCGGCATGTTTCTTTAGATCTTATGCATTGTGACGTCACGAGTGTTAATACACTAATTGCAGCACGTTTCTTTCAATAGTAACATCTCAGGGAATTACATTGGTTCTGCATATATATGTAAATAAATGTAATACAATGTTTAGATGTGTATGAAAATATAATATCTGATCAGTATTTTTCAAAAATACAATGTGCTAAATAACTTAATGTTACCCCTTCAAAGGCCCTTCTTTGCGAAAAATTTTTGACATCACAATACTTTACCTTTTTATGTTTGATTGAAATTTGAGAGCTTGTTTGTCCACTTTGAATTTTGAAAATACATGTACTTCAGTCGTATGTTTTCGCATTCATATCTCTAAATTGAAGCCAACACACAAGATCGCAACTACAGGTTGTCCACTCTAATTTGCATTTAGTAACCTACCGAAACCATTGTTCAAAACTTGTGTACCTTTTCTTCCCAATAAATCGATGATGTCAAGACAATTGAAAAGAATAAAAAAAGTACACGAAAATAGCCGTACAACCTTCTTTAGAAGTATTTGCGATCTTCCACACTGCTTTTACTTCCTATACTAAGCATCTCCTAGTACATACCCAGTAACTTCCTCTGTCACTGTGTGTTCTACTTGTAATCTGGCATTGACCTCGATGAAATAATACTGGCCAGAGTTGTCGAGTAAGAATTCTACCGTCCCTGCATTCTCATAGCCTACGTGAGTAGCAAGCCGTTTGGCATCGGCACACATTTTGGCACGTATGTCTGGCGAGAGTTTGGGTGCCGGAGCGATTTCTACGACCTTCTGGTGACGCCGTTGTACCGAGCAGTCTCTCTCATACAAATGCACAACCTCACCATACCTGTCACCTAAAAAATTTGTTTACAATGAAAGAATTTCTGAAGTTGACATCAATTACATGTAACTTTTCCTTCTTTTTCAAAGTGAAAGCGAATGGAAAATTCTCCCCTTCGTAACATAATGATAGTGAACTTTTCAAAATATGCAAAAACCCTTCAAATACTCTATTTCTAAATAAGTGACCTTTCCACAAATCCCGAGGAATTGTAATATCATTCATAAATTATGAAAAGTACTATTGCGACGTCACAATGTTAACTACCAAATGATGAGATTTATCAGACCTTATGTCAGAGTTTTCAAATAGTAATCATCACTTCCACATTGGTTTTCTCTGATTTGAAGCTTACCTAGAATTTGGACTTCTATATGTCTAGGCCGTTCTATGAATTTCTCCAAGAACAAAGCTCCATTACCAAATGCTGCCTCTGCTTCTGACCTAGCTCTCATAAAATTCTCCTCTATGTCCTATTGTAAAAATAAATAATCTACATTCATCTAAGATCAATATATGCGTAATAGGTCTTACATGTACTTAATCTATAAGAAATAATACAATTGTCAAGTAAAATCCACAGTTGTGTACTTATTATTCCTGTAATTTCTAATCCCAAATTGTTATTTTTCCTTGCAGGCATTTTTTACATTACGAGGGCCTATCCTCTACGGCCTCCTCACCTCCATATTCCTCACAATCCTCATTCCTCGTCCTCCTCCTCCGTAGGCGGCCTTGAATATCACAGGCAGACCATACTGTTCACAGAAATACCGAGCTTGCTCAACGTCCTCAACTGGTCCATCCGTACCAGGTACTACCTGTACACCTGAAAAAATTTCACAACGGCATCAAAGAAGTTATAGGGCTTATTTTTATGTTTCAAGTTGGCTCAGATGTTGACAAGACAAGGTCCTTGGAGCAGGAGGAAACTGCAGTACCTAGATCAAAACCTCCTGAGATCAGATAATATTTAAGCCTGTACACTTTGGAACATGTTAATAAACTTCATGTTTTCATTGAAATAAAAGTAAATGAAAATAATTTAGTAAATTTACATCTTGTGATGTCATTATGGTCAAAGAATAAAGTATTAGTGTACGTACATGTGCACTTAGACAAGATGTGATTGTTCCTTGTTTCAGGAATTTAAAATTGTTTAAAGTTTTAATTTTCATAAAGACACAAAAATAAATATTTTTTTCCCCTTAAAGTTAATAGAGGCATCAAAAGAGAAAATATTTGTTTAAAGAAAAATTCTCTCACCTGCTTCAATGGCAGCCTTTCTAGCTTCTACCTTGTCCCCCATTTTATACACGACCTCCGCTGAAGGTCCTATAAACTTGATGCCAGCATCAGTACACGCCTCAGCAAAATCCGACCTCTCGGACAGGAATCCATACCCAGGATGCACTGCATCTACATCATTCTCCTGAAAACAGTACTAGAATGAAGTTTGTGCAAATAAATCATTATCTCTCTGAGAATCAAACAGTGTAGGGAATATGTATATGTATGACCTTGAGGTTCAAGAAACCTTGACCTTTACCCTGACCTTTGTCTTTACTTCTCTTGAAAACTGTATTCTCAACTTATACTTTTTCAAATTAAGTAGATTATATTTCTTCAATACACAGGTCCTTTTTAAATTGAAAAAAAAATTTCCTGTCTCTCATGACGTCCAACCTTAGCAATTTGGATGATTTCTGGAATGTTGAGATATGCTGCTACAGGGGGAAGTCCCTTCCCTATCAGGTATGACTCATCTGCTTTCTGTCGGTGCATATGCATCTTGTCCTGCTCTGAGTATATGGCTACCGTCCGAATGTTCATCTCCGTACATGCACGGAACACTCGAATGGCAATCTCACCTTATAGAAAAAGAAGAGGAGGAATCAATGCACACAAGAGCAGTATAATATGAAAACTCAATACAAAATATGATTAGATATGTATGTTCTAAATCTATTCAGGAAAGAATTAATTGTCTTTTTATTTCTTATTTGTGGGATATTTTGTTACACTTTTTGGTGTTTTGGGGGGGAAGGAGGGAGGGGGTGAAAGCGTCTAAATTCTGTGATCAAATTCATTGCTTTTAATAAGGATTTTTATGAATAAATTTGAGTCATACAAATGTAAAGATTTCTTTTAATTATTGAACTGCTTATAATGAAGGCAGTGATCATGTGGCAGCGGGGTTGACATAACAAATCTATAAACAGCCCCCTCCCCTCCCCCTCTCTATTCCTCTTCTTTACATCATATCATGACAATTTAAAAACTGACATACCTCTATTAGCCACCAGAAGTTTTTGGATTTTCTCGTCAGGTTTGACTTGGGATTGTGACGACGAATACCTCCCCATCCCCGGGGGCAGATTGTAGCCATACTGTGTCTTAGATCGGGCAGCGTCCGGCATCTTTGCCCTGGCCCCATGACACAGCGACGACAGCCGCGCCTGTAAACGCAGCATCTCCCTGCCGTCCCGGGACGATGTCTATATCAACAGGTACTGCAATCTGTTATATTATTAAACAACAAATCTATGGCTCCCGGCGTCAATATGCAATATTTACTCCGGATTGTACCTCTCCTTTTATTAAAATTGCACTTTTACCAGTCAACCTGAAACAGGAAAAAATTATGTACATTTAGCAAGAAGGATGCGAAAAACAACGAAAGTCATTATGCATTTTGCTAGCATTAATGCAGCCATGCGTCCTTGCATGCACATACCGTGACCTTCTAAAGAAAATATATCGACCGATTCTGCACTACGGTAAAGGATGTAAAATCTATCCCCCGTCATTCACATATGTATATAACTAAGCTGATCTATCTATTGTAGTAGGGGAAATCTTATATGTAACTATCATCATATTAGTTTCCTGTTCAAACACAGGGGTGATGAATCCCCTTTTGATACTCAAAGCCAGGATGATAAAGGGGGAAGCCCGGAAGGTTGGGGGGGGGGGGGGTGTTCGAGGATATCGAAAATTCGTCTGATCTACATGGTCTATAATATCAAATTGTAAGTCAGTATTTTTTAATCAGCCTGCACAGCTTTATATATTTTTTTCACTGAATTTCATCCCCTTTGCATTATTGTGTGTGGGACATTGAACAATACCGCGTTCAATTTCAAGCAATAGTTTATTTAGTCTGATCTCACCAAGTCCGCGTTCAAAATATACATAAATTTGCTTACCTGAAAAATTTCATGTTAATTAATAATTAGACACCAGAAAACAATAAGATAAAAAGTTCAGTATCCGATCAGACTTCGGACCTCACGATTTGTACAGATGGTACCATGGAACACACTCCGTTCAAAAGCAAGCTCAAAGTTCATTCAGAACAAGTTTTATCTGTGTCTGACAGAATAAACATCGTATAATAAAAATGTCGAATTGAAATTAAATATTTCGACAAACGTAGTTAGAGCAGAGAGAGAGGTACCTATTGAGAGCTGAAGAATTAAATGGTCTTTATGCGTTCAGTTCTTCCCTCCATTCAATGAATAAAAAGGTTTTTTGAATGAACCTAATAGGAAGCTATATCGAGTTATATCATAAAGAGAAATTTCCCTCTTCTATAAGGTATTCAACGGTTGTAACAAAATATTAGACCTATCAGGCAATCATTGCGGAATCAGTATCCTCTTTGATGGGGTCGAATGGAAACATTCGTTCCCCTCCACGTTCACCTAAATCCTCCAATGATCAGCGATTGAAAAAGAAATTTGCTTTTCGGACAGACTAAGGAGTTTAATAGTCTTTATTCAGAACGGTCTGAAACTTGTGTAACAACTCTTTTTTGCATAAATATAGTACAGTAAGTTTTCATTAAGAACATTTAGAAAATTATGTAAAACAAAATTCCATGAACGATGAAATTCAGAAAAAAATTACTCCCTTAATTATGAACGATTTCGCGTTTTTCAGTTTCCAATGCATTGTAAAATTGTTGAAATCAAAATACACTGTGTTCGACAGTGTCCTTCACTCACTTAGTCTTTACCTTCACCAAGCATTGTATATGTAATACTGAATTTATTTAGTGCATTCTTCCTAAAAAAAGTTGGCATACGCGAGTAATGCTGAAAACTTCATACCTCGTTATTGCTTGACTTTGTACTTCAACGTCGAATAATAATAATTGTCAAGATGGTTTGTGTTTAGTGAAACAAGTGGGGAACCGACGAATAAAGGGTTTGGGGTTAGGCAATGATCCAGAAGATTTCCCTACAAAGTGGAGGGTAGAAAGGGGGGGGGGGGGGTTCCAGCCTGATCAGATTTCAACTTTTCATCTAGAAATTCCCTAGAAATCCATCTAGATTTTATCCTGCTGTAAAATAGATTCAACATGGCAATGGTTAGGCATGAACATTATGTATTAGGGAGTTGAGACTGAAATGTATCGCCAAGGGATGTCATGATGGGCCCTGCTGCAGACTTCTAACAGTTTTTAAGTTCTATGAAAAGTTTTGACAGATGTACTTGAAATTTTGTCTATGAATGACCCTTTGACCAAAAATTCTATAGGTATCTGTCTCATATCAACTAAAATATGAAAGCTTGTCCTAAAATACTAATCAAGATACATGTATTGTGCTCTAACTGAAGTGTAGAAGGATGAACAGACAGAAAGACTAGCTTAGGATTCCTGTATTTTACAGTAGGAAACTTGTAACTATGGTAATCAATTTCATGGTGTTATGCAATAATAGCAGAGATGAGATAAATACAATCTAATTAAAATCGCTACACACAACCATCTGATCATAGTGAGCGGATTCTAGGTTCCTAGCAGCTTATTTTAATTAGATTGAGAATTTGAGATAAAAACAAAACATGAAAAATTTTATGCTGAGATCAATAGACATGAACATCTTAGTTGCAGAGAAATGACCCAGGGCAGGTTAAAGATTTCATAAGTAGGTCAAATTCCAAGGTCAAGGCCACTAGGTCAAAAGTCAAGGTATCAAATGAAATCTCTGGTCATGAATTATCTACATGTGAAATTTTATATTCAAGCCCTACCCCTTACAGCTTATGAGAAATAGCCAAGTTTAAAGTTTTTTTCAAAGTAGTTAAAAGGTCATAGTATCAAATAAAATCTCTGCTCAGGAGGAATCTACATGTGAATTATAAAAGTTCTACCCCGTACAGTTCATGAGATACAGTCCTCATTCAAGTTTTTTAAGTAGGTCAGGGTCAAGGTCAAATCACTGGGTCTAAAATCATGGTACCTAATGAAAGTTATCATCATGAGCAGTCTACATATGAAATATCAAAGCCCTATCCCTTACAGTTAATGAGATATAAGCCAGGTAAAAGTTTTTCCGAAGTAGGTCAAAATTCAAGGTCACTAGATCAATATTCATGATATCAAATCAAAGCGCTGGTCATGAGGAATCTACATGCGAAACGTCGAAGCTCTTTATTTTACAGATCACGATATATATAGCCAAAATCTGGATGTCTGGATGTGAACATGGGTGCCAGTGTTGACAGGGGTACAGCTAAAGCTTTCTGGGCATTTGTCCTGGTGAGCTAAATGTTTTTCATTTTTTGGCTCAATAAAAGACCTATCAGGTCACATGGCTGCCGCTCACATGGGGGTAGGGCCAAGAAGCCCGATATTGGCCCTAATTTTGAACATTGTATTTCATAGAATTTTTAATTGTTATTTGACATTTTGAAACGTTCTCTACTGAATTACGAATCTATCTTTTGTAAACATTGCTTTTATCAATACCTTTAAGCCCTTTGAAAACACGAAAATAGGTCATATTCCGCGAAATTAATGCAAAAACTGCATATTTCTATTAAGTTAGCAATGGCCGCATGCATTAACTACGATGGAAAATTTATATGTGAAAGATTATCATTATATCCTTTTGTCATAAACGTTTTGTCTCAGTTAACGCATGCGGCCAAATTGAATTCTTCGATAAAAGACAAAATTCTCAGCAATTTTCACCATATTTTGTCAATAACGTCAAAATGACGTCACTTCATGACGTCATTACAGTTAAATGGCACTTTGTTTGGTGATATTTTTCTTTTCATGAAAAGCGGTAAACAATCGTGTATTTTCATGAGAGATATCAAGTATTTCTCGTGAAATTTATTTCTAGAGAAAAATCGAGGGCCGATTTAGGGGTCTCCTGGCCCTACCCCTTTATAAAAATACAACTTACAGGCTTTTAGCGTTTAGTAATAATTATTTTTGAATGTGTAGAAATGACAAATTGAAAGATATGTTTCTTCAACATGAATCTTATGCCCTATGGCTCCAAATCTCCTAGGCTTGCGTCCATTTTCAGTTCTGCTATTTTAAACTTTGAAGTCATTGCCTATTGTTTGTGTGCAGGGTTCTTGTAGACGGACACTGGGCCAATGAATGTGTAAATAAAGTACATTGCATTGTAAGTATATACCATCAAGTTTTACTACATTTACAGACAATGCCTTTGGTTCACTGCAGTACGATGCAAGATCAGAGATTCTTTCTTCATTCCTACTATGCTAATACAGGGATTTGTTTTAACCCTTTTTTGGGCCATTATTCTGCCCCATTCCCAATGAAAAATAGTATCTTTTTTTCCCAATTGTGGCTCTAAATTTTCCCAATTTCATTCAGATGGAATTATCAGCGAAAAATACTGAAATTTACTGGTTCAAAAGTAGCAAATTTACTAATTATTTGCCATATTGTTGTAAGCATAAGAAATTAAATCATATGTAAAAGAAAATTGTATGATTAAACATTCAATTCTGAACTTTTGCTTGAATGTATAAACTGTCATTTTACTTTTATATTTAGCATGTTTAGTACTTCCCCAAATATTCCCAAATGTCGTTAATTTTCCCAATTGTATGGGCCCCAACCCCATTCCCAAATTACTGAAAAAAATCACTGTAATAGGCCCAACACAGTTAGCTGAGTGAAAAGTATCCAGTAAAATTCCTAATTCTACCTTTAAATCAAATTTTACCATCTTTAGATGTGAGTCTAGTGAATTTTTCCACATCAAGATAAGAATCCTTTCCTTCACTGAAGATAGACAGACAGATGGACAGACGGACAGACAGACAGACATATTGAGTTATCCCTATATGTCACCCTTGTGTTGCAGCGACTCATCACACACTGTTTATGACCGTATGACTGGATTGCAAAGGAAGTTTTTGTCAGAAAAAAGTTGTAGTTTGCACATAAACTTGGACCTATATTGCTCAAATATATCTGAAATACAATGTGCCTTCAGTGTAAAGTTTACAATTAAAATTGTGTAGATGTTGGTATAAAGGATGAGGGAAATAAACAAACATAGGGTAATCAAAGATTACATAGCTCGCCATAGCAGGTTTTTGTCAAAAATCAAATAATTTCCAAAATACAAAAAGTACTGTCATGAGGATTCTATACATCTAATGTTAGTCTTATCTCTAGAGAGCTAAAGATATTGCCAAAGTATGAGTAATTAAAAAGTAGGTAAATGGTTAAGGTCAAAGTCCAAGGTCAAGGAGTCAGAGGTAATGGTCTCAAATGATAGGTACAATCACAAGGAATCTACATGTGTAATATCAGAGCCCTACCCCTTATAGTTCAAGAGATATAGCCCAGGTTGAACTTTTTGAAAAGTAGGTCAAAGTCCAAGGCCAAGGTAACTAGGTCATGGTCTCAAATGAAAGATCTTGTCACAAGGAATCTACATGTGAAATACCAAAGCCCTACCCCTTATAGTTCAAGAGATATAGTCCAGGTTAAACTTTCTGAAAAGTTGGTCAAAGGTCAAGGTCACTAGGTCAAAGGTCATTGTCTCAAATGAGAGGTCTTGTCGCAAGGTATCTACATGTGTAATATCAAAGTCATACCCCTTAAAGTTCAAGAGATATGACCCAGGTTAAACTTTCTGAAAAGTAGGTCAAAGGTCAAAGTCACTAGGTCAAAGGTCATAGTCTCAAATGAAAGTACTTGTCACAAGGTATCTACATGTGAAATATCAAAGCCCTACCCCTAATAGTTCAAGAGATATAGCCCAGGTTAAAGTTTTGTCTACGGACGATGACGACAACGAGGATGACAATGACGCCGAGGGTATGGCATTAGCTCTCCGGACTTTTTCATCCCGGTGAGCTAAAAGTTGATTAAGGTCAATATGTCAAGGTCATTAGGTCAAAGGCCATGATAAGTAATGAAAGTAACTTTCACTTTAAGTTTGTGTTATAAACTTATAATACTAAAGAGATCTTCATGTCAAAATACCAAAGCCCAATTTCTTTAAGTCTTATATAGAGATATAGCCGTTCTAAGTCCAAGGTGAAGGTAAATCAGTCTGGGTCAACGGTCATAGTATTAAATGAAAGATTTATGAAACAAGGAATCTACCATATATATAAAATATAAAAGCCTTATCCTTTTTATTTGAAGAGATATAGCCCAAGTTAAAGTTTCTTTAAGGTAGGTATAAGTCAAAGGTCAAGGTCACTTTGTCAAATAGAAGGCCTTTTCATGAGCAACCTACATGTTTGGTATTATGTTACTACTGCATATATTTTCTGAGATTTGCTTCAACCAGAACCTTTCACCAGGTCATAGGTCAAGGTCAAGGTCACTAGGTCGAATGTCAAAGCACCTATTGAAAGATCTTGTCATTAGCAAGCTACCTGTTAGTAATTTATGTTTCTATTGTGAATAGACTCTGAGGTTTTGTCTCAACCAGGAACTTTAACCAGACAGATTGACTGGTGGATGCACACCATCAATATGTAGATTGGGATTTACAATTCAGCTAAGAGAGTAGTTTAAAACATTGATGAACATTTTTGAAAACTGAGACGATGACTTGTCTATTTTGTGTAGACACATAAGTTAACCTATGGGACCATCATTCTATATTGAATTGTGTTAAATCCCTGAGTCTGCAATTTAATCTATAGACTCAATTTTAAACATCATGGGCATACTGTACATGTACCAATGTCTAAAATTCTGGACTTTTAGACTGTTTGTTATGGTTGAAAGTCAGCTTGGCCTCTCTGGAAGTTTCATCTGACAGGCTTAACCTACACTGCAAGTTTGAAAGTTGTAAGAGAAATCATGCAAGTATATGTGAAAGGTTGTCTAACAGTCAGATGAACAGCTGGACAGACAAAATTATGGATGCAGGATAAAGTGATTCCTATAATTCAATTGTAAGCGGCATGAAAAGAGATCAATTACAGATTTTCCTCGTTCAAAATAGTTTTGAAGATAAATGTAGCATTTATTATCATGATTATGTCAAGATTTACCATAATTGTATTTGCCATATTTCTGATGTGTATCCAGCTAAATAAAGAAATGACAGGCAATTAAGGGAGCCATCACATTTTTTTTATGTTAATATTGTTCAAGTAAGAAATATATATCAAAGTATACGTCAAAGACTATAACAATTAAATATCAATTTTTAAAAAGCACTTGATTTTTATTGGAACTATGACTTTATTTGTCAATCTGACAATATGCTAGACTACCATACTAGGGAACCAAAATAATACTCAATTGCTTGGTCTTAATCCATGACCTGGCAGACCATTTGCATATCATACTGACATACATGTATATTTCTACATGAATTCAGCACATAGATCAGGCTTCAATGATCATGCACTGATGCAGCGCATATAAGTCATGTGACTGGCAAATACAGAGTCTCAGTCTGTATTTGCCAGTCACATGACCACTGCCCGACCAGATTTGCACAAAGCAGCAGACAGTCTGTAAGGCTTCTGGATCTTTCTTACGGATGTCTTTTCGTACTGAGTTCTTTCGTACTTTTCGTTCCGAAAATTGGGATCTTTCGTACCGATCGGTGGGATCACTTTCGTACCGGTACGAAAGATAAGTATTTTGATATATATAACAATATTTGTGTTTGGAATCTTCTTTATTGAAGTGTACAATGTATGATAGGTGGTCCTATATTGAATTTCAAAGGGTAGGATTCATTTTAGTTAGTTGGAATATGCATGTTTTAATTGAAAATATTGGTTAAAAAGTGCCTGTTCGCTAAAAAGCTAAGCATGTAATGAAAACAATCGTTTTATGCTGTATATTAAAAGTTTTAAAGTATTAATTTACTCCATCTAACAAGTACGAACAATCCCACTATCAAAATGTATTAGAAGCTCAAGTTAATCAGTTCTTTATTGCAGAAACATATCATTTTTTCTGCAACCAGTACGAAAGATCCCAGTAACAGGTACGAAAGATCCTGTATGAAAAATCTCGGTATGAAACGGTATCGGTACGAAAGATCCCGGAACCGCCTGTAACAGTCTGCCACTTTTTGCAAATCTAGTCGGGCAAAGCTCAGTTCATTATTTTATCAGAGTTACACGTACACTAAATTTTGAAGTTTTGAACTCTACATGACCAGTGCTCATGCATGCACCAAGTGAATGTTTACCTATACTGTACATTCCCGTCTACATTTTATCTGATTATCATGATTATCAACATTAAATTTCATATAACCTGAGATAAAATATGCAACTATTAAAGTATATCTACCTTGCTGCACAGTTGTCTTCTATATTGTCTGCATGCAAGTAGAGTCAAGCTAGCCAGCAGTTTTCCAACCATATGATTTCCAAACAAATATAAATTTATCGCCTATAACACAAACTAAAAGCTGAATGAAACCGAAAAGGGAATGGACATATCACTAAAAACGGAAATATTAGATGGTCAGTGGCGGATGATCCGATCCAGCGCCCCTTTGCCGTACGGTCAAGGGGCGAATTTTGTCGATTTTGACTGAAAATTGGCCAAAATATAACTGTTTTTAGAAAATTTTCGGTCACTGCCGGGGGGGGGGGGGGGGGCAACTACAGCTCCCTGATTCCGCCACTGATGATAGCAGGAAGGAGGGGGGGGGGGGGGGGGGGGGGGTAAGGGGAGTATGTGTGTGTGTGTGTGTGTGTGTGTGTGTGAGGGGGGGGGGGGGGGGGGGTTGGAGAGATGAAAAATACAAAATACGGACAGATCTAAAGGGGCACACGATTATTCGGACCTCCGGACCCCTTGAAGACTCAATAGTCCAATTTGGGCCCTTTAACCCAGTTTGGGCCCTATCTGGGCCCAAATACTCCCATTCTGTTAAGATTTTGTCAATTCTCTTGGTAAATATTGTCCTCCGTATTTTGCTCAGGCTAGCTAAACTAGGAACTGTCAGGTCATTTTGACAACGCAGATCTATGGCCCATCCCAACCCCTTGAAGACTCAATAGTCCAATTTGGGCCCTTTAACCCAGTTTTGGGCCCTATCTGGGCCCAAATACTCCCATTCTGTTAAGATTTTGTCAATTCTCTTGGTAAATATTGTCCTCCGTATTTTGCTCAGGCTAGCTAAACTAGGAACTGTCAGGTCATTTTGACAACGCAGATCTATGGCCCATCCCAACCCCTTGAAGACTCAATAGTCCAATTTGGGCCCTTTAACCCAGTTTGGGCCCTATCTGGGCCCAAATACTCCCATTCTGTTAAGATTTTGTCAATTCTCTTGGTAAATATTGTCCTCCGTATTTTGCTCAGGCTAGCTAAACTAGGAACTGTCAGGTCATTTTGACAACGCAGATCTATGGCCCATCCCAACCCCTTGAAGACTCAATAGTCCAATTTGGGCCCTTTAACCCAGTTTGGGCCCTATCTGGGCCCAAATACTCCCATTCTGTTAAGATTTTGTCAATTCTCTTGGTAAATATTGTCCTCCGTATTTTGCTCAGGCTAGCTAAACTAGGAACTGTCAGGTCATTTTGACAACGCAGATCTATGGCCCATCCCAACCCCTTGAAGACTCAATAGTCCAATTTGGGCCCTTTAACCCAGTTTGGGCCCTATCTGGGCCCAAATACTCCCATTCTGTTAAGATTTTGTCAATTCTCTTGGTAAATATTGTCCTCCGTATTTTGCTCAGGCTAGCTAAACTAGGAACTGTCAGGTCATTTTGACAACGCAGATCTATGGCCCATCCCAACCCCTTGAAGACTCAATAGTCCAATTTGGGCCCTTTAACCCAGTTTGGGCCCTATCTGGGCCCAAATACTCCCATTCTGTTAAGATTTTGTCAATTCTCTTGGTAAATATTGTCCTCCGTATTTTGCTCAGGCTAGCTAAACTAGGAACTGTCAGGTCATTTTGACAACGCAGATCTATGGCCCATCCCAACCCCTTGAAGACTCAATAGTCCAATTTGGGCCCTTTAACCCAGTTTGGGCCCTATCTGGGCCCAAATACTCCCATTCTGTTAAGATTTTGTCAATTCTCTTGGTAAATATTGTCCTCCGTATTTTGCTCAGGCTAGCTAAACTAGGAACTGTCAGGTCATTTTGACAACGCAGATCTATGGCCCATCCCAACCCCTTGAAGACTCAATCGTCCAATTTGGGCCCTTTAACCCAGTTTGGGCCCTATCTGGGCCCAAATACTCCCATTCTGTTAAGATTTTGTCAATTCTCTTGGTAAATATTGTCCTCCGTATTTTGCTCAGGCTAGCTAAACTAGGAACTGTCAGGTCATTTTGACAACGCAGATCTATGGCCCATCCCAACCCCTTGAAGACTCAATAGTCCAATTTGGGCCCTTTAACCCAGTTTGGGCCCTATCTGGGCCCAAATACTCCCATTCTGTTAAGATTTTGTCAATTCTCTTGGTAAATATTGTCCTCCGTATTTTGCTCAGGCTAGCTAAACTAGGAACTGTCAGGTCATTTTGACAACGCAGATCTATGGCCCATCCCAACCCCTTGAAGACTCAATAGTCCAATTTGGGCCCTTTAACCCAGTTTGGGCCCTATCTGGGCCCAAATACTCCCATTCTGTTAAGATTTTGTCAATTCTCTTGGTAAATATTGTCCTCCGTATTTTGCTCAGGCTAGCTAAACTAGGAACTGTCAGGTCATTTTGACAACGCAGATCTATGGCCCATCCCAACCCCTTGAAGACTCAATCGTCCAATTTGGGCCCTTTAACCCAGTTTGGGCCCTATCTGGGCCCAAATACTCCCATTCTGTTAAGATTTTGTCAATTCTCTTGGTAAATATTGTCCTCCGTATTTTGCTCAGGCTAGCTAAACTAGGAACTGTCAGGTCATTTTGACAACGCAGATCTATGGCCCATCCCAACCCCTTGAAGACTCAATAGTCCAATTTGGGCCCTTTAACCCAGTTTGGGCCCTATCTGGGCCCAAATACTCCCATTCTGTTAAGATTTTGTCAATTCTCTTGGTAAATATTGTCCTCCGTATTTTGCTCAGGCTAGCTAAACTAGGAACTGTCAGGTCATTTTGACAACGCAGATCTATGGCCCATCCCAACCCCTTGAAGACTCAATAGTCCAATTTGGGCCCTTTAACCCAGTTTGGGCCCTATCTGGGCCCAAATACTCCCATTCTGTTAAGATTTTGTCAATTCTCTTGGTAAATATTGTCCTCCGTATTTTGCTCAGGCTAGCTAAACTAGGAACTGTCAGGTCATTTTGACAACGCAGATCTATGGCCCATCCCAACCCCTTGAAGACTCAATAGTCCAATTTGGGCCCTTTAACCCAGTTTGGGCCCTATCTGGGCCCAAATACTCCCATTCTGTTAAGATTTTGTCAATTCTCTTGGTAAATATTGTCCTCCGTATTTTGCTCAGGCTAGCTAAACTAGGAACTGTCAGGTCATTTTGACAACGCAGATCTATGGCCCATCCCAACCCCTTGAAGACTCAATAGTCCAATTTGGGCCCTTTAACCCAGTTTGGGCCCTATCTGGGCCCAAATACTCCCATTCTGTTAAGATTTTGTCAATTCTCTTGGTAAATATTGTCCTCCGTATTTTGCTCAGGCTAGCTAAACTAGGAACTGTCAGGTCATTTTGACAACGCAGATCTATGGCCCATCCCAACCCCTTGAAGACTCAATAGTCCAATTTGGGCCCTTTAACCCAGTTTGGGCCCTATCTGGGCCCAAATACTCCCATTCTGTTAAGATTTTGTCAATTCTCTTGGTAAATATTGTCCTCCGTATTTTGCTCAGGCTAGCTAAACTAGGAACTGTCAGGTCATTTTGACAACGCAGATCTATGGCCCATCCCAACCCCTTGAAGACTCAATAGTCCAATTTGGGCCCTTTAACCCAGTTTGGGCCCTATCTGGGCCCAAATACTCCCATTCTGTTAAGATTTTGTCAATTCTCTTGGTAAATATTGTCCTCCGTATTTTGCTCAGGCTAGCTAAACTAGGAACTGTCAGGTCATTTTGACAACGCAGATCTATGGCCCATCCCAACCCCTTGAAGACTCAATAGTCCAATTTGGGCCCTTTAACCCAGTTTGGGCCCTATCTGGGCCCAAATACTCCCATTCTGTTAAGATTTTGTCAATTCTCTTGGTAAATATTGTCCTCCGTATTTTGCTCAGGCTAGCTAAACTAGGAACTGTCAGGTCATTTTGACAACGCAGATCTATGGCCCATCCCAACCCCTTGAAGACTCAATAGTCCAATTTGGGCCCTTTAACCCAGTTTGGGCCCTATCTGGGCCCAAATACTCCCATTCTGTTAAGATTTTGTCAATTCTCTTGGTAAATATTGTCCTCCGTATTTTGCTCAGGCTAGCTAAACTAGGAACTGTCAGGTCATTTTGACAACGCAGATCTATGGCCCATCCCAACCCCTTGAAGACTCAATAGTCCAATTTGGGCCCTTTAACCCAGTTTGGGCCCTATCTGGGCCCAAATACTCCCATTCTGTTAAGATTTTGTCAATTCTCTTGGTAAATATTGTCCTCCGTATTTTGCTCAGGCTAGCTAAACTAGGAACTGTCAGGTCATTTTGACAACGCAGATCTATGGCCCATCCCAACCCCTTGAAGACTCAATAGTCCAATTTGGGCCCTTTAACCCAGTTTGGGCCCTATCTGGGCCCAAATACTCCCATTCTGTTAAGATTTTGTCAATTCTCTTGGTAAATATTGTCCTCCGTATTTTGCTCAGGCTAGCTAAACTAGGAACTGTCAGGTCATTTTGACAACGCAGATCTATGGCCCATCCCAACCCCTTGAAGACTCAATAGTCCAATTTGGGCCCTTTAACCCAGTTTGGGCCCTATCTGGGCCCAAATACTCCCATTCTGTTAAGATTTTGTCAATTCTCTTGGTAAATATTGTCCTCCGTATTTTGCTCAGGCTAGCTAAACTAGGAACTGTCAGGTCATTTTGACAACGCAGATCTATGGCCCATCCCAACCCCTTGAAGACTCAATAGTCCAATTTGGGCCCTTTAACCCAGTTTGGGCCCTATCTGGGCCCAAATACTCCCATTCTGTTAAGATTTTGTCAATTCTCTTGGTAAATATTGTCCTCCGTATTTTGCTCAGGCTAGCTAAACTAGGAACTGTCAGGTCATTTTGACAACGCAGATCTATGGCCCATCCCAACCCCTTGAAGACTCAATAGTCCAATTTGGGCCCTTTAACCCAGTTTGGGCCCTATCTGGGCCCAAATACTCCCATTCTGTTAAGATTTTGTCAATTCTCTTGGTAAATATTGTCCTCCGTATTTTGCTCAGGCTAGCTAAACTAGGAACTGTCAGGTCATTTTGACAACGCAGATCTATGGCCCATCCCAACCCCTTGAAGACTCAATAGTCCAATTTGGGCCCTTTAACCCAGTTTGGGCCCTATCTGGGCCCAAATACTCCCATTCTGTTAAGATTTTGTCAATTCTCTTGGTAAATATTGTCCTCCGTATTTTGCTCAGGCTAGCTAAACTAGGAACTGTCAGGTCATTTTGACAACGCAGATCTATGGCCCATCCCAACCCCTTGAAGACTCAATAGTCCAATTTGGGCCCTTTAACCCAGTTTGGGCCCTATCTGGGCCCAAATACTCCCATTCTGTTAAGATTTTGTCAATTCTCTTGGTAAATATTGTCCTCCGTATTTTGCTCAGGCTAGCTAAACTAGGAACTGTCAGGTCATTTTGACAACGCAGATCTATGGCCCATCCCAACCCCTTGAAGACTCAATAGTCCAATTTGGGCCCTTTAACCCAGTTTGGGCCCTATCTGGGCCCAAATACTCCCATTCTGTTAAGATTTTGTCAATTCTCTTGGTAAATATTGTCCTCCGTATTTTGCTCAGGCTAGCTAAACTAGGAACTGTCAGGTCATTTTGACAACGCAGATCTATGGCCCATCCCAACCCCTTGAAGACTCAATAGTCCAATTTGGGCCCTTTAACCCAGTTTGGGCCCTATCTGGGCCCAAATACTCCCATTCTGTTAAGATTTTGTCAATTCTCTTGGTAAATATTGTCCTCCGTATTTTGCTCAGGCTAGCTAAACTAGGAACTGTCAGGTCATTTTGACAACGCAGATCTATGGCCCATCCCAACCCCTTGAAGACTCAATAGTCCAATTTGGGCCCTTTAACCCAGTTTGGGCCCTATCTGGGCCCAAATACTCCCATTCTGTTAAGATTTTGTCAATTCTCTTGGTAAATATTGTCCTCCGTATTTTGCTCAGGCTAGCTAAACTAGGAACTGTCAGGTCATTTTGACAACGCAGATCTATGGCCCATCCCAACCCCTTGAAGACTCAATAGTCCAATTTGGGCCCTTTAACCCAGTTTGGGCCCTATCTGGGCCCAAATACTCCCATTCTGTTAAGATTTTGTCAATTCTCTTGGTAAATATTGTCCTCCGTATTTTGCTCAGGCTAGCTAAACTAGGAACTGTCAGGTCATTTTGACAACGCAGATCTATGGCCCATCCCAACCCCTTGAAGACTCAATAGTCCAATTTGGGCCCTTTAACCCAGTTTGGGCCCTATCTGGGCCCAAATACTCCCATTCTGTTAAGATTTTGTCAATTCTCTTGGTAAATATTGTCCTCCGTATTTTGCTCAGGCTAGCTAAACTAGGAACTGTCAGGTCATTTTGACAACGCAGATCTATGGCCCATCCCAACCCCTTGAAGACTCAATAGTCCAATTTGGGCCCTTTAACCCAGTTTGGGCCCTATCTGGGCCCAAATACTCCCATTCTGTTAAGATTTTGTCAATTCTCTTGGTAAATATTGTCCTCCGTATTTTGCTCAGGCTAGCTAAACTAGGAACTGTCAGGTCATTTTGACAACGCAGATCTATGGCCCATCCCAACCCCTTGAAGACTCAATAGTCCAATTTGGGCCCTTTAACCCAGTTTGGGCCCTATCTGGGCCCAAATACTCCCATTCTGTTAAGATTTTGTCAATTCTCTTGGTAAATATTGTCCTCCGTATTTTGCTCAGGCTAGCTAAACTAGGAACTGTCAGGTCATTTTGACAACGCAGATCTATGGCCCATCCCAACCCCTTGAAGACTCAATAGTCCAATTTGGGCCCTTTAACCCAGTTTGGGCCCTATCTGGGCCCAAATACTCCCATTCTGTTAAGATTTTGTCAATTCTCTTGGTAAATATTGTCCTCCGTATTTTGCTCAGGCTAGCTAAACTAGGAACTGTCAGGTCATTTTGACAACGCAGATCTATGGCCCATCCCAACCCCTTGAAGACTCAATAGTCCAATTTGGGCCCTTTAACCCAGTTTGGGCCCTATCTGGGCCCAAATACTCCCATTCTGTTAAGATTTTGTCAATTCTCTTGGTAAATATTGTCCTCCGTATTTTGCTCAGGCTAGCTAAACTAGGAACTGTCAGGTCATTTTGACAACGCAGATCTATGGCCCATCCCAACCCCTTGAAGACTCAATAGTCCAATTTGGGCCCTTTAACCCAGTTTGGGCCCTATCTGGGCCCAAATACTCCCATTCTGTTAAGATTTTGTCAATTCTCTTGGTAAATATTGTCCTCCGTATTTTGCTCAGGCTAGCTAAACTAGGAACTGTCAGGTCATTTTGACAACGCAGATCTATGGCCCATCCCAACCCCTTGAAGACTCAATAGTCCAATTTGGGCCCTTTAACCCAGTTTGGGCCCTATCTGGGCCCAAATACTCCCATTCTGTTAAGATTTTGTCAATTCTCTTGGTAAATATTGTCCTCCGTATTTTGCTCAGGCTAGCTAAACTAGGAACTGTCAGGTCATTTTGACAACGCAGATCTATGGCCCATCCCAACCCCTTGAAGACTCAATAGTCCAATTTGGGCCCTTTAACCCAGTTTGGGCCCTATCTGGGCCCAAATACTCCCATTCTGTTAAGATTTTGTCAATTCTCTTGGTAAATATTGTCCTCCGTATTTTGCTCAGGCTAGCTAAACTAGGAACTGTCAGGTCATTTTGACAACGCAGATCTATGGCCCATCCCAACCCCTTGAAGACTCAATAGTCCAATTTGGGCCCTTTAACCCAGTTTGGGCCCTATCTGGGCCCAAATACTCCCATTCTGTTAAGATTTTGTCAATTCTCTTGGTAAATATTGTCCTCCGTATTTTGCTCAGGCTAGCTAAACTAGGAACTGTCAGGTCATTTTGACAACGCAGATCTATGGCCCATCCCAACCCCTTGAAGACTCAATAGTCCAATTTGGGCCCTTTAACCCAGTTTGGGCCCTATCTGGGCCCAAATACTCCCATTCTGTTAAGATTTTGTCAATTCTCTTGGTAAATATTGTCCTCCGTATTTTGCTCAGGCTAGCTAAACTAGGAACTGTCAGGTCATTTTGACAACGCAGATCTATGGCCCATCCCAACCCCTTGAAGACTCAATAGTCCAATTTGGGCCCTTTAACCCAGTTTGGGCCCTATCTGGGCCCAAATACTCCCATTCTGTTAAGATTTTGTCAATTCTCTTGGTAAATATTGTCCTCCGTATTTTGCTCAGGCTAGCTAAACTAGGAACTGTCAGGTCATTTTGACAACGCAGATCTATGGCCCATCCCAACCCCTTGAAGACTCAATAGTCCAATTTGGGCCCTTTAACCCAGTTTGGGCCCTATCTGGGCCCAAATACTCCCATTCTGTTAAGATTTTGTCAATTCTCTTGGTAAATATTGTCCTCCGTATTTTGCTCAGGCTAGCTAAACTAGGAACTGTCAGGTCATTTTGACAACGCAGATCTATGGCCCATCCCAACCCCTTGAAGACTCAATAGTCCAATTTGGGCCCTTTAACCCAGTTTGGGCCCTATCTGGGCCCAAATACTCCCATTCTGTTAAGATTTTGTCAATTCTCTTGGTAAATATTGTCCTCCGTATTTTGCTCAGGCTAGCTAAACTAGGAACTGTCAGGTCATTTTGACAACGCAGATCTATGGCCCATCCCAACCCCTTGAAGACTCAATAGTCCAATTTGGGCCCTTTAACCCAGTTTGGGCCCTATCTGGGCCCAAATACTCCCATTCTGTTAAGATTTTGTCAATTCTCTTGGTAAATATTGTCCTCCGTATTTTGCTCAGGCTAGCTAAACTAGGAACTGTCAGGTCATTTTGACAACGCAGATCTATGGCCCATCCCAACCCCTTGAAGACTCAATAGTCCAATTTGGGCCCTTTAACCCAGTTTGGGCCCTATCTGGGCCCAAATACTCCCATTCTGTTAAGATTTTGTCAATTCTCTTGGTAAATATTGTCCTCCGTATTTTGCTCAGGCTAGCTAAACTAGGAACTGTCAGGTCATTTTGACAACGCAGATCTATGGCCCATCCCAACCCCTTGAAGACTCAATAGTCCAATTTGGGCCCTTTAACCCAGTTTGGGCCCTATCTGGGCCCAAATACTCCCATTCTGTTAAGATTTTGTCAATTCTCTTGGTAAATATTGTCCTCCGTATTTTGCTCAGGCTAGCTAAACTAGGAACTGTCAGGTCATTTTGACAACGCAGATCTATGGCCCATCCCAACCCCTTGAAGACTCAATAGTCCAATTTGGGCCCTTTAACCCAGTTTGGGCCCTATCTGGGCCCAAATACTCCCATTCTGTTAAGATTTTGTCAATTCTCTTGGTAAATATTGTCCTCCGTATTTTGCTCAGGCTAGCTAAACTAGGAACTGTCAGGTCATTTTGACAACGCAGATCTATGGCCCATCCCAACCCCTTGAAGACTCAATAGTCCAATTTGGGCCCTTTAACCCAGTTTGGGCCCTATCTGGGCCCAAATACTCCCATTCTGTTAAGATTTTGTCAATTCTCTTGGTAAATATTGTCCTCCGTATTTTGCTCAGGCTAGCTAAACTAGGAACTGTCAGGTCATTTTGACAACGCAGATCTATGGCCCATCCCAACCCCTTGAAGACTCAATAGTCCAATTTGGGCCCTTTAACCCAGTTTGGGCCCTATCTGGGCCCAAATACTCCCATTCTGTTAAGATTTTGTCAATTCTCTTGGTAAATATTGTCCTCCGTATTTTGCTCAGGCTAGCTAAACTAGGAACTGTCAGGTCATTTTGACAACGCAGATCTATGGCCCATCCCAACCCCTTGAAGACTCAATAGTCCAATTTGGGCCCTTTAACCCAGTTTGGGCCCTATCTGGGCCCAAATACTCCCATTCTGTTAAGATTTTGTCAATTCTCTTGGTAAATATTGTCCTCCGTATTTTGCTCAGGCTAGCTAAACTAGGAACTGTCAGGTCATTTTGACAACGCAGATCTATGGCCCATCCCAACCCCTTGAAGACTCAATAGTCCAATTTGGGCCCTTTAACCCAGTTTGGGCCCTATCTGGGCCCAAATACTCCCATTCTGTTAAGATTTTGTCAATTCTCTTGGTAAATATTGTCCTCCGTATTTTGCTCAGGCTAGCTAAACTAGGAACTGTCAGGTCATTTTGACAACGCAGATCTATGGCCCATCCCAACCCCTTGAAGACTCAATAGTCCAATTTGGGCCCTTTAACCCAGTTTGGGCCCTATCTGGGCCCAAATACTCCCATTCTGTTAAGATTTTGTCAATTCTCTTGGTAAATATTGTCCTCCGTATTTTGCTCAGGCTAGCTAAACTAGGAACTGTCAGGTCATTTTGACAACGCAGATCTATGGCCCATCCCAACCCCTTGAAGACTCAATAGTCCAATTTGGGCCCTTTAACCCAGTTTGGGCCCTATCTGGGCCCAAATACTCCCATTCTGTTAAGATTTTGTCAATTCTCTTGGTAAATATTGTCCTCCGTATTTTGCTCAGGCTAGCTAAACTAGGAACTGTCAGGTCATTTTGACAACGCAGATCTATGGCCCATCCCAACCCCTTGAAGACTCAATAGTCCAATTTGGGCCCTTTAACCCAGTTTGGGCCCTATCTGGGCCCAAATACTCCCATTCTGTTAAGATTTTGTCAATTCTCTTGGTAAATATTGTCCTCCGTATTTTGCTCAGGCTAGCTAAACTAGGAACTGTCAGGTCATTTTGACAACGCAGATCTATGGCCCATCCCAACCCCTTGAAGACTCAATAGTCCAATTTGGGCCCTTTAACCCAGTTTGGGCCCTATCTGGGCCCAAATACTCCCATTCTGTTAAGATTTTGTCAATTCTCTTGGTAAATATTGTCCTCCGTATTTTGCTCAGGCTAGCTAAACTAGGAACTGTCAGGTCATTTTGACAACGCAGATCTATGGCCCATCCCAACCCCTTGAAGACTCAATAGTCCAATTTGGGCCCTTTAACCCAGTTTGGGCCCTATCTGGGCCCAAATACTCCCATTCTGTTAAGATTTTGTCAATTCTCTTGGTAAATATTGTCCTCCGTATTTTGCTCAGGCTAGCTAAACTAGGAACTGTCAGGTCATTTTGACAACGCAGATCTATGGCCCATCCCAACCCCTTGAAGACTCAATAGTCCAATTTGGGCCCTTTAACCCAGTTTGGGCCCTATCTGGGCCCAAATACTCCCATTCTGTTAAGATTTTGTCAATTCTCTTGGTAAATATTGTCCTCCGTATTTTGCTCAGGCTAGCTAAACTAGGAACTGTCAGGTCATTTTGACAACGCAGATCTATGGCCCATCCCAACCCCTTGAAGACTCAATAGTCCAATTTGGGCCCTTTAACCCAGTTTGGGCCCTATCTGGGCCCAAATACTCCCATTCTGTTAAGATTTTGTCAATTCTCTTGGTAAATATTGTCCTCCGTATTTTGCTCAGGCTAGCTAAACTAGGAACTGTCAGGTCATTTTGACAACGCAGATCTATGGCCCATCCCAACCCCTTGAAGACTCAATAGTCCAATTTGGGCCCTTTAACCCAGTTTGGGCCCTATCTGGGCCCAAATACTCCCATTCTGTTAAGATTTTGTCAATTCTCTTGGTAAATATTGTCCTCCGTATTTTGCTCAGGCTAGCTAAACTAGGAACTGTCAGGTCATTTTGACAACGCAGATCTATGGCCCATCCCAACCCCTTGAAGACTCAATAGTCCAATTTGGGCCCTTTAACCCAGTTTGGGCCCTATCTGGGCCCAAATACTCCCATTCTGTTAAGATTTTGTCAATTCTCTTGGTAAATATTGTCCTCCGTATTTTGCTCAGGCTAGCTAAACTAGGAACTGTCAGGTCATTTTGACAACGCAGATCTATGGCCCATCCCAACCCCTTGAAGACTCAATAGTCCAATTTGGGCCCTTTAACCCAGTTTGGGCCCTATCTGGGCCCAAATACTCCCATTCTGTTAAGATTTTGTCAATTCTCTTGGTAAATATTGTCCTCCGTATTTTGCTCAGGCTAGCTAAACTAGGAACTGTCAGGTCATTTTGACAACGCAGATCTATGGCCCATCCCAACCCCTTGAAGACTCAATAGTCCAATTTGGGCCCTTTAACCCAGTTTGGGCCCTATCTGGGCCCAAATACTCCCATTCTGTTAAGATTTTGTCAATTCTCTTGGTAAATATTGTCCTCCGTATTTTGCTCAGGCTAGCTAAACTAGGAACTGTCAGGTCATTTTGACAACGCAGATCTATGGCCCATCCCAACCCCTTGAAGACTCAATAGTCCAATTTGGGCCCTTTAACCCAGTTTGGGCCCTATCTGGGCCCAAATACTCCCATTCTGTTAAGATTTTGTCAATTCTCTTGGTAAATATTGTCCTCCGTATTTTGCTCAGGCTAGCTAAACTAGGAACTGTCAGGTCATTTTGACAACGCAGATCTATGGCCCATCCCAACCCCTTGAAGACTCAATAGTCCAATTTGGGCCCTTTAACCCAGTTTGGGCCCTATCTGGGCCCAAATACTCCCATTCTGTTAAGATTTTGTCAATTCTCTTGGTAAATATTGTCCTCCGTATTTTGCTCAGGCTAGCTAAACTAGGAACTGTCAGGTCATTTTGACAACGCAGATCTATGGCCCATCCCAACCCCTTGAAGACTCAATAGTCCAATTTGGGCCCTTTAACCCAGTTTGGGCCCTATCTGGGCCCAAATACTCCCATTCTGTTAAGATTTTGTCAATTCTCTTGGTAAATATTGTCCTCCGTATTTTGCTCAGGCTAGCTAAACTAGGAACTGTCAGGTCATTTTGACAACGCAGATCTATGGCCCATCCCAACCCCTTGAAGACTCAATAGTCCAATTTGGGCCCTTTAACCCAGTTTGGGCCCTATCTGGGCCCAAATACTCCCATTCTGTTAAGATTTTGTCAATTCTCTTGGTAAATATTGTCCTCCGTATTTTGCTCAGGCTAGCTAAACTAGGAACTGTCAGGTCATTTTGACAACGCAGATCTATGGCCCATCCCAACCCCTTGAAGACTCAATAGTCCAATTTGGGCCCTTTAACCCAGTTTGGGCCCTATCTGGGCCCAAATACTCCCATTCTGTTAAGATTTTGTCAATTCTCTTGGTAAATATTGTCCTCCGTATTTTGCTCAGGCTAGCTAAACTAGGAACTGTCAGGTCATTTTGACAACGCAGATCTATGGCCCATCCCAACCCCTTGAAGACTCAATAGTCCAATTTGGGCCCTTTAACCCAGTTTGGGCCCTATCTGGGCCCAAATACTCCCATTCTGTTAAGATTTTGTCAATTCTCTTGGTAAATATTGTCCTCCGTATTTTGCTCAGGCTAGCTAAACTAGGAACTGTCAGGTCATTTTGACAACGCAGATCTATGGCCCATCCCAACCCCTTGAAGACTCAATAGTCCAATTTGGGCCCTTTAACCCAGTTTGGGCCCTATCTGGGCCCAAATACTCCCATTCTGTTAAGATTTTGTCAATTCTCTTGGTAAATATTGTCCTCCGTATTTTGCTCAGGCTAGCTAAACTAGGAACTGTCAGGTCATTTTGACAACGCAGATCTATGGCCCATCCCAACCCCTTGAAGACTCAATAGTCCAATTTGGGCCCTTTAACCCAGTTTGGGCCCTATCTGGGCCCAAATACTCCCATTCTGTTAAGATTTTGTCAATTCTCTTGGTAAATATTGTCCTCCGTATTTTGCTCAGGCTAGCTAAACTAGGAACTGTCAGGTCATTTTGACAACGCAGATCTATGGCCCATCCCAACCCCTTGAAGACTCAATAGTCCAATTTGGGCCCTTTAACCCAGTTTGGGCCCTATCTGGGCCCAAATACTCCCATTCTGTTAAGATTTTGTCAATTCTCTTGGTAAATATTGTCCTCCGTATTTTGCTCAGGCTAGCTAAACTAGGAACTGTCAGGTCATTTTGACAACGCAGATCTATGGCCCATCCCAACCCCTTGAAGACTCAATAGTCCAATTTGGGCCCTTTAACCCAGTTTGGGCCCTATCTGGGCCCAAATACTCCCATTCTGTTAAGATTTTGTCAATTCTCTTGGTAAATATTGTCCTCCGTATTTTGCTCAGGCTAGCTAAACTAGGAACTGTCAGGTCATTTTGACAACGCAGATCTATGGCCCATCCCAACCCCTTGAAGACTCAATAGTCCAATTTGGGCCCTTTAACCCAGTTTGGGCCCTATCTGGGCCCAAATACTCCCATTCTGTTAAGATTTTGTCAATTCTCTTGGTAAATATTGTCCTCCGTATTTTGCTCAGGCTAGCTAAACTAGGAACTGTCAGGTCATTTTGACAACGCAGATCTATGGCCCATCCCAACCCCTTGAAGACTCAATAGTCCAATTTGGGCCCTTTAACCCAGTTTGGGCCCTATCTGGGCCCAAATACTCCCATTCTGTTAAGATTTTGTCAATTCTCTTGGTAAATATTGTCCTCCGTATTTTGCTCAGGCTAGCTAAACTAGGAACTGTCAGGTCATTTTGACAACGCAGATCTATGGCCCATCCCAACCCCTTGAAGACTCAATAGTCCAATTTGGGCCCTTTAACCCAGTTTGGGCCCTATCTGGGCCCAAATACTCCCATTCTGTTAAGATTTTGTCAATTCTCTTGGTAAATATTGTCCTCCGTATTTTGCTCAGGCTAGCTAAACTAGGAACTGTCAGGTCATTTTGACAACGCAGATCTATGGCCCATCCCAACCCCTTGAAGACTCAATAGTCCAATTTGGGCCCTTTAACCCAGTTTGGGCCCTATCTGGGCCCAAATACTCCCATTCTGTTAAGATTTTGTCAATTCTCTTGGTAAATATTGTCCTCCGTATTTTGCTCAGGCTAGCTAAACTAGGAACTGTCAGGTCATTTTGACAACGCAGATCTATGGCCCATCCCAACCCCTTGAAGACTCAATAGTCCAATTTGGGCCCTTTAACCCAGTTTGGGCCCTATCTGGGCCCAAATACTCCCATTCTGTTAAGATTTTGTCAATTCTCTTGGTAAATATTGTCCTCCGTATTTTGCTCAGGCTAGCTAAACTAGGAACTGTCAGGTCATTTTGACAACGCAGATCTATGGCCCATCCCAACCCCTTGAAGACTCAATAGTCCAATTTGGGCCCTTTAACCCAGTTTGGGCCCTATCTGGGCCCAAATACTCCCATTCTGTTAAGATTTTGTCAATTCTCTTGGTAAATATTGTCCTCCGTATTTTGCTCAGGCTAGCTAAACTAGGAACTGTCAGGTCATTTTGACAACGCAGATCTATGGCCCATCCCAACCCCTTGAAGACTCAATAGTCCAATTTGGGCCCTTTAACCCAGTTTGGGCCCTATCTGGGCCCAAATACTCCCATTCTGTTAAGATTTTGTCAATTCTCTTGGTAAATATTGTCCTCCGTATTTTGCTCAGGCTAGCTAAACTAGGAACTGTCAGGTCATTTTGACAACGCAGATCTATGGCCCATCCCAACCCCTTGAAGACTCAATAGTCCAATTTGGGCCCTTTAACCCAGTTTGGGCCCTATCTGGGCCCAAATACTCCCATTCTGTTAAGATTTTGTCAATTCTCTTGGTAAATATTGTCCTCCGTATTTTGCTCAGGCTAGCTAAACTAGGAACTGTCAGGTCATTTTGACAACGCAGATCTATGGCCCATCCCAACCCCTTGAAGACTCAATAGTCCAATTTGGGCCCTTTAACCCAGTTTGGGCCCTATCTGGGCCCAAATACTCCCATTCTGTTAAGATTTTGTCAATTCTCTTGGTAAATATTGTCCTCCGTATTTTGCTCAGGCTAGCTAAACTAGGAACTGTCAGGTCATTTTGACAACGCAGATCTATGGCCCATCCCAACCCCTTGAAGACTCAATAGTCCAATTTGGGCCCTTTAACCCAGTTTGGGCCCTATCTGGGCCCAAATACTCCCATTCTGTTAAGATTTTGTCAATTCTCTTGGTAAATATTGTCCTCCGTATTTTGCTCAGGCTAGCTAAACTAGGAACTGTCAGGTCATTTTGACAACGCAGATCTATGGCCCATCCCAACCCCTTGAAGACTCAATAGTCCAATTTGGGCCCTTTAACCCAGTTTGGGCCCTATCTGGGCCCAAATACTCCCATTCTGTTAAGATTTTGTCAATTCTCTTGGTAAATATTGTCCTCCGTATTTTGCTCAGGCTAGCTAAACTAGGAACTGTCAGGTCATTTTGACAACGCAGATCTATGGCCCATCCCAACCCCTTGAAGACTCAATAGTCCAATTTGGGCCCTTTAACCCAGTTTGGGCCCTATCTGGGCCCAAATACTCCCATTCTGTTAAGATTTTGTCAATTCTCTTGGTAAATATTGTCCTCCGTATTTTGCTCAGGCTAGCTAAACTAGGAACTGTCAGGTCATTTTGACAACGCAGATCTATGGCCCATCCCAACCCCTTGAAGACTCAATAGTCCAATTTGGGCCCTTTAACCCAGTTTGGGCCCTATCTGGGCCCAAATACTCCCATTCTGTTAAGATTTTGTCAATTCTCTTGGTAAATATTGTCCTCCGTATTTTGCTCAGGCTAGCTAAACTAGGAACTGTCAGGTCATTTTGACAACGCAGATCTATGGCCCATCCCAACCCCTTGAAGACTCAATAGTCCAATTTGGGCCCTTTAACCCAGTTTGGGCCCTATCTGGGCCCAAATACTCCCATTCTGTTAAGATTTTGTCAATTCTCTTGGTAAATATTGTCCTCCGTATTTTGCTCAGGCTAGCTAAACTAGGAACTGTCAGGTCATTTTGACAACGCAGATCTATGGCCCATCCCAACCCCTTGAAGACTCAATAGTCCAATTTGGGCCCTTTAACCCAGTTTGGGCCCTATCTGGGCCCAAATACTCCCATTCTGTTAAGATTTTGTCAATTCTCTTGGTAAATATTGTCCTCCGTATTTTGCTCAGGCTAGCTAAACTAGGAACTGTCAGGTCATTTTGACAACGCAGATCTATGGCCCATCCCAACCCCTTGAAGACTCAATAGTCCAATTTGGGCCCTTTAACCCAGTTTGGGCCCTATCTGGGCCCAAATACTCCCATTCTGTTAAGATTTTGTCAATTCTCTTGGTAAATATTGTCCTCCGTATTTTGCTCAGGCTAGCTAAACTAGGAACTGTCAGGTCATTTTGACAACGCAGATCTATGGCCCATCCCAACCCCTTGAAGACTCAATAGTCCAATTTGGGCCCTTTAACCCAGTTTGGGCCCTATCTGGGCCCAAATACTCCCATTCTGTTAAGATTTTGTCAATTCTCTTGGTAAATATTGTCCTCCGTATTTTGCTCAGGCTAGCTAAACTAGGAACTGTCAGGTCATTTTGACAACGCAGATCTATGGCCCATCCCAACCCCTTGAAGACTCAATAGTCCAATTTGGGCCCTTTAACCCAGTTTGGGCCCTATCTGGGCCCAAATACTCCCATTCTGTTAAGATTTTGTCAATTCTCTTGGTAAATATTGTCCTCCGTATTTTGCTCAGGCTAGCTAAACTAGGAACTGTCAGGTCATTTTGACAACGCAGATCTATGGCCCATCCCAACCCCTTGAAGACTCAATAGTCCAATTTGGGCCCTTTAACCCAGTTTGGGCCCTATCTGGGCCCAAATACTCCCATTCTGTTAAGATTTTGTCAATTCTCTTGGTAAATATTGTCCTCCGTATTTTGCTCAGGCTAGCTAAACTAGGAACTGTCAGGTCATTTTGACAACGCAGATCTATGGCCCATCCCAACCCCTTGAAGACTCAATAGTCCAATTTGGGCCCTTTAACCCAGTTTGGGCCCTATCTGGGCCCAAATACTCCCATTCTGTTAAGATTTTGTCAATTCTCTTGGTAAATATTGTCCTCCGTATTTTGCTCAGGCTAGCTAAACTAGGAACTGTCAGGTCATTTTGACAACGCAGATCTATGGCCCATCCCAACCCCTTGAAGACTCAATAGTCCAATTTGGGCCCTTTAACCCAGTTTGGGCCCTATCTGGGCCCAAATACTCCCATTCTGTTAAGATTTTGTCAATTCTCTTGGTAAATATTGTCCTCCGTATTTTGCTCAGGCTAGCTAAACTAGGAACTGTCAGGTCATTTTGACAACGCAGATCTATGGCCCATCCCAACCCCTTGAAGACTCAATAGTCCAATTTGGGCCCTTTAACCCAGTTTGGGCCCTATCTGGGCCCAAATACTCCCATTCTGTTAAGATTTTGTCAATTCTCTTGGTAAATATTGTCCTCCGTATTTTGCTCAGGCTAGCTAAACTAGGAACTGTCAGGTCATTTTGACAACGCAGATCTATGGCCCATCCCAACCCCTTGAAGACTCAATAGTCCAATTTGGGCCCTTTAACCCAGTTTGGGCCCTATCTGGGCCCAAATACTCCCATTCTGTTAAGATTTTGTCAATTCTCTTGGTAAATATTGTCCTCCGTATTTTGCTCAGGCTAGCTAAACTAGGAACTGTCAGGTCATTTTGACAACGCAGATCTATGGCCCATCCCAACCCCTTGAAGACTCAATAGTCCAATTTGGGCCCTTTAACCCAGTTTGGGCCCTATCTGGGCCCAAATACTCCCATTCTGTTAAGATTTTGTCAATTCTCTTGGTAAATATTGTCCTCCGTATTTTGCTCAGGCTAGCTAAACTAGGAACTGTCAGGTCATTTTGACAACGCAGATCTATGGCCCATCCCAACCCCTTGAAGACTCAATAGTCCAATTTGGGCCCTTTAACCCAGTTTGGGCCCTATCTGGGCCCAAATACTCCCATTCTGTTAAGATTTTGTCAATTCTCTTGGTAAATATTGTCCTCCGTATTTTGCTCAGGCTAGCTAAACTAGGAACTGTCAGGTCATTTTGACAACGCAGATCTATGGCCCATCCCAACCCCTTGAAGACTCAATAGTCCAATTTGGGCCCTTTAACCCAGTTTGGGCCCTATCTGGGCCCAAATACTCCCATTCTGTTAAGATTTTGTCAATTCTCTTGGTAAATATTGTCCTCCGTATTTTGCTCAGGCTAGCTAAACTAGGAACTGTCAGGTCATTTTGACAACGCAGATCTATGGCCCATCCCAACCCCTTGAAGACTCAATAGTCCAATTTGGGCCCTTTAACCCAGTTTGGGCCCTATCTGGGCCCAAATACTCCCATTCTGTTAAGATTTTGTCAATTCTCTTGGTAAATATTGTCCTCCGTATTTTGCTCAGGCTAGCTAAACTAGGAACTGTCAGGTCATTTTGACAACGCAGATCTATGGCCCATCCCAACCCCTTGAAGACTCAATAGTCCAATTTGGGCCCTTTAACCCAGTTTGGGCCCTATCTGGGCCCAAATACTCCCATTCTGTTAAGATTTTGTCAATTCTCTTGGTAAATATTGTCCTCCGTATTTTGCTCAGGCTAGCTAAACTAGGAACTGTCAGGTCATTTTGACAACGCAGATCTATGGCCCATCCCAACCCCTTGAAGACTCAATAGTCCAATTTGGGCCCTTTAACCCAGTTTGGGCCCTATCTGGGCCCAAATACTCCCATTCTGTTAAGATTTTGTCAATTCTCTTGGTAAATATTGTCCTCCGTATTTTGCTCAGGCTAGCTAAACTAGGAACTGTCAGGTCATTTTGACAACGCAGATCTATGGCCCATCCCAACCCCTTGAAGACTCAATAGTCCAATTTGGGCCCTTTAACCCAGTTTGGGCCCTATCTGGGCCCAAATACTCCCATTCTGTTAAGATTTTGTCAATTCTCTTGGTAAATATTGTCCTCCGTATTTTGCTCAGGCTAGCTAAACTAGGAACTGTCAGGTCATTTTGACAACGCAGATCTATGGCCCATCCCAACCCCTTGAAGACTCAATAGTCCAATTTGGGCCCTTTAACCCAGTTTGGGCCCTATCTGGGCCCAAATACTCCCATTCTGTTAAGATTTTGTCAATTCTCTTGGTAAATATTGTCCTCCGTATTTTGCTCAGGCTAGCTAAACTAGGAACTGTCAGGTCATTTTGACAACGCAGATCTATGGCCCATCCCAACCCCTTGAAGACTCAATAGTCCAATTTGGGCCCTTTAACCCAGTTTGGGCCCTATCTGGGCCCAAATACTCCCATTCTGTTAAGATTTTGTCAATTCTCTTGGTAAATATTGTCCTCCGTATTTTGCTCAGGCTAGCTAAACTAGGAACTGTCAGGTCATTTTGACAACGCAGATCTATGGCCCATCCCAACCCCTTGAAGACTCAATAGTCCAATTTGGGCCCTTTAACCCAGTTTGGGCCCTATCTGGGCCCAAATACTCCCATTCTGTTAAGATTTTGTCAATTCTCTTGGTAAATATTGTCCTCCGTATTTTGCTCAGGCTAGCTAAACTAGGAACTGTCAGGTCATTTTGACAACGCAGATCTATGGCCCATCCCAACCCCTTGAAGACTCAATAGTCCAATTTGGGCCCTTTAACCCAGTTTGGGCCCTATCTGGGCCCAAATACTCCCATTCTGTTAAGATTTTGTCAATTCTCTTGGTAAATATTGTCCTCCGTATTTTGCTCAGGCTAGCTAAACTAGGAACTGTCAGGTCATTTTGACAACGCAGATCTATGGCCCATCCCAACCCCTTGAAGACTCAATAGTCCAATTTGGGCCCTTTAACCCAGTTTGGGCCCTATCTGGGCCCAAATACTCCCATTCTGTTAAGATTTTGTCAATTCTCTTGGTAAATATTGTCCTCCGTATTTTGCTCAGGCTAGCTAAACTAGGAACTGTCAGGTCATTTTGACAACGCAGATCTATGGCCCATCCCAACCCCTTGAAGACTCAATAGTCCAATTTGGGCCCTTTAACCCAGTTTGGGCCCTATCTGGGCCCAAATACTCCCATTCTGTTAAGATTTTGTCAATTCTCTTGGTAAATATTGTCCTCCGTATTTTGCTCAGGCTAGCTAAACTAGGAACTGTCAGGTCATTTTGACAACGCAGATCTATGGCCCATCCCAACCCCTTGAAGACTCAATAGTCCAATTTGGGCCCTTTAACCCAGTTTGGGCCCTATCTGGGCCCAAATACTCCCATTCTGTTAAGATTTTGTCAATTCTCTTGGTAAATATTGTCCTCCGTATTTTGCTCAGGCTAGCTAAACTAGGAACTGTCAGGTCATTTTGACAACGCAGATCTATGGCCCATCCCAACCCCTTGAAGACTCAATAGTCCAATTTGGGCCCTTTAACCCAGTTTGGGCCCTATCTGGGCCCAAATACTCCCATTCTGTTAAGATTTTGTCAATTCTCTTGGTAAATATTGTCCTCCGTATTTTGCTCAGGCTAGCTAAACTAGGAACTGTCAGGTCATTTTGACAACGCAGATCTATGGCCCATCCCAACCCCTTGAAGACTCAATAGTCCAATTTGGGCCCTTTAACCCAGTTTGGGCCCTATCTGGGCCCAAATACTCCCATTCTGTTAAGATTTTGTCAATTCTCTTGGTAAATATTGTCCTCCGTATTTTGCTCAGGCTAGCTAAACTAGGAACTGTCAGGTCATTTTGACAACGCAGATCTATGGCCCATCCCAACCCCTTGAAGACTCAATAGTCCAATTTGGGCCCTTTAACCCAGTTTGGGCCCTATCTGGGCCCAAATACTCCCATTCTGTTAAGATTTTGTCAATTCTCTTGGTAAATATTGTCCTCCGTATTTTGCTCAGGCTAGCTAAACTAGGAACTGTCAGGTCATTTTGACAACGCAGATCTATGGCCCATCCCAACCCCTTGAAGACTCAATAGTCCAATTTGGGCCCTTTAACCCAGTTTGGGCCCTATCTGGGCCCAAATACTCCCATTCTGTTAAGATTTTGTCAATTCTCTTGGTAAATATTGTCCTCCGTATTTTGCTCAGGCTAGCTAAACTAGGAACTGTCAGGTCATTTTGACAACGCAGATCTATGGCCCATCCCAACCCCTTGAAGACTCAATAGTCCAATTTGGGCCCTTTAACCCAGTTTGGGCCCTATCTGGGCCCAAATACTCCCATTCTGTTAAGATTTTGTCAATTCTCTTGGTAAATATTGTCCTCCGTATTTTGCTCAGGCTAGCTAAACTAGGAACTGTCAGGTCATTTTGACAACGCAGATCTATGGCCCATCCCAACCCCTTGAAGACTCAATAGTCCAATTAGTACAATTTTGACGAAGGTTGTCTTATTAAGCCGCAAATAACATTAACTAATTTTTCATTTCCAATTTTAACCCTGATATCACCATCGCTAGGTACCACTATAAGGCCTTATTGAAACTTAGTTTAATTAGTATATGTTGTTATATAACAGAGATTAATACGGATGCCAAAGTACGCTTTATGCGGCTATGTTTTTGTTTGTAACACGCAGAACTGCATTTATTATCATTATGGGTTGCGACTTCGAGGAGATAACTCTATTAAGTTTATTGTACGAGGTGAACATAGGAAAAGTATAAGGCGATCGAAGTACGCGAGCACAGAAGGCACGAACCCGCTTAAGCGGTAGGGACTGCCGTACAGACTGAGGAAAATTTAATGAAATATAGAATGCAATGGAGAGCATTTCCCACCATCTAGGCACTATAATACTATTGGTCTAACAATTCACTTTTCGTATTTTTGTTTTCATTCAATAGTACTTTAAAGTTTATAATGTGTGTAAAGCAAGTTTTTGCAAACAATTTTCATCATTTGCATTCTCATGATTTCTTAAACATTTTAGAGTCTATTTTCTTAGTATGCTGGGAAATAGTTTTTTCTACCCAAATAGTTTGTAAGTGACTTAGTTTGAATTTTAATACCAATTCTCTGTAAGGGCCAAAACTGGCTGGCCACGGCATGTCATGGATTTTACTGGTTTTCTTGTTTTTTCTTGTTTTTCTTGACTGTGGAGTAAGCTATATTTGGACATTGTGTTGCCATGGAAATCACTCTAATAGCTTTACAACTTTGACATAATTGACTCTTTAAAACTTCTATTCTTAGCAATTGTAGTCATTTTAAGGATATTTCTTCTATAACACATAATACAGCAAATCAAAAACAGGCATTGAAACAAGGCAAATTTTTCGCCGTTTTTAGAGCAAGTTTGAGCATTTATAATCACAAATAGCTCTGAAGGCAAGCTTAATATTTTCTTTTTTTTCTTTTTTTCTTTTTTGTTTTTTGTTTTTTGAAATGAAATAAATATAATCTGATTAACGAAATTAGGAAAAACTCGATGGGGAAATTAACCATTTTCCTCAAATTTGCCCTTAAAGATTGTTGCTATGGCAACTTTTGATGTGAACCCTCACCCATATTACTCTTTTATAGGGGTCTGTACTTGATTATGCTATGATTTACGATAGTGGATTTCTATGAATTGGCAGTAAAGATACCCTTCTTTTTTCTTATAACCTTAGATTTTTTCAAGGTCATTGACTTTAAGGTCAAGGTCATTTCAATTTCAATGCTTAAATTTCACTGAAATCTGCATTTTTCCATTTTGTGTGTGTCTATTTTCCATTTGCGTTTTTGGGTAATGATGATTGGAGTAAACGTTTAAAAACTTTAAACTTATAAGAAGAGAAAAACGTACAATTTACATTACTGTCAATTTTCTTATAGAAAAAAATAATTGATCAAAAAGTAAGAAATTGATATATTTTACACATTTTTCCTTCAAATGTATGCATGGGATTGAGTATTTCAGAGATGCAAAGTTTCTGTGCAACTTATCCCTATGCATAAGAGATATATCAAATATTATATGGTATAAAACAATTTTGATATGATATCATCTGATTTCTGAAGTATGGCTTTCTATTTTCATAAAAATCACATTATTTTTGAAAAATTGGGTCACTTACAAAACAGTGACCTTGACACAAGGTCGAATGACCTTGAAATGTTTTTAATGTCAATTATTATTGAAATGTCTATTATTGACACACTCATTAAGTTTTTTTATGCATGGTTAACTCAAAACAATTAGAAATGGAGCAAAAATATACTCCATGTATAGTAATATCGAACGAAATGTTGCCATAGTAACCATTTTTTATGTTCTTTATCTGTTAAAATGAGAAATATTCCCACTCTAATTTTTCATTTTTTAAGGCCACGGATGATACTTTTTAGATAAAATGCAACCGAACTCCAGGTAAGCCTGCTGATCGAATATTACATGCTGTAACCTAAGCAAATTCAGGCAAAAATAGGCACTTTTCACGAAAAAAAATGCCCCTTTCTGAGCTTGTTTTAACCCTCTCCTAGACACGTTTATGAAGAGTATAATTTGATGGAGCGCATTTCCTTTTACATATTCACATATAAGAGGATACAATGATCTTATATAGAAATTTACAGTTGACTGCTATACCCGTTTCCATGGAAACAAGTCTTTTGAAAATGCTTTGTTTTCAATATTTTCAAAATTCCGAAAAATTCACACGGAAACTTAAATTGCAAAAATGAAGCCAATTTCCTTTACCAAAAATCTTTAAATCGGTGACATGCCGTGCCACGGTCCCATTGAATGTTTTTGGTCCTTACAGAGAATTAGCATTAAGACGTTTAACATTAGTCAACCCAATAACTTTCTTATCATTCCTTCATAAAAATCTATGCTCAGCCATATCCCTCCCTTTCCCTCCTTGACAGCTTTTAAACGTCAGTCATGATAATGGTACATTGGTGATGACGACGTCGACGACGACGACGACGACGACGACGACGACGATGATGATGATGATGATGATGATGATGATGATGATGATGATGATGATGATGATGATGATGATGATGATGGTGGTGGTGGTGGTGATGATCGCGCTCTCCATTAACGTATCCAATGTAGAAATGAAGATCTCGCGGACGTCTCGTCCATTTAAACAGTGTTAAAATTATCTCGGTAATCTCCGGCAGTGTCTCATAGTTTCCGTGGCTTGAGTGACGGTTGGCATGTTGACCTTTGCTGATAGAAACCATTATTTATGTTGTATTATGTACATTTAGGTAAAAATATGCTATGATTTTAACTATATAAATACACTTGATATTTATTTGTACAACGGATACCTTAAATAATTTGACTTTTTAGATTTGAAAAAAAAAACTTATTTTCTACCCAAAGTTTTTGAGAACATTCGAGCACTTGGTCTACGGATGCAAGATAAGTATATGACGTTTTCCCGTGTCTTGGATCACGCCGTACCGGGTAAACAGATTTTACGAACCGGGCAAAATTTCTCTACGAAGATTATATTCTTCGAGTACACATATTTCCTTATAACGTGCATTTTGCTTTTTTTTTTTTTTACATTATGAATTCTTTGCGCAATATCGATGTTGAGACGAGATTATATATTTTTCCTTCTACATTTTCACGTAAATATGAAATCTTTCCTAGCAGGAAGGATCTTTCAAAAGAATATAGGGGGTCTCGGTGTGAGTTGACAATTGTCTAATTCTTAAGACTTTATCTACTCCAGAAGTTATTCTCTTCGATGTTTCTTACAAACGAAAGCCGATTGGGCTCATTTTAAGTAGTAGTGGAAAAAATATTGTCTCGTTATTACGATAAAAAAAATCGTAATAATGAGAAACTTTCTCGTATTTAAGAGAAAAAAGTCGCAATAACGAGAAAAAAGTCGTAATAACGAGTAATGAGGACGTATTATGGTATGGCGCCGTCAGTGAGTCTGTGCGTCCGTGCGTCCGTGCGTCCATCCGTCCGAGGGTTTCAGGAAGTATGGGGGGGGGGGGGGCGAAGTCCAGTTTCAAAGAAAATTGTTCACATCAATTTTTTTCCCAAAAGTTAAGATTTAAAGCATAAACTAGAACTGCCCTAAAGTGGACGAATTATACCCCCCGCGGGACGTTTTTTATGAATGGGACCATTTATAATGCAATGTTAAAAGCTTACCATTAATAGTATAAAAGAAAACTGCTTTCAAAACTTCTTAACATAAAATGTTGTATAGGGTGAATATCAAGGTCACAAGGTCACAGTGTCAAAAGTCATGGTACCAAAATGTAGTACTCCTTATGGTGAATGTGTGTATGGAATATGAAAGGCCTACCATTAATAGTATAAAAGAAATTTGCTTTCAAAACTTCTTAACCGGACGGACAGACAGACAGGCGGACAGGGTAATTCGATATACTTCGTTTGCGGGGTGTAAAAAAGGGGTATTCTGAATCAAAAACTTTGGATGAAAAAGATGTGCCCGCCCCCTGGGACCCTCTACATCCACCACTGGTTTTTCCCCGGGAGAAATGCTCTTTAATGGAGAAGTGTTCATTACCTTCATCTAACTTTGTTTTCTACTAGCGAATCTAGAGAGGTTCAGCGGGTCCGACTAACTCTTCTGCTGAAAATTTGGTTTTGATATAAAAAGTCGCTGGAACGCTACCGTTACCATGTTCAAGACTGACACAATCAAAGGAGCTGTAAGAATATTTCTCGTGTGCTGCCCTTCCTTTGAAGGAAAACGTTGTTCGGGAAAAAAATATAACGTATTAGAAGATTTCTCATAAGTATTCTATTTAAAAAATGATATTTACGGCTGGAATAGGCAGGGGGTAACAATGTCTGAAAACGTCAACTAGCGAACGAAAAGATACAAAAAATGCATTTTCCATAAAGTGTTTAATGTTTTGATTCAAAACAGAAAACCGTTTTATTTTGTATTTAGGGAGCAACCATTTGATTTTTATTGGGGGGGGGGGGGGGGGGGGGGGCAGGAAGACTTTGCAAAAAAAAATCTGGATAGAAATTTTAGGGAAAAAAATTTCCGGCCCGAATGTCCGGCAAAAAAAGAATTTCCGGATCATGGAATTGCCCCTCACCCCTCTCTTCCGACCTTTCCACATGCCCATTAAACACTTTTGTGAGTGTCATAAACAATGAAACAAACTTTATGCAATTTGGAATGAATTAATCAAATTCAAAAGTCATTATTAGCACCATATAGCATGTTTCCGTTGAGTTTCATAAATAGATAGATTATAGGTTTCATAATGCCTTTCAAGAAATTAAAATGAAGTGATCTGCTGGCATTCGAGATAAACTAATTCTGTGTTTGGTGTATAATATGGCCGAAAAATTACGCTGAATGATTTAAACTTTTAGAGTATAAATTTTCAACATTGGAAATAACAAAATAATAATAATAAATATCCGGTTCGAAGGGCGAAAAAAAAAATTCCGGCTCTTAAAATGTCCGAAAAAAAAAATTCCGGCTGGCAAAAATCTTCCTGCCCCCCCTGCCCCCCCCCCCAATAAAAATCAAATATTTTTCCAAATATCGCATTATATCTTAATTAATACAAATTTGACCCGCAATACTCGGCCCTTATATTATCGATGTATATAGTTACACCCCTAATCTTTATAATTATATTTTTAGTATTTCTATATAAGAGGGGGTGGGCAGAGTGAAAGGGAGGGGGAGAAAGGGGTGGGAGGAGGGAGAGAGGGGAAGGCGGAGGGGGCGGGAGGTGCTCGGGAAGGGCCCCATGGAAATGGAGGGAATTAAGGGTGAAAGGGAGGGAAAGATGAAAGGAAAGGAGAGATGGGGGGGGGGGGGGGGGGTTCCGCCCCCCCCCCCTGTAAGTGGACGTTGGGTCCATTTTCTAAAATCAATCCTAGATCTTTATAAAACAGCACCCCATCCCAGCAGCTTGTCTATATGCAAAATACATCTGATACCCTTTTAATGGAAGTAGCCCTCCTCCTCCCATGCCCTTCCCGTTAAACCGTCTCCTCCGCTCTGTGCTGGAGCACCCTATAACTGAGGGGATGGACAGGATGAAAGGGAGGAGGAGGAAGGGGCGGAAGGAGGGAGATAGGGGCAGGAAGGAGGCAGAAAGGGACACAGGAAGGAGGGAGGAAAGGCCGGGGAGAAAAGCGAGGGAGGGGGAGGAAGGGGCGGGGGAGGAAGGAAAAGGGCGCAAGGGGGAGGTAAGGGAAGGGTGAAAAGGAAGGGGAGGGTGAGGGGCGGGAGGGGGAGGTAAGGGTGGGAGGGGGTAGAGATACCCCTGTCCGCCCCCCCCCCCCCCCCCCCCCCACCCCAACCCATTAATTTGGGAAAATAAATGTATGCAGTATTTGATTGTAAAATAAGTATAATTCCACTGCTGTATCAAGATAATGAAATAGATGCTTCCAGAGCGGTGAGCGCCCCCCCCCCCCCCCCCCTCCTCTTCCCTCTGTAGCTTGGGAGGGGGTTCAATTTTTCAATATACATTGCAAATGAAGCCAATAATCATTCAAAGAAGGATAACTCTATCTAAAGTTAAAAGGAAGTGATTCGTATTGTAGTCGATAAATTTTTAAAAGTGCTGGCTAGAACTGCTGGCTAGCTTGACGTTAGTCTGCATGCATGCGGTTTCATGCACAACGCACTCAGCACTGGAGCTAGAATCGACCTTGACCTTCTTTCCTCAAGTCAAGGCCAAGGTCACTTTCGTTTTGCCGCCTGGAAGCCGAGCGATAAAAAGAGGTGAAATCATGGTATTGAAAATGACAATTGCAATATTTAGGTATGCATGAAGGAATGATAAAATAGTTCTTATCGAATCTACGGTTTTGATATCAAATATTTTTTTTCAGCTCGAATTTTCTCTGACTCATGGTTTTGTTATTTTCATGATCATATAGCCAAGCCAAGCTAGATTTACATGTATTCATTGAATATACTTGCTGTACAGTCACAAATTTAAAAATCTATTTACACAAATTCACTGAAATTCAAGCAAGCTAAAGAGTGTACGAATAGTGCTGGATTGCCGTCAATCTCCGGTGGATTTTTCAAATGTCTGACAGTTTCTGGTTCCGAGCTGGACAAAATGTCCCATATTTTTTTTGTTCCAAGATAATAACACATCATTTTCCTTTAAACATACAATTGTTTCTAAGGCATCGCCGCGTTGAGAGTTTCAACTTCAGAATAAAAAGTATTCGTCATATTGTCACATTATCGATCGTAGGTTAAATGTGAAGTATTCAATAGTATTAATTTTATTGAACATGTTTAAAAGAATTACATTGTCCTGACTAATATCTATCTATAAACATGTACAACGATAAGATATGAGGTAGAGATGGCCGAGTTGATAAGGCGTTCAACTCTCATGCAGAGGACCGGGGTTCGAATCCCGGTGTGGTCATATGAGAGTTGAAAGTCATATCCATTCGATCGTCCCTACTGAGTCTCCAGACCGGGGGGACTATAAAGGGCGCGGTTGGATACCCGCGTTCATGCTGCGACAAGGGTATCCAGGTGTGGTGGCACCTTATAAAATTGGAAATACGGACCATCCAAGCAGTACATAATTATACAACCCTCCTGCATACATGCATACACCACATACACAAGTGGAGGGTGGGCATTAAAATGGGGTAGTACTCCGCCCCTTAAATAATGGAAGTGGCTATGAGACACCCCAGAGGGGAATGGCCTGGCTAGAGTACTCTGTAACGGGTAGTTGGCGAATGAGTTCCCTGCAATATAACATCAATACAGCCAACTAACCCAATAGAGGGTTGCCAGGTGCCCAAACAGGAAGAAAAGAAAAAAGGAAGATACTTCAGTGAAATCACAGTGTGTCCCATATATTTTCTGCATTGCATCACAAGTCATTTTACAGTAACAGCGCAAGTTATGAATGGCCCCAATATAATGCTTACATGCCCACTTTATTCACATTTTGTAAATTAATTCTAGAGAAAATTGTATCGTTATACCCATTGACAATATAGAGATACCCACCACATGCCATTACGTGTTACGGACATATATACTTTTCAGTCTCTCTCAGATTTTTTCTAAATGTACAAACAGCAAACTTGAAATAAACCATTTTGTAAATGTCTGGTAAATTTTAACTTTGTCCGGTAAATTTTAAGAAATTTCATTAAACTACAGGACAAATGTCCTGTGGATTTTTGGTCTCATTCGTAAATTCTGAAGCTATATCGTAATACACGAACCTGTCTAGTTACCAGTCAGGGGTGCTACTTCAACTAGTAATTAAAAAAATTACCTTTTCAAGTAACTTTCTAATTCTGCCTTCTAAAATAATTACGTCTAAAATTAACTGATTTACTTGCTATGTCCATGCAACATATTACTTCTACAAGTAATATACATAAAAAGTAGGGCATTCGATGGTTTGTAATGATGGTAGCATACAAATTTAAAGTTCTCAATCTTTTATGTAACGTTGGCCTTATGAGCGTTTTCTTGTGTGTGTAATGTACCCTGCGACTAACTTGTCACGTAGTCTGTTTGGTACCCTTGCATATTGTAAGTGTTGTATAAACAATCTACTTCTACCATTAGAAGTATACCGAGCGGTCATTTCTTTAACAGAGCAGGTCCTCTGCTCATTCTCCTTCACAACACCCAGTGCTGTGAGAATCACAGTAACGTAAATCACTAAACTAAGTAAATCCAAATAATCCATGTTGAAATAAGAGTCGCAATTAAAGTTCACCAATTTATTAAGTATAAGTCCAATAATAATCTCTGATCATGTAATAAAATCCATATTTACACACTACGTATACAATCTACACAATTCGACTACATACTGTAACTGACTGCTACCGACTGCGACTAATGTTATAATGCGACACACTGGCCAGGTGCACGCTCCTTATATACTCTAGTGGGGCAGCTCGAAGTGAGCTGCCCCTGCAACATGTTAAAAGGGCAGCTCCAAATGAGCTGCCCCTCCAACCTTACATAACTAAGCGTTGTATAATCAATTAAAACAGCATTACGGGGTAAATATATACATATAAACAAGACATAATCATTATTTCGTTACATTTAATTCATATAAGGGCTACTCATATCAGTAATAATTGCTTCAGTAACAGAAATATCAAGGTAAATACCATTCCTTAAAATAACTTGTTAGTCCCCTACCGGCAACGCCGAAGGGGACTCTTAGTTTCCTCTCGGTCTGTCTGTCCGTCTGTCTGTCCGTCCGTCCATCTGTCCGTCCGTCTGACCGTCTGTCCGAATATCAGTTTTCCGGACTTTTTTCTGCAACGGATGGAGATATCAAGATGAAATTTGATACACAGCTTGGTCTTGGATAGTTACAGCGCAAGTTCGACTTTTGTCATGCTTGAACTATTTTTCGAGGAGTTATGCCCCTTGATGACTTGGAAAATTCAGTTTTTGTCAGTTTTCCAGACTTTTTTCTGCAACGGATGGAGATATTCAGATGAAATTTGATACACAGCTTGGTCTTGGATAGTTACAGAGGAAGTTTGACTTTCGTCACACTTGACCTATTTTTCGAGGAGTTATGCCCCTTGATGACTTGGAAAATTCAGTTTTTGTCAGTTTTCCAGCCTTTTTTCTGCAACAGATGGAGATATTCAGATGAAATTTGATACACAGCTTGGTCTTGGATAGTTACAGAGCAAGTTTGACTTTTGTCACACTTGACCTATTTTTCAAGGAGTTATGCCCCTTTATGACTTGGAAAATTCAGTTTTTGTCAGTTTTCTGGACTTTTTTCTGCAACAAATAAAGATATTCAAGTGAAGTTTGATACACAGCTTGGTCTTGGATAGTTACAGAGCAAGTTTGACTTTTGTCACACTTGACCTATTTTTCAAGGAGTTATGCCCCTTTATGACTTGGAAAATTCAGTTTTTGTCAGTTTTCCGGACTTTTTTCTGCAACAAATAAAGATATTCAAGTGAAGTTTGATACACAGCTTGGACTTCTATAGTTACAGAGCAAGTTTTGTTTTTTTCACGCTTGACCCATTTTTCGAGGAGTTATGCCCCTTGATGACCTGCACAATTCAGTTCTTGTCAGTTTTCCAGACTTCTTTCTGCAACAAATAGAGATACTGTATTCAGGTAAAATGTGATACTCAGCTTAGTCTTGGATAGTTACAGAGCAAGTTCGACTTTTGTCATGCTTGACCTATTTTTCAAGGAGTTATGCCCCTTGATGACTTGCACAATTCAGTTTTTGTCAGTTTTCCAGACTTTTTCCTGCAACAAATAGAGATATTCAGGTGAAATTTGATACTCAGCTTAGTCTTGGATAGTTACATAGCAAGTTCAACTTTCGTCACGCTTGACCTCTTTTTCGAATCGATAAAGCTAAAGCAGATAAAACCTCAGAACTGAGCTGCACAGAGATACTGTATTCAGGTAAAATGTGATACTTAGCTTAGTCTTGGATAGTTACAGAGCAAGTTCGACTTTTGTCATGCTTGACCTATTTTTCAAGGAGTTATGCCCCTTGATGACTTGCACAATTCAGTTTTTGTCAGTTTTCCAGACTTTTTCCTGCAACAAATAGAGATATTCAGGTGAAATTTGATACTCAGCTTAGTCTTGGATAGTTACATGCCGCCGGTAGGGGACTATATCGCTCGGCGATCATAACATTTTTTAAGTAATATTTATTGAATGGGGCTTATCTTTAAAGGAAAGGAGTAAAGCTTTAAGCAACTATCGTAATTGAAATTCAAATTTTATTTTGAAAAGTCTGAATTTACAGGAAAAATTATTGCTATTGGGATGAAAATTCTATATAAAAATCTACAAGGTTACAAACTTGCACAAATTTGCAACTTTTTATGTGAAATTCAGCTACAATTTCGACTATCTTTCTTAACTGAAACAGTTTCTTCTGAGAAAGTTATTTCCTTATGAAAACAATGGAAGTGCTCTTGCCTTCTACTGCTGTATTTTCTTACTTGCTATAGGAAATAAAACATTATTTAACTTTTTATGTGAAATCATGGTTACATTTGATATCAGTCAGATAATTACATGTAGAAGTAATTTTTTGATTACTCGTAGAAGTAGCACCCCTGACTGTTACAGTGCAACAAAGACGTTTTTTTCTTATTCGGTTATTCAAGTCTAGACAGGAATAACCAAATAAGAAAATAGTGTCTTTCTTGCACTGTAACTAGAACCTGTTGTTTAGGTAACTGATATAAATAAATTACTGTTCTTGTGGTTGTGTTGTGGATTACGATAGTTCATAGTGTTAAATGACTGAGCTATTGGGTTGACCCTTAATTTAGCTCACTGGTATGTGGCTTTGGAATTCCAATCCAACGAACGCAGTTTGATACCCGGTCAGGGCACGAGTGCTCAGATTACTGTACTGGCGACGAGGTGAACGATGGAAGTGTGCATGTTCATTCACACAATTGCGGGGAAGCACCACCACCTCTTTCAAGGAGAAAAAGAGTGTGACATTCCAGGATACACCACTAGCCTCCTCAAAGAAAGGACGGAAGAGTGTTTTGGATTATGATCCTCTGATAGTTCAGAGTGTTAAATGACTGAGCTCTTGGGTTGACCCTTTAGCTGACTCGGTAATGCTCTGGAATTCCGCTCCAACAACTGTGGTTCGATACCCGGTCAGGGCATGAGTGCTCAGTTTAATTATCACTAACTGATGCCTCTGTGCAACTTGCACTCGAGGAAATAGGCCGTATCAATATATCTTTGCATTCAGCAGTCAATTTTTCTTATGCAGAATTATAGAGGGAAATTTCATTGTTTTTACTTTTATGTCATAATAACGCTGTTTACGTTTTTTCATGCAAAAACAACATCTTCCTTGGCAACAAGATTCGAACAGAAATGCCTGAACAAATTGAGTTCAGATTTTCATTAGGCACAGTCCGTTCTGCAGGGGTGGGGGGGGGGGGGCACTTGGGTTTTTTTTCGAAAAAAATAATTTTGCTCTGCATTTTGATGAGAAAAATTAATTTGCTTATGGTGTGTCAGATAAAAATAATCTTCTTAGCCTATTACAAGTAATCTGAATTTGAAGAATTACCATAAAATTTCGCTAAAAATTCCTGGAAATTTTCCAGCTTGCTGCACTCGCCGCAGTTTTCAATTTATATAAAAAAAATGGCCCATTGAAGTCTAAGTACTTTCTTAAAAAATGGCCCATTGAAATTTTAAAAAAATCATGGAAAATGGCCCATTCACAAAATTTTCTTCCCAATCACTGCATAAGCTGAAGTTATAACATGCTCTGACACTGTACCAGTTTCTGGCTTGAACCTGCATGATTTATTTTACAGATAATGCTGTATAGGATGTAAGCTGATTAGAATGACAGAAAAAGAAGAAAAAAGGACACTGGCACCTGCAGACGAGAGACGTTATGCTATAATTACCAAGGAGACGATTCGTCTGATAGCGGAGGCAGCAGGTCATACTGATATCACTGATGAAGCTGCTGCCGTATTAGGAGAGGATGTCAGCTACAGGCTGAGGGAGTCTACACATGTTAGAAACTTTATATTCTGAGCAATTTATAAAACACAGTCAACCAATTTGTATTTGTACATGTATTCATATACATGTATTTATCATTTTGGTCAATAATCAAAGAATCTATCTTATCCAACCAGAGATTAATTATGAAAATATGTTTTATGTTGGTCTCAAAGCTCATTATAGCTTATGTTTAGCTGTTATTATGACATGCTAACTTGAAATGAAAATTTCTTATCATAAATGTAAAATTATGTGAAAGAAATTAACTTCAATTAGTGATAGCTGCAGAATCTTTTCAAAAGATACATGTAGGTTAGAATGTGAAAGTATCTGCCAAAGAAAATATACTCGGAGCCGCAGGTTCTTCATTTCAAATGAAATCAATGATTTGTTTATGTATCGATAATTGATCCATGTTTACATGTCTTTTATGATTTTTTTTCCAGTATAGTACCCTGTACATGAAGCATGCAAAGAGGAAAAAACTGACAACGGAAGATTTTAATAAAGCCCTAAAACAGAGTGATGTACAGGTCTAAAATACTCAATTTATCATCATGTTCAAAGAATGGCTTCTGCTCTATATCATTCATATGTATTTCTGATTTTAATTCAGATCAGTAGAGAGCTGTTAAGTCTATTAGAAATTCATATCCATCATCAGATCTTGAAAATAACATGTAAATACTTATACATTCATTCATAATGATCTAAAGCTTGCTTATTCATGAAGTTTTGACTACCCTTGATTATTACCTCAAAACTCATTGCTATATCCTACTCATTCACAGGTATATGCATTGTGTTTATGAATTGAGCCTATTCTTTGTATTATAATTACAGCCTATTTACGGTTATAATTTTCCCGAGCCCCTAACTTTCCGACCCACCAACCCTCCAGACATTTACTTCCTAGATGAAGCGGAGGTCAGCTTGAGTAGTTTGGCACTCAATGAGTATGTACCACAAAATCCTGGAGAGACCTCTATCAAATGTAAGTCTACCATGAACTCTTATGATTTACGTGTAATTACATATACACGTTTTTTCCTCAATATAATGTTTGTATTTGATGGACCAATTTTCCTTGTTCTTTATTTTGATATCTTATAGTAGAAGTTTTGGTAAGTGAACTTTTTGTAGGGAAACATGTAAATTATTTTCTCTCTATATTAAACATGTAAATTTAAAAACTGATATTAAAGAAGTTAGCTGATGATTAAGAGATTAAAGAATTATACAAATACGATTATCGGCATTAGAAATCAATTTAATTAATAAGGCATGCTAAAAAACAAAACATATTCCTTGTAGCTCATTGGCTGGCTGTGGAAGGCGTCTCCAAGTCTACATCTTCTTCACAACCTCCATGTAGGTATTGTATACATATAATATACTATAAGGAGCTGTTAAGATAAGGCGTAAAATCAGCCCTGAAAAGTGGAATTTTGAAAATTGAAATTTCAAGAACCTTTTTTAGTAAAATGTATACCTTTACGGCATCCCATCAGAATATGAAGTTATTTTTTATCTGTTTTGCATAATATTCCTAATTTTGGGGTCAAAAGTTATCTTTTTCTCATAGAAATCAATGGAAAACGGAAAAGTTTTATTGAACATTGTTCCCCCCGGATATACAGAAAGCCACTTTTACTGGAGATGTGTATCCATGATACAAATTTTTTGGCAAAGTGGGGTTCTGTATCTCCGGGGGGAACACTACCCCAGAGACGAAAAACTAAAAATGGAAAGGGGGGTGCATTTTTTAAGAATCGATCTTTTTTACCATTAAATATAGCACATTTGACTATTTTTCCTCTTTAATCCATCAAACATTGTGAACTCAATATGATTGAATGAAAGATACAAGAATTAGGAACGAAATAAGCAAGAGTGATGTTCATTTCTCTGTCAATGTGTATTTCGTTCTAAAAGGCTTACATTGTAGCCATGGAATGAAGAATAAGACTGTATTTTAAGTTCCGGATTTCATTATTTACTGATTAAAGGAGGTAGAACGTTCGAAATCTATTTCTGATACACAATGTAGACATATTTGATGTCTTTTAGCTTATATTTATCCATTTTAGATAAAATATTCAAAAATATGTACGTTTTTTGTCGATATTATCGGATTTTCTATCCGAGCACCCCTACCTCTTTCAACCTTAATTTTACAACCTTAAGAGTTCCTTAACATAATGTAAAACATGTAAAAGGTCTGCAAATACATTATATTTCAATAATGATTCATGTTTTTCTGTATATGATTCGCCATGCGCAAGAAATTGGTCACAAGATTCAGGGCTAAATACGGCCCTTATCTTAACAGCTCCTTGTAGTGTTTTACAGGGTAAACAAAAATTTCATTAATTAATTTTAAATTTACATTAAATTCAGTGGATTGTTTCGTCTGATCTCAGGTCTCAGAGTAAGTGAAAGTTTGATTTTGATCGGTGACACCTTAAAGTTCTCACCATTATTACATTAGTTTGCAAATATAACAGCAAGCTGCTTCATACACTACATTTGTATATGCGGGATGAGACCGCAAGAGGATGTTCTTAGGCAAAAGGATCTGTAATGTCAATAGAGGAAGATCTTTGACATCACCAGATCAAGGTTCCATTGTTCAAAAATCAAAATGTCAAATATTTTGATTCAGTGTAATATTCTGTTCCTTTCAGCTGCTCAACTTCTAAGAGGTAGCATAAGTTAACTCTTCCTTGTACCATCTGTATACATGTACTTAACTTTTTTTTCATGCATTGTTATTTGTTTTCTCTTTTTCAGTGAAGTCGGTAAAGCAGGAGATCACAGAGCCTTTACAGAAATACTATGATGTCATCACTAATATAACCCTGGGCTCGGATACAGAGGCACTGAAGGTTCAGTATTGAAATCACTGAATTGACAAACAAATAAAAACATGCAAACAAATGTGAACTTTTATCATGTTGAAAAATGAATGTGGTTGCTTTTACATGTATGCTACTTAATTTAAGCAACATCACATGTTAAATGCTGTGTATACATGTACATTTTGATGGTAGCTACTGTAAAATGTTCATGTATGTTGTTTAGCTCATACATTTTTGTCCCCCGCTTTCGCGAAAGCGCGGGGACATTAAAACCGGTTCGTCTGTCCGTCTGTCACAAAAACTTTAACCTTGTGCATAACTTTTGAATGGTAAGTGATAGGGCTTTGATATTTCACATGTGTATTCCTTGTGACAAGACCTTTCCATGGATACCAAAATTTTTGACCTTGTGACCTTGACCTTGGACTTTGACCTACTTATTAAAAACTTTAACCTTGACCATAACTTATGAAAGGTAAGTGATAGGGCTTTGATATTTCACATGTGTATTCCTTGTGACAAGACCTTTGCATGGATACCAAAATTTATGACCTTGCGACCTTGACCTTTGAGTTCGACCTACTTTTCAAAAAACTTTAACCTTGACCATAACTTTTTTATGGAAAATGATAGGGCTTTCACAGTACACATGTGTATTCCTTGTGATGAGACCTTTCTGTTGGTAACAACATTCTGACCTTGTGACCTCGTCCATGGAGGTTGGCCCACATTTAAAAACTTCAACCTCGACCATAAGTTTTTGATGGTAATTTAAATGATAGGTCTTAATATTTCACATGTGCATACCTTTTCATAAGCCCTGTCACTTGGTAACAAAACAAAAGTTGGGACCTTTTGAACTTTTCTTGGAGTTAATCTTTCATATTTAGAATGTTGATAATATATGAGATATATAAAAACTTAAGAATGGGGGGATGTCTGTTAGCATTTCTTTTAAGACAAACACCCAAAAGCGGGGGACCACAATTCCTTGAATTTGATTTTATTTACGCAAATCTATCACTGTTATGGTATAACAAGAATTTTTCAAGAGTATCAAATTTCAGGATTTCAGGGTGAAAATGAGTATCTTTATTTTCATGAGTACAATTTTTCACGACTACTATACTATAAACGAGTATACATGTACATGTATATACATGTATGTAAATAATAATGCATCTTACGAAATACAATTTTTCGCGAGTACAATTTTTCGCGTTTTCATTTCATTCGCCAATATAGCAAAAATAAGTACCTCCTGAAAAACTCTGCTTATACGGTAATTTTCACTGACTTTTATTTAGTAAATTTCATTAGAGACTTCATTTTAAATGTTTGAACTTTATTCAAATGTTTTTGAAATGTAAATTGTTAATGATATACATATACATGTAAATTGATTGCATACATATTCAGTAAGTAATGCTGTCTGTATTTTAGATGGCGATGAGAAATCTGTTCACTGATTCTCAGATTGTCCTGTTAGGGTTTTATGAATTATAAATAAATAAATCATTAACGATGTATATCATGCTGTCTGTATTTTAGATGGGGATGAGAGATCTGTCCACCAATGCTCAGATTGTCCCTTTAGTTCCACATCTAGTCACCTTCATTTGTACCGAGGTTAGTATATTGTTAAACTGCACTCAAAAAGGTATTCAAGGAAAGTTTCGGCATAGGAACTACATCTGCGTCCATATCCGGTCACAAGAATTGAAGTTCATCTACGCATCTTCAACTATAAGGAATAGGGCTTAGATATTCACCTGGACATTCCTTGTGACAAGACCTTTCATTTGAAACCATGAGACCTTTGATATTGTAACCTTGACCTTAGACTTTGATCTACTTAAAAAAAAACTTTAACCAAGGCTACATCTCTTCAACAACAAGGGATAGGGCTTTGACATTTCACATGTAGATTCCTTGCGACAAGACCTTTCATTTGAGACCATGACTTTTAAAGGTACCTTGTGACTTGACCTTTAGACTCTGATCTACTTTTGAAAGACTCTAATTGGCTATATCTCTTGGTTTAACAGAGATATGGTTTTGATATTTCACATGTAGATTCCTTGTGACAAGACCTTTCATTTGAACCATGACTTTTAAAAATACCTTGTGATTTGACCTTTAGACTCTGATCTACTTTTGAAAGACTCTAATTGGCTATATCTCTTGGTTTAACAGAGATATGGTTTTGATATTTCACATGTAGATTCCTTGCGACAAGACCTTTCATTTGAACCATGACTTTTAAAGGTACCTTGTGACTTGACCTTTAGACTCTGATCTACTTTTGAAAGACTCTAATTGGCTATATCTCTTGGTTTAACAGAGATATGGTTTTGATATTTCACATGTAGATTCCTTGTGACAAGACCTTTCATTTGAACCATGACTTTTAAAGGTACCTTGTGACTTGACCTTTAGACTCTGATCTACTTTTGAAAGACTCTAATTGGCTATATCTCTTGGTTTAACAGAGATATGGTTTTGATATTTCACATGTAGATTCCTTGCGACAAGACCTTTCATTTGAACCATGACTTTTAAAGGTACCTTGTGACTTGACATTTAGACTCTGATCTACTTTTGAAAGGCTCTAATTGGCTATATCTCTTGGTTTAACAGAGATATGGTTTTGATATTTCACATGTAGATTCCTTGCGACAAGACCTTTCATTTGAGACCATGACTTTTAAAGGTACCTTGTGACTTGACCTTTAGACTCTGATCTACTTTTGAAAGACTCTAATTGACTATATCTCTTGGTTTAACAGAGATATGGTTTTGATATTTCACATGTAGATTCCTCGTGACAAGACCTTTCATTTGAACCATGACTTTTAAAGGTACCTTGTGACTTGACCTTTAGACTCTGATCTACTTTTGAAAGACTCTAATTGGCTATATCTCTTGGTTTAACAGAGATATGGTTTTGATATTTCACATGTAGATTCCTTGCGACAAGACCTTTCATTTGAACCATGACTTTTAAAGGTACCTTGTGACTTGACCTTTAGACTCTGATCTACTTTTGAAAGACTCTAATTGGCTATATCTCTTGGTTTAACAGAGATATGGTTTTGATATTTCACATGTAGATTCCTTGCGACAAGACCTTTCATTTGAACCATGACTTTTAAAGGTACCTTGTGACTTGACCTTTAGACTCTGATCTACTTTTGAAAGACTCTAATTGGCTATATCTCTTGGTTTAACAGAGATATGGTTTTGATATTTCACATGTAGATTCCTTGCGACAAGACCTTTCATTTGAACCATGACTTTTAAAGGTACCTTGTGACTTGACCTTTAGACTCTGATCTACTTTTGAAAGACTCTAATTGGCTATATCTCTTGGTTTAACAGAGATATGGTTTTGATATTTCACATGTAGATTCCTTGCGACAAGACCTTTCATTTGAGACCATGACTTTTAAAGGTACCTTGTGACTTGACCTTTAGACTCTGATCTACTTTTGAAAGACTCTAATTGGCTATACATTTTGTATCTCTTGGTTTAACAGAGATATAGTTTTGATATTTCACATGTAGATTCCTTGCGACAAGACCTTTCATTTGAACCATGACTTTTAAAGGTACCTTGTGACTTGACCTTTAGACTCTGATCTACTTTTGAAAGACTCTAATTGGCTATATCTCTTGGTTTAACAGAGATATGGTTTTGATATTTCACATGTAGATTCCTTGTGACAAGACCTGCAATTTTGATCTAGTGACCTTGACCTCTAGACTTTGATCTACTTTTAAAAGATTCTAACCTGGTCTATATCTCTTGAGCGAAGATGGATAGGGCTTTTATATTTCATTTGATACCACGATTTTTGACCTTGAAACCTTTAAACTAGCAAACACCAACCATCTAGCTTTATTGTCTTTCTGACAAGTTTTGTTATGAAGTGGATTTTGGTGTTAAGAAGTCAAATGAAAAAAAATCCATAGAAATGGAGGAAATGTAGGTAGTGACTTGTATTCAAGCATAATTAAGGATTCCGACTTCCGTCGGAATCCTTTCTGTTATTGTATTGTCTTTTCTTTATTCTTATTAAGGATTCCGACTATTCCGTCGGAATCCTTTCTGTTATTGCAATGTCTTTTCTTTATTCTTATTATTATTCTTATTATTATTATTATTTTTATTCTTACCCCCCATTTTTTCCAGACACTTTATTCAAAGGTCTTTAAACACAGAGCAAAAAGGATGGTACCATCAGAAAGAGCATAACAAGATCTTCTTTAACTATTTTTTGTTTGTCGATAAGCTCACCAATGCCCCCGCTGGAGGTAATCAAAGGTCAAATCTTTAAACACCTATAACTCCTAAACTAACCGTACGATTTGAACGAAATTTGTTTTAAAATGTTCTTTGGGAAATTTGCGAACTTTTATACTCTTACATGCTCGATAAAATATTTACGGTTTTCGCGCTATTCCGAGTTGAAAATGGAACTTTAAATTGGCACAGTGCCAATTTCTACAGTTTTTGAGATTTTGAGTTGAAACTTTGATAGTGGGTTACTTATAGGTGGTCATTTAATGTTGACCTACTTTCAAGGTCAAATTTTCATTCTCAAGGTCACAACAAACTTTTGCCTATAGAACAAAGACTATTTGACCTTCAAAGTTCAAACTTGATACATATCATTGTTCAGTCAAGCTCTTTCCACTTGACCTTGACCCAAGGTCAAATTCTCATTCTCAAGGTCACAACAAACTTAAGTCTATAAAACAAAGATTTTTTGACCTTGAGAGTTCAAACATTACACAAATATTCCTTGCAACAGACCCTTTCACCATGACCTTGAATTAAGGTCATTTGTTCGATTTCAAGGTCACAACCGACTGTAGTTGATTAGATATTGAGCTTTGCTCAGATTAAGATCAATCGTGATGAGAATGATCACAATACTTATCTTTCTTTTATGACATTGGTTCGAGGTCAAATAATCATTTTCAAGGTCATAACAATAATTTACTCGTATAGAATTCACACGTTTTGTCCTATACTATTTATTCTTCATACAAGTTGTCCTTTTTGTTTGAACTTAACATAGTATAAGAAAGATAACTCTTTTATTCTTGTTCCCTGTTTCTTTTTTTTTTTTCTTAAGTAGCATTACATATCTGTATTTTTATGTTGTTGTCATTTACTATTAATAGAAATTATCTCATTGCAAAATCATTGTGCAATTCTGTTTTGAGAAAGTAATTGTAAAGGATTTTGATATTGATAGAGCATGGAGTTTAAAACTTTCGTAAACATGAAAGGTTTTTATTTATGGTTTTTTTACTATTTTGTTAAAAAATGAATAAGAGTCCCAAATTAGACATAAGCTCTTTTGACTCATTTGCTGAAGTGAATAAGGTACTGAAGCAACTATTCATCTTTCCACCTTCTTTATTCGGATTTTAACACTTCAGTTCCGAGGAAGGTCTAATAAAGGAGGAATCCGTCTGTTGCTTGCAACAGTAGCCATCTAGTTATTAAGGATTCCGATTTCCGTCGGAATCCTTTCTGTTATTGTATTGTCTTTTCTTTATTCTTATTATTCTTATTATTATTATTATTATTATTATTATTATTATTCTTACCCCCAAGCCAATCCAGTGACGTTACAACAAAGTACCGCATCATATGATAAAATGGAAAGTATCATGTGAAAGAGCAAATAAAGATCTCAATTTAATATTTTTTTCTTGTCGAAAAGTTCACATATGCCCCCGCTAGAGGTCATCAGCGGTCAAATCTTTAAACTCTTATAACTCCTTTACTAACCGTACGATTTGAACAAAATTTGTTTTATATTGTTCTTTGAGAAATTTGCAAACTTTTATACGCTTACATGCTCCATAAAATATTTACAGTTTTCAAGCTATTTCAAGTTGAAAATGGAACCTTAAATTGGCAAGGTGCCAATTTCTACAATTTTTGAGACTTTGAGTTGAAACTTGGATGGTAGGTCACTTATAGGTAGTCATTTAATGTTGACCTTCTTTTCAAGGTCAAATTTTTATTCTCAAGGTCACATGAAACTTTTGCTTATAGAACAAAGACTATTTGACCTTCAGAGTTCAAACTTCATACATATAATTGTTAAGCCAAGCTCTTTCACCTTGACCTTGATCCAAGGTCAAATTCTCATTCTCAAGGTCACCAGAACATTTTTGCCTATAAAACAAAGACTGTTTGACCTTGAGAATGCAAACTGGGTACAAATATTCCTTGCAGTAAGTCCTGTCACATTGACCTTGACCAAAGGTCATTCGTTCGATTTCAAGGTCATAACAGTCTTTTGTTGATAAAATATTGAGCTTTATTCAATTTCATATATATTTTGAAGAAAATGATATTCTATACTCATCTTTTTTCCTTGACCTTGGTTCAAGGTGAAAATTTCATTCTCAATGTCATAACAACATTTACTTGTTAAATACACAGTGTTTGTCCTACACTACTTATACTTCACAAACGAGGTCCATCTTATATGAACTTTACATGATCTAAGAAAGATAAATCTTTTATTTCTATTTCTCTTCGTACCATGACTTGTCTGTACTTTCATGCTGTTGTCATTTTCTAATTAAATGTTTTAAAAATGTCTTAAAATTGAATAGCATCATTTAAATTAACTGGTAAATTTGCAGCATGGACCAGACAGACAGACTGACAGTGTAAGATAGACAGTGTTAGATAGACTGACAACGATAGAAGAACGAACAGACATACGAACAGATAGAGAGAGTACTAGACAGAAACGCAGACGATCGGCGATAAAAAAACCTCCAGACTGGGGATCGAACCCGGTACCCTTGGGCCAGCAGTCCAACGCCCTATCCACATAGCCATTGGAGTTCCTGAATGTTAGTGGTTTTTATTTTTGATATACAGACGGAGAAATACAAATGGCTGATTCAGCATTACAAGAATTATCGATCGTTCATGCAACAAGTCAGTCCTATTCATAGCTTTTCATTCAGAAGAAAAACACATTTCAAATTGCGCATATTTATTTCACTGTCATTGACTTCAACGTGTATATATGGCCACCTTAGGCCTCTTTTTTTTTATTCGTCAATCTTTGAAACAACTGTACAAGACCTTTGACGGAGCAATGTGGCCCCCTTGGCCTTCTTGGTTTTTTTTTTTTTTTTTTTTTTTTGGTTTGTTTGTCTTGTTTTTTTAATTCGTCAATCTTTGAAACAACTGTATAAGACCTTTGACGGAGCAATGTGGCCCCCTTGGGCCTCTTGTTTTTTTATTTTCATTTGTTTTGCTTGTTTGTTTGTTTGTTTGCTTGTTTTTTTTCTTTTTTGATTCGACAATCTTTGAAACAACTGTACAAGACTTTTGACTGAGCAAAATGGCTCCCTTGGGCCTCTTGTTTTTTTGGTTTTTTGTTTTGTTTTGTTTTGTTTGTTTTTTTTTCATTTGTTTTGTTTGTTTGTTTGTCTTTTTCTTATTAAATTCCTTAGTATTTGAAACAACTGTACAAGACCTTTGACGGAGCAATGTGCCCCCCTTGGGCATTTTTTTTTTCTCGTTTGTTTGTCTGTTTCTTTTTAAATTCGTCAATCTTTGAAATAACTGTACAAGATCTTTGACGGTTTGTTTATCCAATGACATAGGCTAGTCCTTCGAAAGGGGGAGGTTGATAAGTTTTTGCCCCCCCCCCCCCTCCGACTTACATGTTACATACGTGTACATACCTGTTTTCACCTACCCTGTCTAGATCCGACGTTGTAAAATAAGCAAACACATTTTATTGATTCATAATTTTATTCTCTACATACATGGTCAATGAAAGTCAAATAAAAAAAATACATTTTATGAAATTCTGTGTTGTTTACTCCTGAATACAAACCTGTAAATAGAATCGATCGATAAAGATTTATCATTCGGAACATGCTCGACATGTTGAGTCATATCATAGTCGCAAGATTTCATCCTTCTAAAGACTTTTGATGCAAACTTTTGTCAGTTCTCCAATAGCTCAGCGGTAGAGCGTCAGACTTTGAATCGGAGGGTCCGGGGTTCGATACCGGTCTCGGCCATTTTTTTTCCCTCATTTTTTTTCATTCGTAAGCAAACATAAAATACAGTGCTTCAACATTGTTTTCATTTCAAAATTTATACGAGTATGTATTAGTTCAAAATGTTTTCTAACAGAATCAAGAAATATCGAATACATGTACCAGTTTGAAAACACTTGCTATATTGTCATGATTCATTGGAAAATCCCTCACATAATTAATATGCATGACCCAGGATGTGTTACAAATTTCATTGGTCAATTCAACCATGTGACCTGACATTACATGTACAAGATACGATGGGGCCTACCTTGGTGAAGGTACCTGGTTCGAGTAGCTGCGGCCAGTCATTTTCGCATTTTTTCAATTTTCATTTCTGTTCTTAACAAGATGAAAATGAGAGGAATCCTTTTGCTATGTCCACAGGAACCTCCATCCTTCCATTTATTAAGGATTCCGATTTCCGTCGGAATCCTTTCTGTTATTGTATTGTCTTTTCTTTATTCTTATTATTAAGGATTCCGATTTCCGTCGGAATCCTTTCTGTTATTGTATTGTCTTTTCTTTATTCTTATTATTCTTATTATTATTATTATTATTATTATTCTTACCCCCAAGCCAATCCAGTGACGTTACAACAAAGTACCGCTTCATATGATAAAATGGAAAGTATCATGTGAAAGAGCCTATAAAGATCTTAATTTAATATTTTTTTCTTGGCGAAAAGTTCACATATGCCCCCGCTAGAGGTCATCAGCGGTCAAATCTTTAAACTCTTATAACTCCTTTACTAACCGTACGATTTGAACAAAATTTGTTTTATATTGTTCTTTGAGAAATTTGCAAACTTTTATACGCTTACATGCTCCATAAAATATTTACAGTTTTCAAGCTATTTCAAGTTGAAAATGGAACCTTAAATTGGCAAGGTGCCAATTTCTACAATTTTTGAGACTTTGAGTTGAAACTTGGATGTTAGGTCACTTATAGGTAGTCATTTAATGTTGACCTTCTTTTCAAAGTCAAATTTTTATTCTCAAGGTCACATGAAACTTTTGCTTATAGAACAAAGACTATTTGACCTTCAGAGTTCAAACTTCATACATATAATTGTTAAGCTAAGCTCTTTCACCTTGACCTTGATCCAAGGTCAAATTCTCATTCTCAAGGTCACAACAACATTTTTGCCTATAAAACAAAGACTGTTTGACCTTGAGAATGCAAACTGGGTACAAATATTCCTTGCAGTAAGTCCTGTCACATTGACCTTGACCAAAGGTCATTCGTTCGATTTCAAGGTCATAACAGTCTTTTGTTGATAAAACATTGTGCTTTTATTCAATTTCATATATATTTTGAAGAAAATGATATTCTATACTCATCTTTTTTCCTTGACCTTGGTTCAAGGTGAAAATTTCATTCTCAATGTCATAACAACATTTACTTGTTAAATACACAGTGTTTGTCCTACACTACTTATACTTCACAAACGAGGTCCTTCTTATATGAACTTTACATGATCTAAGAAAGATAAATTAATCTTTTATTTCTATTTCTCTTCGTACCATGACTTGTCTGTACTTTCATGCTGTTGTCATTTTCTAATTAAATGTTTTTAAAATGTCTTAAAATTGAATAGCATCATTTAAATTAACTGGTAAATTTGCAGCATGGACCAGACAGACAGACTGACAGTGTAAGATAGACAGTGTTAGATAGACTGACAACGATAGAAGAACGAACAGACATACGAACAGATAGAGTACTAGACAGAAACGCAGACGATCGGCGAAAAAAAAAACGTCCAGACTGGGGATCGAACCCGGTACCCTTGGGCCAGCAGTCCAACGCCCTATCCACATAGCCATTGGAGTTCCTGAATGATAGTGGTTTTTATTTTTGATATACAGACGGAGAAATACAAATGGCTGATTCAGCATTACAAGAATTATCGATCGTTCATGCAACAAGTCAGTCCTATTCATAGCTTTTTATTCAGAAGAAAAACACATTTCATATTGCGCATATTTATTTCACTGTCATTGACTTCAACTTGTATATATGGCCACCTTAGGCCTCTTTTTTTTTCATTCGTCAATCTTTGAAACAACTGTACAAGACCTTTGACGGAGCAATGTGGCCCCCTTGGCCTTCTTGGTTTTTTTTTTTTTTGTTTGTTTTGTTTGTTTGTCTTGTTTTTTTAATTCGTCAATCTTTGAAACAACTGTACAAGACCTATGACGGAGCAATGTGGCCCCCTTGGGCCTCTTGTTTGTTTTTTTTTATTTTCATTTGTTTAGCTTGTTTGTTTGTTTGCTTGTTTTTTTCTTTTTTGATTCGACAATCTTTGAAACAACTGTACAAGACTTTTGACTGAGCAAAATGGCTCCCTTGGGCCTCTTGTTTTTTTTTTTTTTTTTGTTTTTTTTTTTTTCATTTGTTAGTTTGTTTGTTTGTATTTTTCTTATTAAATTCCTTAATATTTGAAACAACTGTACAAGACCTTTGACGGAGCAATGTGGCCCCCTTGGGCATTTTTTTTTTCTCGTTTGTTTGTCTGTTTCTTTTTGAATTCGTCAATCTTTGAAATAACTGTACAAGATCTTTGACGGTTTGTTTATCCAATGACATAGGCTAGTCCTTCGAAAGGGGGAGGTTGATAAGTTTTTGCCCCCCCCCCCCCCCCCCCCTCCGACTTACATGTTAAATACGTGTACATACCTGTTTTCACCTACCCTGTCTAGATCCGCCCTTGCAAAATAAGCAAACACATTTTATTGATTCATAATTTTATTCTCTACATACATGGTCAATGAAAGTCAAATAAAAAAAATACATTTTATGAAATTCTGTGTTGTTTACTCCTGAATACAAACCTGTAAATAGAATCGATCGATAAAGATTTATCATTCGGAACATGCTCGACATGTTGAGTCATATCATAGTCGCAAGATTTCATCCTTCTAAAGACTTTTGATGCAAAGCTTTGTCAGTTCTGCAATAGCTCAGCGGTAGAGCGTCAGACTTCGAATCGGAGGGTCCGGGGTTCGATACCGGCCTCGGCCATTTTTTTCCCCTCAATTTTTAGCTCGCCGGGACGAATGTCCGGAGAGCTATTGTCATACCCCCGGCGTCGGCGTTGGCGTCTGCGTCTGCGTCTGCGTCTGTGTCTGCGTCTGCGTCTGCGTCTGCGTCTGCGTGCGCGTGCACAAAAACTTTAACCTTGCTTATAACTTTTAAACCAATACAGATTGGGCTTTCATATTTCACATGTGCATTCCTTGTGACAAGACCTTTCCATGGATACCAAAATTTTTGACCTTGTGACCTTGACCTTGGAGATTGACCTTCTTTTGAAAAACTTTAACCTTGGCCATATTTTTGGAATGGTAAGTGATAGGGCTTTGATATTTCACATGTGTATTCCTTGTGACAAGACCTTTCCATGGATACCAAAATTTTTGACCTTGTGACCTTGACCTTAGAGATTGACCTACTTTTGAAAAACTTTAACCTTGGCCATATTTTTGGAATGGTAAGTGATAGGGCTTTGATATTTCACATGTGTATTCCTTGTGACAAGACCTTTCCATGGATACCAAATTTTTTGACCTTGTGACCTCGACCTTGGAGATTGACCTACTTTTGAAAAACTTTAACCTTGGTCATATTTTTGGAATGGTAAGTGATAGGGCTTTGATATTTCACATGTGTATTCCTTGTGACAAGACGTTTCCATGGATACCAAAATTTTTGACCTTGTCACCTTGACCTTGGAGATGATTGACCTACTTTTGAAAAACTTTAACCTTGGCCATATTTTTGGAATGGTAAGTGATAGGGCTTTGATATTTCACATGTGTATTCCTTGTGACAAGACCTTTCCATGGATACCAAAATTTTTGACCTTGTGACCTTGACCTTGGAGATGATTGACCTACTTTTGAAAAACTTTAACCTTGGCCATATTTTTTGAATGGTTAGTGATAGGACTTTGATATTTCACATGTGCATTCCTTGTGATAAGACCTTTTTTATTGTTGTTGTTGCAATTTACATATGGTTGCCACCGGCGAGCTATGTTGTCATTCTGACAAGTCTGGTTTTCATTCGTAAGCAAACATAAAGTACAGTGCTTCAACATTGTTTTCATTTCAAAATTTATACGAGTATATTTCCATTGCAGAGGAATCCCCATGTTAAGCGCCCGTTAGGCAAAGGGATTTATAAAGTATAATTCTGGTTGCCTACTGTGACGTCACGCTTTAGTTTTGAAAGTACGGAGAATTTACCAACGTTCATATACTTTTGACGTTATAACATTCAACTCGCTCATTATAAATGCTAAATGGGTTGACTGATATTTAGTACAAATGGAAATATAAGTAATGACTGTCTTACTTTGGGTGTTCATGGTAGTATAATTCTGGTTGGACACGTGCAAATTTTCCGAGAATCGCTTCGCGATTGACGGAATTTGCACGTGACCAACCAGAATTATACTACAATGAACACCCAAAGTAAGACAGTCATTTCTTAAATGTATTAGTTCAAAATGTTTTCTAACAGAATCAAGAAATATCGAATACATGTACTAGTTTGAAAACACTTGCTATATTGTCATGATTTATTGGAAAATCCCATCACATAATTAATATGCATGACCCAGGATGTGTTACAAATTTCATTGGTCAATTCAACCATGTGACCTGACATTACATGTACAAGATACGATGGGGCCTACCTTGGTGAAGGTACCTGGTTCGAGTCCAGCTGCGGCCAGTCATTTTCGCATTTTTTCAATTTTCATTTCTGTTCTTAACAAGATGAAAATGAGAGGAATCCGTCTGCTATGTCCACAGGAACCTCCATCCTTCCATTTATTAAGGATTCCGATTTCCGTCGGAATCCTTTCTGTTATTGTATTGTCTTTTCTTTATTAAGGATTCCGACTTCCGTCGGAATCCTTTCTGTTATTGTATTGTCTTTTCTTTATTCTTATTATTATTCTTATTATTATTATTCTTACCCCCAAACCGTTCCGGTCACTTTACAAAAAAGTACAGCTTCATATGAAAAAACAGAAAGTACCATGTGAAAGAGCATATTAAAATCTTGAATGATTTTTTTTTCTTGTCGAAAAGTTCACATATGCCCCCGCTAGAGGTCATCAAAGGCAAAATCTTTAAAACTTTATAACTCCTAAACTAACCGTAAGATTTGAACGAAATTTGTTTTATATTGATCTTTGGGAAATTTGCAAACTTTTATACGCTTATTTGCTCGATAAAATATTTACGGTTTTCGTGCTATTTTGAGTTGAAAATGGAACTTTAAATTGGCACAGTGCCAATTTCTTCAGTTTTTGAGATTTTGAGTTGAAACTTGGATGGTAGGTTACTGATAGGTAGTCATTGATGATGACCTAGTTTCAAGGTCATCTTATGATTCTCAAGGTCACAACAAACTTTTGCCTATAGAACAAAGACTATTTGACCTTGACACTTCAAACTTCATAAATACAATCATTGAGCCAAGCCCTTTCACCTTGACCTTTGCCCAAGGTCAAATTTTCATTCTCAAGGTCACAACAAACTTTTGTCTATAGAACAAAGACCATTTGACCTTGAGAGTTCAAACTTGGCACAAATATTCCTTGCATCAAGTCCTTTCACATTGACCTTGACACAAGGTCATTTGTTCGATTTCAAGGTCAAAACAGACTTATGTCGATAAAATATTAAGCTTTGATTAGATTAAGAGGAATCTTAATGAGAATAAACTCAAATGCTTATCTTTTATCCATGACCTTGGTTAAAGGTCAAATAAACTTTTTCAAGGTCATAACAAACATTTACTTTTGTAGAATTCACAGGATTTTATCCTTAACTATTTATTCTTCAAACAAGTAGTACTTCTTATTTGAACTTTACATAGTAAGATAAATAACTCTGATATTCTTGTTCTCTGTTTCTTTCTTTTATATTCATAGTAGCATTACATATCAGTACTTTCATGTTGTTGTGTTGTCATTTTCTATTAATAGAAATTATCTCATTGCAAAATCGTTCTGCAATTCTTTTTTGAAAAGTCATTGTAAAGGATTAGATATTGATTGAGCATGGAATTTAAAGCTTTCGTAAATATGAAAGGTATTTATTATTTTTTTCTTCTATTTTGTTGATAAATAAATTAGAGTCCCAAATTAGACATAAGCTCTTTTGACTCATTTGCTGAAGTTAATATGGTACTAAAGCAACTATTCTTTTTTCCATCTTCTTTATTCGGATTTAACCACTTCAGTTCCGAAGAAGGTCTAATAAAGGAGGAATCCGTCTGTTGCTTGCAACAGTAGCCATCTAGTTCTTATTATTATTATTATTCTTACCCCCAAGCCATTCCAGAGACTTTTTAACAAAGTACCGCATCATATGATAAAATGGAAAGTATCATGTGAAAGAGCAAATAAAGATTTTCATTTAATTTTTTTTTCTTGTCGAAAAGTTCACATATGCCCCCGCTAGAGGTGATCAAAGGTCAAATCTTTAAAACCTTATAACTCCTAAACTAACCGTGCGATTTCAATAAAATTTGTTTTATATTGTTTTTTGGGAAATTTGCAAACTTTTATACGCTTACATGCTCGATAAAATATTTACGGTTTTCGCGCTATATTGAGTTGAAAATGGAACTTTAAATTGGCACAGTGCCAATTTCTACAGTTTTTGAGATTTTGAGTTGAAACTTTGATGGTAGGTTACTTATAGGTAGTCATTGATGATGACCTAGTTTCAAGGTCAAATTATGATTCTCAAGGTCACAACAAACTTTTGCCTATAGAACAAAGACTATTTGACCTTGACAGTTCAAACTTCATAAATACAATCATTGTTCCAAGCTCTTTCACCTTGACCTTGACCCAAGGTCAAATTCTCATTCTCAAGGTCAGAACAAAATTTTTCCTATAGAACAAAGACCATTTGACCCTGAGAGTTCAAACTTGGTGCAAATATTCCTTGCATCAAGTCCTTTCACTTTGACTTTGACACAAGGTCATTTGTTCGATTTCAAGGTCGCAACAGATTTTTGTTGATAAAATATTGAGCTTTGAATACGTGAAAAGTAATCTTGATGAGAATAAACAAAAATGCTTATCTTTCATCCATGACCTTGGTTCAAGGTCAAATAAACTTTTTCAAGGTCATAACAAACATTTACTCTTGTAGGATTGATAGGATTTTGTTCTTAAATATTTATTCTTCACACAAGTGGTACTTCTTATTTGAACTTTACATAGTAAGATAGATAACTCTTTTATTCTTGTTCTCTGTTTCCTTTGTTTTTTTTTATCTCAGTAGCATTACTTGTCTGTACTTTCATGCTGTTGTCATTCTCTATTTATAGAAATTTTCTCATTGCTAATTCATTGTGCAATTCTTTTTGGGATAGTAATTTAAAAGGATTCAAAATGGATGGAATAGGTCTAGGAGTTTAAAGCCTTCCTAAACTTGAAAGGTATTTATCATCTTTTTCTTCTTTTTTGTCGATAAATAGATAAGAGTCCCAAGTTAGTCATAAGCTCTTTTGACTCATTTGCTGAAGTGAATAAGGTACTTAAGCAACTATTCTTTTTTCCATCTTCTTTATTCGGATTTAATCACTTCAGTTCCGAGGAAGGTCTAATAAAGGAGGAATCCGTCTGTTGCTTGCAACAGTAGCCATCTAGTTCTTTTATATTTCTTCTTATTTCCTGCAAGTGTAAAAACAAGTTGTCATGAATTGAAAATTGATATTTTGCATGTATATGAAATGAAAAAGTACATGCTTTGTTTTAGGTAAGGGCCTCCAGCTATGATGTAAGTCAGATGACAAAGGTTCTACATATGGTCAAGGCATTGGTCAGTAACCCTTATCTCTATCTGGAACCACACTCTTGTGTAAGTAATTTTATGCAGAATTTTGTTTATACAGCAAGTACTGTACGTGTCCAACTAAAGATTTGTATTAACAGCATGCATCTAAGACAGAGTGCTGTGGGAATAGTATTGTGGAATCGGATGTAAAAATTGATTAATCGGATAATCTTTTCAATTGATTATCGATTATAATCAAATTCTTACATGTATATTACTGTAAACGTGGAAATTTCGTGTGGGGGTAATTTTGGCGTTTTTTGTGAATCAAGTGACTTCGCGAAAATTTCCCCAGCATGAAAACATGCATTCTTACAATGGGAAAGACATTTTTATCGCAAATATTTCCCCCACGCGTAATGTCTTGATGTTCTGATCACGAATTTTTCCCCCAATGAAAATAACCAGGTTTACAGTATACTGCAAAATTGTAAAATACTTCATGATTAGTCCTTTAATTAATTTACATTTGCATTAACTGAAAAATTTATTGAAACTCAGGGAAATATTTCCTTAGAGTATGCATGCTGACCAAGTCAATGATATCAACCAACTTAAGTTATTAGTACAACTTATGAGCAGAGCCAAAATATGGGTTTTCTGATGCAAACATATCATTCTTGGAATGTTTTAAATTTCACTATTATAATCGATTATCAAACACTTCATTCATTATCACAATGGGAAGGGAATGTCGCCAATGTCTGCGATAATCGGCACAGCACTATGTAGAACTTGCATATTTCATATCATCAAGTATTGTCATATAAAAAAAGAAGTGTGTGATTATGCCTCAGCATCATCAGTTCAGGTACAGGTATTGGGAATTTTTACACATTATGTTGTGTTAATTATGTACTCCGTCTAACCTGAAATTTATTCTACTTTTTTTAATAACTTGATTGAGGAAGCTTCACTTGGTCTGAATCTTGTGCTATTACGAAAGAGCCCCTTGGAAAAAAAATTGTTTTAGTGCAATAATACATCTTTACTTAAAGGAACAAATAGTCTAACAGGGATTAAACTGTCAATAATGAAGTTTTACCGTAAATAGCTTTTAATTACTACCATTTGAACATCTATATATTACTTACATAAAATATCTCTCACATTTTTGTTTTATGGATGTTTTTACTCTCTGGTACACACGATTTCGGTAAACTTCGGAAATTTTAATTTGCATATATAGTATGTAGAAATATGTCATGTTTACCAAGGTCAAAGTGAACACGCTACCACGATCAGCCAATAGCTTGAACTAACTCACTAATATTTCTGAATTGCAAATACAAGTTGATATCATGTATAGATATTATGCTCCATTCAAATCACCATTTTGAATGTGGATAATTGAACAATTTCAAATAACTAACAACGTGTAATAGTGTATCACTATGATGGCTTGAATGGGAGGCAGGTGTAGTCTGCTATACACATGTGCGTTTGTTTACCAAATCCTGAATGAAAATTAACCTTTATTTAGTTATGATTTTTTGTTCGTTTTTTAATATTTGATTTAGACTGTGAATATATACATTTTGTATATTATATATACACATATCAAAATTACTGTGGATATATATACACCTCAAACTTATACATTGTATATATACTTCTCATAGATAAAAATAAACAAGAACTATACATGTACATGTACACTGTAGATCCCTTATGCTAGTTTTCCCTCAGACTTGTCAGAGTTTTAATTTCACGGTCGTCCTCTAAGCTAGGTCTTTATAACTTTCCAATACCAAGACATAACATTTCTCTTTTCAGATTTTGATAACACCGATTGTCGATTCATTTTCGTCCCATGTGTTATCCGTCAGTCATGTTGTTTTGTTTTGATACAGTACTAGCCTTATGCACATAAATGCTTACACGTTTTCGCAATCGGTCCTCTACGGAGAAAAGTAGGTGATATTAGGGTACCCATTTTATAAGCAATAATTGATCATAGCTCGGTAGTTAGGGCATATGTGACTATTGTAACCAGCCAATTCCTAATTTCTAAGCATGATAGACTCGTTTGCTTTAAAATTTTGACAAAAATAGTTGATTCATGGTTTGATCTTGACAAGACCTTTTGTACCTTTAAATTGGTACATACATGTACACTGTACATGTACCATGTATACATGTATGTGAGTGATAGCAAGTATTGTTATATTTCAGTTAAGTCAGCTTGTACAGGGTGTAACATACTGCCTATTGGAACCACTGGCTGCTTCCATCAACCCACGTAATGATCACTGGGTGTTAAGGGATTATGCTGCCTTTCTACTAGCACAGATATTGAAGTAAGTATTTTTTGTCCAATAATGATGAATGGGTACAGTTTTAGATGTGGCAAATGATTTATCATTTGCTGAACAAAATTTCAATAAAGCCTACTCTAATGCAGCAAGATATGCCTGTCGACATTTATTTTCACAATACCAAAATATCAAAATACCAAAACTCTGAAACAACAAATAGGATGAACTTGAAAATCAAAAGACGGCTTCCTCTCCACAGTCTGATTACAATGTAGATATATCACGAAAATCTGTTGACGCATATTCAAGTTATTGCGTTCCATAAGCGGACAGACAGACATCGCCATACCATACTACGTCCCGTCAAATGACGGGCGTATGAAAATGGACAAAAACTGTGTCATATACATGCGTAAATTGTGTGTTCTTTCACTGATAAGCAAAATGGCACATACTTGTAAATGCAATTATAACGCCATTTTCTTTTTGAGGAATCATAATGTTCAGACCAAAACTTTTTTATCACTCTGTGGATTTGAATACATGTAGTACCTCACATAATTGTTTTCTGTGATCCTTGGTTACACCATGACTTTGTACAAAGGTCACATCCACAAGGTCAAGGACACAGTGCATGTGGATGGTGAATCTTGTCCTTTTAATTCTTTTTCAATCCTGGAATGGATTTGAATGATATTTCACAGAACCTCTGTTCAGCTTACTAGCTGTGTGATGACCTTGAACCAAGATCATGTCTATGATATTCAAACAGAAGTGTATTATCATGCCTTGAACCAAGGTCATAATGTAAAGGTCACATTCATGACCTTGAACAAATGTAACCTATTAAAAGTAGTTTCTTGTGAAAGTGAAATTTGATATAACGTTTCACCGTATATCTGGAATTTTATCGCGTTTGTCCAATTTTCGCTAAGGTCGCAAGCATCATCAAATCGCAGAAAATGGGCATAGCGATTAGCGAAAATTAGACTCAGCAAAAAAAAGACACATCTTTTTAGGGTCTTTTTCGCAAAATTTACACGAAGTGAAAAATTACCCGATATACAGTAAAAACCTCCTTACATGGGGAGATTTAAGAGCCCCTCTATTTACTTTGTCACATCAATTTTCTTTAATATCCTTCATATTTGTCTCTTACAGCATTTGGTCCAGTCCTATCAACCATATAATGATGAACACAGTACGCAGTATGAAGGAAGTCCTTTATGATCACACTAAACCTTTCTGTTGTCATTATGGAGCTGTGATGGGGCTGCTAAACTTAGGATCTAAGGTAAAGAATATCGGCATATTTTTCAAATCAAGGCAAGGTCAAGTTTTTCATACCCTTTGGAACATGAAATTATTTTCCTTGCTGAATTCTTGTTTCATGCGTACAAATCATTCTCAGCACGTATCAAGGACTTTCATTGGTCGTTTGCAAATTATACTGTTTGAGCATTAGCTTTTTGAGGTTATTTTCCCATAACCAAAAAAGGTTTTAGAAACATTCATTAAGTATTCTATTGAGTCTTTTTGGAATACAGAATTATTTCCTATTTAGACAGTATCTAACATAAATCCATTATGACGTCATTAAATTGATATGGTATTGTCAATTTTGTACCGTCATTTCCCAAAGGTTGCCATAGAATTTGATGACATCAAAATGAGGCTATGTCAGGCAGTGTCCAAAATTGGAAGAAACTCAGGTTTTCGAAAATAACAAATACATGTATTTTGTTACTATTCATTTGGTGTTTTATAGACGTTAGAGGATATTCTCATCACCCACCTACCCCATTACTGGCCCCATTTGATGGGAGCCATTGAAGACACGTCATACTCTAACATGGCCACCAAGGCAGATGCACACAAGGTCTATGGAGCTATGCTGGTAAAGTCAAATATATGTTATGTAGGTGTATGTGTAGTGCATTTTCTTACCTCGCACTAGTGCTATATGTGCTGCACCCTTGTCATCTGGCAAATTACTGCAAAGCTTGGATGAGCATGTGTATTGTAAATGTGGTTATTTTCGCTGGGGGAAAATTTCGCGATTATAACATCAAGACGTTTCGCGTGGGGGAAATATTCGCGATAAAAATATTTTTCCCATTCTTAGCGGGGATATTTTCACATGGGGGAAATGTTCATGACATCACTTGATTCACGAAAACGTGAAAATTACCCACACACGAAAATTTCCACGTTTACAGTGCTTGAAACTGTAACAATAATTCTACTGAGATTTCCAAGTCTGTGTGGTTGCAGTGTACTTATAAATTATGTATATTTTTGAGCACAACACTTTCTTCATGGATACAGTGTTACTTTGCATTTTATACTCAAGCATACTAATATTAAGTTTGAACTACAGAAACAACTTCAAGACAGTAAATGAAAATATAGAACTTCATATGCCCTGATAAATTATAATAAATTGAAAAGCAGTAAGAAGTTATAGGGGAATTATAGTGCCTTACATACAGTAGTTATGGAATAAGAGCATAGAATCCATGCATGATCAAGTACAGTAGCTTCTTTTAGAAATTGATTATGCACTGCACATGCAGACGAATATTATTGGTATTGTATAGCCCTTTTGACAGATCATACTTTGATTCTACTTTACCAACTCATAGAAAAACCTTTAGTTAAGTACCCTGAATTACAGTCTGCTTAGGAATGCTGGATGTAGTATTGAAACTTGTGATTTTCTGCAGTGTCAAACTGAACTGAATATAATTTTCATTCATCTTAATGATTAATTTAATGAGAAAACGGCTTTGTATGTATAAAGAAATAGAGTAAACGTAAAAAGAAGCTGAATACAGCACAAGTGGAGAAAGTGCCTTTTGCATAAGTATCAATTTCATCAATGTTATCAAATTTTATTACATTTGTCAAATCATATATTCTAAGATCTTAAAATGTTTAATTTAAAAAGAAGATTTTGGCATTTATTACATTTAGAAGATTGGACTTGCTAAGAATCTTCTTTCTTCATTTAAAAAAAGGATTTTTTCAAGATATATGTATTTATGCAAATCTAACACTTTGATTCAGTATCAATATTAATTTTCAGCAATCAGTGGAATTTCTTTTACTGGAGGAAATAAAGAAAAACAAGAAATTAGTTGATGAGATAAACCCTGCATTACCTGTAGAGAAAGTGGAAAAGGTGGATGACCAATCAAACACTGTTAAAGTGGAAGAATCCATTACAGTTAAAGGGATAAAGAAGGAACCTATGGAAGTGACGGCAGGAAGCTCAAGTAACAAAGACCTACCAAAATCTTTTGCTACGTTTTATAATGATATGTATGAATATTTTGGTGACAGTTTAGCGATGAAACTCCCTTTATTGAGTGAAATATGTGATGTGAAAGGTAAAGTTTTCTTGCCGAAGAAAGACGATAAACTTGTGTCGTTGTCAGACCCGGAGGCCATGAAAAGTGGCGAGGAATTGTGGGAAGAATTTATGGAGCAAGTGAAGATACAGCAGAAACTTGACAGGGAAAGAATGGAAAGGGAACGAATGCAGAGACAGATAGACTATGAAAAACGTGAACGCGAAAGACGGCTCCAAGAGGAGCATCACAGACTTATGGAGGCAGGGAAGAAAAGGTTAGAGGAAATACGACAAGCCGAGATAGCGAGGGAAAAGGAAGAAATGGAAAGACTAGAGCATGAACAGCGAAGAAATAAAAAGATAGCGGAGCAAAGAATTTCAAAAATGTTACAATCAGACGATGAAGATGATTTCGAAGATGAATTTGTGCCATATCATAAGCCGAAAAGATTTCGGCAGCGCAGCATGGTACAGTATTCAGAATTGCCTGAGGATGCTGACGTAGAAATGAGGTCGGATATTTCCGATGAAGAACAAGGTAGCAGTGCATCTGCCGCTTCAAACGTAGACTTGGCAGTCAAACCTGGTCAAGGTATCAAACTGAAAATAATTACACGACCAGGAAAGCATCATCCCAATATCAAAGTCAAGACGCTAGAGCCTACTCATAAAGAGGCTAAAAAGACATCTCATCATCCGCACAAGACAAAATCTTCTCCGCATAATGTGGAAGCAAAGCATTCTCCGCATCATCAGAGAGAGGCCAAAAGTTCTCCACACCTTTACAAAGAATCGAAGAGTTCTCCTCTAGCATACAGAGAATCTAAGGATTCGCCGCATCAGAGAGAATCTAAAAGTTCACCGCACATTTATCGTGAATCGAAAGACTCTCCGCACTATAGGGAGAGCAAACACTCCCCTCATTCTCACAGCGCTTACAAGGAAGCTAAAAGCTCTCCTCACTCACTTAGGGACGTTAAAGACCCAAAACACTCCAAACGTAAGAAATCGGGACAGAAATCAGATAGAAAAGATGAATTTGAGTTTGAATCTGATCCAGAGGATGTTCCACCATTTTCTTTTAAGTCACATCATTACTCCTCAGAAGGAGAGAGTAGTGACGGCACTGGACAGAGAAAACCTTTGACACTGAAACTGAAAGTGAAAGAATCCAGGGAGATTTCACCGGATTAGCAAAAAGCTTCACAAGTTATGCTCGTTTTATCAAATAATGTCATAGAGTGCAATAGTTAGTAGTAATTTTTGATAATGATAGATTGTCTATCATAAGTATGATATTTGAACCTTCTGTGTTTCAAAATTGATGAAATTCAATTTTCAAGATCTGAATGTAAACAATAAAACAAATCAACTTGATACACATATTCTGTTCCTTTTTAAATGTACTTCATTTGAGCTTTTAAAAATATGTCACTTTAACATTCCATTCCCTCTATCCCTTATTGGCTATAAAATTTTTGAAAAATTTCAAAGTAAGAACATGAATCATCCCTAGCAAGTTTCAAGGTTATACTACTTGTTACTGATCAGAAATCAAATATCTGTAAGATATCTTTTGCTGTTGCATGTTTGTTTATAATTGCACAAATATTGCTGTGATGCAAGAGGTTCTAAAAGCTTTGATGGTCATTGTCAAACTTTCTAAAAACTTTCAAGGTTTTTAAAATGCACATGATTTTAAGTCCTCGGCTTTTATATTTATTATATAGAAGCAGGATGATGATGCAAGCCTTTTTCTAACTTACAAAGTCAAAGGTCAAAGTCAAACTTCAATCAAGATTTTGGTTCTGATGCAGAAACTCAAAGAAGTGTTGACAGGGTTTTTTCCAAGCCAGTTTATGTTCATAAAAGTGTTGTTCATGTATAGCTCGAAGGTCAAGGTCAGTCTAAGGGAATTTAAATCATATAGTAAAAACAAAGGTCAAACATGATTTTCATCATGTCTGTGAGTTTACTAACTATGTTGCCTACGCAGTAAAAGCCATATTAAGATGTAACTTTGTCCAGTATCTGTCTTGTAGTTGCACTGTCTGGTAATTTCACATTCCTGTAAAATGAATATGGCTACTAGTATATAACTCTTTTCTTCCATCAAACCTACACACATGTATCATACATGTGTGTAGGTTTGATGGAAGAAAAGAGTTATATACTAGTAGCCATATTCATTTTACAGGAATGTGAAATTACCAGACAGTATGTAGTGAAAAATGATTAGACTCAAAACTAAATGAGGGTTAAGGTCACCTTCAAAGGTCAAAGTCACATACTTTGGGTCAAATTTATGACAGATGACCTGTTCAATAAGAGTCTAGTTTATGTTTCCGGCAATTCTACATCTGCCTGTCTGTCAGTTTTTTCACAATTTTCATATTTATGGTGATTACTTACCAGACTTGCATTACGCATCTATCCAAGTTACAGGGTTGTTTTGGAAAAAGGTAACCTTTTTCACAAGTTCAAGGTCACATGTTAAGGGTCATACATGATGAGGGAAACATGCTTGTTCTTTAACATTCTAGTGATTGACAGACAGAGTTTTGTAGATGATAATCGATCCGTGACCAAATTTATAGTCTCTTTTTGGATGTTCTGAGTCTACTTAGAATTGCATGTACATGTTTCATTTCGTTTCAGTGTCTAAATTGAGAGTAAAAGACATTGATATATTTATGCAATAACTCTTCAAAGGCTTTCGACATTTCCAATGATAAGCGTAGGCAAGCGCGGATCTGGAAAGGGGGCACTTCCCTCCCTCCCCCGGACTTTACTGAAAACCACAATTTTTCCGGTTTTTTTTTTCGTATAGTCTTTTTTCAAAATCATTGTTTGGACCCCTATCGCCCTCCCTAAACTTACTGGACCCTCCGGCCCGGGAAAAAAATCTAGATTCTATGTTAGGAGATCGACTTCTTGGGTCTTCGCGTTGGGTTATTGACCCATCTCCTTTTTAGCTATTTAGAATGTTATCGGACAAATTAAGCTTGTAGAACTATATTGGTTTCATTCAATATTCTAGATACGGTGGGATTGACCATCCTAAGCCTCCTCTACTATATGTTATGACTTGTAAATCTCACGTCAGTGCGATGATATACCCATATCGAGAACGCAGATATCTTCCTGAGAAAAGCAATTTGGTTTTATGCTTTAGCAGGGCAGAAATTATTGACATCAAATGATATTTAAGTCTAGACGATACACAATACGTCATGGGCCTAATTAGAGATTTGTCATTTTACCGCGAGCAAGATAACGGTGTCTCATCAGTATGACAGAAAAGTGCGCATGAAAATCAAGGAACGTCTGTTATAAAGGAAGAACGATTAGGGCATACAAGCGCTTCAATTTTCTTCAGTGCAGTTTCTTGGAAATCTCTCGTGTAGCAATTTACTGCATTTGTATTATAGATGGGATGAGGAAATGATCTTGCGAAGGTCAAATATTTGTAGCAACGCCGAAGAAGCAAGCAAATATTACAAATCAAAAAAAAAAAAAAGCATCCAAGTATTTTATGTTTTTATGCCCCGTATCATAGATCGGCGGACAAACTTTGGCCCGTCTGCCTGTTAGTCCGAATATTTAATATTTGGCATTTTGAACTGCATGTGATATGGCTTTCATATTTCCTTGTGACGAGTCCTTCCTTCTGAACATTGTGACCTTGACCTTGTATGGAGTTTACCAACAAATGATAGCAGCCAACGGTGACATGGTGATTTATAATTTCTCTTGCATATTATATCACCCAGATTATTAATTGATGCAAGTAGTTTCTCTTCCACAACCTACAAAAGCAAAATTTATGAAAATTAGACTTGTATTCAATATTTATAGCACCTCAGTCGAAATTTCGGAAAATTTTACCTTTTTCCTCGGACCCGCCCACTTTCTCTTGGTTTTGTACTGAATATGTGTGAACATTCATATTAAAAAAATCCAAATTTCCACAATAATTACAAACAATATCTCCATCAATTTATACGTTTACCGCAGATAAAGATGATAAATCCCTGGAAAATTTATTGATTTGAATTGCGACCTCTATATGTTGGAGACACAACTCAGCCCTTGAATGACAGGGTTGAAAAAATATAGCGGAACTTTGATGTGTGTAAATATAAACGACCTTGACTGTGACCTTATTGCTGAAAACAGCAATATTTGGGGGAACGAAGTTATGAAACCGAGTTCAAAGAACATAACTTTTTTTTTTTTCAATTGTTCCTAATGAAGCATATATAGGGATGTACGACTCCTTATATCAACATCACATTCAATCAACCATATCCTCCTAGCCCCACCCCCTCGATCAATTTGATCGCATCGTTATTTTTCATTGAACATGATATAAAGAGATGTTTAAAGTAAAGATGACATGATCAGCCTTTGCAAATAGCTAAGCTGAGAAATCAATAGTATGTCTGCTCACTTCAAATTGTATCAACAACACTATTTCACACAATCATTAATTATGCAAATACAGAAATTCCAGGTGTTTCCACGGCCTACCTACAGTACGTAGATATATACAAGACTGGCACATGTGCAGTATGATGTATATATAGCACGGATGCTGTGCCTGGCAAACCCAAGACGCGCTAACATCACCTTGTCTTCTAGAAAAAAGGGAAGAGATAATATTCTACACGGTTGTCCGAGGTTTCTCTATATTCTCGTGGATTCTGTGCCGGTATTTTCGTATCTATGTGAGGTGTCCGTGATATTTGAGCGTCTGGTGTGCCGGGGGTGATTTGATACCAAGGATTTATAAACATTTCTCATCTACCTCTTCCAAATTAAAGGAGGGGCGATTAAGGAGGAAAAATGGCGGACCCCGCAGAAGGAGGGGGATCCGAGCAAGATGATGTGTCGTTTTTACGAACGGTGAGTATTATTTTGTAAAGTGTTTATCGTGTTCTTTTCGCTCCTTCGTTTGTTGTTTTCAATATTTTTCATTGATATTTGTTTTATTTTATATATACTATATTCATCGATGGGGAGACAGATGTATACATTCCTGATTCAATGATATGGAATAATACGATATCCACAGTATGAGAAAATGATTTGATGCACCAAAAGAGGGACCTATAGTAGAGAGACTAGGGAGTAGAGTCGATGGGAGAGGATGTAGAGATTGTGTTATCCCAGAAAAATTCTCCAACCCCACCCCCCTATGGAAGTTATCAAGGGGGTACATACTACATTGTATTTCTGGAATAACCCATTATGAGATTGGGATAAGATGGTTTTTTAAGAGGAAGTAATTTAGAGAATTTCAAACGTTTTATTGCATTGTATTTTAGCTTCTGACATTGCGTAACTTCTGAGTCAGTCTTCAATGATATGGCGAGCGATACCCTTTTACTTTCAGTAATTAATATACTGCCTCCGCGTTATCTTTTCGGTCATTCCACCTCCGTACCACACATCCATATTCCATAATAACATCAAGCTGGGTTACCCAGCGGAGCGGTACATCACCGTTATGTAAACCAGACCGATCGTGCCAGCAAAAAAAATATTATATACACTTGTCCGATCATCAATAATCATAACCCAGCGTACCGTACTGTCGTATTGTTACTATACAGCTGATGGGACCGCTGTCCCCAAGTGTAAACTTTTCATTGATTTCTCACCCTGTAAGAGCCTGCAAAATATTGAAACACGGTAAAGATCTTAATCGCTTAGTGTTAACAAAAAGAGGATTCCGACATGACAGAACCGCGCTCTTGTATTAGTATAGATTTTATTGTAGGTGTTAGTACGATGCCGATGACCTTGACATTTTAATGTTCACTATTGATATAGATGTATCTGTATATTGATTTAAGAGATAATTGATAATGAGTATTTTTGTAAGAGATAAAAAAGAGTATCATGTGAAAATACATGTATAGATTCATCCCAATAGATGGTCATGACCCTAAATACCCTTGAAGATGTTCAAGACGATACCCTTGACTAATCACACGCGCAGATCTAGAGGGGATTATGGGGATTAAGACCCCCTGAAATTTGAAAAAAAATACTGATTTTCCTGGTTTTTACGTCTAACTTTATTTAAAATGTTATGATAGAAACACCCCCCCCCCCCAGTGTTGGGCTGGACCCCACTGGAATAAATTTTCTAGATTTGCCCGAATAGTATATTGAAAGGAATCGACAAGTGCGCGAAGTTCAGGACGTATATAGCTACATGTACATGTATTGTCGAGTTATGATAAGGGTTTTCTCCCCTTCCTCTGGCCCCTACACACCAGATAGATAATGATTATCAGCACTGGGATGTATAGTGTCATAATAAACACCATATGTTCGAACGGGAGCTTCCAGGCTCCAGGCTTAGTCTTGGGAAGGGTTTGCGAAGAATACAAATGGAATTAGTCACCGAGGATGATTTGATTTGTTCTTGTTATAAGACAAAATATGATGATGTGGTGTATCCCCATCTAGCCTTGTCTAATCGATGATTGATAATTGTGTATGACTGGTATAATGGGGAAAAGGTTGTTTTTGGATTTCGACTGTCCGTAGAAATGTTGTTCTGTAGAGGGGAAAGGGGGGAGGCGAGCGGGCGGACGGACGGACGGGCAAAAAATCGGTCCATTTTTAGCTCACCTGAGCCAAAGGCTCTAGTGAGCTATTGTCATAGCAATCCGTCCGGCGTCCGTCGTCCGTCGTCTGTCGTGTGTCGTGTGTCGTCCGTCGTCTGTCTGTCGTAAACTTTTCACATTTTCAACTTCTTCTCAAGAATGGCTTAAGGGATTTTGATGAAACTTGGTAGGTATAAAGTACTAATGATCCCCTACAAGTGTTGTTGTTTGTCGTCCGGATCCCTCAACAGGTGGCGCCACCACAGGCAAAAGTAGGTCACGGGGGGTACCCTCCCTTGACAAACTTCTTCTTCAGAACGGAAGCACGTATCGACAAACCGAAAGCATCAGGATGATCTACAGAGATGTCTTAAGAAGTGTTGTTATTTTTGGTTCCACTCCGAAGTCAAATTTTTGACGCTTTTTTGACGTCTCTTCGGACTTAGTCAGAAATGCAAATTTTTGCACTATTTCTTTAAATAACTCAATAAGTGTATGATTTTACACACTCATTTACTGCATATTTATCATATATAACTTACTAAATGCTTTGATATGTATTTTATGCTTAAATTTTATTTTTTTAATTTTTTATGATTTTTTAGCTCACCTGAGCCATAGGCTCAAAGTGAGCTATTGTCATAGCGTGGCGTCCGTCGTCCGTCGTCGTCCGTCGTAAACTTTTCAACATTTTCGACTTCTTCTCCAGAACCACTGAAAAGATTTGCATGAAACTTGGTAGAAATGAAGTACTCATGGTCCCCTACAAGTGTTGTTGTTTTTCGTCCGGATCCATCAACAGGTGGCGCCACCAGAGGCAAAAGTAGGTCACAGGGGGTACCCTCCTTTGACAAACTTCTTCTTCAGAACGGAGGCACGTATCGACAAACCGAAAGCATCAGGATGAACTAGAGAGATTTCTTAAGAAGTGTTGTTATTTTTGGTTCCACTCCGAAGTCAAATTTTTGACGCGTTTTTGACGTCTTTTCGGACTTCGTCAGAAATGCACATTTTTGCACTATTTCTTTAAATAACTCAATAAGTGTATGATTTTACACATTCATTTACTGCATATTTATCATATTTAAGTTACTAAATGCTTTGATAAGTATTTTATTCTAAAATTTAGATTTTTTGATTTTTTATTAATTTTTTTCTTATGTGAAAAGGAAGGGGGGGGGGGGGTGATTTTCATACATATTCAACTTCTTCTCTAGAACCACTGAAAAGATTTTCATGAAACTTGGTAGGAATGAAGTACTCATGGTCCCCTACAAGTGATGTTGTTTTTCGTCCAGATCCATCAACAGGTGGCGCCACCAGAGGCAAAAGTAGGTCACAGGGGGTACCCTCCTTTGACAAACTTCTTCTTCAGAACGAAAGCACGTATCGACAAACTGAAAGCATCAGAATGATATAGAGAGATGTCTTAAGAAGTGTTGTTGTTTTTGGTTCCACTCGGAAGTCAAATTTTTGACGCGTTTTTGACGTCTTTTCGGACTCTGTCGGAAATGCAAATTTTTGCACTATTTCTTTAAATAACTCAATATGTGTATGGTTTTACACATTCATTTACTACAAATTCATCACATTTAAGTTACTTAATGCTTTGATATGTATTTCATACTGAAATTTTAATTTTTTGATTTTTTATGAATTATTTTCTTATGTGAAAAGGAAAGGGGGGGGGTAATTTTCATACATATTCAACTTCTTCTCCAGAACTGCTGAACATATTTTTATTAGTATTTTTTCAATCATGAATAGATATGTTTACTGTGAACATGGACCCAAGGCTTGTAAGTTCAAGTTCTGGTACCCTGGTAACTTTAGTTTCGTATAAGTTGGTACATGTTCATGTATGCAAGAGTTGTCTTTCTTTAATATAGATTTATGTTTCTGAGTTTTAAATTTTTGGATTATCGATTCATTTGAATGTTATTTTGAATTATTAAATAGGTATGGAAAAGGAAACTAAATTATTTTAAAAAGATGAATAAGTATTTTCAAATTTATCTTGTGAAGACTTAGATATACAACTATGAAATTACAATATTGAGAGCAGCTCAAAATATTAATGTAAGAACAGATCAATTTTATCAATAACACAGTGAAAGGATGGGGAGGGGGTCTGTTATTTTGCTTTAGCTTCTGTATAACTATCTCCCTCGGGTTACTTAGATTACTCAAGAAGAAGGGGGGATGATTTTCATACATATTCAACTTCTTCTCCAGAACCACTGAACAGATTTTCGTTAAACTTCGTAGGAAAGAAGAAATCATGGTCCCCTACAAGTATTGTTGTTTTTAGCTCACCTGAGCGAAGCTCAAGTGAGCTATTGTCAAAGCGCGTCGTCCGTCCATCGTCCGTCCATCCGACGTAAACTTTTAACATTTTCGATATCTTTTCGGCAACCGCTGCACAGAATTTCACGAAATTTCACAGGAAGCAAGTACTCAATGCCCTCTATCAAATTTGTGTTTTTCAAGCCGATCGGAAATCCAAGATGGCCGCCACAGGCTCTGATTGGCTGACACATTTTTGACTTCTCTTCTGAAACTGCGTCACAGAATTTCATGAAACTTCACAGGAAGCAAGTACTCAATGCCCTCTACCAAGTTTGTGTTTTTTGAGCCGATCGGAAATCCAAGATGGCCGCCACAGGCTCTGATTGGCTGACACATTTTTGACTTCTCCTCCGAAACTGCTGCACAGAATTTCATGAAACTTCACAGGAAGCAAGTACTCAATGCCTTCTACCAAGTTTGTGTTTTTGGAGCCGATTGGAAATCCAAGATGGCCGCCACAGGCTCTAATTGGCTGACACATTCTCGACTTCTCCTCTGAAACCGCTGCACAGAATTTCATGAAACTTCACGGGAAGCAACTACTCAATGCCCTCTACCAAATTGTGTTTTTCAAGCCAATCGGAAATCCAAGATGGCTGCCACAGGCTCTGATTGGCTGACACATTTTCAACTTCTCTTCTATAACCACTGCACAGAATATCATGAAACTTCATAGGAAGCAAGTACTCAATGCCCTCTACTAAGTTTGTGTTTTTCGAGCCAATCGGAAATCCAAGATGGCTGCCACAGACTCTGATTGACTGACACATTTTCGACTTCTCCTCTCAAACGGCTGCATAGAATTTCACAAACCTTCACAGGAAGCAAGTACTGATTGCTCTCTACCAAGTTTGTGTTTTTCGAGCTGATCAGAAATCCAAGATGGCCGCCACAGGCTCTGATTGGCTGACAAATTTTCGACTTCTCCTCTGAAACCGCTGCGCAGAATTTCATGAAACTTCACAGGATGCAAGTACTCATACCCTCTATCAAGTTTGCGTTTTTGGAGCCTATCGGAAATTCAAGATGGCCGCCACAGGCTCTGATTGGCTGACACATTTTCAACTTCTCCTCTAAAACTGCTTCACAGAATTTCTTGAAACTTCACAGGACCCAAGTACTAATTGCCCTCTACTTAGTTTGTGTTTTTCGAGCCGATTGGAAATCCAAGATGTCCTCTATAGGCTCTATTTGAATGACACATTTTTGACTTATCCTCTTAAACTACTGCACAGAATGTCACTGAACTTTACAGGAAGTAACTTGTACACCTTGTCCTTCTCAAAGCTTCACTAAAAGCGATTTCCTTCAGGTCTTGACTTTGATTCAAAACATACATACAGTCTCCTCAGGTGAGCGATGTGGCCCCCTTGGGCCTCTTGTTCAATTATATGAAATTTATTATGAGTCATTGTAGAAAATACGCTCGCATGGGTCTTTATACATGTAACTCGAAAGAAAAAAAACCTCAAATTGATAATTTGCAACTTCTGATGTTATCGGCTGCGGAACGGAGGGAGACAGCGATAGGTTGCGACTTTTTACATCTTCTTGCTAATCTTTGGTGGTATTGGTTTATCTGAATTATCTGAATGAAGACTGACATTGGTGTAGTAGGGCTCGGTCTGACGGATATCGATATCTATTCTATCATGTCTATGTACAATCCTACAAAAACAGCTATAGAACCATATAATCTTTAGTGACGTTTTCTTGGTTCAATATTTCTGTTCTTCAGAGGGCGGGTACACTGCTTTACAAGTTCCTTTTTCTTTGATTACAAGAAATCTTGTTCGTTAGAAATTCGAGGTTTTACAAAGTTTTTTTTTTACATATTTATATGCAATAAAGGTTCACAGAACTTCACATTTTACAGGTCCCTTTCTTATTAGCTCTACTGGTCTCTGACCAGTCGAGCTTATGCGATACCCCGTTGTCCGGCGTCCGTCCGTCTGTCCGTCCGTCCGTCCGTCCGTAAACAATTCTTGTGCTCGCAACTCCTCTGAAACCATAGGAGATAGAGAGCTAATTCTTTTTGCATCTTACTTGGAATGTGGTCTAGTTGTGCACCTGACATTTGGTTTCAGCCTCTGACCCCCAGGGTCTTAGAAAATGGGCGTGGTCATGAAAATCTATGAAATCTTGTGCTCGCAACTCCCCTGACACTATAAATGATAGAGACTTGTTTCTTTTTGCAATATGATGGGTCTGTGGTCTAGTTGTGCACCTGATATTTTGTTTGAGCCCCTGACCCCCAGGGTCTTAGAAAATGGGTGTGGTCATTTTCTCCTATATAACTCTATGTAATCTTGTGCTCGCAACTTCTCTGACACCATAAATGATAGAGACTTGATTCTTTTTGCAATATGATGGGTCTATGGTCTAGTTGTGCACCTGATATTTTGTTTGAGCCCCTGACCCCCAGGGTCTTAGAAAATGGGTGTGGTCATGAAAATCTATGAAATCTTGTGCTCACAACTCCTCTGACACTATAAATGATAGAGACTTGATTCTTTTTGCAATATGATGGGTCTATGGCCTAGTTGTGCACCTGATATTTTGTTTGAGCCCCTGACCCCCAGGGTCTTAGGAAATGGGTGTGGTCATTTTCTCCTATATAACTCTATGTAATCTTGTGCTCGCAACTTCTCTGACACCATAAATGATAGAGACTTTATTCTTTTTGCAATATGATGGGTCTATGGTCTAGTTGTGCACCTGATATTTTGTTTGAGCCCCTGACCCCCAGGGTCTTAGAAAATGGGTGTGGTCATGAAAATCTATGAAATCTTGTGCTCACAACTCCTCTGACACTATAAATGATAGAGACTTGATTCTTTTTCCAATATGATGGGTCTATGGTCTACTTGTGCACCTGATATTTTGTTTGAGCCCCTGACCCACAGGGTCTTAGAAAATTGGTGTGGTCATTTTCTCCTATATTACTCTATGTAATCTTGTGCTCGCAACTCCTCTGACACTATAAATGATAGAGACTTGATTCTTTTTGCAATATGATGGGTCTGTGGTGTAGTTGTGCATCTGATATTTTTTTTTAGCCCCTGACCCCCAGGGTGTTAGAAAATGGGTATGGTCATTTTCTCCTAGTATATAACTGTTTGTAATGTTGTGCTCACAACTCCTCTGACACTATAAATGCTTGAGGCTTCATTCTTTTTGCAATATGATTGGTCTGTGTTCTTGTTGTGCATCTGATATATTGTATGAGCCCCTGATCCCCAGGGTCTTGGAAAATGGGTGTGGTCATTTTTCCTATATAATTGTGCCCTCAACTCTTCAAAGCTATTTATGAATGTGAGTTGTTGTAATTCTAAATCAATAAGATGGATCTGTAGTTTTGTTATGTCATTGATAGTTCATTTGAAATAGCAGTCCCTTTTCCCTGGGATATTGGAAAATGGGTGTGGCATTCTTTAAATACTTTATCTTGGATATTATTAATTATATGAGTGATATTCAAGTTGAAGTCTATTGGATATGTTGTTTTGGTGTGCTACTTTTAATTTGTTAGAACACCTGCTCCCTATGGTCTTAAAAATGGAAATTGATATTTATGTGTATGTATCTTATTCAATTGTCAATGAGTAAATAAAAAAACAAATAAAAAACAAAACAACCAGGAGAGCTACAGTCTCGTCAGAGACTTCTGGTTTTCAAGAGGGATTGTATCGGGTACCTGTAAAGTGCGAAACGAAACAAAAACGAAACGAAACTAAAAGAAACAAATCGAAACGAAACGAAACAAATCGAAACGAAACGAAACAAATCGAAACGAAACGAAACAGATCGAAACGAAACGAAACAAAACGGAACGAAACAGATCGAAACGAAACGAAACAAAACAAAACATAAAACTTAAAGAAAATGAGAAAAAGAGGAAAAATCGCCGAGAACGAATATTTCAAGACAAGATCTTATTGAAGGGTCAGGGGGGTACCACTCTCCTCCTCCCGCCCCCTACCCGTGGGGGAGGGGGTCTTGGGCGGTCAGGACAAATGTTTAAACTTTAAAGTGTAAATTGGTGCAATAGTGAAGTTATTTGGGTTATTTCCTTTTTAAACCTTGAAAAAGAAATAGACCTGTTTATTTGAAAAACTAAGGTGAGCGAAGCGAGCCTGAAGTATATGAAAAATGAATTGAAAATTGTGGCGAGCGAAGCGAGCGGGAAAATTTTTAAGGTATATATAGATGAATTTCGTGGTAATTTTTAAAATTGAGATTATGTACATGAACGCATAAAAGCAAGATTATTTATATTAAAAGTAATTTCCTAATTTTTTAGGTTACTGTTACCCTCCTAATCATCTGTCCCTCCTCTCGCCCTTTCTTCCCTCCTCCCGCCCCCTTTCTCTCCCCTCCCTTTGTCGCTTTCCACCCCCTCATTATTGCCTTCAACCGTTAGTTCTTGTGGCTAGAGGGTTTTTTAAAGAATCAAAGTTGACGATTAAAACATAATATATACGATATATAGCACAATTGCATTTTAAAGGAGAGTGAATGGGATGAATAACGTTAACCTCGTCATAGACGGAAAAATATTATTTAGCAGGGAGGAGTCTAGCGCAGAGGAAACGGAACTGTTCCGTTATGTGTATTTGAAAATTTTATCAGAAAAATGAGAACGATTAAAAACTGGGGGGCACATTTCGTTTCAAAAATGATAAGATTTTTTTCCCTGAAATGTGCCCCCACCCCGTTTTATGATCTCATTACGGTGTCATAGCGTGGTTTTCTATCCCCTCCCTTATATTCCTCTTAAATACATGAATGGCATTTGACATTTACTTTTTTTAATCGTCAACTTTGACTCTTTCAAGAAACCCTCTCGGCACTAGTTACAAATGTAGAACTCCTGGATTAAGGCAATATTACATGCTGATCTTGTCTTGAAATATTCGTTCTCGGCGATTTTTCCTCTTTTTCTCATTTTCTTTAAGTTTTATGTTTTGTTTCGTTTCGTTTCGATCTGTTTCGTTTCGTTTTGTTTCGTTTCGTTTCGATCTGTTTCGTTTCGATTTGTTTCGTTTCGTTTCGTTTTGGTTTCGTTTCGCACTTTACAGGGACGCGATTGTATCAGAGAACTTTTAGATTTTACAAGTTTTTCCTTCAATGTTACAAAATTTATTTTATCTTTGAAATAGATCATAATATGTTCTACAAATCGTGACGATTTTACAAGGTTCTCCATTTTGCTTTGAAAACTAGACGGCTTATTCCGCAGAACTTCACAATTGTTCGAGGTACTTTTTATTTGATAAAAAAGACCCCCTCCCATTCTTCAAGCCCTCGCATTTAAGCTCCTCATGTAACTTTAGAAGATATAATCTTCGGTAGAACATTTGATGTTACAAATTCATAAGAAATAATCCTCGATTTTACAAGTTTCTTTATTTTCTTGAAAATTTACTACATGGCTTATTCCGCAGAACTTCACATTTTTACAAGGTAATTTTTTATTTCATGAAGCAAACCCCCTTCCATTCTTCACGTCTCTTCATGCAACTATAGAAGATAAGTCACGTCTTTTGCATAAGGAGATGCCATCTTTATATTACAATCTTGCTATCACCAATATCATACCATCTTACCAAATGTTTCGTTATTCCTGATAATAGAGAACTCCTGTGGCGTCTCCACACGACGCTATCACAGAAAAGAGCCCGCGAAAAAGCTCGTGAAGCTTCCCTGCTGTTTTCCTATAATCATCGCTTTAAGGGATTAGTTTTGTGTTTCAAAGATTTGTCAATGCCCCAATATTAATTCAATCTGTGTTCGATGTAATAGGAAGCGCTCGGTAAAATGTCATCATTGCCTTGTACACGTCAGTCGCCGTAGCATCGGCATGTCGTGATCTTTTATATAATAGGAAGAAAACTTTACTAATGCGGTATCTGTCATTAGTGGAAAATTTTCCTGAATTTGATGAATCTGATTGGGAATTATAATAAGTCGTCGACATTTACGGATTCTTTTATCATCACTATCGATGGCAGATTTTCGCCAGGTAATTTCTCTATTCTCCTACTGTGTGACATTTATCGTTATGTTTGCATTGCTAATGCATTTGATTGCACTAGTTCTAAGGTTTTGATATTGACGTAAAATCGTATAAGAGCTGAATGACAGTCCTCGGGAAGCTTTTAACTGCTAATGACTGAAGTCGATGTCGGAACCAGCATTTCCTGCTATGAAATGATAAAATACATGTAATGACACTTAATCATTGTCAAATATACACCACCAGAATTGCTTTATTATATCTAAAAAAAAAAGTAATCATTTTCTAAATCTTTCATTTGCTTTTATGCATCCGTATAGAAGGTTGGTGGGTATATTGTTTTTGATATGTCTGTCCGTTTTTCCTATATTGTAATCTTGTCTTCAACTTTCGAACGGTGCGTGATAGGGCTATCGTGTCTCATGCATAGTCATCGTGACATGACCTTTCCATTGGAACAAGGTTTGACCTTGCAATTTTGACCTCGTTAGGAGTTCGATAGCATGGTTTGACCTTTTGAATTTGACCTTGCTTTGAGTTTGATACCAAGTTTTGACTTCGCGACTGTGACTTCTCTTTTGGCATTCGATGGCATGGTTTGACCTTGCTTTGAGTTTGATACCAAGTTTTGACTTCGCGAATGTGAATTCTCTTTTGGCATTCGATGGCATGGTTTGACCTTGCTTTGGTTTGATACCAAGGTTTGACCTCGCGACTGTAACTTCGTTTTTGGCGTTTGATGGCATGGTTTGAACTTGCTTTGGTTTGATACCAAGGTTTGACCTGGCGACTTTGACTTTTTTTTTTTTTGGCGCCCAATACCATGGTTTGACCATTTGACTTTGACCTTGCTTAGAGTGCGATACCTTGTTTCATCATTGTAACTTTGACCTTGCTTATGGTGAAATGACTTGTTTTATCATTTTAACTTTGACCTTGCTTGGAGTCTACCATGATTTCATATTGGTTAGAGAGGTATATTTTTGTAATTGTTTAAGAACTTTGACATCTTACTTATCTTGTTTCGCTCTGCATTGCTTTGAAAGGGAAAAAAACCTCTACTTACTGACAAAAATAAGCTTAAGAAATTGGAAGAAAAAAATCTGAAGCAAGGATTTGGAAGAAAAATTCTAAAGCAAGGATTCAGTATATAAAAGTGCAGTGATCAAAGTGTTTTATAGTGGATCAAAAAACAATCTCCGTATAAAGCCGGGGATTTACTGTCCATTCGTTGTCTAAAGATCACCAGGGGAGTGTGATTAACTACCGACAATCTGTAGGAGAAGCTGGAAGAAAGTCGATGGATCAAGGACAGTAAATGGTTGGTATCGGACGTAAGACGGCAATGGTAAAGTGTCTAACATGTCGCCTACAGTGCGAGGTTCTTTATACAGAAATCACTTTGAACTATGTGCTTTTCCGTTTGTCATTATTCATCCATGTCGTTGTTTTCTCGAACTTTTCACATAACATTGGCATTATGTTATGTGATAAACTGTTTGTGGAAAAACTGGCATTCAGATCACGACAAGACCTTTCTACTGATACAAAAAAGTTTTAATCTCTCGACCTTGACCTTCAAGTTTTGCAGAGTTTTAGGGTTACAGCTTTTTTCATCGGAAGGGGGGGGGGGGGGATTCGTGTTTGACAAACACATCTTGTTAATAAATGTGTATATGTTATGTACAGCCTTTGTAATTTCATGTTTTCGTGACCTCTTCATATAATTGTCTGGAAAACATTTCTTAATGCTGTCAACAACATCCTTTATGTTGTCATCTAAACATTTTTGTTCTTGATTCCTTAAAAGCCTCTTGTATTTCCTCTGTCCTAGGCTTGATAAACCAATAATCACTCGCATGAAAATGATTTTTCCAAAGCCATGTACATCGTTGGCTACACGCTAGGGTATTTTCTTCTTTATACAAGACAATGTTAGGTTCAAATGTGCCGGTCACAAGTCCCTTGACATTGTATCATAGAAATTACTAATAATCTCGATTACGACATTTTCGTATCGTTTATTTTGTAATAATTTTGAAACACCTCTATCACTGTCTGTCGACGAAACAGCAACAGATTGTAATCGATGTCAAAGTTCGTTTAGCACTTTTTAATTTCCTTCTCGTTGGAATTATTGAGGAGGGAGGGGGTTACTTTCTGCAGACATTTTAAAAAATAGCCTTGAAGCATTCGGTACTACGGTTATATTCAGCACGAATATTCCTGTTGGCAGAACATTTTCATTTTTGGTACCAATGGTTTTGACCTCATGACCTTATTAATCGACCTCTGACCTATCTTTCAATTCCTGCATCGTTGCATATTCATATCACGTAATACCTTATAGCCCGATTTGTCTATACATATAGTCTTTATAACATAGTTTATGCAATCGCCAAATTCAAATTGCAACTTGATCATTGACATTAGAAAGTGCATACACACTGTTCGGAAATACAATATATTTCTTAACAAATCACAGAAAAAAAAACCAATTCTTTCAGGAATAAAGTTTCTTGACAGAAACGCCAAATTACGTGGATTTCGTCAATAGTGCAGTCAGTCACGCATGTTCAGGTTACAGAATTCCTCATTTTAACCCGAATTGATTCCGTGGCGCCATCTGTAATGCATCGTTTAAGTCATATTTCTTCTATAACTATAATTATGCTATAAATGATGAGCACACTTCAAAATGTTTGTTGGTTCTATACAGAAGCATAATCTAAGTTATTTCGTCTATAACTATAATCATGCTGTAATTGATGAGCAGTTCCAAATGTTTAGCGTAATCTTATGCATTGTGTTTCCGAATGGGAGTCAATTTGTACAAAGTTGTTAAGTTTTGGTGATACATGTAGTTGAAAGTGGGAGGGTTGTGCGCACGTAATCCGGATAACCACACTGTCTGCTACTTTCGCGGCAGATGGCCGTCCTAAGTCGGCACCAGTTGATCATTGGTCTCGTTGGTTTATGTTTGGTCTTTCTATGATGTGAGTTGGTGTTTCGTGTCCTTTTTACGTCTCTTTCTGTGAGTGTCTGCTCTGTGTTTTTTGCATTGGGTGTTTTGGGGAATTTGCTGTGGTTGCTGCAACCGAGTGTTGTTGGAGATCCCCTCCTTTTATTGAAAGTCATGAAAATTGTGTATAATTCTTTCAGAATATATACTTTGTTTCACCTAAATGATTCTGAGTGTATGTTGATTGTTTTCTACTTTCTGTTCTCTTGGGTCCTTATGTCTACACAATAAGAAGCGTCAATATTACGTAACATTCTGAATAATTCATTGGTTTTCATACCGTTCCTTGATGGCGGCTTAGTAAATCAGATCATTGAGAGTAGGAACTGTAGAATGGGTGGGTGGAAATTGTACGCAAATTGAGTAAAATGCAAGTTTAGAAATAAATTAGGTTTCATATATGCCTTATTACAATTTCAAATCGTGCGCTGGTATCCCATTGTGTTTAGGTAATATCATAATAAGTCCGCCATTAAAACTCATAAGTGCATTTTTTCGGCTTGCATTTTCCTTGGGTTTCAATGGTTTAGCATCTAAATTCCCTTCAATTAAGACGCAGGTTTTTGCTTGCATTTTTTCTTGGTTTCATTTTTCTTGCATCTAGATTCTCTTCAATTAAGACGAAATGTTTTAGCAAGTAGGGAGAGGGTAGTTCATGAGCGATATTGATGCCTTTTTCATGCCGTATCATAATAATATACCGCTGATGTTAACGGCACCATAGGTGTACTGGGAACTCAAAGTCTCGTACGAATCGTTACAACTCCAAAGAACATATGAAAAATTAATTGGATCATATTAATAGATCAGTCTACAAAATAAAGTTCTGCTCAGACGATGGATTGGTGCAGTGTGGCCATTCGTAATTTCTGTCCTGTTTTTTGAACATTGTTTCTCCGCCATCATTAATTTACAACTCCAAAGAACATATGAAAAATTAATTGGATGATATTAATAGTTCAGTCTACAAAATAAAGTTCTGTTCAGACGATGGATTGGTGGAGTGTGGCCATTCGTAATTTCTGTCCTGCTTTTTGAACATTGTTTCTCCGCCATCATTAATTTACAACTCCAATGAACGTATGACAAATTATTTGGATAATATTAATGGATCAGTCTAAAAAAACCAACCAAAAAAAGTTCTGTTTAGACGATGAATTATTTGTACTGTCTGTCCTGATTTTGGAACGTATATCACCGTCATTACGTAATGCGCAACGCATACAGAAAAAAAAATCGCAAGTGATGTTGGAAATCTGCATTCTGATGTGAAACATGCACATGTGTTTTTTACGTGGGATGGGATCTGATTTTGATATCTTGTCAGTGAATCGCATATACAGGTGCTTCTTCTAGCATATTACTGTCTGAAGTAATAAAGTCAGATCTTGTTGTTCTTTGCATTCGAATTTCAAAAATTGTGTTAGAATGGCATCGTAATCGCGTCTTGTTTGTCTGATCACCGTGTTGTCAAGTTGTCAACACACTAACGAACTACGGGCCATCAAAGGCAAAGTCCCCACTTTGACCTCTTGTCATGGCTATGTTTCAAATATCTGTGTTGAATAGATTTGGTTTGTGTCTGGACCTATGATGATGTGTGTAGGTAAATGAGAAGAACAGACAAGAAGGTGAAAAGATCAGTGATTTTCTTGGATTTCCTCGCTCATTTAAGCTCTGGATGGTTATATACATGATAGAATCAAGAGGATTTCAGAAACTCGCTTATTTTCATACAACTTTCTACATAGTGTTGTGATGTAATTTATTTAAAAGTTTTTTTTTTCTCATCGAGTATTTTGGACAATTAAGTGTGTTATAATTTGTGTTTTTGAGAGCAACTTTCGGTTAGTGACAAGAGGATTTCGGAATCGCTTGTGTTTTCACAGTGTTATAATGTAGTTCAATGCAGTGTATATGTATTTTCATATAGCGTTATGTACAGTGATATGATAATTTTCAGTATGCGCTAATTTGTGCTTTTGAGAGTAACCAATAATAAATTGACCATGTTATTGGTAGGAGAAGAATATGAGGAGGAATCTACATCAATAATAAGATGTGTAAGTAAATCAAATCAATCATCCATCTATATGTATGGATATCATCACCGTCATATTGATCATTAATTTGTCCATCTTGGCGTTCCTATGGGAATCTACCCAAATAATTAACCTTATATAATTTGCACGGCGGATTTACCATTGTCTATATGGAATAGTCTGTGTTCGGAGGACATTAATTCTAGTATATAAAGTTATACAAGTGTACTTTGGGAACTCCGGGACAATTTCATCCTGCTAAAGGATAATACCTTTATACCCTGATAGATATTTAATTAGAACAAGTAAAGATATTTGTATAAAAATGCAGTTAATGTTGGGACGGTAGGAAAGAAATGTATTTTTCAAAGTTTTACTGTAAAAAATGCAAAAAAAGCCTCCCAGATGATTTACTGTTTGGACAATGTATGAAATTAGATTTGTTTCTTTTAAGAAAAATCTTAGGATGGACCGAAAAGTATTTGAAATTGACATTTTGTCCCAAGGTTCGAAAGGAAGCTACTATTTAACTTTTTCAAGAAGAAAAGAAGATAGTAGTTTATCGTTATTAGTCCCCTACCGGCAACGCCGAAGGGGACTCTTAGTTTTTACTTATAGTCCTTCCTCTATCACATGAAACATATAGTATATAATAGGTATTGGTGGCAGCGATGGGATTTATTAGTGGCAGCGGTGGGATTAATACATCCCACTTCACTATCTCTTGACTTGTTTGTATGGAAATGAAAATATCTGATGTACTTTTCATGAAAGCTACCCAGAACAAAGAAACTGTTAGTAGAAACTTACGAAAAAATCTCTGTGTTTTCAGAACTTGTTACTAGTAATACAACCGTTTCCAATGATTATAAGAGCATATACATGTAGAAGACCTTGATCGTTTACATTGCAGTCTACGTATTGACTGATTTCGATTTCCTTGTAGTTTTCCCCTCGGATTCCGATCTTATCCCAACAATACTGATGTCGGTGAAACCATCTCCTTGTAATCTAATCTGAAGATCTTTTATCTAAACAATTATCACAATACACCAAACCACTTCCTTTGTAACCAACGTATTTGATCTGACAGAAAATGATCAAACTCAAACAGATTCCTATTCATGTGATAGAAAGAAGAGCATGTTATCATATTCTCTATCTATTGTTCTTTGCGTTCGTGTTTTTCACGGCCATGAAACAGAATCTTTTTACCTTTATGCCACTAAAATTGCTGAATGTTGTCAGCTATTAACCCCACAATGTAGAGCATATGCCTTTGTTCCGTGTTAATATTATACATGATCGGTAGTATAATTTGTTCCGTAGAAATTATTATATTGTATTTCTATGTATTAATCTGATATTGTTGGGAACCCACCTCATTTTCTCAGTCAAGATAGATTATAATCGTAGTGCAATAGGTCATGGCTTTCCGACGATGCTCATCATAGTACAGAATTTCCAGGAGTTCTGTAACAAAGGGGTCAAAGGTTAAATGAAGGTCGTTAATTCTAAAAAAAAAAAAACTTATTACTTTATATTTATGTAGTATCAACATAATATTGTCGGACTGACTATGCCCATCATAGTACAGAATTTCCAGGAATTTTGTGCCAGAAGGGTCAAAGGTTAAACGAAGGTCCCAAATTCGAAAAAGAGATTTTGAATTCTATTTCTTTTTTATCAACATGATATTGTTGGGACTGACGATGCTCATCACAGTTCAAATAAGGGGATGGACTTCTGTGCCAAAAGGGTCATAGGTTAAATGAAGGCCGTCTATTTTAAATATAAACGTAGTCTAGGTCAACAAAATACCGATGGTAGAAATTGGCTGCATGTAATACATGCAATTATCAAGAGGCAATATTTTGCAAACATTCTCCGTCTTGTTTTTTGTTTGGTCTGGTGCTTTCCATTATTGTTTGGTTTCGTTTCTTTGCTTTGGCCAAGATTGAATCTGTTTGCGTGGTAAGGCTCAATTCGCTTAACCCGACTCGGCTGTGGATTTAATAAAGTCACTTGTCAAAGTGAATCTGTTAACCTAAAACTTCTTTTCCCCTCAGTCTCGATAGATCTGTAACTAAATCACGTTGGTCGGTCCCAACTATAGATTTGCTCTGCAAAATGACCATTTTTCCTGTTTGATTTATACAAATGGGTTGCCTGTGAGCTTGCGTCGAGCTGTCTGGAACTAACGTGGAAAAGGGATTCTATAGAAGGGGAAAAACACACGGCTCCAGCATGTCGATACAAGAGGTAATTTATAACATGGTTTTAACCCAGAAATGGTGTGGTGACCAACGACGAATCTGTGACTAAATGGAACCTATTATCATTCAATATTCTTGAGACGTATCGAAATTCAAAGGTCGCGTATTCCGCTAAATGCGACGTAATTTAGTTCCGAACGAATTAAGAAAGTCGTTAGTTAGCGTGCTGAAATGGAGCTAAAATTACATGTTTTCTCTCTTTTACAGGATGACGTTGTATGCCTTAGTTGCGTCACTTCCTCCAGAGATAGCAGTACCACGGAGAGAGTATGTCTAGCTGCCGAGGGATTCGGGAACCGGATGTGCTGTCTGGAAAATATATCCAGCAAGGTGAGCCTGAACTATCTCATATCCTCACTTACTCCATTACCATGGAACACTTCACTTCATATGGGTGCTTGCAACACTAGCTCAGTGCTCCATCTGAACGACGTTTAGCGACCTTTACCCAATTTGGCAAAGTAGGCGGCACGTAGAATTTCTCACCAAAATTTATGGGACAAAGTGGGGTTGGGGCGCACGTTGGGCGTCCGTTACCCAGAGTAGGCGGCGCGTAGAACTTCTCACCAAAATTTGTGGGGAAAGGGGAGGCATGTTGAGGGTTCATTTTCCAGAGTAGGCGGCACGTGACGTAGAACTTCTTACCAAAATTTGTGAGGGAAAGGGAGGGGGCACGTTAAAATTCTTGTTTTTGAAATCGGCTTCACGTGAAGCTTTACGCAGGTGAGGCATATTAAGTTCCTCCTTGTCGTAGAAGCTGTAGGTGGTTTCGCTGGAGATATTTTCTATATTCTAGGTAGGGTACTTTGTACTGCTGAAAAAGGACACAGTGACATGTTGGAAGAAATACCGAAAAAAATGGGAAGGTTTATGAATGTTTTTCATCATACTGATTACAGTGTATGAGGAAACTCAGTTCATACAGACTTTCCCTAAGGTGACAATTCACACGGATCCATGAAAAAGATCTATACCCATACCAGAATACAAATAACAGCATATAAAGGTGCGTTTTAAGTGCTCAATACCGTAACCAAGTAAAACGAGATACCTCAATATGGCTCCCATGTGTTATTTTGTTTCATCCATCATGTTCTTCATATATTGTATCACATCGATTCCTGGTTATAATGTTAGACAATAACAGCTCGTTCTTGTCATACGACGACCGTGGTAGTTGGCTGTAATAATAGCTCAATAGTACAGAGTGAAAGGGATCCAGTTCTAGGAGTGTATGATTTTGTCGTTCAAACTTTATCATGTCAATACAGAGTATATTGTTTAGCTTCCTCAGCATAAGTTGGTTGCTTATATGGTCAGATTTTGTCCCTGTTGGCAACTTATAAATACTGGACTGTTCAAGAACAGGTATATCGCCTGTCGCATATGTTTGACCTTGAATATATGATATTTTGATCTCGGAGATGACCTTGACCCCATTGGGCAACGTGTCTCACAATCCTTATCTGTTCCTGCAAGTTTGATGTGTTAATAGACCATTTAAGTAATAGCCATTCATTCCAGACAGATGTGCAGACAAACATACAGACAGACAGTCATATGCGCGCGCACGCATGCCAGAAAAAAAATACCCTTTCATATCCCCTTTCATTTCAGGCGGATGGGATAGGGTAAAGGAGTAGAAGTGGTAGTAGGGTACTGTTTTACTTTGATTAAAAGGCAGCCTTTCTTATTGTGTTCTAATGATGCATGAAAACTTGCACAAAGCAATCAGAGTATCTTTTAGTACCCTAACACTCTGGAGGACACTGTAAACCTCTCCTTAACCGGGCCATCAGGGGAACGTAAGGTAAAGACATCATTAAACGACCAAGCGACCCGCTTTTATGTGATACCCAATATATGGGACAAATCAGGAGGGCTTTTATTTCTGTTAAGAAAGTAATTGGCTATTTTATAGGATGCAATAGTTATTAACTTTCCTGAAAAAAAATCAATTTCCTCTTCTCTCAGGAAGTGGTCTCTGTTTGATTACATCGACAGCCTATGTTTGTTAACTAAAATAAAGCTATATGATATCACAGAATTGATGAAAAAGGCAAATATCACGATATAAAACTATTCTTGAGAGTGTGGAGGCTCATAAGATTTGAAGGTCTGATGTTCATCAGACTTTGAAATCAAGTTGTTCTTGGTGATAGGACCCTAGTTATTGATTTTCAAGGTCAGGGTTAAAAAAAAAAGATAAAGGTCGCAATTAGTAATACGAGATTGAAAAAAACCTTCTACACTTCTGCACCCTGTTTCACAAAAATTCTTTCGATTTTTTTCTTCAGGAATTAATCCCTTAGTTGTTTTGATCAACTTAAATTCGCACACTCTTGTTTCTTTAAAATTTCCATTTCCATTAAATATGTAGAAATGATATTAGAAAACTAAAATTAATCTAAATTGAAATTTTTTAAAAACTTTTTATTCAATGACGGAAGTTGAGACAATTCCTGAAATTTTTCATAAGAATTTTTGTGAAATTGGGGGCTGAACCTTCTAGAAGTTCATATAACAGTTTGCTTTCGATGTTCACCAAAAGTTGCCTATAGTTTAAGGATTGCGTTTCAAGGTCAGGGATCAAAGGTCAAGTTCACCATCGGGAATACTATAAAAATCTTGTGGATACTCTAAAAGTTATGGATGATTTCTTATGATTATCAAACCATGCATGGTGAGAGGTAAATACCTATTGCTTTTCAAGGAAGGTAATGAGACAAAGGTCAAGGTCACTCGTGCAATACTAGAAGAATCTTACGGATCACAGATGGCTTCAGATGTACAAACTTTTCATATGAATTTCCCATGATGAGAGGTCGACTTCTTATAGCGAGAGGTCTACTAGTATTCATGGTCAGGGGGTCAAAAGTCAGGGTCACTTGCAATACTAGAAGCAAATCTTGTGAAAACGCTTGAAATTTCGTATGTTAATCAAAATTTTCAGGTGAGCTTTCCATGGAGTGGGGTTGATACCCATTTATATTCAAGGTTTTTCAAATTTTTATACCAATATGATCATGGAAATTATTTTTTGATACCGTGCAAGTGGATGTTATTTTTGTACAATAACGCAGGCCGTGAATGAACGAATTATTGCGCGTCTTTACTGAGTCTCATGCTAATAACTGATGACATATTCGACCTTTTCTGAGATACAGTCAAGAAAATGAACGGATCTCGCCATCACACAATAACTGACGTAATTCTACAAGATGATGTTGATTGGTTCTACATGAAATGTGACATTCATAGCTTGGTATTGTCTTTGATAATTATTGTGTATGCCTGATTATAATTACTTCATCTTTGAATACAATGTGGTAATTGTTATTCGAAGAAAAACAATGGAACAAAATATCGGTCATCGTCCTCGTGTTCTGTAGGTGCGGATCGGGGGGGGGGGGGGGGGGTCAGGATCCCCTTGGAATTTGCATATGTAGTTTTTAGTCCCCTACCGGCAACGCCGAAGGGGACTCTTAGTTTCCTCTCGGTCTGTCTGTCAGTCTGTCCGTCTGTCCCAATATCAGTTTTCCGCACTTTTTTTCTGCAACGGATGGTGATATTGAGATGAAATTTGATATACAGCTTGGTTTTGGATAGTTACAGAGCAAGTTCGACTTTCGTCACGCTAGACCTATTTTTCGAGGAGTTATGCCCCTTGATGACTTGGAAAATTCAGTTTTTGTCAGTTTTCCGAACTTTTTTTCTGCAACAAATAGAGATATTCTGGTGAAATTTGATACACAGCTTGGTCTTGGATAGTTACAGAGCAAGTTTGACTTTTGTCACACTTGACCTATTTTTCGAGGAGTTATGCCCCTTGATGACTTGGAAAATTCAGTTTTTGTCAGTTTTCCGAACTTTTATCTGCAACAAATAGAGATTTTCAGGTGAAATTTGATACACAGCTTGGTCTTGGATAGTTACAGAGGAAGTTTGACTTTCATCACGCTTGACCTATTCTTATAGGAGTTATGCCCTTGATGACTCAGAAAATTCAGTGTTTCAGTTTTCTAGACTTTTTCCTGCAACTAAGAGAGATATTCAGGTGAAATTTGATACTCAGCTTAGTCTTGGATAGTTACAGAGCAATTTCAACTTTCGTCACGCTCGACCTCTTCTTCGAATCGATAAAGCAGATAAAACCTCAGAACTGAGCTGCACATACAGTATGTTTAATAAAAACTCATACTCATGTTTAATTGAAGAGTAATTCATAGGCAGAGTCGCAGGACATGAATATATGCCGCCGGTAGGGGACTTATATCGCTCAGCGATCATAACATTTTTCCAGTTGGTTTGACCCCCTTGACGAATTGGAGCCCCCGGTAAAAGTTTCTGGACCCGCGCTAACGTTCAGAATGCAACAAGTTCGTAAAGCCCGAGTTATACAGTAGCCATTTTGGCTACGGGAAGCGAATTCTTTTTAAGATGAAAAGTTGCTTATGATACGATGATCAAAGTAATACTATCATCACCTCCTTTAAAACACCCCCAATCCCCTTAAACAACAATTAAAGCGAAATATTTGATTGCGCAAATACACGTGCTTAAGCAGATGGTAGACAATATAGTTCAGAGAAACGAATAAAAAGAACATATAAAAAGACGACCAAGTAAATAATGAGAAAGAAAAAAGTCTTGGATTGTCACCAAAAAAGCGCATTAGGAGTAAATACGACGTGTCGAATCCGTAACTCTGGCGCTGCGCTGATAAAATAACGGCGTGGAGGATGTCCTTGACAGGGCTGCATGATAGATAGTGATATAATTCCCCACAATGACACTAGTCTCCCTATAATTGAGTTTGTGTATCAAATTCTTTGTGACGACAAATCACCAGTCACCGAGGAATCGCTTCTCTTTACCCGATTATGGGGACTGATGGAGTGCCAGTAATTCTCCCAAATCAACTTAAGGAGTAACACTGTTACACTTAATGCAGAATTCTCCTCCTCCCAGGAGAGCGAGGCTTGATCAGGTTTGCGTAATTGGGAAACGAAACCGGAGTTTGGCATCGTTTTGTACTTTCTTACCGTTATGCACAATTGTGTTAACCCCATTATAACTTTAGGTAGGAATGATGAGTAGTAGGTGTTTTGTACGGAAGCCTCGAAGTGCAATGCAGAAGTTACTTAACTTTGTAGACAAGATACTATTTTCATTTCATATTCTAATTTGCACACACGAATGTTGCAACTTTTAAGCACAAATTACAATATTTATGTTCAAGAATTTCTACCATGTAAGCACAAGCTACACATCTTGCATACAAAAGATACTTACATGTACAAACCAGGTACATTACTTGCACACAATCATGCGTACAAGATAGTATGTGGAGTGCACATGTTGTGTTACTCTCCGTTACCCTCGCAGAAAAGTGTGCTTGCACACAGGATTCACAAGATATTAAATTGGGTGCAAAAGCTGTTTTTTGGCAATTTTCTGCATTATTTATTGTAAGTAATATTGGGCGCTTGCTTATCTCTGTTGTCAGATACACCATGTTATTGATGTCAAATAATTTTTTTTCTCCAGAAATTCCTTTTATCATTTTAACTTTATACATGTATATATATGATAACTTTAATTTCTTTGACCATGTGACTTTTTTTTTTACCTTGACTGTTCCTTCTGATGATCAAAGGTAATTCCTTTGTCCTTGAGATGTTGACCTTGACCTATATTTTATAGAACATTCCATCAGATGTGAAAGTTTGTGCTTTTGTGTTGGAGCTGGCCCTGTCTTGTGGTTTGATTTGATTAATTTCTTTGTCCTTGTAATGCTGACTTTGACCTTGACCTATATATTTCTTATTGCAGGAGATCCCACCAGATGTAACAATGTGTGCCTTTGTTTTGGAGCAGGTCCTATCTTTTCGTTAGTTTGTCCTTGAGATGTTGACCTTGACCTATAACTTTTCTTGAAGAACATCCCACCAGATGTGACAGTGTGTGCCTTTGTTTTGGAGCAGGCCCTATCCTTTAGTTAGTTTGTCCTTGAGATGTTGACCTTGACCTATAATTTTTCTTGCAGAACATCCCACCAGATGTGACAGTGTGTGCCTTTGTGTTGGAGCAGGCCCTGTCAGTGAGAGCTCTGCAGGAGATGGTCACTTCCTCTTCACCAGATTCTACAGTATGTATATCAAAACCTTTTTGGTGCCATTCACAGAGTTATTTCCCTTTATGAACGGATTCTGAAGCAAAACCGTTATGATGCCTTGAAATTGATACGGCATTGTATTTTTTTTTTATCCATCATTTGTCAGAGTTTCAGGAAGGCTTTGATACAGATTGCAACTTGCAACAAGGTCATAGGCGGCACATGCTTGCAATATAGATTTCAAAGTGAAGAAAAGCGAAACTGAAATCGGACACATGCTTAGGAGATTGCACAGATTGATGACGTATTAACAGTTAGTCTATGTCAGATTCCGTCCTAAAGGGGATGAAACTCTGGTTATCAATAATACTAAATATTTCTAGAAAATATATTCATTACACAGTTAACACTTGGTTTGTATGTTGTTCAGTTAAGATTTCATGAACCTGTCAAGACATACAGACAGACATGCAGACAAAAAGATGGACTGGTATCTGTTGATTCTCAGAAAGACCCACATCTTCTTTCCTTGATACGGTACTGACTGAATACCTCCTAAGTGTGCTCTGACATTACATATATTTGGAGCTTTGAGAAAATGAGCAACGAGTCAATTATCATTTCAAAACTTTCCAAATATTGATGAAGTGATAATCTATTTTTTGTGGCTAAGAGGTAATTTCAGCACAAATAAATCCTATTTACAGTACTTTTAGAATACATCTTTTTAATTATCGGTCATAATTAATACCATAAGCTCTGTTTTCCTCATGTGTGATTGCATGTTTGCTGTGAAAAATGATCATTGATCTTATTTGAATTTATAACGAAAATTTGAAGACATTTATTACATTTGAAGTTTGCCAATAAATACTTTACAAGGGAAACGCCATTTATTAGGAACAAAAGCACATAAGACAGCACACAGAGGCTTGAAAAATACAGACTAAGTATGTAGTTTGAAATTTCTAAAACGTGGGTCCTGTAGCATCATATCCCACCCATTCTGCTACGTCTTTTGGTACATTTTTGGACATAACAATTTTCATACTTTTTGGTCATATTACATTGTTTAGACTGAGGATCACTGACGAGGGTTTAGTACCCGAAATGTGCATGTCTGGTCCATGCTGTAAATTTATCAGGTTTTAAATGATGCTATTGAATTTAAAGACGTTTAACATTCTAGATAAAACAGTAAACATACAACAAAGTTCATAATTGGTATCGTTTTATAGGAAGATGAACAAGAGCAAAATTCATTCTTAGTAAGTAGAGATCTGCTTGTGCTGATACTATATATCTATAGATCAGGCATGAACTAAGCTTGAAATTGTCAGCATTTCATCATATCTATAAATACCTTATATTTTTCTCTATGGCTTCCAAGTGAAATGCGTCAAAATGTTTTGCACCGAAAGGTCTTTCTCGAAAACTTGCACCCGCTTCGTTTTCTGTCTGTTCAGAATATTCCGTCTTTTCGATACACAGAGTCTCTTTCCATTTGGGACAGTGTCTGACGTTAATGACAAAATAGAATTTCTGTAGAAACGTCATATTTCACAGTTGCATATCACGTGATACGCAAATGATATATTCCATAGGAATCCCTATTGATTAAAGCAGGTAAATACTTCCTAAATCTACTTTATATTTATTTATTTTAGGCCTACCATATGAACATCATTAACAATTATATGATGGTAATCTATTCTGATTAAGAATGGAGCTATACTTAGATAAAACTGATACAGAAAATTGTACATCTACTCTTGACCAGAATTCATTGATAATGATGGTCATATGATAGGCCTAAAATAAATTCATATAATGTAGCAGTAAATTTAGACTGTATTTACCTGATACAATCAAAGGGGATTCCTATGGAACATATCATTTGTGTATCACGTGATATGCCACTGTGTATTTGAAGCATGCTTTCACTGAATTTTACGATGGTTTCTGTAGAAATTGATGACATCATAATTTCTTTATGTCAGGTACGTCCCAACTGGGAAGTAACTCTTTATATCGAAAAGAAAGACTATCCTAATGAAAGGAACCTATGGTAATAGGGATGCTAATGCATGTTGCTTAAACTATAGTCTTTTCTCATATACATGTATATGTTTTGGCTTACTTTTCCAATATCTCTGTTACATTTTTGAAGCAATGGAGAAATGTTTGTGTGAAAGCAAATGCATGTACAATTTTTTGAAAAAATGAAAGCTTTAGACATATAAAAATATTTAAAAAAGAATGACAACACATTGCAGGAATCCCTATCTTGAGCTATACGTCAAGTGCATTACACAACCAATTATGCCTCATGTGAAATATTTTGAGCATCATATTGGTGATGTGAAATTCATATAAAAATGTGAAAAATATTTCACATGAATTTCATGTAAGTTACTTCACATGAATTTTACATGAATGTTCCTATGTGACCTTCATGCGAAATTGAATTTATAATATGAAATTCATGTTGGAAACTTCACATTAAAGAATTTCTTTAATGTCAAGTTCATATAAATTTCACATGAATTTCATATGAGGCACAATTGGCGGTAAGTTTATAACATGTATGCATGTCTGTTCAAATTGAAAAAGGCAATAAAATGTCACAAATAGACATCGTTAAGTTGGTTTAGTTTCTTTGATTTGTTTGAGGTATATGTTTGAAGTTGAACCTTTTATATAGATGTATATATATTCTATATTACTCATCATTATATTAAATGTGATTTCAGGCAGCACAATCTGGGCACAGGACATTATTATATGGGCATGCAATCTTATTGAGGCACCTACATAGCAATATGGTAAGGACCTAGACTTTTCTTTATTGAGACTGAATCCATAGGAAATCTGAAATTTTATTTTAAAAAACCCTGAAAATTTTTATAACTTCTACTCTAATTGAAAATACGAGTTCCTTACATAATGTACATACAATAAAATGTTGAAATCAAACAGATTTTTGTGTCTGAAAATGGTAATTACGAGATGGGTTAAAAATATGATACACATATATTTTGATATGTCATATCATTTATTCTTTGAGTGTCGGGGAATTTGACATCATCGTTACCTTTTACAGTATCTTTCCTGCTTGTCTACAAGTTCCTCCAATGATAAGCTGGCTTTTGATGTTGGTCTTCGAGAATCTTCACAAGGTTAGAATTATTATTCATGAACTTCTGAATGGTGTAGCTTCTTTCCTGCAGACTATGTAATCTGTTTAATTTGAAATTTACATATTCTCGGTGATGTTTAGAGTTTGAACAATATTCAATTTAAAAATGGATGAAAGATATAAAGAATGAAGATAACTTATGCATGAAGAATACATCAATATTTAAAACAAGAAGAAATTTTTCACACAACAGGAAAAGTCATATTTGATGTAAGTGAGTAAATTTGTTTCCTTAGTTACAATTTATTTTAGTTGCAGTATTGTAATGAAAAAAACATTTAAGTCAATTCTTTCTAACATTTTAGGAGAGTCTTGCTGGTGGACCATTCACCCAGCCTCTAAACAGAGGTCAGAAGGTGAAAAGGTCAGGGTCGGAGATGACTTGATCCTTGTCAGTGTGTCTTCTGAGAGATATTTGGTAAGTACCCTGCATGGTCTTTATATGGCCGTTATATATGGCTGTATAATATTTAGTGTTCAAAATTTGCAAAAAAATTGGGGTCTTCAAATATGCCATTTCAAGGGAATTTAGATGGCAACATTTGAGCTTAGCCAATCACAGGCTCTGAAATTGCTCGTCTTATTTATGAAGAATCTGTGAAGAAACTGTCTTCATGGATCCTGCATCCTACAAAAGCTGAACTCTCTATACTTGAAAAATATGTGGCCTGAGTGCGGCTCGAACTCGAGACCTTCAGCATGCTATCCGGCATGGTATCCCGGCGCGTTGCCTCTACGCCACCGGGGTAGTTGCCATTTAAGTCAGTTAGAAGGTAATTTGAAGTTTCTACATGAATAAGAAGGGGCCTCGCTGACGCTCCGCCCACTTGTTATTCATGTAGAAGGAAAACTATATATTTAATTCCTAGATTGTCCCAGTAGAAAGATGACTATACTGCTATGTATTGTGCATTTAGAATAGAAGAACTAGTGATCAGGCATTTTTCATTGACTTCAAGTCGTTAAACCACAATCATGCACGGCTCTGTCCTTGATCACAATGTTTTAGGATTCCGTCCTACATCTGTTGTGTGTCAGTCCATCAAGCTTTTATTATTCAATATGTCAGCGTGTTATTTGGACAATTTTGCCAATTTTGTTATTTTGTTGATCCCAGAGGTTTTATATGAGATTTATCCTTTAAGTCATTAAGAATTCTTTCCCTCTAAATTGAATTTGAGGTCTTTAATGTTTATTTTATGGCCTCTACTGAAATTCGTTCATAGCTTTACGGAGAAAAGAAAAAACCTGGAATTACTGTCTTGGACAAAAAACTGAGCAATACGGATGTCAGTTTTAACGATGCATGATAGCTTTCATGTATTTTGATTAGAAATGTGATGCAGTTTCGTAAAGCTCTTTTCAAGGCTGCCTTTTGATAGAGACAAAAAATTGCAAACTGTATTAAATAGTGGCATTTTTATAGGTCGTTAGATTATGTAACATTGACACAAGAGAGCAATCTGTGTGTAACACATAACTGGAAAGAAGAATACTCATTCTCGAACAGAGTTGTCTCCTCCTTACAGTCAAATAATCTCTGCCACAGACTTCAAGAAATGGCAAGAATCCTGCCCCAAAGTAACTATGACGTCATAGCAGCATTACGATAAGACATGCTTTATGGCGGCAAGTCTGTGGCAGTGATGTTGTAGAATAGGGTAACGGAACGTAAACTTGAGCTGCCTGGAGTTTGGGGAATACTGTAACATAGCAGAGATTTAGATGCTTTTTAAAAACCTTTTGTAATCTTAAGTTTTATGCCATATCATTGGTCATTGTTAGAATCTTTCTGTCATAAGATGAATTTGTCAACATTAGGCTCCTTCCGGCTATAATAAGAATACATTTGAATTTGATCAAAAAGTAAAAACAAAATCAGGGTGATTATAAACACTTATATGACATCACCTAACAGTATTTTTCATGTGCATAATATTTCATGATGTTTACATGTATAAAATTCTATAGGGAATTTAGCCAATAGCTCTTTTGTTTTATGTGGGTAAAAGTATTATGTGATGAACTAGCATCAAATTTTGTTACAAGTTTATCTATTGTAACGATAACACATTCCTTTTTGTAGCATATAGGTGGAGGATCGATGGTGATAGCTTCCTTCCAACAAACTCTATGGACAGTGGTTCCTATGTGCTCAGGAGCTGTCAGACAAAAATCCATAGGTAGGTTTTATTTTTTACATGCATGTCCTATAGCTCTAGTACAACAGACTCTACACCAATTAGGTACCGTACATGTAGCACTATGAGGATTATACCTTTCTTATATAACTTTTGATTGAAATAGAATTTATCATTATTTCACTTTGAGAACATGTTGAGTAAGCTCATTATATATCAAATTTTTGGAGGGTAAAAAGTTGTTGTACTGGTTTGGTATCTAATTTTCATGTAAAAAAAAATGTATGTATTATGTATGTTATGTACATGTATGTATTGAAATTTCTCCTTTTTGATATAGTCATGTACGTTCCTTTTGATATAGGTTATGTGTTTGGAGGGGATGTAGTACGACTCTTCCATGGTCACATGGACGAGTGTTTAGCTATACCAGAGGCAGGCAGTGAAAACGAATTCAAGTAAGTCATCATTACAAGTTCAAATCACATGGACTGGTGCAAATCACATGTGACTGGTGCAAATCACATGTGACTTGTGTCAATCACATGTGACTGGTGCAAAATCATTCATGAATCAATTATTATGTGGAGCAAGCTGTACATGTTAAATAATGCAGTTACTGTCCTTCTCCAATAATGTTATTGGTGCAAAATCATTAATTTTATGAATCAATTATTTTGTGAAAAGGCTTGTGAATGTTTAATGATACAGTCTTTCTCCTTCAATGGACATATTTATTTTTAAGTTATTAGGGGTATAATAACCATATCATTGAAAAGCTAGAAATTATGTACTTCCATATCTTACATATTCCTTTAGATATTTGATATTTTTGTATGTTTCATTCAACTCGCCTTGAAAATTAATGGTCCCGAACACTGCAGAAGTTGTGTGTCTTCGGCCAACTTCGTGACATTTAACATTTTTTTTAAACAAATTTTTCTGTTATCAAAACAACCGGAAGTAGAGTATAACACCCTTAATGCCTTAAAAGTATACTTGAGGATTGGAACAATACTTCATATAGTTCTTGAAACTTTACACCTACAATGCTATTATTTTGTTGTTACAGTGCTGTGATGTATGAGACAGGGGCAGTGGTTAGTCATGCTCGGTCGCTGTGGAGGATAGAGCTCATCAGAACTAAGTAAGTACATACATCACAATATGGGATTGTGCTTCTGTTCTGTTAAAATAAGTTACGATACTAGAGTGAGAGATGTACAGAGCAATTGTCAGTCATGCTCGGTCGCTGTGGAGGATAGAGCTCATCAGAACTAAGTAAGTACGTGCATCACAGTATGGGATTGTGCTTCTGCTCTGTTAAAATAAGTTAGGATACTAGAGTGACGTAAGATGTACAGAGCAATTGTCAGTCATGCTCGGTCACTGTGGAGGATAGAGCTCATCAGAACTAAGTAAGTATGTGCATCACAGTATGGGATTGTGCTTCTGCTCTGTTAAAATAAGTTACGATACTAGAGTGAGGTGAGATGTACGGAGCAATTGTCAGTCATGCTCGGTCACTGTGGAGGATAGAGCTCATCAGAACAAAATAAGAACATGCATCACAATATGGGATTGTGCTTCTGCTCCGTCAAAATAAGTTACGATGCTAGAGTGAGAGATGTACAGAGCAATTGTCAGTCATGCTCTGTTACTATTGAAGATAGAACTTATCAGAACAAAGTCAGTTCATACATTGTATTACAAATGCTAGTTTGTACATCTCAGTATGGGATGGGGGTTATACTTATTATAGCATTGGGGAAGTGTTTACCTCTATTCCATACTTGGCGATAATAGGCTGCTTGCTAAAATTCATAATGGCTGACAAAATGACAAAAAATGTCCAAGGTAGGCAATTTTTGCGCACTTTTTCATTGTTATGTCTCAGTGGAATTGCATCTTTTAACATGTGATGTCATAATGTAAAACAACGTCAAAAGATGTTGACTCGAACATTTTTTGCTTTCTAACAAGATCGGAAAATAGTCTATCACAGTAGATACTTTCTAAAGTCACATGATATCATATTGTAATTGTGGATTGCGTTAATCAAAACTCCAAGTTTATTTTAATTAGTACCTTCATTTTAGGGCAATCCACAGTAGTAATGTACATGTAAAGATTACTTATCTGAGTTTCGGGAGGTGATGACCTCTATTCTATACTTGTAGGGGATTCACATAAACATTGGCACATTTTAACAGCCATTACTTATGAATATTTGCGACTTTAACATACAGATGGGCTGGCGGCTTTATTGGCTGGGGACAACAGTGTAGAATACGACATGTAACATCGGGACGTTATCTAGGGGTAACACAGGATAAACATGTGGTAACACTACACAGAAACAAGGCAACAGAGAAAGCTGTCACCTTCATTCTGCTCCAATCAAAGGTTAGTATGTGCATTGGCCCCTTTCCCGGATGGGTAGCCAAGTGCTAAATTTTGCGAAGTCACATTGATTTTACTTCTCACAAACAAGCCTTGAACATCAAGTCAAATATTAAAAATGCATTATGACAAATTTTTGCATTATCAAAAGGACCAGTAATATGAATTTGTACAGGAGGAATTTGAGCCCAGCATATTGTCATTCTCATAACAAAAAGATAATTTAGAATTATTACTTATGTAAATCTTAGATATTGTCAAACAGTTGTAGTAAATTTTAATTCAGGAGGAAAAAAACATGAAGAAAAATTCAAAGCTTTATACATCTTCCATTACATACATGTATAAATGTATATTCCATTATTTCATATCAATATATAGGATGAGAAGAAGATGGCAGAAGGGAGAGAAGATGAAGGAATGGGGAAATGTGACATTAAGTACGGAGACACCATGGTGTTTATTCAGCATTATGATACCGGTCTGTGGTTCTCTTATGTTACTTCAGAGGTCAAAAAGAAGGGCATCGGAAAAGTGGAAGAGAAAAGGGTAAATAGTAGTGTGCCTAGAAAAGCACTCGTTAGCCCTATTCCAGTATATCACACTAAAATAGCATAGTAAATGAATAAGAATGTAGGATCTAGTTCATTTTACTAAAATCAATCTGTTACTAAATACTTGCAGAAAGTATGACAATTTTCATATGTTATCATACATACAGTATATCTACTATTTACAAATTTTAGGCTGTAGTACTTGTAGAGGGTCACATGGATGACGGTTTCACGTTCTCCCGAGCCCAGGAGGAGGAGTCTCGATCAGCGAGGGTTATACGTAAATGCCAATCTATCTTTCATAGGTTCAACAGGTATGCCTCAAGTGTTAAATATCAGAATTTTTTTTAAACAGGATGCTACATGTATTTCCACTCTGTTTGACACTTTGCCACAAAAAAGAAAAAAAAACTGCTCTTAGCCGCTAATATTAGATATTTGGTTTTGTTTTGAAAGAACTGTCATTGTAACTAATCTAACTTTTGTAATCAGCATAACTACCTGACGGCAAATACTGACTCTCCTAATGTCACAATTAAAAACTGATTGTCCTTAAAGTTATTTTGTGGGAAAGGTACTTATTTTTCTGTCCAAAGAACTGGACTGTAGTTATTGTGAAAAGGTACATGTATATTTTTCAAGCTTGTCCCAATGCAGCAATATTGGAAGTTATTGGTAGAATCATTCGGTCTTTTCGAAATACAGAGTTACTTCCCATTTGTGCAAGTATCTGACGTCAACACATTGTGACGTCATCAATTTTGATGCAAAACCAGCATGAAATTCAGAGAAACAGGGTTACAAATATGACATTCTCAAAGGAATTTAATGACGTCACAATGCTTTTATGTCAGATACATGTACCTGCACAAATGGAACGTAGGCCCGTAAAATCGAAAAGACGTAATTGTAAGACTTAATCAGATGTTCAAAATAATCCTCTTGTTTTCAGTGCTCTAGACACATTAAAAACAGAGGGAAGGTCAGGCCATGCCTGGTCCAGAATCAGTCTTTCAGAAGTATTAAAGTGCCTTGAGGATCTAATTGATTATTTTGCTCAACCCAGTGCAGATGAAGGTACCTACCACGTGCTATGTGCACTTATTTTTGTAATTCAAATAAAAAGCATTTTTTTAAAGAATTTTGATAATTCCATTAAAATGAAACAGTGTGTGTGCTTATGATTGTCTTTTATTGGCATCAATAGATAAGACAGTATGTATCTGTCAGAATGACAAAACTTTCACACATGTACCCATTTGTATTAAAATTCTGAATCATAAAGAAATGAAATAAGACCATTCAACTAACTGGTTTGCAAACAGAAAACACGTACATGTATGTTTTTTAAAAAACTAATTTTATAGTGTAAAAGATGACTATTTGTAACCTGCATCTGGATACAATGGGGAAACTGAAAAGGCTTTATAAAATAAAAAAGTAAGAGTTTTCATCAAGTGAATAAAGGAACATTTCTTTGTTTAATTATAATCAGAGCATGAAGAGAAACAGAACAAGCTCCGAGCTCTCAGGAACAGGCAGGATCTTTTCCAGGAAGAGGTATAAACTATATTTAGAATCTTTCTCTTGTATATGGAAAATTTTCTAATTTTGTCCGTAAGATTTACTGTAAACAAGGCTTTTCTTTATGATTTAAGATTATTCATGTTTATTCATCATTTGGAGGGAAGTTGGTCTAGTTGGTTCCATGCTTTGTTTTGTACACCCTGTAAAGTTTTCAATACATCACAGGTGCAAAAAAATAGATGTATGAAATTTGATTTCCAAATTACATGTATCTTTCAAGAGCCTTTTACCTCATTTAAAACATGTGAATGTAAATGTTATCAGGAGAGGAAGTTACTTTTTGATTTGGAGATGGAAAGGTAAAAGGTCAAGGTCACATTTTCGTTATATACTGTAGACGTAGAATCGCGTTGTATAAACCTTCGCTCCTTTTGCGGTCTGCTTCGTTCTACGAAAGTTTGCTTCGGTGAAAGTGAATACCCAATGCATAACTCAATACAAGCAGTGGCCGATCCGCGAATCTTTGTCCTTGCGAAAAATTTTAGTTTAATAAAACCAGGAAAGAAAGTACCAGCGAATGATTCTACTTATACAGTATATGGCTTAAACAAGATGCAAACTGCTGGAGTGGGAGCAAAAAATGTCTTATTCATTCTAGTTGTTATGAAAGAATGCCTAACGATATCAAGAAAGATTCATATAGTAAAATTTCAACCTTGTCACAAAGAATCATGAATATCTCACCTTGATATCTGTAGGGTATGATAGCCCTCATCTTGGAGACCATCGACAAATTTAGCCAGTACAAAAGTAGACGACACTTTGCTCACTATGCTGGGGAGGAGTCGGCTAACAGTTACGATGACATCGCCAGCTATCTATACTTACTACTCGGTAATTTATTGAAAACAATTCATGAATAATTGGACTCATCACATAAAATTATTATTATAATAATATCGCGAGCTATCTATGCTTTCTTCTTAGTAAATTTTATTCAAAATGGTTTATGAATAATAAGACTCTTTTTCTGTATTTATTGAATAAAAATATGTAGTGGCTTAGAACATGGATTTAGTGGCTTAGAACATGGATTTAGATATTTTGTATATGTAATGTGTAATTTATTGCGTTTGTTATATTTTTTTAGCGGCCATGATCCAGGGTAATCGTGCTAATTGTGCCCAGTTTGCTCAATCATACAGACTTGACTGGCTAGTTAACAGGCTGGAAAGTCAACAATCATCTAAAGGTATGTTACACTTCAGAGAGACAGAGATTGAGAAAAAAACACAAGAAACCAACTTTTTAAAATGCAAAAAAAATTATTTCAGTGTTTATTGTTTTACGATAGAATTGTTGACAATTCTATATCACTAAGCTACATGTAATTATGTGTAAGCTACATTGTACACATTTATAAGTGAAAAGAGCCGGAGGAAAAAGTTAGGCAAAAATGAAAATGATGCTATGTACATGTACATGTATATGCTTTATAATTTGTTGACAAATGTACTGGATTTTCTATGCTGAGCTAATTATATTTTTCTTGAATTTGCAGAACATGACGTTTAATTTCTTAATATCAAGATATATTTTTTACAATATGTTGAGTTTTTGAAATAGATCATTGTACTGGTTCATTCTTTCTGTGCTTTATTTAGGTGTGCTGGATGTGCTACATTGTGTGCTGATTGACAGTCCTGAAGCACTGAATATGATCAAGGAAAAGCACATTATAACAATCATATCCCTCATCGACAAGCATGGAAGAGATCCAAAGGTTCGTACAAAATATGTGCGTAACAGAAAAAGCATGAAAGAACTTGTTTAGAATTATAGATACAAATTTTTTTTTAAACAACTTTTGCCATTTTATATTCAATATGCAATATGGGCAGAATTTTGTTACTTTGAATGCAAGTCAAAACGATGTTTTTTTTCCTGAAATTAAAACTTTTTTAAAGATGGAATATGATAAAAACCGTGGATTTTTTAGTGCTGTCTCTGTATGTCTTTTATATGTTTTATTATCAGGTGTTGGACGTATTGAAATCACTGTGTGTAGGTAACGGAGTAGCCGTTAGAACGAATCAAAATCTGATCTGTGATAACCTCCTGCCAGGACGGGATTTACTACTACAGACTCAACTGGTCGATCAGGTGTCAAGGTAAGTGGAACATTAACTGTCATGTTGCATGGATTCATTTATTAGACTACATCAGTTTATGTATATATGATACATGTATTATACAAATGATAGTAAACAAAAACTCTTGTTCCTTCACACTGCTTTTGAATAGTTTAAAAGTAGTCCAGGGATTTTCGTAAGAAGCGCATCAAAATAATTTATCTTATCAGTCATTTAAATTCTCAAATTTGAAAAACATAATTCTATTATGGTATACAAACTCGTCAATAAATGCTACATGTACTTATCTTAGTTATGGAGGTTATTAGCCTTGCTTGCATTTATTAAACTTAGTTTCCGCTTTTGAATGTCAAACCTTATTTAACAAAAGTGACTTTCATGTATAATTGCTACTCTCATTTCTTATTACTGTGACATTGTTATCATATCTCCATATCCCATATGTATATGTATATTTCTCTTTTAAACTTATAGTATGCGGCCGAACATATTTGTTGGGATCAAGGAGGGGTCGGCCATGTACAGGAGGTGGTATTTTGAGGTTGTGATAAGTCAATTTGAGATGGCCAGCCACATCCCCCAAGTGTTGAGGATAGGCTGGGCTAACACGGAGAACTTTGTCCCCTACCCTGGGGGAGGGGAGCACTGGGGAGGCAACGGAGCAGGGGACGATCTGTACTCATATGCTTTTGATGGAATTAACCTCTGGACAGGTGAGTTTGGATCATTTCTGTAGTTTCAAGGTCATAGTATATAAATGTATAGGTAAAGCACAAAAGGGGTAAAAACAACCATATTCACTATTCAAACAATGTCGGATCCATCCAATAAAGGGCGAATGCACTTCACTTGGAAAAAAGATGCAAAAAGCACAAAAAAGGTACAAGTGACTACGACACATGTATATGTATATGTACATACAAATATTCAACATTATAGCATTATTAATAGCAGTATGAATTATTACATGTTTATCTGAATCTTTTATATCAATAATTTATTTTCTAAAGTTCTTCCAGTCCAAGAAATTTTCGCTCGCTTTATATTTTATTCTGGTTACATTTGATGAAGAATCTTCCAAATCTTCTATTATTGAAAAAGAGCATAATATTTCTTAAAAATCAGTAACATTAATCTTTTACATGATTTTTCAGGTGGTAAGCCTAAGCAGGTAAGGGGACCTACACAAAGCTTACAGGCCGGTGATGTCATAGGCTGCAGCCTTGACCTTTCCTCATCACAGATCATCTTCACTGTAAATGGAGTACAGGCACGTGGCTTCTTCAAGGACTTTAACACAAGTGGTCTCTTCTTCCCCGTCGTATCCATGTCAGCCAGAGTAGGGTAGGGTATCTATACTGTTGCTTTATTTATTTTATGGCAGTGATGAGTTATGTTTCCGTTACTGTCAATTTTACACTATACAGGAATGAAAATCTTTCGCCAATTTCAACATGTTTGACATGTATTTAGATTGCTGTAATGTAATGAAATTCGGAGAATGAGATTCTTATACGTCATAATCTTTTTCCACCTCTGAGTGAAGGAATTACTAGTATGTGGTACATGTTATAAAAAAATCTATAAATCCTATGTTAATGATTTTGGTACATTGTCTAGGCATTTTATCATAAATAGCTTTAAGATGCTGTAACTCAAATTTCAGAAATCAAAAGATACAATATAACCAGAAATTTTCGTGAGATACCAATTTTCGCTATATTTGCGAGTGATTTGGAATCGTGAAAAATAAAAATTGCGAAAAAACGTCTTTGATAAGGTATATCATAAATTTATATATAAGTTACAATTTGTTCTTATCAAGCATTTGCAATTCTTCACTTTTTCCTTATTAAACGTTAAGAGAAGTGAATTGAGTGTATTCTCATATAGAACAAACTGAAAATTCAATAATGAAAGGTACAAAACAGTAGCATCATGTGTTCATATTTGTTTGTAACTTAGGAATCACAAAAAATTGTACTCGCGAAAATAAAGAACCTTATTTTACCATAAAATTCAGAAATTTGATACTCGCGAAAATTTCTGGTTATACGGTACATGTATTAAATGATAGATGTGTAAGTAGACTTGTCATATTTAGTATTATAGATGGATTTGTACCAGAATTGATCCTTTTCTGCACCAAAGGAATTTCGTTGACATATTAAATCCTCCTCTTTGTATTTCTAGGTGCCGTTTTATCCTTGGAGGTGATCACGGTAAACTTAAATATGGTCCGCCTGAAGGACACTCCCCTGTTGCAGAGTCACTGATGCCAGATGAGAAGCTCCGGATAGAACCGTGCTTCTACTTCGGTGCTCCGAATAAAAACGTTCTTAGCGGACCCACGGAAATGACCTTCTATACCCCATTTGTGCCAAATCCTGTAGATACATCACATGTAAGCGTATTTCTTGAGTTCTATTTTCTTCAAATAATATTTCATATAAAATATTTTAAGTTGAAAGAAAACAGTTTTGAAAAGAAGCAATAAATGAACAAATATGATGAATAAAGATGAAATATATTTGTAGCTAACATGTACTTAGCTTAGATTTCTAGATGGAATAAAAGGGAAATTATTGATGATTTGATGATTTAGAGGGATGATGAAGTTCTTAACCTTTACCTTAGCTGTTTACTGTTATTTTGATTTGTTTATATACATTTTTGTAGATTCAGCTTCCTGTGTATATAGAGAAAGTTCGAGACAGACTTGCCGAAAACTTACATGAGATATGGGCCATGCAGAAAATAGAGCAAGGATGGTCATATGGAGAGGTATGAAATTTGAAATTTATGCAATTACCAATAATTTTCTTAATAAGCTAAATTAGGGGTTACCATGTGTGCGTTTAACAAAAACTGACAGGGTATTGGCGAATCCCCTGTCAGAAATTGAGTTTTACTGCAAGGCATCAGCCGAGCGGTAAAACGGATATTTCTGACAGGGGATTCGCCGATACCCTGTCAGGTTTTGGAAAACATCAGTATGGTAGCCATATTCTAATGCTTTGGTCAGTAAGGAGCTAGAAAACATCTGCTTTTAACGACGTCACCATAGAAATGCATGACGTCACAGCAAAAACTGCAGTGAAACGTGAATTCCTTTGCGTTTTTTCATCGCTCAACCAATCAGAATGCGTGTTACAAACGGAGTGCATTAGAATTTTTGGTTTCACTATACATTATCTTAAGCACAATACAAACGAAATGCATCTTTAGAATGCTTGCCTACGTTCATATAGTGAAAACGAAGTAAAATGAAAAAAAAAAGCTGTGACAAGAATACATGTAAGTAATCTGAAAACTTGTGAGATAGGTGAGACAGATCTTACGCATATCGTATGGATGAACAAAATTTTCCTAATGATAACTATCAATGACCATTTACATGTATTTGCAGGCGAGAGATGATCATTTGAAGAAAAATCCGTCTCTTACAAACTTTGAAAAAGTGCCAAAATCTGAGAAGAAATATGTTGTGACTGTTGCCTTTGAAACTTTGAGGTAAATTTTATCAGAAATCTTATTATTCTGTTTGTTTATTAGTAGATACATGTATTTAGTACTTTATGGAGCAAAATTTGTCTTACAGGTGGGTAAATGGCAACAAAATTGCCTTTTGCCCCTTTGAAAATATGAAATCCAACAATTTGTCAGACTTTATAAAAATTCAAATTTTTAACAAGAATTATGTAAATTCATGTGAAAGATATTCTGTTAAATGAATTGTATTTCAGAATTTATCATAGTTTTACTATGAACTTTTGACTTGCTATTGGCTATCGCATACACTAATATACCTTTGATTTTTAGGACCTTACTTGCTATTGGCTATCACATATCAGTAGATGCTCAGAAACAATCCAACAACAGACTCAAGACAATCAAATTACCAAACAAGTAAGATACTCTTTCATCTTGTATTTTGTTTTTAAGCAGTGTAGCAATACTGCATTCAAAGTACAGTAGCGTCTCACAAATACACGAAGATCATTTTCATATTACAATGTATGATGTCCAATGTTAAGTCGTTTGGCGACATTTTTCATGGTGACATCACACTTTAAGTCATGGTTACAACACATCTTCATGTTGGAGGCAAAACAGTAGCTGTGTTGTCATTATGAAAATGTGACTAAATATTGTGATGTCAAACTTCTATCTACTTTTTAAAGAAATATGAAATTCATCTATTGGATACATGTAACAATCATGTAAAAAATGAAGAAGTCAATATACATGTATCAAGAACCGGCATGTTTTCAATCCAGCCATAACTCACATTTTCCTATTGAATCACACAGCTTTCTACAGGGTAACGGGTATAAGCCCACGCCTCTGGATTTAGCCACCGTACAACTCAATGAAAAGATGGAAGAGTTGGTAGATATGTTGGCAGAAAATACACACAATGTATGGGCAAAAGATCGCATCAAACACGGATGGACTTACGGACTGTTTGAGGTATGTGAAAAATTAATGTAAACAATTTTGTTGATAGGAGGTTCCAATGGACTGTTAAAAAACAGTGTTTGGAAACAATAGCTTTATGTGAAATGCAAATACCTTAGTTCCATAAGATGTGAAATGTATCAAACATCCATTCAATTGCAAAACATTTTCTTCGAGAGGAAAAATAGAAATTTTCGATTAAAGTCTTTGAGAGTGACTAAAAATATCAGAGCACAAGAATTTAAAAAAAAATTAAATGATATTTGCCTTGATGACTTCTGAAAATGAACAATAAGATTGAGGTATATATTTTGAGTAATCAAATGATGATCAGACTTTCAGAAACATGTTTTTGTACATGAATGTATTTAGTACTCACTCTTGTCTCTATCAGGACCAAGTCAATAAAAGAAGTCCATTCTTGGTGCCTTACAACAAAGTGGATGAGAAAATCAAAAGAGCAAACAGGTAAGGAATGTTTATTATAATACATTACACACAAAGCTGAATGTATTAAATCATCTCTGTGGTGAGATATATGCAGAGGTACATATACATGTATATTTTCCCGAAGTTTAAATACTGATTCAGATTCACAACTGAAATGACTCGATTCACATTTGTACCAATAGAAAGTAAACTTTATTATATGTCAGTGTTAAATTCAATACTAGTGGATATTGCATTGGTCCAGCGACCGAAAGGTTGCTGGTTCGAGCCTCACTAGGACCATGGGTCGGCCGACATATACTCATCTATGCTTGTGTTCCACACTAAAAAAATGTCCTTGTCTGTGTATTGTTTACATGTCTGTGGTGTTAAAAAAAAAATTCAATACTGTGATAATATTGAAAACTTAATGTAGTCCATCATATTTGATGTGTTTGATAATGTCTACAATAATGTGTTTATAAACAGGGAAACATCTAACCAGACCGTGAGGACGTTATTAGCGTATGGTTACAACCTGGAACCTCCAACCAGTGATATGGGGGATAGCAGTTTTACAGGTATGATCTTTTATTTCATTACTTATCTACTAAAATTACATTTCTGGATTTGGATGTACATGTGTACTTATGTCCTGTACATTTGTTCAATATGTAAGACATACATGTATTGCATGCTGTACGGAGAATCATTCTCTGGTACATTCTTTCACGGTTTTATAAAAGTAAACCATTTCGCATGGACATTGATTTGTGGTTCCACCCCTGCTAGTATTCAGTTATGCATTTGGTATTTGAATTCGCTGAGACCATTTTTCGTGGTACAAAGCTGACCGCAAAAGGAGCGAAGGTTAATACACTGCAAATGATTCTATATATGTATGCAGTATCTGAGAGGGCTTGATTTTTGTTCTTTTTCGCATAAGAATTTTGTCTTGAAATTTTTCTTTGTACTGTTTATACATAAATTTATTTTGCATAACAAGTCTCTCTGACTTTCAGCAATGGCAAAGAACTTGGCAGAAAGAAGAAGTGCCACCAGAACATACAGGGCAGAACTCACGTATACAGTCACAAGTGGAAAATGGTAAATAAAGAATGAGTAAAACCATGAATTTTCTCAGTTTTGAGGAAAATCATGAATTTTCTCAATTTTTCTGTTTCACAAAATTCATGTAGTGCCTTAATCACTTCTGACTGAAGGCTTACAGTACAGTCTTTCAATATTTTCTAGACATCGTTTGCTATTGATTTTACTTACATGTATTTTCATTTTGGGAATAGACCATTTTCCGATCTTGTTAGAAAACACAAAATGTCCGAGTCAACATCTTCTGGCATTGTTTTACATTATGATGTCACCGTTTCAAGACGCAATTCCATTGAGACGTAACAATGAAAAAGTACGCGAAATTTGCCTGCCTCGGACATTTTTCGTCACTTTGACCTCCATTACAAATTTTGGCAAGTGGTCTATTGGTATGATTATAATTATGGAAAAACAAGAATACTGGAATCATTTTGTAATCTTTTAAAATAAACTTCTTTGAATTTTAAAGCATACCTCAGAAAATTAATTCTATTGATGGCTGAATTTCATTTTAATACATGTAGGTATTATGAGTTTGAGGCAGTAACATGCGGCTACATGAAAGTGGGCTGGGCCAAAGTGTCATGTGACCCTTGTACTGAGCTGGGATTGGATGGATTGTCATACACATTCGATGGCTTAATTGTAAGTAATACAAACTGATCGTAGTTGTTTGCCTTGTTGTGTAATGCCAAGTTTATGTTAAGGACTTGTTCACTTTACATACATATAATTGTTAATACATCCTGTACACTATAAACTGGACAGGGCTCAGTCTTTGCATACTATTTCAATGATATGTGTACTTGTATTTCAAAGAACAACTTGGTGAAAATGTCCTGAGGTACAATCTTAATATATGTATGAATTTGATATTAAGCCATAAAATGACAAGAAGAACACACATGTACATGACTGTATAATTACAATGATAGTATAGCAAGGTATGGCAATATGGGAAGGATGGCGTATATGTACTGTACATGTATTCTGGACTTTCATTATACTGAGTTACTTCCCGTTCGGACGATATATGACGTAAACCTATTGTGACGTCATTAAATTCTATGGAAACCAACGTTAGATTCAGGGAAAATACGCTACAAAACCTATGTTTTTATAGAAATATATAATGTCATAATGCTTTTATGTCAGATTCCGTCCCAAATCGAACACAGGCATACACCAACGAAAAGACTGAATATGTACATGTATATATTGGTCTTTATCCTTTCTTATAACATGAATATTTTACTTCATGCAGGGCAGAAAATGGAACCAAGGAGCTGAGCAGTATGGTAAGAACTGGAGACCGGGTGATGTCATAGGATGTATGCTGGATCTGACAGATAGAACCATCAGTATGTTTATCATTATTATAGTTTTGTAGAGAAAGCTTCCTAATGACTAATGTATACATAGGGAGCATAATAGATTTTTTAGGGGGGGGGGGGGAGGGTCATACATATGTACCTTTTAAACAAAAAATTAAGAAACATCTTTCAGATGAATTCTAGATGATGGTTTGTTATCAATAATGACTGCAATTTAAAGCCATCATTCCCATATTTCTTGTGTACATATTCTTGTAATCATACAAAATAGTTAGATGATGTCATCTACTAAAGTGTTGACAAAATATTTGCAATTTTTGTTTCAAACATAAAAACATATTATGAGTACTGTAGCATTTTTCCTAAGAAGTTGTTGCTAAACTAAATTCCAAAGCTCTGTTTTACTATTACATGTGTAGATGTTTTATCAAAAATGTAATTATTTTCTGACAAATTTCAGCCTTTTCCCTGAATGGAGAATTGATGATGGACTCCCTGGGTCAGGAGATAGCTTTCCGTGGTATTGACACCGACGAGGGCTATGTGCCAGCCTTCACCCTTAGTAGCTATGAACAGGGCAAGGTTAACTTTGGACAGGATGTCAACACCCTGAAGTACTTCACAGTCTGTGGTCTACAGGAGGGATATGAACCTTTCTGTGTGTATGTATTTGAATGATAACATTCATTTGATTGTGTACATTTTGGCAGGTAAAGGTCAGTAAAAAAAAATTCAGTTTGGACAGTTTCTTTTTATCTGTAAACCAAGCTTTTGTGCTTGAAATTTCTTCTACATTTGCCTAGGAGCTTACTTTTTAGACAGCCACCATTTTGTATAGTCACAAATGTATGGTATATACATTGATGACCTTAGAGCGAAATGCTGACTTAATTTACGCTTCAAATTTTCACTCCAAGATATTGATATCTAATGTATTCAACTGTATGTAACAGGAAAATTTTTTTCAAAGTTTTCAGAGGAAACATTGATTATGAGCAAATATATGTTTATATGTATGTCTTTCTTTTATAGAAACATGACTCGACAGATGACACTTTGGTACGGTAAAGAGTTATCTTTCTTCAGACCCATTAGCGAGGAACATTCACAGCTACAAGTTCAGAGAATCCCAGGAGGGTATGTTTATGTTATATACAAAGATTGTTTTCAAATGGTGAAAATTTTTTGAAAGGAATAATGAATTAAATGAATAATAATAATAATTAAATATAATCATGAATTTAATATACAATCCACTCTATAAGTTAATGTCATCTCTTAGCTAAAGATGAAATACAGTTAAATCAATATTTACACGTTTTCGTACATGCATTATTAAATTCCTCAAAATGATTTTTCTTGACACAAAATTCAAACTTACATGTACATGTATGCTCAGACACAAATCAAAATGAAGATTTTTTTTACTGTTTATTTCAGGGCAAATGTGACACCATGTTTGAAAGTTTTGTCAAAGACATTTGGAACACTGGAGCAAGTACATTTGGAATACCTTAGACTTAGCCTTCCTGTCAAGTGTAAAGAGGAGTTCATATCAAAGTAAGATAATCTGTTTAATATGCATGATAGATAGTCTATTTTCAAGTTCTTATAAGCAACCGTCAAAGCCTTGATTTTACACATTGATAAACTTGGCAATTTATTTTGTTAAATGTTACGTCAAAATCAAAATTTGGATATGATACAGTGTTATATTACATTCTAGATGTACATATATGTAACTATAAGTGAAATATTTCTTCGAAAAATATTCAGTAACATCAGAAAATAGATGCATGTACATATAGATGAATGGCTTTGTCAGGCATATGTTTGTCTGACTATCTTTTTGCCTGGTAGTCATATTTTCTCATTCATAGCTATAGCTTCATATGAATTATTCTTCCATTAAACATGTAGAGATGGCCAAGCATGATCAGACTTAACACCCATTTGGGTCAAGGTCATATTCACGGTCAAGGTCACTTTTATTGTCAAGGTCACATATTAAGGTCAAACATGAGATAGGATTCTCGCCAGTTTTTCAACAGGCTAGGTTATCTTTCAGGTCAAGTACCCTTCCATCTGCTTATGAAAGGAGAATGAATTTGGAAAATATCCGTCGTCATGAAATGGACATAGAGGAGGAGCATGGCAACCTTGACTTCTCCCTTACCGACGACCTTGACACCACTGTGGAAGACGGCTCCCTAGAGAGAAGCAGCAAAATCCTCATGACAGGTGAGATGGGAAGAATGATTTGTAAGCATGTAGTAGACTCAATATTACTCATATATGCCAGTATGCAATCTACATGTATATTAGGGATATGAAAATGTATTTGTAAGGACTGGTATGATCTGTGATATCTTGCATTTTTAGATGGCATATTATGTATAGAGGATCCCAATTGATTATCTATTTTATACTATATTTGTGAAACAAGTTTTGTGATTTTATGCGTTAAATAATTGAACAAGAGGGGTATCATGTGAAAAAAAGAAATATGAACGTGTAAATTTACAAAAAAATGTGCAGTTACAGTGTTTGTAATGCTTGTATAAAGCTTAGAATAATGAATATTGGATTGTATATTTTTGTTTGTACATGCGTACATTTGTATAGGATCTATAGGTTAGTTGTGAATCTGTACTTTACTCTTAAAATTATAAATTCAAAAGTATATCATGCTTATATGTATATTGTCTTGATACAGTATATCAACTAACAAACACTTAGCACCTGTGATGCATTTGTTTCAAAATACAGGAAAAAAAACAGGAAAGATTCCTATAATCTTACACATCTTTTTACTAACTTTGCAATTCAATTAAATTTACTCTCACTGAAGGTGTACAGTTTATTATAGTACTGACTATTGACTGCATGCTGCATGTGTAGTTTTATTTGCTCACAGATAAATACGATCACGGTAAATCTCCCGGATCAGCGGAAGCTAGTACGCCCTCAAGTAGCGTCCCGGGGGAGGTAACTCCTGTCATGAATGGTCATGCTGAGGGCTCGTCCCATGGTGATGATGTATTGAAAAAATCTTATGCAAAGAAGGGTGGTAAAAAAGCTCGTAAGTCAACAAGAGTTCTCTGCCCTTGATTTCAATGTTCTTCACCAGGTGTTGGGTTTCCAGATGTTTTTCAGTTTATCCAAGTGTCGTCGTTATAAATTTTGTATTGAATTAGTTGCTATATGTTTGTTTCAATGTCATTGTTGTGATTATGAATAATTGTTTTCCGTATGTTTCATAGTTTTCTCGTTTGTATGAGTTCAGGTGTTTTGGATGTACATGTAGTGGATTGTTTTTCACCTTGTGTTATTACTGTATGCTACTGTCAGTGCAGCTCACTTCATAAATCGAAAAATTGAGGTTTTAGCTACTTTGTTGGCAATTTTCTGATTGAAATTCATATTGAGGAGGGGGGAGGTAAATCTGAAATTCTCCTAACTTACAGTGTAAATTATTTGTTTGTGCAACTAATACTACATTCACAATGACAGAAAATAGATTACGATTGGGAGTTTCCTATGTTAATTCTATTGTTATTTCTATGTTAATAGCGTGACATCCCTGATGTATTACAATGAGTCTATGGAGAACGTCAACAATGTCGCACTAAAATTAAAATAGAAAAATCCCAATCTAAAACCAGTTTCTTTCACAATGAAAGCAGTATTGGTCTTATGGGCATATACATGTAACTTTCACCATTAGTTAGGCGAGTTGGAGATCTATCCCCCAATATGAATTTTAGACGGAAAATATTCAGACAAATAAGACAAAACTTCAATTTTCCAATTTCCGAAGTGAGCTATGCAGATAGTAGCTGACTCTCCTTTTCATCGTTTTTGAAGTTAAATTTCTTATTTTCAGTGGGTTTAAGTGATATATTCAATCTTACACATACTGCACATATGATTTGATTTTTTCTTCCCACAAAATACTTTGTAAATGTTGATCAGTCTGTATGACCTTCTGTCTGTCAGAAATACTAACCTCTGCACTTACACTCTTATGCTATAAGTCCATGATGTTTTATTTCATGTGTAAGGAATATTCGATTGAATTGTAAATCTGATAGGCATAGCAAGTGTTTGATCTTCAAATTTAAAGGCTAGCCTGGAGCTATGATAATGCACTGATTTTTAAGATGAATTAGTCTAAATTCATATGAAAAAAGACGAAATGATGAATTAAAGTATAGTGCATATTTAACTTCAAACAAGGAATTTTGTTACTTTTTTAATGTTTTTACCCTCAAACTCCTATCTCCAAAAGCCAATGCCATGATTCCTTTGTAAAATTCAACTCAACTGAACAATTGAAATTGTATGATATTTATCTGTCGCTCATTAATTATCATCCAGAGTGGTCAAGTTAGGCAACAGAAAATTCAACTTCTCTGATAAGCAATGTAGCTGCGTACAAAACTACAATGATTACGAGATTCTACATGTTGCCAGGATGATGATTTTGCACACCTTATATATATAACACATCAACCATATTATTATACAACATATTTTGTGTAAAACATACGTAAATTACAGATGAGGAGGATGAGGATTATACACCAAACGGAATGATGAATGGTGACGAGCCAGATCTCTCACTCAGGAAAGGTAACTTTAAAAGATTAATGTTTTTTTTTTTACTCCAAGAACTATTCGTGTATGGTATATTCTTTGCAGTTTCCTTCAATTTAGTAACTTATAAATCTATTCTATTTATAGCGAATAAGTAATTCATGAGGAATACTCCTCAAATTAGACATTTTATTCTGATCAATCGATAAAACGAAAGTTTTTAATGAGGAATTTATTTTTAGGACTACATTATCAAAGAGGCTATGCCGATGATGAAAATGCAAGCTTAAATGAGAGGAGAAGACGTTACAAGAAATCAGAGAGGGGTAACTCACTAGACGAGTCAGCTTCTGATGGAAACTCGCAGACGGGACTCAAATCTGCAGCCAGCGAGTCACAGCTCAATCAAGCAGATAAAAGTGGGTTAGCCGTACCTGAAACTAAAAGGACTTCATCAAAGCTGTCTCTGTTAGGTGATAAACTGATTGATACAGCGAAGGCTCTTAGTACAAAGGAAACCAAGAAAGGAAAATCGTCTGGATTTCCGAACATCTTCAAGAAATCAAAGTCCCGAGACCCATCCCCACATGATTCCAAGAGAACAAGAAGTGTGGAATATGGAAGCATCGACCGTCGCCACCATGTTCATCAAAAAGACACACATCGTCATACTCAAAGCAGGGCCAGTACCTTACCGATGTCAAAAACATCAGATTCGATGGAGAGTGAAAACGGAGGCACCTCACAGGGTCCCGTCATAAACATCGAAGCTCCAAGAGGGATGATACCATATGAGTTCCAAGATGCCCTTGGCAGACGTAGGGATTTCGGTAGCGAAGGCTCCGAGCCTGACTTGTCGGAGGCCGATATGGCGGAGTTGTCAGCTATGGCAGATATGATCGACGAGTACCATTATGCCATCAGAATTTTACCCGGACAGGATCCTAACCAGGTGTGGGTAGGATGGGTCACCCCCAGCTTCCACTTCTGTGAATCTGCCTTTGACATGAAGAAAACCAGACATGTTGTGGTATCTACATTGGATATAGACTACAATATGAAACAAAGGTATTGTAATCTTTAATTGAACTTTATCAGTTGAAGGATATTTAATTTTCCCCAAATATCCTATTTGACTACTTTCTCAACATAACAATTTATATTTTGTTTTGTACCTTTCAGGTCCCCCCCCCTTACCCATGAATAAAAACAAAATTGTATCAGCTGCTCACAGATGTCAATTGTCAAATATATTTTCATAAGTTCTTCTTCCTATTGCACATTCGATTGATGATTACATTTAGCTCAATTTTGATTTCTGATCATTAGAAAACTTACAAAGTATGTTCTATTTTGTCACTCCTTTTTCAGTGTCAGTAGAAAAAACAGCTACATGGTATCGGCAGGTGACCTTTTACAGCGTTATGGGAGTGCTACGTTAGAAACAGCCGGTAAACGTGCCTCACCGGGGCTGGTGATTGGCTGCTTTATTGATACAGCCACAGGATTACTTAGTTATACTGTCAATGGAAAAGAGGTTGCAAACAAGTATCAGGTAAGTCTGTTAAGTATTTCTACATACCCAAAAGCTTGTGTCAACTGACACTGACTCTATCATTGGGGGAAGCAAATTGCTAAATTTTTTGACATCACAATATTTTTAGCTCTGACAAACATAAGCTTCGAATCTTGGTCAAACATAAAAATGCATAACCAAGTTGTGAATTTTCTTAAAATTTTCCATTGATCAAAAGGGTCAATTCACAGAAAATTTAGTAATTTCGTCAGAATGATGCCTTTACTATGCAGGGTCTAATTGTTATCTTTTAATAAAAAGATAAAGGGTTATAAACTCAGAATTAAGATTATTTTAACTTTAATTAGGTCATATTTTGGTTTTAGGTGGAGCCAGGAACCATGTTGTTTCCAGCTGTAATATGCGAACCAACAATTAAGGAAATGTTACAGTTTGAGCTAGGTCATACAAAGGTAAAAGAAATCAGTTACTTACACTTCATGAATTTTGCAATTTCCACCTGAAGATCATCCATTGAAATGAAGCAGTTTGAATTCTCATAAACGTCTACGACTATCAAAACTTTATTAATTACGCATGGTATACCGGTATGTATTCTATCTTCAGCACACATTGCCACTATCTGCCGCTATATTTAGAGGACCGAAGCAGGTGATGCCTACGTGTCCACCTCGTCTTGACGTGCAGGTAATACAACGTGGCTGCTGGAGCCGTGTGCCGAGTCACCTCCTGAAGATACACTCGCTCAAAATGTCAGATGTCAAAGGTTGGAGTATGCTGTGTGAGGATCCAGGTCAGTGTTTGTGTGGTTAATAACATCTGTCATATAAATAGATCAATGTGTCTGTCCGTCTGTCCATCAATCGTCTGTCTGGAAGTTATGCTTTTACTTGAACATGTAGCTAAAATTATTTGATATGCATCAAACATCTTTTAACTTGTTGGAATGGTCAAGCATAATTATACCTAATAAACAATAAGGGTCAAGGTCACCTTCAAGGTCATGGTCAGATATTTAAGGTCAACATACTAGTACATGTACCTGTTCTTGAAAAGTCTAATCCAATTGTCATTTGATATGTCACTAAAATTTATATTATTTATGAAGTTTTTGGATGATGATTTTAATATTTATTTGAGTGTAGACTGTGGTTCTCAAAATATAATAAACCCATTTTCAAAAATTAAAAGAATGTGAAGAAAGAAATGGTTAATTCATGACTATATTTGAAGTTTTGTGTAATATTTTACAGTTGGAATGTTAGCAGTCTACATACCTGAGGAGGACAGGAGCTTGGACATTCTGGAACTAACAGAAGATAAACCACTTCTAGAGTAAATTGTTCTACTTCATTTCTACCTTTGAAATACTTCATTTCTGTCTGCAAAATACTTCATTTCTGTCTGCAAAATGCTTCATTTCTACCTGCGAAATACTTCATTTCTGACTGCAAAATACTTTATTTCTGTCTGTGAAATACTTCCTTTCTATCTGTGAAATACTTCATTTCTTTCTGCAAAATACTTCATTTCTGTCCGCAAAATATTTCATTTCTGTCTTCAAAATACTTCGTTTCTGTCCATGAAATGGGGAAAATTTAGACAAGTGTCCGAAAGAAATACTTACTTGTTTTCATAACCGGTATATGTACAAATGTACATGGTCACCTAGTCATTTTTAACTAACTTTGCCTAGTTTATGGTACTGTAAACGTGGATATTTTCACGTGGGGGTAATTTTCGCGTTTTTTGCGAAACAAGTGACTTTGCGAAAATTTCCCCCATGCGAAAATATCCCTGCTGCATTCTAACAATGGGAAAGACATTTTTATCGCGAAGATTTCCCCCACGTCTTGATGTTATTATTGCTAAATTTTCCCCCAGTGAAAATTACCAGTAATTTGGAGGTGCCAGTTACATTTGATTAAGCTTGTGGCATGAAGCTTTAGGTACTGTACTAATCCTGTGGTTATTTGTTTTAATAAATGATTGATTAATTTGATATTTTCAGTTTTCATGCCAAAACTTTGGACTTGTATCAAGCAGTGTGTTACCATGGAAACCACAGAGTTGCTAATTCACTAAAGCAATATGTGGATGTCAGACAGCTGATGTACTGTGCCAAAAGTGAAGGTAAAACTAATGTTTACTTTATTAGTCTTATTTTCAAGAAATTAAGAGAATAGAAGTTGAAAATAACTTAAGCCCCTGAAATCATTCTCTATTTTATTAAATTGTTTGCTTTTTCAGCCATGTCTGGTCCACTGAGAAATGGATTCTATAACCTGTTAATAGCCCTTCATCTTGAATCGCATGCTACAGCAAGGTATGTATGGATACATGTATTTTATCTGAATCCTTGATCGATGGTGCTGTTCATTGCCTTACATTTAGATCAAAACCGAGTTACATGTAAATATTAACATAAGAAATTACAATTACCTAGCCGTGGTTTACTGTCCAGTAATTCCCTGAGTTGCAAATGAAATTATCACTGAGCTGCCTATTTATATGGTTAATGCAAGCTCTGTAGCAAATATTGGGAGAAAATCTCAAGTCATGTAACACTTGTATTTACACTATGCAATTTTAAAAATATACATGTACATGAATATGTATGTTAATTATCAATAAAATTTCTTATTAACAATAAGAATGTGTACTTTTTACATTGTTTATACAGGGATATGACAAAGAATGAGTTCATCATACCCTTAACAACTGAATCCAAACAGCTAAGCTTGTACCGTCGCCCTAGCAACCAATCGCAGGAGATCAAGATCAAACACAGCATACCAAATATGGATGCCAGCGTATCCATACGCCCTGCTCTGGCAATAACGGAGAAAGAAATAGATGCTAGGTCAGTTAACTGATGAAATTGTCCAAAAATTTTGATGAAGCCAAAAAAGCTGTAGACCTCAAAACCTTGCGAAATTTTATTTAAACTCATAACTTAGCAGAGTTTGCAGAGTTGCTAAATCATTTATCTCATATAGATTATAATGGAAAACAAGTCAAGTCAAGCTGGTTTCAATTTTCTTAATTTTTCCCAGTTTGTGCGAAAATTTTGTTGTGTTAAGATACATGTAGGTACTCGTACAGTATTAAAGAGTTCTGGTCAACATATACATGTACTTTAAAATTCGTTAGTATGAAATATGCAGAAAATATTCAAGTGATCAATGTTTTTCCCAGAATCAAAGCTGCAGGACGTGACTCCACTGCACCATACTTCCCTATCGACATACTGAAGGCCCATTGCATGTCGGCACTAAAGGAGGCTGTTGTCAAGGGTGCCGCACACATCAGGGATCCCATTGGTGGAAGCAATGCCAATCTTTTTGTGTAAGTTCCAACTGTTAAACTCATTCAAAAGGAAAAAGAATTTGAATGAAAGAATTAAATGATAAGCTGTTATACTATTTTGATTTAACAGAGAAGTATCAAGGAGAACATTTTAGAATTATCACATTTTTAAGAAGCAATGACTTAAGATGCGATTAGTTGCATGCATCTAATTGCAGAGATTTTACGGTCTGGGTGAGTTGCAGTGACTCGCACTGTTACATGTTGCAACTAATTGCATATATTTTGTACAAAATTCTTACCTTTCCTGCCTAAATTTTGCGAATAAAATGTGTTATCAACAGACAATACAACAAATATTAACAATTTTTTTATAAGTATATTCACTTAACTCCCTCGACGACGATAGAGAAGAAAATCACCATTTTGACCGAAAAAAGTCTTGCAGTAAGCGTACTGTGATCCTATGTGAGAAAGGTTGCCATTTTATTGTCAATGTAATTGATATGACCAAAATTCGCCAAATAAGGGTTGAAATTAAAAGGAATACCGGGCAATTTGATTGGCTGACGCTAAAAGTTGCATGCGATTAATCGCAAAGAATAGAACATGTTCTAATCTGAAAAAAGTTGCATGTGACTTTTGAAAGTTGTATACGATTAGTTTTAAGCTATATTACACGACGCGATATGTCACTTGCAACTAATTGCAAATGATTAGTTGCGTCGTGTAACAAGGCCTTTACATGTATGCATTTTGCAAAACTTTCCAAATCACCTGATGTAGTAAGGTAACACACAAATTTGTTACAAGTTTCTTGAAATGATCCTTAGTTTTCTGAATAATACAAGTTTTGATTTATGTTAGAGAGAAAGAAATACTAATATGTTTATCATTATTCCTGTTTTAGTCCTTTACTGAAAGTGATAGACAACATGTTAATGATGGGGAAACTTACAGATGAAGATCTGAGTAGGCTTTTGATCTTGGTGGATCCAGAGGCATTTGATGATCATTACACCCCAGGTGAGTATTATTTGACACTTTATTTACCACATACTAAAAATGTATCAAGATCTAATATTACATGTAAGCATTTTTAAGTATAAAGGACTTCAAATGAGATAAAAAAGATCCTGACGATAATCTCAACTGCACTCACATTAGAGCACCAAATTGAGCATCGACGGACCCCTAGCAAGCTAGAGATGGGACCAGGTGCCAGGATGGCTAGCTGCACTCGCCGTCGATGTTCACGCACGAAAATGAAAACAATATACATGTACATGTATATAAAACATGCACTGTTCAAGTATATCTGTTCAAGGAACAGCTATGATGAAATGAGCGAAGATCCATGATCAATGTATGATATCTCTTTTTAAAGGTTGTGGAAAAACAGGAATATTGAGTATGAAACTTGATGAACCAGTAAAGTTACAGGTTAGTAGTTATAATGTTACAAGCCGTTTATTCAGGTCTGTAATTTATCAAAGCATTATAGCAATTTGGAAGGAAGAGTACTTCTCGGATTGAGTTCTAATGAAAATTGATACGAAAATGTAGATTTTTCATTATCTTATCATAAGATGCCCATAATGAAGACACAGATTTAGTCCTCGTTCACACAATTTCTTAAAACTTTTTTATTTATTTAATTGACTCTTTAATGTTTTCCCTTTGTGATATGACTTCTATGTGATTTGTTTTGATGAGTTAATTTCGTTCCCTCCCCCCCTCTTATATCCTCATAATGTAATAAGACTTGTGGAATTTTGAATTTCAGATGTGCCTAATTCTACAACATCTATGTGATGTACAGCTAAGACACAGAGTGGAATCTATAGTAGCATTCTCTGATGAGTTTGTCGGATCATGTCAAAATGTAAGTCTTTTACTACACCATATTTTTTGCCTCCTGATAAGAGAATGCATATTTTCATGTTAGATACCATTAAGTTATTTTAAAGATTTGTTGCACTATGCATGTAAAATTTGTATACTCTTGCTATAGCCTTTTGTGCGAGTGGAGAAAAAGCCACCAAAAAATTTGTAAAACCTTAGACCTTGAACTCGAATCAAAACTTTTCAAAATCATAACCTTGGGAATTCCAGTTGATAGTGAAACTTTTTGAGTTGGCAAAGCCAACTCTCATTGCTATGGCTTTCAACTTTGCACTTGATAACCCTGCACGGACCAAACAACGCACAATGTTACTGGCGCAGTAAGAAATAGGACCACTACGATTTGACAAAAGAACATATTAGACGACAGACGTTTAAGTTCAAGTTGTAAATAATGGGTTAAATGCATTATGAGAATGCAAAAAAAAAATGCTACAAGGAACGATGCTACAGGAATAGCGATCACATGTTGATGTCAGTACATTAAAATATGGCGCATCTTTTTTCTTTGTACTTCCCTCCTCTGTATAAGGAGCACCCCATTTTTAGATAGATAGGTAAACGTATTGTATTTAGGATAAAAAAGACCTTAGATTTAAAAAAAATTGTGGATGTGTAGAAGACTAAAGACAAGTAAATAAATCAATCAATCAATCAATAATATTTATTTAAAGTCAGACATAATTTATAACAATCAACATTTAGCTCTGATGAGCTATTTACCGACTAGGGAAAAAGGTTTTTCAGTTTGATACTTAATAAACCTAAGATGTTGGTTTTAAGTTGGTCAAGAAGTTTCAAAAGCAAATATCTCCTAAAGTAAAAGTGATAGGACATTATACTTCATACATACACCCATAACAATTGCAACAAATTTGACATGATCATATTGACCTTGAACTCTGACCTCAAAATCAGTTATTTGGTTAAGAAGTTCTATCATTTTATATATTTATATATTTCCAGACTTTTATTTATTTTTTTTTTTTTTAGATTTGAGACAACTCTTGAATTGTGAGAATCACTCATTCAAGCATTTGAGGCATAGATTTGGAGTTTGATTTGTGCCAGTTTTATACTTGTCTTCTGTATGTTCGTCTCAATGTTACTTTTTGCCAACTCGCAGAACTTTCAGTCCTTTGATTTTCTTCAAAATTTTCAGATCCTATACTACATGTACTTTTATCAGCTTTGTTGTAAATTTCATACCTCTTCTTATCCCTTGTGACTGTTTGAAAATCTATTTTTAGGACCAGAAAAGGCGTTACACAGAAATCAAGCAGTCAGATCTGCCTTCAGCGGTCACTGCTAAACTGACTAGGGAATTCAGGTGTCCACCTCATGAACAGGTCAGTAATGATTGATTTCATTATTCTGCCTTTTAAATACAATGTACATTTGTATACAGATATACTTCCTATGAAATATCCAAATCAGGGACTTTGTGTACTCTCAGATATACTTATTCCAGAAAGCTTTTACAAATCTATGCAGGAAAATTAAAGTCTGTTTTCGCGGGAATGTCAGAGGGACTTTCTTAGATGCAGTTTTGCACAGAATCAGAATATGCCTGATGAATGTGTGCAGAATGATGCATGTACATGTATGTATGAAGATGTATTTGGGAAAGAAATTGGGGACGGAATTTTCAATGTTAATTAAAAAAAATATTAAAAGTTTAATTTCCATTTATTCCTATTTCAGATGAAGAATTTATTGTCCTTTAAAACAAGAGAGGAAGTTGATGAGTTTGCCCAGCCCTGCCCATGTAGGGACGACCTGAAAGAGTTACTACAGAAATTCCATGGTGATCTGCTGGGTCACTGCTCTATGCCGAGTAAACCAGAGGAAGAGGAGAAGGAGGGAGGGAAGGAGCAGGTGGAAGAAGCCCCACCCTCCCCCACTGTGGGGGAAAAACTCCTACAGCTTATGTGGAAGGCTAAGACTGATGAAGTAGCAGAAGTAATAGCTCAGGTCCAGAAACCAGGTCAGTATATTATACATGGTAGTTCTGATGTACTAAATGCATGTATTTGATTGTGTATTTATTCTAGCATTACCAGATTGTAAAACAGTGTAAAGGTTGAGGAGAGGGGGGTAAAGGTTGAGGAGAGGGGGGTATGACATAACATCATGTATGTAATCACCGCAAATGAAGATGTTAGCAAGCTCTGGAATATACATGTATGTACACATGTATACCTGATTATTTTGTGTTCATTCTCTATAATGTAAAATTCATCTCCTTTCATATTTGCATATAACTGAGTGAAGTAAAGAAGATTAATAAGTAATGCTTCACTCTCATTCGATACTACTGATATCAACAGGCTTCTGTAATTGAGCCCTCCGATTGCGGGAAAAAATTGCAAAATGTCATGACATCACAATGCTTTTACCTCAGACAAACAAGCTTGAACCTCTTTCAAACATCGAAATTGCATTGTGACATCATGGAATTTCTCAAGATTTTCCCACGTTTGGAACGGGAAAATTATTATACAATTTTTTTTTTCTCTAGAAACCTTACAAATACTGATACAGAACACCATGGTAAAATGGGCCGAGGAGGACTTTATAGTGGATCAGAACTTAGTCAGAGAAATGTTTAGTCTCTTACACAGGCAATACAATGGTATAGGGGAGGTAAACATGTCAATATATTTTACATTATCTAATAAGCCATCTGGAAGGAAAGTTCAGCTTTCACAAGAAGGCGTTTTGAAATTATCTTAGAACAAATAACAAAAGAATACAATGGTTTTGAATTATTGCATTTATAAGGTGTTTTGAAAATGAGATTTGAATATTTTGTCAATGAAGTCATTAAGATCATATAATGAATGGTTTTGAACTCATTTTGAATTTTAGAAAAACGTAGAAGTTTTAATCATTTTCTCCAGTTTTGCTCATACCTGTGAGACAGCCTATATGTGAGACACATAAGTTGTCTCAAAGGTTACACATTGACCAATGATAAAAGAGCCTCTTATTGTGACGTCACAGTAACCTTGTCAGAAAACATGGCGTTAGATAGCATGAAATGTAGTTTGAATTAGCTTTTTTTTTATGTTTCATGGAGGAAGAAATAAATTCTTTCACTTTCTACTGAGTGAAACATAAAAATTTACACTCGTGATGGAAATTTTTCATCTACACTCCCTTCTGGAAAACTTGAAATTTCCGTTGCTTGTGTAGTTTATTATGTTTCACTCAGTAGATTGTGATAGAACCTATTAATCTTAATTGTCTTTGTAGTTGTTGCTTGCCCTAGAGAAAGCCTATGTGATTGGTCAGGGTAGTAAAGAGGACTTAAACCAGTTACTGAGGGCTTTGGGTAACATAAGGTCTCTACTCCTGGTCCAGGCAGGGCCTGATGAAGAGGAACTCATGAAAAATAGCCTTAAGTATGTGATTTATTTTATTAATAGATATAATTTCTACATTATTAGAAACTCAGATTGAATTACACGTACAGTAATAAATATTTTGAATCAAGGCTAGTTTTTAATACGAGAACTTTTATAAGTGGTGATCAGGGACAAGGAAATCCAACCCTCATGTCCAGGATTTGCTTTTGTCCACGACTCAGCAAGCCTTGTTGTGGTACAAGCAAATCCTTGACACTCGGGTTGGATTTCCGTGTTTGAATCCCACAAGTGGTTTTATGAATAAAGTATAAGAAACAGATGTGATTAAAATATTCTATAAATGGATTATCACCCGTTTTCATGTAGCTTCTCTTTTTTAGCTCACCTCGACGAAGTTGAGTGAGCTTATGCTATAACCCCACGCGTCCGCGTCCGCGTCCGGTTAAGAAGTTTGGGGTAGCTCAGTATCTGACAAAGTACTAATGCTACAGTAACCAAACTTGCACAAGTGATTCATCTTTGGATGCTGAGGTGAACCCATGCATCGTATGCAGCATCTGACCTACATTTTCCGCTTGAGTGACTTGGTTAAGAAGTTTGGGGTAGCTCAGTATCTGACAAAGTACTGATGCTACAGTAACCAAACTTGCACAAGTGATTCATCTTTGGATGCTGAGGTGAACCCATGCATCGGATGCAGCATCTGACCTACATTTTCCGCTTGAGTGACTTGGTTAAGAAGTTTGGGGTAGCTCAGTATCTGACAAAGTGCTAATGCTACAGTTACCAAACTGGCACAAGTGATTCATCTTTGGATGCTGAGGTGAACCCATGCATCGTATGCAGCATCTGACCTACATTTTCCGCTTGAGTGACTTGGTTAAGAAGTTTGGAGTAGCTCAGTATCTGACAAAGTACTGATGCTACAGTAACCAAACTTGCACAAGTGATTCATCTTTGGATGCTGAGGTGAACCCATGCATCGGATGCAGCATCTGACCTACATTTTCTGCTTGAGTGATTTGGATAAGAAGTTTGGGGTAGCTCAGTATCTGACAAAGTACTAATGCTACAGTAACCAAACTTGCACAAGTGATTCATCTTTGGATGCCGAGATGGACCCATGCATCCGATGCAGCATCTGACCTACTTTTTCCACTTGAGTGATTTCGCTTTTAAAAGCCAATATTGAGCAAAGTATAAGTGCTACATGTACCAAACTTGCATATTGGATGTATTTTTGATCAAACTTTCATAAAATTACCTTGACCTACTTTTTCCGCTTGAGTGATTTTGCCTTTAAAAGCCAATATTGAGCAAAGTATAAGTGCTAGATGTTCCAAACTTGCATATTAGATGTATCTTTGATCAAACTTTCATAAAATGACCTCGACCTACTTTTTCCGCTTGAGTGATTTTGCCTTTAAAAGCCAATATTGAGCAAAGTATAAGTGATACATGTACCAAACTTGCATATTGGATGTATCTTTGATCAATCTTTCATAAAATGACCTTGACCTACTTTTTCCACTTGAGTGATTTTGCTCTATAAAGCCAATATTGAGCAAAGTATAACTGCTACATGTACCAAACTTGCATATTGGATGTATCTTTGATCAATCTTTCATAAAATGACCTTGACCTACTCTTTCTGCTTGAGTGGTTTTGCCTTTAAAAGCCAATGTACATGTACTAAGAAATATGTTTGAATTGAATTTTGCTGTCACGAGGTGAGCTTTGTAATCTGTGATTACCTATGTTTTTCAGAGAGCTGATGGACAACAAGGTATTCTTCCAGCATCCCGACTTGATGCGAGCCCTCTGCGTCCACGAAACGGTGATGCAGCTTATGGTTAACACCCTCAACAAAGCTCAACAACAACAGCAGTCAGCCACTAGCGGTATGGCAGAACTGTCGGCTAGTCAGGGCCGACGGGGTTCATTTATACCTACCGGCACCATGGAAAACTTTGCCGAACACACAAAGGTACGAAGCAGTGTTCTCGATGCTTTCTATTTATAACCTCTGGACTAATCGCTATTATCTGTAGTTTTTTCTGCTAGACTAGGTTAACTTCGGCTTTGCTAATAATTATTTAGTTTATGTGTACTTTCACTGTTTATAAATAACTCTATATGAACTGAAAATATTCCTTCACAAATCACGTCAGTATTGTGCTTAAGTTTAGATGTATTGATAAGATGACTATTTTGGCCTTTACTCCATATTTTGATCAATTATCGTATCCCCCACTAGGAAAGGGGAGGATATATAGTGATACCCATGTCTGTCCATCTGTTGATCACATTTGTTGATTCCAGGAAAAACCGTCAAAAGAGAATCAATCAACTCTTCTTGTAGCTTTTACTTCAAGAAAAACATGTCATTTTCAAATATAGGTTGTGTTTACTCAATTATTTGCAAAGTTCTGTCACTTTTAAATTGAGTTTTATATTAAAATATTGCTAATAAATTATTTGATGTCTTCAAATTCTCCTGTTTTAAGAATAAAAAATATTGTATGGATTTTACATGTATAATATTTGGCAGAGGTATTATTGATCCAAGAATATAAATTTCAAGTTTCTGTTTCGCCCTCTCCTTATCAAAAATGTATCCCAGAACACTACGGATTAAATATCTCATTCAAATCTATAGAGCTAGTTCAAAATTCCGCTTTGTAGAAAAGTATTCAATCTAAGTCATACTGTAACTCTATACTAATAGGATTTGTAAATAAATAGAATTTAACAATTCCCATAATTCCCTAGTGTAGTATCACCTTATAATTGGCTAAAATCACTACTAACATTGACGCCTCACTCACATGCCGACTTTTAGCACGCACGGTAGATAAAGTAGACTTTTCTTGCATGCCCTCAGTCAATGCAGGAAATGAAGAAGTATTACTGGGTAAGTTCTATGGTTAGTGACCTATTAGTATATCCCATGATACATGTATATAGACAAAATATAGTATTGTATATACGTACATAGTGACCGGTAATCTCTGTAGTTAGCATTGTGACTTATGTATAACGTACGATGGTTTGTATTGAGTAGTTGTAGTGATTATAAAGAGTATAATGCTTAGCTGTATCGTTTGTTCATTTGCAATGCAACATTATGATTTTGAATTTTAAGGATTGACACAGAGTCTTTGTACATATACACGTGTAATTGTCCAGCAAGTTACAGAATTACTAAGGGCAGCTGTCCGTATAGACCCTTTCACATTATCTGAGGTACTGAATTTGCAGCTCAGTTCCGGGGACAAACTTTAGATTGCGCATTCACTGATGATGAATTTCAATTGTTACATGACGTTTTTTGGGGAACAGATGAAACATGACTCCGCGCAAAACATTCAAATGACGTTACTGGTGCATGCTCAATCTATTGTTTGTTCCCCAGGAATTGAGCTTCAAATTCAGTACTGCAGATAATGTAAAAGGGTCTATTGTGCCTGGGCTTTGTGAAGCAATAACCACATTAAGGGATAACTTTGTAAGGTGTTGACTGAATGTTTGTCTGTCTGTCTCTGTGTTAGTCTAACTTTCACATGAATGGCTATAACTTACTTGATTTGCATTTTAATCCCATCAAGCCAAACAAATAATGAAGCATGATAACGCTCAAATCCTGATGAAAGTCACCTTCAAGATCAAGGCCACATATGTAGATTTAGTCCTTTTCTTGATCATAAGCTCATGGTGGGTAATTTCGAAATGCAGAATATTTGGTTTATCTAAAATTTCATGTAATATAGATTATTTATCACAAAAAGGAGAATGTGATGCAGTGTAGGGATGCATTAGCTATGAGTTTTATCCAAAATAAGAGAGGTAATATCTTTTTATGAAGCTGAAAAACGATCGCTGTGATTCATGTAGGTAAAAGTGAAAGTAGAATTATCTATTTTGAGCAAAAATATGGAAAAATCAATTGTTCTGCATTGCGAGGTTACCCACTGTGAAGCTTGTATTCATTGGTCAATCTCTGAATTTCATGACCATTTAAATGAGTAATAATGTAATGTAGCATCATATTTACATGTATATATTATGAGTTAACTGTTAATCGTTGTATACTTACTACTGTTTGATTTTGTCTGACGGCTTCTTGTAATGGTGATGTTGGCTGTTTGATGTTAACTATACTGCTCAAAGTCTTGTAATGTACTGTTCGAAAATTGTAATAAAATTATTATTGCAACATTATTACAATTTATAAAACTTGAAATAATGACACATTGATCATTAAAAGAAGTATATAACAAAAAATTGCTAAAGTTAAAATGAAAGAGAATCTGATTGGTATTTTGCTGACGTTTCAAGTACAAAGAAAACTTAAATTTGTATTAGTTTCATTTTCTCTCTTTTTATGCATTGCAGGATGCGGCAGCAGAGATGGTGGTTATGTGTTGCCGATTTTTGTGCTATTTTTGTCGTACCAGTCGTCAGAATCAGAGAGCCATGTTTGAACATCTCAGCTACCTGTTGGAAAATAGCAGTATGCTCCTAGGTAAATATTGACATGAAAATTTATCTTCAGTCAGAGCTTATAAGATACAACATAAAAGAAAAAATACTGTCATTGCTACAAACTGAGGTTTCTTTTGGATTTATGTAAGTATAATTTAAAAATATTTTAAAAGATGAAAATAAAAAAAAAGTATGCTTAAATTTGTAAAAAAAATGTGTGAATGTTACATACCATATTTATTTGTCTCCTGTCAGCAAGCCAGAGAAGACTAAATTAAATAACCCACCCTTTCAGTCTGTCTGTCTTTCACAATGATGAGAAAGGCTTGTCAGCGCTGTATCAGATTTACATGTATTTACATCTGTTGACAACAAATAATAATTTCTTCTTTCAAAAGTCTTTGACATTCCAATAAAAGTTTATGTGTTGATGATTTTTGTTGTACCAGTCGTCAGAATCCAATAAATAGCATGCTTGATATAACGATTAATTATTTACCTGCAGCTCGTCCTTCCCTGAGAGGGTCATGTCCCCTTGATGTGGGTTACTCCTCCCTGATGGACAATAATGAGCTAGCCCTGGCCCTGAGGGAGGCCCACCTGGAGAAGATAGCTATGTATTTGTCACGATGTGGACTACAGTCCAACGGAGAACTGACAGAGAAGGGCTACCCTGACGTAGGCTGGGACCCTGTAGAGGGGGAAAGATTCCTGGACTTCCTTAGATTCTGTGTGTGGGTCAATGGTTAGTATTCAAGATTTAATTCGGTCTTCTCATTTGTACAGGTATTGACATACACTAATTTTGACGCTAGATTCTTTGTAAAGTTGAATAAATTTTGACGCTAAATTCTTTGTAAAGTTGAATAAAATAATGCTGCAAATACAAATGTACAATGTTTGAGTTCTGTATAGGAATTTAATAATGCCATAATGAGTTGGCATCAAGTATGGTCAGAAATTGAGCATAATGTAATGAAATCATAGAGACAGAGTTTATTAACCAGAACATAAATGAGAGACCACCAGATCAATTATTTATCATCGTGGAATGTATTTCAAATATATGTGACCGGCCACTTCTGTATGACTTCATAATGTTGAAGTTTACCAACTGTTATACTTGACCATTGGAGATCCCTCCATTGTTGCCCATTCTAATCATTGTAAAAATGAACCTATGAAGGAAATTTGACTTAAAATTAAAAATCGGTTAACATTCAGCACAGTCAGTTCAAACCGTGAATTTTTAATTCACTTGAATAATAATTATTCAATTCTGTGATTTAGGTGAAAGTGTAGAGGAGAATGCCAACTTAGTTGTGAGGTTACTAATCAGGCGTCCTGAGTGTCTGGGCCCTGCCCTGAGAGGGGAGGGAGGGGGGTTACTAAAGGCCATAAAGGATGGTATTAGGATGTCCGAGCAGATAGCAGCATCAAGGGATGGGACATCTGGTAGCTTCCTTACAGCCATGAACGACGATGATGACTCAGACGGGAGATACCTTCATCAGACGTAAGTACATGTAGCTCCTTTTCTTAATTTGTTTCAATTAAATACTTCTTATTTAGCTACCTTCATACTGTATACGTAGATTCAATAGCGGTGTACTAACCTTCGCTACTTTCGCGATCAGCCTCAAACCGCGAAAGTTTGTCTCAGTCAATGTTAATATCAGAGGCATAATTCAACAGCAGCAGGAGCGGATCCGCGAATCATTGTACAATTGAAATGGTTTACTTTCATAAAACCATGAAAGAAAGTACCAGCGAATGATTCTACTTATTCAGTACATTGGTAAAAAAATGTTTTCATTCTATTGAGATTTTAATGAATCAGTTCTTAGCCATATTAGAAAACTAACTACATGCACTCGCCCACACAGGAAATATGACTTTAGCACCTTACCCCCAGAGGATGATGAAGATTACATTGATATGGGCGGAGCTATCCTCACCTTCTACTCCAGCCTGGTAGATTTACTAGGTCGCTGTGCCCCAGATGCCGAGGCCATTAAATCAGGTCGCAGTGACTCAATCAGAGCAAGGTCTATACTGAGGAGTTTAGTATCTATGGAGGACCTGGAGGGAGTGCTAGGACTTAGATTTATACTGCCTATAGGCCAGCCCATGCAGGGAGGAGAAAGTAAGAGTAAAATATGATACGTCACTTGCTGAACTTGATAATGTACATTATTTCTAAATAGAGGAGTTCATGGTTATTAGACAACACTAAAGAATCTCACCTTTACACAAGTGAACAGCCAAAGATGTCAGCTTAAATATTCTGAGCTTCATTTGAGGATCTAGAAAAAATACCATGAAATTACATGTAATGCAAGTTGTAACTTTTCCTAAATATGAATTTACAGCTGAGAGTCAGGGTGCAGGAGGTGGGACTGTAGACTTACCCCAAGGGCTTCTCCCCATCCATAAATCCTCCATTATGTTAATCTATGTACATGTCAAGTATGATAAATCTTGTTACTACATATTTACAGCTGAGAGTCAGGGTGCAGGAGGAGGGACTGTAGCCTTACCCCCAGGGCTTCTTCCCATCCATAAATCCTCCATTATGCTATTTTTGGAAAGAGTGTACGGTATCGAGGATCAGGCTACGTTCTTCAGGATCCTGGAGGAAGCCATCTTACCTGACCTACGAGCCGCCACCACCCTGGATACGGTAAGCCATTATATATGTAATTATTGCTTACTAGATGATAGGTATTACAGTATTTTTTTGTTAAAGTGCATTTTCAGGCAGCAGGAAGGGGCATTTTCTTCACAGAATTTACGTCTTTTCGTAAAAGAGATGGACAATTTAAGTTATGACAGTATTGTCTTTTTGGCTTAAAGTCAGAAAAATGGTACTCATATTTTTCTTAAAAATAACGTTTAGGGTAAGAACTATCATTGTCCCACTGCAAAAGAAAAAGTTTAAGTCAAATTTGTAGAATAACATCTGAAAATTTCAAAGAGTGACTTAATCCTAGACAGAGCAATTAAATGCTTCAAATCAGCTCAAATAAACTATGCCTTTCATAAGGAGGTTAAAAGGATATACACACACAGATTTATACATGTAAACCCTTCACTTGAATAAGTGGAAAAGAATTTGATTTCGAATCACCTCTACATTGAAAATCAATTATCGAAACTTTTGCTCTTGTTTAGCAATATGAAGTGAGTATAAAATTAACATATCTAATTGATGGAATGCTGTTAGCATATTTCTACAAAATTATATATTTCTTTAAATTAGATGTTTCAAGATGAACATGAAGAAAATAGCTTCAATAAATATTTTAGTATGGCTTTTGTGCAAAAATGATTGTTAAGGAAGCATCAGTGGCAAATAATTGCTTGAAAATATCTTGCAGATTTTTGAAGAAACAGGGGTATATATAATATATGCTTTGTTTGATTTGGTTTTTTGTGTTGAAACCTGCCAAATTTGAAAGCCACCCCACACATATCCAGATTGTTTTATCAGAAGAATCATCCATTCATTTGATATAATCATAAGTTTTGTCACCAGAGTGTTTTAAAAAGAAAAAAAATATTTATGACCGATATTATCAATGGTATGCTTGTAGTAACCTTACATACAATGTATATTTCAAGGCATGTTGATCAGTATATACATATTTTGTATGTTAATTACCATATAAGAAATATGCATCATACAAGTTCTTAGCATAGTTTCGATTTTGATTAGTTTAAATTTACTAGAGTAGACTAATAAATACGTTATAACAATATTAATATGTGAGCTTACAGGATGGACAAGCATATGCAAATTATGTTAGTTTATTAACCATGTTACAAAATGATTAACCATAGTAGGAGCATCATTGTACATGTAAGTGGCAACCTGTGTAAGAGGCTATAAATCACTGTAGGGTCTTCGTCTGTAAAGCCCCTGTCACACCTACAACTTCTGGCATGGCATTCGTACTACAACCGCCAAAATTGTACGAAACGTGGCGTGAACGTAGTAATGACACAAAGAACGCAGTGAGAACTGGCTGATACGTATTGAGATCGTAGTAGGAACGCCAGCAAATGTGCAAGAACGCCGAGCCACCATGACCGTTTTGAACTATTCAAAACAGTCGTATTGAGGACATGCTGAAAATAGAACATGTTGAGGACTACTTGCGAACATATTGAGAACTTCATTGTCATACATGTATTAGAAATGTGTCGCGAACGTAGTAAGGTCATAGTAGGGACTGCTAAAACTTTTACTTATAATCATATGATGATCGTCACGTCTCTGCCATCCTTACCACGTTCTTGGTTTTAGGGCTCAAAAAAGTCAAAATAGACCTCCTTCAAACAATTTATCTCTTGAACGTGTCATGATCGAAGCATGAATGCAGTAAGGACTTCGAGAACGTAGTATAAATGCTGTACTGTCATAATAGAGACGCCTTCGTTGTAGTGTGAACTTGATTAAACGTATTAAAGACGGGATGGATACAGTACTAACGTGTTAAGGACGCTAAAGGTCATGTTGCACACATATTGGAGTCGTCAAATATTCTATCAGAAAGCCCTTCCGAGTGTAAAATGCCACGTTCTCACCACGTTCGTGAAAAATTTTAAGGACTTCAAGGACGTAGTAAGAACATCTTGAGAGAAAGTGTAGGTGTGACAGAGGCTTAAGAAAACTAGAATTAATTCTTACTGTTCATAACATCTTACAGTCATAAGAGCAATTAATTAACCTAATACTGCTTATTGTCATTTCTGCACTGTTTGACATTAATTGTTTTGATAAGATCTTGATATCTTGTACCATTGTACACACCTGTACTGAATTTATCATAAAGTATAAAATCCCCCCTCCCTTAATCACTTGTTATTATAGGTTTATTATTAGATACAGAGAAGCAGTTGATGAAATAATATTATGCATCTGGTTTATATCAACAGAGCAGCATAGTTCAAATAAGCAATGTGCTCAGTATTTAAAACTTTCTTTGCTATATCAGCTACCAGTTACACTTGTATTATACTAGATTGAAAATATTCTACTCTCACTGTATACTATAGCTTATTGTTTATTATGATCTATTTAAATTTCTACACTTTGAGTCGTTATCTCATCTATTTTTGACAATTTCTAAAATTCTAAGATGATTTTTGCATATATTCCCAACAAATATTCTTTAACATCTAACTAGATATTATTCCCCCTTCAGGCATTAGCTTCGGAGAGTGATATGGCATTAGCGCTGAATCGTTACATAGGTGGCAGTGTTTTACCCTTCCTCACTCGGTACAGCCATTTCTTCAGTGACGCTGACCACGCCTCTACTCTACTGGATTCTACATTAAACACTGTGTATAGACTGTCTAAATGCCGCTCACTGACCAAGGGACAGATGGATGCTGTATCAGATTTCCTTATCTCCTTTACAAAGTAAGTTGCCTAAGAGACACATATTACTTCTTCAAAAATAATTATGCTAGCCTTTTCAATTGAAGCAAACTTTTGCCAAATATTTATCTTTAAAGAGGTCTTTTGGTTGAATATTATGATTGAAGACAATTTTTACATTAGCACATAGGTGAGGATGTTCTACATACCAATTGGTAACAAATCAAAAATATCTGTTGATAGAAATTTCTCCTCAGTGAATAATATTGAAATTGATGAAGAGTTAATATTGGAAAATGTACATTCGATTAAATAATTTACTTTTGATTTTTTTACTAAGATGTTTATAATTTTGTTCTACAGTCAACTGAGGCCCCCAATGATGACCAAGCTGTTAAGGAAGCTTACGTTTGATGTACCGGCTCTCAATGAAAACACAGTCGTACCTCTCAGAGTAAGATCATATTTGTATGAATTCTTTTGTTTTCAGATAAGAACATTGAAAATATTGTCTGTTGTTAGGTATGTGAGATACTTTCAGTGACACATTTTAAAGCTCATTCAGCTGCCTTTGTTTAAACCACTTGGAGATGACATGAAAAAGTATTACCGAAAAAAAAGCCTACTTCACTGTCATGTAGGGCTAAATAGGAAATTTGTACATTACTGTTAAGATATGATGATAAATTTTACATTTTGTTCATTTTTAAAAAAAAATTCTATGCTTAAATGGTTTATCAATTTTTATCCAGGTTCTGACCACCTACTATGAGAGATGTGGTAGATACTACAGCCAGGGTGGCTGGGGCTCATTCGGAGCCGCCACTGAGGAGGAGAAGAGGCTCACCATGATGCTCTTCACGGGAATCTTTGATGCCTTGGCTCAGATAGAGTACGATCCTGAGTTGTTCTCCAAGGCTTTACCATGCTTGTCAGCAATTGGCTGTGCTCTGTCACCTGACTACTCACTGACGAGGCAGGACGAGGAATGGATAAGGGAGGCAAGCGAGGACAGTGATGGGTCGTATCGTCCAAGGCCAGTTGATACCAGCAGGTGAATATCATTTCTTTACGAATGATTAGGTAAAGTATCTACATATACATGATTTTTATGCCAGACCCACTATGTGAAGTGCTTTATAGGGGGCTATACAAATCTAAGTGCAGCATTGTAATGGATTTCCAAAGTAAACATCGATATAGTAAATGTTGAAAATTTTATGACTTATGCTGCTATCATTAGATTCATATTTTGCTAAAATCCCGAAAGTTCAGACTGAGTATTGATTATTAGTATGAATCTTTTTAGATAAAAATTAAATGGAATGATTTGTATTTTAGGGTGCAGTTATCCCAGTCTTTTGAGTCGGCTGTCAGTAAATTTGCTGAGCATTTCCATGACTGCTGGGCTCTGAAGAAGGTAAAAATTTTGTTAGTTACAGTATATATTAAGATTATGGATAAATTTTGTAGAATTGATTCAGGACTTTGCCACACATCTCATCAGCATTTCTAAAAGTAAAAAAATAAAGCATTTTCTCAGTCAAATTTAAAAATACAAATACACGCATATTGAAACATAAAAGTAGACATCAAGGAGATGCAATCAATTATTACATCACAATCCAAATTTCCAACCCAATTGTGCAGTATCTGATGTTGGACTGAATGAATTTTGTATAAAAAAATTATGATAATAGTGCCATGATGATTATAATTATAAAAACTCTGAACTACAAAATTGATGATAGGTATTGATGTATAGTATGAATATTTACAGATTGATGCCGGCTGGGCTTTTGGTACATCCTATGATGATGACAGGAAAACACACCCCATGCTGAAACCCTACCATCTACTGGACGATCAGGTATACTATGATATGTAATAAATATCAGGTATACTATGATATGTAATAAATATCAGGTATACTATGATATGTAATAAATATCAGGTATACTATGATATGTAATAAATATCAGGTATACTATGATATGTAATAAATATCAGGTATACTATGATATGTAATAAATATCAGGTATACTATGATATGTAATAAATATCAGGTATACTATGATATGTAATAAATATCAGGTATACTATGATATGTAATAAATATCAGGTATACTATGATATGTAATAAATATCAGGTATACTATGATATGTAATAAATATCAGGTATACTATGATATGTAATAAATATACTGTAAACGTGCTTATTTTCGCTGGGGGAAATTTTCGTGAAATGACAATTCCGTCTTTTCGATTTTATAGTCTTCAGTTCGATTTGTGCAGGTATATGACGTAAAAGTATTGTGACGTCATTAAATTCCTTTGAAAACGTCATATTTGTAACCCTGTTTCCCTGAATTTCATGCTGGTTTCCATAGAATTTGATGACGTCACAATGCATTGACGTCAGATACCTGCACAAATGGGAAGTAACTCGCTATTTCGAAAAGACCGAATTGCAACAATACGCATGGGGCTAATTTTGGCATAATTGGGAGTATTCCCTTTAGTCTTTTATATTGGTTTTTATTTTCACGCTGGGGTTAATTTCACAAAACATGTAATAAAATTGCAAAAATGGCTAAAAATACCCCCATGCGAAAATTTCCATGTTTACAGTAAACTGAAATTTACTCTGTATTGACTTTCATTTTACATTATCAATATAACATAATGGTTTGGCTTCCACTCAAAAGTTGTCTCTGTTGCATTTTCTAGTAATTTATCTCATTCTCGATGATCTTTAATTTTATGAATATAGCAACATTTTCATACGAAAAAATTTGAGATTCTATGGAGTACCTGTAAATATTTCTACAGACAAAGTACAAATACACTGGTCCAGTAAAGGAAAGCCTAAGGGCAGTTTTAGTTTGGGGATGGTCCCTAGATCAAGATCAGAGTAGATTACAGGCCAATAGAGAGAGTATGAGACGTAGGATGTCTAAAGACGGAGTAAGTAGACAATTACAGATACGGTAGTTAGATCAAGAGTGCAAAGGCTTCTCTGTTGTTGTTGTGTTAAAGATCTGTCTGTAAAGTTGTAAGATTTGTATCAGTTCAGATATCTGAGTATATTTAAAGAAAGGATAAGTATATCAGCAATATCCTTTTCTTTATGGAAAATGAAATAAGCTGTTCTTATTTCTTTGTAATTTTTATCCTGAAATGTTGACTTTTATGATAACATGTATTATCAATCTGTTATTTCAGTCCAGCCATGGTTACAGTCCAAAACCGTATGACTTGAGAAATATGGCTCTTACAAGGGAAGTTCAGGTAATAATCTTGTTTTGTTTTTAACTTCACTCAATATGGCTATTTTTTAAAGAATTCATTTTTTTTGCATAACCCGCCCCTCTGAATTGTGTTGCTTTAATTTTACACTTCTTGAATTTATTTTAACAATTTCTGTAGCAAGTAGTAAAGTTAACTTGCTGATCCCTGAGAATTAAAAGCAACTTTGGAAATATAATATATAATATTGAATTCGGAAAATAATAGTTCTAGTAAATAGACTATCATCCACCATTTACAGCAATTTGATGTCATGATTAAGGTAGGGATTAAGAAAATTTTGGCATGCAAAATCTAATAAATCAACAATTCTGCTATGTAGAATTTGGCAGAGAAGTTAGCAGAGAATTCTCATGATTTGTGGGCAAGGAGGAAGAAGATGGAATTAGAGGAAATAGGTATGTGAAGCTTGTAATTTACAAATGTACAATGTACTGTTAATAAAATACACCTTAAGGCATTAGGGGTATAATACTCTACTTCCAGTTGTTTTGATAACAGAAAAATTAAATACCACGTAGTTGGCCGAAGACGAACAATTTCGGCAACGTTCGGGACCATACATTTTCATGGTGAGTTGAATGAAACAGTAAAAAAAATATCAAATACACGTATATAAAAATATGTACATGTAAGATATGGAAGTACATAATTTCTAGCTTTTCGATGATAATGGTACAAAATTGATGCTACCATACCAATATAACAATGTCTCAATGGTTTAACACCAGATAAAATTTCATAGGAAATAATTCTGTATGCAGAAAAAGCTTAATTGCAAATACATTTAGATGAAAAAAATGGAATAAGTATTTAGTGCACATTTATCATTATTAACAACCAATTGTAGGAGGTGGCGTACATCCACGATTAGTTCCGTATGACACACTGACGGACAAGGAGAAACGGAAAGACAGAGAGCACGCTCAAGAATTACTCAAATTCCTGCAGTTCCTTGGTTACAGAATCCATAGGTATATCAATATTTTATTATTCTTTACATTTTTTTTCAACGTTAATAATCACAGGGAAACTTTTCGCAAATTTCAATCTATCAATTTTTCTATGCATAACTTAACATAAAGCTCTTGCAAAATGCATGTTTGTCTTAGTTTTTAAGTATTTTCTTTAAAAAGAATTACAACCAATAATGTTTATAACAAATTGACTTGGTGTTAGTTCTCATCAAAAAGTGCATCTCTTATGGATTTGAGAATGAATTGATCTAAATTCATGCATGTAACTAACAATTCATGATGAAAATTTTCATTGATACACTTGACGACGTTTGATCAATTTCAATCTGATTTAGTTTCAAATTATTCCAGGCATCTCTGGGGGTAAATGTTATGTTGTAACGCAAATTCAGAGAAAAATTTTATGCCATAGTACTACATGTACATATCCATGACAATAAAACACAAAAACTTCTCTTTTCGCCATTTCTGAATATTTCTTCAAAAGTCAGCTTAAGGACATTGTGCTACTGGGTGTGACTTAGTTTCTTGCCTTCGTATTTGCCCTTGACCTTGTCCTTTGCCTCCTGACCTTGATAAGCAATAGCTATCTTCCTCTTATAATGTTTTATGGTTTTGACTGTGACTATGACCTTGACCTTTAACCTTTCCCTTAAAAATCCATCAGATTTTTTTCCCTCTTCGAAAAATGTGTAAAACTCACCATTGCAATCTGCAGATGATGTATTCTGATCCCTCCTCCTCCCCATACCTTTGCTGTTAAGTATTTGTAAAATCAGAGAAGCAATTAAAAATAAATGGCAGATATTCACATATTGGCTTTGATATTTACTTTGTATATATGTATATCTAAAACTGCCCATCCAACCTATTCTAACCCCTCCCCTTTCCATCCCTACCCAACCCAATCCTCTCACCAAAGCCTACATGTATGATGTAGCTGAAATCATACGATGAATTAATTTACTTAATTTTTTATGACTTTTTTGCCAGTGTCTAATTATAACGTCTGTAACATCTACTCGTGTACATTTACATGGATCTTATCGTTTAGATAAATTATATAATATCTTATTTCTTTCACTTCATTGAGGCAAAAGTTTGTATGCCCTTATTGAACTCTAGATAGTATGCTGCTGTATTAAGACTATTAAATGATTGATGCCTGACATTATTTTTAAATTTTTTGTCATTATTTAACTTTTACTAATACAGCTGCCATTTTGAGTATTGTGATAGTTCCTTCATAGCTGTAGTAAAATGCAGACAGTTTTGGTTGTACATTTTAGAAGCACAGCCTATACTTTTAATATTAACTCGCACAGCTTGCTTTATTCCATATAGCATACATTTCATCACTGCATGAATTTTAACATACATGTACATGTATAATAGAAAAGAGGTTTTGCACCTGACTTCCTTCCTTTTCAATAATACATATGTATCAAAGTTTTATTTTACTTAAATTTGAATTTTCTTCAATGTGTTTTGTTGCATTACTGTATTGTAATTTAGAAATAAGTAGATATCCATTTTTTATGCAGTAGTAGCAAAACCGCTGGATTCATTTATGCAATAATTACGATGCAAAAAAAAATTATCTTAAGTTTATCTTTATTTTCATTTGCTACTTTCATGTATATATATCTTACTGTTATGTTTTGTATCTTTTCTCTTTCCCCCCTACCCTACCATTCCTCCTTACACCTTCCTTCCCAATATTCCTTTTCCAAAATGGCGGATGTAGTGGTGAAATGGAGCAAGAAGTGCGTCGTAAATCCCATTCTAGAGTCAGTAAGGATGCTGAGGCAGAAGGTGACGTTGGTGTGTCGGCCACAGAGAAGAGATTTGCGTACAGTTTGCTAGAAAAACTGCTGGCATATTTTGACAAAGCCTCAAGTAACTTAACGGAAACCAGACCAAGCAGTAGGTTCAGTCGCAGGGGAAGCTACTCTACTGCAACGGAGGACGTCAAATTCTTCGCAAAGGTAATGTACAGAAGAATGCTTTCACATTAATTGTTTGCCACAATTACATTGCTTTTTACAAAGGAATTGTAGATTTACATTTTGCCCCTGATTTCCTTATGACAAGCTTATTAATGAAATTGCTTTAAGAATTTTCTTGAGCTTCTGTATACCTATCGATTATAACTGCTACAAAGATTTTTCATAATTATGTTTTTGAACCTGATATTTACATGATAAGAGGAGCTACGTGTAATTTACAAAGCTATTTGTGTAAATTTTTCTTGACTCTCTATATACCTGTCTCATAACTACATGTTTTTATCCTAATTTCACATGAGAAGAATTCTGTCTGTGTGTAGATTTTTTCTTGAGTTTCTATGTCTGTATTTTCTCCATGTAGGTCGTCTTACCATTTGTGGAGAAATACTTCTGTGCACACAAAGAGTACTTCATTGGAAAGCCAGGGTCGACAATTGGAGCCCTCGCCTCTGTTAAGGAGAAGGAAATGACAGCTAGGTAATACATACATGTTATTGATTTTTACACCAAAATTAAGATTTTCTGCCGAGAATTATATAAATTCACCTCATTAAAAAATTTGCGATAAATTGATGTTTCAATTTTCATCATAAATTCCTTTCAGCTTATTTTGCAAGCTTGCAGCAACCCTTAGAACAAAAATAACTGCCTTTGGTCATGATGTCAATATCTCTGTGAGATGTCTACAGGTACTTGTACAGGCTGTGGATGCTAGGTAAGTCAAAACAAAAAAATATACTGACCATTCAGAAAATGTTGAATGTTCCTGAATCTTTTGGCTATTAAAGAGGAAAATTCAAAGTTTTGATAGATGCTATATTAAATCTTTTTGGAACAAGGAGAAATTGTTTGATCAGGGTTGTATATTATCATACATTAACAGCTTCTTGGCAGATCCAAGAATTTTGGTTTAGATAAAAAGATATGGAAATCTGCATTCCTTAAAATGACTTTACTGCGCATTATTCTGTATACTTGTCATCACCAAAGGAATACATGTATGTATTAACCAAATCATTTCCCTCCTAGGTCAGTGGTTAAGAACAGTCCTGAGATCGTACGCTCCTCATTGCTGCCGTTCTTTAACAACGCTGCTGATGACCTGGCCCAGGTCGTGGACAATCTACATCGTGGACGATTTAGTCACGTCAAAGGAACCATTCTACGAGGAGCAACAAGTCTGGATTTCGTTCACATGGTCCTACTGCCTGTACTATCTTCCATGTTTGATCATCTTGGTCGCAACAAATTCGGAGCTGAACTGATTGGTAAGAAATAAAGTACTATTTGTTACTATTTATTGTTTATTGTGCATTCTTAGTTTAAAAACTTACTCCAATACAAACATGCATCACTTATCAGAACCTCAAATACGTGTATAATGTCTCTTAACTTTACCAGCTCATACTACATAGTATTTACATTGAATTCATGTATTATCAATTATTATCAACTACTTTACTACATGTACTACTTATTTCCGTGGGACTCATATTCTAGCAGAGTTAGCACTGTTATCATGCACTGATTTATGACTTACTAAATTCTTAATGTGTATTAGATTATAGTTGAAAATAGTTAAGTGTGCTAATTTATTAAGAGGTTATTGGGTCAATCTACCAAATCTGACATGTTTCCGCTAAAATTTGGGTGCGCTTAAATAAGTACATGACAGTATCTTAATATTTTCATTTCATTCTGGAGTCTAAATTATCGGCTTGAATTTTTCAGTTGGAGACTTGCAGTTAGCCTGTTACAGAATCTTGAACTCCCTTTACTCTCTGGGGACAATGAGCTCGGCAGTTATTCAGAGGTAAAGTTTCCGTCTATTCTCCTAACGTAATTATTTCATAAGAGGGCTATACTTTACTATTATTAATTTGTCTATATATGGTTCTGTGTCTTTTTGTACATTTATGTGACTAATATGAGTTTCTTTGCAAATTACTTAATTGAGTTGCCAGATTTCATACTTCTGTCATTTTAGTCTAGGCACTCAGGCTTCTTTTACAGCTGTATTGAAAATTTTACTCTTGGAAAATGCTTATGAAAAAAAAAAATAATATAGCTAGAGTAGCATTCTGAATTAAGATTCAGAACAAAGCAAATTTTAAGCAAGTAAACCATACAAATTTTTTTATTTCTATTTTTTTTAATTGAAAAACAAGACCTGAAAAGACAAGGAAAGTTATGCTTTCTATTATCTGTCTATTTAAAAAATATATTAAATTCCAGCGAAGAGCTTTTAAGTTATTCCCAAAACCTTAATTTCCATTTTCCCAAATGGGGAAAAATAAAATAATTTTGTCTTTGACTGAAATAATGTCAATTTCTGTAATGTAGGGACACAATTCTATGGGAACTAGCCAGGTACATATACAGTGTGTGATTTTAGCATGGAGTGAATTCATACCTTATTTTGTTGTTATTACTATGTAATCAGCGTCATAGAATTTCCTTGCTTTTTACATCATATGCATTTATTTTTATTTTATTCTGGATTTTGAAAAGAAGGATTCCCCAGGTTTGTTATTGTAAAAATATAAATTGGGCTGCTAGCTTAAGACCTGTTTTGAATCCATGATGTGCAAATATAAAGAAAGGGTGTGGCACCTAGCTTTGCCCTCTAACATTCCCCATATCCTCCACCTCCCCATTTTTATGTTGCTTACAATGTAAGGGCAACATATAAGGATAACTCTGTCAGGAATTTGTCTGTCTGGCATTCCTCTGTCTGGGATTCGTTTGTCCAGTAGTCACATGTTCATAAAAAACTATAACTTGATTGATATACATCATACCTCCATCAAACTTACAAGGATGGTCAAGCACAATTAGACATAACATCCAATGAAGGTCAAGGTCAAGTTTACATATTCAATGTCAAATATGTGACAGGCAAGATACCTGTTCTTGAAGTCATATTTTTTCTGGTGCCATTTCAAGGAGTTTATCCAGGGGAAATGTAGTGTAAGGACAATTCCTTTAATTGCCTTTCTGTCAAAGCGTAAATCTATACTTCCGCTGCTTTCTTTATTCTGTAGTAAATATGTAAGATATTTATAGCTGTGCTGATGTAATAAGTACCAAAAAGTAAACATAAAGGGATTTATTTGGAATAGAGAGATTCTCCTCCATCCCTTTTTAGTCCCCTACCGGCAACGCCGAAGGGGACTCTTAGTTTCCTCTCGGTCTGTCTGTCCGTCTGTCTGTCTGTCCGTCCGTCTGTCCATCTGTCCCATTTTCAGTTTTCCGGACTTTTTTTCGCTGTTGTTGCATATATTGAACTCATTTTTGGTATGTGGATATATCTCAATGTGATACAGATCAAGTTTGAGTTTGCTTTCGATTGACCTAATTTTACAAGAGTTATGGCCCTTGGACTTAGCAAATTTTATGAAAGTTTCAGTTTTCCGGACTTTTTTCCGCTGTTGTTGGATATATTGAACTCATTTTTAATATGTGGATATATCTCAATGTGATACAGATCAAGTTTGAGTTTGCTTTAGATTGACCTAATTTTACATGAGTTATGGCCCTTGGACTTAGCAAATTTTATGAAAATTTCGGTTTTCCGGACTTTTTTCCACTGTTGTCGGATAAATTGAACTCATTTTTGGTATGTGGATATATCTCAGTGGGATACAGATGAAGTTTGAGTTTCCTGTAGATTCACCTATTTCTACAAGAGTTATGGCCCTTGGACTTAGCAAATTTTATGAAAATTTCAGTTTTCCGGACTTTTCTTTGGTTCTATTGCAAATAATGCACTGATTTTTGGTGAATGAATACATCTCAGTGTGATACAGACCAAGTTAGAGTTTGGTTTCCATTGGCCTATTTTTACAAGAGTTATGGCCCTTGGACTTAGCAAATTTCATGAAATTTTCAGTTTTCCGGACTTTTTCATGCCTGTTATTGCAGATAATGAGCTGATTTTTTGTATGTGAATACATTATAGTGTGATGCAGATTTGAGTTTAATTTAGATTGACTAATTTTCACAAGAGTTATGGCCCTTGGACTTAGCAAATTTCATGAGTTCAGTTTCCCAGACCTTTCTTGGCTGTTGTTGAAGAAGATGAACTGATGAACAGAGATGCAAGTCATAAATTTATGCCGCCGGTAGGGGACTTATATCGCACAGCGATCATTGCATTTTCCTCATTATTTTCCCATTGCTTGCTTAAACCAATCTGACCATAGATAAAGGATAAATATCTGTCCAGACAGTAGAACATTTACTGTCATGTCAACTATCTTACCTAATTACATATATCAGCATTGGGGGGGGGGGTTACAAGGAGTTGGGTGTGATTTTTTTTATTCTGAACGATTTTAGACGTAACATTATTTTAATTGAAATAATTAGATAGTAGTAAGTTTAGCCACAATTACTTTTTGATGTGTGCAAATCAAAAATAACACTGGCAAGACTGACATCGTATGTTTCAAAGTGCAAACCTTCAAAATCTTTATGTGTTGAGGAATAACTACCCACAGACATTACAATGGACCTCCCCATACATGTTTTGTGTACCGTACTTCCATCCAACCTCATTTCTGTTTACGTCCTCCTAATTCTCGCTTGCCATTGTTATTTTTTCTACATTTTCCTTCATTACGCAAGCACAGTAAAACCCTTGCACGATAATGTTGCTCAGATCGTTATGTTGTTTCGTGTGGTACTTTTTCCTCTCAAGACAATGGAATTACGTCATGACGCAGCAGTGGATGCCACGGTTTAGAGCGGTATGACTTCATTCCATTGTTTTGAGTGGAAAAAGTAACAGACGAATAGACAAAAGTGAACCTTATCATAAAAAGGGTCTCTACATTACTTATGATTCCGTCTATTCATTCTGCATGAATACATATCAATAATGCAGCTTTTTATTTCATAAATCCACCATCTTTCCTGTAGTGCCTTAGCAACTTTTTTACACTTTCCACATTTTCAACCAAAATTCACGTCAACATCATCTTCTATGTTTGAACGTAGTTCAGCACTCCAAACTTATCTTTGCAAGCCAATCTACAATTTGTTGATTTCTTATTCCCTATAAGCAAAGCATATTTCAAATCTCCATCTACGGATCTACATCAATTAAACATTTGCTCATCTTTCCTTGCTAGGTTCTTGAATTCTTTTCCTGGCCTATTAGCCATATGCTAAAAAACTGTATTCAAATTACAATAAAAAATGAAAAAAATTATTGGAAGTGAAAGGTTACCTATACTGAAAATATTGAAATTAGTATAAGTCAGATTTCAAATCCTTCATATAACTTTACATTAATTTAAAGCAGTCAGAAATAAAGATGAATCTGCCTTGATGAGCTGTGCAGTTGACTTGCAAAGATTTTAAGACATCATGATGTATAGAGATTATATGTGTATATCACAGCCAATTGTGCCTCATATGAAATTCATGTGAAATTTACATGAAAGTTCACATGAAATTTATGTGAAACTAGCATGAACATGAAATTTACATGAAATTTTCACATGAAATTCATGTGAAGATTTTTACATGGATGTTATATGAATTCAGTTTCCTGTGAAGGTCACTTTGAAAAATTCATGTGAAATTTATGTGAAGGAAATTTATGTGAAATTCATGTGAAATATTTTTCACATAAATCTTATGTGAAATATCATGTATATAAATTTTACATGAACTTTCATGTGAAATTTACATGATGCTCATTTCATCTGAATTTCATGTGAGGCACAATTGGCTATGTAAAAGGTCTATAGAGAGTATGATACTGTAAATGTTGTGACCTAATAGAGCACTTTGAAACATATGGTGTTATTACATCCAGAATTCTAATGTGGCTTTTATAATAACAAAATAATAGTTTCTCACACCAAAATTTTTTAAGATAAAAAATGTTCAATCTAGTATTTAAGAAAAGACTAGACTATGTAGACCTCCCTCGTATTGATTTTTAAAATTCATTTTGTTCATGTCCAACTGACATACAAAAGATTAATTTTCATTTTTTTTTTTTCTTATTCTATATTGTAAATTTAGTGTTACAGTGAATCTTTCATAGATTTTTCACTAATCTGATATTGATGAAACTTTGTACTACAGACACCGTCCTGCGTTAGGTGAATGCCTCGGATCGTTTGCCAGTTGTTTCCCTGTAGCATTCTTAGAGCCTGAGAGGAACAAGTACAACAAGCATTCTATACTGTATGGAATAGAGGGCAAAATCTCCGAACACTCATTAGAAGCACAAGGTATTGAGTTATAGGACTTGAAAATTTAGATATCCATATAAGGCTAGCATTTTGTATGTTTTGTATTCATTTTAATACTAATTAAGTAATCTGATTGATGGACATCTTTGATTCAACTGATTTATCTCCAAAGGTCCAATTGCTTACCAATGTAGCAAAATTAAAAAATATGTGGTCAAAAGAAATTGGCTTGTATCACTGTTTGATTGTATGGACACATTCGATTCAATTGAGAAATTGCTAAATGTCCTATATACATGTATTTTGACGTAACAATCAAATGTCTCATTTGACGGGCTATAAATTTTGACGTCATAAAGTAAAAGTCTGCCAGCAGGTGCGCTTTCTGACATTTGGGGACCCCTCAATCCAGCTATATATGTTAGTTTGTTTTAGTTATATATTAATGAAATAAAAAAAAAGTAAATTTCAAATCTGAAATATATTTATTTTATGATGGTATTTTTAACAATATGAACATTACAGAGGTTATGGACATGCTGTCAGAGAATGTTCCTAGTCTGAAGAAGATCGTAGAGGAGATCGCTCATCTCGCTGAATCAGGCGGTAACTACCAGGAGGCGCCACATGTCATCGAGGTCACACTGCCCATGCTCTGCAGGTGTGTCATATATTTATTTTATTATTATTTTCTTCAATGAATACATATATTGTATGACTACACAGCCAATTGGCCTCAAATGAAATTCATGTGAAATTTACATGAATTTTACGTAAAAGTTCACATGAAATTTATGTTGATTGAGCACGAACATGAAATTCACATGAAAAATTGCACATGAAATTCATATGAAGTTTCTGACACGAATTGCATGTTAAGTCAAATTTGCATGAAGGTCACAAAGAAAAATTCATGTAAAATTCATGTGAAGTAAATTCATGTGAATTTTTTTTCGTATAAATTTTATGTAAAATTTATATGAATTTCACATGAATTTTCATGTGAAATTTACATGATGCTCATTTCATATGAAATTCATGTGAGGCACAATTGGCTGTGTATGTGCTGTAACTTTGATAATAAAAACATAAAAGTACTTAAAGAATAAACAATTCTTACTAAATCTAAAATAACTAGTTCTTATCTATTGTGTTCAATCATCTCCTTAAAGAAGTGTTCATTTACTAGTTACTTTTTCTAATCTGATATTGTATTTTTCTAAAAATCTTTATTTTCTTACAATTAATGCATCTACAATTTCTTTGCTTCAATAATGATTCTATCTTTAAAGTTTCTATCATACCAATGATTCATCTTTCAGTTATCTACCATTCTGGCTTTGTGAGAGCCAACCAACTGATGGGTGAGTTAAATATGAAAATTATTTTCAAAAATGCCATGTTATGACTTAATACAGAAATTCTTCCCTTAAAACTAGCTTTGAGTTAATTTCATGTCTAAGATAGAATTTTGAAGTATTTGATACAGAATAATGCATATTTGAAATTTAAAAATTGTAATTTGTTACCATAGTGGAGTAGCGGCTACTGAAGTGACAGAGGGACTTATGAATGAAGTTCTCGGTAATGTACTCAAACTGATTCTCAGTAACGTAGGAACTGAGAATGCACCATGGATGAACAGAATTGCTAGTGAGTATAATAACTTTGTGAGATATTTAGAATTGTCATTTCATAATCGTGTACTTAATTGATATACATGGATAAACTGATAAAACTATCAGCTATTAGAATAGAAACTTTTCTTGAAACTTGCAAAACTTGTTTCAAAAACAATAATCATATTTTCATTAGTTAAGCATATCTGCTTACTAGTTCTTAATGCACAAAACATATAAATGGTCCCAAATACATATAATTTAGGATATACATGTACATGTGCTTGATTATTGGTAAAATACAAAAATGTAAGTTTGTCCATTCTCAAGCCTCTGTTTCTTTTCAAGGGAGTCAATATTTTCATGAAATTTATGAATTACAAAGTATTGTAGTTGTTGATATACTAATTGACCTTTTGACCTTGACCTTAAAACATTTTATCTTCTAGCTCGTACTCAGCCAATCATAGCCAGTTCCACATCAGACATGATCAAGGACCATTTCTTGCCGATTGCCAAGCGTCTGAGACAGAATAGCGTGATGGTGGAACGTAAAGAGAAGCAGTTCCTGGCCAGTAAACACGGCTCTAATGAAGTGGCCGACCTAGAGGCAGATGTACAAAAGGTCAACATTTGTTGTTTATTTTAACATATTTTGTCAAAAATATAGAAAAGGATCATGCTGCAAGTTATATTCATTTTCTTTCAGACGATTTTAAGTAGGATGCAATCACATTCAATTATTTTAAGTTAGGTGTGTGGTTTAATGCACTTACATGTATTAGCTTTTGTTAACAAGATTTAAACTGTTCTAACCTCATAGTTTCAAAATCTGGCAAAACCTTTTGTTTGGTTTCAAGTCATATTAGTGAAATCAATGTTTATGCTAGTCATCTACAAAAAATTAATACATCTTTTGCTACTTTTATATTGATAGGTGCACTGTAAGGTTACTTGCATTTTTTTTAGCGGGATTCATATTTTAGGGGAGTTTGCGCTGTTAAGAGTGTGCTAATTTTAGACTACGCTAAATTGTATCTCTATTATACATGCAGATAATGAAGGAAAGTAAGTCAAATGCATTTATTCTTGATTGCCCTTCCGTGTCTATTTGCCCATTTTGATTCCTTTCCACTGAAATATGGTTGTGCTGGAATAAGTACATGTGCAGTATGGAATTTTGATGTTGAAATTTTATCTTACCCAAGTTTGTTCTTTTATAGGCCTATGAGACCCTTGTGAGAGACATCTATGCCTTCTTCCCATTGTTGATTAAGTACGTAGATCTACACAGATCTGAGTGGTTGAAAAGCCCCACTATTGATGCTGAGGAACTTTTTAGTTGTGTGGCAGATATATTTGGGTTATGGTCAAAATCCATTGTAAGTACAGTATTTTAAAAGAAATATTTTTGTGTCGCTTGCGAAGCATAGCGACACTTAGGGATCACTTTGTCCATTGTCTCAATTTGTCTGTCTGCCTGTCACACTTGGATGTCACACCCTATAAAAGTGATTCCTGAGTGTAGCTATGTTTCGCAGGCAACACATGTATTCCTTGGAAGGATTTTTTATCTGATGTACTGATACATTGTCAAGCAATACGCAGGATGCATCACATTAATAGAATAATTACATTGTATGTAGGATATCAAATTTATGTAAAATTTAATATCTATCTTGAAGTAAGCTAGACTGAACTTTTGACCTTTTTAATAAGTTCTTGAATACTACATGTATTTTTTTCCCAAGATTTCTTCAGATGCTTCATATATTCGCCATAAATAATGTTATATTACAGATGTTCAAGAGAGAGGAACAGAACTTTGTTCTGGGTAATGAAATTGATAACATGGCTCTGATAATGCCCAGCCAATCAAAATCTGTCTCTGTAAGTAAGGTTGCCGTGGTAACAACAGATGCTGCGGCTACCAAAAGGGCGGGTCGCCGCAGGGAGAAGAAACGCCTGGAGCCACACAACAGCCTGAATGTGGCGTGTCTGAAACGACTTCTTCCGATCGGTCTCAGCTTTTTCAGTGGGCGGGAACAGGAGTTATTACAGCAAGCCAAACAGAAACTAATTGCCGTGAGTCAAAATTTGTTGTTTTCAATCTACATTTTTTTTAGCTAAGTAGGCTTTAGTCAGCTTAAGTCTAGTAAATAACATGTTAGCTATATTTGTTGTACACATTTTTATGTAATATATTATTTGCAGTTTGTGATTCACATTTTCTCACATTTTGGATTAAACGTAGGATGCTCACTGTGACATTTCTTTTAAGTTTCACATTTAATTCTATAATTATAGAACTTATTGACATTGTTTGATTTTCAGATTCATTCACATAGATGCATAAAAGTAACTTTTCTAACATTATAATGATAACCTATTCTATATACATGTATATACTCAGAAACGGGCATATGGTCTTTCTTACTCTAAAACTTGCATGTATTGCTCATATGAATTTGATTTGGAATATATAGGACAAATTCATGTGGGATATACTTGCTTGTATCTATAAATAGCAATACACTTCACTCAACTAATGTATCAAGAAGACTCGAAACTCTTAACTGTTTTGTCAGAAAGTTTGTAGAATTTTGAAATGGGAGGATTTTTTTAAAATTTTAATGTTGGGATATTGTTTATGCCTCAGAATTAACTATTTATGGGGGCATGTAGATTAAGTTTTAGGCCTGTGTCTGTCTGTTGCTTTAATCTTGGCATAACTTTTGAATTGTATCTAAAAGGCTTTCATATTTCACATTTAGGGTATTCTGTTCGACAGAATCTCTCTTTTGGTACCACTTTTTGTCTTGTGACTTTGACAGTCAGCTTGACCTACTTTTGGATCACAACTTTTATACTGAGAAAACTGCTGATAGGGACATATGTGGTTGACAAACACCTTTTAATCCTCATTGTAACTTTTAATCATAAATCTATTTTAATTTCTATCTTAAAGGCAAAGCAGTTCTGAGTTTTAGGGCTTTACACTATAGCAATATACATGTATCATTTATATAATATTTATTTGGTTGTTGTTGTTTACCGGTGTAGTACACTTCGGCTATTGGTGTATATTTTACAGCTTGAAGATAACGATGACACTGACATCTCTGGGGTACATTATTATGTTCTGAGTGGTTGTGCTTCTAGCTGTTTTTATCTTGTTTTCTTTAAGCTTTATATAATGCTGAATGCTGTATGCAACTTTCTTCTTCTTCTCAATCTTTTTTTGAAGCAAAGAATGTGAGAAAAACAAGACAGAAGAAATAGAAATATCGAAAAATACAGCATATGTGAGGGGGTGGACAGGGTGAAATGGAGTGGGAGGAAAAGGCGGGAGGATTGAGAGGGGGAGGGAGGAGGGGGGGGGGGGGGCAGTAGTAGAGGAAAGGTGGTAGGAGGAGGGGGAAGAGGGGATGGGAGGAGGGGGTTGGGAGGGAGGGGAGGGAAGGAGGAAATGGAAGGGAGGAAGGAGGGAGCAGGAGGGGGAGGTAAGGGTGGGAGGGGGAGGAGAGGTAACCCCTGTCTGCAGGAGGAAGGGAGGGGAGGGAAAGGTGAAAGGGAGGGGAAGGAAGGAGGTAAGGGGTAGGAGGGAGGAGGAGAGGTACCCCCTGTCTGCCACCCCCCCCCCCCCCCCCCCCCCCCCCCCCCCCTTCCACCCCCACCCCCATATGTAAACATAATTTATTCATTATGATTGAAAGATTACTGAATACATGTACTCTTAAGGTTTTTCTGATGATAAGAAAATAGAGAAGCTATGAACAATTCATAAAATTGAAAGTTGCATACAATATTCAAAGTAACGTGCATGTAATAACATTGTAATACATGCTTCTGCAGTTTTATAGCTATTGTTCAGAGTGGAGTACTATATTCAACATTTGTATTTTTTGCAAACTGTAAAGGGGAGGATATTAATGTTAGATCGGCATGCTGTCTTAACAAAAATTCAACTATTAATGATGACTTAATCAATACTTTCAACTTGGGTGATAGCTTCAGAAAACCTAGGTTTAGCTACTTTGTGAATAAGTCATATTGTCTTGTCACACATTTAGGAAAGTTTCATGTGACGTGAAGAAACGTTTGTATGTCAATATGTCGTTTTGCTATTTTTGAATCCATCAGTTATGGCCTCATCTTATTGACAATTCTGTACAATTGTCTATTTATAAAATTTGAATGGTATCACAGATTTTAATTTGATAGAAAAAATTAAAAGAAAATTCATTGATGAAAAAAAGATAGACCAGTAAAGAAAAAATTTTTTTTTTCAATAATTCAATTATATTTTGTTTGATAATTTTGTTTGATAAAATATTGTATATTTTGATACATTATTTTCATGTAAATTAATATTTATATATTGATTTGAATTTTTAATTTTTTTTACAGGAGTCTGAAGCAGACATTGAGGATTTCCTGCTGAAGAGTTTAGAGGCAGAAGAAGGGGTAAATTATAAAGTCTTTCTCAAAATTATATAAAAATTCGGACAATCACTGTAAAATTATTCAATAAAAATCTGTCATTTACATGTATGATTATTATCATTTTATGTTGACTGCCTTTGAATCACTTTATCCATTATATGTCCAGTGGCCTGGTAGTCAAACATTCAGGTATATGGCTACAGCATACCGTTACTTTCATAAAACTTGCGGAGATGATCACAACAACTAGTGGGGGTCAAGGAAACCTTCAAGATAAAGGTCACGTATTTCTGGTCAAACATGCGGCAGGCAACGTACATGTGTCTGTTCAGTAACAGTCAAGTACATGTACAGTGAAACTATTCTCAGCTCACTATGACTGTACGCTTACATGTATGATTTAAGATGAATTTCATTAATGATGAATTTCATACGTCATACAATTTGATATGATGATGAATTTCATTAATGATGAATTTCATACATCATACAATTTGATATGATGATGAATTTCATTAATGATGAATTTCATACGTCATACAATTTGATATGATGATGAATTTCGTTAATGATGAATTTCATACGTCCTACAATTTGATATGATGATGAATTTCATTAATGATGAATTTCATACGTCATACAATTTAATATAATGATGAAATTCATTCATGATGAATTTCATATTTCATGTGTATGTATTAGGATCCCTCTTGTACAAATGTAAATACAATATGTTTGATTATTTTTAGCCGACTGATGAGAAAGTAAAATGGCAGAAGGTTCTATACACAAAGATAGGTGGAGTGAAGGGACTGGAGCAAGACCAGAAACACGTGATAGAACGTATCCTGGCAATGGCCAAGGTCATGCACGGCCTACATACGGTAAGTTTACGGATCACTTCATCTAACCAAAACATTCATTTGTTAGAAAACCTATTTATACTAATAAATTCATGCTGAAAATGCCTTTGATATATTGAGATTGCTAGTTATGTAATTGTATACTTTCGATTTTTTCAAATGAATATTGATGATTACTTCGTAGATTCATGTATATAGCAACTTTGTTCTTTGATATTTCCTGAAATGAGTTCTGATTGGAAAATTATCACAAGATCGTGACTTACGAAGAGTCATTCTCCCAAACTCGCTGCTATGCTTAAGCTTTTCGTACGTAAAATATACATGACTATTTGATCAAATTGTGTATACTATGATGAGATTAAGTTTCGTTTTATGAAGTAGATTTAAACAGGTAGATGCAAGTCAATCTAGCATGCAAAAATTTTATTTGACCCCAGTGTAGAGAGTAGCTCATGATAAGTTTGTTTAGAAAATTATAATTACGGGTACACATTTTCTTTGAAAAAAATGCAAATATGCATCATTCAAGATGATAATTAGATTCTTTGTATGTACAAAATCTGAGTATTTCCCAAACTTACATGCACTAACGCATTTATTTTAACCCAGATTGACACGGTAAGTAAAGTGTCAATTGTACTCGAGCTGGCTTTTCTTGCACTCGTACTGAATGGATTCATCGACAGTTCCTAACTGCAGATTACGAACCGTCATGCATGCTAGATTTGCTTTGCTACAAACTGTTTATAAGACTAATCAAGAACTTTTCCTGGCAATTTGTTCATTTACTTTGTTTAAAGTTTAAACGTGTACAAATACAGCCATGTACATGTACCTCAAAATTTATAGACTGAAAACATTTCCAGGAATTTCGTTTTGAAGCAAAAATTCTATACTTCTCACTGAAAAAAAAAAGATATTTCTTGTCCATTAAAGTATTATTAAGTCTGTTTACAAAGGTGAAAAAAAAAGAATTTAGAAATTTGGAAAAAAGGAGAAAAAAATTAGGATCACTGCTATTACATGTACGTAGGATTTAGTGCTGAACTGTTAGGTCTGTAGGCTTGCTAATAATTAAGATATTGTGTCCTTATCTGTAGCTCTAGAATAGGAACTCTTTAGATACAAAGGTAAAGAAATAGGATTATAAATATACTTAGGTAGAACTGATTGCTGTGATGTCATCAAAGGACGTATGTCCATTCCGTTTTCTTTTAATCATTTTGAATTTTGATATAAGTCGTAAGTCAAGTTCTATTTATCTTTTGATCTCAGTTTGATAAACTAGCGACCAAGGAATGGATTTTATTTTCTGTAAGTCGGTACACAACGTTATATAATTAAAGCAAAATAAAACCCCAGAGTTGTCATGTGTGTCATACAGTCCTACGTACCCCAATCATCTCTCTTTTGATATTGTGTCTACATGCCTTTTGTCATTCTCGTATCATGAGAAGTGTGCTCTCTTCACCCCATTTCCCTGATGCAAGAGAGAGAGAGATAGAAAAAACAAAGACGTAGATAAAAATACTTTGTAAGACTTGTTATACATGTAACTTTAAAAAGCTGCCTTTTATTTTCAGTTTCCTACTTTTTTTGTCTCCGTAAATAACAATACAGCACTGTCTCTTTTGAAAGCTACTTTGCACAGTTTAAATGTGTTAAATTAAACCCTCAGTTCCTTGGCATTGTTAATTGCCCCCAACTGTCCCTTATTTTTTGTTCGCCAATTGTCCGTCTAAATACTTGTCTGTCCAAAATCAGTCAAAACTGCTGCTGTCCATGCATGCCTAGCTGCGTTTCTTGCCCAAACTACCCTTTTATTCTATTTTTACTATTTGAAAAATATAAATAATCAATCACAAAGCATATCATTATAAAACAAATTGACTTCATTCTGTTTTAGTCTTCTATTACACTGTGCAAATGTTTCATATTTAAGATATTTTCTTCATTATCGAGGCTACACATTTATTTTATTTTACGTTTACTTTGTGATGCCATAAAACAATTCCGCAAACATAACAGTAAAATTCACATTGTAGGTGGAGCATCCTATTGGCTCACACAAAAATGTATGGAAGAAGGTAATATCCACTCAGAGGAAAAGAGCGGTAATGGCTTGCTTCAGGATGGTTCCACTCCACAGTCTCCCAAGGTAAAATACACGTGCGAATAAATTTCTCTACGGTTAATAGATTATCTTCTGATCTTTTTATTGAGCTAAAATTGTCTGAGTTGACATGTTTTTGTGTTGTTTTTAATTATGGCGTCACTGATTAAGACGCTATTCCTTTGTTACGTAACGATGAAAAAGTGCATAAAAATTAAAACGTCGAACATTTTTTGTCATTTTTTTTTCTACAATATGCATTTCGGCAAGTGGTCTATTTCTACAATTTTTATTCATAATTTAACATTTAAAACAATACACTATTCCCCAAATTATGGGGAATGGTGTACAATTTAGAAAAAGTAAGTGAATATGTCAATAATAACAACTCTTCTTTACACAAAAACATTATGAACAGATTAAATGTTGGTTTTCAACACTGGAATCTTAATGAAAAATATCATATTTATACATGTATAGTAAGTGTATAAGATTATCAAAATTTACCTCGAAAATGAGAGAAAATTAAATTGTCTGCAACAAGTCTCCTTGGAAATAAGCATCAAAATAAACATCCATTATGTTCTGATATTTTTGTTCAGGCATAGAGCCATTAACTTGTTCCTGAAGTCTTACAAAGACCAGTGGATCACAACAGAGGAATATGAAAAGAAAATCCTTATCGAGGACCTCACTGTAAGATAGATAATGCATGTTCAGTGTTATTGTAAAAATATTATGGAATTTTTGAAATGTTCGTCACTAAATGCAAAAGTTTAAAAAAAAAAAAGTTCAATTTTGATGGCATTATGTTAATCAAATATCATTTCTATCAGATACATGTACATGTACATGTAGCAAACAACAAATATACATGTATTTGATCATCTCATTTTTACGTTCACTAAATTTGATTGTTTTCTTAGAAATCTGACGAGGTTGATGAGGAAGCAGAGAAAAAAGAGGATGAGGAATCCAAACCGGACCCTCTAAATCAGCTGATAACGTGCTTGTCTCGTGCTGCTACAAAGGAACAACAGGGCAGTCTGCCGGAAGATGATTTGTATATGTCATATGCCCAGATCATGGGACAGGTATGTCTGCAACAAATAGTCATGAATCAAAAATGTACTATAACAATTTCATTTGCACACAATGTTAAGCCTCAATGAAAAAAAGAGAAATCAATATGTTTATTGTAAACAGATGTATTTGATTTTTATGCACCCAAATTATTAGGATATAGGGATGCCATGTTATACAGAAATTTGAATTCTGATATACTTGTGTTTTCCCAATATCTGAAAAGATAATGCACAGTATTCATTATCTAATTGGAAATGGACGAGGAATTTCTATAAGTTGAAGTAGTTTTCTTTCCAATCCAAAATTGTATTAATATAATTTTATCTGTTGTCTTTTTATTCCAAAATAGGGAAACAATTTATAACACAGTTATGTTTATTGACTGTGAATATAATTTTACTTTGTATTATATAGGATAGATATGTTTAAATTAAATTGGAACGTATTTAATATCATTTAACACAACAGGAATAGGAAACAGATCCAGAACTTGATAAAAATGTATGTCTGAATATTACTCAGTTGACATCAATAAATTCAATGCTTTTAAAATTTTGAATTTTTCATCATTACAGAGTTGTCACGGTGAAGATGAAGATGATGATGATGATGAAGGGGGCGGTGGTGATGAGGGACCGGGCTCCTCGTTCCAGGTCAGTTTATGGCAAACGTTTGATTCATTTCCTTGGTCTCTTAGCTTGTTCACGTTTCCCTCTATCTGGGCCTTTAACATAGGACTAGTAGTTTACTATATTAGCATTTATGACTGATAAGCTCACATTTTGATCTTTGCATGATGCTTGGTATAGGAATTTTATCACCATTTCACAACTTTTTATTATCAAAAATCATCATTACATGTATATCTTAAAACCAGCAATGTCAAAATTCAGGTTTTAGTTTTTAACAAACATTTTTTTTTAAATTTTTGCTTTTTGTTCTAAAAAGATATCGTTTTGATGAAATTTTCATTTAAATTTTACCAAAAAAAGTAAACAGAAAATCATCTAACAGTGAATGGTACAAGTGCATTACTTCTTAAAAGTATAAAGTTTCACAATACATTACTATACATGAAATTCTACTATTAAAGCTGTTCAGTAATTGAATATATTATAAAGAAAGAAGGAATTGAATGTACGTTGTATTCATATTAAAGAATAAAAAGGAAAATATTACTCAAACAATTTTATAAATTTAGTATCATTTGAATTTTCCTTCTCATGGCAAATTCGATGAAAGTAAATCATTACCTACATGTATTGTAATTATCCCCTATACATTAGCTTTTTATAACCACCTTTTATTTTCCATATTTGACTTATTGGCAAAGCTTCATTTGGATGTAATCAAGGTATATGATCAGTAACCTTTGGCTGTCACTAGTTCATTCAGTACAGTTCTAGTATTTTGTATCATAACTGCTGCAGAAGTGTTTAATCTGTGCATTTGTTTGGACAGAATTTAAGCGTGAATTAATCGGAATTGAACAACCTTTTAAGAATACGAAAGATCGCAAATACTTCTAACCAAGATCATACAAATGTTTTCGCGCACTGTTTGATTGTTCTCCATTGTTTTGACGTCATCAACTTACTTGGGCAGAAAAGTTGGCCAAGTTTTGAACAGTTGTTTAGGTAGGTGACAAAATGAAAATCAGAACGGACATGCTGCATGCGCTGTAGTTGTGATCTTGTGTATTCATAATGACAATAGCATAATATTGATCACTTTCAAAATGAAATTCACAATTGAAAATTTAGTTTACTGTCCTTATGGCTCATTTGAAAAAAGTATAAACATGATTTTGAAAAGAAAAATGAAGTTAAATTTGATATTACATGTAATAGATCTTATTTGACATACATAAAAAAAAATAATAAATTAGTCAAATCTCCCTTTTGATGGCATATTTTTAGTGATGTTTTACATAGACTCATTGTACATGAAATGCCAACAATGTCACATTAAAATTGACATTGAAGGAGGCCCCATTAAAAAGTGCATAATAAGTTGTGACAAAACAACATCAATTTGGTGGCATCAAAATTATGTTTATTCAGTTTCTGAAGTGAGCCACATGTAAAGTAGTAAGAGATATGCAAAAAAGCTACCCTCTGAAAAAGATTAATTTGGGAAAGGATAAGAGGTTAAAGGTCAAGGTCATAAAACGAAGCGTTAGTATAAAATATGTACAGACAATTTTTTTTCATTGCCCTCGTTAAAGTTGTAACGCATGTTAATTAGGAAATATCAAACACTGTTTTTAAAGCTGCAGCAGGTATGAGGATTACAATGGATAAAAATAAAACATTGTAGACATTGCTTGAAAGCATGCTCAAGTAGACAACATATGGCACTTTTTAGAATTTATGCGTAGAATTATAGTAGGTTAACATGAAAAAATGGATTTGCTTGTAAGCTAAGGCATGTTAGTAAATCACTATGTAGGTGTGTGCTGCACTGTTTGACGAGAAATATGGTCAGTTTATAAATATGAAATGTAGACCGAAGATCCTGATTAAACTGAGATGTCTAGATTGTACGTGAGATGTCCTGAAAATTTAAAAAAAAGAACGTCTAGAAATGTCTATCACCTATACACGGCAATATTTCTTCTCTTTCACACCTATCTATTCTTATTTCATTTCTACACAGTACCTGGACCTGAAGGAGTTGTTCCCTTTCTTAAAACCGAACCCTCCCTTATTCATTGTTATTCCCTCTCTCTTTTCCATATTTTTGTTCCTCAGTCCACCTGGCCTTTGATTCATTGTCAGGTCTTAATGACTCTTACATATGATAATACGATCACCTTAAAATGAAGAGATAATTTTGTTGTTGAAGTTAACATGTACATGTATATGTACTTTTCAAACTTACTAATAAGTCTCGATCTTCAGCAACTACCTTCCCCAATTCATATCTAGAAGAGCCCAATTTCTTTGAAAGCTATTCAAATATTTTCCTCTCTCCTTTTCCAGTCTTAAAACTATACTTATCATTTCATCAAGTGTACTGATCTCCAATCTACTCTGTTATTTCTTCTCTAGACATACAAAAATTTGGAGAATTTATCGCTTTTCTTTTTAAGTATTATGAATTTGTTTTCTTATTTTCTATTGGATAGGAACAAGAGATGGAGAAACAGCAGCTTTTGTTTGAGCAATCACGATTGGCTGATCGTGGAGCAGCAGAAATGGTGCTATTGTACATTAGTGCTAGTAGAGGTATTTTAAAATTATGATTTCATAATTGTTCACATATCTTATTAGTCATATATTCTTAATACATACTTTAGTCATTAAGGCAATACATGTCGGTAACGATAAAGCATAAATTTGCCTTAAATTTTGTAAGATTCTCTTACATCTGAAAAAAAAAATCATTAAAACATTACACATTCTGAGAATTTAGTCTCACAAATTTGGCAAACAGATTTTGAAAAATTGTTTAAATAAAAAGAGAGGATTGTATTCTGTATTCCATTAAGTTGGATTATCTAAATAAATTGAACTTGAACTTGAACTAAGAAACATGTAAGTGATCCACTTTTGTCTTAACACAGGTGTGAACAGCCCTATGGTGACAGATACTATAGAACTTGGTATATCTCTACTCAGAGGTGGAAATGTTGAAGTTCAAAAGGTAAAATCATACAAAGCAGCATTTCCTTTATTAGACTATTTATTCTCTTCGCTTTATTTTTTCCTTGTATATCATGCTAACTTCCCTATTGTGAATTCATCTTCTATCCAGATTCTTTTAACGTTTCATGATGAAAGATCCTATATGTGAACATATATGCTCAGTTTGCAGTTCAATATCAGGCTAGGGTAAAAATAAAAGGGAGCCAATACTTCTCTAAATGCAAGACATGGTTGTTGAAAATGCTTTAAAATCCAATTCTTCTTGCTCACCTCAGCAAAGATTTTTCTGATCAGCACTTAAATTTGAAGTTTAAATCATGACATATCTATATTTTAACCCATGTATCTTTTCTTTTACAGAATATGTTGAACCATCTGAAGGAGAAGAAAGATGTGGGTTTCTTTTCGTCAGTGGCTGGTCTCATGAACCAATGCAGGTGAAAACTCTTTCTATATGTAGTTCAGGAGTATGATAAGTCGACTTTCTAATGAAAGAAAAAAAATTTGAATCATGATTACCTTTCAAAAAGTATTGATACTGAAAGCAAAATGTCATTGAAAAAGTCATATAGGTAACATAATACATGTAAATAGCGAAATTTTATGGTTTTGAATATACATGTAAATAAATAAAATGCCCATGGAATTCAAACATGCTATAGTCATGTACATGTATTAATTTGTAAAAGTTTATGTATAGCGTTCTGGATTTGGATGCCTTTGAGCGTATCAACAAGGCAGAGGGATTAGGCATGAGTTCTGATGCTACCCCTGGAGAGAAAAATCTAGAGGATGCTGAAATTACATGTAAACTTTTCCGATTCCTGCAACTACTTTGTGAAGGTCACAATTTAGGTAAGATTTTACTTTTAGGTGTAGAAATATGGTATAAACTTTGCTGGAATGAACTGTTCAACATACGGTTATTGAAATAATTGTAGAGAACGGTCAGTTCAAAAAGAGATAATAATCAAGAAATATTTATATTTTGCAGTCTAATGACACAGTCATAATTTGAAATGAATAAGTTAAATTTTTTGTATTTGCACACACTATCCAGCATCAACAAACATAAGTCAGTCATATTTCCATTTAAGATTGGAATATCTTGTCACCATTGAGAAAAAAAGACCTTAAGAGACATTCTTTTTCAATTTTGCAAATTTTTAAAGATCCCCTTTATATTTTCCAGAATTCCAGAATTATTTACGTACCCAAACAGGCAACAACAATACCGTGAATATTGTGATATGTACAGTTGACTACTTACTGCGATTACAAGAGTCCATCATGGACTTCTATTGGCATTACTCCGGCAAAGAAATCATAGACCAGGCCGGCAAAGAAAACTTCTGCCGGGCTATCATGGTGGCAAAACAGGTCTTCATCACTCTTACTGAGTATATACAGGTACATGTACTCAATATTTGCACATATACAGGTACTCAGTATATGAGTATACATTGGTACTCAGTATATGAGTATACATTGGTACTCCGTATATGAGTATACATTGGTACTCAGTATCTGAGTATACAAAGGTACTCAATATTTGAGCATATACAGGTACTCAGTATATGAGTATACATTGGTACTCAGTATCTGAGTATATAAAGGTACTCAATATTTGAGCATATACAGGTACTCAATATTTGCACATATTCAGGTACTCATTCAGGTACTCAGTATATGAGTATACATTGGTACTCAGTATTTGAGAATATAAAGGTACTCGATATTTGCACATATTCAGGAACTCAGTATACATTGGTACTCAGTATTTGAGTATATAAGGTACTCAATAGGTAGTGACTGTTCAGTATATGAGTATACATGTATATAAGTACTGAAAAGTGGAAATTTTCACATGGGGGTAATTTTTGCCTATTTCACAAATCTATGGACTTCGTGAAAATGCCCCTGCTGCATTCTTACAGAGGCAGAGATGTTTATATTTTGAATATTTCCCCCAAGCATAATGTCTGGATTTTAAAATCACGAAATTTTCCCCCAGTGAAAAACACCAAGTTTATAGTGCTCTTTATTTGAGTATATAGAGGTGCTCTTTGTTTAGGGTGTTTAAATGTATTTGCTGCTTATTTTACTGAGTCGGTACAGGTACGGAATACTTTTAAGTGAAGGTTTAATATATTTGGACGATACCGAATTGTTTTGCAAGTTATGAAAAGTATATTGTGAAAATTTAGCATAAATCAACATGGATTATTTATCAACAATTTTTAGTAACTTGTATTTATCACTGAGGTACATGTATGTATTATTTATAGGGTCCATGTATAGGAAATCAGCTCGCCTTGGCACACAGCAGACTTTGGGATGCCGTCGGTGGATTCCTTTATATATTTGCTCACATGCAAGACAAATTGTCAAAGGTATAATTCCTAATCAGATGTTGTATATTAAGATATAATGTGGAAATTGAAAAAAAAATGTTCCAAATTGATTTTGCAAAGTAATGCCAACTGAATATTAGAAATCACTCTGAAAAATTAAAGAAGAGCTATCCCAGATTTCATGCTTATTTCAGATTGTAAATGTAATGTTTTATCTAATGTCAATTATAAAATTTCACATCATTACTTCATATTGTGAATTAGATGTGTAAGATTTTTTAAAGTAATCAATATTACTATGTTACAATGTTTGTTACAGGATTCCACACAGTTAGAATTACTACGAGAATTTATGAAGCTACAGAAGGAGATGATGATCATGCTGCTGTCTATGCTGGAAGGTACGTTATAAATCATGTCCCACCTCTCGCAAATTTCTTGGAATCTAATAGGTTGATAAGAATTGAATATAACGTTGTATTATGTTACTGACATGATATTATTGTATTATCCTGCTTTTACTAAGATGCTTTATGCTGTTAACATCATTGAGCACTGCTTTAAAATCTGTTGACTTAATATGAAGAAACCAGAAGCCATTGGCAGGATAAATTCTTTGTACAGCTTTTTACATGGGTGGGGGGGGGATACACAATATATATTGGATCTAAGAAAACAGTTGTATTGGGCAAGGCTTTGATCATCCCAAATCACCTTTTTTCATCTAAATAATATATTTCTGTATCCCCCCTCATGTAAAACACTATATAGCTAATAGTATCTTAATAACCAAGGATTCTTGTATGATGTACCTTTGTTACTGCATTTCATGTTTTCGACCAAAAGACTTCATTATTTTCAAAATAAGCATATCTCTTGGAGTATTATTTATATTCAAATGTAAGAAAATAAATTAAACCATAAAAGAAAGTATATGAAGTATAAAATTTTGAGAATTTGTTTACAATGTCTAACACATAATAATGAAATTTCAGGTAATGTGATGAATGGACCAATAGGAAAACAGATGGTAGATACTCTAGTGGAGTCCCAGTCAAATGTAGAGGTACTGTAACATGTAGTTGGATAGTTAATGAAATAGCTTAAAATGATTGATGGTCAAGAGACCGAATAACAAAGAAAAAAACATATGAACGTCATATATTTGTTTTTATTTAATGAATTGTATCTTTTATTAAGAAAAAATAGCTTAAAATTATTTTGAACTTAAAAACCAGATACATGTAATTAAAAAAAAATTATGGAGATCATAGATTCTTTTCATTTAAAATGATGTGCATCTTTTATTTTTTTAAAAAATGGCAAAATGTGTAGTATATATAATGTATTTAAATCTTTGATCTTTATTCACTTTGAATTTTATCATTGTGTGTTTGTTTTCAGATGATCTTGAAATTCTTCGACATTTTCCTAAAAATGAAAGATTTGACAACTTCAGATGCTTTCTTGGTATGTATAAGTCAAATTTCATAATTACATGCAAGTCCAAAATATCTCTTAAAGCAGATTATAGGCAGAGTTTATTTATGCATAAATTATCCAAATACTATAAGGAAAGTTATTATCATAATTTAAGTACATCATATAAAGTTTCTTTATAAAATTTTTCTCATTCAGCTTATTCTTCATCAGTTATACACATATCTTTTTCCAAATGATAAACTTTATTGTTTTTAAAATTATCATAATTTTATGCTAATTATGTTACAATTTTATGATATTTCGCAAGATTTTTGCTTAAACGATTTGAGTGATATGACTTGTTTGATGATGGTGTTCTAGGAATTTGACACAAATAAAGATGGCTACATATCGGCAAAAGAATTTAAGCGTGCGATGGAAGCTCAGAAAATGTACTCACGGTGTGTAGTCATGGCAACCAAGGGCTGGCTGTCTTCTTGTGTAATCCTTATTTACAGAGAACCTTGGTAGTGGCGCACGCTTGGCATTCATAGGTCTATGCTATAGCAGCATTCATCCAATCAGATTGGAGTTAATTTGCATATTCAAATTCAAATTTAAAATTGCTTTTTCATTTTGTTGATACGTATACTTGATAATGTAGAATTTAAAATCTCTTATAATTTAGTCGAGGTATGAATTTGAAAGCGCTTGTCCTTTCCTTAACGATTTTTTAAGAATTCAAAATTTCGTACAGTTTAATTGAAATTGAAACTTTAAAAAAATGCAAATTAACTCCATTGCACTACGATTTAGATGGCTAGCATTTGGTAACACTATGCTATATATGTACCGAAAAACAGCTTGCTTTAGATAAGGTACTTTATGTATTGTCTGACTGTTCGTGTCTATCCGCTACACATGATTTCTACACTTGGCACAATCTGATTTGTTAAGCTACCCTTTCACTGCAGGAATATGATACAAATAAAGATGGCTGGATTTCTCCTAAGGAATTCAGACGAGCATTAGACTCTATGAAACTTTACTCGGAGTAAGTGGATTTACAAAAAAAGACGCTTCTTTCCTTTCCTTTCCTTTCGTAATTGCCCTAATTTTCACTGCATGGAGATTTCGTTAATTCACTTTACTTGCAGTGCCTTTATTTGCTTATTTTGGCTTTTCTTCTGATAGTTTTTTATAATTTTTGATTTTTTTTCTAAGAAAAATGTATGTGTGTGTGTTTCCTAGCTTTTCTTTACACAATCTCCACCTTCAAAATATATTCTCAAACGAATCATGAAAAACTTCTCTTAAGATTCAGCTTGGTAGAAGACATGGAAAATACTTTGTAAATTGATACTAAGTACATGTTTTCAGCCTTTGCTATACAAAATCGTGATATTAAGACTGATTAAATATTCTGTTATTATCTTGCAGGATAATTTTACATTACAGTATGAAAACTACTGAAGTAATTGTCAAAAATATTCTTTTAAAATTTATATTCTAGTCTACACGAATATGTCATGAAATACAGGTAATTATATTGAGAATAGTCTACCAAATATCTCCAAAATAAAGTTTACATTATTTAAAAACAGAAAAGAAGTGTAAAAACCTTTCAATGACTTGTTGGCAGTAAAGAATGTCAGTAAGATATTTAGGAAATTTCTTTCTTCAATTCTGAAATATTACTGTAACATTACTTGTAATTTCTTGATATTTTCAGAAAGTGGTAGAAGTTATGAAAGTCTATTAAGTGTCAGATAGAAAATATGTCAAAGCATGAATTTTCTTTTATTATTTTTTCTCTATCAGTAACCCCAAAAAATTGAATGAAGATTTCTTTTATCCTAAATGTAAGTTAGAGATGTGCAAGTCATTAAGTTATGGTTGTTGTACAACAGTATGTAAATGAATGCTTACACGTCTATGTATAAAGTACACATACATGTAATTTGTTCGCTTTTAAGCTTGCTTTTTGGTTGTCTTGGAAATAGTAAAAACATACATTGTACTAAATTATGAATGTATGTAGTACCTGGAGGGTTTGTGCATACATGAAGTGGTACTAGAGATGCTTATAAAATGAATATTTTGTCAATCAAATAAAATCAATTGGAGTACGTAATATAAATATTGTAAAATCAGCTTTTTTTATATTATATATTATTACGCTAGAAGTGAAAATAGAAGGATAAGATAGATGAACAATAATATGATGAATGTCATCTTCTCGAGACAAGTGTACATAATAAATTATTCTCCCTTGTCAGATATCATTCACAAACTTGCGTCTCCTGTCAGTTTAAGTTAAGAGACTTATCAGACTAAAACTTGGAATTAACTACTAGAAAAAGTGCTAGCTCGTGCTCAATGAATGATTACATGCTCAAAATTGCTTGTATTGAAAGTATGATAAAATATAGGCTCTAATCTTGTCTTAAATACCCTTCGAGGGAAACTCAACGGAGACACAGTGTTGTGTTTGACATCCGACAAGGGGAAGTAAGGTATTACAAACACTTGTTTCGTGAAGATGGATGAATGTACTTGTGTATATAACTTTTATAGAATACATTTTATTAAGAAGTACGCATGTACCAATAAATTTTGTTGTATTATACAGAGAGGAGATTGAGTACATCATGATGTGTGTGGACGCAAACCAGGACGGTAAAGTGGACTTTAACGAGTTTACAGACAGGTTCCATAACCCTGCCAAGGATATCGGCTTTACTATGGCTGTATTACTGACTAACCTATCAGAGCACATGCCAAACGATCCAAGGTAAGTAACAGGACAGTAAAGTGGAATTATTTCTCACATTTGCTTGATCATTACATGTAATGTACTTGAAAAAAAAGATATTTATGTAACATTAAACTAACAAATTAAAAAATATGAAAAATGATACAAAATACAAATGTCAAAAATAATTTTGTTTTTCTTCTCATTATTTGTAGTTTATTTATGTACATTGTAGACTTGAGAGATTCCTGGAGAAAGCTAAAAGTGTACTAGATTACTTCAATCCATTCCTGGGCAGGATAGAAATCATGGGTGGCAGTAATAAGATTGAGAGGGTCTACTTCGAGATCAAACAGTCTCACATAGATCAGTGGGAAAAACCTCAAATTAAGGTAAGATAAAATATTCTTTTAGATCAAAAAACCTCACATTGAACTTAGCTCACAGAGAAAGGGGTGGGGGGAGTTAACTCGTATTAAGTTGAAATAGAGAAATTATACTTTGAGATCATCATATACAGTCCCTCAGTCGGTAAATCTAAACTTTGAATTCAGGAGAACAATAAAAATTTTGTGAAAAGTTGAACTTTCTGTGTACTTTTAATAATAATGTTTTCACTTGGAAAAAGAATATCGAACATCACCATAATTTTTTATTTGGGGGGGGGGGGGGGGGGGGGGGGGGTGGAGGCATGTAATGAAAGCAATATATAGGTACTAAAATTAGTTCTTGCAATTCTTGTAACTGTAAATTATATTGTTTTTTTCCATTTAAGGAATCCAAGCGTTCATTCCTACACAGTGTTGTAAATGAAGGTGGGGACAAGGAGAAATTGGAAAGCTTTGTCAATTTCTGTGAAGACACCATATTTGAGGTACATTGTACTTGCATGAATTTGAACATGTTATTTTTACATCAGTAGCTAAGTAATCCTAGATTGAGCAGGGACTTCAGTTCTTCTGATTCTTAATAAATCTTTTAGAATTCAAATCTGATTTTCAGTAACTGTACTGTAAAGCAATAATCTACCATAATAACAAATTCTAAGTGTTCACTCACTTGTTTTAGATGCAACATGCGACAAGTATAAGTGCTGAGGAGCAGAGGATAGCTGCCCTTAGAAGTGGTGCCGCAGTGCCAGAGGAAGGAGGGGGAGGGTTAGTGTCTATATTTACTTGAAATTTTGTATGATTTAAATGTCAAGGTCAACTCATGTTGTACATGTACATTTGTATATTGTTAAGAAGATATTGAACATCATGTTTAATGCATGGAATGCATGTATATTAGGTACATATTTAAATCAAAATGGGACTGTATGGTATAGAATATTCCTCAACATGGAAAAATAATTGAATCTCATAAAGTTTTAAATTTCATTCATGTGTGTACATTTGTATATATAGAATAAAAGCCATGAAATCCCAGACAGAGACTTGGAAGTGAATTAGGGGTTACCATGCGTGTGTTTTACAAAAACTGACAGGGTATCAGCAAATTCCCTGTCAGAAATTGAGTTTTACCGCGAGGCGTCAGCGGAGCGGTAAAACGGATATTTCTGACAGGGCCAGATTCGCTGATACCCTGTCAGTTTTTGTAAAACACACGCATGGTAACCCCTAATTAAAAGTTTTCGTAAAACATCAGTATGGTAACCCTATTCTAATGCTTTGGTCAGTAACAAGCTAGAAAATGTCTGCTTTTAACGACGTTGCCATAGCAACGCATGACATCATAGCAAAAACTGCAGTGAAACGTGAATCCCCTTGCAATTTTTTAATCACTCGTCCAATCAGAATGCGCGTTACAAACGGAGTGCATTAGAATAATAAATAATGAGAGGATTCTTCTCTATGACAAGAAAATTGTATATACATGTATTACATTTACTTTCTAAAATTTATGGAACCATGTCTTTATTTCAGAGTCCTTGAGCCGGTGAAGATGATTTACCGGTTTTTCTATGACCTTGTAGCCATGCTGTTATCCTTCTTTACCTGGACAAACATAAAAACCACATACCATTCCTTTAGACGTATGACCTGGTGGCAGGTCTTTGTAGCACTACTCAAACTCGGAGTCAAACTCGCATTCACTTTACTCACATTCCTATTCCATGTCATGTGGTGAGTATAGACAACTCAAATTAACTCTTATACATAATTTTTCTATGACCTGGTAGCAGCTCTTTGTAGCACTACTAAACTCAGAGTCAAACTCGCATTCACTTTACCATATCATGAGTTGAGTAAAATTAATGTGACTCAGATTAACTCATAAACATTATTTTTTCTGACACATAAAGTAAGATTAATTCAGTACTTACATAAAGACCCTTTGACTTAAGTATTCAATTGCCAGTCACTTTTGTCCCTTTATAAAATATTTTGCCCACCAGCACAATCAAATGACATCATACTGCTCTAAATCGTAGCATGCACTGCTGTCGATGGCATAATTTTATTTTGCTTGATGGTAGGAAAAATCTATGTTTGAAAAGACAAAAGTGAACCAAATGAATATTTACATAATCTAAGAAAGCTTCAATGATGTCCTCATCTTTTCAAGTTATCATTTCCTTTTACTGTATTTTCTAAATTAGTGTTCATCTTTTATCTGAAATGTAGGACACTAATGAAGTTTGTGATCAACATGATGATGGGAGAAAAAGAACTGGAGAAGACCCCTCCCCCTGGACCAGAGATCCTGGCCCTCCCCCCTCCCTCGTCATACAGGCTACCAGAGTCTGGATTACCTCCCATGGAAATAGAAACAGCGCCCCCTATCAGAGCTTTTGGTTTGCAGATAAAACGAGATGAAGAAGGGAACGAGTGAGTGCATATGATAAGTCATTGCCAACATACTTGTATATTTCTATAATGGCTCTCCTTGGGAATTACCCTGCAGGCATTGATCAGTAAAGAGGGGAATTTCGACCTCAATCCTTAGTTTGAAATTGTAAAGAAGCTTGTACTCAATAGATTCTTATTTCAATTTCTATATTGACTGATATTCTATGATTAGCCTTCCATGAACTTTAAAGTAGTGCACTTTCTGTCTTAATTATTGGATGTGAAAATATAACTGCTTCGTTAAAAAGATGGATTATCTAGAAAATTTCATTCACATGCCATTTACTAATACATGTATTAAAAGTTGAATCAATTTATTTAAACTATATATTCCGATTGGAATTGAAGATTGCAGATGACAGCAGATAGTCCACCTGTAGAATCAGAGAGTGAACCCAGCACACCGATGGAAGCATCCCAAGACATACAACCAGAGGTAGTCAATGTGGCTCCAACTCCCCCACAGGTAAGAGGCATGTCAACATGTATAGACACAGTAAATGTCCCTCCCACTCCCCCACAGGTAAGAGGCATGACAACATGTATAGACACAGTAAATGTCCCTCCTACTCCCCAACAGGTAAGAGGCATGACAACACTTACTGACATAATTAATGCCCCTTCCCCCCACTTCCCCATTACATTTACAGACAGACACACATTGTAGTAAATGTCCCTCCCACTCCCCCACAGGTATGAACACGCAGCATTCCTATGGATGTTCCTCGTCAAATACAGACAGACCTAATCGTTGTTTATTCATTTCGTTCCCTTTCCATTTTGGACGGTATCTGATGTAAAGTACTAGGGATGTCATCAAATTCTATGGGAAGAAGCATAAAATTCAGAGAAAACATGCTTTAGATATGAAGTTTCTGTAGGAATTTCATTACGTCATGATGTGTTTACGTCAGATACTGTACCTAGTGGGAAGTAACTCTGTATATTGAAATGACAGGATAAAGTTAAAGCAATTATAAAATTACTTTGATGAATGATGGATGTCAAGTTTGAGTCTTTGTATTTACAACAAAAATTTCAAGAAATTACATTTCTGAAACATGCATGCAATATTTGTAAGGTAAATCTTGACTTTATATGAGACATTTGTGAATGTAAATGATATAGTGCTGTGTAATAAATTATATTTTTAAATTTCATTCATATATTCTTACTCTATATAGGATACACAGCAGCCTAGTCAGCCAGTCTTCTCAGAGCCTCCTAGGTAAGATATATTTTATACATCTTTTATCTGGATCTTATACTTCTTTTTGTTTGATTGCGAATGTCCGACATTGCACCTTCTGGACAGACTTTTATATTGTGAAGTCATTAATGAAATGACTCGTCAAAGCATCGTTTGATTGGCCATTGATTATGATGTCACAATGAATAAGTCTGTAAATAAGTGTGACATTAGATGATCCCTCAATAGTCCATTTTCAAGATTTTTGAAGCGACCGTTAAAAACCTTAATTTTACGCATCATACTACGGATATGAAGTACCTTGGCAAACTTTGGAATTATTACGTCTTAATTAAGAGTGTTTGTGTTTTTATTTGTATCATCCCTTCCCTCTGGAAGAAATATTTCAATCTACTATATTACTTTCATTTTGCAAAATCTTTAACAGTGAATCAACCCAACCCCCATCAGATAGTGAAGAACTACCGTACGAAACAAAAGGATTTGACTACACCAAGTATGCTCTGGTATGTATATAAGAGATGTGACAGATTATAGATGTAATACATGTTTTGGCAGTAGTCTAACTTTTATATTATTTTATTTATAGTTACAGTTTAAGTTGTCTACTTATTCACATATTTTAGCAGTGGTCTAATTTTAACTTCTTCATTATTTTAGTAATAAAAGTAATGATTTTAGTTGTCTACTTATTGTTTTCGTCATTTCATTTCGAAAATGTGAAGTAGATGTGTTTGCTGTATTTGCTCTATGTTACATGTATAAAATCTCTGTACAATAAATTAACATACACCATTAAAAATTTAGAGATTTTTTTATTACATATACTTTATGTGTATTTATTTTAGCTGAATTTATAATTTAGCACAGTTAAAGTTATCACAAGTGCGCTAATTCATAACTTTGCTTATATCTATTTGTAATGAATTATAACGGGACAATGGCATGTGCGCTAATTCATGATAACACTATTAAGACACTCTGAGTCAGTCACTGCATCTTTTTTTATCTGTTTTCTCTAAAATATGGTTATGCTAAAATTAAAATAAGTACACATACAGTACAAGTCTATATACTGTAACTCACTAAACTGTTTTCTTCATTTTTGTGATACTACATTATATTAACTTTGTTTTACAGTCACAGTATTTCAGTGCTCTAGGACAAAAACTAATAATGATAGGGGTAATGAACGTAACATTCCGATCAAGTTTTTTTTCCAGCATTCTTGTTACGGGCATGTTAAAATTCTGCTTTTATATTACGATTGTGTATGGTACCACCATCTGCACATTTCGGAATAAACCAAAATCTACCTTTGAATTCCTGTCTTAACCAAACCTACCACCCTTTATAATTAAGCAATATATACTCGTAGCTGTATTTGATGTGATATTAAAAATGAGAATTTTAAAAAATCTTCCTGAGTGATGCAGCAAAATTTTACAGAATAAGTCTAAGATCTGTTATGATAATTTGAATTTACTAGAATTTGGGTAGTAGACATCTTTCTCACTTTCTGTCAACAAAATAAACATGGTCACTGTCAGTTACCTCCCCTGTATTTCTCCATGTAATTCCGTATCACTAGATTAGTAACATAACTTTGTTTTCCGGAAATACTAACAGAATTCATGGATGTATATATACTCTCTTCATTCATATACGCTTTCAATTTCTGAATGATTCATATTCAAAACAAATCTCCTTGGGGTTTTTTTCTGTCATTTTGATTTTTTTTTTTTTTTTTTTTGGCTTCTTCTTGAATGAAATACCTCATGAAATTTATTATCTTACCATACATATATATGAGGTTTACATATACTAGTAGTATAAAAGAATTTCTTTCATTTTTTGTTTGTTTATTAAATAGAAACAATATGAGTATAGGATTGTCCTTAATGTGTATTGATTTGAATGTAGTTTTAAATCATAAAGTTTTTTGACTTTTTTAAAGTTTTAAACTTTTTAAAACTTAAATTTAATTTTAACTCAGCACTTGTCATTGATGTTGAGCATATAATTTTAGTTCTTTGAAATATCACCCGAGTACATCCATTTTGCTCTAGGAGAAATTTATTTAAGAAGAAACCACATTCAGGTACATTTGCAAGTGTTTTCAAGCATTATTTTCACCCATTTCAGAGTCTATTTGCACGTAACTTCTACAACTTCAAGTACATCGCCCTGGCTTTGGCATTTGCCATCAACTTTATGCTGCTCTTCTTCAAGGTATGATAATGATGTTTGTTTTATGAAAATTTATTGTAGATAAGTAAAAAAGTAACATGCCTGTGAACCAAAAGCAACATATAGGGAACACTTTGTCTGGAACTGGCATCCGTCTGTCTGTTCGTCTGTTCATGTATGTGCTATTGCTTAATTAATTCGATTGTACTATCATCAAACTTGCATGGTTGGTGGTCAAGCACAATGAGGCTCAATACTCGAGACAGGTTCAAGGACATCCTCAAGGTCAAGTCAAGTATCTACGGGTTAAAGATGAGGAAGGTGAAATGGCCATTTGTGAACAGTCTAATTAAAATAGAATTAGATATCCGAGACAACTATGTGAGCAATTTTAATTTTTCCAGTAGAAAATTGCTATGTGTTTTAAAATTAACTAGGAACTCAATTTGTAACGCTCATAATGCATTTGAACAATCAGCTTTCTCTTTTCTCACCTTAGGTATCCAAACTGAGCCATGTTGTCGAAGGTTCTCCAGACGTCAATGGAACAGAGGCTGGTGGTGAAGATGACGACTTTGAAGAAATTATCGTAATGGAAGGCGACACAAGTTATATGGAGCATCTTATAAGGATCTGTTCTATAACTCATTCCCTCGTATCATTCTCCATGTTAGTTGCCTATTACTGCCTTAAGGTACCGCTAGTCATATTCAAACGTGAGAAGGAAATTGCTCGCAAGCTTGAGTTTGAGGGATTATGGGTAGCCGACCAGCCGAGTGAGGACGATGTCATCAAGGCCCACTGGGACAAACTGGTACTGAGTACTCAGTCCTTCCCAGACAGCTACTGGGACAAGTTTGTGAAAAAGAAGGTAGGTGTTAACAGAAAACAGAGGGTGCCATATTTTCCATCTTTGAATACGAACTTGAAATTACCATATTTTGGTTAAAAAATAAGTGTTTCGCAAAATTTTAAAGAACTGAACAAAAAAATGAATTCTATCTGCCTCTCAGTTCCAGAGTATAACTTATGGTTAATTGCGTCTTGATTATGTTCAGAATTTGTATTTTTGTTCATGTTTTCAGATACATGTAACAGTTATATTTTAAAGATGTATGTGATAACTTTCTTCAGTCATTGTAACAAGTAATGATATATTTTAGGTTCGAGCACGATATGCTGAGCAGTATGATTACGAAGCTATCAGTAATTTACTAGGAATGGAAAAAGGTGACTCCATCCGAATTGAAGACGAAAAACACACTGGATTTCTTCCTGAATTGTAAGTGCATTTCTCATGTTATGGGGCTAAGTACAAATTCTTTGCTCCCAAATCCTATTTGCTTTATTGTAAGTGAAGGTCATACAACAAAAGTAAAGGTGGAGGGAATAATATGAGATCATATTAAAATAAGTATGATTGTACTTATGTTGTTTTATCTGTATGCATGTAGTAATCCTATCTATAATTAGTAGTAATATGATATTTTTACCTCTGTTCTTTCTCAGCCTATTTAGCGTAGATTGGCAGTATCAGATTTGGAAATGGGGAGTCATATTCACAGACAACGTAAGTTTTTAGAAAATAAGTTGACGTAAATTTTGAAGTCTCTTTTAATGGAGATGAAATTGTATGCAATTGTCAGGTTATCTTTGTAGTAGTTAATCAAATTTAGTTTATAACTATTAATTGAATCAATCAGCCATGTAGAGATCACATAATTTGACGATATTGCTCCTTTGACATAATATGCAAACTAGAAATGAGGGGATGGACAGGGTGAAAGGGAGGTTGAAGGAGGGAGAGAGGGGGATGGGAGGTGGAAGAAAAGGAGGAGGGAGGGAAGGATGAAAGGGAGGAGGAGGGAGGTGCAGGGTGGGAGGTTGAAAAGGGGTCTGCTCCCCCCCCCCCCATCCCCAGAAATGACAATGTTTCAGGCCATGATGAAAAATAATGGCTTTGGAATGAATTATTAATTTCTGTATGTTAAGTTTTTATAAAAACATATTTTTTCTCTTTTTTACAGTCGTTCCTGTACATCATGTGGTACTTTACTTTCTCTGTCCTCGGCAACTTCAACTATTTCTTCTTCGCCGCTCACTTGTTGGATGTTGCCATTGGTTTCAAGACATTACGCACAATTTTACAGTCTGTAACACATAATGGTAAACAGGTAAGGTATTTGCTTTTACATTCAAAGCTTAATTTGATATATACAGTATTTCATGTTATTTCATATCCTTATTACATGTACATTGTATATGCCTATTTTGAAAATTCAAGACATTACGCACAATTTTACAGTCTGTAACACATAATGGTAAACAGGTAAGGTATTTGCTTTTACATTCAAAGCTTAATTTGATATATACAGTATTTCATGTTATTTCATATCCTTATTACATGTACATTGTATATGCCTATTTTGAAAATGTTAAAATTCATTAATGGTGATCTTGTTAAGGTAATTGTAGGTACTCAGTATGCATCATCATTAATACCTTATTCTGGCACTATCTCCTTTTCATAAAATTCGTTACGAAGGCTAATGTTTTATATTTGCCTGAATACTCAAGGGTGTAACAATCTGTAACAATCACAATCTGCAAAGAGCTTCAACATTTAAAGTACAAATGTATTTTCAATCTTATGCACTTGTAATAAGTTTGTAACAATAGTGCCTTTCCATCAACAAACACCTAGTATTCTTTAGCACTTCTAAAAGTTGCTGTACTAATAGTCCATTTTCCAGATAAAAGATATAACTGTTCCTAACCTTGATTTTACACACACAGACACCCAACATCACATCATTGGGCAAAATTTTCCATTGTGACATCACTTCTGATGGCACTGTCTTAAAGCAACTTGATGTGTTGTCACGCTTTTTATTTTGACGTCACAATGAAAATAACGTGAAATTTTGTGATGTCTGGTGTTTGACTGTCTCATGAGTTTAACGGAAAATCAGCTATTAATTTTCTCTATTACAGCTGGTGCTTACAGTGATGCTAACTAGTGTTGTGGTGTATATCTACACTGTCATTGCCTTCAACTTCTTCCGAAAATTTTACGTGAAGGAGGAAGACGGCTCTGTAGACTACAAGTGCCATGACATGTTAACGGTAAGTAATAAAATGTCATTACATGTTAACCTGTAACCGGTAACTGGTAACCGGTAAGTAACAAAATGCCATGACATGTTAATGGTAAGTAACAAAATACCATGACATGTTAACGGTAAGTAACAAAATGCCATGACATGTTAACGGTAAGTAACAAAATGTCATGACATGTTAACAGTAAGAAACAAAATGATGTGACATGTTAATGGTAAGTAACAAAATGATGTGACATGTTAACATTAAGTAACAAAATGCCATGAATTGTTAACGATAAGAAATAGAATGTCCTGACATTTTAACCCTAAAGTTACAAAAATCCATGACGTGATAATGGTAACAAAATGTCATGACGCAGCTCACTTAAGAAATCGGAAAATTGAGGTTTTCTCTACTTTGTCGGCAATTTTTGCGATTAACATTTACAGAGGGGGATAGATCTTGAACTCACATAAATGTAACTAATGGTGTATGTTATATGCATAGTACGACCAATACTATGCTCACAGTGAAAGAGAATAGTTTTAGATGGGAAGATTTCTATGTTAATTTTAGCCTGAAGTCGCTGATGTTTAATACTGAGTCTATGGAGAACATCGATGATGTCATGCTAAAATTAACATAGAAATCTCCCCATCTAAATCTATTTTCTTTCACTGTGAGCATAGTATTGGTCGTACAGACATATATCATACACCATTAGTTATGAGAACTCGAGATTTATCCCCCTATATAAATTTTGATAGGAAAATATGCCGACAAAGTAGAGAAAACTTCAGTTTTCCAATTTCTGAAATGAGCTGCGTGGACAGTAGGTAATGAAATGCCATGACATGTTTATGGTTAGTTAAAAAATGCCATGACATTTTAACTGTAATTAACAAAATACCATGACATGTTAATGGTAAGTAATAAAATGACATGACATGTTATTGTTAGTAACAAATTGCCACCATGACATGTGAATGGTAAGTAGCAAAATGCCATAATATATTAACATTGAGTTACAAAATACCATGACAATTTTGTGGTAAGTAATTAAATGCCATGGCATGTTAACGATAAGTAACAAAATGCCATGACATGTTAATGGTAAAGTAATTAAATGCCATAACATGATAACAATGAGTTACAAAATTTTCTTAAGCATTTTCAAAGCTTTTGAATGATATAATCCTCTCAAACTGAATTCTCCTATTCATTTTTTTTTCAGTGTTTTGTGTACCACTTACATACAGGAGTGAGGGCAGGAGGAGGAATAGGTAAATGATTTTATATAACAGCCATGTAGAATTCTCCCTTCTTTTAAGAATTAAAACTTGAAGTTGCAATTATAAAAGACATCCTTTTAATAAATGAACTATAAGAAAATACCAGATATAATAGACTTCTCGTTTATAAATACATGTGAACATGCTTAATTTAAAAGTTATAACCATGACATACATGTATGTTGGATATTTGATAATGATGAAGGACTTTGCTGCATATGTTCCTTTTACTTACAGGTGACGAGATAGAGCCAGCAGATGGAGATCCTTGGGAAGTGTGGAGGATTCTGTTTGATATAACCTTCTTCTTCTTTGTCATTGTTATCCTGCTTGCCATTATCCAGGGTAAGTGTCAGTCTGTTTGTCTTTCTGTCTGTATTTCTGTCAGTAATGATATAGAGCTGGCGGACGGGGATCCCTGGGAAGTGTGGAGGATTCTGTTTGATTTACCCTCTTCTTCTTTGTCATTGTTATTCTGCTTTCATTATCCAGGGTAAATATCTGTTAGTCTGTCCGTCCGTCCAGCAACCTTGTTTGTCCATAAGTCTGTCATTATATAGGATATGTGATCGTCTACCAATCCAATCTTCTGTCTTATCAAGAACACTGAGGATTGCTTTGATTTACAAATTGAATGTATCAGATTAGCAGTTATGTTTGCAGACGGTAAATGCTGATTTTACGGTTGCTAAGTTTCTCTGGCGACGCATTAGCGGAGTCAGAAAAATAGATGTTCGCAGTATAAATTCAGCATTTGTCGTCTGCAAACATAACGTCAGTATCTAGTTATTCCCATTCTAATGCAATGCATATTTTTCTTAATACATGTATAAAGCGAAATGTGACATTCGCAACATCAAAGCCTAGTATGTTCTCGTTTTACAACCATAACTAAGGAGCAAACAACCAATGAAATTCGACGTTATAGCGACATTGCATTAGAATTCATATTTTACACTACATGTTTAGAAAAAGGCTAATTTGACTTTAGTCATTGTAATCAAAATTGCTATTTAAAAAATCCTTTCAAACCATATTGCTTATGCTTCATGTTTTCTACTTTTAGGTTTGATTATTGATGCATTTGGAGAACTGAGAGATCAGTTAGAACAAGTAAAAGAAGACATGGAGGTAATTTTTATAAATATTTCTATTATTGTAAACCATCATTTATTCGTGGCGTCTTAATTTCGCAAAGACGAGTGAGGTGAATGGTTCACGATGTTTTATTTTTGCGACATTGTACGTTCGTATCTTACTATACATGTGTTTGGACGTATTCACGGCGTTTTATTTTCGCAAATTGAAGGGCCTCATGAATTTCGCGAAAATAAAACGCTCGCGAATAAAAGACAGTTTCAGTATCCATACTTTGTGAATAGACCACTTACTAAAATGTATTATATATAATGGATGACAAAACTTAGGTATTATTGTCTGATGTGAAAGCTTTCAGTGACACAATAAAATAATTTCTTCAACAGTAACATTCTAATGAAGAACAGTGCTTAACGATGTCAACTTGAACATTTTGAACTCGATAATAAAGCTGGAAAATGGTCTATTGATCATCCACATAATAATGTAGACATACATATATTAGAATCTTTGAAAGACATATCTTGTTCCGATACTAATTTAACCAAGTGTTGAGTAAATTGTCTGTGAATGTTATGTAACTTTATGGAGTCTTATTTTATTCTAATACAATGAATTTCTCCATTTTCTAGTCTAAATGCTTCATATGTGGTATCGGGAAGGAGTATTTCGACAAAGTCCCTCATGGGTTTGAAACACACGTTATGAATGAACATAACTTTGCCAATTACATGTAAGTATTAAGTATTTTATCTCTATATTTTTGTTGTTACTCATAATTTATGACAATTTCTGAAACAAGACTATTGTGAGATGGGTATATCCCTATAGAAATAGTGCATTTTTCCATACTTTACTTGAATTTTATGCAAGTTTTCATACAATATTATATTATGACGTAACAAGTACTGAAATAGATAATATCAGAGACATCTCAAATCACAAGTGACTCTTGTTAACCATGTTAACATAAAAGTTGGATTTGTAGTAACATAATGGAATATAGACCTCCCTTTTAAAGAACAAGGTTTCATTGATCCCATTTGCTATCCTTTGTAACAATTACGCCATTGTTTAAAGCTTCCCTACATCTGAATTACATGTATATTAGATTTCTTAATTTTTATTTATTTAAATCATTTTTATAGCAGAATCTATTTTATACGAACAACCTCCATTTGTTTTACAGGTTTTTCCTGATGCATTTGATCAACAAACCTGACACTGAGTACACGGGTCAGGAATCGTACGTGTGGGAGCTTTATCAACAGAGGTGCTGGGATTTCTTCCCCGTTGGTGACTGTTTCCGAAAACAATACGAGGATGAAGGTAGTGCGGCAAAAGATCGGAGCTGAGACGAGACTTTTTGATTCATACTAACTTAATTTAGATATCGTTACGTCACAAAATCAGAATATGCAGACTATGATACTGAGAGCTGCTGACAAAGTGAAATGCTAACTTATTTTAAAATACAAGTGTATATATCAGCAGCAAAAATTCTGCCTTTGTAGAGAAATTTTTATTGACTGGTATTTATTTATAAATGTAAATTATTGCGTTTTCCATCAGATATTATGTAACAACATCAATTAAAACTTATATGTTTATGGTCGGGATGTGAATCGATATGTAATTGATTGCCAAGATAGTCATAGTCAGAGTAATCAGATGTAATATTTATAGACTTGCCATATCAACAGTGCACAAGCTTGCCATAAATGTACGTTTAAGTGATATGTTATGATTTCTGCACTGAAATTTCAAGTCTTTGCTCAAAATAATTGAATTCAAGGTATTTGTCATCTGTTTGGGCTTTATGGTGGGATATGCAGAGAGTATATGATGATTTATTTTTTCGGTTGCCAAAGAAACGTCAAGTTTTACTTACGTGTGATATTATCTAGTGTGCAATATCAATTGTCAAATATTAATGTTTTTATTTTACTGTTTAGCATAATGTATTTGTTTTGTATTTATCACCTTAATTTTGATTTTGATTGGATTATTTTTATGTGATAGTCATACCTTTATTTTAAGTTTTAAATCCAGGTGTTGATTTTGTAAATCTTGTTTGTTACTGCCATAATTCTATATTTGTCTTTTTTTTTTCAAATGAAGTCATTTTTGACTCGTACAGAATCTCTTAGATTGCAAAGTTTTTTTTAAATGTATATTAAAAAAAGTGGAAACTGATTTTAAAAAATTTTGAATTATTAGGTTTACAAGATTTAAGAATTAACTTATATACGTGTCTCATGTTGGCTTTGTACTGATAAAAGAGAAGACATTTTGTTAAAGCTTATGCTTGTTAATTTCAATTTAAAATGGTGATGATTTTTTCTCATTTTCTCAATTTTGTCTCTGAAAATCAAGATTATCATTGTTTAATTAATATTTATAACACAATATAATTAATATTTATAACACAATACTCATGTTGGTATATTTATAATGTACAAGTTAGTGTTTACTGGTGTTTTTTGACGCCTTTTGAATTCTAGTCATATCCCTTAACTTACGTTGACGTAGAATGTGATTGACCCTTTATTTGTTTCGTCATTCATTTATTCAAGTGTTAGTATTTATTGTCATTGTTGTTTTAATTTATTCTATGCCTACTTTTTTTTTTTAACTATTTGTGTTCCTGTATCCATTTTGTGAGATGAAATTGGTGCAATTTGATGAATCCCGGCATTTTGTCGACCTGCTGCAGTTACATGTATATATGTTTGTGAACTTCGTATTTTAGTTAGAGAATTGTTTCCACAGGTTTTTTTTTCAGTTTATTTGATTTCAAAAAGATGTTCATTTTCCTGTCCATGTCATTACATGTATATTGTCTAGTCATTACTTAATGTAAAAAGTGCAAGTTTTATTTTCATTTTTTAGCACGTTTTTAAATGATAATTACTTAAGTCTTGTTGATATCAAAACTACAAATGAAGAGTGTTCCTTTAAATTTTGTTTCATAGTTTACCCATAATTCAAAGTTGGTAGACTAACATACCTTTGGTGAAATTTTCATGAAAATCTGAATTTTACAATGGAATGTTATATCATGTTCTCATATCAGAATATTTTAAGTATAAAATTCAATGTTTTGATTCCCCGTAAGAATTAAAAACAGTTGAGCATATATAGCATGTTTTTGTTTTCTTTGAATGGACTAAAATAAGATAATACATCTTAAAAGTAGTGTGAATAATGTACCTGGCAAAACAGGACAATGGTCAGATAAATAATTCTTCTTTCTGGTCAAACCATTCTTAAATAAAATGCACAGATCAATGAGGGATACAGAAAGTGATGACCCCAAGGTCACTTTTTTGCCTCAGTCTTTAACTTGGCACCCTTTCCTTCCTCCTGAAAGAGATGAAATTAGTTACATCAGAAATTGAATTAAATAATGCACCAATCCACTAGTCTTATTTCACCTATCAAATTTGCTAAATCTTTGCCTATGACACTTTTTTATTGCATTCACTTTAAACCTATGGTGCCAGTTATTTTTTAAGCTTTTAAATTCATCCAATTTCACACAATTGCAGAGATTTAGAAGGAAAAAGGAAATGTTGGTACATTTTTTAGTATGACAGGCTTGATATGGTTGATATCCAGTTTATGAAAGTTTTACTTGATATGCATATAGATACATTTACGAAGTTTTGATTAACTTCTACTCTTTCTAGAGCTGATTTTGGAAGCTGAATATTTCAAAGAGATATGTATAGCAAGATAACCAGGTACATGTACTACAAGATGTAATAGTTTAGTTTGATCATATCTCACATTCTGCATGTTGCAGTAACTTTACAAACAATTTGGTATTGTAGGGAACTGGAAACCAGGTCAAAGGTCAAGACAGAAAGATCACAACTAAAAATTAAATACAAGATGTCATACGTTAAGGAACATTAATGCTGTTGAGGAAAAAAAATGGTTACAAAGTTGAGTATGAAAAAGTTTTTGCAATTCCACTTTAATGACAGAAAATTCAATATTAACAAAAAGAATTTAATGTCCATATATGACAAAAAAAAACATTACTTTAAGTGATATTAAAAACAACGACCTCTCTCTCTCTCTCTCTCTCTCTCTCTCTCTCTCTGATGAAAAAAAGAATGTGTCTTGAAGCCTCGAATAAGGATATTAAAACTGCATATATCGATATTTTCAATGATATTCAATGTATATCGATTTCATTCGCTGCAGACACATATTAACTTTCATAATTCTAATCAATACATAAATCAATAGATGTTATGTAATATAGTTAACAATGATAAAGAGAGCCTTAGGTGAGGTGGATCCTGGGATCCTGCTAACAAATAATCAAAACTCATATTCTGTCATCACAACATATTATACTGCCTCAGAGTGTGGGCAGTTCTACGTATTTTGTGCATTTCGAACACTCACTGCATATAACATTTTCAGTTTATTTTGATCTGTGATTTTCCTTGAGTCCTATTATAAAAGCTCGTATAAACTGTTGGTTTGAGTCCCCATATGTTGGACGAATACACATTTAGGTAGGTATAAGCATCCGGCTTGTAATAAAGGGTGTGGCGTACCCCCAACTCTCTTAGTCCACGTTCGCATGACATCACCTCTTGATGGTCGGTAAAGTCGTCATTATACACACAGATCACGTGTACCCTCTGACCTGGTCGGGAGGGGCTAACTTTAGCAGAGATAGACGGTATGGTACCGCCATATATTGCCGTGGCCACTTTGGCCCACACTCTGTCCACTTCTTCCCCAGCTTTTACGTAGAACAACCATTTTCCACACGTTGTGTTATGCTTGATAGCGAGGTCTTTGATGACTTGTTTAGAGATTGTTTGTCCATTTAGCTGTAGCTCCTCCCACTCTATCTGCAGTTCTAGCACACTTGGCATACGATTGTTGCCTCGTGGACGTGGGCGGTCCACGCTGATCCATGCAACCCCCTGGGCTCTAGTGACAAAAAGAGGAGGAAATCAATGTCATCAAAATCAGCCGATAGAAATGACGCAAAACTTGTGTTTTGACGCGTAGTTCGTCCTTTCTATCGACTTATTATTGTAAAGAAAAAAACCACCCTATGTCAAAGAATTTCCCCATATACCCTTATAATGCAGCTGTAACTAGTTTATCGCTATTTGCACTTCTTACTTTTAGATACATGGGTAGAAACAAATGTAGAAAGGAGGACAGCCCCCACCCTCCTGATGAACAAAAATGCAACGTCTTTTTTTTTTTCATTTTTCTCTAGGACAGGTTGCGCCGCACCCAATTTGCTTTAACAGCTTATGCCACCTACAACCGAGATATTTCCAAATCAGATAATTTTTTTAATATTACTTTGCTTCATGAATGATGCCCTAAATAAATTACATAATTATATTGACAAATCGTTCTTGCGTATTGATATAATTTAATTAGTTCATTCGATAAACCCCCCCCCCCCCCCTCCACCAATTATCTTGCTCATATCAAAGAGACATTCCCGAGTAAAATAGTATAGAGAAATAGATATTGAAAAATATTCGCGTAATGATGTGTATGCTATAGATAGCTCATACGTGTAGTAAGGTCGTATATTAAATGTTCTATATACAAAATAAATTGTTCAAAATCATTTTTAAAAACCATGAATCATGTACTCATCATTGCTATTTGACGAGGAAAGGAAAACTGAAATATGAAAGATTGACATATATCATAATATACAATGTATATAGAACCTATTTGTACGAAACATACTAACCTAGTTGTTTGTGACGGTTTATTATCTCTCAGCCACCTTTGTAAATCTCCTTCCCCAGTCCTTATTGATACAAACCTAGCCATAATATTATCACGACATAGTACGTACAGTAAGCTGAATAAAGTGACATAAGCTCTATTGTACTTACGTATTACGCAATCAGAAAGTCCCCGTCAAATCGAAAATAAAATATTTCTAAAATTCGAAATCGAAAATAAAAGTACCTTGATATATTTTCTACATACCTCTTGGCAGATATCCATGTGTTTGATAATAGACAAAGGGTGTATTATGCAAAAAGAGGGGGGGGGGGGGGTTGTGTCTCCCCTTCTCCGAAAGTGGAAGTTTAGGCGCAAGTCCTGCATGTACATGTGTATCTCCCTTTGCTGAAAGCTTCTAGTTGTATATGTTAAGTTGTCTTGTTTTTGTCGTCTAAAAGGGACAAGTCAAGATGGCCGTCATAGGCTTAAATTAGCTGAATTGCTTATCAAAACTGAAAGAATAGGAAGTTCATCTACTCAAGATTCTCAACCTCAGTCTCATTTTTTTTAAAATCATAACCCAAGTTATAAATACGATTACAGATACATGCATTAAATTGTGGATCACGATTCTCATCTGAACGAATGACTCGAAACAGAGAAAACTAGCACCCAAAGTCCAAATTCATGAAACAAATTGACCGATCCGGTCTCGCAAAACTAACAGACTTTAATATATACGAAATTTTGCTATCGAAGTGGCGACACCTACAATCGATAACATCATCGTAAAAATGCTTAATGTGCAATTCGTCGTGTGTCTACATTGTATGTTTCAACCTTACCGACTATATACACAAGACTTGAGGTGTCGTAATTCAAAATAGGGAATTCCCTTCAAATATGACTGTTGTTTTTTTTAATATGGCCACTTTCTCACCCTAGGAAAGGGGGGGGGAGACCCAGCATAGCCCCCCTCCCAATGACTGTGAATATTATAAGACTCTTTCATGGTCTTCTATGAAAGATATATCGGTTCCACCCGAGGGGACTCAAAATCATGTAAAACCCGAGGCTTGCCGAGGGTTTTGCAAAATTTTGAGACCCCGAGGGTGGAAACGATGTATCTTTCATAGAAGACCATGAAAGAGTATTTTTCTCTCATATCTAAGGGTCAAAACAAAACTGAAAGAAAAGGGACGAAATTTGAAAAAATGTCAAGTTGATCTAATCGCAAAAATTTTGCGATATTGGAATTCAGCGCCCCCGAAAATGGTTTATTCTATAAGAATAAACTACGAATATTAGGCTTTTCAAAATAAAACGCAAGAGTACATTGAAAACCGATCTTAAAATCGAAGTTTTATGGCGACGTCGCCGCTAGCTCGTTTGTTTTGCGGGCTGAAATCATGACGTCACAATAGCGTAAACAATCGAAACAATAGCGTCACGTGATATGTGATACAGCTGTCACCTGATATGTGATACAGAAGTAGCTCACATAGCTGTATTTCATGGGCCTACTCTGTAACACATATGCGGGTATGAGAGAAAGTATTCTCCATCACCCTGCGGTTGAAGAAATATTTACTTTCTTTTATGTGAAGATAGGTATCACAGGGGTAAATCGCCTACGGCGGGGAAGCCTGTAATAGGAGGAAGAAAGTCTCTATTGGATAGAACGCTTGAGCTTTCAAACACAAAGTGTGAAAACAACTATATTTGTGCGTAAACTTCATATCATGTTTTAGGAAATATTATATACTAACAAATGAATTAGACCTGAATGAGGTATTATATTTTGTATAAGGATGTAATATGTATAGGATAGTATGAGAGCATTTGGTTAAACGAAGTGCAGATAAATTGAGGCCAAATTGTTTGCAAGATGCAGCGTAACTTATGTGAGAAAAAAAGATTGAAATCTGGATTATGCATGTGTGAACGCCATTTTTTGAAATTCGTTTAAGTCTTAGCTGAGATATCGGTGATAAAGATCAAGGTCTTTATGTGAAATATGAAAGCCATGTCACTTACATTTCAATAGTAGAGTCAAGTTAAAGTTTTTGAGAAACTACAGTACATTTGGGAGTTCCGGGTCGCCCGTTTTGGGAGTTCTGGGTCGCACAAAACTGCTTGTAATTTTGAAATAAGAACTAATTTTCGTAACAAGTAATTATCTTATAATTCAATATTGATAGTTTTCTTTGTAGAAAAATACCAAATGTTACTTTCCATCTTAGATAAGTGAAAATTTAGCTTTGAGAACACCCAAGCCAACCCAGAACCTCCCAATTGCCTGTATGCCAAATTTCAAGGTGAAGACCTCCAGTTCAAAATCAGTAAAGGAAAGAAAAACACAAAAGTCAGGGTTTCATATGAAGGAATATACAAGTGGAATATGGAAGGTGTTCATGTACCCATTACGGTTCAAAAGATATATCCAAGGCTAGGTTTTTTTTTTAAAGTACCCGGTAGGTCAAATTTCAAGCTTTGATATAAGGTCACTAGGTCAATGGTCAAGGTATCAAATGAAAGGTCTTATCAGAAGTAATTAACATGTGAAATATAAAAGCCATATACTTTAAGGTTTAAAAGATTAACTTAATGTTTAAGTTTATTTTAAGTAGGTCAGTCTTCAAGGTCAATGTCCTTAGTTCAAAGGATGAGGCAAAAACTAATTAGTGTTCATCTCATCCTGGTCCATTGTAATGTAAAGCCACTTGTCAAAACTCCCCATAGTTTTATCCCTATTGGTTAGGAAACAAATTCTGTATTCTATACATCAAGGTCAAAATTTATTGCAGCATTTGATTTGTCTCATCATTGTCTATCATCATGTAAATTTTCAAATTACTACTCCAAATAATTTTCTCCCAACAGACTTAAACAAAAAATGCTGACACACTGAAGGACAGACAGTCTTCGCTGTTTCGTAGACCAGATTATGTTTCGCCAACCGGCCAAAGTTTCGCCATCCGGCCAAACATTCCAATTTCATATTGATCTTTGCCTTTTTGATCCCTGAGTATAGGCATTAGCAGTCCATGTACAGAGTATCATCAATGAAAGTCTAAATATATTCAAATTGCAGTTTAGAAACACTCTAGCTAATTTCCTGAAGTCCTTGTAGGTCAAGAATAACTTGAATTATGATGCGTAAGTACTGTTTTTGACCATGACCTTAGTCACTTGACTGAACCAAAGTTTCATCACTTTAATTCAAGAGTTACTGGAATCATGGTGTGGTTACACTTTTACATGCTGTTTTCTATACATGCCAAGTGTGACCAAGTTTTGATTTCAAAAGTATAGAAATTTTGACACCAAAATTAAGTAGGGGTTCTCCTTTGACTGCAAGCAATTAATGTATTTCTAATGTGTCATCACAGTACATTAAGAATTACTTTAGGGCAAAAAAAAAAAAAATGCTATGCTCTTTTTCTTATGTACCAAATTTGACTTTGACAGAACTGATCATCTAAATTCATTTTACACCAAGATGAGACTGTATGTCAACATTCAAACAGTAGCTATGCTTTTCACAAATCTAACTCTACGGGAAGTTGATGTCAAGATAGAAATTGCCGTCACCAAGAACCAGGCAACTACAGGTATCAACAAGGTTGGCTAAATATAGATCTTCCAGATGCGCATAAAAATAGTCCATCCTTCCTTGAATCTTTTTTAATGAAATGCTCACAAATTATTCATCAACAATTCATTACATAACAAAACTTGTTTAAGCAGTAAATTCTGATATTTACTTCAACAACATACAACTTTTTGGTAAAACAGTCTAAAACAATAAATAACATGTACAAACATTCCTTCAATATTGCCTATATAAAGTAACAACAAAATCAAAATACAATTGTTTAAAACTCTTTAAGTGCAGGTACTAATATCTTAATCAATGGCATACATACATATATTTATATATACAGATGAAATTTAAGCATCTTTACCAAAACTTTACTAAAACTTAAACAAAACTTTACTAATGAAATGCAAATAAAACATAATTACGAAACATTATTGAAATACATAGAAATTCAATTCTTTTTAGAAACTTTATAAATGATACCAATATTTTTCATCACAGGAAACCATACAGCATCCTGTTGAAATTTGATGATTTCTACCTTTTCTGTTACATAGAATTTTAACGTCTTGTAAGATAAATTCTAATTGACTTTTCATGTAATTTAAAATTGAGGTATACTCCCAGGTTGATGTGTAATGTTCTGTTTTTATCAAAGATTTATCCATTAGAGAATATACCAACTCACCCTAATGAGTACAATTTAAGGCCAGGGTGGCGACTTTTAATAGAAATGAGGTAGAAGAACGATGGATATGTCCACATGTAGAGGAACATCTCCTCGAACTATTCAGACCAAAAAATCAAAATTTGCCCGTCTCGTTTTTTGGCTATAAACGTCCATTTTTGGCCTATTTTAACATTTTCATCATTTTAGAGAAAACCACATCATAACTTTACATACCTCTGCAATGCATGAAATTTCAAAAATTCATATATACCCTTATTTTTCTGGATTCTTATAGCTTGTGTATGAGTTAAAGCCTATTTCGAAAAATTCTGATAAAATAAACAGTCCTAAGGAGTGTATTTTCTTATAAATACGATTTTGCTGGTTGCCATGGCAACAACTCATTATTTTTAAAAATAGCCAGAAGGTCGCCAGGAGCAAAATTTTTTTCTATGTATAGAGCTATGGTATTGCTTTATCCTAAAGCAGTCAAACCAATATGTACCCGAATTCGTTTTTGAGCAAAATGACCGTTTCTATAAATAGCGCAATAATTTGTGCAAAAAATCAACATTTTGACCCAAAAACATAGAGATTTACTCCAAGTTCGAATTTCTAATTCTCTCATTTCTAAAGAGTATAATGAATAGTATATGTTCTGATGTTTGAATCTTTAGAAGCAGAACTCTTGCGAAAATGACAATTTCTTTCCTATTTTCGGCGATTTTTTATCGAAAAATATGCATTTTTCCCCAAAATACCCATTCAGCAATGAAAACTTTAAGAAGTATTATTTTTTTTTTTGAAATAATGCAACAAACTGAGCTTATACCAATTATTGTCCATGTCGGTTTCAAATATTACGTGATATGAAAATAGAGTTATCTCCCTGTAGTCGCAACCCTAACCGTAACTGCTAAGGCGATATGTCTTAACTGTGAGCACATGGATTTATTGCTTGTGGTTGCTTGATGTACTATGGGTTATGTAGCGCATAACATAGCTCATAGTACATCAAGCAACCGGGAAGCGCGATAAATCCCTGTGATTGTGAGATCAAAGAATTGAAATAAAACATTAGCCCTTAATGTTCAACAGATATAAGTACAATGTAGGAGTATATTCAAATAAGATTTTTTAGAAAAGTAAGTTTAAGGTCAAGGTCATAAATTCAAAGTCCTGAAATCAATGAAAATTAGAAGGCTTTAATATACAGTTAAAGTATACCATTGAGGGAGTTAGCACGATTCTGGTTCCCCGTGACCAGACCTATTTCCCGAGGCGAAGCCGAGGGAAATAGGTCTGGTCGAGGGGAACCAGAATCGTGCTAACTCCCTCAATGGTATACTTTAACTGTTTTATTATACCGAAACAAACATTATACTGAAACAAACATATGTCTTAGGTATACAGAAACAAACATTATACTGAAACGAACATATCTTTTAGGTTCACAGGGTTCAAGTGGAAATTCTAATGATTTTGCCTTGCCTTATCGACTGAATGACTGAGTAACAGAAAATATTAATTTTTGATGATAAGATAAACAGAAACATCATTTATCGTACTCATACATGTTTAATTTTTGATTGTTTTATTTCATTGCGGATGAATTTATGTGCTAAGCGGATAGGAGGCGGATTACTCTGCTCGCGTATTGATAGCGTCATCCGATCAATCTTCACATCATCCGATCAACCTTCAACGGCGCTGATTGGCTGATACTGACACACCCCCAAAGAAGCTCCGCCCCATCTTGAAACTAACTCCCTAGGGAAATAGTCTTCTCAACTAACGCACCCCTTTGCAGGGAAATAGTCTTATCAGGCGATTTTCAGGGATTTAGTTAAATTTAATGAGTCTCTTTTTATATAGAAAAAAATCAGTAGAGGTATAATAATTAGGTATAAACTTCTTTATTGATAGTTTTGAACTAGGAAACTTAAAAAAAAATCTATTTGTTGTTGTTAACTCTCTGACTTTTAAACTTTGATAATGAAAATTATTCAAACTTTATAAGAATTTTTCAGGTTTTGAAAAAGTACAACATTGTATCACGATAAAATCTACATAAAATTAATTGAAGAATTAAAGTACTTTGAAATTTCTTATTTTAACAGGTCCATTTAGAAAGTTGATCTGTAAGGTTAATGAATTAAATGTGTCAATTCATTATACTTTGGGTGTTCAATACTAACAGTATAAAATTCAAGCAGAACATTATCTTGTTTCTTGATGACTGGTAAAATCAATGTATGTATGCATATTAAAGTTATAAGCTGGATATTAAAGTGGAGGGACAATCAACAATTCTTAAAACACTTATGATTTCAGAAAGTTTTATACCATATAACTTTATTATTCAGTCTTAAATAACATTACATGTACTTTTGCACAACCTTTCATGACACATGAGAACTGGAAAAGAAAGTCGGCAACAACTTTATTCGGCAACAAAAACTTAGTAACAACAATTGCCTAATAATGTTGCTTCACCACAGAAGTTCCTGTGAGGACGTTATAATTACTGGAGTATAAAGTGGGGCGCAGTCCCCAGGGGTTATTCCTGTAAATACCAAGGTATGTATACACATCAGGTTTATACAGCAGGGGACACTTAATTCCAATTTTGCGTAGTCCATTTTCCAGATTGAGTACTTGCTCATAATCCAGGTAATTGTCATTGTACACACAAACAACATGGCTATAGCTAGTATTGTCCGGTTCGAAGGGACTTATTTTCGCTACTTTAGCTGAAATTTCTCCTTTAACTATTGCTTTGGCAACCATGCCCCATAATTGATCGGCCTTGAAACCTGTTTCTACGTGAAATAACCACTTTCCGCATGTCTTATTATGCATCTTGGCTAAATCAGAAATAGATTGAACGGTTATTTGTCGACCTGATGATTGAAGATTTTGCCATGATTCCTGAAGTTTTAACACATCATAATAATCATCGTCATCATCATCGTCATCATCGTCGTCATCATCATCATCATTGTCATCATCATCTCTTCTGCCATTTACACATCTATCATCTTCTTCTTCATCACTATCGTCGATTTTTCTGACCCAAATCCAGCCTATGCCATCATATCTGTAACATACAACTATACCTTTAAAAAACAGGCGCCACTTTCACTAAAATACTTACGAAAAATTTGAGGAATTTTCGTAACTTTTGATCGCTTAGTTCTTCTTATAAAGTAAAAATTGGCATCTTTTTTAGTATAAACACTATTTTCTGTTAAGTACATGTATGTGAAAGGTCAAGGTCAGGGTCACTTGCTTAAAAATTTTGGTATCGATGGAAAAATCTTGTGACAAGGAATACACATGTGAAATATCAGAGCCCTATCACTTACCATTCAAAAGTTATGCCCAATGTTAAAGTTTTTGAAAAGTAGGTCAAAGGTCAAGGTCACGAGGTCAAAAATTTTGGTATCAATGGAAAGGTCTTGTCACAAGGAATACACATGTGAAATATGAAAGCCTTATCACTTTCCATTTAAAAGCTATGCCTAATATTAAAGTTGTTGAAAAGTAAGTCAAAGGTCAAGGTCACGAGGTCAAAAATTTTGGTATCAATGGAAAGGTCTTGTCACAAGGAATACACATGTGAAATATGAAAGCCCTACCACTTTCCATTCAAAAGTTATGTCCAATGTTAAAGTTTTACGGACAGACAAACAGACGGACAGGCCAAAAACTATATGCCCCCGAATCTTTGATTCTGGGGGCATAAAAAGTTTTAAGCTCTAATTTGAAAATGAAAGGTACGAAAATTCCTAAAACCTTAAATAAGTATTTTTGTTAAACAGGCTCCTGGTGTGTGGCCTTTTCTTTGTTTGAACCTAAATGTTTGACCTAGACCTCGAAAGTGACCATTACCCTCAATCAGTGTAGATTTCCATCATCCTTGACAATCAAAGCAAGTTTTATGGTAGTATGATATCATACATTTATAACTACCTTATGGTAGTATAAAGAAGATGAAGTAAGTTTGTCGTAATAATGAAAGTTTTTCTATCAGACAGACAGATGGGCTGACAGACAAAGAACATGCACAAAGTTATCCTTATATTTTGCCCTTGCACTTGCACTGCAGATAACATAATGAAATTATTATACAATCACAAGACAAGAAGTGTGAAAGCAATAAGGTAAATAGCTTACAGCAGTTGATAAAAGAGCTATTAAGAAAAGGTGTAAAATCTACCATGAAAAGTTGAAATTTCATCATGTTCATAATGCAAAATTGGAAGATATTTCTCACTACAAAGAACAATTGTATAGGTCCATGTCTAAATATACAGGATAAATTCTTCTTAACATGCTTAGTAAGACTGATATTGGGTCAAAACCATAAATTATTTTATCAAAAGAGAAAGGAAATTTGTTTTAAACTGTTCATTTGAAATGCCCTGGACTTTTATTTGTAGTGCCATGTACTACACTAGTATTATGTATTAGACTTTACATATAATGTACCCAAGAAATACAGCTCATTAGTAGAGGTAGACTACTTGAATATATATTGTCCCCATGTATAAACTTCATATTCTAACAAAAGACCAATTCATCAGGGGTCTGAAATTTTTTTCAAAATCTATACTTGCCATGGGCAACTCAGGACATCAAATTTACTTGCCCGACCCTAAAAATCACTTGCCCATTCTGACAAATTAAAGATTAAGCTTGAGAGAAGGATAGCTTTTATACAGTTATATTAAGCTGCAACTTATTTTGAAGGCTACCAGTATGTTGAAATATGTCAGCATATCTAACAATCAAGCACTTGATTCCACAGATATTAAAACCCTGTCTTAGAAGTAGGAAATTAGAAAGAAATCTGAATGAAGAGTATGAAAATGTTCAATAAATTGACTTGCCCAAAGCAAGTGAACTCTTACTTTGCACTTTCCCGACCTAACTATTCACTTGGCCAGGGCAACGGGAAATGGGAATAGACGATTTTCATATTATCGCATTTCACTCGCATTTTACACATCCTAAGACCCGACTTCACAACATTTGACATATTACTTTTAACTGTGAGATCGTTGCAGACTTATGACATCACAATTATCAATCACGTCAAAAGTTGTGATGTCGGATCTTGGCGTGTCTAAAATGTATGTCTAGCGGTTATATGAAGAAGGTCTATTCTAGACCCCTGTTCATATATTAACAAGAGGCCCATTGTGTCACATCACTCTTACTTTGATAATTGTGAAGGTTTATTCTCCTGTAGCCAATCCTCAATACTTTTGTCAGTTTGACCAATGATATACTCTATAGGTATATCCATATCAGTAGCCAAGGCCTCAGCAGCATAGTATTCGGAAGTGTGGGGTGTGGCTCTGTGTGTCGCCATGGCTCTTGGCGTCTCCACTTCCATTGCTTCTTCTTCCATCTCTATAGTCCAAGATCAATCTGAAAGGTAAAGTAAGATGAGCTTTACATTTAAAATTTGCATATCATACGTAGAGCAATTGATAAAGATATGCTCTAGTCAGTTTTAGACCAACATAAAGAAAACAAGATAGCAAAATACTTTTGAGAGGATCAATAATTAAGACATGTGTTTGTGAAACACAGATACCCAATATGTCATAAAAAGATTTAGCTTAATTAGTTTCAATTGAAGAACGTCAAACTCTAAAGTCAAGGTCACATAAAATAGTCAAACTCTAAAATCAAGGTCACATAAAAAAATTGGTTTTGTCTGTTGTATATAAGAAATCCCTATCACTTAACATTCAAAAAAATATGACCAAATCTTTAAAGTTATGCCAAATATATAAGTTTTCCAAATTAGGTCAAAGTCCAAGGTCAAGGTCTCAATGTCAAATGTTTGGTTTCAGTTGAAAGGTCTAGCCCCAGGTAATACATTATACAATTATTGACTGGGAATGAGGGCAATATATGATTTGTTGGACCTGAAGATAAAATATTGCCCGAGGCCGAAGGCCGAGGGCGATATTTTGTCTGAAGGTCCAACAAATCATATATTGCCCGAATTCCCAGTCAATAATTGTTTTGTTATACCTTACATCAATACTACAGCAACGAACCGATTAGCCCGGCATGTTTACATTCATTTTCTTCTATAAGAGAAAGAGCTAGCGCGGAAAAATAGGTAGAGCTAATAGCGTCATCAATGACGTGACGTCACAAACGATGTACCGTTTATCGGTCAATATTTTTTGAAATATTGCCCTAGGGCCAATATTGATGTAAATATTGACCGCTTGGTCAAATATTCGAATTTATAGGCATTTTTCCTATGGGAATTTTATATAGAGATACTGACAAGGGTATAACAAATGTAAATAAATTATGATCGCTGAGCGATATAAGTCCCCTACCGGCGGCATATATTTATGTCCTGCAACTCTGCCTATGAATTACTCTTCAATTAAACATGAGTTTTAATTAAACTTACTGTCTGTGCAAGTCAGTTCTGAGGTTTTATCTGCTTTATCAATTCGAAAAAGAGGTCAAGCTTGACGAAAGTTGAACTTGCTCTGAAACTATCCAAGACTAAGCTGAGTATCAAATTTTACCTGAATATCACTATTTGATGCAGAAAAAAGTCTGGAAAACTGACAAAAACTGAATTGTGCAAGTCATCAAGGGGCATAACTCCGCGAAAAATAGGTCAAGGGTGACGAAAGTTAAACTTGCTCTGTAACTATCTAAGACCAAGCTATGTATCAAATTTTCACCTGAATATCTCTATATATCACAGACAAAAGTCCGGAAAACTGAATTGTGCAAGTCATCAAGGGGCATAACTCCGCGAAAAATAGGTCAAGGGTGACGAAAGTCAAACTTGTTCTGTAACTATCCAAGACCAAGCTGTGCATCAAATTTCATCTGAATATCTCCATCTGTTGCAGAAAAAAGTCCGGAAAACTGACATAAACTGAATTTTCCAAGACATCAAGGGGCATAACTCCTCGAAAAATAGGTCAAGCGTGACGAAAGTCAAACTTGTTCTGTAACTATCCAAGACCAATCTGTGTATCAAATTTCATCTGAATATCTCCATCCGTTGCAGAAAAAAGTCCGGAAAACTGACAAAAACTGAATTTTCCAAGACATCAAGGGGCATAACTCCTCGAAAAATAGGTCAAGCGTGACGAAAGTCGAACTTGCTCTGTAACTATCCAAGACCAAGCTGTGTATCAAATTTCATCTGAATATCTCCATCCGTTGCAGAAAAAAGTCCAGAAAACTGACAAAAACTGAATTTTCCAAGACATCAAGGGGCATAACTCCGCGAAAAATAGGTCAAGGGTGACGAAAGTTAAATTTGCTCTGTAACTATCCAAGACTAAGCTGAGTATCAAATTTCACCTGAATATCTCTCTTTGTTGCAGGAAAAAGTCAGGAAAACTAACAAAAATTGAATTTTCCAAGTCATCAAGGGGCATAACTCCGCGTAAAATAGGTCAAGGGTGAGGAAAGTTAAACTTGCTCTGTAACTATCCAAGACCAAGCTATGTATCAAATTTTCACCTGAATATCTCTATATGTCACAGACAAAAGTCCGGAAAACCGACAAACATAGTGTAATCAAAGATTACGAAGCTCACCTTGCGGCAGCAAAGTTCTATTTAAACATATCTCTTAGTACATGTATATTGGCTTTTCAAAAAAAAAATCACTCAAGTGGAAAAAAGTAGGTCACAGTCATTTTATGAAAATTTGATCAAAGATACATCCAATATGCAAGTTTGATACATGTAGCACTTAAACTTTGCTCAATATTGGCCTTTAAAGGCAAAATCACTCAAGCTGAAAAATGTCATTTTATGAAAGTTTGATCAAAGATACATCCAATATGCAAGTTTGGTACATGTAACACTTATACTTTGCTCAATATTGGCCTTTAAAGGCAAAATCTCAAGCGGAAAAAGTAGGTCAAGGTCATTTTATGAACATTTGATCAAAGATACATCCAATATACAAGTTTGGTACATGTAACACTTATACTTTGCTCAATATTGGCCTTTAAAGGCAAAATCACTCAAGCGGAAAAAGTAGGTCAAGGTCATTTTATGAAAGTTTGATCAAAGATACATCCAATATGCAAGTTTGGTACATGTAGCACTTATACTTTGCTCAATATTAGCCTTTAAAGGCTGAATCACTCAAGCGGAAAAAGTAGGTCAAAGTCATTTTATGAAAGTGTGATCAAAGATACATCCAATATGCAAGTTTGGTACATGTAGCACTTATACTTTGCTCAATATTGGCCTTTAAAGGCAAAATCACTCAAGCGAAAAAAAGTAGGTTAGATGCTGCATCCCATGTATGGGTTCACCTCAGCATCTAAAGATGAATCACTGGTGCAAGTTTGGTTACTGTAGCATCAGTACTTTGTCAGATACTGAGCTACCCAAAATACTTTAACCAGAAATTGACAAAGTCATTCAACCAGAAAATGTAGGTCAGATGCAGCATCCGATGCATGGGTTCACCTCAGCATCCAAAGATGAATCACTTGTGCAAGTTTGGTTACTGTAGCATTAGTACTTTGTCAGATACTGAGTTACCCCAAAAACTTAAACCAGACGCGGACGCGGACACCGGGGTTATAGCATAAGCTCATCTCAACTTCGTCAAGGTGAGCTAAAAACTGAATTTTCCAAGTCATCAAGGGACATAACTCCTCGGAAAATAGGTTAAGGGTGACGAAAGTCAAACTTGTTCTGTAACTATCTAAGACCAGCTGTGCATCAAATTTCATCTGAATATCTCCATCTGTTGCAGAAAAAAGTCCGGAAAACTGACATAAACTGAATTTTCCAAGATATCAAGGGGCATAACTCCTCGAAAAATAGGTCAAGCGTGACGAAAGTCAAACTTGTTCTGTAACTATCCAAGACCAATCTGTGTATCAAATTTCATCTGAATATCTCCATCCGTTGCAGAAAAAAGTCCAAAAAACTGACAAAAACTGAATTTTCCAAGACATCAAGGGGCATAACTCCTCCAAAAATAGGTCAAGCGTGACGAAAGTCGATCTTGCTCTGTAACTATCCAAGACCAAGCTGTGTATCAAATTTCATCTGAATATCTCCATCCGTTGCAGAAAAAAGTCTGGAAAACTGACAAAAACAGAATTTTCAAAGTCATCAAGGGGCATAACTCCTCGAAAAATAGGTCAAGCGTGACGAAAGTCGAACTTGCTCTGTAACTATCCAAGACCAAGCTGTGTATCAAATTTCATCTCAATATCTCCATCCGTTGCAGAAAAAAGTCCGGAAAACTGATATTCGGACAGACAGACGGACAGACTGACAGATGGACGGACGGACAGACAGACTGAGAGGAAACTAAGAGTCCCTTTAGCGTTGCTGGTAGGGGACTAAATTTAAAAGCCCTATCACTTGCCTTTCAAACGTTAAGCTTTTAAAAATATTAAAATGTATGTCAAACTACGAGGTCAAGGTCATAATATTGTTATCAATAAGAGAAAGGTCTTGCCGCAGGAAAGGCATACATGTGATAGACAGCCCAATTAATTACTTATTGCAAATTCAAAATATAACAAAACAAAATTATATCTTCAAGGTCAAGGTCAATCCTCAAGGTTAACTTCAGTACCAAAAAGCATGCAGTTCCACTATGTTCTACCTCTATGGCAAGTTTAAAAGTGATACTCAAAGAATAATGGCGTATGGCCAGTTCACAAACATAGGTAATCACAAATTACAAAGCTCTATTTCACAGTATACCAAAATTTATGAAGTCCTATTAGCGAGATCTATTCAATGATATAGATTTTAATTTTAATTTTTCATGACAAAGAAATCAAAATCAGGTAATCACAAATTACAAAGCTCTATTTCACAGTATACCAATTATTAAAATTTATGAAGTCCTATTAGCGAGATCTATTCAATAATATAGATTTTAATTTTAATTTTGCATGAAAAAGAAATCAAAATCAGCTTAAATTTATCCAGATTTGGAAGTGAGCCGCGCAGACAGTACATATCTTTACCTGTTTACAATGGGCCGATTTGTTTCCCGCAAAGCAGCATGTGCCTATGAACGCTGGTTCAAACAGGTCCAGGATTTCTCCAGAAATGGCTATAATAGCTAAATATGGCTATAATAGCTATAAATGGCTGTATTGGAGAAATATAATTTAAAGTACTAAACAAGAGGCCCAAGGAGGCCACATCGCTCACCTGAGGAGACTGTATGTATGTTGTTAATCAAAAGTCAGTATAAGACCTGAAGGAAATAGCTTTTAGTGAAGCTTTGAGAAGGACAATGTGTACTTACTTCCTGTAAAGTTTGGTAACATTCTGTGCAGTAGTTTAAGAGGATAAGAAAAAAATGTGTCATCCAAATAGAGCCTATGGAGGACATCATGGATATCCAATTGGCTCGAAAACCACAAACTTGGTAAAGGGCAATGAGTACTTGCTTCCTGTGAAGTTTCAAGAAATTCTGTGCAGCGGTTTCAGAGGAGAAGTCGAAAAAGTATCAGCCAATCAGAGCCTGTGGCGGCCATCTTGGTTTTCCGATCGGCTAAAAAAATAAAACCACAAACTTGGTAGAGGGCATTGAGTTCTTGCTTCCTGTGAAGTTTTGTGAAATTCTGTGCAGCGGTTTCAGAGGAGAAGTCCAAAATGTGTCAGCTAATCAGAGCCTGTGGCGGCCATCTTGGATTTCCCATCGACTCGAAAAACACAAACTTGTAGAGGGCATTGAGTACTTGCTTCCTGTGAAGTTAAGTGAAATTCTGTTCAGCATTTTCAGAGGAGAAGTCCAAAATGTGTCAGCCAATTAGAGCCTGTGGCAGCCATCTTGGATTTCCAATCGGCTCGAAAAACTCAAACTTGGTAGAAGGCATTGAGTTCTTGCATCCTGTGAAGTTTCGAGAGATTCTGTGCAGCGGTTTCAGAGGAGAAGTCAAAAATGTGTCAGCCAATCTGAGCCTGTGGCGGCCATCTTGGTTTTCTGAGCGGCTCGAAAAACACAAACTTAGTAGAGGGCATTGAGTACTTGCTTCCTGTCAAGTTTAGTGAAATTCTGTGCAGCGGTTTCAGAGGAGAAGTCAAAAATGTGTCATCCAAATAGAGCCTATGGAGGACATCATGGATATCCAATTGGCTCGAAAACTACAAACTTGGTAAAGGGCAATGAGTACTTGCTTCCTGTGAAGTTTAGTGAAATTCTGTGCAGTGGTTTCAGAAGAGAAGTCGAAAATGTGTCTGCCAATCAGAGTCTGTGGCAGCCATCTTGGATTTCCGATCGGCTTTAAAAACACTTGGTAGAGGGCATTGAGTACTTGCTTCCTGTTAAGTTTAGTGAAATTCTGTGCAGTGGTTTCAGAGGAGAAGTCGAAAATGTGTCAGCCAATCACAGTCTGTGGCAGCCATCTTGGATTTCCGATCGGCTTTAAAAACACAAACTTGGAAGAGGGCATTGAGTACTTGCTTCCTGTGAAGTTTCAAGAAATTCTGTGCTGCGGTTTCAGAGGAGAAGTCAAACATAGTGTAATCAAAGATTACGAAGCTCACCTCGCAAAGTTCTATTTAAACATATCTCTAAGTACATGTATATTGGCTTTAAAGGCAAAAATCACTCAAGTGGAAAAAAGTAGGTCAAGGTCATTTTATGAAAGTATGATCGAAGATACATCCAATATGCAAGTTTGGTACATGTAGCATAAAAGGCAAAATCACTCAGGCGGAAAAAGTAGGTCAAGGTCATTTTATGAAAGTTTGATCAAAGATACATCAAATATGCAAGTTTGGTACATGTAGCACTTATACTTTGCTCAATATTGACCTTAAAAGGCAGAATCACTCAAGCGGAAAAAGTAGGTTAAGGTCATTTTATGAAAGTTTGATCAAAGATACATCCAATATGCAAGTTTGGTACATGTAGCACTTATACATTGCTCAATATTAGCCTTTTAAGGCAAAATCACTCAAGCAGAAAAAGTAGGTCAAGGTCATTCTATGAAAGTTTGATCAAAGATACATTCAATATGCAAGTTTGGTACATGTAGCACTTATACTTTGCTCAATATTGGCCTTAAGAGGCAAAATCACTCAAGCGGAAAAAGTAGGTCAAGGTCATTTTATGAAAGTTTGATCAAAGATACATCCAATGTGCAAGTTTGGTACATGTAGCACTTATACTTTGCACAATATTGGCCTATAAAGGCAAAATCACTGAAGTGAAAAAAGTAGGTCAGATGCTGCATCCAATGCATGGGTTCACCTCAGCAATCCAAGATGAATCACTGGTGCAAGTTTGGTTACTGTAGCATCAGTACTTTGTCAGATACTGAGTTATCCCAAAAACTTTTACCAGACATTGACAAAGTCATTCAACCGGAAAATGTAGGTCAGATGCAGCATCAAATGCATGGGTTCACCTCAGCATCCAAAGATGAATCACTTGTGCAAGTTTGGTTACTGTAGCATCAGTTCTTTGTCAGATACTGAGTTACCCCAAAAACTTAAACCAGACGCGGACGCGGACACCGGGGTTATAGCATAAGCTCATCTCAACTTCGTCAAGGTGAGCTAAAAACTGAATTTTCCAAGTCATCAAGGGACATAACTCCTCGGAAAATAGGTTAAGGGTGACGAAAGTCAAACTTGTTCTGTAACTATCTAAGACCAGCTGTGCATCAAATTTCATCTGAATATCTCCATCTGTTGCAACTTTTACCAGACATTGACAAAGTCATTCAACCGGAAATTGTAGGTCAGATGCAGCATCAAATGCATGGGTTCACCTCAGCATCCAAAGATGAATCACTTGTGCAAGTTTGGTTACTGTAGCATCAGTACTTTGTCAGATACTGAGTTACCCCAAAAACTTTAACCGGACGCGGATGCGGACGCGGACACCGGGGTTATAGCATAAGCTCATCTCAACTTCGTCGAGGTGAGCTAAAAATGTGTCAGCCAATCAGAGCCTGTGGCGGCCATCTTGGTTTTCCGAGCGGCTCAAAAAACACAAATTTAGTAGAGGGCATTGAGTACTTGCTTCCTGTCAAGTTTAGTGAAATTCTGTGCAGCGGTTTCAGAGGAGAAGTCAAAAATGTGTCATCCAAATAGAGCCTATGGAGGACAATATGGATATCCAATTGGCTTGAAAACCGCAAACTTGGTAAAGGGCATTAAGTACTTGCTTACTGTGAAGTTTAGTGAAATTCTTTGCAGTGGTTTCAGAAGAGAAGTCGAAAATGTGTCTGCCAGTCAGAGTCTGTGGCAGCCATCTTGGATTTCCGATCGGCTTTAAAAACACTTGGTAGAGGGCATTGAGTACTTGCTTCCAGTGGAGTTTAGTGAAATTCTGTGCAGCGGTTTCAGAGGAGAAGTCGAAAATGTGTCAGCCAATCACAGTCTGTGGCAGCCATCTTGGATTTCCGATCGGCTTTAAAAACACAAACTTGGAAGAGGGCATTGAGTTCTTGCTTCCTGTGAAGTTTCAAGAAATTCTGTGCTGCGGTTTCAGAGGAGAAGTCAAAAATGTGTCAACCAATCAGAGCCTGTGGTGGCCATCTTGGATTTCCGATCGGCTTTAAAAACACAAACTTGGTAGAGGGCATTGAGTACTTGCTTCCTGTAAGGTTTGGTGAAATTCCATGCAGCGTTTGCAGAGGAGATGTTAAAAGTTTACGCCAGACGGACGACGATGACGGCGGACAACGGACGGCACGCTATGACAATAGCTCACTTGAGCTTCGCTCAGGTGAGCTAAAAATAAAATTTTTGAATTTTTCTTTCAAACTCATAATGGCAAATTTTTATGACCATCTGATTAGTGATGAACCAATTGTCGCCGACAATCGATTGTCGAGCGCTAAAACTCTTTCGATTCCGATTATCGATTTCATTTTCTTACAATCGATTATCGCTGAAAGAAAGGTATTTTGTGTAAAGGTATTTATTTTCCTCTTTTCACATGTAACATAAACCGTCACTTGTTGTCTTACCTGTAAACAGGCGGACACTTTGAATTTGAATGCTTATATTTTGTTTTCAGCAAAGTTTTCTGAATCTTATGCAGAAAAATACAATTTTTCTGTATTTTATATTCCATTTTTCATGGACTTTTGTTTTCCGATTTAAATCGATAATCGATCGGTTCACTCTTTCCGATTATTTTCCGATAATCGATTCTTAAAAGTCTTCCGATGTACAACACTACATCTGATCAAAGTTTACAAAAGAAGTTGGATTTTATGCAAAACTTACAATTTTCAAGTTTTGACCTAGATAAGTTATCAAAATTTTGACTCATTCAATCTCAAAGATGGTACATTTTACATGTCAACTTCTTATGTAAACATCGTTCAGATGCGATTTTGAGTATTGGATCAAAATTTTAAAATCTACTCTTCTAGTACTTAAAATTATTTCTCAAATATAGCCATTTATAGCTAATAATTTATAGCCATATTAAGCTATTATAGCCATTTCTGGAATAACCCCGGACCTGTCAAACTAAACTTAGAACAAATGACAGGATAAAGCTTACAGCTTGAACCGGCATGACCTGGTGAAGCCACTTGATTTAGTTTTTCTGGAGATAGGTGTACACCGAAATGCGCCGCTTTTTGCCGGTTGAAATGAATAGGCGATAGTCCGTGCATTTCGGCATACGAATTGTTTGCCGGAAAAACTCAACCAAGTGGCTTCACCAGGTCATGCTGGTTCAAGCTGTAAGTTTAGTTTGAACCAGCGTACATAGCCATAGGCGTATGCCACTTCTGGGCAAATTAATCGGGCCTAGTTTACTGGTCGGGAAGTAGTTATCGCCGAGCAGTAATTATCGCCGTTTTGCCTATATCTTTGGTTCTACATATGACAGAGACTTGATTTTTTTTAGCATTAATACTTCTTCTAATTATCAAACTGTGTATGAAATTTCAAATGAGTTCATGTGATGAAAGCTAAGATTTTAGCAGCTAAATTTCATGAAAATGCGTTGTCTTCCCCAAGCTCCTCGGGGGCGATTGCGGTGCACCTTGCTGTCTTCTCTCTCAATAATCGAAGAAATTTTGAACTATTTTCAACGATTATTATCATAACTGATTAGAAAAAGAATAGAGGAATCGGATGGTATAAATTTAGTTGGAATATTGTGGATATTAGACGAGAATGATCCCACGTGGCGATAATTGCTTCTCCAACCTATTTAAAGAGTGCTTAAAAGTAGCGCATTTAAATTGCTTATAAAACCAGTACCAGTCATGGATGCAGGAGGTTTCGGTACAAGGACGTTTAGGTTCATGATTTAGGTCGTTTCGGTACAATTTTTTCCCTGTACATTACCTCATTTTTTACTGTTTAAAGAGATATTATCAATAACCCCTCAAAAGTTAGATTGGAGAAGCAGAAGCATAGAATATTTTTGGAGGGATGGGGTGTTCTTTTGTCATACATGATTGGAATGTCTAGCGACAAATTGATCAATCCATTAGTTTTCTTACAATATTTGATTAGGCCTATAAATGTCGGGTATCGGACAAAATGATTGATCACCGATAAATATAGAATTTAATTATCAAGAAAGAATTCTTAATTATTTAACTCGAACTTCAAAATATTATAATCATCATATAATCAGCACAAACAACAAGAGAGGCTATATGTGAACTTGTCATCAAATAAAATTAACCGAAACTTATTTAAACATTAACAGATCATTACTCATTATAAATTACCCCATATCACACACACAAAAAAAATATGTACTGAAATGTCTCTTACGTTGTACCTAAACGTGGGTCCCTGTAAAGTGCGAAACGAAACAAAAACGAAACGAAACGAAACGAAACAAATCGAAACGAAACGAAACAAATCGAAACGAAACGAAACAAATCGAAACGAAACGAAACCAAACGAAACGAAACAGATCGAAACGAAACGAAACAGATCGAAACGAAACGAAACAAAACATAAAACTTAAAGAAAATGAGAAAAAGAGGAAAAATCGCCGAAAACGAATATTTCAAGACAAGATCAGCATGTAATATTGCCTTATCCAAGAGTTCTACATTTGTAACTAGTGCCGAGAGGGTTTCTTGAAAGAGTCAAAGTTGACAATTAAAAAAAGTAAATGTCAAATGCCATTCATGTATTTAAGAGGAATAAAAGGGAGGGGATAGAAAACCACGCTATGACACCGTAATGAGATCATAAAACGGGGTGGGGGCACATTTCAGGGGAGAAAAATCTTATCCTTTTTCAAACGAAGTGTGACCCCAGTTTTTAATTGTTCTTATTTTTCTGATAAAATTTTCAAATACACATAAGTCGGAACAGTTCCGTTTCCTCTGCGCTAGACTCCTCCCTGCTAAATAATATTTTCCGTCTGTGACGAGGTTATTCATCCCAATCACTCTCCTTTAAAATGCAATTGTGCTATATACGGTATGTATTATGTTTTAATCGTCAACTTTGATTCTTTAAAAAACCCTCCAGCCACAAGAACTAATGGTTGAAGGCATTAATGAGGGGGTGGACAAGAACAAAGGGAGGGGAGAGAAAGGGGGCGGGAGGAGGGAAGAAGGGGTGAGAGGAGGGGCAGATGATTGGGAGGGTAACAGTAACCCAAAAAAATTAGGAAATTACTTTTAATATAAATAATCTTGCTCTTATGCGTTCATGTACATTATCTCAATTTTAAAACTTACCACGAAAGTCATCTATATATACCTTAAAAAATTTTCCCGATCGCTTCGCCCGCCGCAATTTCAATTCATTTTTCAAATACTTCAGGCTCGCTTCGCTCACCTTACTTTTTCATCTAAACAGGTCTATTTCTTTTTTCAAGGTTTAAAAAAGGAAATAAGCCAAATAACTTCACTATTGCACCACTTTACACTCTAAAGTTTAAACATTTGTCTTGACCGCCCAAGACCCCCTCCCCCCACGGGGAGGGGGAGGCGGCAGGAGGAGAGTTTAACCCCTGACCCTTCAATAAGATCTTGTCTTGAAATATTCGTTTTCGGCGATTTTTCCTCTTTTTCTCATTTTCTTTAAGTTTTATGTTTTGTTTTGTTTCGTTTCGATCTGTTTCGTTTCGTTTCGATCTGTTTCGTTTCTTTTTGTTTCGTTTCGTTTCGATCTGTTTCGTTTCGTTTCGATTTGTTTCGTTTCGTTTCGATTTGTTTCGTTTCGTTTCGATTTGTTTCGTTTCGTTTCGTTTCGTTTTTGTTTCGTTTCGCACTTTACAGGTACCCCCTAAACGTCTCTACATGTACCGAAACATCTTTCTATTGTACCGAAACGTCTTTCTATTGTACCGAAATGTCCTTGTACCAAAACGTCCAGCATTCCCAGTCATCAAAATTTATTGAAAATTTATGGAAGTATAGATAAAGGGTTCTAGTTTGTGCTGTCCAAATTTCATGTGGAAGTCTTGAAAATTAAAGAAAATAGAGCAAAAAAAAAAATAATAATTACTTCCATGCTTCTCCACCAGTTCAGTGCAAAGAAATGAGATATTTTGATAAATTTGAAAATGATTCATGCATTTCTCCGTTGCACTGTAACTAAATCAGGCCAATATCTCGAGTAACTTACCGATAAGGCACGGTCCATTTGATATTCTGGGGGGGGCTTGGGTTTTTTGTCGGAGCAAGATTATTTTTTTCGCCTCGTACCGGGGCAAAATTATTTTTTTCTTGCAAAGTCGGAGCAAGGAAATTTTTTTTAACAAAGTGATGTGCATATATATTAAGAATGTTTGTATTTTATCAATAGATATTATTTATATATATATATATATATATATATTAAATATTAATATATACTTTATTTTTATGGAAGTATTCAATTCAATTCTAAATAGAGAGATAAAAGATTTCTACAATACAATTCTAAATATTAAACAAAATTTATATAAGGTACATGAATATAAGAGGGTCTTTGGGGAAGGTCTTCTAGACAAATTTAAAAATGCAGAATTGTAAAATGGTGAATAACTGAAGTTCTCCTTCCAATTAAGCTTACAAGAACATAAAATTGAGACTCTATGGGATACATGCAACATGTATTTTACATAAGTATTGTTAACACTTCAGATATCTTCCAAATATATGAACTATGTAATTTGCAAGCAATGATTGATAGAAAACTATGGCGAGCGAAGCGAGCCAAAAATTTTTTGATAGATTGAAAACTGTGGCGAGCGAAGCGAGCCGGAAAAATTTCAAGAATTTTAGCAAAATTTTATGGTAAGGAGCTGTTAAGATAAGGGCCGTATTTAGCCCTAAATCTCATGACTTATTTCTTCCGCATGGCGATCGTACACAGAAAAACATGAATCATTATTGAAATATAATGTATTTGCAGACCTTTAACATGACTTACATTATGTTGAGGAACCCTTAAGGTTGTAAAATTAAGGTCGAAAGAGGTAGGGGTGCTCGGATAGAAAATTCAATAATATCGACCAAAAATCGTATACATTTTTTAATATTTTATCTAAAATGGATAAATTTAAGCTAAAAGACATCAAATATGTCTACATTGTGTATCAGAAATAGATTTCGAACGTTCAACCTCCTAGTTAATCGGTAAATAATGAAATCCGGAACTTAAAATACGGTCTTATTCTTCATTCAATGGCTATACAATGTAAGCCTTTTAGCGCGAAATACACATTGACGGAGAAATGAACATCACTCTTGCTTATTTCGTTTCTAATTCTTGTATCTTTCATTCAATCATATTGAGTACACAATGTTTGATGGATTAAAGAGGAAAAATACTCAAATGTGCTATATTTAATGGTCAAAAATATCGATTCTTATAAAATGCACCCCCGTTTCCATTTTTAGTTTTTCGTCTCTGGAGTGGTGTTCCCCCCAGAGATACAGAACCACACTTTGCCAAAATATTTGTGTCATGGATACACATCTCCAGTAAAAGTGGCTTTCTGTATATCCGGGGGGAACAATGTTCAATAAAACTTTTCCGTTTTCTATTGATTTCTATGAGAAAAAGATAAGTTTTGACCTAAAAATTAGCAATATTATGCAAAACAGATAAAAAATAACTTCATATTCTGATGGGATGCCGTTTAGGTATACATTTTACCAGAAAAGGTTCTTGAAATTTCAATTTTCAAAATTCCACTTTTCAGGGCTGATTTTACGCCTTATCTTAACAGCTCCTTCTTCAAATTCAGATTATTTGTAAGAGCAAGATTATTTTTTTCTGTCACACCATAAGCAAATTAATTTTTTTCATCAAAATTCAGAGCAAAATTATTTTTTTCGAAAAAAACCCAAGCCCCCCCCCCCCCCCCCCCCCCCCCCAGAATATCAAATGGACTGTGCCTAAGCGATAGTAATTTTATCAGATTTTCAACACTTAATACAATCTGTCGATCAAATAAAAAATCTCAAAAATCTCCAATATTTGACTGTATGATTCCAAAGTGCACAGGGTTCACCAAACCGAAAGCGAAAGTAAGAATACTTCAGTACAAGGGAAGTAACTCGTTGCGTAGTCTGCGTTTCCAGCCGAACAATGGCACAAGTCCGCGAGACCATCGAGTTATTGACAAATTTGTTAACAGAAAATGGAACTTCAAAGACAAAAGCAGAACTCTTTAGACTTGCAAAGTTTAACAAAGATGAGGCTGTACGTTATAAATAATTTTACACATAGCTGGAGTTATTTCAATATCAAATTTCATGTCTCCTGGCTTTTTTCAACAAATTGAAGGATTTTGAGGTGTTTTTTGTAAATCTCTCTTTAATGGCTAAAGATATTATTACCATTATAATTTTTTGAGATAGTACATTTATAAACCTACAAAATGGTATATATTTGGTGTAAAAAAATTTAATTTAAAGATGGGGACATGATGTTTGAAGATCATTGGGGTTTTTACTATAGATTATATAGGGAAAACAAAAATGTCAAAAATTGCATATTTAAGATTCAATTTTTTTATCAGATAACTTTGTTTGATGTTTCTAAAAATAATTTTCCTTTAAAGTTCATTTAATTTTCTACAAATTGATACATAAAACATGAAAATCCATCAACATTTAGATGGGGGACATGACATTTGAAATTTAGGCCTATACGAAGAGACAGGTTATATAGAGTAAATTTGGTAGTGTATTTCTGACTGCATTTTTAGCATGTTATCTTTAGATTTCACCCCTTATAACTGTTATAAGTCCAAGAGATGTTTCTATTTTGGTTCTATATGTTTGTGTAAGGGCTTTGATTTCCAGGCTTTAATGCAACTTCCTTTTAAACTATCAGAACGGCTCATTTTGGAGACACGACTCTGACCTAGTTACAGCAGCCTGTGCAAGCAACAGAGAATTGTTCGCTATTCGCTCTTTCCTTGCCTCTCAGAACTGTCAGAGGGAAGGAAAGAGACCAAATAGCAAACGACTCTCTGTTGCCACTGTAACTAGACTCTGACCACAGGGGTGTCAGGTATCATCGCTTGGTCACTAAGGGTGAAAATTTTACAAGTGTAAACGGAGCCATTTCTTTTTGTGGCTGTAAACGTTTACATAATTTCTAAACGTGTACACAGACTTCTATACATATATTTGAATTATCATCTTTACTATCTTTATTACTCTTAAAAAAAGTTAATCAAACACGGAGATTCCTTAGCATAGTTTAGGGCAGCGGCGTCAATCATTTCGGAATAACGTTTTAAACCGGAAGAAGACAAAATTGACACCCCCGCTACTGTCTCTTTCATCATCATTGTTGCCTAAAACTAGTTAATCATGTCACACAAGGTGATTCCTTAGTGTAGTCAGGCAGCGATGTTGACCAGAAGAAAAGCTGCACTGTGTAGCCATGGTCATGATGGTAGCAGAGCCGATTGACAACCCCGCTTTCGTTTCTTTTACCATCGATCATTGTTTTATATGTATATTCTCCATGTACAGTGTATGCTTTTGAACCCTGAATCTGACATGTTTATAGCATGTAATTTTAAATTGTGGAAATTTTTTCAAACACGTTTAAAATACTATAAAAGTTTGATTAATATACAGATGTAAAGTTTTCAGCTTTGAATCTTAAAAAGTTTTTTTATTGTCTAGCCAAGCATCAGCAATATATGTCTGATCTTATTTATCAAGTCAAGCATTACTAACTACTAAGTCGTATTTATATGTCAACTTCGACGACGTCTGCAAATATTAACACAACAGGAAATCACTTTTCACAATAGAAATACAAAGAAGCGTTTAAACGTTTACGTTTCGTTTACTGCCTTCCGTGTACACGTATAGGAAATTTAGTGAACGTTTCACCCTTACTGGTCACAAACCTTTTCTTCAATACAAACCCTTTCTTATATATGTCTATATTAAAAATCCCAAGGGCGGACACTCTCTTTGTACTTGATCGTGGCTTCCTCGTTTTTTCTTCCTACAGGCTAAACGCACGGTCAATTTGATTCGATTTTTAGTCCCCTACCGGCAACTCCGAAGGGGACTCTTAGTTTCCTCTCGGTCTGTCTGTCCGTCCGACCGTCTGTCCCTCCGTCTGTCCGTCTGTCCGAATTTCAGTTTTCCGGACTTTTTTCTGCAACGGATGGAGATATTCAGATGAAATTTGATACACAGCTTGGTCTTGGATAGTTACAGAGCAAGTTCGACTTTCGTCACGCTTGACCTATTTTTCGAGGTGTTATGCCCCTTGATGACTTGGAAAATTTTTTTTTTGTCAGTTTTCCGGACTTTTTTCTGCAACAAATAGAGATATTCAAGTGAATTTTGATACACAGCTTACTCTTGGATAGTTATAGAGATATTCAAGTGAAATTTGATTCACAGCTTGGTCTTGGATAGTTACAGAGCAAGATCGACTTTCGTCAGGTTTGACCCTTTTTTTGAGGAGTTATGCCCCTTGATGGCTTGGAAAATTCAGTTTTTGTCAGTTTTCTGGACTTTTTCTGCAACAAATAGAGATATTCAGATGAAATTTGATACACAGCTTGGTCTTGGATAGTAACAGAGCAAGTTCAAGTTTCGTCACGCTTGACATATTTTTCGAGGAGTTATGCCCCTTGATGACTTGGAAAATTTATTTTTTGTTAGTTTTCCGGACTTTTTTCTGCAACAAATAGAGATATTCAGGTGAAATTTCATACACAGCTGGGTCTTGGATAGCTACAGAGTACGTTGGACTTTCGTCACACTTGACCTATTTTTCGAGGAGTTATGGCCCTTGATTACTTGGAAAATTCAGTTTTTGTCAGTTTTCCGGATTTCTTTCTGCAACAAATAGAGATATTCAAGTGAATTTTGATACACAGCTTACTCTTGGATAGTTACAGAGCAAGTTCAACTTTGTCACGCTTGACCTATTTTTTTTTAGGTGTAATGCCCCTTGATGGCTTGGAAAATTCCGTTTTTAGTTAGTTTTCCGGACTTCTTTCTGCAACAAATAGAGATATTCAGGTGTAATTTCATACTCAGCTTAGTCTTGGATAGTTTCAGGGTAAGTTCAACTTTCGTCACGCTTGACCTCTTTTTCGAATCGGTAAAGCAGATAAAACCTCAGAACTGAGCTGCACGGACACTCATGTTTAATTGTAGAGTAATTTATAGGCAGAGTTGCAGGACATAAATATATGCCGCCGGTAGGGGACTTATATTGTCAGCGATCATAGCAGTTTTGGTTTTGTTATCTCAAGATGAATGTACAAAATGTATAAAACATATTTAAATTGAAAACTCATCCTAAAAGATGCAACGGTCGAATGCAGATTGATAGAATGGAAGCCACGATCGAGTACAAAAGAATTATATAGCTATTATATAGGAAGTGTCCTCCCTTGGGGTTTTCAATATAGACATATAGAAGAAAGGGTTTGTGACAAAGCAATACTACATCACCCCTGTGACTCTGACCACTTTATGATACCATTCAATGAATCTCGCTTAGTCATAACTTTTGGGATACGTTCTGACATTATCATTGGTGCATAAATTCAAGTAATGCAGACAAAACTCTGTGTAGATGGGTAATTCCTTAACCAATACTAACTTTTCCCATGTCATTGTCTAGTAACTTTGATATACTCAAAGTCAAATGTCAGCAATGGCCAATGTCATTTTAAAAAAGGCAACAGAAAAGACCCATCCAAATATATAGTTTTTGATAGTTTGCGCCTTTATTTTAATCAATAATCATGATGTTATTGTTATACATGTACCTATACATCTGATCACTAAATAAAGCAAGTCTATTGAATGGCCTATCAAATTTATTTACATTTAAATTCTTTTAGAATAAAGAAGGCAAGATATTTTTGGTTTAATTTCCACATTGAACCGTAGGGACTGTAGCTATGTTTCACTACTCTTACTACAACTTGCGATTCGGGCATCCCCAAATACATGTCTAGACTAAAGTCATTTACATGATACAATAGTTGCTGCAGCTGGCAGACTGGTGGTCATTCATTCATAGGCCAGATTTGCATCATACGTCATTGTAACTTTAACTATATAATTTGGCTAAATGCAGCATGGGTAAAGTAAATGAACAGCTTTTCTTGCAGTACCATCTTTGTTCGTCCAGTTTTAATCTTTTGAAAAAATATATATAACAATCACTAATCCATTAAAAAGGGGGGGGGGGGGGGGTTAAATTAATAATTTGTGATGTCAAAATAGTAATTTGTTATATCAAATTAATAATTTGTTATGTCAAATTTTAAAATAATTTGTTGAATCAAATTAATAATTTGTGTTATAATAATATCAAATTAAGAACTTGACATATCAGATTGATACCTCGTTATATCAAACTAGTAATTAGTAATTTAATACATTGTATATCATATCAAATTTATTCAAATGTACCTTGTTATATCAAATTACTTGAAATTAGTTATTTGATACATCAAATTAATTATTTGTTTTATCAAAGTAGTAATTTGATATATCAAAATAGTAATTAGTTATATCAAAATGGTAATTTGTTTTATCAAAATAGAAATTTTTCTTTATCAAATTATTATTAATTTATTACTGTTAATGAGGACATTTTCGCGTGGGGGTACCGAGATGTTGAAAACTTTTGAGGCATGCCAGTCATTTTAAAAATAATGCCAGTCCGAATGAAATTTTGAAGGTCAAATCCTTCAGCATCACTGGGGGTAATTTTCCCACTTTCGCGATTGTATTATTAACATGAAAATATATAACCCTGCGTGAAAATTACAACTACATGTATTATAAAAGACTAAAGGGATGCTCCTGATTTCACCAAAATTAGCCCTATGCGTACTGTTGCAATGGTTGTTTCCCGAGAAATTCCCTCAGCGAAAATAACATTGTTTACAGTAACTTGTTATAATAAATTAATTTAAAAAAAAGTAGTGCGTGTAGCTCTTATACGCTTCTGTAATCGTGTGAGTTGTTGTACTTTTGTCGTTTCAGACTTTACCATTCTGGCGGTTGTTATTTGAGCTTCTGTACTTCTGCCGTTATGGAGTGATGGATGAAGTGGCTGTTAAGGCATATTCAGAATTGACAACAGGTAAATGGTAAAAAAGAAAAGCTGGTTTGCACGAGCCATTGAGCCATTGGCTGCAGAGTTTACCAACACTTTTACTCTGCAGGGATTTTCCATTCCAATTGTGATGTTTTTATTTGTAATCTGCAGGGATACATGTAGGGACTCTTTGTATGTATGTCCATCTGTCATTCTGTATTTTGCACTTTTTCAGAAATGGTTATAATTTTTAAAATTTGTAATTCTAAGGTCAAGGTCATAGCTTTTACAGCAAGATACAGTACTTGAAATAGCTTCAAGGTCAAGCATTCATATATCATAATATGTGAGGATCATTACATTTGTTGTGCAAAAATCTCTTACAGAGGAACTGATCGTATATGTCAAACAGGAAATGCAGGAGAGAGGGTTCTTGTCTCGGGAGTTTTCAGCTCTCCCTAATTCTGCTGAAAGTGGGAGTCGTGAGCTGTTACTTGGCATGGCATGGTTACTGTGTAAGGAGGACATCATTGACAAGTTCATGGATAAATGTGCCTCACCAATTGATGATGAACCAGTCTCCTATTTTCAGGTATGTACATGAAATTTTGTTAAAGGATCCCGCACCCTAAAAGAGTACTTCTGGTTAAAATTTATGCACGTTTCCATAATTTCCTGACAAATGCCGATAATTTCATAATCGGGAATCTTCGTGGTGACAAAGTAGATTATGGTATGAGAGTTTAATCCCTTTTATTTTAGCTAGAATGGTATGTATGGCATTCTTTTCGAAGAGATTGAAAATTCTTATTTCTGGTATTTATTATTGAAAATAGATTAGGGGTTGAATGCCTTAAGTTGAGATCTTGCTGAACTCGTATATTGAAGAAAGATGTCACATTTAAGTATTGCTTTGCTCAGGAAGTGATGCTTTTGTGTGTTCTTCATTGCATGTGTGCACACAGTTCTGTGCTACTTAACATATGCTTTATTTGTTCCAGCCGAATGTGGTTGAAAGGTCAAAGAACTCAAATCAGGAGTTGGCTTCACAATCATTAAAGCCAGCACAGAAAGTCCAGCAGCTGCAGTTGTTGAATGGTAAACTACGCATGAGTCTACGTCGATTATATGCTCTGCAGAGAGAGAGAACAAAGCTACAGCACCAAGTAAGTTATTTTAAGATATAGACTTATAGGTATTCATTTCACAGTTTCAGTAAAAATGCACAATTTCAATTGTTTTTTTTTTTGGGAGGGGGGGGGGGATTCATAAGTTCTAATATTTGTAACATAGTTTTATGACTTTTTTTTTCCAAGTTGTAACTCCTGATAAACGCTTGCTAGAAATACTCCATATGAAAAACTCATGAGTTGTAATATTGATCCAAGGTCAAGGGTAAGGTTATTGTTCAACTGAAAGTTAAATTTTTGTCTTTGTCATAAGTTTTAATAATATTCACAGAATTGTTGATATAGACCTAAGGATTTTTCACTATCTTGAACCAAGGTTCAAGGTCATTGCCACAGTGCACTTGATAGGTTAAACCTTTTCCAGTGTCTAGCATATAAAAATACTTCAAGTAATCATTACCCAGGACCTAACCATTTGGCCAAGTTACCAAGTCACAGTGAAAATGATCAAGTAATTATTACCCAGGACCTAACCATTTGGCCAAGTTACCAAGTCACAGTGAAAATGATGACTTGTACTTTGTTCAGCTAAGAATTTTTGCCAAATACATTGTAGCCCAGGAACAAAGGGCGGGTCATGACCTCAAGGCTCAACTGAGGTCAAAGGTACATGTAAGAGGTCAGAGTGCACATGGTGGTTTAGAATTTGTTGGTCTGTTGTTACTGACATGAATTTGATAAATACTTCACAGAAATGCTGTTTATCATTTAAGGTTGTGTCATTGGCACAATTGTGCAAGGTCAAGTCACAATGCACACATTGCTGTGTGTACAGTGGGTACATGTTCATGTACTTTATACTAAATGCTTTTGACAGGAGATGAAATTTGCTAAAATTTCAGGATGTCAGATTCATCTTTTCAGAAAGTCAACTATATTTATAGTATTCTAAACTTAAGGTTGCCAGAGTTGAATCTAGGCCATCATTGACAACAGGATGATAGGGAAGTTATAAACCAATTTTGACACTTAAATATTATAAATAGTAAAAGAAGACTGTTACAATATTTCATCACTCAGTATTGAGTCTTTGCGGATTACAGAGTTTTTTCCCCTTACAGACAGTATTTGACATAAAACCATTGTGACGTTATGAAAATGGTATGGTAACATCAATTTTATTCATCATTTCCCAGACTTTTAGGACTGTTTCCATAGAATATGATGACGTCATAATCAGTCTATGTCAGATACCATCTCAAATGGGAAGTAACTCTGGTTTTCGAAAATAGCGAATAATCATGTCACAAAGTGTATTACATGTAATGCATCATAGACAAAATAATGATACATGTATTGGCTAAAAATTCTGAATATATTTAAGATACATGAGTGTACAGAGGGTGTATCACTGAGTGCAGACAGAAACCACCTTTCATCTATGGAAGTACATATGTTGAGGCACCCTGAACTTCTCAAGAAGGTCTGTATACGTAATGATTACATGGAATTCAAATATTTTTTAGAAATTTTTCCCTAAATGCGCTATAGACCCTTTCATGCTAATGACCATTTGGTTCACTTTTGTCTCTTCGTAGGACGATTTTGCCTACCAGAACAATCAAATGACGTCATCCTTGACAATGTACATTTATACATGCATTTGGAGCAGAATGACGTCATTTGATTGTTCTGGTGGGCAAAAACATCGTATGAAGAGACCAAAGTGAACCAAACGTAGAGACGAAAGTAAACCAAACGGACATTAGCGTGAAAGGGTCGATAGAGTTTGCCCAATGATTATTCTCCAACACAGTAATGAAATTCTTAAAACTAAATATTTTTTTAGAACTACTGTAACAACAATACTTATGTGCTATTACTAGATTATATCAGAATAGAAATTATAACTACTAGTACCTATAAACTGTAGTTTATCGTCCAGTTATTCCCTATATTGCATGAACCAATCAAATTAACTTCTAGCCGTTTTGCATTCTGTGATAATTTGATCGGCTCATGCAACTTGGAGAATTACTGGACAATAAATCTTGGTTAGGTAGTTGTTATTTCTTAGATAAAACTCTACTCTGATACAGCTGAGTTTGTGATTTTATGAGATCGGTTGAAAAGGTTGAACAATAAATTTACGCTTCTTAGCACACGAACATAGGAAAAAATATACAGATTTTTTAGGGAGGGAGAATTGAGTACATGTGTAATTAATTGTTATTCAACCAAACTGTAATCATTTTCAAAAAATCATTTTTAGCTCACCTCGACGAAGTAGAGGGGGGCTTATGCTATTGCCCCGTCATCGGCGTCCGCACTATAGGTTAAGCAAAACGGGACAGGTCCATTCCCGCCAAACTATAAGTCCCACATCAACCAAACTTGCATGGATGATGCATCTGAGGATGCTTACAACAATGCATGGTACGGAGGCTGCATCTGACCTACATTTCATGCTTGAGTGAGCAGGTTAGGTAAAATGGGACAGGTCCATTCCCGCCTTACTATAAGTCCTACACCAACCAAACTTGCATGGATGATGCATCTGAGGATGCTTACAACAATGCATGGTACGGAGGCTGCATCTGACCTACATTTCATGCTTGAGTGAGCAGGTTAGGTAAAATGGGACAGGTCCATTCCCGCCTTACTATAAGTCCTACACCAACCAAACTTGCATGGATGATGCATCTGAGGATGCTTACAACAATGCATGTCTGACCTACATTTCATGCTTGAGTGAGCAGGTTAGGTAAAATGGGACAGGTCCGTTCCCGCCTTACTATAAGTCCTAGGTCATCCAAAGTTGTGTGGTTTATGCATCTAAGGATGCTTACAACAATGCATGGTACAGAGCCTGCATTTCATGCTTGATTGACCAGGTTAGGTAAAATGGGACAGGTCCGTTCCCGCCTTACTATAAGTCCTAGGTCATCCAAAGTTGTGTGGTTGATGCATCTAAGGATGCTTACAACAATGCATGGTACAGAGCCTGCATTTCATGCTTGATTGACCAGGTTTAGTAAAATGGGACAGGTCCATTTCTGCCTTACTATAAGTCCTACATCAACAATACTTCAATGGATGATGCATCTAAGGATACTTAATGCAGTGTATGGTGAAGATGCTGCATCTGACCAACATTCCATGCTTGAGCAATCAGGTTAAGTAAAATTGGACATGTCCATTTCTGGCCTATTGTAAGTCCTAGATCAATCTAAAAACTTGTGTGGGTGATGTATCTGAGGATGCTTACTGCAATGCACTGTACAGATGCTGCATCTGACCTATATTTCAGGCTTGAATGACCAGGTATGGTAAAATTAGAATCTTCATTTCCAGCCTTCTTTAAATTTTTCATCAACCAAACTTATGTGGATGATGCATCTGGAAAAACTTTGTGCAATGTATGTACAGATGCTGGTCATGGGACAATGATGCCGTCGAGGTGAGCGCTGTCATCTCTGATGGCCCTATGTTTGATTTACTCAGAACCATTGCACCAGCTATACACTGACAATGTACATGTGTATGTAAAGGATTATCTGAGTTTCACATAGGAACAGAATTCCTTGGTATTTTGTTACAGGCTATTTTGTCATAAAAACATGTTTAAAGGTCAACTCAAGCTTTTTGGATTCAAGATCATTCTTATGTGAAAAACCAAAAATTCCTTTTTTTTATTTCGAAATCTTTTAATTGGAATGAACATTTCTCTTGGACAGATCATGTCATTATTAGAGAAAGATAATGACAGACTTCAACATTTACTGCTGTGGAAGGATAAAGAAGAGATTTTCTGGAAATGGATGGTAAGCACTTACATATTCCTCCCTTGAACAGTTTTATACATTGTATCTTCAAGTCCCAAATTTATTCAAAATTACACAGTGGCAGAGTAAAGGTCTTGAACAACAAGCTATTCGCTATTTTCGAAAACAAGAGTTACTTCCCATTTGAGACGGTATCTGACGTAGACTGATTGTGACGTCATAAAATTCTATGGAAACAGTCCTAAAAGTCTGGGAAATGACGGTATAAAATCGACGTTACCATACCGTTTTCATGATGTCACAATGGTTTTACGTCAGATACCGTCTATAAGGGGAAATAACTCTGTATTCCGCAAATACTCAATAGCTGAAATGATGATCACCTCTCTGATTCTATTCTTCTAGTCATAAAGGGTTTTATATTTAATTGTAGTATATCCCACTGTTAGAGTTTTAAATGATCGGTATACAATCTCTCTGCTGATGAAGAATTGAATAATTTATGTTAATGGGGCAATGAATCTTTCAAAAAACCTTCTTTTCCTGAAAAATGATACTACAAATTTAAGTATCCAAAATAACTCTGATCTTAGTAATATTTCAGAGGATGCACATTGTTTGTTGATGTGAATGGTTATTACTCATTCATTCAGCGAACAATATTTACATTACTAGTATATTCCCCATGTTGAACGCCCATTAGGCAACTAGAATTATATTCCAATAACTTTGGTTGCTATTGTGACGTCACGTTCAAGTTTCGCATATAGGGAGAATTTGCCGACGTTCAAACTCATTCGACGCTATAACAGGCAAATTGTGCGTAATGCATGCAAATAAAAATAAACGATATTTAGAATAAATGTAAATATAAGTAATGACTGTCTTACTTTTGGTGTTCATGGGTGTATAATTCTGGTTGGACACGTGCAAAACTTCGCGATTCTCAGAATTTGCACGTGACCAACCAGAATTATACACCCATGAACACCAAAAGTAAGACTGTCATTTCTTAAATAAACAATATTCCCCTACCTTTCAAGGGTGAATTAATACTGAAATTATTTTTAGGAAAGTGTCCTTGACCTAAAGTTACAAGAGATGACAGGTCGGCCAGATGACCTTGACATGGTTTATTATAACATTCCCCCAGACTGTGTGAGGCAGATGGAGTCTGCAAGGGAAGAGCTGGAAGAGGCTGTACTGAAATATGAAACTATCATAGAGAAAATGGAAGACATGTGGGAAAGCAAGGTAAAATCCATGTTAATATTTTCCTAGTTGCTAAATATGACAATGCAGGGAATTAACAGAAACCACCAGTTCTTTTGGTCTGTCCATATACACTTAGTAGTTTTGAAGGTACAGCTCTTATATTACATATGCGGATAAAGAGTTACGAGAGATGGGTGCCTTTAAGTTTTGAATTTTCAAGGTCAAAGTCCAATTTTCATATAATCTTTGATGAATTATCAAGACTGTTTTTTGATATGATATCACTAGTTCAGCAGAACATTTAAATGTATTTAAAAATGTTCTGCAGAATAATGTAGGAAATATTTGTGAGCTGATGCAACTACAGGAGTGTTGTTTTCTTACTATGTACCAACCTTATAACATTTTTTGACATGTTGTAGGTTGAAGAAGTAACTACAGAAGAATTGGACAAACTCCTTGCGTCCATCAACATGGAAATTTCACTACAGAAGGCCAACCTGACTCTGGGTAACATGGAGGACAGGATTCACCATTATAAGGAGCCGCGACTTGTCTACGCTAGGAATAGTGCTAAAAATAAACTAACAAACGTTACCAGAGGGAGCAATTACGGGACGGGAAGTAATAAGTACTCTGCATCAAGGCAAGGTCAAGGTGATTTCTGTGATGTACCGATTGACATTCAGAACGAAATATCGGCACTTGAATCTCAGTTACAGAGACTAGAGTTAGAAACGGAACGGAAAAGAAGTAGATATCGAGCTGAATTAGACAATATGGCATGTAGTATTCCAGAGGCCATTTGTATTGAGCCCATGCCTCGATCATAGTTGGAAATTGAAATTTAATTTCCCGTCAGGTTGTTACTAATTAGTGTTATCGTAATTTATTGTTGTTTGTTTTGAAATCCTCTATAGAATCTGTTTTTATACGCCATACTGAACACTTCTATGGTATGTCCTGGAAATGATTTCGTATTCATGGGTGCCAATTTTTACTGACTATTCAAGTATGCAATGTTTGAATCGTTTTCTTTGCATAAGCAAATGAAAAAAATAGTTGATAAACAACCAATAATGAAACATGGATTGCATATAAAGCAGAAAGTACTTGTTTGTTCTAGTCCTGTTTTGAATGGTATTAATTTGATATTTTGATAAGTATTATCACTCTGATTTAACCAAAAATGGTATTACACTTAGCAAAGCTCCATTATCAATATGCTAATGTTTTGGAAGTTCAGAAGAAATGGTCAATTTGTTTGACATATTTTATCAAAGATATACAAGGGTTGATTGGGAAGAAAAAGAAAATATTTTATATTTAGGCATTATACAATATTTCAATGTTTGTATTTGCTACAAAGACAATGCTAATACCAGTATATGTCAGCAGGGCTCTCGATCGACCTGATTGGGGCCGATATTGGACCCCATTCCCAATGCAAAATATTTTTTTTTCCAAATTTGTTGAATTCTTTTTTCCACTTTGAAACCTCATGGAAAATTCCTAAAAACAAAAATGAGGAAAAATGCTGAATTTCAAGTGAAAAGGCATCTAAATCCATTTATATTTTTTTTCCAAATTTTTGAGAAAATGCCACTATTTTTCCCAAATTCAAAGGCCCTGGCCCCAGTCCCAAAAATGGGTGTGAGAGCCCTGCTGTCATGTATGATGTATATGCACGCATAGGATTGTTTCCTACATCCTGAAAATGTTGATAGTATTGGCCTCAAAATGGGTACCTCATGAATACAGAAACATTCAAAATAATTTCGTATGTGCACTTTTGAGCATTTACAATTCTCTGTATTTATTAAAATACTATCCAAGTAATTTATTATGTCTTTTTATTTAAATGAATTTAGCAATGTACAGAAGGCTATTATTATTTCAGCTTTGACACTTGTGAGACCAGAATGTCACAATGTGTTACGTACTGAGGATGATCATGAACTGTATGTATATTTCTACCTGAACTGCCTGTCTGCCACATACTGTATAAGTAGAGTCATTCACCATTACTTTCTTTCGCTGTTTTGTAAAGGTTAATCTTGTAGTACTGTATTTTCAACTGTTTGCAGATCCACCTCTTGTGATATTGAATTATATAGTTTCATGGTACACAAACTTTTTTTGCTGTAAAAGACTGATCACGGAAGTACTGAAGGTTAATAGGCAGCAATTTATTTTACATATACTGTAGTTTTTCAACATTATTCAAACTTTTTCAACATATATTGACATACACAAACTGTTGCTATTCTGAATCATAACTGAAGAATATTTTGACCCACAGTCATAGTTTGCTGATGATGGTTCAGGCAAATAAGAAATGGAATACATTTCTCCTTGAAACTGCCATTTACAAACACTGATACATGTACAAGTACCAGTAGTATCCCATAGAGTCAAGGTCAACACTATCTAAATTACATGTATTACTCGACCTACTATGATGAAACTTCAGACTTACCTTACTCAAACACATAGAGGGAATCCTTTGTGTTGTCAAAAAATCAGAGATCAAGGTCAAACTTGGAATATATTGAGGAATGCTTATTTTGATTCTATAATTTGAGAATATCTTGACCCACAGTAATGTTTCATCTTATTTAGATTATCAATGGTTTAATCGATATTATCTTATTCATTCAGAGATCCACTGGTTAAGGTCAATCTTGGTTAGCATACTAATACATATGAACAGAGTGTTAACCATGCTGCAACTAAAGTATCTGTTAATCTGCAGTTGTGAAACATACCACTTGCTTTGTTATATAAAGAGGACCTCAAACGGTCAAGATCGGGCATTGTATGTAATTATCTGAAGTAACAGAACCTATATATTTTTCATATCATTTATTTGGTCTCTTATGCAAAAATGCACGTGTTCTTGAAGCAATTTGATTATTCATGAGAAATTATTATAATGTAAAGATTTTTCTAATCGGAAAGAAACTTATGAATATACTTGTCCACAAGAGATGTGTTACATAATTCTAATAGATTTATAATGATAAATTTCTGTATCAGTCCTCAGTGCATATCCTTTCAACAGTGGAACATAAATTTGAAACCTGCAATAAATGAAAAATAAGAGTTCGAAAAACATTGCAAATATATAATATTCCCTATCCAAATACACATTTCTCATTATCTTTTTTATCAAGACATAATTATTTAACTTTATACCAGGTGCATTTGATTTGTGAATGACCTTTGAGGTTTGAACAGTTATTAGATATGATTTCATATTTTGCTAAAATTGGGACCTTTAATAAATTAATTATATTTGTTACCATGAAATATGGCTATTACATATTGATAGAAAAATGTAAAGTATCATAACTTAGCAAATCATTTATGTTGCATGCAACATAAGGGCAACATGTACATGTACACATTATATAGGGAACACTATGATGTCTGTCTGTTGGTCACACTATAAGGCATATGATTCGCTTGCTTAATATGCAGTATGCTTTCAACAAACTTGCAGGAATGGTCAATGGTCAAGCGTGATTAAACATCCAAGGTCAATATGGATGGACAAGGTCACTCAAGGTCAAGGTAAAATATTTATGACCTTGACCTTGAAACAGTCAACATTCATCTGCTTGAACAATATAGTTGTAACAGGTCAAATACTCAATATGAATTGATGAGGCATAAGAAAAAGACTTATTTGCTTTGATATTGACAGGGTTGCCAGCACTTTTGGTGAACAAATTTCCTCGACTTTTCCCTGACTTTTCAAGACTGCTGGCAACCCTGATTGAAGATAAGCATGCATATTGTCCTGTCTATTGAAAACGTTAGCCTTGCGTGTATCGTTCGAACAGAAAATGATACACTTTTCTTACTTCGCATGTGCAATCCTTGGTATAGTACTTTTCATTGGTGCTAAAGTTTGATCTTGTGACCTTGAACTTGTAGCGATAATGTCTGACATAGCCTACACACAAAGACAAAAAAATAGCTGCTGACGGAGGTATTGTGCTTCACTAATAATTAAAACATTTACCTTTCTATTGAGATCCATTATAGGTGACATCTTTCTTTGGTCTGGAGCCCCTGTAATATGAACGTTTTTTTTATTTGATAAAAATATTCCATGTCCTTGTCGAAGAAAAAAAGACGCATGTGATGATTCATAATTATTTAAAAAAAAATAAACAAAAATTAAAAACAAAAACATCAAAATAAAAAAGATTACATACTTGAATTTGAGAATGAACTCCACATAAAGAGAAGATTTGGAAATAATAAACAAAAACAAACAAAAATTCAAAAACAAAAACATCCAAACAAACAAAATGACATACTTTGAATTTGAGGATGAACTCCACACAAAGAGAAGATTTTGGAAATTTTCTTCCATACGAATTGATTTAATTCCTTATCAAACGTAGGTATGGATCCTCGATCAAAGTTCCCTGTCTTCAGAGCCGATAAAGTCTCGTTCAGGATGCTGATGAAGAGGTTGAGTAAGATAAGATTCACAATAAGGCCAAACAAGAAAAAAGTTAGTTTATCGAATGGTGAGATAATTTCACTTTTTCCACTGCTAAGCTTGGCCGTAGACAGAGCCGCACAAACCAGGGATAGTATTGCGTTGTAGAGGCTCCTATAGTCCCACAGCTTTCTGCCGGTGAATAGATATTGGAGAGAGGAAAATGCTATAATAGCGATTCCCAGGAACACCATACAGCTTAGGATTTGTCCTGATGCAATTGATATCGTATTTTGTAAAAGATAGATGTGGAAATTGTACGTCAAGTGTCTGAGGAGAAATAGTATGTGGAAAAAGATCAGTGTGCTTAGGCACGTCTTGTACAGGTCATCCAAGAATATAAGCTGGTCAAATGAAATGAATTGTTCTGAAAAAAAAAACGAAAACAAAAATTGTCAGAAATGTTAATGACCAATGTATTGTGTTAGATTTACCGTAGAAGCCTGAAAATTACCCGTTCTAAATAATTTCCTGAAGGAGAACTTGTTTCATTCATGAATACTCGATTTGAGATGTTCCATTTTTTGGAGGCTCCTTAATTTCAAAGTGAAATGTGTTGGTTGCAAGTAGGAGATGCTTACTCGTTCATAGCACCTTATCTCACTCCCCTTGTGGGGTTAACTTTTGCACGATAAAATTACTGAGTTTTCCCAGAGTTTTGCTGATTTTGAATGATTGACATTGAAGTAATATTCAGTAAGTAACATCATACATTGTAAGCCTTCACAGCCAATCAAATTGCATGTTTGTTATGCTTTCAATCCAATTACTATTGATAAATATAGGATCTCAAATGAATTTCCATTTCATACGATGTATTATGAAACGAGTTGTGTGTTTTATATCCCCGAGCCTTGTCCAGGGGATATAAAACGCACAACGAGTTTCATAATACATCGTATGAAATGGAAATTCATTTGAGGTTCTTTTTATCACATGATATTTCCTAAAAATGTGTATTTCAAACGTGAAATCAACGTTTCCGAGAACTACAGAGGCGAATCACGCCGTGATCTTGAGGTCGTCTGCTACGCCATAAGAAGTAGTGTCCCCATCGTATAGATATTCTGTGCGTAAGAGAAAAGTATTTTAATTTTGAATAGTATTTTAATGCAAGAGTTAATTCAACAACAACAATTTTAACCACTGCTATTGACTCTTGGTCTGAATTTAACAGTTGACCGATATTTGAAAGGTCACATTTGTCAAGGTTTATGTGATTCGGTTCCAAACTTGACCAATCGCATTCAAGCAGAGCGATATGTAACGTGTTATCATATCATATATTTATGAAATGGCTTTATGAAACTGCATAACGGGTGTATCATGTGATAAATGATATTTTATGTTTTATATGTATCAATTACGTTCGTTTCGTGTCACAAAGTTTCTTTAACGGCCTTGTTTTGTGAGCGGTTTATTTTTTGGAACTGGCAGTCTAAATGGAGTTTGTCCTTTAAAAAGAGCTGATAGCTATACAATCTTGTAAAAATATTTGAGGTACTAAGTTCCTACTAACCTTTGTTATTGAAAATTTTCTCTATGGTGAATATAGTTCGGTCAATTCTAATCACATAAACAACAATCACAGTAACGGACAGCAGAACTAGTGCTGTCTTCAGCAAGTGAAGTAGTATTGCTCGATACCCTCTCTGAGTGTTCGAAAATTTGTAGAATATTCGCACTATTTTCACCAGGGTAAAAACAATGAAGCATAGCTGTACCACCAAGATAAGATAATCAAACGGATCCATATACGGGTAAAGCCTACATGACGTCACCGTGTGCTTCTGCGCAGTGCCTCCCATCGACGGAAATTCCCATTTAAAGCTAGTCATACTGAAAAGTCTTGATCCAGGATTAGTGACCGTAAACTCTACTGAGGCAAATCTAGTTTTATAATCCAGCCACGATAGGCTCACAATATTTGTTGCTATTGAAGAAATATTGGAGTTGACTGGATTGACGTCAATGACGTAACCTCCTCCATGGTATACGTCAAATTCACCGTACGTCTTGTACGAAGATGTAACGTCTTTAGAGGTGTATGAAAACCAAGAGCTATCTTCACAATCTTCAGACTCTTTCTCCCATCCTGAATTAGACATTTGAAACAAAATTTCTCATTTGAACACGAAATCTAATATAATGTCACTATTACATTAAGATGTAACAGTTACAGTAAATTCTTGCAGTAAAATGTTTCTCGTCTAGTAGGTATCACCAAATAAAGACTGCAGAGAAAGGACAATTGGATATGAAAAATAGTAACTACGAACCTGTACAGAAGTCCATGGTTTCTTCGTTATCTTCGGAAACAGAACATACTGTTGAAAACAGTTGATATGAGTTGAGGTTTATACACTCGGAAAAATCTAGATATGAAAAGAATTTCATGTCATTATTTGTATGATAAATGAATTTTCTTTATTCGACATGAAAGATAAAAGCACCCACCTCAACCCCCATCCCAAAAAAGGAACGTCCATTAAAGTACCAAACAATCTTCAACACCAATTGTTAAAACGGTTCGAAATAGGTAAAACCTTTTTCTCTTATTTGCCGAATCCGGACTAATCCAAATATAAACGATGTTCCATCTGACGTCATGTAATTGTCATCCTCGGAGTGATGGGCGTGTCCGGAGCCAGACAGGAAAGGGGATAACGCCTCCGACAGCCAATGGGCGATGTCTGGTGCTTTAAAAACCTAGACAAGAAGAACATATCAAACATAATTCTCTATTTGGGTTTCCTCTATTCCAGCCTCCAGCATCAGTGATGATATATCACTCGTTAAAATGCGCATATGGTGCACTAAAAGTATTAAAATGAATTATCAGTGACAGCTATTCAAGTCCATGGAATAAAAATGTGAGGAAACTATCGACAAGCAAATAAATCGGTACGAATTAAGTAATAGCTTTTAATGAAGAAGTGTTATTTGAATAGACACAGAAATACTGTTTTGCAAGTTGCAAAAGAAACACAGAAGATTGAGAACGCAAGGGAGATAAGTGGTTACCTGGTAGTCTGGTTGGAGATTCGACAAGAGTTGGCTGTTTTGATAGTATGACGTTGTAGGGTTGTCATGGAAAGCCATGAGGCACAGAAAGGTTAGGTACAATACAGACGAAAACAGCTCAAAGCATTTTTTGTTTAATCTCTGATCAAGTTCCAATTCCTTTTCTCTTCGTCTTTCTTCTTTGAAATTCTTATCGCCTGGCCAAGAACTGGATTGGATGGCTTGACCTTTTGAGAAAAGAGTCGCAGTCATATCTTCAAGTATTCAGAGGCAATATAATGTCTTATTTCTTATTTTTGCGCGGTAAAATATCAATGAAATTTTATTTTTACGATTGGGCAATAGCAAAGTAATGTAAAGACCGAACTGGTTTGTTTAACTCTTTCTTTTTTGTGTGTTAAGATATAGGCTGCATTTGATTCTATTGGCTTAGATTAAGTTAAGTGATGTCTGAACTCAAACTTGATTCTCATGGTTCTAAGGTTTGCCACTTTCAGACTACATTTACCGGTATATTTTGGTTTCTCTGACACGCCCATTATTGGTAACGTCGAAACATCGGATGCAGCTTTCCTCCTGAATACGCCAACTAGTATTGATGATAAAATAGTTATCTGTAACAGCAATTAACAGAAAATAGATCAACTTGATATTCCTTTGCAAAAATTTATGAAAATGTGCAGTTAATGATCTACTGAAACGAACAAACCTTTAGTGGTCCAAATGCGATATTAAAAATGAATCCAAATGAAATTGAAATGAGCCACTCGTCCGAGACGTCACCTCCCCACTGCAAACTGTACATAAAGATGAGGAAAACACTTATCAGTACAATGATGATCACTAGAATCCAAGCAATGATGCGAAAACCCCAAGGAAGACGGTACTGTCTTTTCAGCTCTTCAATATCAAAATGTCTCTCGTTGCATCTTTTTCTGTAGTTTCTAAAGAACAATGTCACGAGTAATATCGGAGGCAATGAGATAAGCGACGACATGATGCCAGTGAAAACCTGCTTGTAGTTTATCGTCAAGGAACCGATGGAGACGCCGTACGAAGCTTTTTCTTTGTCCGTCGTGAACCACATTGCACTTGTTAGCATGGTCAAGGATACGATGGCAGATAGGCAGTACAGTCTCTGTGTTCGTGTGAAATGGTTGTAATCTGGACGAACGAACACCGACAACAAAAGGAGGTCGTCAAACACTTTGTTTTTGACGAGTTGCGGAAACAGTGCTTTGTTATCACAAAGAACTATGTCGTAAGGCTTAACTGAAGTGTAGAGCTTCACTCCCTTCTTTATAGACAACCAATCGTCAGCCAGAAACAGATAGCTGAAACAGAAAGGATATTTCTATGGAACGTTTAAGATTAGTGACAGATTTGATATGCTGACAGGTAATGCTCACTCTTCCTGGGTACTTTGTCTAACCTCTGTTTTAGGATTACACCCCTCTGTACATGTCTCAGTTGTTTTCTTGATATTCCACTTAATCTCTTTTTGTATGCTCCGGTCTAAAGTGTTAGGGTTAGATATTTTGGCTATGACTGTTTTATAGTTTAATCCATATGTTGCGATTTGAAATGAACAGCAACAGACCTTTTGTCCTGTTCAGAATTTTTTGACTGAGAAGTGGTTTGATTACCACAATGTTTACTATACAGAACCGATATAATTATGAGCTATATATCTGAGCTAAAATATTCTTTAGAATAAAATCCGATTTTGAATGACAATGACAACTTTGAATACCATTTTCGTATGCTAAGATCCAAAATGACGACTTTGTTGACCAAAACACCCTCATCATTATCATCGTGCCACATTCTGATGTTTATAATGGGTCCAAGGCCTCTGTCCACAGACATATAGTAATACGTGGTACTGCCACGAGTCAGATTTATGATCTTGAATCAGAGAATAAGAAGAACATAATAATTTAAGGGTCGACGTTCGTGTTATAGCTTTTGTTCTTTGCTCTCGACTCTAGATTCATATGCTTTCCTCATTTATATTCCATGTTTAAATTTTCATCTTTTCTACATTGTTTGTTGTTGGTCCTCTTTATGTGATTGTGAGTTCTTATATTTTGATAAACTTGTGAGTTCTTATATTTTGATAAACATACAAAACTAGAACAAGTTACATTGTACTAGTAAGACAAAATATGAGTAAATATTTAAAATCAGAACTGAATGAATGATAACAAAGAAAATATCTTCATACACCATCACAGCTGTAGTTTAATAACCGTGTCCCAGTCGAAGACAAACCGCCACAGATTTCAAGGAAAAGAGGTGATCGAAAGTGACGTGACGATGTTAGACCTGTCTGTAATGCGATGAGATAACTGGTGTCACAAGGCAGTTTGGAATCCAACGTCCAATGGTAAACCTTCTATGATAAAAACAATGAAATTCATATGAGAAATCAATTTATGTCCCAATTCTGCTGTCAGGGAGCATCCTTCTGAAGAAAGGTTTCCATATACCGTGTGCATATATTTCAATATTGACAATGCATGTTTCGTTCACAGAATTTTCCTGGCGCCATGTTTCAAATAAAGAATTCGAGATTATCGAGAGTCATCCAGCCAAACTGATCCAGAAAAGCCAACATAATATAGTGGCATTGATGAATTGATACATTAACATTAAGATTGTCTTTGCTTGAGGAAATTTTGAAAATGTTTCATACAACTGCATGTATACCTTGGAGTCACGACGATCTAATCCTAGCGTGATGATGGTCATGCCGATTAATACGACGAGAAGACATGTTATGACAACAAGAACAGTGTAGGACTCTGCCAAATTGTCCTCGAAATCGGAGAAAACTTTCTTGAAGTTGATACTTTCAGGTGCCACTGCAAACATGTTGTAGCCGTCAGTATGGAAAAATTTGGTTCTAAACACTAGCTTCCCATCATCAACACCAAGAAACTAAAAGACCACAAATACATGTGCTTATAAATAAATATATATGCTTCATGTAATATAAAGTTCATTGCACTATTCATTTGTATTTAGACGAATTGATAATGTTTCTTCGATGATGCTCGGAGTCAAAATACCGGTACAAAATTTATTTTAGAGAATCAAATTCTTAAAGTGACCTGTCGTGCATGGAGGCGATGCCCTTTCCTTTAAAGTACACCGAAGACGATATCATCCGTATGCTTGTTTTTTTTTTATTGACAGCATTTTTGTGGTGTTTGGAGGAACCGTGTTCCAGCAAATAGTTCGTATCCCCATGGGTACCAATTTTGCCCCACTGCTTGCGAATTTATTTCTATATTCATTCGATCTGACTTCATCCAGACCTTGCTCTCGACTGGGCGGAAGCACCTCGCATCTCGGTTCAATTTTACCTTCAGATACATAGATGACGTGATGTCTATTAATAACCCGATCTCTAAGGATCATCTACATGAAATCTATCCTCATGAACAAGAGATCAAGGAAACAACCGAGAGCGACATATCCAATTCGTACTTGGATATACTTCTACCTTTTGACGCAAACGGTCATTTGAACACATCACTGTATGACAAGCGTGATGATTTCAGTTTCCAAATAACTTACTTCCCTTTCATGAGTAGCTACATTCCGTCTTCTCCTGCTTATTGCGTTTTTATGTCTCAACTGATACGATACGCCAGGGCATGTTCCAAATTTGAAGATTTCATCGTTAGAGCCAGACGGATTGAAGGTAAGCTTCTTGTTCAGGGTTACATTACACAACGGCTGAAATCATCATTGAGGAAGTTCTTCGGTAGCTACGGGGATATAATAAAAGCATATCGGATCCCTCTTTCCAGAATGATCAATGACATTCTGGATTGCCATTGCATGGCTGTCATCATCACCTAACAAAAATATTTACCTGATGTGAAAATCGGCGTGTACATCGAGACAATCACCGATTTTGCCAAGTTTTCATGGAGCATTGCAACAAGTGTTGGATGCAATCCCCGGGCATCTGGTACCGGTCTCATTTCGGAATATTATTCATTCCGATGAATTTTGGAAGTACCCTCTGGTTTCATATTTAGATCTTATTTGTGCATTAGTGCGCTGCTCCAAATTCTAAATTTTATGTAGGATCGATTCAGAAGCAAAGTTCAATGAAATCTATGACCAAAATAGAATTTGGCGTATTGAGGGAAACTGACCTTATTGCCAGGAGGTGTTTCCCATTTACCAGATGTTTTATTCAGTGTCTTCACGCTAACGGTTGATGTTGTCATTCCATAGTTTTCTGCTACAAAAGGAAATGGGAAACTAATATAAATTTTACATAGAACAAAGCAATAAAGCCTACTTCTACTATCAATACTTAAATATATCGCTTGTGGTACAAATTAAGGTGAGTCATACGCGCATTTCGAGTATGAACGTCTTATCAGAGATGTTCTAGGCCGAAAAAATAGGAAATTGAAAAAAAGTACATAAAAGTATATGATGAGCGAAATTCAAATTGATCTAAACGCTATGCCATGGAGCAGTTATATACTCTTTGACCATATTACATTGTTTAAATTGAGGGTCACTGACGAGGGTTAAATACCCGAAACGTGCATGTCTGGTCCATGCTGCAAATTTATCTGTTCTGAAATGATGCTATTGAATGTTAAGACGTTCAAGATTTGTACCACTTGGTGAGTGTCACAGCTGGTGGACCCGAAGACCCCGAGGGCGCATGTAGCCAATTCCGATCAATTTCGGTTGATCATTCCTTCAACGCATTCGAAAACTTCTGTTATCAAAATTTCATTGAATTTCTAAAACGTGGGTCCAGTAGCATCATATACCACCCATCCTGTTTCGTTTTTCGGTATAATTTGGATATAGTTACTTTCACATTTTTTGGGCATATTACAATGTTTAGATTGCGGATCACTGACGAGAGTACCCGAAAATTCTTAAATGATGCTTTTGAATTTGAAGACGTTTAACATAGACATAGCTTTGGACCATCAAATGCTAAGTTTGGAAAGAAAACTGTCTTAAGGTATCCGATGTACAATAGGGAATTTTTCCATGCCTGGTAAGGTACTATAAACTATATATTTTCTGAAAGGTTATAAAGCCCACTTCTCAGAAATAATAATTTTGGGGCCAGAAAAACAAAGGGGAATATCTTATGAAGCATTGAAATTGTCTATTTTCTCTATATAACATATGCAAAATAACAAAGTTGTACAAGAGTTTTTCCCCTTTGATTTTTAAGACCTGGGAGTCTTATATCTGAACTCAGGGCATCATTACCTTTCAGAAGATATATAGTTTATAGTACCTTACCAGGCATAAAATTTACCATACTTTACAATGGAGATGATTAAAACGTTACGTAAAATGACTCTATTGTACAACGGATACCTTAAACATACAAGGGTATCGTTCACCTAGTTTCACAAGTATATTTGTAAACTTAATGATAAATTTCTAAAACTATGGGGTCTATTCCTGATGACATAGCTCTGTCCTTAGAATGTTCTTTGACAGAAATGTTGGGCCAAATTAGACTTTTGCTCTTCATAATTTCATTATTTGTTCGTCCAATTTTTCTTTTTGCGTGAAAAAATTCTGTTTTGTACTTTTTTTTCAAAATTCGTAAGCTTTTTGTGTGTTTTGGAATTTGGTTTCTGCTTTTGTGTATGACTTTCATTGGTTGATTTAAGAAATACAATATTCATTGAATCCGAATTTTAATTCATATATTGGACTTTTATTCTTCAATGACATGTTTAATGTCTTACAAACCATCACAAGAGGGTTCATCAAAGTTTGATGAGTTCCCATCGCAGTTCATTCGAAGTTTAAGCTTCTCCACCAGTCCTACATAATGAACGTATATCCTGCCGTCTTTAAACTCCGTTGATAGGGAGTCGTTGTCGGTCTGTAAGTTCCTTTTATCATCGATCTCTATCGAGAACGTTATATTGGCGTTGCTGATGGTAGCGGTGCAATTGTCATTTAGCGGAACACAAAAAGACGCGATGACATTAGCAGAGGTATTTCGCTCAGGAATAGTCGGAATTTGAGATTTATTGTTTAGAGCTGTCAATGGGTCAAGTTTGACATCGATTTCTGTAAATATTGGACAGAACGTGTCTGACATGTTTTGATAATCTGAGGAAACAAGTCCGAGATTGAAGTTTTGGTCTTCGCTTCCCGGTGGAACCTCTGTCAGATAGACTATCTGAAAGGAAAAAAAAGAGGGTCAAAGTTATTTTACTTGTATAAAAAACCTGCTTCATGCTGAAAAATTAATAGAGAAAAATAGCGACATTACTATGCTAATAGTTTCAGCCCACTTGACAAAGATTTCCAAACACATAGGACGATAAGATCATCAAGGAGACGACATTACATCGATGAAAACTTTAAGACACTAACACATGAGACGAGGATGCTAACGGTAAAACTACAACGTCAACAAAACACGGAGACAATTCGAACACGCACATAAAACTACCAAACAACAAGAGTAAATACTTTTGGACCATGAGGGACAGGTAAAGCATTTATAAGGAGACCAACCGCTTCATTATCATGAATGACAACTGAATTGACAACAAAAGACTCAACAACATACCGAAAACGAGTAAGTTTCATTTTCCTTATGTTGGCATGCTGGATTCATTGAGTGGGATGGCAGTCTGTAGAGATCTTCTTTGAAGTCATCAGTAACTATATCTAGGACGTCTCCACATACATCCATGTACGTCATTAGCATCTTGTTGCTTTTCTAAAATCAAAGACATAAAAGCACCGTCCAATCTTTTATTGTTTTAAATCTGAATTGATATACAAATAGTAGTAAACTTATATTCCCGATAATTCATTAATTGTTTATGTTATTTGCAATGTATTATCTTTCTATATATAATATTTCTGATAATAAATAATTCATTAAATGCATCAGATATTCTGATGAAAATTGATATTGGCTTAGAAAATATAGAAATTGTAAAATAGTAATAAACTAGATGATAATTTTCTTAATTCTTCTTACCGTTGAGCAATTGCCGGTATATAGGGTCACATTTCCCGTGCAGTTCTGTACAAAATTACACTGGACAGAAATATTCGGTGAAAGATACATGGACGTGTATTCTTCCGCCTTAAAGGCTGAAATTTTGATGACATTATTAAATTTTGTATTTCTTTGAAATGAGTTAAAAAATGAAAAGCTTTATTATCATGCAGAAATGTTGTCTATGAAAGCTTCACTCATTCACTCAATAAAAAAATCTGTCAGAAGTTGTTTGTACGCTTTGTTTTTGGTTCCTGTTTTATCACAATTTTGTATGCCCTTCGGTTAATAATTTTCGAATTGTCTTTTTTGTTCTCTATAGTGGGATATGGTTCTTGTCCATATTTGTCAATATCAATGTATGTTCAGAATGTTTGTTTATTGAATTTGAAGACGTTTAACATTCGTACCAATTGGTGAGTGTCACTGCTGGTGGACCAGGAGTCCCCGAGTTCGATCATCTTCGGTTGATCGTTTCTTCAACGCATTCGAAAATTTCTAAAACGTGGGTCCTGTAGCATCATATCTCACACATCCTGCTAAGTCTTTGGGTACATAATTGGAAACAATCTTCACATTCTTTGGCCATATTACTTTGTTTATATTGAGGATTACTGACGAGGGTTAAGTACCCGAAACGTGCATGTCTAGTCCATGCTCGATTTTATCTGTTCTTAAATAATGCTATTGAATTTGAAGACGTTTAGACCAACAGCCATGCATGTTTTGTATGATCAAACCTAATCAGAAGTACTTCATGCAAATAGTCAACAAAACTTAGTGACAATTCCGGTATTTGTCGAACTTACCCGAGTTATGACAGCATGCATCGGGGCTTTCAGGAGATATCTTGTCTTCTGAGTCCGTATTGAAAAACATCCTATAAGAATTAAGAACATTAAAAACAGCAAAAAATACGACAGCTTTGGAATTCGACATTTTGAAGAAAGGCAAAATAACAAAATTTGAATTGATAAGATATCCGTCTTTCAAATTTCTGTACTTGTTAAAATAGAAAAAAAAAATTTCCTTCATTGATTTGGAAATCCGATAATTCAATTTTGATGAATATTTAAGAAGTGCAACATACATCGCATATTTACAAAGCATTGATTTCTTTACCATTTTAACGACAGGGTTGACAGATATTAATATTTCTTTCTCACATCGATCTGAGAGTATGTCGTAGATTTCGGTCAATTTCGGTTGGTCGTTTCTTCAAACGCATTTGAAAATATCTGTTTACAAAATTTTCTCAAATTTTTAAAACCTTGGTCCTGTAGCATCATATCCCAGCCATCTTGCTACATCTTTCGCTATATTTAGGACATAATTTTCACAGATTTTGGCCATATTATATTGTTTAGAATGAGGATCACTGACGAAGGTTAAATACCCGAAACGTGCATATCTGGTCCATGCTGTAAATTTGTCTGCTCTAAAATGATGCTAATGAAATAGAAGACGTTAAACATTTATGCTTACATAGTATTAATTGCCTTTTTAAACATCTCCAACAAGACATGGTTGAAGTACCCACAGCAAAATATCGAAACACCCCACAAGTTTAAACACACAACTCCAAAATAAGACACAAAAGGGACTAGGAATACCTAATACAACATCAAAACACCAAACAGGAAAGACCCAAACTTCAAAACCACACCTTTTGAAAGACTGATATCTTCTATACACACAAAGAGAGAGAGAGAGACCCTTGTCTTTCATCTTAGAAATATAGAAGAAAATGAAGAAAATATACTTTGTCCGTTTTCTTATTTGGCATGAAATGTCGTTTTACATTAATAAAATACCGTGCATATGAATGATAAGTCGCATATTTATCACAATTTTATAAGGAAGAATTGACATAAGTTTTAAAGGACATAATTGTCCTGCGTCTACATGTAGCAAGACTGAAACACCATATTTTAGAATCAATACCTAATTCCCCCTTCTTAAATAATATTGTGTATGTAGTTCCATTGTTGGAAAGGTGAAAGACGACAATACCCAGTCTTCAAACATAGTTCAAACATAGTTCACAATTTTGCATTCATAAATTTCTATTTCGATGATATGAATATTATATTTTATTAAATGTTTAAGGAGAAATGTTATTAATGAAATTACTATCATTCGCAAACAAATGATCCCTTAAAGTTGAAAGAGACATGTGTGTCTTTCTCAGCAAATCGATTTTCGATAGAATGTTATACTAGGTTACAAGTATCTTCTTCAATACTTTGTTCTACACATTAATTTCGTTTTCTGTGTTACTATATGATTTCTTTTTAAATTTTTGGTTTATGCAATTCGTTACTCATATCTTAGAAGGAAGCAAAAAAGTTAAGCACTATATTTAATGTGTATGCGCTTCATTATTTCTTGTCTCCTATTTGTTTGTTTCGCAGTGGTCTCGGCAGCATATTCTTGACAGATGGTCAACTAATTTTGCATTTATTTCTTGACATTGAGTTTCTTATGTGAAGAAAATTTTCAATATATACTGCTCAAAAATAGTTTAGAATCACATTGGGTTTTCTCTATACCTTCTAGTCAAATACCACCATTTTGAGTAGAATGAAACTATTAGATGAATTCTTATAATATGTCCTGGTTTGTAAAATATATCTCTATTGGAATCTGTCTATCATTTGTTAAAAACATATCCCCAGGAAACTACCGAGGATTTGCAAAAAAATAGATAATTTAGAATTTTTGCCATTTTGCATTTTAACCATTTCTTGTTGACTACTGACCAAAATGGCACCGAAACAGCATCATCACAAAGAAGACACTTTAAATCTCAAAATTACAGGACAAAATGACTTGCATTATAATTGAGAGCTTTATTCCGAAAAGTTTAAAAAAAAAATGTCAAAATTCTAGCAGTTTCCTGGAATTACAGTTACATTCAAATTGATGTCATATTTGTGTTCTGTTATGTCTTGACTTTGTACTAAGAGAAGTGAAATGTTTATATTTTACTTGTATTTTGAAAAAAAAATTATGATCGGCTGAATGTATACGAGAAATGGTAGTGTGATTCTATACCTTTTTAGCAGTATATAATGCATAACCTAGCTGTTTTGAAAATCAGTTACGAGTAGAATTAGCGGTCTTATGTTTGATATATCAATAGATAGCGGAGATCGCTTCAATTCCGTTCTGATGGCGATCTATATTCAAGGTTTGTATTTCTTTTAAAAAATGGAGGTAATCAAGAATTGCCGACTCTGGGTGGACTGTTAAGATAATACAAATCATATGCCTTTAACAATCAGTGAATGGATGTCAAGCACAATAACCGAAATCAGATTCCAAAAGTCAAAATCGAAAGGCTTATAAATAATTGAAAAAATATAAAACATAACTTTCTCGCGAGAATAGAAAAAATAGGACAAACAGACGGAGAAAATAACACATCTCCATAGAACGTTAAACGTCTTCTAATTTAACAGCATCACTTATAAACAGATAAATTTGCAGCATGGACCAGACATGCACGTTTCGGGTACTTCACCCTCGTCAGTGATCCTCAATCTAAACAATGTACTATGGCCAAAGAGTGTGAATGTTACTGTATCCGAAAATGTATCAAAAGACGTAGCAGGATAGGTGGGGTATGATGCTACACGACCCACGTTATAGAAATTTCAAGAAATTTTGACAACAGAAATTTTCGAATGCGTTGAAGAACACGAAGGACAACTAATAAACAATCTCCAGAGGCCAGTGCAAATACTGAATGCACTGTAGATGGCGCTGTAATTACGCAAAGTTTGAACTTTTTCAGATATCACACGAATCATACTACATATCTAATGTAAGGATAGTAATGTTAAACGTCTTCATAACTTCGGACTTCAACTTCACTTACAGATACAAAGACGATGTGTTGTCCATCAATAATCCAAAATTCGCGGATTACCTCAGCAGAATCTATCCTTCGGAGCTTGAAATCAAAGAAACTACAGAGACAAATAATTCAGCATCCTATTTTGCCATAATGTTGTCCTACGACACTGATGGTCACATGAACACCTCACTCTATGACAAACGTGACGACTTCAATTTCAGCATCACAAACTTTCCTTTTCTGAGTAGTAACATCCCTTCATCGCCTGCTTATGGCGTGTTTATATCTCAGTTGATATGCTATGCCAGAGCAAGTACCAAATATACAGATTTTATGTTAAGAAATAGGCGTCTTTCATGTAAGCTTCTCAGTCAGGGATACATTTGTGACCGACTAACCTCGTCACTGAGGAAGTTCTACGGTCGATATGGGGAACTCGTCATACACTATGATGTCCCACTCTCCAGAATGGTGGATGCTATTCTGTCATAGACCGTTTGTACCGTCCAACCAAAGATGGTACTTTATATCTTCCAATATGGAAGTAACCGGATGTGACAATTCTACCGAATTGAAGCGACGGATGTTGCATGCAGGCAGGAGATGCTGACTCTTCCTGGGCACCTGGTCTCACTCCCATTTCGGCAGTTCGCTTCTTTTCATGTGGTGGAGGTTTTTGTTTGTTTGCTTTGGTTCCTGTTTTATCCTGATTTTTTATGCCTTCGGTTTGTGATATTCTGAATTATCGATTTTGTGCTGTATATGGGGATATGGTCATTATCCATATTTGTCATTAATAGCATCATTTAAGAACAGATAAGCAGCAAGGACAGGACATGCACGTTTAGGGTACTAAACCCTCGTCAGTGATCCTCAATCTAACCAATGTAATATGGCCAAAGAGTGTGAATGTTATAATGTCCAAAATAAGTAGGACAAAAAGGAAGCTTAAAGCTTATTATTAAAAAAAGTTGCCACGGTATATGAAATTCTAGCATACGAAAATCAACCCCCCCCCAATGATTGTAGGCAGCAGCACCCTCAATAAATTCCATAAAGAAATTAGATGTATATAATTGAAAAAAATGCAATTCTATTTATCCCAAAGCCTTGCGGCTAGTACAAAATATTATAAGATTAATTACCTTTTATTTCAAAATTACAAAATATTATTAGATTAATGAACATCGACGAAGTACCCATCAGTTATTCAATCTTAAGGTGGCTCCACACACCTACCCTCAAAATTGATTCTCTCGTTTATTTTTTCTGAAACTCTCAGAATTTGTAATTGGTAAGCAAGATTAAATTTGGCACAGTTTGAAAAACAAATTGAACCTATGTATAACTGTTTTAATAAGACTCTTCTTTCTGTGCCAACATTTTTAATTTGAAGAAAATATGCTGATTTTTTAAAAATATTTGCTGAATTTATTAATGTTTTTATGATTTAATTTTATGTTCAATCCATTTTTTCATCTTCAAACAAAAAAGCGAAATAAACTAAGAAAATGGAGAAAAAAAATACAAATCTAAGATCCTCTAGGAGGTTAAAAACTCAATTTTTTGACGTTATATGCCTATTGCATAAGGTTCAATTGTTTAATTTTCTTTAAACAAATATCATATGATTTACTATTGTTAATGCAGTATTCCGATATAATATGAACAAAATCGCAAAAAGGGAATTAAAGTTATGACAATTTTTTTGTAACCCATGTGTCCATGCATATGAGATTCTTGATATGACGGAACAACAAACGCCCACCAAGAAATTAAAAAATAATGCGAATCTAGAGGGAGATTTCAAGTTTCAGAATTAAGATATACTGCACTATCATTCTTATACTACTTTTTTGCGGGGAAGGGGCAGGGTTCTCAATAAGAGGGTTTTCAAATTTTGCGTAAAAAGACGCCTTTTGAAGAAGACTTTTGACCTACTTTTTCCATGTTTTAGGGAAAATACTGAAAAAAAATCATATATATCTATTTCTCCCTGAAATGTCATCAAATTTTGAATAGTTCAAGTTATACATATGTCATTCAATATATATAACGGGTTTTTAGATATTGTCTCACATTTTCGAGTATCTTAGCAAACTGAAGGGGGGGGGGGTTGCAAACTTATAATTTCAAAACTTGACCTTGAAATTGTCAGTGATGAAAATCAAGACTATTGCTTATTTGGAAAACAGGGTTAAAAATGCTAGAAATTTGTTGCTGAAATAGCACATTTGTAACGAAATACAAAAAGTGCTAAAATGCAGTCATTTGATTTTAATTTTAGTTTGCTTTGTTAACATACAATAAAACAGCTTAGAAACTTTGTATAAAAATTGATTTTGATAAAGTTTCACCATAGGTACCAAATTCATAGATCTTTCAAAATTTTCTCGATTTACACAAAAATTACGAAAATTACATAAGTTTAGGTCAAAATATCAGAGATACTGAATTTCAACGATTTTTTCAAATACACCGTAAAATGTGATCCTAAGAAAGACTTTTCAAAAATTTGAAGAAAAAGTATAAGTCCGTGTTGAAATAATAGAGTACAAACGCTCAAGAACAGTGTCATTTTGTGGTTTCTTGAGAAAGTGTTTAAGTGGTAAAATTTGCCTTGATTTGGATTGAATTTAAACAATTTATAATCTTTTTCGGTATCCATCATCTCTACCCTATAAAACAGTTTATGTCAATAATATTCCATTCGTTAAACGAAATTCATGGGTTATTACTTTCGCCATCCTCGGTACCCCGGGCTATTTGCACTTTGGCTGAATCCCCTTGGTCATATCGCACTATTTCGGGGATTTCCATTTATATGCAAATGTTGCTGATTGGTTCCCTCACAAACTTTTTTATCCAATCGCATAATTGTTTACACACGTCTTTTGGATAGCGATAATAAATAGTGCATGTTTGACTATGTAAGATACTTCTTGATGCCCTGAGACAAAAATCGAATTGTTAAGTAGATATTTTCGATACAAATATTCAGGAAACCGACACAACTTCCCTCTTGTGTACGATTCACATACTGTCCTCACTTGTCTGCGCGCAGCCATTACCGTCAGTTTTTTTAACTTCACGAAGAAGAGCTATTTCTTTTAAAATCCCCGAAATAGTACGATCCGACCCAGGGTATTCAGCCAAAGCACAAATAGCCTGGGGTACCGAGGATGTACTTGCGCAAAAGATATGCGAACTCTTCAAAAGAGGACCTCCAACTCAATTTTGATAGAAATTACCGCGAAGCATTTTCTTATGGATATTTCATTCAGTTTATATAAAATTTCAAACTTATACGCTTTTATGTATGTAATGAATAAAGGTCTTCAATAGAGTCAGAAATGATACATTGGCCATAATATATTGAAATATCTATATAATTCAAGCTCAATTAGTGCTAAAACGTTCGTGTGTAAGAGAGGGTGTAAGTATGTGCGTATGAACGTCACACTTTTGTATACTGTCTAGAGGACACAGTTTTTCTAAAGCCGGGGTCCTGTAGCATCATATCCCAGCCATCTTGCTACGTCTTTCGGTGTATTTAGGATATACATTTTCGCAGATTTTGGCCATATAACATTGTTTAGATTGAGGATCACTGACGAGTGTTAAATACCCAAAACGTGCATGTCTGGTCCATGCTGTAAATCTATCTGCTCTAAAATGATGCTAATGAATTTGAAGACGATAAACATTTGATTGGATCTTAACCAAACTTCATACAGTTATTCCGTATGGCAAGAGGAAGAACCCTATAGATTTTCAAGGTCATAAGTCAAAGGTCATGGTCACAGTATGGAAATACTTAAAATTCTTATATACAGCCCAGAGAGCGCAGATTTGGTTTTTGATCTTTACCAAACTTCATACACCTCTTGCTTATGACAGGGGAAAGAACCCTATTGATTTTCAGGGTCATAGGTCAAAGTCAAGATTGGAAATAATTAGAATTCTTGTATACAGTCTAGAGGACGGATTTTTGATTGGATCTCTACTAAACGTCATGAAATACTTTTAAAAATCCTTGTATACAGCCCAGAGAGCGCAGTTTTGGTTTTTGATCTTTACCAAACTTCATACACTTCTTGCTTATGACAGGAGGGTGAGCTCTATTGATTTTCAATGTCATAGATCAAAGGTCAAGGTAATGGTCATAGATTTGAAATAGTAAAATTTTTGTATAGAGCCTGAGTGAGTACATTGATTTACATGCCGCCGTGCGACGGGGTGCTACGCTATGTCATGCCCAGGTTTTTATTATCTTTTTATTTCCCTTTTGATGTCAACTCCATTTACCAAACCTAATTTTAACTACTGTGTAAAGTCCCAAAATTAGCTGCAACTTTTGAACTGTTAGAGATGTGTTATTGATATTTCAAATGTATTCCTTGTGATAAAACCTGTTGGTATATACCAATGTTTCGACTATGTAATCTTATAAAGATTTACCAAAATCAACAGAAGTCAACGAATTGAGCTTGAAGTATATGTACCGTGCAATACTGTAGCTGACACACTTGTTTTATCAAAACTAACATCTGATTTCTAGCTCAGGGAATCAAGGACTTGTTTTGGCTGCCTATTGAGCAATAAAAGAGAGGAGGACGATTGGTGAGGGGCATCCAGCGAGGAGATACTGCCTTTTCTACCTCTACTGCATTGGGCATGCTTTAACTGACCAATCGGGATGTCCAGTCTAAAGAGGTAAAAAATTTCAAAATTCCTGTACTTCAGTATTCTGTAATTTTTCTTTGGAAAATCCATGAAATTTTTTAAGGCTGAGTATTTAGACGCCTGTTTCCATAAGAATTCTATATATGCAAAAATATGGAATAAAAATAAGGAAATTGAAAGATACAAGCATAAATTGAATTGATTATATGCTAGTATTAAAAACATGGTTTAAGTTTCTTTATTCATAAAATAAGCTTTACTTCAAGCATAAAAATGATCCTTTATTTCTCTCTCTTTGCTGGCATTTGAGACAACCGCTTAATGTTACAAAACGATTTCCATTCCCCCCGCAGCCTCCGTAGATAAATTCCTCACATTTTCCTTTTTTGCGTTGTATGTGAAATATCGTTGATCTCCATTACATATACCTCTCACGCCATCTGGCTGCTTGCAGACGTTAGCTACAATTTTGATAAAATATCATGAAAAAAGGTTTAATAATGGCCATTTGCTGTACTTGTATGTATCATAGTGTAACCTAATTTTAGAAGAAACGGTGCAAAAATGGCAAATTGGTATACATGTATTAGCTTAATCAGGAATTAGTGCACTTTTTTCATTATAACCTATACGAGATCAATGATTTAACATTGTCTTTAAACAATTATCGCAGTCTTAACAGAGCCAACTCTACTAAAATGTGAATCTGCTTAAAAAGTGACAGTATTTTTATCATAACGAAAGATTTCGTAACCAAAAGTGTCAACAATTCCTTTTCCTTATGAATGCCTTTATGCTTAATTACTTACCACATTTTATCATGCATTCTGCAGATGATTCAAAATTGTTGCCATTTCCACCGCAACCGCTATGGCCGAACATTTCACACTTCCCCGTTTTAGCGTGATAGCTGAATCGGATATAAGATCATTTGCAATGACCCCTAACACCAGCTTCCTGCACGCAGATGTTTCCTATAACAAAAAAAGGAATTTTTTTCTTGACTTTACAATGACTAATGGTATTTATAGAAATTTGAGTTCTCTCGGTCAAAGTTTAGCCCTGAAGGAAAAAATTTAACAATCTGCTAGAACGGAACACTCATATAAATAATTTAACAACTTGCACGAATAGAACACTCCTATCGGAGTGTTCCATTCGTTCAGATTGTTAGATTATTTCATTCACTCTCGGTATTTCGAAATTCAAGGGACCATGAAAAATAGTTAAACTTATCAGGAGTTCGACTTACAGATTACATGACCAGAAATCGGTTTTCAATAAGATTTACTCCACATTCTCTATCACCGTTCAGAAATAATCCGTCCGCTTATCTCCCTTTAATTAATTATATTTGTTCAAAAGTTTACTCTTTGTGGCTCGACTTATCGAGGTAAATTGAATAATGGGACATAAAAAAAGTTCAACTTACCCAAAATTCAAGTAATTGAGTTGTCATGAGTGAAAATGCATAGAAACGAATAGAAGAGAATCGGGCTTTTTAAAACAGTTCCAGTTAAGCGGAAATTCGAGTTCTCTGAGTTTGAGTAAACAAGAGTAAACTGTACATGTAATACAATTGTATCTTCTCTAAAGATAACATAGTTATGATGGTGTACTATCAAATATTGTTTAAAGAATGTGTATCCTTTAGAAATTCAACCTTCAAATGTCTTGGCAATTTGAACGGTTAGAAATAAGCATTTTTTTATGAATTACTATGGGTGAAATGAGTTAAAGAAGATCCTGACGAAAGGTAAATTATGAAGTGAATTTATTTATATGACCCACCTGATGGTAGTGATGCTACTGAAGTACATACTAGTACAACACAGAGTAGTATTGGAACGATGATGTTCATTCTGTTTTGTTTCGATAATCTGTCAGTTTTCCTGTTTGAAAGATAAGAAATACTACAGTTTTAAACGTACTTATTTTAGTGTATCTAAATTTTAGCCGAAATAGGGCAAAATAATGCAAATGGACGTTATAGCATAATAATGAATTTTCACATGCATTTAGCATTGTCTTGAATTAGTGCCCTTTGCCGTGTGGAGCTCGTAAAAAAGTTCCCCGCGAGGGGTTTGACAGTAAGTGTTTTGAATATACTTCCCTGACATTGTCGCCATAGCACTTTCTATATAGACATAACGTCAGACAGTGCATAAATTTTATATATTTTCATTTCCATGCTTCGGAAACATCGACGGCGGGTGCGGCTAGCCAACAGGGGGTGCTTACTCCTCCCGGGCACCTGGTCCCACCTCTAGCTTGCTAGGGGTTCGTCGATGTTTAATTTTGTGCTCTATTGTGAGTGCTGTTGAGATTATCGTCAGGATTTTCTTTAACTCATTTGTGTCACACTTATGCCCTTTGCCGTGTGGAGCTCGTAAAAAAGTTCCCCGCGAGGGGGTTGACAGTAAGTGTTTTGAATATACTTCCCTGACATTGTCGCCATAGCACTTTCTATATAGACATAACGTCAGACAGTGCATGAATTTCATACATTATCATTTCCATGCTTCGTAAACATCGACGGCGGGTGCGGCTAGCCAACAGGGGATGCTTACTCCTCCCGGGCACCTGGTCCCACCTCTAGCTTGCTAGGGGTTCGTCGATGTTTAATTTTGTGCTCTATTGTGAGTGCTGTTGAGATTGTCGTCAGGATCTTCTTTAACTCTTAATAGCGCTAACTATGCTGAAATATGAATCCTGTTAAAATAAGTACAAATACAGAATGTTATGATTAAATTATTTATTTTTTATTTATTTATTATGAAAACGATACAATATCAGAAAAAAGTATGTATATATCTAATGGTATGTACATCCTACCTTCTGTCTTTTTACAAATAAAAAGTATTTTGATGATGTTTAGTAGATAATTTCTCTTCTATTATATGAGTTTGAAATGCAATTAGTAGTACATATAAATTCATTCAAGTAACTGAGTCAGGATTTTAATTCTTAGCTCACATGAGAGAAAGAAATCTCGAATTGCCATTATTCATCTTCCGGTGTTTGTACATCAGTTGTTTGTAAATTTATTACATTTTCAGCACTTTCTCTGAAATTACTACAGGAAGCAAGAATTCGATTTCCTAAACCATTCTGCACTGTTCCTCTCACTGCTGGTCAAAATTTCAGAAAAGTGATATGAAAACCAAGTACTCAAGGTCCTCTTGATATTTTGACCGACAACTTAACTATAATTTTCACTTTGCTGTTTTATAACCAATTTGACTTTATGTATGGCGTCACATGAAAAAAAAACCCCACCAAATTGTGACATGTTGAGCATCTGGCCTTCAAACTATGTACACATTCCTCTTGCATGCCTCTTGGATAACATTATATGCAATGGTTTAATGGCTGATACATTTTTTATTTTCCTTATAATGACAGATTGTCATTAATTTTGTAGAGAGTCTGTCGAGGTTTTCCGGAACTAAAGAATCTTTCAATCAAAATGGATGTCAAAAGCCTTAATTTCAGTTTTGACTTCTCCCTAGCAACATCTAAAATTTCATCAATTTTAGATTAGAAGAAACAAGATCAAATATAAGATCCAATGTTTCATTATCTTTTACCAAATTTTAGTTTGCAGGTAGCCGAATTTTTCTGTGGATTAACACGAAACTCAGATGGACAATATAGGCCCACTTGGGCCTCTTTTGGATATATCAACTTATTCATTAAATTCTAATACCTGTTGTTATAAACATTAAATGGAGCTCATTATTTCCCCATTTACTAGTATTTATTTTATTATATATTTTATTTGCTGTAGATGATTGTATTAAGCATTTGATTGGTTATGTCAGACTGTATGACAATTTAGTTATGTTTGACTTTGTAATTGAATAAATAATTTTGCTATATAAACAAATTCAATGCAATGAAGTCCCATGCTTTTTGTGGAAAAGGTCTTGTCAGAAAGAATATGCATATAAGACATATAAATCTCTATATATGATAATCAACCATATCATTCGCCATTTATTAAACTCAGGCTTAGTAAGATTAGATTTCTTCTTAAGAAGGTCTTACATGCTTGAAAAAAAAACAGATGACCTTGACCTTTGGTTGACTTTATCTATAAACTCTCAAGCATCGAGCATGCCTTTTGAATAATGATACTTGATTTTTGGTTCTTTATTTGTGTATTTCATGTAAGAAGGCCTTCTCCGTTACAAACATTCAGACCTTTTGACATTGAAATGCTAATTTATGCCATTCAGGGACACCAGTGTTCCATTTACACATTATGTTTCATTTCTTATTGTCACTAGAAATTCAGGTGGATACAAACAGTATTCGATAATGCGGAAGGGTTCAAACTCTATACCTTCTTGAAGAAAATTTCAAACCAATTTTCATGCACCAGACACGTGTTTCGAATATTAAATTCTCATCAGTGATGCTTCCAGCCAAAGTGCTTTTCATTAGCAGTCCAAATTAATTTCACCAGCGCTCTCTTGCGTTATTTTTAGAATTCAAATTTTTGCATTTACTTTACAGAGAGTGCACGGCTCCAAAATTCCTGTAGGGTCGATTCAGTAGCATATCCAAATAAAATCTATGTTCAAAATAGCTTTGGAGGAATGGTGCTTAGACGTTAACCTCCTTGAATTTCGATGATATTTTCGATGAAATGGCAAGTTTCCGAAATAGCAAAAAATAGATATGATGTCACATTGACAAAGGGCCAAAACGGAGGTGGAAAGAAATAAATAATACACTTGACAAACATCAGGTCACGGGGAACGATTTTAACTGCTCCACACTGCAACATGAAATAAGTATTAATAATAAGGAAGGGTTCCAACTCTGTACCTACTTAAAGAAAAATTCACAGTTACAGAGGATATTGACGTCATTATGATTATGATGTCATGATAGCGAACCGAATGAATATTGTGTGGACTCACCGATACCGTGTCTTCAATGCATTGAAACTCCTCTAACTCCCTTATATCTTAATTGGTATCGATGAAACCAGTAAATTATCATTTACAATATGATGTAATTGATCTTTGTAAATTAATTTATATACATGTATATACGAAAATACCCCCATGAATGAGACCCTGGCTATTGGTCTATGACAGAATATCATCCACCATTCTGGAGAGTGGGACATCATAGTGTATGACGAGTTCCCCATATCGACCGTAGAACTTCATCAGTGAATGAGTTCCCCATATCGACCGTAGAACTTCCTCAGTGACGATGTTAGTCGGTCACAAACATATCCCTGACTGAGAAGCTTATATATCTGCATAAGCAGGCGATGAAGGGATGTTGCTACTCAGAAAAGGTAATATTTCCTCAGTTTTTGGTGTTGACACTTCCATCAAACCAAAAACATTGCAAAGATCTATCTGTTCTTAGAATGATGCTATTGAACTGAAGACGTTTAACATTTGAATTCCTTGGCGAGTGTCACTGCTGGTGGACCAGGAAATCCCGAGGGCACATGTAGCCAAGTTCGATCAACTTCGGTTGATCGACTGTCTTTTCAACGCATTCAAAAATTTCTGTAATCAAAATTCTTCAAATTTCTAAAACGTGGGCCCTGTAGCATCATATCCCACCCATCCTGCTACGTCTTTTGGTACTTTTTTGGACATAATTTTCACAGGTATTGGACATTTAACATTGTTTAGATAGAGGATCACTGACGAGGGTTAGGTACCCGAAACGTGCATGTCTGGTTCATGCTGAAAATTTATTTGTTCTTAGAATGATACTATTGAACTGAAGACGATTAACTTCTTACTTATGCGCCTTTTACAGTTTGACGATGCTTTGAAATGAAAGGTTGCAAGGAAGGAGCTTCTGTTATGGTGACGTGGAACGTTCACCCCAACGCTTACAACAGTGAAAATTAAGATTACATACTGATATTTAAATATTACTGGGTCGCTTAGTTTAGTCCTACATTTTGGCGCCCGTCGCTTTAAGAATACTTACTAGTAATTTTTTCTTCTTAATTGATATATGAATTTAGTGTCAACCGTTCATTTTGGACCTATTAAGTACATAATATGCGCACATAAATTTTTATTCAAAGTTGTAAATTCTTTAGGAAAACAATAAAAAAAAGTGAAGCAATTCTATCGTTTGTGTCATGTTCAAGTCTCTTGACGATGTTATTATGGCTTTGGGAAACGTAAGAACTATTTCAACAGAGCGTCTTCAAATGATATTCTTTCCACCATAGAGGAAAAATCTGTTATCTGAAAGAAAAAAAAACAAATGCAGGAATTCATGGCTTGGACAAGAAATATAGATTTGTGTCATCTTGAATTCATTATAAGGAACACGAAATAGGAACAGTCTGTTCTTTGGACTCAATCACATGAAGGTGTTAGAACTGAACATTATATTCTCATTAAAAATCCTACCTTGAACTAAATAAGATCCTATAGATAGCTGAATCTTAGATACGGATTGAAAAGCATCAGGATGTTTTACGGACTTAATCACAATCTTGAAAGATATTTAAAGATAACCAGACCATTCGCTATATAGTAAAGTAGCAGATGACCGTCCTAAGTCGGCACCGATTGACCATCTGTCTCGTTGGTTTATTTATAGTATTTTGTGTTTAGTGTTTTAATGTCGTCATTAATGTTTGTGTTGAATCTTTCTTGTGCCTTTGAATATCTCTTGCTGTGCTTGTCCCCTCTGGGCTTTTGCAATTCGCATTTCTACGAAAATCAGAAGGAGACTTAAGGATTGGATAAACATTTAAACGCTGTTCCTGTAACATAGCTAACGAAAGACCTTGAGGCTGATTTCGAAATGAAGAAGCAAATGGTTGAGATAAAATCATCTCTGGTACAAAGAATTTAGACGACGATTTGTATCACGATATATTTTAGAATAGCATGATACATGTGGCCAGACTTAATCACGTCAAAGCTACCTATCATTATTATTCTTTATTTTAGATTTCAATCTTTTATATTTTACCAAAAACAAATGAGATATATCTTTTTATTCATTTTTCGCATCAGAAGCGCTATTAAAAGAAAAGTAAAACCAAAAATCATATTAGAAATTGTGCGATTTTGCTTCTTTCTATTTTATCGGTGCGATAGTCTTCAGTATCCGAAGTGTTCCTATGATTCCTCGGGAATTCATTATGTTTGGCAGTTATTGGGATAAATGAACTTGTATTATTGTTTATTTATTCAAGGCGGCGCCACCGACAATGGATATCTATGCCTGTTTACTGTGATTTTTTGTATTGTGATTTCTGGATTGTGATTTTGGGATTCTGGATTCTGATTTGGGTTTTTGGTATGACTTTCATGTATTTTTTTTTACTATATTTTATAGTGCTATGTAAGATTTTCTGTTCATGCAAGCCGTCCTAAGTCGGCACCGGTTGCCCATTGGTCTCGTTGGTTTATGTGTGATCTTTTGTGTTTCATGTTTCTATGGTGTGAGTTGGTGTTCCATATCCCTTTTACGTCTCTTTCTGTGCGTGTCTGATCTGTTTTTGCATAAGGTATTTTTTGGGTTTTGCTGTGGGTGCTGCAACCGAGTGTTGTTAGAGATCCCCTACTTTCTTGGAATAATCGTTAGTTCTGTAAGGGTTTGCCCTAGAAAATACACTTACTGTTCTCTTCATTCTCCACCCTAACGTCGGGTTTTTAACAGGGACCTCTGAAATAGTGTAAAATATTTTTTAAAGAAAATGCAGTCTATCTTACAGATGAAAATAAAGAATAAATTCACGAATTTTCTTACAAAAAACCATTGCCTTCCAGTGCTTCTTATGTATGAAAAGAAATAAAATTACTTAAACAGTGTTTTGTAAGCAAATATTATACAAAACTCTGAGGGATCCAAAAATAAGAAAAAAAAACCCGTTTTCACTTTAATCGAAGAATAAAAGGAACTTATTTACCATGTTTATCCTCTTCATTAAATTTGCAGAAAGATAACATCTTGGAAAGCTTCCTAATGAGGAACTTATTCAATTCCTTGTCAAAGTATGGAATGGATCCGAATACGTATTTTCCGGATTTTAACGCTGCAAATGTTTCATTTAGTATACTGATCAAGATATTCAGTAAGACAAGATTCACGATTAGACTGAACAAAATGAAGGACAATTTATCAAAATATGATATATTTTCTTCTTTTCCACTGCTTAATTTCGCCAATGATAGCGTTGCACACACAAGCGAAACCAGACCATTGTACATGCTCCGATAATCTGCCAATCTTCTTCCAAGGCAAAGATACTCTAGAGAACCGAACGCGATTATTGCAATTCCAAGGAGAACACTGCAACTCGCAAATTGCCCAATCGCCAACGTCAAAGTGTTCTTCAGAAGATAGATATGAAAATTGTAAGTCATGTGACTGAGTAATAGTATCATCCTCAGAAATATAAGTGCCCCAAGGCAAGTCGTGTAGATATCATCTAGCATGAGAAGCTTGTCGAGAGAAATGAACTTTTCTGAAACGAAGAAAAAGATAAAGTCTTACATAAATTTTAAAGGCATCGATAACCGATCAAAGTTAATCAAATATTTCGTTCGCCAATTTTTTCATCTGTTCCTAAAATGAATCATGTTTTTCTCTTCAATCCCCCCTAAACGGGGTTTTATACTATATTCAAATTTATACAGACCTTTGTTGTTGAAAACTCTTTGAATTGTGTAAATAGTCCTGTCTATCCTATAAATGTAAACGGCAGCTATTGTAACTGACAAAAGGACCATGACTATCCTTATAAGGTAAAGCAGTTTCTGGTTGAACAATTTCGAAGTGTTCGAACATCGGATAAATAATTTTATCAACTCTACCATGGTAAACACGATGAATAGCAGCTGGACTACTAGAATGAGGTAATCAAAGAGATCAATGTATGGGTAGAATCGCAGAGATCGGACGGTATGATCCTGGTCTACAGCACCAATCGAAGAAAATTCCCATTTGAAACTTATCATGCTAAACAGTCTTGTGCTTGGGTTTGTGACCGTTGCTTCTACTGAAACAAATCTTGTTTTCTGGTCAAACCATGATAGGGAAGCGATATCATTCGCTACAGCAGAGATATTATCTGTAATGGGGTTGATGTCAATGACGTAACCACCTCCGTGGTAGACTTCAAACTCTCCGAGTGTTCTGTGTGACGTGGACAAGTCCTCGGAAATATACTGAAACCATGGATGTTCAGTACAATTACTTCCGTTTCTATGGATCCATTCTGTAAATAAAAAGGTGGAAAAAATGTATTCATTTACTCGACAGTCTCGAACGAAATCATTATTACCACCTTCTGTTTAGGTGAGTAGGCTGTAGATGCACATTAGTATCTTTGATTTATGTACTATACGTTTTAACATATGTTTCAATTTGAATTTTGCTGGACTTGTTCAGTGCACCTCTTACTTTTAGTGCTCTAATTATTTTCGTAGTCGTCCTCGGAAGCATTTCGTTTGGCTTCTTAATACTCTGGTGAACTTTTTCTCTTAGTAAATTATCCGCTGTGGAAATGTGGTGACGTCATATTGGATGGATCAGAAAATGAAAGTCAAACACAAAAGCCGAAATCATATTCCAAAATCAAAATCATATGGCTTACAGCTTCTTAAAAAAAATATAGAAAGGAAAAGAAATATCTGACATCAGACGGAGACACAGTTCCATAGAAACGTTGGCGATAGTCCTTCAATATGGGAAATAACTTTTGTTTGGTAAGTAAAAGAAGGGAGGGGATCTCCACCCAGACCCTATTGCAGCACCAACAGCAAAGCACCAAAAAACATGTTTATTTCTTGTGATAAGCCTTTCCAAAACTATTAAAAAATATTTGACCTTATGACGTGACCGTTCTAATAATTTTTTTAACGTTGTTACTTTTACCATCGAAGTTGACCTATTTTTGAAAGTATTCCAAATTTGTAACAACTTTTGATAGAGTCAATGTAAATGTAAAAAGCTTTCATATTTTACATAACTGTGTGTTTTTGACATGGCCTTTCTTATAACACTTAGTGACCTTTACCTTGGAGTGTGACCTGCTGTATAAACTATGAAACCTTGATAATAAAGCTAAATTGGTAAGTGGAAGGACTTTCATATTTCACACGTGATTTCCTAATGATAGGGATATGAATACGTTTAAAATATAAATATATGGATGCCTATACAAATTCGCGATTGAAAATACAAAATCAAATACATTTTCTTCGAGCACTGAGGTATTTCAAAAGGAAAGACTATTCACCTGCACAAAAATTGTTCGTCTCCAAGTCCTCTCTCGGTGATGGACAAACTGTCGAAAATACTCTGTATTTATTGATTCTTATGCAGTTAAACCGTTCTGGAAAAAAGAGTAATCGTAGCATCACTTGGATTTCTTTGTTCTATTACCGAAGGAAAGCATAGCTAAATGCCCATTTCTCAATTTACAATTTGTATTATCTCTCATTTGTTACCGTTACATAAATCATACTTTCATTTTCACTTATCAAAACATAAAAAAGAAGAGGAAAAAATTACAAATTTTCAATCAAAGAAATTAAAGATTTATCGAGAATTATTAGGGTACTTGCCAGTTTCTCTGATCTGGCGCACTCTTATCGCTCCAAAAATGAAGGACGTGCCGTCCGATGCCAGACATTGTTCATTAGCTGCAAACTGATGATGTCCGGGCCTCGGCAAAAATGGATGCAGTTGTCCATTTAACCATGAATCTACATCCCTTGCTTTGTCAATCTAGAATAAGGAAAAACCCGTCAAAGTATTTAAACCTGCAATTTTTAAAGTACTTCAATATTTATAAAATTTACCAAATAAAAAAATCCAAGATACTAAGAAGTGAATTTTAATTATAACAATGTCACACGTTTTCATTTCAATATTCAACTAACCTTGAAGTTTGGTTGAAGAAATTTCAAGAGCTGAGTGTTTTGACGATATCTTGTATTTGGACAGTTGTGGAAAGCCATCAGACAGGGCATGGTCAAATATAATAGGGCTAAGAGCAAGCTGCTGAATTTTCGTTTAAGTTTTTGATCCAGTTTGATATCCTTTTCTCTTTTTCTCTGGTCTCTTGTTTCACAATCACCAGGCCAAGAAGAGGGGCGGAGGAAACCTTAAAGATAGCAATAATATACTGTTGACTCTCTCTTTTTTTAAATTTACAATGGCTATGAATACACATGATATCAATATCGTTCATTAATATTCCGAGGTTCGCAACTGTTCCAGTGGAAATTCTAATGATTCTGCCTTGCCTAGTCAACTTTGAGTCTGAGTAACTACTGTAATTGGTACTTCTTCGATTGTTTTCAGTCTAACATTTAAACCAATTACGAATTACTACAGTGAATCTGAAAATTATAGATGATACATAAAAACTGTATCTTTAATTATTTTAAACCTTTTACTTTTGGCTTCGCTGATATGTCCAGAATTGGTAAAGTAGAGATTTCCGAAATGCACTTTCTTCGGAAAAGACTTGATAGTACCGCTGCGATAACAGTTATCTGCAAAAAAAATCATAAAATTTATTCAAGATAATTTGTGCTTTAAATACATTTAAAGTCAAACACAACCCCCCCCCCCTCCAAAAAAAAAAAAAAAGAATAAAAAAAAATCATAATTAAAAGTATCAATGGAAAGTTCTTGTCACAAGGAATACATATGTGAAATATGAAAGCCCTATTAGTAACCATTCAAAAGCTATGGCCAAGGTTAAAGTTCTTGCGGACAAAAGACAGAGAAACAGACCGACAAACGGACAGACCAAAAACTATATGCCCCCGAATCATCATCGATTACGGGGGCATAAAAATAATTTTGTAGTGGAGTTGGGTTTTGTGTCTTTCATTCACCGATAAATGACAGAGTCAGAAAGAGTGAAAGAGGAAGAATTATTTCTGTTATCAAATTTCTTGAAATTTCAAAAACGTGGGTCCTGTAGCATCATATCCCACCCATCCTGCTACGACTTTCGGTACGCTTTTTCGACATAATAACTTTCACATTTTTTGGCATATTACATTGTTTAGATTTGAGGATCACTGACGAGGGTTAAGTACCCGATACGTGCATGTCTGGTCCATGCTGCCAATTAATCTGTTCTTAAATGATGCTATTCAATTTGAAGACATTTAACATTTAAAAGTCATACAAAGATATGCTGATGAGGGCAAACTTCCTTTTATGATAATGAGATATTTAGTAATTTCTTATTCAAAGGTTTTTCTTTCATTCAGATCTAATAAAATGTTCTAAATTATTTATAATTATACTAGGACACAATTTTTCATACCTTAAGAGGTCCAAGGACAATGTTGAAAAGAAATGCAAAAGATACTGAAACGAGCCAGTCATCTGAAACTTGTCCTCCCCATTGTAAACTATACAAAAATATGAAGAAAGCAGAAAGCAGTATTGACAGAATCGCCAATACCCATGCAAGGATGCGAAATTCTTTTGGTAGACAAAGTTGCCTTTTCACATCTTCAGTGCTGAAATGACTCGAAGGTGTAAATGCTGTTCTAGAATTTCGAAAGCAAAAGACAACCAGTATCATAGGTGGCGCTGAGATAATGGATGACAAAACACCGGTGTATATCTGCTTATAGTTTACGGAAATTGGGCCAATTTCAAGGCCGTACAATGCATGTTCTTGATCCGTAGTGAACCACATAGCACTGGTCAACATGGCCAATGCTGCAATGGCATACAAACTATACAACCTCTGGGTTCGGGTAAAGTTGCTGTAAGCAGGTCTTATGAACAAAGATAATAGGAGTAGATCGTCAAGTAACTTGTGTTTCACGAGCTTTGGGAAGAGGACGGCACTGTCTCTCATGATATCATCATGTGGTTTTACTGCAATGTGGAGCTTCCATCCCTTAGTGAAGGACAACCACTCGTCCAACAGGAACGTATAGCTGTGAAGAAATATAAGGAAAATGGTTAACATTTTCCGCTTCGTCTTTGCAAATACCGATCGCATACATTAGTGATGATATATATTTAAAATAAAAGATAAAAACGAGAACTGATATCATTATAATTTTAAATAACTTCAATCATGAAAAATTCAAATATGAATTTTGAAATTAATCTGTTCCATACTATTTGCGCATGTTGAGGTCTTGAATGATGATCTTTTGAATAAGAATTCCATCATTTTTATTCTCGTGCCATAATTTGATATGAGAAATGGGACCAATATCTCTGTCCATCGATATATAGAGGTAAAAGGTACACCCTCTTCTTAAATTCAGCATCTGAAATGAATAATTATTTTGTTGGTTATCAGTTTAATTATGCTTTCTTTACATTATGTTATAAAGAAAAGGTTAAACCAAAATGTGATATATCTGTGTTAATATTGAAATGGAGGCTAGGTATTGGGGGTATTACTGCAGGCTTGAATTGCATGATATATGTCTTCTTTTTTGCCTTTTCTTTTGAAACCTCATGGTCACTCCGCGACAAACCCTAAACAACCACCGAACTGCGCTATACGCATGTATTGATGGACTGTTTATGTATCGTAATAAATTAAAGATTATGGTTGCATGTGTTGGCTTGAGCACTATGACTTCTTTTAAAGGTTATAGTTGGGGGACTATTTTCGATTTGCTAAAATGCTGTTGCAATGGAAAATGAAAACATTATTTATTGAAAAAGAAATATTCACAATTCTTACCCCATCACAGTTGTAATTTAAGAGTTTAGTTCCAGAAGAGTTGTAGATCCCACTAATCTCTAAATACAATGGTGACCTGAATTCCGATGATGAAGTGAAACCTGTCTGTACAGATACTAGATAACTGGTTTTACAAGGCAGCTTTGAATTCAGAACACGATGATAAATTTCCTACAGAAAAACAAAATATATCAATAAAACAAAAGTTTTGAAAGAATTTAGGAAAAGAATTAAATAAATTGAAAAATCAATCATGTTCAGTAATACGAATCGAACACAAAAACTTTTGTTTGCAGAACATTGAATATTTCAAGGAGTGAAGAGGCTCTTAAGAGGTGTTTAAAGTCTTAAAGATGACAAGTACTCACCCTAAGTGAATCAGAATGATCAAGTTTCAATGTCACGGCTGTCATCGCCATAAGAATGAACATCAGAATGAGTATCACGAGAAGCACTGTATATGAATCTCCTATGTTTTCCTCAGAGAAAATGCCATCAAAATCAATCATCTCAGGCGCTATAGGATACAGATTAAAACCATCGGTGTGGAAAAACTTAGTTCGAAATACAAGTTGACCCTCGTTGATACCAAGGAACTGAAAATACACAAACAAGTAGCATGGTGAAAGACAAAGTCAACAACAGCGGATTCCTGAACATAGGAAGAAGTATACATGGTTTATGTAGTAAAGTGGCCTCATTCTGAAAGTTTCAAGAGGTATTTGAATTGCTGCAAATATTTATTCCAGAGTGTTGACTACTTATGGAATTTCTTTTCTCAATTCTTTTTAGATATTTTGTTTCAAAATGGTATATTAATTTATTTTTCATCAACCGTCCTTATAGTTAATATCGAGCGGGCTTATTGAACAACTTTTATATTTTGATATGTTGTTACCTTTGCATGTCTGTAAGTACATGCTAAAGGAGGAAGTTGGTCACGATCCCACTCTCTCTTGTCAAAATAAAAACAAGAGGCCCAAGGGGGCCACATCGCTCACCTGAGTTGCAGACAAAGGGTTAAAAGTCACAAAAATACTTCTACAGATCAAAGCCCTTGACAGCCATATTTGTTGACCTATCGACAAGAAAAACACAAACTTGGCAGAGGACATTGAGTACTTGCTTGCTGCAAGGTTTTGTGAAATTCTGTACAATGGTTGCAGAGGAGATATCGAAAATGTGTCAGCCAATCAGAGTCCTCGGCGGCCATATTTGTTGACCGATCAGCACAAAATACACAATCTTGGTAGAGGACCTTGAGTACTTTCTTCCTGTAAAGTTTCATGAAATTCTGTGCAGTGGTTTTTTTTTGGCAGAAAAGATGTTGAAAATGTGTCAGCCAATCAGAGCCCTTGGCGGCCATATTTGTTGACCGATCGGCACAAAAAACATAAACTTGGTAGAGGACCTTGAGTACTTCCTTCCTGTAAAGTTTCATGAAATTCTGTGAAGCGGTTGCAGAGGAGATGTCGAAAATGTGTCAGCCAATCAGAGCCCTCGGCGGCCATATTAGTTGACCGATCGGCACAAAAAACACAAACTTGGTAGAGGACATTGAGTACTTCCTTCCTGTAAAGTTTCATGAAATTCTGTGCAGCGGTTGCAGAGGAGATGTCGAAAATGTATCAGCCAATCAGAGCCCTCGGCGGCCATATTAGTTGACCGATCGGCACAAAAAACACAAACTTGGTAGAGGACCTTGAGTACTTCCTTCCTGTAAAGTTTCATGAAATTCTGTGCAGCGGTTGAAGAGGAGATGTCGAAAATGTGTCAGCCAATCAGAGCCCTCGGTGGCCATATTTGTTGACCGTTCGGCATGAAAAACACAAACTTGGTAGAGGACCTTGAGTACTTGCTTCCTGTAAGGTTTGGTGAAATTCCATGCAGCGGTTGCAGAGGAGATGTCAAAAATGTTAAAAGTTTACGCCCGACGGACGACGGACGACGGACGGACGACGGACGGCGCGCTATGACAATAGCTCACTTGAGCTTCGCTCAAGTGAGCTAAAAATATTCAACAGTTTTTTGGTTGAGAAATTGTCCAGCCAAGTGCTTTTCATAAGCCGCCCAAATTCATTTCACTAGCGCCCTTTAGTTTTATTTTAAGAATTTAAATTGTCCATTTACTTTACATAGAGTACACGTCTCCAAATTTCCTGTGAGGTCGATTAAGTAGCATATCCAAATAAAATCTATGTTCAAAATAGCATTGGAGGAATGGTGCTAAGATGTTAACCTCCTTTTATTTCGATGACATTTTCGATGAAATGGCACGTTTTCGAAATTTCTAAAAAAAAATATGATGTCAAATTGATGAAGGGCCAAAAAAGAGCTTCTTTTAGGCAACAGAGCTGGAAAGAAGTAACTTATACACATAATACACATCAACAAGGTTTTAAAAAGGATGTTGAAATATTAGAATAGAAAAGAACCAAATTGCTTGAATCAAATGAGGCAGTTGGTAAAATTCTATATCTTATTGTATCTCATACCGATTCATCTTCTGGTAATTCCCAGCCACCGTTACTTTCGTTAAGAGTTTTTGCCTCAGTCGTGGCGGTGATCAAACCGTAGTTATCTATGAAGAATGTGATACACTTTAAAATGGATGTATACTTTATAACGACAGTGAAAAAATGATATTATGCATGCCTCTGTTGCTGATGAGCTGAAATCCATCCTACCAATACAAAGTAACCGATAGTGTCTAAAATAACGAACAGTTCAAGCCTAAATGTATAGGCAAACTCAATTCCAAAATGTTGTTACTACAGATTAATTAAGTTGTTCTACAACCTTATTTTCAAAGAAAGATAAATATAAATTAAGACGTTTTTATCTTACTGTAACATTCAGGAGAGGTGAAATTTGTCGAATTTCTTTCGCATGATACTTCAAGGGTTAGTGCTTGTAACAAGCCTGTATAGTAGCCGTATACCCTGCCATCGTACATTTCCATTGAAACAGTTCTTTCGTTCCATTTAAGATCTCCTAATGGAGTGGTATAGACAGAAAACGTTATATTATCATTGTAAAGGGTTGCCAAACAAGTATCATTAACCGGTGCGCAAAACGTGACAATGACTTCTCCGGATGAATTTCTATCTCCGAAAGTTTTCGCATTGGAGTAGTTACTAATAACGGATATTGGATCAAGCTTTACATCAGCTCCGTCCAAAATAGGGCAAAATGTATCCTTCAGAATTTGAAATTCTGTACTGACAAGCCCTAGATTGAAATCATGTTCTTGACTTCCTGAAGGTGCTTCTGTCATGTAAACAATCTGCAACGAAATTAATATTTGAAAACAAAACATGTGCATACTGGTTACATAAAAGTAATTGTTAAATTGGGCACATTCATATCGGATTTTTCATCATAGTCGAATTTCTAGAAAGTTCAATAGTGAATAGTCAAGAGATAAATAACTTTGTTCATAACGATAAAGTGCTGTGTAATGGGCTTTGTCTTTTGTATGTGGGGACACCATGACGGGCCTTGTCCAAATATCAACTAATAAAGGCTACAAGGTCCCGATTATCTTACCCTTTTATGTATGTGCATGTATTTTTATCATTTTTTTTTGTGCGTGAGCATCGACGGCGGGTGGGGCTATCCAACAGGGGATGCTTACTCCTCCCGGGCACCTGGTCCCATCTCTAGCTTGCTAAGGGTCCGTCGATGCTCAATTTTATGCTCTATTGTGAGTGCTGTTGAGATTATCGTCAGGATCTTCTTTAACTCACTTGAAGGTTTGGGAGTCTTGTTGGAGACCCCCTCCTTTCTTTCAATGTGCATTTTCAGTTGTCAGGGCAAGAGGTTGCTTTTCATATTAGGATGGACCTTTTTCATTTGGTCAAATACATGGGATACACATATAGGATGGGTTGAGCGGGAACAATATTACCAACGTATCTAATCAGCAACCTCGGTCGACTCCGGTTGAATATCACTAAAGAATTCAATAGTGTAAAGGACCAAAAATAAAAGTACTTACTGAAACTAAGAAAGTCGCATTCAGTACTTGTTTACAAGCGTCATTCATTGTATCTGGTGGCATTCTGAATAGAGCCTCCACGAATTCGTCACTCAAGATGTCGATCAATTGTCCTTGCATGTTGACATACATTACTTCGACTTCCTCGTTTTCCTACAAAGTGTAAAACGCACATTCGATTATTTAACCTTTAATTGATTTTAAAAAATACTTTTGATTTCTTTTCTTTATTTTTCTGAATAGATAAAAATTGTTTAAATAGATTTTGAAAGTGTAAACGTAATGCACCTTTTACATTGTATCATAGTAAATAAATAGGAGAGGAATTAATATATTATGAATGCTTTTATCCCTATTCTTGTACATTTCTGTTTTCTGTAACATTAACGTCTTTTGGTACATTTTTGGACATAATAATTGTCATACGTTTTGGCCATATTGCATTGTTTAGACTTAGGATCACTGACGAGGGTATAGTACCCGAAACGTGCATGTCTGGTCCATGCTGTAAATTTATCATGTCTTAAATGATGCTATTTAGTTTGAAGACGTTTAACATGTATATATTTGCTGGAATTATGAAATAAATATGTTTAGAAAAACTAAATAATATCGGAGGGTACTTACATTCAAACACTGCCCATTCTGTATCTGTAAATCGCCCTGCATCCTTGAAGTATCATTACATTCCATGGAATTGCTGGAAGGGAAGTAACTTGACTGGAATTCGTCTATTCCAATTGCTGTGAAAGAAATTACAATATCGTCGATAAATTACAATACACTTCTTGAAAACAGCGACTAATATGTTTAACGTCCTTAAATTCAATAGCAGCATTTAAGAACAGATAATTTTTTGCCTTTACATTTTTGTCCTTACTTTAATTCTACTCCTTTTTGTAATCATTTCATTACTTATTTATTCCTTTTTCACATTGACTAGTTATAGCGACTGACTTAGTTATTGCCAAATTTAATACGGGAAATGAATTTAAATAAGCGATACGCTTTTTTTCAGATCCCTACATTGTTTGTATTTCTGTAATTATATGTAACTTGCATATGGAATGAATAAATATGTTTAAACTAAGAACAGATAATTTTGCAGCATAAACCAGACGTGCATGTATCGCGTACTAAACCCTCGTCAGTGATTTTGAATTCGAAAAAAGAATTTCTGATTACTAACTAATTTAAAAATTGTTATCACAAATCTCTCTCTCTCTCTCTCTCTCTCTCTCTCTCTCTATTAAGGACCTTGAAAGTAATATCATCTTCAACAGATATTGAGGATCACTGACGAGGGTTAAGTACCCGAAACGTGCATGTCTAGTCCACGCTGCAAATTTATCTGTTCATGAATGATGCTACTGAATTTGAAGACGTTTAACATTTACAATTGGACAAAACATACAGCATCCTCTCACAAAAATTTGAAGGCTTTCTAAGATTCAATTAGGATATAAGTTGTTGTAAAATGGGATCCGTGGAGTATATATATAATACATAAGCTACCTATTTCATTAGTTGTAATTTGTTTGCTGTAAGTTACGTCCGTCTGGGTCGATGTGTCAGACAGCATCGGTACCATTCGTGATGGAGATGAAAAAGTGGATTCTTCTTCTGAGTTCAAAATTTCAGAGGTGTCTGTTACAACTGAGGACGGCGGTCCTTGAGTCAATGCATGGCCATCCTCATGAGTAACTGAGGTCGCTGAAATATTTGATGTAGAATTATCCGTATATGCATAACTGACATAATTATACGACGAATCCGAAGTTCTAGAATTCATTGTCGAAAATCCTGCAGACACACTTTTTGTGGTCGTCGAAGAGGTCATACAGGTCGACAAAGCGCATGTTTCATTGTCATGATAGTCCTCTTCCTTTGCACCGCACTTAACAAATCTACAATCTGGTCCATATGTTCTTACTAGAGGGTAACAGCACAAAACTCGGCTTCGGTTCCGCACGCCCAGTGTTTGACCACACTGACCATTACATTCGGACCAATCGCTCCAGCTCAGAAATTGGCATATTGTAAAGAATGAACAAAACATAGTTTCTGTAGCATCAAAGAACCTTGATGGATTTCCTATATAATTGTCGTCATCTCTTGCAAGACATTCTAGAGCAAAAAGAGAAAATTCTTCAATGTAACGTAATGTTAATCTATTTTCATTCCATTCTATGAATATTCAATCTTAAATCTAGATTTGAGAATTAAGGAAATTACTTAATCAACTAGTCGACGCACCGCGAAGCAAATTTTCAAAATACTTTAATTGAAGGTTTCTCAAAAGGTGTTGCCTATTGATCCATGCTAAAAAGTAACATCTTTGCGTTGTTTAATGGGATTGAAATCCGTGTTTTGTAATATTCTCCCTTTTAATTATGAAGACATCGTGAAAACTGAAAGTAACTCCTTTATTACTCATATTATTTATGGACTTACCTTAAAAAAAAGTGCCGTTCTTTTTAATTTGAACTCATTTTCAATCCTTCTTACTGAGAGATTAATGAAAAAGAATATTTGGAAAATCACTCTCTGAAACTACATGTGTAATGGGAACTATGATTTCTTTTAAATTAAGTCCTTTTGTACATTTTCCGTGTAATAGGATTCTTGAGCTCTTCACCTTTAACGAGAATGGAGATGGATTACTTTTTTTAAATCTAGAATTATATCCCATAAAGGACGAAATGAAGTAAAAATATTTCTGACTTAATATATCTATAAGGATTTTCTCTACATGAGATTGTCGGCATACGACTTCCTTAAGTCAATATTCAAGACAACATATCAAATCCCGAATTCTGAAAGTCAAAATGCAAAATAATTGTATTGATGAACAAAGAAAAACAATTTTGTTTAAATGCAAGGCAAGAAAATTGAATTGGAGTTTTTCTATGGGTGTTGTAACCGAGTCCTGTTGGAGACCCACTCCTTTCTTGCAAGCTTTTTCTGATATAAGTAAGATAGATGATCATATATTATACGTATCACTTGTTCTCCGTGACTTGATGTTTGAAGTGTATTAATTACTTTTTTCCAACTCTGTCGCATGAAAGAAGCTTTGTTTTGGCCTTTTATCAATTTGACATCATATACATTATTTTGCAATTTCGGAAACTTGTCATTTTATTCAAAACTAACATCGAAACTAAAAAAGGTTAACATATGAGCATCATCCCTCCAATGCTATTTTTGTCATCGATTTTATGCAGCTGAATCGACCCTAGAGAAAATTTTGAGTCACACACTCTCTGTAAAATAACTTCACAAATTTAAATAAAGAAAAGGAAAAAAAATAAAACCAGAGGGAGGGCTTGGGCTGGAAGCATCACTGATGAGGATTTACTATCCGGAACACGTGTCTTGTGCATTAAAATTGGTTTGAAATTTTCTTCAAGAAGGTAAAGAGTTGTAACACTTCCGTATTAGAAAAATAATGCAAAATGTCTGATAAAATTTAAATCCGTCAATACAAGGCTCACATCATATAAATCATCACAGCAAATCGTACGAAAGTATTCTTATACATGAATGTTGGAGGCAGACGTAAGATATCGTAGACTGCAGTTGAGATTAAGTGATTTCGCAAACACAATTTGTAAGCATTTCAGGATCATGTCCATATCGGTGTATTAGCTTGAGTAAAGTCATTAGAATGGTCAAAACCTGAAAAATGACTAAATCTGCAACTTCATTTGCACAGTTTTGCAAAGCGAAATCTGAATAGTTGACCGATAAAAAAGTGCTGCAATAGGAGTCACATTTCATTGTAGTGTTTTGCTTCGAAGAAAGACATAGTCGTAGTAATGTCTTAAAAATGCAGTTTCTTCTACTAATTACTGATCACAGCATATAAATAGAGTACCTGTCTGTTGTTTTACCCAACCTCAAGGGGTATTGATGAATCCTTATTAGACATACCCCTTTTACCGTTAAAGATGCATGAGCTCGCTACAGCCGGCAGAGCACGGAGCATACGCCTTCTGTTTTTATATCCATTTACATATCCATATATATGATTCTTTGACCCCTGGGTCGTGCTGTCTGTTTGTATGGTCATCTTACAGTGATTTTACACCACTATTGTGCGTTCTTCGAGACCTCTGGGTAATCAGAAAAGTGGGAGAGTTGTGTGCACGTAATCCGATTAACTACCCCGTCTGCTACTGGCTCGGCAGATGGTCGTTCTAAGTCTGCACCGATTGATGCTACAGGACCAAGGTTTCAGAAATTTGGGAGATTTTTGTAAACAGAAATTTTGAAATGCGTTTGAAGAAACGACCAACCGAAATTGATCCAACTTGGTTACATGTGCCTTTGGGGACTCCTGGTCCACCAGCAGTGACACTCACCAAGTGGTACAAATGTACCATTATTCATTAGCATCATTTTAGAAGAGTCCGACAGAGATTCAGAAAGGACATGTGGTCGGGGCCCTGTCTATTCTAAAAAGGTTTGGACAGGATCCAACTTGAAGTCCTGTCGTCACAGTCAGTCAGAGTGCAATTCTTAAGAATGCGCTGGTACAAGGCTGTAGATTATAGGAGGTAGGTATTTTTGACACAGACAGTGATGTTTTAAAGTATGTATAGTTGGCATGCATTGAGATAAGGATGTCATATGTATAAAATGAAATAATTTTGAATCTGTAAGAATATTGGACCTTGCAAAATACTTCAGTTTCTCTTGATTTTTGTATAATTTTATCGAAAATTTTAAGGGGGTAGGCTCACTTAATCGCCTATAAAATATGCACTAGATAGTGAATTCATTAGACTTCGTCCTTTTTGTGTCACAATGTAACTTCTCGTCAATATAAAACCCATTTTAAAGAAAAAGTTGTGAAAAATCACTCAGAATATCAAGTTTTGTGTGTACATAGCTTTAATTTTCTCAGAATTTTCGTAATAAAGTGTTCTAAAATGGTTATTCATATAGTGTAAAAGTAAGAAGAATCTTGGTTTTTACGATATCTTAGTAAGATTTATATTGATTCTTCTATTTTCTGACATTTACACAGAATTTTAACTTGAAACTGAGTAGATTATGTGGGATATCAAAACCTACACGACTATTTCTAAATAATTTACCGAAAGTATTGAGTGTGGGCATACTCTGAGTTATACAACGACTTATCAAGACGATAAAGTTGCATAAATATTGCATTTTCAAGTAGCTGAGATTTTTTTCCTGTAAAATAAGACTAAGCATTTAATATTTGTTGTGAGGAATCTGCGAGTATGGAACTACCTTAATTAACTGCTTGTATGATGTTGTGTACAAGGAACGTACGTGCGTGAACAATTATTCAAGCCAATATTAGAAATTAAATCAGGATGTCTTTATTCACAGACATGAATTGTTTATCGCGATGGAGAATTCGTTATGACGTTAATTTCATATAAGCACTTATTCTTTATTCAGTTAACCTTTATTACTTATTCTATGGGTGTCCTATGTGTGACCATAAATTCATATTGTTCAATATTAATTCAGGTTTATACTATAGTTCAAAGGCCCTCCGGTAAACATGTTGTTTTCGGACTACTATATAAAGGCTTGCATATAGAGTGATCTCGAAATGAGGGTTCTAGACATATCAAAGAAATGGCGTCTTTCAGTAGCTGTGTTAGAGGCGACGGAATCGACACTTCCTTAAATATCTACAATACAATCCCTGAAATGGTAAAGCAACATGCACAAAATCCAAGCCAAGTAGTACACGTTTATATCGACTGGAAGACTGGTGAGCGAGAGACTCTGACTTACAGAAGTCTGTATGACAAAGCCAAAGATTTGTCATTTGGATTCATGCGTCATTTGGGAATAAGGAAGGGTGACATAGTCGGTGTCGGGACAGAGAACAGTCCGGAATGGATGGTCACCACGGTGGGACTTCTAATGAGTGGTGCGATTCCTCTCTATTTCAATTTCAACAGAACAGACGGAAAAGACATTGAAGGTGTTCTTAAATCTGGCGGCAGCAGATGCACTGCTATCATTTTCCCTCCTGGTAGAGATGGCGCCAACGTCGATGTTATTGAACGATTATTTCAAAGGGGAAATGAGAAAGGAGAGGTCGTTTCAGACACTTTTCCCTCAATCAAACGAGCAATAATTATGAAAATGAACCATAAAACGGACCGGTATCCAGATCTGGAGGACATTTCAACTGTTGACAATAAAGACGGACTGGATTTACCCTTACTGGATCCTGATGATATAGCGGGTATATTTCTAACGTCTGGGAGTTCTGGAATGCCAAAACTGGTCCCTTATTCTCACAGAAATATATTGGTATATGCAAGTCATGTACAAATATGCTATGGAGTCGAAACAGAAACTTTTTTCAACGACAGGTTGTTTTCTTGGATAGTAGGGTAAGTCTCATATTCTTGTTATATTATTCGATCATTACCATGTGAACTAGGAAAATTCTGACGGTGCTTGTAAAGTTTTTGTTTGTTCATCAAATCAACACGTTATTCAAGAACTTCAGTTAATTAATTAGACTATGACAAATTTACTATGTTTCAGATTTTGATTTCAGATATCCAGCCTGGGAATTTTATGTAGGCAAAGAAAGGACATTGATCAGAAACCTTACGTCAATCCCCTCAATGCAAGAATATCATAGGATCGTAAACAACATCCTGACTGAGGGAAAATACGACACTGCCTTTTGTATAATTTCTCTTCTTCGAGAAATTCTAGACAGAAAAACTTTTGATTGCAAAGTACATAATATAATTACGGGTGGCCAACCAGTACCAGCAATACTTGCATCTCTGACAGAGAAAATATGTCAATGCTTTACAGTATTTTACGGTTCGACAGAAGCTGGTTGCGTTGCATACAGGAAAGTTTTTAGAGCAGACGACTTTTTAGACTATGAGGTCGGAAATCCTTTTCCAGGAGTTGAGATAAAAGTTGTTGACCACGAGAAAAGACTGGTTAATCTCGGAGAGGAGGGGGAGGCGATGGTTCGTGTACCGGTAAGATTCCTTGGGTACTGGGGAGACGAAACTAAATCTCAGGAGGTTTACTCAAAGTCTGGCTGGTACACAATGGGAGACTCTGTACGAATATCAGAGACTGGTACAATATTTGTCAATGGGAGAACGTCCGATTCTCTGGTCAAAATTGGACCTCGGTTCGTATCTGTGGCCTCCATAGAAATCCACCTGAAGAAACATCCTGAAATAGTTGATGCCGTCGTCTTTTCATACATTAACGAGTCACGTTACTACTGCGTATGCTGTGCCATTGTAAAAAAGAAGGATTGCAAATTGACAAAAGCTGACATAGACGAATACCTTTTGGAGTCATCACACCATACAGAAGAAAACTTTCTCCAGAAACTCGAGCTACCCCGATCTTATGTTGTTATACAAAGTTTCCCTACCTTATACAATGGGAAAGTAGATCGTAAATCTGTTGCTGTCATGTCTAGAAACATTCTACATCGTCAGGATAAAGAAACCAACACCCTCAAAGATCAACAAGTACTTTCATAAATTTAATTAACGTATATGTACTACAATATGTTGAGATAGGCAGACAAATAAGAAATGGTTGTTATGAAGACCTTATTCGACAAAATAGGTTTCAGTGTTGTGTGAACTGGTGATCATCAATCCCCCCTTGTTTAAAGAGCAAGATTAATACTTCCATATTAAATCTTATCCAGATATATTGAACTTACATTTCTACGGGGTGGGGATTGGAGTTTTTTGGGGTTTTTTTTAGTTTTTTTTTTCATTAGTTCCAGAGCGAAGGATCATTTGGGTAAATGTCTTAATTTTTTTCTTTTGGTTCAGTAGTCACACTTTCACATTATTGGCTAGATCTTCTTTGAGATATACTGCCATCAACCTTACAGGGATTGTTAAGCAAGCATTGTTTGGAGGAATGGATTTTCAGCAAATAGAAGGAATTCCAATGGGAACAAAATGTGCTCCATTTCTTGCTGATATTTTTCTATACTAATATGAAGCCGAATTTGTTCAGTCTTTGCTCCCTTACAGAAAAGAAACACCAAGTAGTACAGTTTAATTCTACATATAGATATATCGATGAATTGCTCTCAACTGATAGTCCAAATTTTGCTGATTACCTTAGCACAATCTTTTCGTGTTAACTAGAGGTGAAAGCATTAACTCTGCTTCCTTCATATCTAGATCTCATGTTATCTTTTGACGAAAATGGTCACCTGAATACTTCAATATATGACAAACGTGACAACTTCAATGTCAAAATCACAAATTTTCATTTCCTTGGTAGTAACATTCCTACTTCTCCTTATGGTGTATATCGCAATCAAAAAGCTATTCCATAGCAAGCTCAAACTACGATTTCGTTCTGAGGGCAAAGAGGCTAACAGAAAAACTACTAAGCCAAGGGTACATTTGAGGGCAACTGACTTGGTCACTGAGTTGACATATGGTTATATATGACTAATGTGGTGTGGGAAAAAAAAAAGACTTGGTCACTGAGTAAAAAAATTGGACGATTCAGTGAAAATATTAAACGTGATAACTTCTCGTCAATGTTGGAAGATATTTGGTTAGAGTTATCCAAAACACCGAATGCATTAATTAACCGAATAAGACTTGTTTTCTGCACGGCCCAAATGACATGTGTTGCTAGCAAACAGTATATGCTTACTCTCCCCGGGCACCTGATCTCATCTTTGCAGAATGTTTTAAGTTGATTGTATTATTTGAATCTCCATAGAAGTTTTTGTAAAATCTATATTTGTAGATGGCGCTGTGAAAATCAATTTGTGTGGCACCGCACACGTGTAAATTGCTATACAGGTTTAACTCTCTTATGGTTAGTCTGAAATTTGTGTAAGTCTAAAGATATTTAACAAAGGAGGGGATCTCCAACAACACCAGGTTGCAGCACCCACAGCAAAACCCCAACACACCCAATGCAAAAACACAAAGCAGACAAGCACAGAAAGAGACGCGTAAGGGACAAGGAACGTCAACGCACAACACAGAAACATCAAACACAAAGGACTACACATAAACCAACGAGACCAATGGGCAACCGGTACCGACTTAGGACGGCCATCTGCCTCGGAAATAGCAGAAGGTATGGTTATCCTGGATTACGTGCGCACAACCCTCCCACTTTTCCGATTACCCAGAGGTCTAGAAGAACGTACAATTGTGGTGTAAATCAACCTCCTCACTGTCAGATGACCACACACAAACAAGACCGCAAAACGCAGGGGCCCAAGCAACACAGATGAATATGTAAATGGATATAAAAAGAGGGCGTACGTAATACAATCCGTGCTCTGCCGCCTCGAGTTCATGTATGTTATCACCCGAGGAGTCCGACTGACATTCAGAGAGGACAGGTTGTCGGGGCCCTGTCTTCTCTAAAGAGGTTGGGACAGGGCCCGTCATGGAGTCCCGTCGTCACAGTCAGACAACGTTAAACAACGTTAAAGTTGATTGTTGCATTAGTTAAGTGTTTGCTGTGTTTCTATTTTGTTAAGACAGATTCAACAAGAAATCATCATGTTTGGCAGGCTTTAGAATCAATGGATTTAGTGTACATTTATTTTATTTTTTATCGAATTAATTCAGGGTGGCGCTATTTACAATTATTTTTGGTCATTCTGTGTGGCTAATGAGCGAAATTGTGGTTAACACTGGGACATAAATTGGGATGGACTTTGGGCTTCTTTTTTTTGGTCCTACACATGTTTATTGATACAAGTCTTCAAATTCTGCACGTTTTGGGTACTTAACCCTCGTCAGTGATTCTCAATTCAAAAAATGAAAAATGACCAAAGACTGTGAAATTTATGCAAAAAAGAAATACCGAAAGACGTAGGAGTATGGGTGCAATATGATGCTACAGGATCCCACTTTTTATGCTTGCATTAGATATGTAACACGATTCATGTGATATGTATAGGATCTCAAATGAATGTTCATTTCATATGATGTATTATAAAACGAGTTGTGTGTTTTATATCTCCGAGCATTGGCGAGGGGATATAAAACTCACAGCGAGTTTCATAATACATCGTATGAAATGAAAATTCATTTGAGATTCTTTTTATCACATGATATTGCCTAAAAATATGTTATCAACGTTTCTGAGAACTAGAGGTGAATCACACCGTGACATAGAAGTTGTCTGCTACGCCATGAAAAGTAGTTCCCCGTCGTATAGATATTCTGTGCGTAAGAGAAAAATATTCAACATTTGTTTAGTATTTTAATGCAATAATTAGCAGGGCGATATGTAACGTGTTATAATATCATATGTTTATGAAATGGCTTTATGAAACTACATAACGGGTGTATCATGTGATAAATGAAAATAATTCACTGATGGTAAGACTCAGTTTCCAACGAACATTAATTGCGCCATCGACGTCATTGAATAGCGAAAAGGTGTATAAAGATACTTACCCAATTCGTGACAGCATTTATCATATAACCCATCTGGACATATACATGTTTCATTGTAATAATATCCCGAATTGTAACATATTTGGTTACACACCGTGGATTCTGAATAATTTGACTCATGAATTCCACACAACATTAAGGAGCAGTCTGTACCGCTCCATCGCTCATAGGGCCAACAACAAATGGCCCTGCGGCGGGTCTTTATTCCGCCCCCACATGTCTCGGAGCAACTCCCCCATGACAGCCAGGGCAAAAAAGAACAGGTGTCAAATATACCGCACCCTTGGATGTAGCAATATACATGCACTTGTAAGAAAAATACACCAAGAACAAATAGTCGAATGATGAGGCTGTGTAGCATTCTGTTCGTCATTCAAAAACAATACTGGCTTCTTTTTTGTATTCTACATGTAGGTGAATTATTGAGTGATAATTACTTTTTAAACAACACAATTGCTGAATATAACTGAGAACTATTAGTAAAATTTGTTATTAATTTTCGTTTTCCTCGGGGGAAACGCAAATATGTAATTCTATTTGTAATGTAACTTTGAGAGATTAATCATTCGAAAGTTCAATATTTGGACGATTTTTCCAAGTATTTGATATCAATTCAAATCTTTATTTTCAAGATGTTTCATTGATCATGAAATAAATAATTTAGCGCGCGATCTCATGTTTCGTCGAATTTAATTTTTCAGTTCTCATCTGTTTTCTTCGATAAGACCAAAAGTATCTTTATATAAACAAAATACTTTTCATAAAATCTTTACATATGCATGATTTAGAATTTATCATACAACTCATTCGGATCAGGTTAGTAATGAATTAGACTTTAAAGGTAACTGTGTAATTTCTGTTGAAAATATTAGGAAAGGGAATAACCTATAAACTATTCTCTCTTCGTGTTGTTGGAACACTGTGAGATAATACTATCCACACAAACGGGCATTAATATGGTCAGTGCATCACATGACCTCGATAGTGTTTGCAAGAAAGTGGCGACATCTACAGTACATTACTCTTTAAGCGTTGTGCCTGTACAAAGAAAAAGGCAATGTAATGGTGACCAATAGTACTCGGCTCGACGGGCACTACCTGTAACCTCTCACAGTTCCCGCGTGCTTAACCAATGGTATTCCAGGAATTTATCGTGTAAGAAATGAGGGTATCTCCAACAACACTCTGTTGTAACACCCATAGCAAAATACCAAAACGTCCCCAACAAAAACACAGAACAGAGATATAACTTAAAATTAAGTCAATTTATATCCACATACTCCATCCGATTCTTGGAATGATGCACGAACTGCCTTAAGTTCTTGGAATGATCAAACCAAAAACGTTCTGTAAATAATTTGAAAACGACAGTCTTCTCAACAAAATGAAACAGAGTTTTGTCCTTGAGTTTATTCCGTATTCCAACATTGAAAAGTAAAAAACATACAAACAAACACGTAAAAAAGATAAAAATAAATTAAGTCAACTATCAAAAAAAAAAAAAAAAAAAAAAAAGAGAGATGAAATTAGCGTTTTCTTGATTTTCCAGAGCCTTTCCTAGCAGCTGAGACTTGTCGTTTGACTTCAGATTTGTTTTCCTTGCTTTTTTTCTTGTTCAGTTTTCCGTCTTTTGTTATAGGCGGGGCCTGCGGTGTCGCCTCGGGGGGAGGGGCTTCCGATGCAGCTTTTGCCTGTTTCTTGTCCCAGTGCTTCAATTTCCGGTCTAGGAACTGATACTTTTTCTCCCATTCTTTCAACAACGGCGTGATTTTTGTCACAGTTTGCTCTTCGTCTAACTCTACAGATGCTAAAATATAGACACCTCGTGGTTTAAACACCGATACCAGACTGTCTTGTAAATTTTTGCTGTACAACTCCGCCATCCAAGCGTTATCATCGATAATGTCCATCGTCATATCCGGAGAAACTTCACATTTTTGTCTGACGTAATCCACAAATAATCTGCAGCTACAATCGGTGTTCAGCAATAAAGTTTCGTTGTCACCGTGACACAGTTTTATGAAAGACATCTTCGTATTTCTGTCATAGAGATATCGTCATTCTTGTAACAATCACATTGAGTATGTTCCAAGATAATATTATGACGTCATAGTCTTGAAGCAAACACGTGGTCATCCATCCGTAGCAACATGTACGCGCGACATGCCGCCGTTCGCTGCTCCGATATTTGGCGTTATAACGTAGAAACAAAACAATTTTCATGATGGCCTGAAACATATAAGTCGTAGAACGAGAATGAGCCACGAAGGTAAGAAAATGTCTGAGCTAATTTTGGGGAGGGGGGGAATGACAATGAAGTGTGATTAAGATTAAACCGATAGAAGCTTTAAGTTTAACATCTATAAGAAAAATTATATTGAGAAATTGGATGTGCATGTATTTGATTGTAGGTGTCGCTACTTTGTAAGAAAATTGCTTATATATGGTGAATATGGAAAAAAAGGCAAATAAATATCTAAATATCTAGTTTATCCTCTCTCATAAAGAAAAAGAAAAATGATTTAAATAATTATACATTTTTTTTTTCAATTTCGGTTCTCACTGCCCTCACCCCTCTTCTTTTTTTGGTCTAATTCAACTTTCAAACACTGGGCAATATTAATAAATTATATATACAACTTATCGTATGTGTAACGTGTATTTTATTTTCTCGTTAACATTGAATTTAGGATTTAATAATCCTATAACTATTTTTCCATAATCAAATTTCTTTTTCACATCTTTCATTTTTCTCTTGTGGTCAAAGGCGCGACCGATGAACATAGATGGCGAAAGTCTTTGGTCGTTGGATCGAATCCGTCTCGCGGTCGATTGGAAGAAATCTCAAATTTTGCTTCATTTTCTTTTTAAAATCCAAGCCCTATCGAATAAGAACAATTTTTCATTAATATTTATTCAGATAATTCCATATATTTCTAAACGTCTCAGATGAAGAATCTGTTCTTTTTTTTGTATAGTTTTTGACAATGGTAGTTACCGACCATCCAGTTTGTTCATTCACCTTCTTTACATAGCCCGCGTAGTGTTATGTATCTAGGCTTGGAATAGACTATTTTCCGATCTTGTTATAAAGCTTAAAATATCCGAGCCAACCGATCTTGTTATAAAGCTTAAAATGTCCAAGCCAACATATTTCACTTCTATTAGATATTTACCTATGGTTTTCTAATATTAGAAATTCATTTTCTAATAGTGAAAAATATCGACTTTTTTCTAATATTTGAAAATCATTTTCTTATATTAGAAAATAATTTTCAAATATTAGAAAATGAATTTCTAATATCAAAAATTCATTTTCTAATATTAGAAAATATACTGAATTTCTTATATTAGAAAATGAATTTCTAATATTTGAAAAGGAATTTCTAATACTAGAAAATGCATTTGAAAAGGACTTTTTAATATTCGGAAATGCATTTGAAATATTGGATTTTCAAATATTAGAAAATGAATTTCTTATATAAGAAAATGAATTTCTAATATTAGATAATGAATTTCTAATATTAGAAAATGATTTTCTTATATTAGAAATTACCTATGATTTTCTAATATAAGAAATTTTCTAATATTTGAAAATAGAAGGAAATTTTGATATTAGAAAATTTATTTCTTATATTAGAAAATGAATTTCAAATATTAAAAATTCAATTTCAAATATTAGGAAATGAATTTCTTATATGAGGAAATGAATTTCTAATATTAGAAGATACCTGTTTTTGCCAACACTGGCTTGCCATAAGTAATCAGAGATTACATAGCTCATCGTAGCAGGTTTTTGTCAATAATCAAAAAACTTTTAAAAAGCAAAAAGCATCATCATTAGTCTTATCAATTAGAAAGCTAAAATGAATTTGAAATGTAGGTCAAAGTCCATTGGTCAAAGGACATGGTCTCAAACGAAGGGTCCCGTCACAAGAAATCTACATGTGGAATATCAAAGACCTACCCCTTATAGTTCAAGAGAAATAGCCAAATTTTGGAAAGTAGGCCATAGTCTAAGGTCTAGGTCTAAGGCCATGGTCTCAAAGGAAAGATCTCGTCACAAGGTAGCTACATGTGAAATATTAAAGCCTTACCCCTTATAGTTCAAGAGATATAGCCAAGGTTGAAGCTTTTGAAATGTAGGCCAAAAGTCAAAGGTCAAAGTCAAAAAGTCAAAGGTCATGGTCTCAAATGAAAGGTCTTGTCACAAGGGAAGTATAAAAGTGAAGTATAAAATCCCTACCCTTATAGTTCAAGAGATGTAGCCCAGAAGTTTTTGAAAAGTAGGTGAAAGTCCGAGGTCAAGGTCACTAGGTCAAAGGTCATGGCCTCAAATGAAAGGTCTTGTTTCAAGGTATGTACAAGTGAAATAGCAAAGCCCTACCCCATATATTTCAAGAAAAATAGCCAAGGTTAAAGTTTTGTCTACGAATGAAGACGACGCCGAGGGTATGGCATTAGCCCTCCGGACTTTTTCGTCCCGGCAAGCTAAAACTCGATTATCGCGTATTTCAACTCAAGTGAAATATATACCAGTAGTTGATAATTACCATTTTTGATAATTCAACTGTAAATCAATTTTAAAATCCGTGAAATAAAAGTATTTATGCACATTTAAAGTGAGAGTATGCGCTTTTCTTCCAGGGGCCACTAAGTGTTTGTGTTTTTATTTAATCAGTTGTCTATTTCTTACGTCGGCCGTAAAGGGCCATGTAAAATATAAAATTATTTCGTTCCTTCCAAATAGTTTTCGTTCCCTCTGTACTTTTGTTTGTTTTTCATAATTCAATGTTGTCTTATAGTTTTGTTTTTCCTATTGGTGAGATTTTTTTCTTATGCCTGGTCCCCCATGTTGTTCAGTTTAATGTTGGTATATTGGAAATGTCATTCGTGGAACGAACCCATCTGAAACAGTGAGGGATTTTAAATTTCTTTAATAAACCTGCCCCTGTAGGATGTACCACGTATGTACTGTACTGTTACCTTCCTTTTTGCTTCTGGGGACTACATTCGATTCTGTGTCAAGACTAGAGTTCCAGATAAAATTGTTCTAGGTGTTAGCCAACAATATCTGTCGAGTGTCTTACGTGGTGCCGCTCGTGGGATTCGAACCTAGGCAATAGCACGTATCATTACCCACAAATCCAAAGACCGATCTACATCTACGCTACGTAGTTCGTTTGTTTGGTTGATTTGTGTAAATGTTGCTTGTAGGTTTTCTTGAGCTTGTGTGAGTGTACTATGGTTACTGTTGCATGGTCTTTAGGTGATCATTACCTTATTCTTGGCCTTTAAGTCTAACGGTTAATCTCTGATTCGCGTAAATTAAAATTTTGCAAAATGTGCATTTAGTCCTTGACTATATAGATACAGTAGATTGAAATATTTCTTCCAGAGGGAAGGGATGATAACAAAAAAAAAACAAAAAAAACAAACAAACAAAAACAAAAACAAAACAAAACACACAAACACTCAAATACACAAATTTTCGGCCCCTTGGCCTTTATCAAGTGTAAAAAACGACGATCTATAACAATTCTAAGTAAAATCCATCCTTGCTTCTCTGGCGTTCATTGCAAATCAAATCAATTGATTTGCAATGGACGCCAGAGAAGCAAGGATGGATTTTACTTAGAATTGTTATAGATCGTCGTTTTTTTACAATTGATAAAGGCCAAGGGGCCGAAATTTGTGTATTTGAGTGTTTGTTTTTTTTATTTGTTATATAGATACATTTATTCATTTGTATTATAGATACACGTTATGACGTGTCTTTCGGCGAGCCGTGCATGGAATGGGATACATACGGAGACGGCGGTTACGATCTTTGCTGCCATCCGGAAGGTACCGATATCAAAGGATGGATCGAAATGGATGGATTAGAAACCTCACAATCAAGTAGAGTTCGCGAAAATGTCGAAAAAACAAAGGAGCTTGATAAATTTGACGTCGGTAACCTTTTGTCATATGCGAATAGAGAATCTCTGTCCTGTCCTAACGTTACAACGTCAACATTTGATGAGAGCCAGCCATGCCAGGATAAATGTTCATCTGCATATACTATGAAAAAGATTTACAGTAATTCCCAACTGTCGTCTGCATCAAGTGAATATATGAGCTGCGCAACAGACGACTCAACCGAAGACGAGGAAGCTGGTTATCAAAAGAGTGGGGTTCCAGCTTGGCTAGAAAATGTGGACACTATCAAAGGTACAAAATTCGATTGCCCCCTTATTTCTTCGGTGTCAAACAAAAATGCACAAAATTTTGAACTGAAGTTTCCGTCCACAACGGTACGTCTTCGTATTGAAGTAGATTCAAACGACAATGTTGATGTCATAAACTTTGGATTGGAAGAAGAGGAAACAGCTTTTAAAGCACAGATAGATGCTGATGTCTTGCCATATGAAGATAGTCAACTGAGTGCCCTTCCCTCAGAACTTGAAAATACAGATGAACTCCAAGCACTTCTCTCTAATCTCGATAACTCAACTGTCAATACCAAGAAAAACTATAACATTTCCTTCACAGATACATGTGATGTATATAATACTGAAGAGGACGAGCAACATACAGCACAAATCCCTTGGCTGCATATATACAAAAGTTCCGATAACATTCAGTCAAATATCTACACAGATAACCTAGACGAATTTGAGCTAGACACTACAAGTTCAGGGGAGACCATGTTAACGGAAGTGACGTCGTCAGAAAACGACAGTCTTCAACTGGAATATGTAGAAGTTTCGCGATTCAGTTACAAAGGCGCCGAAAATGAACCGGAAAGATCCTTAACAGTGGAACAAGGGCCGACAGAGGACGATACAATCTTAGCTTACGATGAGAATGATTCTGCTGAAGACTTCGATAAAATTTCAAGCGAGGATTCCTTGATACCGAATGACTTAGAAAATTATGGGTATGAACAGAGCGCCTTTTATGAAGCTGACATCACCCACGGTGATCTCTTTTCAGCAAACTCTTTCTCAAGCCAGGAATTAACTCCAGGAAATGATATTATCACATCTGATTCCTTTGAAGAACTTGCAACAGGGAACGCGGAGAAGGACGATAATATGCCATCTTCAAGCGCGGTTTATGAAACTGACATCACCCATGATGATCTCTTTTCAGCAAACTCTTTCTCAAGCCAGGAATTAACTTCAGAAAACGATATTAATACATCTTATTCCTTTGAAGAGCTTTCAACAGGGAACACAAAGAATGAGATCGACATGCCATCTACAAGTTCTTCTTCTACCGAGGAATTTGTTTCAGATGTCGATTCAAGCAGTTCTGTCTCCTTCGAAGAGCCATCATGTCCTCTTGTCATTGATGGAATATATGAACAAAGTGTAAACATTTCACCAGTAGAAACAGATCCAATACTTTGTGACCAGAAAACAATCGGAGAAGAGGTTTACATAATAAGGAGAGAGAATGATCACACGTTTGATGGAATGCAACAAACAAAAGCAGTGACAGACTCAGAGGCAAGTCTAGAAGGAGATATAGAATTTGATATTCCTTTGTCAAAATATTTAGAAAATGGGGACAGCGATGATGACCTCATTCCAGAGAGATTCTTCTCGAGTGGATCTAGCCTAAGATCGCGAGGAGAAAGTTTGATGAGCGACATGGCTTCGCCTTCAGCTCAGAATACCGAAAGTCATGACCATGATGACCATAAACATCAGAATGCAACCTCTTTCACTGCTATTTCTGAGAGTTTCGAGATTGTTTTGGATGAAAGCATGGAAATTATTAACTCTCAAGTTAGAGACACAGAGTCATCGTTTAAACCCGATGATGTAATAAAAGGTTTAGCTGGAATAGGACATGGCGCAGAAAAAGTAGAAAACGAAGAGCAATATATTCAAGATATAATAGAAGTGGATATTTTGGAGTCGAATTTCGAGACTCCCGTGGCTGAATATAATCAAAAAGAGAAAAATTCGAAGATAAAATTTCATAATGAATTTGATGTTGAACTTCAAATACCAGCCAAGAACTGTGTTGTAGCTTCAAAGGATAGGGCAAGACACGTTACATTTCATGATACAATCAGATATGAGAAACCCCCCAAGAAAAAAGATGAACATTTGCGTGTAGCGCAGATGCTTGTTGCAAACGTTATAGCGAGCAGCCAGGCTTACATTCTACTGGAATACTGGAGGTCGCATAATGCACTATTTCAGAAAGAAGAAAAAGCTTTGAAAAATGATCATATTGAAGATTTCCTGTCTATCCCCGATTCAGACTCAACCGATACAACATGGCATGAAATTGATGTGAATTTATCTTGGTCTCAGTTTGCACAAAAGTCGGATGGCAAGTCAGAAGCTTCTGCTATTTCATCGGAAGAGTTTCAATCTATTCAAAGTTTCTCTGTAGAAGTAATGGGCTACTCTTCTCAAAGTTCTTCATCGTCACCAAGTCTGACAGATAGTTCAAGCAGCTTCTCCCAAGATGGTCGGAATGGCGGCTCAAATGTAACGAAAAACTTGAAGATGAAATATTATGGTAAAGGCAGAGGAAAGCCTTACGATCCTTTACTAAGAGACGCTGGAAATTCGAAACGGTCCAAGGAAGCCTCAGCGACCATTACACAAAAGCATAAACGCCATGCAAATACCAGAAACATAATACTGCAGGAACTGGAGCAACTTGCCAATATGCTATCAAAATACGCTGTATTAGGTGCCAGGAGAGATATTTCTCACGAATATCTGGAAGCAGAGTATGCTCGACAGAGGGAAATACGACTACTTGCAAGATACGCCGTGTGTCGTCTGCGATGTGATGGGAACGCGGGTCAAAGCGAGGATTGGCCAACTCGAAAAATGGAAGAACCCCATTCATCAAAAGGAGTTATGAAACATGTTAACTTTGCAGCTGATGTACAAATCATCAATCCATATTCAGAGAAAGAATGCAATTCTGTGCATGTCTGTCAAACGTGCGCAATGAGAAATCCCGCCAGGAAGAAGAAGACACAAATAAAGACAAAGAAGGACAAACTTGATATAGAATTTCCCCAACAGCTAATCAAATGTTCACTTTGTAATCGTGACCATCAAAGAATCTAAAGAAATGTCTCATCTAAAATAGGTTTTTAAAATCAAACACAGTACTATAATTAATCCATTAAAGAGTGCTCGAGCGATTTCCTGTCTTGTTGATTAAAGAACTTTTCGAAGATGGAAGGGGTCCTTACCCTGATAAACTTGAAAGCCCCATGTTGAAAAGCACTAAATAAATATTAAAGAAGTACCGATCAGTTATTCAGTCTCAACGTCGAGAAGGCAAGGCAAAATCATTAGATTTTCCATAGGAACGGTTGCGAACCTCGGAATGAATAAAATTTCGAAGTGAGACAAGGTGCCCGGGGAGAGTCAGCGTCTCCTGATTGCATGCAACACCCGTCGCAACAGCTCCATGGAAACTTGTCAAATTCGGTGATTGTCTCGATGCACATGTTGATGTACACATAAGGTAAGTCTTTCTTGTTTGGTGGTGATGGCAGCCATTCAATTACAATCCAGAGTGTCACTGGAAAGGGGAATTTGATATGCTTTTATTATATCCCCGTAGCGACCGAAGAACTTCCTCAAAGATGTTTTCAGCCGTTTTGCAATATAACCTTGAACGAGTAGCTTACTTGCAAGCCGCCTGGGCTCTAACGATGAAATCTTCATACTTAGAGCATGTCCTGGCGTACCGTATGAGCTGGGAAACAAAATCGCCATAAGAAGGAGAAGACGGAATGTTGCTTCTCATGAAAGAGAATTTAGTTATGTGGAAGCTAAAATCATCACGCTTTTAATACAGTGAGGTGTTCAAATGGCCGTTTGCGTCGAAAATAAGAAGTAAATCCAAGTACGAAGCGGATCTGTTGCTCTCGGTTGTTTCCTTGATCTCTAGTTTATGAGGATATATTTCATGAAAATGTTCCTTGAAGTTGGGATCATTGATAGACAACACGTCATGTATGTATCTGAAGGTAAAATTGAACCGATATGCAAGGCGCTTTCTCCCATTCGAGAGTAAGGTCTGGATGAAGTCAGCTTCGTATGAATATAAAAATAAATCCACAAGCAGTGGGACGCAACTGGTATCCATGGGGATGCCAACTATTTGCTGGAATACAGTGCCTCCAAACACCACAGAAATGTTGTCAATCAAAAATTCAAGCATCCGGATGATGTCGTCTTCCTTCACGAAATAAGTATCCTCCCGCCTTACGACTAGGTATTTTTATCTCCTGTTCCCATTTTTTTGAAAGAAAGTTATTGTGATAATATAGGCCCGTATGTTTTTGAGCTTTTGGTGTGGAATGGTAGTGTAGAGCGTGGAGAAGTCGAAAGATTTTATGCTGGTAATATGATTGAAAATTGTTGCTTGTAAATTTTCCAAAAGTTCCTTAGAAGTATTTAGGATGCACATCTGATTGATTCCATTTCTGGAATATGTTGTCTCGCAGTATGTTTGAAGACCTTGCTTTATGCGAGTTCATATTTTCGTAAGCAAAATGGAAAGAGGTTTTGTGGAGCGCCTGGACGAACCGGCTATGAAACGGTGTTTGTAAGGATTTTGTGCATTTTTGGAATCCAGTATATACAAGTATTAGCTTTTACAAAAAGCTTGCCGGCAGTTAGCTTGTAAAATACTAGTAAGAAAAAAATGGAATAAACGATTTTTGTTCTTGTTGACCAATCGCACATTTCCGGGCTTTTCCGATTTTATTTCCGATTCAAGCTATCTGTGATTGTTGTAGGACGTATCGGTACAAAGACTTTTCGATGCATCTTTCGGTTGAAAATGCACTGATACGATATGACTTTCATTTGTCAAGTCATCTAGACTCTTGCGCCGAACTAGTGAAAGTATCTTATGCACAGATTCTGAATAATCTTGACGAATATTTGCATATTTTGTAATTGTCCACCAATCATATTGCCAAGAGTTATTTTATCCGTGCAAGTATGTCACGATTGATTACAGTGTACCGGCAGTCATGACTGCCGGTAATAAGGTAGTTCAAGATCAGAGTCATTAGTAAGAATACCGAAGGACTCAAGAACAGATTTGTGGTTGTCAAGTTTTTCAGATACAGATAAGTTTGTAAGAGTATTTGTTGGATTTCCAGGTGCTGAATTTAATCCTATTTCCTCGCTCAAGCATTTGAAATAGAATGACTTGCAAACGAAAGTAAAATTGTTTGCTGCTTTGTCAGCAGGAACAATGATATATTTTTTATGGAGGTCAGAAAGCTCTTTGGCAACACAGGGTCATGAAAATTGATTCGTGTCTGTTGTTAACTGAGTGCCGAAGACGCTCTATTCTTCTTTTCTACGATGGATGACAAATATGGATAATGGCCATTTCCCTGTATACAGCACAAAATCGATAATTCAGAAAATCAGAAACCGATGCCATACAAAATCAGGATAAAACAAGAACCAAAGCAAACAAACAAAAACCTCCACCATATGAAAAGAAGCGAACTCCCGATATGGGAGTGAGACCAGGTGCCCAGGAAGAGTAAGCATCTCCTGCTTGCATGCAACACCCGCCGCTTCAATTCAGTAGAACTGTCACATTCGGTTACTTTCATTTCGGAAGGCATAGAGTACAATCTTTGGTTGGATGGTTCAAATGGTCTATGACAGAATATCATCCACCATTCTGGAAAGTGGGACATCATAGTGTATGACGAGTTCCCCATATCGACCGTAGAACTTCCTCAGTGACGATGTTAGTCGGTCACAAACATATCCCTGACTGAGAAGCTTATCTGAAAGACGCCTAGCTCTCAGAACAAAATCCGTATATTTGGTACTTGCTCTGAGACTGAGATATGAACACGCCATAAGCAGGGATGTTGCTACTCAGAAAAGGAAAGTTTGTAATGCTAAAATTGAAGTCGTTATGGTTGTCATAGAGTGAGGTGTTCACGTGACCATCAGTGTCGTAGGACAACATTGTATCCAAATAGGATGCTAAATTATTTGTCTCTGTAGTTTATTTGACTTCAAGCTCCGAAGGATAGATACTGCTGAGGTAATCCGCGAATTTTGGATTATTGATGGACAACACATCGTCTATGTATCTGTAAATGAAGTTGAAGTCAGAAGCTAAGTATTTTTTCCCTTCAGAGAACAAAGATTGAATGAATTCAGCTTCGTACGAGTAAAGGAAAATGTCGGCAAGGAGTGGGGCACAATTGGTCCCCATTGGAATTCCGACAATTTGCTGGAAGACATTTCCTCCAAACACCACATGAATGTTGTCGATTTCATCCATTCGGAGAGTGCGTCTAGTTCCACGTCCTCCTTTTTTGCCCACCGTCTGTCGTATTCCTCACATGCATCCATAATAATTTCAAAGTTTTCCCGCCATGTGAGAGAACGGGGTTCCCTGTATTTTGGACCTTTACTGAGGTTTCTAAAACTGTTACTGATGATATTAAGGTCATCAGTAACCACATGGTTGGTGGATGAAAGCAGAGGATGAACATGTGCATTGTTTTGTGAAAGGTGGTGTACATCTAGACATGTCAAATTTTGTTTATAATTACATATTACCCCAAAACTTGGTGAACATGTAACATCACTAAGGCAAAGAAAATAAAAGGTTTTAAAGGCCGACGGTAGGGTGCAAATCTCTTGTTGATATCTGACTGGTTCGATTTAATCTTTTAACCCCTTTCAATGTTTGTTTGCAACTTAAAACAGGTGGGACTTGGGTGTCTCACTAGCATAACAAAGCAGTGACGTATCCAGCTTTTGAGTTAGAGGGGGGGGGGGGGGCATAAAATTGGCAGAGCCCTGGTAGGGGGCCAGGGGGCGAAGTCCCCCGGAAGCTCCTGCATTTCAGCGTTTTAGGACCCATTTTAGTGACTGCAATTGCTTAAAGACTGGAAATTCATGCATTTGACAATTATATGAACTAAGAGGTTGTTAATATTACTAATATTCATCTTTTTTATGCCCTGGAATCAATTGCCTATTTGTCTGTCTGTCCGAGGCAAAAACTTTAACATTGGGCATACTTTTGAATGGCAAGTGATAGGGCTTTGATGTTTCACATGTGATTGATACAATCTTTTGACCCCTTGACTTTTGACCTACTTTCCAAAAACTTTAACATTGGGCATAGCTTTTGAATGGTAAGTTATAGGGCTTTGATATTTCACATGTGTATTCCTTGTGACAAGACCTTTTGATTTTGGACCTCTTGATCTTTGACCTACTGTTAAAAAAAACTTTTTAATTGGGCATAACTTTTGAATGGTAAGTGATGGGGCTTTGATATTTGACATGTGTATTCCTTGTGACATGACCTTTCCATTGATACCGACAATTTTCGCTTCTCGACCTTGAACTTAATACTAACAAAGATGCCGATGGGGACATTCGTGTTTCACAAACACAGGGTTTATTTTATTGAAATTGATCCTTTTACCAATGATTTGCAGTTTTAGGGGGCATACGTTTGTGCCTTGGGAGAGCTTATAACACCTTAAGTAAAACAATTTCAAACAGAGACCACAATTAGATCAGTAAAGTGATCCAAGAATTCATGATGATTTTTAGATAGGAGGTCATTTGAGGTAAAGACAGGGTCTGTTAATGAGTTCCCAATTCAGGTATTAGCTATAGAGCAATCATTGCATCTCATGCTTTTAGACTATACTGAACATTGGAAGAAACCAGTCCATAACAAGAAACTTAGAGGCACAGGGAGTGTACCCTAGGTGAAGAATTTAAAGCTCCAGCATTCTAGTCTTTTCAATAATTAAGAAACACTTGTTCAATGTAAATTCACTGCATCCAGAACATAACCCGGTAGGAGTCTCATAGGGAGGAAAGCCTGTGAAATTCCTGAATTTTTATTTTTGTTAAAAGTTAGATTAGATGTCGATAATATTACATTTTCAACTATGACTGGCAAGGAGAGATTAAAATCTACCTCTGATTAAACTCATACAAATCTATAAGCACGAATTCAGACAGGCCATCTGACCCTTTTTCTATGTGAATTACTGAAGAGCCGCTCATCATTGACAGATTTGATAACTGAAGGTTTGGCAGGTATTCTCTTTCATTAAATTTTAAAGGTAGGTCAAATCCATATGTTGAGTGATACATACAGACACAATGATGTTGTCTCAAATAAATAAATTTCATATTTCTCTAAAGATAATTCCAACATCACATTGTTTGGTCACATTCTGACTATGGTGATTCAATGACAGTTTTGATGCATCATAGTCATAACTTAATTTATGACATTACTCTGTAAAATTATGTCAAATGGTGTAAAATGGTGTCATGTCAGGACTTCAAATCGTGGTACATGAAAATTGTTCATTACAAGGTTGTCCAAGACTCAACAAAGCTATTAACTTTCTCCAGTACCTAGTCATGTGTTTATTCTGTTAGAAAATAAAATAAATTGCAATACCATGGCAATTTCTGATAGTGAGTTTACTTCACAAAGTAAGCACAATTCATTATGCAAATAATTTCAAAGATCAACAGCGTACAAAAACAGATAAATTTTCAATAAAGATTAACAGACAAAACAACAAGACATTAAAGATCTGTGAAAAGTAATCAAATAGACAACAATGCAATATTATAAGGAGTAAATATATTAAGAACTTGTATCTTGAGGAATATATCTATGGATCATTAACAATTGTCACACTAGCTTATTCATCTTTCCACAATTTCGAATAAAATCTCTGATAAATGATATGATTTCATTGATTGATTTGTGATGTCACAACATAAACAGCTTTTTCTATAGTAGATTGAAGTAATACTTCCAGAGGGAAGGGATGATACAAATAAAAACACAAAAAACTCAAATACACAAATTTTCGGCCCCTTGGCCTTTATCAAGTGTAAAAATGACGATCCATAATACATGTAATTCTAAGTAAAATGCATTCTTGCTTCTCTGACGCCAGTGAAGCAAGAATGGATTTTACTTAGAATTATCTGTTTTATAGATTGTTGTTTTTAGACTTGATAAAGGCCAAGGGGCCAAATATTTGTGTATTTGAGTGTTTGTGTTTTTATTTGCTTTTTCTGCATTTCAGAATTTCTGAATGAAAGGACAATATTGACACGGCTTGTGGAAGGGTAAATAATTTTGATGGATTTGTTGATAAATATACCCCCTAGTAAAATTGACAGGGTAAATTATACCCCCTAGTAAAATTAATATGCCAAACATAGTTCTCTCATTTAAGTTGGCATCTCTACGTGTACATATTTGCATCTTGGATACGGATATTTTTTCTGTACTTTTCATGTATAAACTTCACTATCACAAAAAATATGTAAGTCTTTAGAAGAATAAACAAACATAACAAATAACATATGAACTAAATCCTACATGAAATAAATATAAAGAGTATTTGAAAAATAGGAATGTATTGATTCAGTCTAACTCAAAATGCAATTTTCTTCATTTAGTAGACCATAAGTCTCAAGTTTCCAAAAAAATATGTTGCCTGCAGTTGACAGAATTCAACTATCAACCGATGAATGGTCAGACAGGACAAAAAACTTAGCTAAATGAACCCTTCACATCACTTGGTTTTGTAGTCAACACAAATATAAATTCATAAAATAAGAATTCATGATAAAAAAAAATAACGAAGAACTTGAATACATAAACAATTCAAAAAAAAGCATGAAACTTCTTTGAAAAACTACTAAGATAAAAATCATTTGAAGGAATGAATGTGTCGCCTGCGAAACATAGCGACACTCAGGAATCACTTTTATAAAGTGTGACATCAAAGTGTGACAGACGGACGGTCAACGGACAAAGTGATCCCTAAGTGTCGCTATGCTTCGCAGGCGACACAAAAAGTGAGCCTATTTCAAAAAGAAATCTGAGCAACGTAAAAACTTACACACAATCAGAGCTCTTACATCTATTCTGTCTGTAGTGAGTTATTTACATGTAAATCTCAAGTGTACAGAGAAAGTTACTGGTATTCTTTATACCCAAATTAAACTAAGAGACAAGCTATGAAAATCACACATACTAAGAGAAAATCAAACATAATCTAAGAAATTCACAGAAAATTTCACTTCATACCTATATATATTTGCTGTTGCAATTATTAATATCATTCTATGGCACATACATAATCATTCTCAAAAATATGTAATCCACCACACAATTTTTTACAAACAATGCATTTCAATGAAAATTACATTGTATCATACATACAATTTTTTCATAACAATCAGTTTGTTAAATTAAATAAGACACTTCTTGAAATAAATGGAATGCTTAAAGAAGATCACTGTAGAAATAGAGGAAATTATTAAAAGAATTTACATGTATCACATAGAAAATGAACTTGATATAATAAAATATTTCTTTTCAGAGCATCCTCTGTACATATGTGTTCAATGCATTTATGTAGCTAACTTTCCTCTAATTTTTTTTTTACATCTCTATTATTTTCTTGAAACATAAATTGACGGCTTGAAATTCCAATGACTAAATCAATGACATATTAAATGGACGAAAGTTAATCTTCATTGAGAGTGCTATACAAGAATTTTTTATTTGCTTGAATGTATTATCTTTCTTTTATATTTTCCATTTCCTTCACAAACTTCCAATCAAATATAATGTAAGTCCTATGATTAAATTTATAGAATTAAAGTAAGATGAATTTCAATAGACCCTTTCACAATAAGGTTTGCTCGGATCACTTTCATCTCATTGTATGGTACTTTTTCCACTCAAATCAATGGAATGATGTCATACTGCTCTAAACCGTGGCATGTCATCATTCCATTGTCTTGAGTGGAAAAAGTACCATACAATGAGACAAAAGTGATCCGAGTAAACCTCATCGTGAAAGGGTCTATACATTTACACTTGAAAATCTTGAAATAACATAAACGGTATGTAAAACTTAACTGAAAAAATTCAATACAAATCTATAAGTATGTTCAGACGGTAAATACTGCGTAGATATTTCTGAACAATGACTACACAGACTGAATGAGAGTGACTAGAAAAAGTTCCTCCTGACCATTGTCCGCCATATTTAATTTATCAAATTGTCAGACCGGCTGGATAAATTTTTTTATTGGTCCATGCATCATTTCTAGCCCGACCAGGCTGTCCTAAGAAGGATTTTTAGCTTGGTGTATATTCAATTCTCTTTATCACTTTTTATTACGTTTATAGTATTGCTTCTTGCTACAATAACTTTGTTAGAATTGGATAGGATTTCATTCCGTAATGAATTAAACAGTTAAAGTAATTGAGGCGGCAATTTTGGGTTATTTTCTCTCAGTTTATTTCAAGTCAGACAGAAATAGTTTTGGTCCGATAAAAGATTAACATAGAGCCTATTGTCCGATGATGTTCCACAAACACTGCATGACCATTGCATATTCAAGCATAAAACAACCTTATGCATACCTGTCAACTTTTTTCAGACAAAAGAGGGTCAATGACCCTCTTTGGGAAATGAAAAAGAGGGTCATAGCGCGCGAAACAAAATCGCGACCTTTTGCTTGTGTCATTATGAATAAAATTTATACCCCCCCCCAAAAAAAAATACAGGCCAATAAAGTTCATTTTATTGTAAGAGATGTAAAGCATTTATTTAAATTGTAATACTGCATAATCATGATAATGTAGCACATGTGTAAAATTTTAGGACTTATTAATCAATGCCTGAAGGTTCATAGTTGAATTTGCTACGCTAGATATATTTTTATTTAGTCATTGCTATACCATGATGAAGATTTTGTGTGAAATAAACTCTTCATTTCACTGCTTCAAATGTTTTAAACACTATAAAAACATTTGTCCCTTTTCGTCTGCATAAATCTCCGTGTTTACGATCATCTTCCCATAGACATTCCTATGATTATCCAAGCCCAGGTCGTTAAAACAACGTGAAAGTGGCTAATTACTTCCCATATCATTAAACAAACATCCAAATTTACCTGTAAATGCAGGTGTTTTAATTGAAAAGTCACAGCTGGAAATTTAAAGTCCCAAGTTATAGACAGAACCAAATCGGAATAGGGTGATTCCTGGGTCAGCAACGAAAAATCGGGTGAAAGAAATGACCCGCGCGGGTGATAAAAAATAATCGGGTCAAAGGGTAAAAAAGCGGACTGACCCGCGGAAATCGGGTCAGTTGACAGCTATGCCTTATGATATTGCAATGCTAAACATGTATCTTTCAAATTATTTGAGATTAATAGAATCTATCACGACGTTGAGACTGAGACAGGGGAATCTCATCCGAGTGTAAAAGATTTGCAATCCACGACGAGGCTTGCCGAGTCGTGGATGTAGCAAATCTTTTGCACGAGGATGAGATTCCCCTGTCTCAGTCGTAACGTCGTGATTGATTATTTTTCTCACTCACCTCATTTTATCATCACTTTAATATTTTTTAAAACTAGAATCGATACCAAAACATACACAAATCTAACGATGGTGTGACGTTACTTTCTATGACATCATAATAGGAGTCACGTGGAGTGTGAGACAAGGAAATCTCAAACTGCTGCGTCTACGTTTTTTCTTTTGTCTCACGACGTAAGTGAGTGAGAAAATAATGCATCTGAACAACAGCAAAGAGGAGAAGATCCAGTGTACTTTACAAACTCATGTACATGTAGATGTCACAGACGAGGGGAAAGACCAAGAATTATATCAAGTCAAATAGTTTATACCAAATAGGAATAGATGAAACATGAGATAGAAATGCAAGAATAAAACTGAGCAAAAATGAGCAAAAATATCCATAAGAAAAAAATTAAAGTTGAAAAAGGAACAAGAGAAATTTAAAAGTTCCCTTTTGGGCTTTTAGAGATGAGAAGTTCGAATAGTAGATATATGTAGCAATAAAGTGTGGAATTATACACATATTTTTTAACGACTGAATTTGATTTTACACATACACTAGCATTAGGATGATTTTTGTGATTCATTTTTATGTTAAAGTTTCTATTCTCTACTTCTACAAATCTGATGGCAGTGGAAGCTAAGTATAAATATAAACTCTTTATAAAGGCGATATCTGGAAGATTTACAAAAAGAATACTATAATATACTATAATTATGTGAATGTATAGTTTTTACAATGAATTGTTAATATACTACTGCTAAGCAGAGGACGCTATCATCATTGCACTAAAAAAATCATCTGCTAAGATATACCTCATAAAATGATATCAATTTACTAGCATGGTCCCTGGTGATAGAAAATCTGTCAAAGTTGATCTAAGACGACAGAGTTTCTATAATTATGCAGAACAATTAAGGAAATGTACACTCTTTGGGTCATATACTGTATTACTCTTTTTTATGATCTTTTGATTAATTTCAGCTTTGATTTAAAGATTTTATTCAAGGCAAGCACATAATTAAGAATTTTCCCTTATTGACGACTACACTAAATTCCCTCATGGTGGATAACAAGGCTAGAGGACGTATGAATGAGTATGCTAGATGTAATATTGTCCAACTTTCACCTGTTACCGCTAAATATGGTTGCGCTAAAACAAAATATTTTCGGCAACTATGTAACGAATAGATAAGAACCCCAATACCAAGCTTCACACCATAAAAAATAAAACTGGAGAAAAAAAAAATTCAAAAGTTCTTAAAGCTTTGTTTCTTAAATTGCAAAATTATCACTTGGGACTAAACTGAAATATTTTACTATCAAAAACAAAGATTTATTGTGTTAAAGCCATAGGCACCATACCTGTACAAAAACATTGTAAATACATACATGTATTTCTTTTGTGTTTGGATTTGGATCAATAAATAATTCATTCATTATAAAAATGATACAATGAAATGTGGGACCAGTAAATTTTGATATTGTAGCTTTTATGGCAGATTTTCATATCCTAAATTCAATATGAAATGAGCAAACTCTAAATGTTAGTGGCAAAAAAAAAAAAACAAAAATAAATAGAGGGTAAAGTTATTAAAATACATTTAGCTAATGACTGACTTTGAATACAAAATCAAGTCAAATTTATAAATGTATGAAAAAGCTATGTTTAAAGAAATAAATTACAATAAAGCACTTTCTCACCAAAGCACGGAAAAATTACTGTAGCAATATTGAATATGTAAATTGAGTATCAAAATAAATAGAAAAGCTACAAATATTGCAATACCAAAACCTTTTAAAACAATACTTCAAAACATCCAATCTATGATGCAAATCCACTTATACTTATATTCCAAAGTCAAATACTCTCATACCATACGAACGAACAACATTTATAATTCCTCATGTTTTGATTTTTGCGACTTGGACGTTGATTTATCAGTTGAATGTGGCACGTATGGAATGTCATCTTTATATTTATGGTCCTCCATGTCGAGTCCCGTTATATCGTGCTCCATGAAATCAAGCTCCGACTCTTCACCCTCCACAGGCATTATGGGTACTTCATCTTTCGGTGTCTTCACAGATTCTCCGTGCTTCCTTCCCTCGGCATGGTGGTAGAGACGGGACTTGAACAGCTCCATTCTTGTCTGAAGACATAGATAATGAGTGGTCAACAATAGAATTAAGTGGATCTAGAGAAGGGTCCATCTTTGGGCCAGAACCTCCCCCCCCCTCCTACCCCTTTTTGAGTTGCCAAAAATGCTGAATATTCCTGCTTTTACATAATTTTTTTCTTAAAAATCATATCCTGACCCCTTTTCCCTGGCTGGCAGGAACCCCTTCCACCATCACTCATCCCTCCACTACAGAATTTTTTTCTAGATCTGCTCATGGTACATGACATCAACATGTATTCAAGGGCCGTTTCCAAAGAATTTGATTCTGTCACAATTAGCCTACGTCAGATACCGTCCCAAACGGGAAGTAACTCTGGTTTTTTAAAATACTGAATAACAATGAGTAGATACATGTAGCATATCAATACTATCTATAGTGTATGTAATTACAAACCTCTTGGTCTAGCTTGGCATCTTCATCCTCTTTACTGTCTGTATTGAGATTTTCATAATATTCAGAGTCAACCTCATTGCCATTTTCATCAAAGCCTAGAAAAAATTTACATGCAAAAATATTTATTCTTCATTCAGATAGTCTGTTCAATATCTTCTAACAGGCAACAATATCAATTGGGGCAACAAAAGAAAAGCACCCCCTTTCAACTGCATGTTCTACGCTATCAGCAAAAAATTTATAAAATTAAATACATAGTGACCTTGACCTTTGACCCTTGCACTTGAAAATCAATAGGTTTTTACATCCCTGAGACTTGGCAAGAAGATTAAAATCCGAGAGTTTTATGTAAATACCATATTCAACAGAAACATAAAAGTAATTTGAGATTCATTTGATCACAAGAAAAACATCATAATTGATCAAAATAACACCAAAATCTGGACTTCATTTCTTACAAATAATTTCTGTTTCTTCCGTGATCTTGAGCTTTTTACCCAATGAAAATTGGTCGGAAGTGTTAGGCAACATGTGTAATAACACGTAAAAAAGCTATGAAATGGCATTTTGTAATCAAATATAGGGGTATCATGTGAAAAATCAAAATATGGGTACTTGATTAATTTTAATCAATGTGCTCCAGATGCTCTTTTCTTCTTTCTTGGTTTTTCCCATCTTTCTCTTGTCGGTAAAAAATATGCAGAGCATCTGTACTCTAGTAAGACACTTCATTTTGAAACAAAAACCAAGGCCTGTAGGAGGGTAGGAGAGAGTATCTATTGTTTCAAAGCCTCCTCATGTTGTGCCTAGCACAGAGGATGATACACATGTACCCTGATACTGATAAAAGCAGAATCATTCACTGACACTTTTTTAGTGGTTTTATAACGATTCACGGATCCACATCTGATATCAATGACTTATGCCTTTGGTATTCTACATTTACTGCGGCAAACTTTCACGGCATGAGGCCGAGCGCAATATACACAGCGCATTATTCTAGGTAGACAGTATTGCATATAATTTCTTCTTTCATACATTCTATTACACAAAAGTTACTGAGCGGACCTTTTCTTTTTTAAAACTACATTTTAAAATTCTGCAAAAAAAAAAATAAAAAAATGATGTAAGTAGTTCTTACCAATTCCTTCTCTGTTCATGATATCTGCTTCAGATTTTGACCTTGAAATTCTTGTCTTCCTCTTTTCATCTCGATCAATAAATTCCAAGAAATTATATCCCTCCACTTTTGGTGTCCATTCTTTTTTCTCCAGGCTTCCTAAATGAATAAAATAACATTATGATTCAGCTTCCTCATTTGCATTGATATCCACTTCAGTTCTTTATTTTCTTTTTTCGATTTTCTTCTTTTTTTTTAAATATTTATATGTTTACAAGAATATCAAAATTTAAATGGTTTTTCAATAAAAATTCAATGCTGTTATCATTGAAGGAGCGAACATCTTGTCACAAAGGCAAATCTTACGGAAAATCAATGTTTGCTTGATACACGTACATGTGTATATTCAAACTCTTTTAAAATTAGTCCTTCTCATTATCATATATTATACTGTATATACAACATACAAGAGTTATAGAATCTCTCATTTAAGAATTGAATGTTTATTTTTGCCATTTTATTGGATGATGAAATGTCAGTTGTCGTATCACAAATTGTGTAAAACCGCGTAGCGTAGCGAAGCGTTTTTACGCAAAATTTGTGATACGACAACTGACATTTCATCATCCAATAAAATGGCAAAAATAAACATTCAATACTTATAATTACCAAACATATGAATTTATTCCGAATTCGTACAAATTCTAAGGAAAATGAACGATTGAGTACGTGACGTATGAAATATATTACACTGGTACGAACTAGTTCCCTAACAACAAAAATGTTTGAGAGGGAAAAAAAGCAAGCCGACATTTAATCTGGAAAAAAAGCTTTTCCCCCTTTAGAACCTCAGCATGTTTTACCTATTTGCACTTACTGCTGTACTGTTATGACGTAATTTGTGACGCGTTGTTTATCGAAGGCAGCAGACATGACAGTTGAAAGTAGAACAAGAGGCAATTTGTGTTGGGATTTATATGGACTCTCAGACAGCATTTCTTCTACCTGTAGATCTTATGTGTGAAGAAAAAAACACGTTGTTAAGATCTACAGGTATCGGAATATCAGCTGTAAATTATTTCTTAGGAATCCGAACGAAATCGGCATGACAAGTTTGGTAAGTCGCAATTGCGTAGCTTTTGCTCAGTACTTCCAAATTTATTCATCCTACATGTTGTATATGATATCCATGTGTATTAGATTAATTACGATGATTTTAGAAAAATAAAGGACAAGTTTTTTCATGCATTTCTAATAGGTCAATCAAAATTTCCCTAGAAACACAAGAAATCCATCAACAAACTGCCGTTTATGTTCACTTGTTGCAGTTTTCAAATCATGCGCGTAGCAACCGATCTAATCTCTGCAAACATTCACAGTACTGTGCTGTGATGTTTATGAGTCGACAAATGGAACTGTCTCTAGTTTTAATGGATTATTTGAGACCATTTGTATTGTTTATTTCATGCGTTAGACAATTCTTGATTTCTGTTGCGTTAATGTGAAAGTAGTTCCGGTCAATTTTGACATTTTATCATCTCATAACGGAAGTCACAACAAATGCGATCGACCAATCAAAATGCTTAGAATCAGATAAACAAACACATTTGGTAATTATATGGAAATGATATCTTAACATGTAATCACAAATTGATAAAATCTTCCAGTTTTATATAATTAGTTAACTACTTGTTATTTGTTAACCTGTAAATACATTTTATGTCAGTCTAAAAGCTCAGAAGAGCTTATGTTACTTTGACATGCAGACTCTAAATATCTTGTCTTAATCTATCACAAGATGTGATAAGGACAAAGAAATCCAATCCCAGTGTCCAAGATTTGCTTGTGCCACAAAAAGGTTTGCTGTCTTGAGGACAAAAGCAAATCCTGGACACAAGGTTTGGATTTTCGTGTCCCTGATCACATCTGGTGATAATTTTTTTTCTCCCTTGTTCTAAAATCCTGCAAACTGGGAGAATGTGTGCTTCTTAAATGAATGGATATAATTATGTAAATAATAAATTCATACAAGGAACATATATTTGTCAGGGTTTTACACATGTATAAATAAAATAAAATTCTTACTTGAAACAGGTATTTTTCCATCACTGACATCCTGGATCCACCCCTGAACTGTCTCTGGTGAGATGGTATCAACTTTCATATTGAAAACTTTACTCTGAGAAAAAAAAGAAACTTCTGAGTAACATAATAAAATTCAAATCAAATTGATTTTCTTTGTTCAGTTCAAATTAAATTGACTTTCTTCGTTTCAATCCCATGGTGATCAGTATATACTAGTATTTTCAGCATCACTGTACATGTATATATCAGTAATTTATGTTTGGAAAACACATTGTTAAGGAACTAAGTAATCATATTTTATGAAATGCATAGTAGACAATTGTTACAAGATATGCACACAAAAATTGACCCCAAATTGTCACTATGCTTAGCAGCTGACAGAATTATGAAAATTGAAGAAATCTGACCGAGACATTTTTGGGTCTTTGATATCCCAATTGTCATGGGCTTTTTATTTTAATCCTCGAATGCACACATCATTCATTCACATAGACATGTTATTTTTCATTGTTATCATTACCATTATCATTCTCACTATTTCATGGTGTTATCTTGTTCTTTCATGTATACAACTGCATGTATATACCGTTTGTCATTCTTGATCGCAATTATTATGTACATTCTACTCTGTAGGGAGAGGGCAACTATAATGTTGTGAAAACTTACAGCCCAATCCAATTTCTTACTTTGGGAATAAGATATGTTTAAACTAAGCTGACGGAAAAAGATACAAAATGTTTAACACATAGTTGAAAAGATAAAATTTCATAGAATTTCACATCTCCTGCGATGATATTATAAGTTACACAGTTTGTTAGTGGTCTGATACAAAGATTACATGGTGAGAAAATAATACTGGTATCTGCTTTGCCTCACCCATTATGCCCTTTATTTTCATACAATATATCCTTCAGTATCAGGTCACTATCTAAGTACTGTGTTGGGGAACTTCTAACTATTCATTTTTCTAACAAATAATTTTTCTTGCCAGGTGTGATTTTTTTATTCCTACAATTTTATCAACGGTATAATGATAAATTCTTCTTACCTCATGTAATACCACAAAAGATAGAGCTGGCGTGCTAAACTGGGGCTCGTAAAAGCTCAAAACCTGACATCCGAAGCTCTGGTGTGAATCACACCTGAAATAAAGAATTAATATTTCATAATAATACCTGTATATAGAAACAATATCTAACATAAAATAATTGTGACAATAAATAATAATTAAAAACAAGCCTAAAATTCAAGGAAAACATGCTTTTATATATCCTCCTTCACTAAAGTGAGATGTCATATAAGGACTAGATAATTTGCATTTTTTTAAAAATGAGATCAAAGCCTACATTTGTAGACACATGTAATTTATGTATTCCTTTACAAAAGCCAGATGTCTGTCTAGATAATTTAAATATTCCTTTGCATAAGTAAAATTTTCATCTACATAATTTACATATTCCTTCATATTAGCCAGATGTCATTTTAGATAATTTACATATTTCTTCTTAAAAGCCAGATGGCAGCCCTAGATCACTTACATATTTCTGCACTAAACCAAGATATTGGCATTGATAATTACGCTAAAAATCTGTTCAGTTTAACAACACATTATTATACTTACGTCATCCAAGCAATAATTATATCAGGGAAGACTTGTTTCTTTACGATCTCTGATAGAATCTCACGTAACTTGGTGGATTCCGAGTGCTCGTTAAGGAAAGCTATCGCAAATGGTTTATTTTGCTGATACAACGTAGGGAATACTTGTACCGTCAACTCAGGCTACAAATGAAATTAATTAATTTTACAGTCTTATACAACATTGTATCATTTTTCAGATGGAGAAAATTGAATGACACATTATTGTGAGACAGAGCCCAACAACCTGCATTTCTGAATGTCAAATGTCTTCAAATTCAATAGCATCCTTTAAGAACAGATAAATTTGCAGCATGGACCAGACATGCACATTTCGGGTATTTAAACCTTGTTAGTGATCCTCAATCCAAACAATGAAATATGGCCAAAATCTGGCACAAGATAACAGGTACAAGTATGAATATAATCTAAAAGCAAAATCTTAATCACCAAAGAAACTTCAATCCACACTAGTCCCTCCTTGAGTGTGCTTGAACACAATATTGAAGTGATTTTTTTTTTCAATGTAAGATTGGGATTTAGTGAATCGAATACATGTAATAATCTGTCACAGTGGTAATTTTCAAGTGTTTACTTACCTAAACTGACATACAACTGTAAAGTTTTATTTTTAATTTTACAGCTTTTAGACCTTTTTGAGTGTCTTTACAATTCCTTTGCACAGATTACTTTACTTCAACAATACTATGTTACAATAAACCTTACGAATGAAAGTTGGCAAAGCTGGCATAAAATCATAACACAATGACATTCATGTACTTACCATAGATGGTAGTTTGGCTGTGTATATAAAGGACTTCATAAGATTTTCTTCAAACTTGGCAGGATAGACAGTGAATGGCTGAATGGTATCATTGGCCTTGAGTATCACCATACATGGAAGGGTACAACCAAATTTAGATTTCCCTCTGAAATGATAGATTCATTGTTTAAAGTCTAAAATTCTAATTTATTTTTAATTTTTTTTATGAGAACCATGAAGTTCTTTGTAGAGAAAGCTTTTCTGATACAAAGCGATTCAGTGAGAAAACAGAAATGTGTACCTACATTTCCTTCCCCTTTCCATCAGAATTTATTCCAAATACAATCTTGTCACTCAGGCTTTTAGCTACAGATTTAAATGCCTTTATTTCTGAAAAAGAAAATAAAACTTTTTTAAAAGACAAAAGATTAGGCAAGAATTGAAAACAGATGGCTTAGAAAGAGATGGCTCTTGACCTATGACCCTCAAACTCAACAAATTTTCTTCTCTTCAGTGGAATTATTGTAAATGCAGTAGATAATAAGTTAAAATACACTGGTACTTTATTCTTATGCATACGACTTAATTCTTCAAATCAGAATTGCTCATCTTACTCAAGTATAGAAATTCTTTAAAGGATAGTAGTGAAATAGAGGCAAAAAGCAAGAGGAAAACAAAATCAATGTACATCAAGAGTGTAGATAAATCTAAAAATAAAAAAAAACATAGAAAATCATACTGCAAAATGTTACTACATGTATACCTGAACTATGCTTTTTATCAAATAATCCTATAATCTTTACATCAACTTCAGTATCTGGTTTAATGAAATGGCCTATATCATCATTTGTAGATAAATCCTGAGGGTTTTCTTTTGCCATACTGAAACATATACATGTACATCCTTCACTTTTTTCACTCTATATAAATTTTCTGAACAGGTACATGTAAAAGTTGTTTCCCTAATATAATGACTTTGCATAATAGAATTAAATCATTACAAAGACATAATGTAACTGTTGAATTGAAAACATTTCCATGCAATAATCTCAGTATCACATTATAGAAATATTGTCAAAAATGCAGAGAAGCGAAATTTAACTTACATTTTCACAGTCTTTACCACCTCATGTAAATCCAACATTCCATCATAGTCTTTAAACACAGAACCCGCCTTAAAAATTCTAATAGTCGGGTATAACGTAATGTTCTCTTTGCCACATACATCAGTCCAGTCGTGACAATTAACGCTAGCCAGGGGCTCCTTGATGGTCTCATTCTCAAGTTTCCTGGAAGCTTCACCGTAGGCTCGAAGGAATGCCATGCTACGATGGTCAACTGAAGCATTGAAAAAAGATATAAATATGCATGAATCAAAGCTATAAATACATGTACATGTACATGTAGGCACCTAGAAATGCAATACTAAAATTTTCAATCATAAAATTTCAATAAAATTGCTGTTGATTGTTGTAAGAAGATTTAATTTATGCATGGTTTAACAGATAGATTGACAGAATGACAGACCAACAGTGTGACATCCATCTAGGTAATCATAAAATCTCCACGAGAAGTACTAGTCTACTCAATGTTTGTAACATGGTTAATTCTGAAGAGATATTTAAAACAAAAACATCTTTGTTGAAAAACAGTCTATTATCAGCAGAAAAAAAGAAGTTTGTACAAAAATACATACAAGGAAGGTAGAACAAGACCATGACTAGGTTTTTGTCCTGTACTGTGGTTGGGAAGGTTTTATCTGTCAATGCAGGCACTAACTCCAAATCCATATCTATCTTACGTGCACGGAACACAGCCTCTGCTACATGGTCGTCCTGACTCTCAACTGCATAAATGAAGAAAAAATTCGGAAATTTCATTCATTTGATACGAATATGAGAAAAAAATCACACAGGCCTGACAGCTGGAAAAGAAATGTATGTAATGTATGTTGTATCAAATAAACTACATAATACATTATCATGCATCAGAAAATTCATGTGTGCAAATATAATGTTGTAATAAATGGTTCTTACTCAGTCCTCTGACCAAATACATGTAGTCATCCAGAAAAAAAATTATCAAAATATTTATAAAGATCTCAGCAAACATTATATAAACTCAAAACTGTATATAATTCACTTATTGTACAAAAAGTGTACAAAAAGAATTTTTTCCCTTCAGACAAAAATTTCTTGACGTAAAGTCTGTTTCAGTGTCGTACCTTCAGAAATGCGTCCCTCTTCGTCAGCACTTTGATCCTCAGAATTCTCCATATTTTCTTCCACATCAGATGATGATGAACTCTCCACCTCAGACATTTCCGTTTTCTCCGAATGTGAATCATCAGGTTTGAATATTTGTCTTGGGTTCTTATCCAGTCGGTCAAGTACAAACTCGAATACACTATCATCTGACCAAGGATCTTCCATTTGTACTGGATCTCTCTACCATGATAAAAGAAACAATAACGTACATCGTGTAGTTATTGATGCTATACTGTATGTGTGCTACATGTACATTACGTCATTAATTCGACCGTTGAGGAATTGACCCTTCCAAACACGGGAAAAATCTAAGAAATTCTATGACGTCACAATGAAATGTCGATGTTTGACCGAGGTTTTAAGCTTGTTTGTCCGAGGTAAAAGCATTGTGACGTCACAACATTTTGCATTTTTTTCCTGCAATCGGAAGGGTCAATTCAGGGCAAGTCTTGAACCAGCATCATTACAGAGGAGTTGTAGTTTCACTGAACTCTGAATTCACGGCTGCAGTGATGCATGGTTTGGGCTTCCATGGTACAACTGATCAAAAGTTAAGTACTGTAGTATTTATCAAGGGCCAGTTTTACCATAATAGTTACTACCTACTCTAACAGCAAATGTATTGCTGAATATGCTCCAGGTGCTGTGCACAGGGGAAGCTTTGAATTCATAAAATTTTAGTTTACTTACATGTACATTTGTAAATTCAAATCTATTTTACTTTTCTGCAAACTCTCCAATTATTCTGTAAGGATTACCAAGTTATGAATTTATCAAGGGGTTAGAGAGGAAACGATTATGGGCCGAAAACATGTCTATATACATGTACCAACCTCGTCAGTGTTCTGAACGGCAACTGAGGGAGTTTCTCCGTTATAGTTGACATGCTGAACTAAGTACTTCTCACTATAATTAGTCAGGAATTAAATATACATGTAATAATGTTTCAAGTCACTAAAAAAGGTTTTTCTAATGTATCCTCAAATAATGAAGAATTCTTTGAACAAAACGCTTTGCAAATTCATAATTCATGGAAATTTATTTCAACGAAACTTCTCTGTTGGTCGAAAATTACCTCAAACTTGAACTGTTGATATTTTTTCTCATTTTCATGTAGATATTGTAATTTTTCTGGTTTACAGAAGCATCATATCAATCTCGCCTTTTCCTTTATACTATCGTGCATTTTGGCTTGAATAAGGTTTTAATCCTATAAAAGCAAACGTGAACTTACATGTCTACAGCGACAAACCAAGCAGCCTGTCCCAGAGTATCGGTCATCATTTTAATCATGTTCCTGACCAACTTTTCTGTGGTTTCTCGGTAATAGAAATAAACAACACTAAGGCCCAGGTCTGGGGTGTACGGGTGTTCCTTACCGTCCTTTGGCAGGTTAAACTGGAAACAAAATTAAAAAGAATATGTATTATTCATCTTTGAATTTGATATTAAACAAAATGTTTCAAGACATATTTTGATTCTGCACAAAATTTATAACCATCCAAGAGAGACAAAAAGAAAATAAATTTTCATATACAAAAATTCAGACTGAGTCCAAATCCCAAAATTCATTTATAGTTGCACTTGCACCTTCAAATATTAAAAGAATTCTACATGCCCTTGAGGGCTTTTTTCTAATAACTTAAAGAAAAATGTTCTTTGTTAAAAGTAAATTTCTTCGATTGCTAGCACAATATATATGCGCATGTACATGTATATGGGTTTTTCAAGTACCGGTACAGGTCTGCGTAAGAATCCGAATAAATTATGAGATGTATATCTCGCTTCACCATCACTACGTTATTAAAGAGATGAATTTCATATGTTGAATTGTACCACACATACATGTATGTCTCAAAACAGAAATAAAATTTTGACATATCGCCCCTGCCTGATTCTTACATTAACCTACACTTAAATCATGAATGCCTTAGTGTAACATAAATGAGCTTCCAAATCAGTGAAGAATAAAGAAGTAAGGTTGGCTAATCTTACATTACTTTCATAGAAAATTTGATCATAGATTCATACTTACAACTGGAGGGACTGAATTCCTTTTTACATGTCGAGCAAACGCTGACAGATCTATTGTATCTAGGTATTTTTGATTATCACACGGCAAATCCTTGGAAGCTTTACACTTTAAAAGCCATATACCAGCATTACTGGACTCCATATTACCACTGAATCTGAAAATAAAACTTGAGCTATACTCTCAAAATGATTCATATATGTATATGTGAGTTAATTAAACAAAACAACAGAATGTTTGCACTCACCGCAGCAAATTTATAACATGCAACAAAAATCAATGAAAGGAAAATCGACCATGACCTTTGACCTATTGAAAGTGTTCTCCAGTTATCATCTAGAGACTGAAAGTGTGACGGAATGACAGAAAGACGCACAAAGCAAACTCTTACATAGGGTGACATAAAAATTCAGCTTTGTCCTCCTTTCTATGACAATTTGTCTTCTGATTTTATGCAAGGAATATTCTAAACTGATTATTTATTTCTTAAACAACATGTGCAAAAATATACTTACTCGAGACCATCAATTGCTTCCAGATTTGTTGTTAAGGCAAATTTGAATTTCTCCTGATAGGCATAGGCTACCTCCATAAATACTCTATGCTCTGAAAAATAAAATGCAGGAAAATTAGATCTAAAAGTAGGGTTTTCTGCTGATGAAATTAGAAAAAATTGTAAAGCTACCCCCCCCCCCCAACACACACTTTTCCTTATCAGAACAATGGCTGTTAACTTGACGATCTTAAACAAATCCACCTGTAACTACCTTTACATCATGGTGATCAAAATCATTAGGGTAAATCCATATCCCTGAATTTGTACATGTACAATGTATAAACTCACAGATTTTGAGTATGCAGTATTCTCTTTGACAGTGGCATCACTTTGCATTAATGACCTCATCATTCCTTCATTGCAACCATAAAACATTGAGGTACACCTCAAACTTTTCATTTCTATTTTATATTAGTGGAATTTTTTAATAGTTAGTATGTCAGGCTTTGATCATCCTATGGTTTGGTCTCTGTCTTTCCATCCTTATATCACAGTACATGTATAGACAGATCTCAGAACTTTTTAAGGGAGTAGGGAAAAGAAACAGAACCAGAAGTCACCCTAATGCGAAAGCAGCAAGTAGACAAACAACAACAGACGCAAAAGGCCTTAAAGGGACAAGGAACATCATGCCCTCTCATCAGTTTTATTAAAAGATACATGTATAATATTCATGAATGAAAAATATGGGAGGGTATCAAGATCGCCTTTAATCTCCCTTTAAAATCCACCAATTTTAAAATATCAAAGAAAATCTCATTTTCTTCACACATTTACGATTTCCTTGTGACTCTTTCAAAGTGGTTATACAGTTATTCTAATCAACTTGAACTTTATTAAGCATGTAAATCTAAAAAGCAATTTCTAAATGAAGGCTCAGGTGAAAATAATTGTTAAGAAGAAATCTGACATCAATTATAAGAAAATTGACTTTTTGATTAAAAACAGCATTTAATACTTTTCTTCTTCATGCATCACTAATTCCCTACTTTAAGTATTACATATAAAGATCAAGATAAAAAGAGTAGTAGATGTAGCTACTCAAGCGAAGAAAAGGATCTAATTAACTCCTTTAATGGATTTTGAAAGATTCAATATGTAGATAAAAATACAAGAGAGGGCAAGGGCAAGTTTACACTCATTCATTGTAAGGTCAAAAAGCTTGTAAGAAATTGTGTTTGTATGTTATTCATATACTAGTATGCTGAATTACAAAAATAATTGTCTTGTCTTAGAAGGATGCACATACCGTATGTTCCAATAGCTTTCTGATAGGCAAAGAAGACATTGTTTGCGCCTTTATGTTTTGCCTCGTATTCTAAACGTTCTGTCTTTGATTGTAAAATAGGTACCTCTCTTAATAACAACAACCTACAAGAAAAGTTTTATCTTTCAAGTCTATTCATTATACATTTATACATGTAATTCTCGAAAGTGTAATCTTTCGGCATTTTCTTCCACAAAACATTATCGCAAATACATCTAACCAAAGTTATACTGATATTTTTGTGCACTTTTTGATTGCTCTCCATTGTCTTGATGTCATCAGTTTACTTGGGCATTTGGGCAGAAAACGTGCCCAAGTTATGAACAATGGTTTAGTTAAGTGACTAAATGTAAACCAGAACGGACATGCTGCACGTGCTGTAGTTGTGATCATGCGTAATTACGAAAGATCGCAAATACTTATACCAACATTATATGAGTGTTTTTGCGCACTTTCTGATTGCTCTCTATTGTCTTGACGTCATCAATTTACCTGGGCAGAAAAGGTGTCCAACATTTGAACAATGGTTTAGGTAAGTGACAAAATGCAAATCAGAACGGACAAGCTGTATTTCCGATCTTGCGTATTGAAATCATTCAGAAATTTACTTTCTATGAAAATTTGTTCCTCACTATTCTTCGATAAAGCAGGGTATAAACATAAAACATAGGGCATAAACTTTGTCTTTTTCAATGTTGGTTTATCCATTGTCAAGAAAATATAATAGCCATTCTCTGTAAGGACCAAAATCGTTCGGCATGGCATGTCATTGATTTTGATGATTTTCGGTATAATGGGTATATATTTAGTACTGACCATGAAAATAACACTCTTCAGTCAATGTGACCACTGGTTGCCATGGTAACGAGGTCATTCTATTTATAGCACTTTTGGGACCATGAAATAAGCCAGCTCCGGAGACTTCGTTGCCATGGATACCACTGTTACAGCTTGTTCATCTTTATATAATCTATTCTTCCTTACTTCCATTCTTACTTAGTACACTTAGATATGTGATACTTATTACAGGAAGCTTATTGTATTAAGCCAAAATAAGTCAAAATGAAGCGAAAAATAGAGGTGAAAATAAGGTCCAATTTAGTGTGTTTTTGACCATTTTCAACCTTAAATATCACAAAAGGCACCAGTAGGAGACTAGTGATTTTCATCAATGGAAATGTATGTTTATTGACAAAAAAAATGAACGAAAAATTGGAGTGGGTATTTAAGAGTTTTACCTAAATTCTGTCGTCAAAGACCGTTGCCATGGCAACATTAGACCTTTTTGCTTGTTTCATATTATCTTTGAAATTGATTTTATTCCTCTTTAGAGTTACATAAGATTGTCAAAATGTATGCATGTATAGATATGACTTATATCTTTTACATAAGAACAATTAAAATGTTCAAGGCTTGCTGTTCAAGGTCATTTATACTTTGAGACTGAAATTTTGCATAAAATATTGATTTTTTAATTTTTTTGTTACCGATTTTAGTGATTTTTTAAATTAAATATTTTCATAGGTCATATATAGTATGAAAGCGCATGAATATAAGAAAGACAAATCTTAGAATTTATTGAATTGTAGCTATTCAATAGGAAAATAATTTTCCGTCAAAAAACAAGAAAAATACAGATTTCGTCCCTTTTTATCAAAATACTCACCAAGAATTTAGATATTCGAAGATGTGAAGAATCGTAATCAACAGTTCTAAGAAATAAGTGATACATTTATCATTTTATGGCAAATAACTGTTAAGTTCAATATTTCAAGGTTTCTAAAATATCGACACCTTCATTTTATGAAAAATCAGGATTTTTCGTCAAATCTGGTCACTTAAAGTTTAATGACCTTGAAAATTCAGTGGGTGACCTTGAAATATTGTCAAGGTCATTTTTATATCAAAACGCCTCTGATAGATGTATACATGAACTTCTGTTCCAATATCGTGCGTAGATAGTTTGATAGAGGTTGTGTTTAAATTCAACGTATTGAAATCTTTTAGCCGATTGTTGCCATAGCAACTAAATTTGATGCTGCTTTGCATATAAAAGGACAAATTAGCCCAATTAATTTTTTATATTCATGTAGAGTTCAAAGATGATACTAATTGGATAACTAGAATTTGGACTTTAATAAATAGTGCTTTTATGAAATTTTCAACCTTGTAAAACAGTAAAAACATGCAAAAAAGGGTCTTTGAGTGCCCAAAACAAAGCCTTTTGATACCCTGTTTTGGCCCAATTGTTCATCTTGTATACATAAGGCATCTGAGATGAATGTAAAAAACTTTACAAATATGCATAATAATAAGGATTAAAAGAAAATAATCAAAGCAATTTAAGATTTAAAATGTACCTGTTTCCATGGTAACGAAGCCTACAAAAATGCCTTGTCCTATAGATTTCCCCGATTTTTGAAACTTCAGACACGATTACCATGGCAACGACAACCTTTTTGAAACCAGAAGTCTCTGACGAGACTGTAGCTCTCCTGGTTGTTTTTTTTTTTTTGAAAACATCAATTTCCTATCTTTTTTTTTTAAACCAAAGACCATATGGAGCAGGTGCTCTAACAAATTATAAGTAGCACAACAAAACAACACATCCATTAGCATGATTAGACTGCAAGTAGAATATCACTCATACAATTCAAAATATCTGAGATATAGTATTTCAAAAAAGAATGCCACGCCCATTTTCCAAGATCCTAGGGGCAAGGTGCTGCTAGCTCAAATGAACTATCATTGACACAACATGACTACAGATCCATAATATTGCATAAAAAATTAACTCTCCATCATTAATAGCTTTAGAAGAGTAGAGAGCACAATTATATAGGAAAAAATGACCACACCCATACCCTGGGGGTCAGGGGCTCAAACAAAATATCAGGTGAACAACTAGACCACAGACCCATCATATTGCAAAAAGAATCAAGTCTCCATCATTTATAGTGTCAGAGGAGTTGCAAGTACAATATTACATAGAGTTATATGGGAGAAAATGACCACACCCATTTTCTAAGACCCTGGGGGTCAGGGGCTAAAACAAAATATCAGGTGCACAACTAGACTGCAGATTCATCATATTGCAAAAAGAATTAAGTCTCCATCATTTATAGTGTCAGAGGAGTTGCGAGCACAAGATTACATAGAGTTATGTAGGAAAAAATTACCACAACCATTTCCTAAGACACTGGGGGTCAGTGGCTCAAACAAAATATCAGGTGCACAACTAGACTGCAGATCCATCATATTGCAAAAAGAATTAAGTCTCCATCATTTATAGTGTCAGAGGAGTTGCGAGCACAAGATTACATAGAGTTATGTAGGAAAAAATTACCACAACCATTTCCTAAGACACTGGGGGTCAGGGGCTCAAACAAAATATCAGGTGCACAACTAGACCACAGATCCATCATATTGCAAAAAGAATTAAGTCTCCATCATTTATAGTGTCAGAGGAGTTGCGAGCACAAGATTACATAGAGTTATGTAGGAAAAAATTACCACAACCATTTCCTAAGACACTGGGGGTCAGGGGCTCAAACAAAATATCAGGTGCACAACTAGACCACAGATCCATCATATTGCAAATAGAATTAAGTCTCCATCATTTATAGTGTCAGAAGAATTGCGAGCAAAAGATTACATAGAGTTATATAGGAGAAAATGACCACACCCATTTTCTAAGACCTTCGGGTCAGGGGCTCAAACAAAATATCAGGTGCACATTTAGACCAAAGACCCATCATATTGCAAAAAGTCTTAATCATTTATAGTGTCAGAGGAGTTGCGAGCACAAGATTACATAGAATATAGGAGAAAATGACCACACCCATTTTCTAAGACCTTGGGGGTCAGGGGCTCAAACAAAATATCAAGTGCACAACTAGACCACAGATCCATCATATTGCAAAAAGAATTAAGTCTTCATCATTTATAGTGTCAGTGGAGTTGCGAGCACAAATTTACATTGAGTTATATAGGAAATAAAACACCGCTAAAGACGGTATGGCCGGATTGCAAAGTAAGTTTTTGTCACCAACTGGGTCTAGGTCACTAAGTCAAATATTACAGCATACATTGAGAGGTCTTGTCAGAGGCAACCTACATGTATAATATAAAGTTTCTACTGTATACAGTTCCTTAGATTTTGCTTAAACCAGGAACTTTAACCAAAGTCTTTAACTAGGTCAAAGTCCAAGGTCAAGGTTACTAGGTCCAATGTTGCGGCATAAATTGAAAGGTCTCATCATGGGCAACCTAAATGTATAATATAAGGTTTCTACTGCATACAGTTCCTTAGATTTTGCTTAAACCAAGAACTTTAATCAAAATCTTTAACTAGGTCAAAGTTCAAGGTCACTGGGTCACTGGGTCAAATGTTACGGCATAAATTGAAAGGTCTCATCATGGGCAACCTACATGTATGATATAAAGTTTCTATTGCATACAGTTCCTTAGATTTTGCTTAAACCAGAAACTTTAACCAAAATCTTTCACTAGGTCAAAGTCCAAGGTCAAAGTCACTAGGTCCAATGTTACGGCATAAATTGAAAGGTCTCATCATGGGCAACCTAAATGTATAATATAAGGTTTCTACTGCATACAGTTCCTTAGATTTTGCTTAAACCAGAAACTTTAACCAAAATATTTAACTAGGTCAAAGTCCAAGGTCAAGGTCTCTAGGTCCAATGTTACGGCATAAATCGAAAGGTCTCGTCATGGGCAATCTAAATGTATAATATAAGGTTTCTACTGCATACAGTTCCTTAGATTTTGCTTAAACCAAGAACTTTAACCAAAATCTTTAACTAGGTCAAAGTTCAAGGTCAAGGTCACTGGGTCAAATGTTACGGCATAAATTGAAAGGTCTCATCATGGGCAACCTACATGTATAATATAAAGTTTCTTCTGCATACAGTTCCTTAGATTTTGCTTAAACCAGAAACTTTAACCAAAATCTTTAACTAGGTCAAAGTTCAAGGTCAAGGTCACTGGGTCAAATGTTACGGCATAAATTGAAAGGTCTCATCATGGGCAACCTACATGTATAATATAAAGTTTCTTCTGCATACAGTTCCTTAGATTTTGCTTAAACCAGAAACTTTAACCAAAATCTTTAACTAGGTCAAAGTCCACTGTCAAGGTCACTAGGTCCAATGTTATGGCATAAATTGAAAGGTCTTGTCATGGGCAACCTATATGTATAATATAAGGTTTCTACTGCGTACAGTTCCTTAGATTTTGCTTAAACCAGGAACTTTAACCAAAATCTTTAACTAGGTCAAAGCCCAAGGTCAAGGTCACTAGGTCAAATGTTACGGCATAAATTGAAAGGTCTTGTCATGGGCAACCTTCATGTATAATATAAAGTTTCTACTGCATATAGTTCCTTAGATTTTGCCTCAACCAGAAACTTTAACCAAAATGTTGACGGCAGACGGACAGACGGACGGACAGACGGACGGACGGACGGACGGACGGACATCGTCAATCTATAGACCGGAATTGCTTTGCAATCCGGCCAAAAATGACCACACCCATTTCTAAGACCCTTGGGGTCAGGGGCTCAAACAAAATATCAGGTGCACAACTAGACCACAGACCCATCATATTGCAAAAAGAATTAAGTCTCCATCGTTTATAGTGTCAGAGGAGATTACATAGAGTTATATAGGGGAGAGTCCAGTAATTCATTTTTGTCCATTTTCCCATAGGCCGCAATGTTAACGAAATCTTGTCGCATTTCTCATATACATTTCCAATGCTTACAATCTATACATGAAATTAACCGTCAATGCCAGCGAGTCAAAAATATGTCAGAATAAAAACTTTTTATCATTAGAATCTGAAGACAGGAAGTGTAGTTCAAGGTCACCCTAAAATCTGCACTAAATGGAGCAGTTATTTTTGCCTCTAAAATAGCATAATTTCTACAGCTTTTAGATATTAATGAATGAGTTTTCAGGAATTATTTCTGTATTAATGTAAAGCAAGAAATGTTTCTATTCTAAAAAGACCAATTTTGTAATTATTGTCCAATCAGAACATCAGAAACATAATTATTTACAGGCTCGCATGTACCCTACACAAAATTGAAAAATAGAATTTCCTCTGTTTTACCTGACTCTTCCCTATAGAAGAAAATGACCACACCCATTTTCTAAGACCCTGGGGGTCAAGGGCTCAAACAAAATATCAGGTGCACAACTACACCACAGATCCATCATATTGCAAAAAGAATCAAGTCTCCATCATTTATAGTGTCAGAGGAGTTGCGAGCAAAAGATTACATAGAGCTATGTAGGAAAAAATGACCACACCCATTTCTAAGACCCTTGGGGTCAGGGGCTCAAACAAAATATCAGGTGCACAACTAGACAACAGACCCATCATATTGCAAAAAGAATTAAGTCTCCATCATTTATAGTGTCAGAGGAGTTGCGAGCACAAGATTACATAGAGTTATATAGAAAAAATGACCACACCCATTTCTAAGACCCTGGGGGTCAGGGGCTCAAACAAAATATCAGGTGCACAACTAGACCACAGACCCATCATATTGCAAAAAGAATCAAGTCTCCATCATTTATAGTGTCAGAGGAGTTGCGAGCACAAGATTACATAGAGTTATGTAGGAAAAAATTACCACAACCATTTCCTAAGACACTGGGGGTCAGGGGCTCAAACATAATATCAGGTGCACAACTAGACCACAGACCCATCATATTGCAAAAAGAATCAAGTCTCCATCATTTATAGTGTCAGAGGAGTTGCGAGCACAAGGTTACATAGAGTTATATAGGGAAAAATGACCACACCCATTTTCTAAGACCCTGGGAGTCAGGGGCTCAAACAAAATATCAGGTGCACAACTAGACCACAGACCCATCATATTGCAAAAAGATTTAAGTCTCCATCATTTATAGTGTCAGAGGAGTTGCAAGCACAAGATTACATAGAATTTCATAACCACGCCCATTTTCTAAGACCCTAGGGGTCAGGGGCTGAAACCAAATGTCAGGTGCACAACTAGACCACATACCAAGTAGGATGCAAAAAGAATTAACTTTCTATCACCAGTGGTTTCAGAGGAGTTGCGAGCACAAGAATTGTTTACGGACGGACGGACGGACGGACGGACGGACAGACGGAAGGACGCCGGACGACGGGGTATCGCATAAGCTCGACTGGTCTGAGACCAGTAGAGCTAAAAACTGGGGTTGATTTACATACTAGTACTTCATATTGAACTTCCATACCAAAAATCTCAAAAATCCATGACATGCCGTGCCAACATGTTTTGAAATTCTTTGGTTCTTACAGAGAATTCGTGATAAATCTTACTGTAGTATATTTGACATGATAGAGTTGACATCAAACATGGTCTCCAGCTCCAACTCCAGTAGTTCATGACCATTACTGTAGGTATACACACGATTTTCAGAACCCTCGGCCTTACACTTGTCCAAGACCTTGTTACCTTCTTCTATACAGTTTACCTGAAATGAGAGAAAAGTTTTGAACTACATGTAATACTATTGTTTTTTCCAGACATATACATATATAAGATTTTTTCATAAGGCCATAGTAAATAAATATTTTCTTTTACGTCCAGATTTTTGTATGAAAGGTTTCCGCCAGGCATGGTAACATACAAATACAGTCATGATCAATTTGACTGAATTTGGAAAGGAAGATTGAAAAAATATTTCTTAGATCATTTTGACCTTATTTCTAGAAAAATCACTCTATATCCTTATACATGTATTAATATTGGTATAAGCATTTTATGGTATTCAAATATCATTTACTGGATGACAGGATGTACTTTGACTTGAAATGGAACTTATGGATATTTTCTGAGTGGAAAAAAAAAACCCAAAATGACTGTGTTTTTTTCAGCAATTTTCTTGAAAGGTACATTTGTACCCATCCGCAAGCGTACATGTAAAACAAAATATTAAATAACTATGGCCTAACATCATCTATGTCTACCGGTATGCCAGGCATGGATTTTGAATTTGTCTACTTTCAACGACATTTGACTTGTAGCAAAAAGTAATTTGATAAAAAAAATCAAATATTTGTAAATGCCAAAGTATAATGAGTGCAATTTCATTCATCATTTGTAAATCTATTGACAAAATTGCATTACAAATATTATTTGTCACGAACATTTTTTGTTTCAAATGGTTTAATTCATTACAGGAGCAAGTTAAAACTTCGCCAGATATAATAACACAATGTTGTACATGTAGTGAAGTCGAGAAAGATTGAGATGGTACTATTCAATAATTTTAAATAATAACTCAACGTAACTTCATGACATTACAAACACACCAAGTACATTTTTGAATGTCATATATTTCAATTTAAATTTGTAAATTGCTTACATGTTAATATGTTACCTTACAGGATTGCATTGATTAAGTTCTAGTTCAGCCCCTAGAAGTTACTCAGTATCACCCAAATGCTTCACTGATTCAGTGATTGGGAAGGAAATTTTATAAACATGATAAATGAGCCATTTTCCATGATTTTCTTTTATTTCAATCAGCCATTTCATAAGAAAGAACACAGATTTCAATGGGTCATCTTTTAATGGAAACTTTCAGTGTGTGACAGTCATATAGACAAGCCAGTCAGTCCAATTGATCAAGTACCCGTAATAGATTTTATGTATGACTGCAAGTTGGATGCATTCAGATATTTCTGTCCAGAAGGCCGGTGGGACTCTGGAAGCACAGTTGGACCCTTTGTTTCTCTTTTCTTTATTGAACCTAGTTTAATTTCTAATCTCAAAGAATCACCAAATGAAATTCTCGTGACAGAAATAGATGTGTAAATACTGGAACAAATCAAGGCACAAGGTACAGAACATCAACCTGAGGTTAATAATTTAGGAGGGATCCAGAAAATCAATCAAGAATACTCACATACTGTAATTCTATATATCATGATATAATATTACTATTTTTAAGGAACGAAGCTATTTCACTTAATACTTATCATAGAGCACCTATTGGATCCATTTTGATTTTTGAATATCATACTTTACTTAAAAAGAGTAAGAGACCTATTGCTTTATTTATATTATTTTATGATATTTGCAGATCACTTGTTACACGTAGACTTTCGTCCCTGCAATATAATACCATCCCTGCTGTTATTGACATTTGATTCTTATTTACAAGTTCAGTAAGGATTATTTTCCATAGATTTTTCTACAAATCAATAAATCATATGGCCAGTTCATTCACCAGAATTTTAATACCTGATTTGAATCAAAGTTTCAACTTTTAATGGTAGTGATATGTTGCTGCAGCCAGCAAAGATAAAGAAAAAAAGTTGAAATTCAACAATCTTCTAAAAATATATAAATGCATGTACATAATATGTAAATGTATATAAATGAACATCAAATAAACTGTTGAAAGCTTACATGTATCAAGTATCAAATGTACAATGAACTTGACAAAAAAATTACCAGTATGGCAATTAATTAATTTCTATTGAAAGTACTAGTAATTCTCTTTTACATGTGTACATGTATTTCAAATGTAAATCTACATTTACAACTCTTTGATCATGTTTACTTAGTAACAGCTTGCCCTGAAAAGTAAATCACAATTCAGCACAATAAGATACATTGTATAACGCAATAACTTACTACAGCCACGGGAACTCCGTACAAGTTGAGATAGCCTCCAGATTTATCATAAGCTTTCACAAAATTCCTTAAACGAGGTATATCTGAAATTTAAAAATTACCAAATAACAATTAGCTAGGGTACAGTAATGGTACCAGGTATCATAATATGAATATGAAATTGATTCATTCATACCGGTAGCTTTTGAGAGATTTTGTATACAAAATTATATGACAGTCTTTTAGGCCAGCTTAAGAAACTTTAGCAACACATTTACATATTTATTTCAAACAATTTATTTGCCAATTGACTAGACCAACTGTCTGGAAAGTTTCCAGTACCAGGAATATGAGAGACTGTGAGCATTAAAATTAATGTTAATTAAAAATTAGTGCCAAGTTGGCTCATTTTTGTTTCATAGCTTTATATATGAAAATCAAACTAATATCATTTGTATACCAAGGATGAATTTTTAATATTAATTGTCTTGCAATTATTCACAGAAATTTTCATGATGAAGCCTATTTCACATAACTGTGGTCCACTTGGTTTGGACGGCAAAATAAGATCTTTCCCACAATATGACGTTAAGGACAATCATGAGTTTTTAACTGCGACGTTGTGTACATTCTGTACTTGCCATCCACAAAATGCTAGTCACACAATATACTGGTTGAGCAGATATTTCCGAACTGAAGATATTTCCGAACAATTCGCTAGTTCGGTTACTTGGAGATACTTTTCCACAATTTTGGTGATACAGATGTCTAGGTATTCTGGAAATAATGGACATGCAAAAGGAAATCTCAAAATATATAATAAATTCATTTACCGGTAGCATATTTTTAGTGTTTGTATCTCGAGTCCTGCTGTTTGTAACTTTCGTCTGTTTGGGAGCCGGGGAAAGTGACGTCATTGTGTTTAGAACATATCTTGACCTAGTTTCAGAGTCACATATTTTTCAAAAATCTATTCTTGTCAACTGATTGATAAAAATCTGCATTGAGTGGGGCCCAATTTTTCAAGATATTCATGAAAAAGTATGTAAATTACATGTGTTAGAATACCAAAATCATTGGAAATAAGTAAGAAATAAACTGTTACATACCTCATAATGGTTCAGAAAGTCGCTTTAGAAATAAATTTTGTAAAAGTTTTATGATATATGTTGACATAGAATTCTTCAGTAAGGATAAAGGATTTGAAACATTTGATCCATATTTGATCCCAGGAGAGACAAAATTATTTGCAAATCGTTCTGAAATACCTTTAGTAACTTGCATAAAATGGCCATTTAAGGGGGGTATTAAAATACCTTTAAATCAACATTTGTAGGTCGATTTTCAAAATTATTTTTACTTAGGCATTTGTATATAGGGTGAAGCATTATTAGTTCAAAGTTTCATGGTGATTCATGGCTGTATAGAAGACGTATTATTGACGAAAAACCGCAAAAATCGTTCAGAATTATCTGCTCGAACAGTATGTGAAAAAGGCTTACTAGTATGTAAAAGAAATTAATAATAAAATCATGATCAAATAATTGTCGACATCCCTGATGAAAAGACGTACATGCAATTAAAAAAACACAGTCATATATATACCTTTCTTGTAATAATATATAACTCGCACTTGTTCTCCACTAAGAAATGGTTCCATCACTTCTTTTGAAATCCTAACTATATGTTTGGAGTCTTGAATGTAATTCCACACTTGCATACCCCCTTCACAAAGTGTGAAAATGCTAAATAAAACTAACAATTTCCAACTAAATTTTGACATTCTGAGCATTTCAGTCATTGTGTTAATCCAGCTGACAATATGGTGCAAATACAATCCTTGCTATCAAAGCATCCGGTTCACTTCAATAAATTGATAAATATAAGGCGGATATACGACATGCTTCACTGATTGGTACACGTGGACCAAATATGAAAGTGAAATATGTAAACAAGTCAAAAAATCGTGCGCATATTTATGACTCTTGGGGTGCTATGAGGGTAAATAGCTGACGAAAGGTGACAGTGGTGAATACTTATCGGTGCATTCTTGTTGTAAAAGTAAATGGAGATCGATCAAATCGATTTTTTCATAATTTTCAGTGGTCAATGTAAACAAAATTTTATCTTCCTTGTCATCGAGGGGCTAATTGTAGAATTCAAACCAACAACGAAACGTCCAGTTCCGGATTTCATGAAAAGATCATATTAATTAATACTCAGTATGTATTTAAAGTAGGACGATTTATCATGCTAATACCGGTTGCTGTATTTACTAATGTGTTATAACACAGATAGTAAACATACAGCACAAATATAGTAAATCGAGCAACCGGTATTAGTGTGATAAATCCCTGTGGTAGCTATTTACCGATGACCACCCTGCACCCAGTCTTCTTCAATCAATCAATCAATCAATCAATCAATCAATCAATCAATCAATCAATCAATCAATCAATCAATCAATCAATCAATCAATCAATCAATCAATCAATCAATCAATCAATCAATCAATCAATCAATCGACAGAAAGAAAGAAATACGAACCACCCATTGTTATGTGATGTGAAAATTTTCTTTCAAAAGGTCATACTCCAATTTCAAATGCCCCAATGTCAGACATGCTATTGAATTTAAAGACGTTTAACATTCAAAGTACATAAATGTCAAACTTCTAGGTCAGGGTCAGAAACTTGGGTACACTAGCTGATTGGGGGGGGGGGGGGGGGCAGACAGGGGGTACCTATCTCCCCCTCCTCCTCCCACCCCTTACCTCGATTTCCCCTCCCACCCCTTATATATACTTACCCCATCCCGCCCCTCCTCCCTCCCCCTCCTTTTCACCTTTCCCTTACCTCCCCCTCCCGCCCCCTTTCCTCCCTCCTCCCGCCCCTTTCTCACCCCTCCCTTTCCCGGCCCCTTCCCTTCCTCCTCCTACCACCCATCTCTCCCTCCCCCTCCCTTTCATCCTGTCCCAAAAGGGGTTTCAGCTCGAAGGAAATCAAGTTGTTCGTGGAAAACTGACAAGCAAAAAAAAAAAAAAAAAAAAAAAAAAAAAAATGGGCGAGACGAATAACGTGAACCTCAAGACTAAGGGAGTTGATTCATTTACTCAAGTTTATAGGTAGACTGGCGATCGTAGCGAGCCGTAAAATTTTTTAAGATATGAAGTTTTCATTTGTTTTCAAATTTAGTCATCCAGACATGTATATACAACTTAATTCTATAGCGGAGGTAAGGGAAAGGTGAAAAGGAGGGGGGGGGGGGGGGTAAGGGGGTGGGAGGGGGAGAGATGTACCCCCCTGTCCGCCCCCATGTATACACAGCACAAAAATGGTGCGAGAGACTCACGACACTAGAATAAATTTAGAACTCAAATTCTCTCGCACCATTTTGAGCTGTGTATATCTTTTCTCTGCGAGTGACATGCATTAGCCCTTGGGCCGATCCGACACTTTCTGATTACTTAACGTTGTTGTTTATTTCTTATTTTTGCTTTGATTATACATGCATATATACTAGTATCACGAAATAGAGAAGACAACTTGCGAGTAAAGAATTAACAAAGTTATTTCAATTCACTTGATTTTAAAACTAATATGATTTAAGGACTTTCAAGAGCAAGTCTACAGGGACGTATGTACAAAAAATGTATATGTCCTTGGCGAAAGGGAATGCAACATAAATAAAATCAATTTCAAGGAATGGTGGTCCCCCGCTTTTGGATGTTTGCCAACGGTCTTTAAAGAAATGCTTACAGACTCCCCCCCCCCCCCTTATTCTTAAGTTTTCATAATATATCTCATGTTTTATGAAAATTCTAGATATCAAGATTAAACTCCAAGAAAAGGTCTTGTGTAAAGGAATGCACATGTGAACGTTATATAGGTGTTTGACTCTCGGGGGGATATTTGACTCAGGGGGGGTTACGGATAATGTGTCATACTCCCGTGTCATTTATCATTCAAAAGCATAGGCGCTCGTTGCAAAGATAATTTTTTTTCTGCCTGTGCTTTAACCTACGGTGGTTTCCCGATCAGCTGTTTCTATGTTTACATCATAGTGCCGATAGAGGAGAAAGGAGAAAGAAGATCTCCTTTCTTCTGTCTATCGGCACTATGATGTAAACATAGAAACAGCTAATCTGGAAACCACCGTAGGTTAAAGCACAGGCAGAAAAAAAATTATCTTTGCAACGAGCGCCTATGTTCAAAAGTTTTTGTGACTGACAGACCGACGGACGAACCTATTTTAATGTCCCCGGTCCCGAGCTTTTGGAACTGATGTACCAAGGATTTAAGAACAGATTTATACTTTTAACTGTTCATAAGTCCTTAATAATATTTAGATTAAATCAACGTATATTTGTCCCCTTTGATTTTAAACACCAACTTGACATAAAAGATCTAGATCTACATAAACAAACTCCATAATGATAACAAACGCAAACGTGACTTTTTTTCCAAGTTGAAATTACCGCGCTTTGTACGATCGGGAGCGAGCACGTGATAGTCACCAAGGTGTCCTCATTTGCATAAAACTGTTTAGACATGGCGGATTAGCGCCGAAGCGGTCAGTCAGAGGATAAGCATGGACATTTGTCGAAAACAGGTTTGAATGACCGTAAGCAAAATGGCCACAACGGATCCTTACAAGCTGGAGTTGGACGATCAGAAACGGAATGTTTTTGTGACACAACTCCACGACAGGTGTGTTTTAGAGTCGACTGAAGACTTATTTTTCCCCCTTTTTCTTCAAAAATTTGTTTACAAATTTTAATTAAGAAAGCTGTATGTCCCTAGCATTATACAGTAACGTGACATTTACTGCAGTTATTAAAATGTGACATTTACATGTATTTCTTATGAACATGTTCATTAAATTTGGTAGAGAATGGTATACATGTATATGTTTGTGTGTGTGTGTGGGGGGGGGGGGGGGGGGGGGGGGGGAGGGGTTAATTACAGCTGCAACTGAAAAGTGATATTTTGCTGTGTCATGAAGACGCAGCAATATATATTACTTCTCTGTTCTAGCTGTATCTATGGATGGAAGGACTGGATGGCAGTTGGGTATAGCTATTTTCGTACATTAATCTCCCCTCCTGACCATGTTTTGTCATATTAATTAGGGGGTGGATAGGGTGAAAGGGAGGCAGGAGGAAGGGGGGTGGGAAGAGGGAGAAAGGGAGGAGGGAATTAAGGGGATTAAATGGGAGGGAGGGAAAGGAAGGGGGTGGGAGGAGGGAGATAAGGGGACGGGAGGTAAGGGGGTGGGAGGGGGAGAGAGGTACCCCCCTGTCCCCCCCATTAATATATGTCAGATCATTTTACTTATACAAGGTAAATGTCAAAGAAAAAAGTCTTCCACAGTAACTGCATTTTCTTCCTACCCTAGTTACTTGATATTTCACTTTTTTTTTCATTTTTGAATTTAAAAAAAATATATACATTTCATCAAGATTTGGTTAATGGTTTGGTAAAATTTTACACTCATTCCTAAATAAAAATTTCAATCATTTATTGCTGTTGTAGGACATTCAAACATAATTTCCATCTAAAAAGCTTTAAAAATCAACTTAATTAATTCACACTGAATTATACATCAATTATTTTATGAAAGAATTTCTATTTTTAGAGATGACGAGGATCATGACCTCACAGAATTTCCAGTTGTCAAGGAGACTGCTGGTCAGCTGATTGAGACTGGGATCAACACCTTCCAGAAAACACTTCTTTTGAAAAAAGAGGTTGAGGTCGCTAAAGTTGATGCAGAGCTTCAAGAATGTCGACAGAAATTCAGACAAAAAATGGACGACCTTGCCGAAAGGCAAGTGGTTGTTCAAAAGAGACAGCAAATGGTGAGGAAAAAATAAAAAAGTTTATACTAAAAGTGATAGAATTTCTTCATATAAATGAAACACATTCATTGTATCTAAAAGCTAAGTATTTTCTACTACATTTAGATTCAGTTAGACATTACAAAATTTGATATCATAATAGAAAAAATGACAATTAACGCATTCAGACAGTGTGATCAAATATGATATCACAATGGAAATTTTAACGAAATGTGATGTCTGGTGTCATTATATACTATAAAAATTTAGGGTTAGGATGGCCACAAATATTACCTGGAAAATGTTATATTATTGATCGTTACAGAAAAATAATCACAAAGATTTAGTTTTGAAGCATCCATTATCAAAGTCAGTAATTTAACAAAATATTCTTTAATAAATCAGATCAAGTCTGTATATTCTTGCTAGTCATGTATTTGCATACAATTGACCAATCTATTTTGCAGATGAAAGCCAAAGTATCAAAGTTTGACAAATTCATCAAGGATAATGAAGCAAAGAGAAGGAGAGCCATTCAGAAATATCAAACAGAAGTTCTTCTTAAAGAACAGAAACAGTCAGAATATGAAATGTTATGTGAACAACTTGCTGCTCTTAAAAAGAGGTACAATGCATGAAAAAAAAAAGTCATGAAAGAAAAAATATTCATGAAAATCATGAAACAAAAATTTATGAAAGAAAGAAAAAAAAAAACAATAATGAAAGAAAAAAAGGAGTTATTTTAAAACATTGATAAATCACTTAAATTTGATTCAACAGTTACAGCTAAGATAAGGTTTTAAGACTTTCAAATAGAGAAACAATTAAAAAAGCAAAATGAATGCGAAGATCAAATAAAAGGTTTACACCACAGGGAAGGAGAGCGCATGGATTTAATAGAAAGGACAAACAAAGAAAAAGTCAACTAAAGTTACGAAAGTTGGATGTGAAAGTCTTTGAATATAGTTGTCAAAGTTCTTGTGTGGATAAAAAACCCAACACAATAGATTTCTATGAAATAAAAATATGTACTTCTATACAATGTACAATCATGTTTTTATTATAGCAATTACTAGGGCATAAAAAAGTAATTTAATCAAAATTGAAATATAAGGGGTTCTTATACTTTCAGCATGTTCAATTTGAATTAATTCAAGTGTGAACTAACTCTATTCATTTGAATTATGCAGGAGAAATTACCTGGAGAAGAAGGTGGTCACATATAAAAAATATGCAGCATATTTACTCAAAGTCATTGATATAATGCCAGAAGGTAATATTTGCACAACAACTTTTTACAACAACTCAATCTAAACTTTGTTAGAAATAAATGATTTACAAGTATATCAATTTTTTTTCTTCTACATATTTCCCGAATTTCAACTATTAAACTGTCAGTTTTTCATTTTCTTCCTTTCTCATTTTCCTTCCATATCATTTTTACATACATGTATTTAAAATTATTAATTTGTTTTTTTTAAAAGAAGCAAAAATAAACTTAAAATTGTCTTCATACAAGATTTGACAAGGAAGACTGTAAGATATCTTGTTTGCATGATTTCATGTATTTTCATTGTAAGGGTCACATACATGTACTTGATGTCTGTCTGTCTGTCTGTCTGGTCGTCACGCTTTCACAATATGGATATGGCTTACTTGATAATTATTATACATCACTTCAATGAAAATTGCATGGATGGTTGAGCATGATGACACTCAACATTTCAAGAGATCAAGGTCAAGGTCACATATTCAAGGTCAAACACATGGCAGCTGATATCATGTACCTGATCTTGAAATAGTCTGGTTGCATTTTTTAAAAAAGAAAAAAAAATCTCTGTAAAGAAAAATTTGGCACTTTTGACTTAAACAGATATAAACAAAAGAATATATTTTTTTAAGACATACAATATCATTTCTATATTGTGATTTGTACTTAAACACAGATTATATCCAAGATGACGACAAAATGAAAGGTTTAATGATGAGACATCATACTCTGAGTGAATCCAACAAAGATCTGGTAGACAATCTAGTCAGTATGAGTGATCAGGTAAGTCACATCTAAAACATTTTCATCGATATAACTTCAGTGTTTAATTTTTAACGTGGACAATTTTATATCTCAGAGGTTAATGATTCACAATGTCATGTAACTCAATATCATTGTCTTTTACATATCATGGTTTAGTGTAGACCAAAACAGGCCAACTTGACACCAAAAAAAATCAAGTTGGCCTGTCTCGGTCTAAGTTAAGCATTGTAATTATGCCCGGGACATATACCGTAATGGCAAAGGGAACTAAGAGTTTTCTTTGTCCAATTATTCCGTCCTAATCCGTCATTCTGTCATTTGTTTACACTTTCAGTTTCCAGATGATAACTCAAGAATCCTTTCTTCCATCCAAACCAAAGAGGGGAAGAATTAAGCCTTTTGATTTTGGGGGGTCAATAGGTCAAAGGTCAAGGTCACTGTTAAGAGAAAAAAAAAAAGATTATAACTCAAGAACGACTTTGCCTATCATATCAAATTTGGATATATCCTAACTGTCTTACTTATCAGGAGGAAAAGAAGCCTACTAATTTTTGGGTTCAATAGGTCAAAGGTCAGGATCATTGTTAGGAGAAATACACCTAAAATAAAGGTATCCAGGTGATAGCTCATGAATCCTTTCTCCCATTCAAACCAAATTTGGATATATGGATACTTTTGAAGAGGTGAGGAAGCCTATGGATCTTGAAGTAAAAATTCAAGGTCACTGTCTGGATGAATAGACCTAAAATATGTATTTCATATGTTAATTCAATGATTCTTTTCTCTGATTGTTACAAACTGTTATAGCAGGGGCATATGTTTTACAAAACAAACTCTGTCTTTAGGTTTTAAAAGTGTTTAAATTCAAGAAATCAATCATCAATTGCTTGCCATTATGTTTTAAAAATTTCAATGTACTTATACTGTTTTAGATAGAAGAATTGAAGAAAAGATTAGACGAAATGAAGGCAGATCATGACAAACATAAGATATCTATAAATAGCCACCTATCCCAGCTTCAACATAATCAGGAGCATAGACAAGAACTCAACAAACAGGAAGAACAGTCTTTTGCTGCCAATAAAGGCGATCTCAGAAAAAGGGTATGGCATATTTATACAATCACAGTTTGTAGATTTCTTGCAATAAACAACAACCACCAGCTTCTCTTTCTTTCTCTTCCTCATAGAAAAATAATATACTCACGAAGAATATATAAATTTGTTTAATTTTTCAATATTTGAGTTGGAAAGTAGATAATATAGTCATCATCAAAATCACAGAGAGCTGTTCTTCATAGAAAATTTCAATAAGTTTCTTGCGATAAAAAAAATTCTTGAATTTACTTTGTCAAAGAGCTTCAGGTTACCTTTCAGCTGTTCTTCGACAGTATAAACAAGATAATACAGTCATTTCATGTAACATACTGTACATTTGATTAGAACTGAATATCCTGAACATTTCATCTTTTTTCCAACAGAGAACAGATTTGGGTGTTATTCTCATGGCCATTGACAATATAGCAGATAAATGTAGAAAAAGATTGGATCCACCCCTGGAAACCATGTCCCTGGAGGATAAACTACATAGAATAGGGGTAGGTACACACCCACACGTGTAGAGCGCATATGAATTGAAATACGATGTTAAAATCTTGTGCATATAATGCTTTTCACAACAAATGGAAACTTACTCAAACTTTTAAAAATTTTCAGGGAATTTTACATGTATACATTTCCATCATAGAAATTCTGCTCTTATTGTACAGTGATATGAAAATCTGAAAATGTTTTTTGTAACTTTTTAAAAGTCCTTATGAGAATTTTTTTTTAAACCTTACATGGTCATGACACAGCGCTTTGACTTATTTTCCACATTAATCTATAAGAGTTTCATGATGTAGCATATTCTTGAATTAGCGTAGTCTTAGCAGCGATAATCCCACTAAAATATGAATCCCGCTAAAATAAGTACACATACAACACATAATATATAGTGGGGGCTTTGCAGAACATTCCGTCTAGATCAACTTTTCTGTGGTATAATATGATATTATGCAAAATACATGTATATGATGAAAATATAAGAATTTTTGAAATTATATATAATTTGAACTGTTTCGTAATAATTTCTATAGGAGTACCTCCGAGAGCAGGCTGATATCGCTCGTATGGCAGCACCATCAGGGGACCCCAGTGGAAGGGGGAGCACTGACCTACATAAAGGGAAATCACGCAAAAAACATGTAACAATGAAAACGTGATATCTACATGTATTAGCAGTATCAAATTTGATATCTATATTTCTTCAAATTGCACTAAACACATGAACTATTTCAACTGTCCTATCTTTTAGGGAAACATATTTTTGGATGCTATTTTTCTTGCTTTAATCATTGAAATGATGAAGTTGTAAAAATATTGAATTATGCATTTGATTATGGTTTCTTAAATTTCTTGTATGCGCACAAAATAACTTACATAAAATGCCAAAAACAGTAATATATGATGTTGAATTTTTTGCATGCGCACAAAATAACTTAGTACATAAAATGCCAAAAACAGTAATATATGATGTTGAATTTCTTGAAAATAGAGCAAACAGCATTGTTTAGTCGCAGTTCTTCCACACTCTGTAAAGGTATGTTATAGGTATAAATTTATTATAGTTCTTTCATGCCGTGAAAATTTTGAAAGGCATAGGGTTTTAATCTTGGTTTTTTTAGTTTGAAACTTTATAAAAAGATAGTCATATTTGTACATGCAAAATGTATCGCTTAGTCATATATGTACATGTACATGCAAAATGTATCGCTTAGTCATATATTTACATGCAAAAGGTTAATTTGATTTTTAATTGTTACCTATCTCTGGCTCTTCCTCTTTGTAGTGCAGTTCTTCGTCAAGATCTTAAAACTGAGGTGGCTTGAAAATGGCTGTGCCCTGATATTTTTCATGGAGTAAATATATACTGGAAGTTTTATGAACCAATAATATATTTTTTCTTTGATCCCTTTTGACACCAGATATTGTGTATATGTTAAATGAATCAATATCCTTACCAAATACATTGTACATGTATTCAAAATGTGACGTGCCTTACACAAATGATATTTTAACCCATCCTCTCCCAGCATCCCATAAAGATATTGTTTGCCCCCCCCCCTCCCCCAAGGAAATAAATATCTGTACGCCTTGCCCTAGCATTTATTATTATTGTTGTTTGTATAGGATATATCGTTCATATTGGTTTTGTGATTGATTCATGCATGCCAAATATTTTTATGCGAGAATTGTTATATAAGTTTACATCTTTATAATGATTGAATGCCCTTTGTAACAGTTTACATATACGTACATTTGATATTCATTCTATGTAATATTAAAGCTTTAATTTTACTATACAAATCTAATAATGAAGGCTTTTACCTATGTTAATGGTATGTAAAAGGAGTTTGTAACTTCTCATCAACAGCATTTTGATACATAAATATTAGAAATTTCTCATTCAATGAACTACTGCAATTATATGGACCTCATGGGCTTTTTAGTGCTTATCAACTTACCGTAATATGAAATCAGCAGTTTTATAATTCTCAGTTTACAAGAATTATACACAACTGTGCAAATCATTCAGACTAAGGAATTTACAGAGGCCTTCGTAATTTTATTTTTTTAATACAACACTTGTTAAAGATGACATTGATTTTGTGCCTTGTGTGCATTGATATTGAGGGTAATTTGTTTCTTAGAGGCTTATTTTCTTCATTGTTACTTTGAGTGAAATGCCTCTTGAAATCAGTTTTGCTGTTTTTTTTATTGGAAAATTATTATTATGGTCTTAGATGCATGATTTGATAATACATGTAAAATAAATTTATAAAAATTTGAAATTTTAAAAATCTTGTCATTTTGTACTTTTACTCCATGGAAATGTAAAAATCTCATCATTTTGTACTTTTACTGGAAAAGCCAAATCATATGCCCAACATATTATTTGGTGGAACACTCTTACAGTATGACTTTATAAACAAATAGCCAGTTAAAAGCATGGTTTTACATGCAGCAGGTATTTACAGAATTCTGAATACGTTCACAAGAAAGTATCTTTGACACCACCATATGGTAAATTCTAAGGTCATAAGACAAGATAAACATAGGTAATCACAGATTACGAAGCTCATCCCGTGGCAGCAAAATTCAATTCAAACATATTTCTGAGTACATGTACATTGGCTTTTAAAAGTGGAAAAAGTAGGTCAAGGTCATTTAAGGAAAGTTTGATCAAAGATACATCCACTATTCAAGTTCGGAACATGTAGCACTTATACTCTGCTCAATATTGCTTTTAAAGACAAAATCATTCAAGGGGAAAAAGTAGGTCAAGGTTATTTTATGAAACTTTGATCAAAGATACATCCACTATGCAAGTTTGATACATGTAGCACATATACTTGACTTAATAATGGCCTTTAAAGGTAAAATCACTCAAGCGGAAAAAATAGGTCAAGGTCATTGTATGAAAGTTTGATCAAAGATACATCCACTATGCAAGTTTGGTACATGTAGCACATATACTTTGCTCAATATTGGCTTTTAAAGGCAAAATCACTTAAGTGGAAAAAGTAGGTCAAGGCCATTTTATGAAAGTTTGATCAAATATACACCCACTATGCAAGTTTGGTACATGTAGCACTTATACTTTGCCCAATATTGGCTTTTAAAGGCAGAATCACTCAAGCGGAAAAAGTATGTCAGATGCTGCATCTGATGCATGGGTTCACCTCAGCATCCAAAGATGAATCACTTTTGCATGTTTGGTCACTGTAGCATCAGTACTTTGTCAGATACTGAGCTACCCCAAAAACTTTAAGCAGACACAGACGCGAGTCACTGAACTGGAAAATGTAGGTCAGATGTAGCATGTGATGCATGGGTTCACATCAGCATCCCAAGATCAATCACTTGTGCAAGTTTGGTCAATGTAGCATCAGTACTTTGTAAGATACTGAGTTACCCCAAAAACTTTAACCAGACCGGGGGGTGTAACATAAGTTCATCTCAACTTCGTCGAGGTGAGCTAAAAATGGATAAATTAAGAGTTGTATGTTTCTGGAGATAGACTTTGGTAATCAATTACATAACATACAAGGCAGAACCTTAAAGGTCACCAGCAATGATATAAAATCATATATATTGCAAGCAATACATTGTTATATGTGGACATGGCTAATATTGAAGATCTGCAGGCATGTTGTTTTTGTTCAATCTGTCTCTCCAAAACTTTAAACATTTTAAATAACTTTTGAACTATAAGCGATGGCTTTTTCACATATACCAGTACATTCCTTGTCACAAGACCTTTCTTTTGATAAAAAGATTTGACCCTATGACTTTGATTTTGCTTGACATACCGTAGCCTATCGAGTATTTGCAGAAAACAGAGTTATCTCCCATTTGAGACAGTATCTGACGTAAAACTATTATGACGTCATGAAGATGGAATAATAAAGCCAATTTTATGCCGTAATTTCCCTGAGTATTAGGATTGTTTCCATAGAATTTGATGATGTCACAATTAGTCGACCTCAGATACTGCCCCAAAAGGAAGTAAATCTGTTTTTCAAAAATAAGGAATATACATGTACAAAAGATAGCTGCCAACTGGGGCAAGGTGTTCCACAAACACATCTTTCATTTCTTTTTTCTATGTTACATTGTATACACTATAGAAAGCAGACAAACAATGACAAGAAATAAAGATTTATTCTTTTGTGTTGATGAAAATAAACATGGTGATATCAAACCATATCATGAATTTCTGTATGAAGCAATACACAAACATTTTATTACCTGTATTATTCAAGTCCTGCTTGAACCTTTACACAACCACAGTGGGTTTTCTAAGGTGGCAGTGGAAAAAAAATCTATTATTTACTAAAATCAAAACCAGATGCTCTTCCTAAGTCAAACAACAAGAAGAAATCATGCAGTTTTTATAACAACTGTTAAGGTAAAGGTAATTTTTTCACCTTACAAAAATCTAAAGTTCCAACAATGGGACCAAAAAGCAGCATTTATGAAGCAGAATTTTGTGCATCTGACAGACATGTTATAAAAAGTCAAACTTTTTCACTTATCAATGGAACTTCAAGTACAAAGCATGTACCAAGTGATAAAATGACATTTTAATAAATGAGTAATTTGTGGTATTGAAATGAGCGGTTTCAGTTTTCCGTCAGGGTCAAAAGTCATTGCATAGATAATATATTATATGATCCTATCTACATTTACCTGATATTTTGAAGGGGCATAAAATTATTAAAGAATCACCCAAAAGTGCGGTACTAGAAAATATTTAGCTACCCATTACAAGGCAAATCAAAATATGACAACTTGTTATATCCCAAGTATCATATCTTAAGAAAAAAGACTTAACAATGCCATTACAAAATAAAGGGTGGTCAATGGTAGAGTAGTGATACCACAAAATTAATTACTTTCTTAGTGATAACATGGTTTGGCTAACAACATATAAAGGTAACTTTGACTCAAGTATTTTCATAAAAACTAACATTTTTCCTGAAAGATCTTTTTTTAAAACAATATGTTCAAATGAAAAATTCTAAAGTTGATGACAAACTTTTTTTGCAGCAAAATGTATTAACATATCCTGGGTCTACACAAAGCTATTGTCTCACAGTATGCTATAATCTTACTACATTTTTCTGCATGAGGTGGTAAAATCTCTTTAGGTAATAAGTAAGTGTACTATGTACATGTAACGAAATCATTTAACAAAGTTTCGAGAAATCTCATACGTCTTGTAATACATATATTTAGAAACAACGCTAAAATTTTACACAGCAGGATTTAGATCTTCTTGTCACATTAAATTGTTTTTTAATGGAAGATGATACAACCATACAATAATGAACATATTAAAATCAGCACTTATTATAGCATTTCTAGATCACAAGTTACATTTTGCAGTTGAAGACATATAAAAGCAAAATTTGACCCCCCCCCCCCCCCCCCCCAAAAAAAAAAATTCTTCTCTGGACATAAAAATGGGAAAAAGAACACCTTAAAAGTTGGTTTTCAGATGAAAAATTTCTTACAGCTATATGTATAATGCCCCATTGATACAAAAGAATGAGGTACACACACAAAAAAAGTAAATTAAAACTGCTTAAAACATTCCAACAATTTTACATTGTACATGAGATCAATGATAAAATTCTCTAACAAGACAAAATCTGTAACATACATGTATATAGTCATAACATTTGAACATTATAAGTATGTTGCATGATAACCTGTAACTGGTATCAAGTCTTTGCGGAACACAAAGGTATTTCACATTTGAGACAATATCTGACGTAAAACCAATATGACGTAATGAAAAGGTATGATACATGTAAGGTAAATTTTACAATGCCATTTCCCAAAGGTTAAAGACCGTTTCCATAGAATTTGGTGACATCACACCCAGTCTACGTCAGATACATGTACCATCCCAAACAGGAAATAACTCTGGTTTTCATAAATATCGAATAATTTTAAGCAGAGGCAGAAACACTCTAGCCGCTTTATATAATAAGACACCGTATCTAGACCAGACATTCTTTTCGAATTTGGTTAGAACCTGTGAATTTTTAAAAATTTAAACGGCAATACAACTGATTTACAAGAGGATATAGATAATTTCAATCTAGCAGATACCACAATTTCTCTGCAGATAATTATTTGAAGGTTTATATCAAATATATATGTTTTATTTTCTATTTCTGTTATTCTGATATCAATCTCATAAGCTGTTCAATTTGCTATGCTGAACGTAATAAATACAATTAAACATAATGTGTCGGAGATCAATCAAGGGTAGATAACTTTGTCAATTTGTCATTTTAGCATTAGAAAATATAAGTTTTTATAACAGAGACAGAAATGAAGATTATAAAGACCCATAAAACATGACTAGCTACAGTAACAATGACAGTACATAGCACTGAAATAACCACTAAACCAGAAGTCTCTGACGAGACTGTAGCTCTCCTGGTTGTTTTTTCTAAAACATCAATTTCCTTTCTCTTTTTTTTAAACCAAGACCATAGGGAGCAGGCACTCTAACAAATTATAAGTAGCATGACAAAACTACATATCCATTATACTGCAACTATAATAGCACTCATATAATTCATAATATCCGAGATAAAGTATTTCTAAAAAGAATGTCACACCCATTTTCCAAGATCCTAGGGGCCAAGGACTGCTAGCTCAAATGAACAACCAATGACACATCAAGACTTGGATAAAGAATTAACTCCCCATCATAAATAGCTTTAAACGAGAAGAGAGCACAACTATATAGGAAAAATTACCACACCCATTTTCAAAGACCCTAGGGGTATAAGGCTAAAACAAAATATCAGGTGCACATCTATGCCACAGACTAATCATTGCAAAAAGAATTAATTCTACATCATTTATAGTGTCAGAGGAGTTGCAAGCACAAGATTACATTTACTTATATAGGAAAAATGACCACACCCATTTCTGAGACCCTAAGGGTCAGGGGCTAAAACAAAAAAAACAGGTGCACAACTAGACCAGAGACCCATAATATTGCAATAAGAATTTAGTCAGAGGAGTTGTGAGCACAAGATTACATAGAGTTATATAGGAGAAAATGACCACACCCATTTCTATGACCCTGGGGGTCAGGGGCTCAAACAAAATATCAGCATAACCAGACCACAGACCCATCACATTGCAGAAAGAATTAAGTCTCCATCATTTATAGTGTCAGAGGAGTTGCGAGCACAAGATTACATAGAGTTGTATAGGAGAAAATGACCACACCCATTTCTTAGACCCTGGGGGTCAGGGGCTCAAACAAAATATCAGGTGCACAACAAGATCACAGACCCATCATACTGCAAAAAGAATTAAGTCTTCATCATTTATATTGTCAGAGGAGTTGTGAGCACAGATTATATAGAGTTATATAGGAGAAAATGACCACACCCATTTCTTAGACCCTGGGGGTCAGGGGCTCAAACAAAATATCAGGTGCACAACAAGATCCCAGACCCATCATACTGCAAAAAGAATGAAGTCTTCATCATTTATAGTGTCAGAGGAGTTGTGAGCACAGATTATATAGAGTTATATAGGAGAAAATGACCACACCCATTTCTAAGACCCTGGGGGTCAGGGGCTCAAACAAAATATCAGGTGCACAACAAGATCACAGACCCATCATACTGCAAAAATAATTAAGTCTTCATCATTTATATTGTCAGAGGAGTTGCGAGCACAGATTATATAGTTATATGGGAGAAAATGACCACACCCATTTCTAAGACCCTGGGGGTCAGGGGCTCAAACAAAATATCAGGTGCACAACAAGATCACAGACCCATCATACTGCAAAAAGAATTAAGTCTTCATCATTTATATTGTCAGAGGAGTTGCGAGCACAGATTATATAGTTATATAGGAGAAAATGACCACACCCATTTCTAAGACCCTGGGGGTCAGGGGCTCAAACAAAATATCAGGTGCACAACAAGACCACAGACCCATCATATTGCAAAAAGTCTCCATCATTTATAGTGTCAGAGGAGTTGTCCGGACAAGATTACATAGAATTTAATGACCACGCCCATTTTATAAGACCCTGGGGGTCAGGGACTGAAACTAAATGTCAGGTGCACAACTAGACCATGGAACAAGTAAAATGCAAAAAGAATTAACTTTCTATCTCAAACAGTTTCAGAGGAGTTGTCCGGACAAGATTACATAGAATTTAATGACCACGCCCATTTTCTAAGACCCTGGGGGTCAGGGAGTGAAACTAAATATCAGGTGCACAACTAGACCATGGTCCAAGTAAAATGTAAAAAGAATTAACTTTCTATCTCTTACAGTTTCAGAGGAGTTGTCCGGACAAGAATTGTTTACGGACAGACGGACAGACAGACAGACGGACAGACGGACAGACAGACGGACGCCGGACAAAGGGTGATCGCATTAGCTCGACTGGTCTGAGACCAGTAGAGCTAAAAAATCACCAAAATGAACATATAACAAAATTAAAAAATATTTCTGTTATTTTCTAGATCAAAATGTAATTTTCTGTAATTATTTCGGATAAGTTACTTTAGTTTCAAGATTAGTTTCAACCTATCAATAGATATAATTTTTTTTTTTAAATATGAAAAAGAAAATAAGTTTAATAAAAATTTATGTAGGACACACTTTTATACAGAAAGACCATCCTTAAAAGTTGTCTTCAACAGTTTTTTTTTTAATAAAGCTTAATTTTACGTTGGGAAACAACCAATATTCAATGGTATAACTGGCAAAAAATATCGATAGTTTATTAGATTAAATAAAAGTTTGACTGTATACAAAAAGTACATTTTGTAGAAATACATTATACAACCTTTCAACATCACTGATCAAATAAGGAATGGTTACTTGTCAGCTAAAACAATGCAATATATCATATATAATAATTATTATAAAAGGGACAGCCCATAAATAAACATCAACACTACAACATTTGAAGACATGACAGGATGCAAAAATTCGATATGAAAGACATGTAGACTCAAGTGAATGTCACATAACAACATGCAGCACCAAAAAACAACATAACATACATGTATGCTAGACTTTAGTTTCAATATTCTGAGTCAGTGACTTAGCTTGTTGTTGTTGTGTTGTTGGGGTGGCTATAGGTTGTTGTTGTTGTTGAGACACAGTGTGTGGCTGTGCATATGATGATGGTGGCACTTGTTGCTGAGTTTTGGATTGCTGAGTCTGTAACGGTTGCTGATTTTGTAGTTGTGCAGGTTGCGGACCTAGCACCACTTGTGGACTCGATATTTGCCCTGGTTGCTGCATTGTCATTTTCGGAGCACTTTGTTGTACTTGTTGCATATGTTGAAGTCTCGGACTCTGAGGTCTCTGACCTTGTCCTTGGGGGTGTTGCGGAATCTGGAAGCCTGGCATTTGTTGCTGTTGGGAGGTTTGGATAGGAGAATTTAGCAGTTGGTGGTGCGCGATAATAGTGGAGGAAGGAAGCTGATGAGCTGCATGCATTTGTTGCATTTGCTGTTGCTGTAATCGTTGTTGTAAAACTTGCTGTTGCAACAGATGTTGCTGGAAATGTTGCTGTCTGAATTGTTGCATCTGTTGCTGCAGATGAGAGTGTTGTAACAACTGTTTATGTTGCAACAAGGGGTGCGAAACAGCAAGTTGAGGTTGTTGTAGCGGAGAAAGATTTTGATGCTGTTGCTGCTCTCTTCCAGCAACCAACCTCTGTTGCTGAGAAAACAATCCAGCTAAATGTGGCATATTAGAATTGTTTTGAGACAGTCCCTGACTGACATTTTGAGCTAAATCTGGGGTCTGACTCACTCCTGGACTAGAAGTTTTTTGTTGATTAGCAAGTTGATGTTGACCTTGACCTATACTTGTTATCTGAGGCTGACCTTGACCCACATTCGGGATACCATGGGTCAAGCTAACAGGCATATTTTGAGGAACTCCCTGTTGATTAATTCCTGGATTTATTCCTTCTGTCGCTATCTGACGCTGTATTTGTAACTGATGCTCCTGGTTGTATGGTAGAGCTTTGGCTAAATCTCTCCTTTCTTTTTCACGTAGTAAAGCTTGACGGTAACTTTCGTAACTCATCACTATTTGTTCGAGTTCCTCTTTGTATAATCTCCATAACATAGCCGCAAAGTGCTCCAAGTCGTTTACACGAAATAAGTCCCACTGTTTTAATAATAAAGATAAGCAAAGAAATATAAACGGAACTGCATGATTTTTTTAACAAGTTAATAAATGTCTAAGTACTTCTTCTGATATACCTTTGTAGAAAGCCGATTAAATGTTCAAAAGAATTCAATAATTGGAATTTTTAATATAATATATTCTTTTCTTTTCTTTATTTTGTTCATAAAGCCAAGAGGAGATTTTCTGCTTTTTTACAATCGAGACAAGATTAGGTTTTAATATGCAATTCAACATAGCTGTGTACTGTACCTTTATTTTATGGTCATGCTCAGGGCTTGCTCTGGAGTACACATGAAGCCATTTAGGAATTTCTGTGAAAAGTATAAATATGTATTATTACATATGATGACATACATGTACAACAAGTATATATTAGAAAGTTGACATGACAACAAAAGTAAATATTTCTTACAGTTTTTAAATGGAGAAATAAAGCCTGAAGCATTTTATGACTATGCATGTACTATTCAAACATACATAGGGTAATCAAAGATTACATACATGTAGCTCGCCTATACAGGTTTTTCTCAGAAACCAGGTTAAAGTTTTTGAAAAGTAGGTCTAAGTCCAAGGTCAAGGTCACTAGATCAAAGGTCATGGTCTCAAATGAAAGATCTCGTCACAAGGTATCTACATGTGAAATATCAAAGCCCTACCCCTTATAGTTCAAGAGATATAGCCCAGGTTAAAGTTTTGTCTACAGACGAAAACGACGCTAAGGGTATGGCATTAGCTCTCCGGACTTTTTCGTCCCGGCGAGCTAATAACTGTCTTTGGAATGTGATCATACTGTGATAACCTTCGATGAATCCAGGAATTACTGTATAACCAGAAATTTTCGCGAGTATCAACTTTCGCGATTTTATGGTAAATCAGGGTGTCTTTATTTTCGCGAGTACAATTTTTCACGATTCCTAAACTACATAAAAATATGTACATATGATTTCAGTGTTTTGTACCTTCAATTACTAAAGTTTTACTTATTTCTATCATAAGAATACAATGGAATTTCTTCTATTTATGTTTAATCGAGATCTGTGAAAGAATGACACATGTATAATAAGAACAAAATGTAGATGATATACAGTTTACTCTCGTTAACTCAAACTCGGATAACTCGAATTTCCGCTTAACTCGAACTATGCTCAAAAGTCCCGTTTCTCTTCCATTGGTTTCTATGCATTTTGGCTCCTGATAACTCGAATTCCGATCACTCGAACTTTTCATTAAGTTGAACTAATTCTTAGGTCCCATAACTCATTTTACATTGAAAATTCACCTCAATAAGTCGAACCACAAATAAATTTTAATTCTTAAAGAAAAATTAATTACTCATAAGGAGATCAGTGGACAGATGATTGATCCTTTTTTGCTATGGAGTTGCATTACATACATGAAAGGTAGCTTGATTGTTATAAGAAGACAACACAAACATTTGTAAATGGTGATAGAGAAAGGGACAACAGTCTTATTCAAAAATCGATTGTTGGTCATGTACTCAATAAGTCGAGCTCCTGATAAGTCGAACTTTTTGTGATGGTCCCTTGAAGTTCGACTTATCAAGAGTAGACTGTACCAATTTACATTATACCTTACAAAACATAATTTTTCGCGAGAATAATTTTTTGCGAATCCAAATCACTCGCGAATACTAGTATAGCGAAAATTAGTATCTCGCGAAAATTTCTGGTTATACGGTATGCTCCATAAAGCGCGCTTAGCGCATTATGTATAGGATAAAGACCAAGTTGAGGTCTGTATGAAGGTTAGATGCCCCATACTAGTAAGTCAAATTGTGTGTATCAATGTTTCTAACCTGTATATAAGTATGGGTTAGCCGGTACAAGGACATTGTTTTGCCGTTGATTTGACGGTAGATACTCTATCTGTTGGGGTCGCTGACGACCGAATCCAAATACCATATTACCGGGCGATCCAGACGGAGCACAGGGATGTACAACCTGAGCATGCTGTAGGTGATGGCTGTAGAATAGATAAATTAAAATGAGTATAATATGATGGTAGATACTCTATCTGTTGGGGTCGCTGACAACCGAACCCAAACACCATATTACTGGGCGATCCAGACAATGACAATTAGTTTATTCTCATTTGACGGAAATAGTACAGTTGAGAACAATATTAACAAATGATAATTACAGTATTTGCATGCATGATTAACCCGGAGCACAGGGATGTACAACCTGAGCATGCTGTAGATGATGGCTGTAGAATGGATACACGCTTCTAATGAAATTTATTTTTTTTATTTTTCCTAAAAAGGGAATTTGAATACAGTAAATATCACTCACTCAGACTAAATTACGACATGTACTGCCTCTTAAATTTTGTTCTACCAAGTTTAAACAATTTTTTTTATAGATATATTCAAAAATTTACCACACATACATGTACATAAATAATGTAAAAACATTGTAATACATACTTGACATAATATACCCCATACTCTTTGGACTCTATCCTCTCCCATCCTGTGGGTAGTGACTCCTTCTCCAGGGGGTGGCTCCAGTGTGTGGTCTGTGTGTTATGATCTATATAGTACTTCCTTCCCCTCACCGTCCAGTCTACTGACCAACCCGGGGGAAGGGGACTATCCTCTATTGTGTTGATGTAACCACCACTACCGGCTGGAATAATTGAATGATACATAAATGTAAATAGCTGATTGGAATTATTTTTCTTCAATTTAGATCTGAACCGTGAACTATATGGACATATAAAGCCAAATTTTAAGTCAAGTAAAAAATAACAGACACTTGTAAGCGTAGTGTATCTTATGTAAAACAATAACTGAAGGAGAAATTTGTTTGAATGTCAATGTCATCTGAGGGATCACCAAATATCCGACATTGAACTTAATGGCGGAATTATACATTATTTCGTCATAATAAAATGACTTGTTTGAAAGGCCATTGATTGTGACACCATAATTTAAGAGTCTGCCAATAGGTGACATTTTTTAAAAATTGGAAATTTGGATAATTTGGCTTGGGTTGTTGAGTTATCATCTGGACATCTACTTTTCTTGACAGTGATTTTGACCTTTGACCTACTGGCCTGATGTATATAGGTTTCTTTCCATTTTGATAAAGAATCACATATCCAAATTTGATTGCTATCGGTGAAAGGGTTTTTGAGTTATCATCTAACAGTGACCTTGTCCTTTGACCTTTACATCAATATGTCTTCACCTTCTTTAGTTCTACTCAGTATCCAAATATCAAATTTAGTTAGGTTAAGTGAAAGGGTTCTTATGTTATCATCTTGAAAGTGTGATGGAAAGACAGAAGTATGGTATGGAATGAAGGAAGGAAAGACAAAGAAAACTCTTCATGCCAGGATCACTACATGAAAAGGGACATAAAACAATGATGTGTAAAAGTCTAGGTATCAACAAACCCTCTAAGTAATGCATATAGAAAAGTCAAGGTCATGAAAAATCCCACCATGTATGTGAAAAAGTCACGGTGATTATTCAACTATCATACAATTTACATGTATGTTAGATTACGCATACAAGTCCACATCAACTGAATTATGGAAAATGTGGGTGTATAAAGGTATATATCCAAAAGGCATTGTTAGCATTATAAGGTCAAGGCCATACCATATGTATATCCTACATGTTAATTCACAACAAAACCAACAGAAATACATTGTACATTGGTCCTTGGCCTTGACCTTTTTTTTACACAATAAACAGCAATAGTGGCCCTCAATAAACAATGCATAATTCACTTCAATAATAGATCCTTTTTCTGTATAGGGTACTTCCTACTGAAAGTGGGCTTGTAAATTTGTGGAGGTGAGGTCAGAGTTTAGTTAGTACTTTGAACCAATAAAACAATCAGGGCCCTTTTAAAGAAATTTTAAGCTATGCCTAACAATGAACCTCTCTACAAAGAAATTGCTGAATTCAGTGCAGAAAATTTATGACTAAAAGTTTAAAGGGGCCCTTATTGATATATTGGTTCAAAGGACAAAGGTTAAAGTCTATTACCAGCAGACCACCTACTTAATTTGTGTAATATCTATTGATGTTTGGCAAAGTCCTTCTTATTTTCTTGATTTGATTGTACTTTTTTGTAGTACATGTACAACAGATGTAATACAGAATAATTTTGTGTCTATGAACATAATAAGATGGACAGTACAGTAAAACCCGTAACATCCTGTACAACTTTGTTCTGTCCTGTTCACTAAATCCAGAGCACCATATTTTCCCGGTTTTCTCTAAAATATCATACTGTCATCTTCCAAAAAGATATAAGTTTTATAGTATTCCTTTAGTCGTAACAGAAAATAACATTGTTTTGATTGTACATCAATTAAGTTAGAAATAGGACGGAAAATAAAAAGTCTACGGGGATTTTCTATAGTAAAATCACTGAAAATGAGTGACATCGGACGCTTTGACGTAACTGTTTACTATTGTTGACACGGAGAACAATATGACGGCGACTTGAAATTAACATGGAAATTTCCCGTAGACATTTTATTTTTGATATTGCGGTTTGAAGGCAGCTGATAGGGTAAGTTGAAGTTAATTTCCAGTTACGACTAAATGAGGTCAATTCTCGGAAACAATAATTAAAAGGAAAATTCTTCAGACGACAAAATAAAATGCCAAAACAGGGTGTTCTGGATTAAGTGAACAGGACAGTAGTATGAACAGTACATATAGACCTTTATAGTTGAGTTAGTATTGAAAGGTAATTTGTTCATTTGTATGAGAGTATTTAGTATAAACTACATGTACGAGTATATTCCTTCTCCTATATGAAAATGATGTATTATTGAAAGAATGGATGAATGTCCGAATACAAAACTTCTTAAAATACTTGATCGAAATCTATCACCAAGTATGAAAGATTAAACGAAGAAAATATCAAAAGATTAATTGTTATATATGTCCACATCAAACCATTACACATTGCATTTCACCGAATTCTAAACTTGTTTTCTAATTTAGTGAGATAATGAGTCATGTTTTGTATAGGTGGTAATTTAAAAGGGTCAAACAGTAAAACGTCTTATAAACACAGGAAGTAGAATGGTGTAAAACTCTGATTCAAGTGTTAATAATGTCATGTCACTTCCAGCTTTACATAACTTTGGTTAGGATGTTAAATATTTCAAAGCTCATGTCATTTTTTCACTTGGAAATATCTTAAGGTTTAAAATAGTTTATTCTTTCAAGTTGACGGTAAAATATTTGTTCGATACAACTTCGGTGTCTGATGTAGAATTTATTGAGTCGTCTTAGAGACAGACCAAAACATACTTGGTATGAAATACTGGATTGACAAACATAATTTGTTAAGAAAGATGTTCTTTCTTGTACAACATGTGAATTGGTGTAAATGAAAGATGCATGTTGAACATGATCTTGATGTGTATAGAAATTAGATTAATTATGACATAGCTTTATTCAATTCACTTGTTTTATTGATTTTCAAGGTCATAAGTCAAAGGTCCAGTACACAGATTGGAATAGGTCAGCATACTAGTATACACTTTATCTAAAAGGCACATTTTAACAGATATCTCCCCCAAAAGATAATTGCACAGGATGGGTATGACTATGAATTATATAATTAATTATTCTGTCACAAGGTAAATATTGTAGGAAGTGAACCATTCAATTGTAACATTTACTATTAAGAACATGGTTTATTGTCCATATGATAATTTCAAGCATATAAACTGTGAATGGACATATCAGGTACTCAATTGTCCAACTTAAGCATATACCCCCGGTATGTAGGGTAGATGCCAAGTACAGTCACAAGTTTGATGCATACATCTACATCTATTCAGCAAAATTTCATAGAACTGGATTTTTCACAGATTTTTTCCACATTACATCCCCTTTCGACAATTGGCTCAATATTTTTTGCTTGCGCAAGTCAATTTCGTGCACATTTCTGTGATAACTTGTGCATAAATACTTCAACATCAATTTTTGATGAAGAAAAGAACTTCAGAATTGATCAAAACACTTAATTCACTAAGATAAGCCTCTAATAGAACAAATTAGGAAATAAAGATGAGCAATTTTGACCATCACAACTCTTACATGACGTGTTGTTGACTTCTTTCTGAGTGGTAGTGAATACACTTTGTGAGGTGGTCGTTATTTGACTCGTAACGTTCTGTTGGGCGTAGTGATTACGGATTTCTTGGTGGTACTGTTGGATCTGGTAGTTCTCGTCGTATTGGTTGTGGTAATCTGTGACTCCGCCCCCAAAAATTCCCGGCATATTTTCTTCTACGTGATCTGCACAAAATTAAAATAAAGAGTAAAATCATTTCTACATTGTACATTATGTATGTTTAAAGTACATGTATGTACATTGGATTTCTATGGATACAAATATACTGGACTTTCAAACAATCAAATCTGAATAATACACATGTCTTGCAATCTTCCTACAGACATTTTGAATTTTTATCAGACATTTTGCATTATTTTCCTACATAATCCCCTTCAGTATCTATACACTTTTGCCACCTGTGTTTAAGGGCCTCAATACCACTTTTAAAGAACTCCTTATTTTGATTGGTCAGAAAGCCATCCACTGCAAGTATGACATCAACATTGGACTGAAAGTGGGTGCCAGAAATAGCTTCTTTCAGTTTTGGGAATAGATGAAAGTCTGATGGAGCAAGATCAGGTGAATAAGGTGGATGATCAATCAAATTAAAGCCACAATCATGAATGGCAGCCATGGCAGTGACAGACTTGTGAACAGGAGCATTGTCCTGATGGAACAACATATCCAACTAGTGAGCTTTCTGCGGCGCTTAAGTTTAATATTTTCCCGTAACTGTATCAGAAGTGAAGCATAGTATGTGCCATTGATTATTTGTCCTTTTTGGAGATAATCTATCAGCAGAATACCTTCTGCATCTCAGAAAACCGAGGCTCACAACAAGTCAATCAACCCTTGTAGTTCATGTCAGATACCAGTACCATCCCAAAAAACAAAATGGGAAATTAACTCTGTCCACAAAAAAAAAACAAATAAAGATACAGTAATAATTTACCTTCTCTAATGGCACCAAGGTTTGTATTTTGTCCTCCCTGGGTGTGAGGACCCTGAGGTTGCGGTCCAAACTCCTGCGGTACCTGCTGTGGTCCAGAACCACTCTGATAGCCCGAAGAAGTAGACCCTTGGGTACTGAGGGAGCTGTTTGACCCCAAGTTACTTGTATCCTCTGGGTGGGAGGTAGCACCACTATCTGATACATTAAGGTTCTGTAGTCCCTGGAATAATGGTGACATCACAGACGGAGGATTTCCCGCGACCCCGCCCCTGGGGGACTGAGAGCCTGGCAAGTGACCTTGACCTTGGCCATGTTGGTGTAGTGGGCCGGATGAGGAGTTAAACACACTTGTGGACTGAACGGTAGAACTGGAGGTATGCTGTCGTGAACTGGTGAAATTGCTGGCTGCCTGCTGAGGGGCGTAAAACGCTGGTGATTTAGCACCTTTACGATGAAAGTTAGGAGTCTGTCTAACAGGAGTGTGATAATCTGCAAAAGAAACAAAGTCATTCTTATAATTATACATTTCAATGTCAATAAGTTAAATCTCAATATTGCTTAAGTATTTGAGAGGAATTTATCATGGAATACATAACCATGAATACTGATCCTCAAAATTCAAAACAGATATCGTCTTTTGTATTCTTTTTAATATGTATCCTTGAAAGCACACAACAGATTTTGCATAAAATTATGAAAAATAACATAAGCTTATCAAAAATGCATACCTATTTTCAATAAATCATCAAATGTCTTATTCAAATCATCAAAAATACTATCAAATTCTTTTTCCAATTCAAGTTCCCCAGGAATCATTGGGTTTGGAGCAAACATTTTAAAAGACCTTATGTAAAAGTCTTAATATAGTTTTATTATATACATTAACAAGATTTTTATGATCATATCATGAATATATACTCAGTCTAATAGAAGCATATTCATACATAAAGAATGTGAATTTCAAGTGCCCTCAGCCAATGTCAAGTTGGATAAAACATTCCACTTAATGGGAGTCACTAAAGGTACCACTGGTATCATGACTATAGATTTATATCTACATGTACAAATTAATGAGAACATGTACTAGTATCTGTGATTCACACATGAAATTTGGTCACAAAATGAATGTTATTTACTTACTACCAGTATGTATGGTAGATTTTACCTTTATTTGGCTTGAAAATAGCTTTATCATAGATTTAATCATTACTTAAGTTACTCTGACATGCCAAATACACATGTACTTATTTCCTTAATCCTTATACACGGCACTAATACTGACAAAATTCTTACTGTTATGAGCGAATTTTATAAACTTTTTATGAACTTTAAAAGTTTATATTTAAGTTCAAGAGTCAAATCCAAAATTCATTTTGAAGATCCCTATTATACATGTAACTACATGTACTACAAGTACAATCTTGGTTTTGATGGTAGTGACAGTAGTGATGTACATGTAGCATGGCTAGTCCTGACTTGGAAGTCTCCGTTTCTTTTTTAATTGATTGTTTAAATGGATGCAGAATCAGTGCCTTTTATAGTACTTGTCATTTTCTATAGAACCTCAAACCAGTTGAGTTACAGAGTAACACATGTATTTTGATTTACAAAATTTACAAAAATGGTAATCAGTACTCTACTCTAGTACATGAAATTGAATTTCATATTGAAAATGATACATGTAATTGATATTCAACTGAAAATTGATCACTAGGCCACTTGACACTAGGTAAAATTCATAAAGGCTTACAAAATGACGAAAAATGTCCAAGATAGGCGATTTTTGCGCACTTTTTCATTAAGGTTACGTCGCGGAATTGCGTCTTTCAACAGTGACGTCATAATGTAAAATGTTGACTTGGGACATTTTGTACTTTCTATAAACAAGATCAGAAAATGGTCTATTAATTTACATGTACTCTTAATTAATTTCCAATCATTTCAATGTACTATGAGCTAATTAACAAACTGGAATTATATAAAATGTGATTGATATGAATCATGTATTTAATGTGTTAAAGTAAAAATTGCATAATCAAGAGTTGCAGATAGAGTACATGTACATTGTACAATCGAAGACATCTTGGAATTGATAATTGGACAACAATCGAAAAGGGTTTGAACTGACCAATATTAAATATTGATTTACGTCAATAAAAGAAATATTTTACAACATCATAGGGGAGTTTCCGATATACTAAGGCTATTTTTACTGCATCAAGTTGAGAAAAACATAAAGCATGCAATTGGTCTGGAAGTTGTATAATGTACCATCGTTACAGCAAAAAAGCAGATATTTATCATGCAGAAATACCCTCGTGCATCCCTTTCAAGTTTCAGCAACAATCAATATTATTGAAATTGATAGACTTTTACCCATCCACAATCAGTTGTCACAATTTAGTACTGCTTGCAAGTCGCCGTTTCTATTTTATTTGGTTGTTGAAACGGTCTCGCAGCTAGGTTATATAATTGTAAACATGGTAAATAGAACTACTGTCAACACAGCTCACTTCAGAAATTGGAAAATTGAAGTTTTCTCTTCTTTATCAGCAATTGTTGCGATTAAAATTTATATGGGAGGATAGATCTCGAACTCTCATAACTAACGGTGTATGATATATGTCTGTAAGACCAATATTGTGCTCACAGTGAAAGAAAATAATTTTAGATGGGGAGATTTCTATGTTAATTTTAGCATGACGTCGTCAACGTTCTCCATAGACTCAGTGTTAAACATCGACAACGTCATGCTAAAATTAAGATTGAAAACTCCCTATCTAAAATTATTTTCTTTCACTGTGTGCACAATATTGGTCGTATCGTACACCGTTAGTTATGAGAGTTCGAGATCTATCCCCCTATATAAATTTTAATCGCAAAAATTTCCGACAACATAGAGGAAACTTCAATTTTCCGATTTCTGAAGTGAGATGCGCGGACATCAGTGACAATTAATTCATCACCATTCAACCTACACACTTGCACTCTGGAAAAACATACTTACTCCGCAACATGGGCGGTGTTTCACGTTTGACATACTTTCCAGCAATTCCGTCATTTATTCCAGAGGATGTATCTTTTTTCTTCGACAACATGTTTAAATGTTAACGAATGAAAATTTTATCGACAGAGGAAACGTGGACTATATCCAAATATAATCAATTTTTAAAATATTTTATGGTATGTTATGTTTTAGAAAATAGTAGAATTAATACTGCGGATTTTCAGAAACCATGCACACAAAATGTCAATGTAAACAGGTGAGAATGACAAATATGCACCAAAATAGCAGGTGCTCTATAAAATTTCTTCCGTAAATTTTGCATCTCAGCAATTATTCAAATCCTACTCAGTCTTGCATTTTCACAGATACTTTAAAAATGTGTTGAGTACACTCAAAGCCTTCAGTTATCTTTATTCCACTTTTTGTTTACATTCTAAACGTCGGCAAGATTCAGGAAATGGCCTTCGGAGAGGTATGGTGTGTAAAACGTCATCACTTTTGGCAAAGGAAGTGACGTCATACATTTTTCATGGGTATTTACCTTAGCAACTTCACAGAGGAGATTTGTGAGGCTCGTTGTAGTGTAGCAACAAGCGCTTTCAAGCAGCGAACACAAACTTATCTGAATTTAGGCGGAAAAAGGGGGAAGCAGGTCCTCCTAGACAGCTTCAAGATGTCACAGACACCGGTAAACACGGAGTTGAACATCAATCCAAAGGAGCAGCAATTCATTTCAGCAAAATCTTACCTTCTCACTGCAAGCACAGACACAGGACTGAATCTGTAAGACTAAGTTATGAGTTATTTCTGGCATGGTTGTTACGGTATATTTTGAACTACTCTCATTTAAGTAACATTTTTCCTTAGCACAGAGATACTTGGATATGTTTACAGCTTGCTCGATGCTCTCAAGTAAAGTTCTGTCGTGATTGTGTTTGTAAAATGATGGACATGTCACTTCAGTATATGTATACAAAGATTTCTATATTTAGAAAAATGTTAATTATTAAAAAACAATCTTATTTAAATAGCACGTTCCCTATATTGATTATATATTGGTTCACAATTTTTTTCTGCATAATCACGTACAACCTTTCACATACCACTTCAGTAGTGAGTAGTACATATCAACCTTTCAAAAATGTATTTTACTCTGTTGCTTAGGAAGCAAATTATCTTTTCAGACCTTTTTCCTTAAACTCAAAGACACACTTTCTGTGAAGCTGTACCAATCACATGTGCTTAATTGTCGTATGAAAAATTAAATGAACAGAGTAATCTTCAGAAACACTGATAGTTTTACGTACATGTAAATATTGAAATTATTGAGGAATAATGCATAGTTTCCCATGAATGCTAAAAATTCATTGGTTTAACATCTGAACTTTTTTATTACAGATATGACCATCTAAGCCGTGTTCTCACAAAAGTTCTTGATGAAAGACCTGATAATGTAGTCGATGTATTTGAAGATGTCAGTAAAGACACAAAGCAATCAAAGTTCACATCAAAAGTAGACACAGTACTTGACAAATTAGATCAGTCCACAGAAGTAGCATTAGCTCATGTACAAGAAAAACTATTTGAGGTACATAATATGCAATTCATTCATTTATATTTCTTCAAGTCTTTTTATCAGAATGATCTACAAAATGTATGATCTTTCAAATCAATGATCTTCCATATCCATGAATTTTTTTGAATTCATATTCTTTTAGATTCATGATAATCTAAAATTTCAGTTTTAATCTATTTTTTTTCTGATCTCAAGTTCTATTTCAGATCACAAAATACTAACTTTTGAATAAAACTTTTTTTCCAGAGGGAAGGTGGTGACGAAAATGAGCCAGAAGAAAGTGATGAACTTGAAACTCCATTGCCAAATATTATGGAGCTATGTTTTTTCTTTGAACAAGCTTCAGTTGGTTTAAACAGAGAAGAGATGATTCGTGTGTGGTTAGCGTTGAAAAATTTAGTAGACAATCATCCATTATCACATGTGAGATTCTGGGGCAAAATATTTGGTACAGAACAGAATTATTACATCGCTGAGGTAGAATACAGAGATGGTGATGGAGAAGAAGAAGAAGAGGAGGAAGAGGTACAAATTTTGTTACTTATTGTTTGGAAATGTACATTTCCAATCTGATCAGTCATTAATGACTTTAATTAACTTCTTAACTAAAATAAAAAAAAATCTTAAAATTTGATGAACTGTTTTAATTATCACAGCCTGAAGAGCATCAAGATGAAGATACCACAGAAAAAGAGGGTGATGAAGAAGGAGAGGAAGGTAACATAAGTTATATTTCATATCAACACTCATAAATTCTTGCAAATACTTTGATTTTAATATCATTCTTCAAACCTACCACTTGACTTTGATAAAAAGTGATACACTAATACATATCATTTTTCATTAGCATTAAAGCATTCGTACAAAAAGTGATATACATTCAGAGATTAAGAAATACAATTTTCAAATGATGTATGTAAGAGCCACTGGAAGGTATAGTGTATACAAAATGTAATTTTTTGGTCTGTAGAACAAGAGGAAGATGACACACCCAAACCAGATTACAAAGCCCCACCAGAGATTCCGAAGGAGGATAATAGGTCTGGAACAAACAAGAAGACATACTTTGTATGCAATGATCGTAAGTGTACCACTTTATAAATCTGGTAAAATGTTTATGGGATCATTTGTCAAATGCCATAGACATGAAATATCCTAACTGGCAAGTAGTAAAATATATATGTATATCATTTTTTCCTCAACAGCTGGCAAGCCCTGGACAAAACTGCCACCAGTGACACCTGCTCAGATACAGGCTGGCAGGCAAATCAAGAAATTTTTCACCGGCAGGCTAGATGCCCCAGTAAGTTAATAAAATCTAAATTTGGTTTTTATGATCAAATTCTACAAGTTTCAATAAATTATTGAAAGGGTATTATTCAATTTTCCTGTCAAGAAAATAGTTCTACTGCCATGTTTCATAAATTCATCTTTTCATACAGGTTGTCAGTTATCCCCCTTTCCCAGGAAATGAGATCAACTACCTGCGCGTCCAGGTTGCACGTATCAGTGCCGGCACTCACGTCTCTCCAGTAGGATATTACATGTTTGAGGAGGATGAGGAGGAAGAAGAAGAAGCTGAAGGTGATTACTTAGATATAATATTGTCATCATTTCCCTTTTTTCCTGATATTCATGTTCCCATGTACAGTACTGTAATACATGAGCCTATCTTTTCTTTCTTGTTAGGCAACTCTTTTCCTTATAATTCTTACCACAATTTGACGAGTATCACCCCAATGTCCTTAAAAGTTCTCTCTTTCCGATATTTCTCTCTAAGAAAATTTGACTTCTTCTGTGGTTTGTTTATGTAATATATTTCCTTTCTATGATTAGCTTACTTTTTTCTAAGTATGTTTTTTTCCATATTTCATCACTTCTCTAACTTTATAATTTTCTTCCTTTTTTTTCTCCAAAATGTCCAACAGGCGGTAAGTGTCACTTAATGTGAAAGCTATAGTTTCAATGAAATATAATATCAATATATGTAAATAAATTATACCGTAATGAAGTTTTCCAACTCCTTTGAACAATTTTGAAACTATTTGAATAATTTTGAATAATTTAGTGCGAAATTTGCATAAATGTACCCTTTAATTCTGCAAACATATAAAAGCTGGTGGTAAGTAAATCCAAAAGTCAATGTTAACACTTGTTACTATAGCTGTCATATGCCGACAATGTGTGGGTTTTTGTCATAATACATGCATGGAAATGCAGTTAGAAAAAATCAAATCAGCTTTGCATGTCAATCATATTCATAAAATATGTGCAAAATCATGAGGTGAAGAATTTTCATAACCTTCAATTAGTTGGTACATGTAATAATTTATGTAAAATTGGAATTTCAAGGGAATTTAACAAATCTGGTTTTGTATAATAGCTAATGAATTTTCTCAAATTGGATACATAATTCAATGTACAAGTGATTGTTCTATTGTGATTAGAGCTGTAATTGTGACATAGTTGGTGATTTGCATGCTTGAATTATCATTCTGGAATGTTGAAGCTTAGTCATGTCAGTAACCTATCACATCAATGTGTGATGAGTGCGTAATAATTCTATGGTGCATGATAGTTCATAGATTCAGAAACAGTACAAAGTATAACCCAAGTAGACATGCAACCATTTATTTAATTTTCATAAAAAATTCATGTCTTCATTGTTATGGATATGGTACTAGTAATTTTCATATTAAGGTTTTGAATAGAGAAGAACACTTCTATAATTAAACGAAACTTTTAGGAAAAAAAGTGAATGACAGTTACTATATGTGAGACAAATTTAGCATTCAAAGTATGATTGCATTAAAAATGATTTTTTGCATCTGTCCTTGACTTAAATTGACCTTTGACATTGTAGGTCGTATGGACTGTGTCATCAATGTTGACTATGAGTCACCACCAATCCGTGAGCTGTGCGATCCATCACTCCAACACTGGGTACATCATGTTTCTCACATCCTACCCCAGGGACGATGTGTCTGGATCAAGGTCAGTATAAACTCTTTTTTTATAAATTCATCAACAACAAATCAAGATTCAAAATCCATGTTATGTACATTTTATTTCAGCGCAATCAAATCTTAGAAAAAAAAAATCCCTGCAATTTGACAGAGAAGGGTTATGATAAATTAGCAGTCTCAATTTTCCATTATAGTCTGTAAGAGTTAAACAAATTAGTGTAGTCTTAACAGCACCAACTCAGCTGAGATATGAATACCACCAAAATTGAGTACAAGTACAGGAATTCAAAATAATTTTGAAATAATTTCAGAGCTTTATATAAGCTTCAGATTTAATTCTAAACAAAGAAACAAGCATTTTTCAAAATCATTTTCAAATTTTTGTTAAATTAAAATCATTATCTTTCTACACAGGTAGGACAAGAAGTTCCAGAGGAGATGGAAGATGAGGAGGAGGAAGAAGAAAGGGAGGAGCCTGATGAGCCCGAGCCTGAGGTAGGACCTCCCCTCCTCTCACCTCTCTCCGACGATGCAGAGATCGGCAATCTGCCTCCATGGACACCCAAGGTCTCGTCTAAGCTCATCCCACAGTATGCCATCGCTGTCCTCAGCTCTAACCTCTGGCCTGGTGCTCATGCTTTCTCATACCAAAAGTAAGTGCTTTAATTTCATTGGATGATTTTTATTCAAATATCCCGTTCAACCTTAAAAACAAAAATTTCAGTTTTAATTTTAGTGCAAAAACATTAAAGGGTAAGGTAAATTGTTTTGAACAGATATGAAAATTGTACAAATATTTTATGTAATGTATGAGTTTCATTTTTCCATAATTGAACAATTATTTGGTATGATATAATATGAACTTCATTTTTGTTGTTGTAATTTTCAGGAAATTTGAGAATGTTTACATTGGATACGGTCACAAGTACAGTGTAGACAATTACAACCCACCACAGACGGCACCAATCCAGGAAGAATTCCCGAGTGGACCCGAGATCACCGAGGCAGAGGATCCAACAGTGGACGAAGAAAACGCCCTGAAGAACGCCCAGCAAGAGGCCGCAGAAGCAGCAGAAGAAATGGAGGAAGCAGAAGAGGAGGAAGATGAAGATGATTAGAGAAAGATGACTATCATTAGAAGAATTTGTTAAAAAAAGGGAGGGGGGGCATAATTTATAAAAGTTAGAAAATTCACATAGGAAGAACATTGAAATATTTATATGTTTATGAAACAATGAAGATACATATTGGACATATCAGTGCACAAGCAAAAAAAGTATTATACAGGAAGACTTTCAATTAACATCCGAAATAAGTATGATAATAAAAATGTCAAACATTTTCATATTTATATCTGTGCTCTTCAGTGCTATTTCAATTAACTCATGAAGTTGCACAACAGTTGAACAAATTATATTTATAAACATTCTTTTCATTTCCCATTTGTCTGGATGGCTTTATACATTCCAATGTTTTATTTATGGTTATATATGAAGTCATATGTACAGTTTTTGTATAAATAAACTTACATTGAATTCTTTGTGTATTGCTTGTTTTTTCATGTTTTGTATAATTTGTTTGGTACCCAACAAGACAGTTGATTAGATTTTCAAGAATTTGGTATTCTAAGTGGAATCTCTTCTGAGTCAAGTGTCTATAGATAATATTCCACCTGTTCATAAGAATCTTCTTCGTGTCAGCAATTTTAACTTTTTAGTATACGCTTCAAACATCCTGGCTAGATTGCAGACAACAACAGTTGTTTGTTACATGTATACATCCGAGGCAAGACTGGTTCAGGAAATTATCAGAGTTACCTTTCTTTGTCTCCAGACTACTCCAAGCTAAGAGTTTTCCCTCTTTGTCTCCAGACGCTTTAAAATCAGAGTTATCCCTCTTTGTCTGCAGAATTTGTACTTTAGTTCACATAATATTATGGTTACAGTACCATATTGTGCATAAAAAATAAAGGCTTCTGGACATCATTTCCTGGTCTATTTCAAGGTTTAAAGATTGACAATGTCTGTCTCTAAATGAACGCTTCGGTTAAAGTTTGTGTTGAAGCAAAATCTCAGCAGCTGAAAGATATATATATACGAGACATATTTTTTCACCTGTGAGTTGCCAGTGACAAGGACGTTCATGTGCCCTTATCTTATTACCTAGTGAACTTTACTTTGAACTTTGACCTGTAACAAATTCTTTCTTTCGTTAATTTCTTTTATTTTGTGCCATCTTATGCCTTTCAGCACTTGACCTTTGACCGGATATCACTAATCTTGATTTTTTTAACCACAGTAGATGCGAATTTCACGTTTCTCTTTCATTTGGTACCAGAACTTTTCAACATGACCTACATACATATACTTCACCTAAAGATTTAGCTTTGGAATCCAACCATTCCATCTTTGAGCCCTTTTATCATTATTTCAGCCGACAGCATCCTGTTTTGTTTTATACCCCCGTGATCGGAGATTCGAGGGCATGTAGTTTTTGGTCTGTCTGTCGGTTTGTCCGCATAAAACTTTAACCTTGCCCGTAACTTTTGAATGGTTAAGTGACAGGGCTTTCATACTTTACATGTATATTCCTTGTGACAAGACCTTTCCATGGATACCAAAATTTTTGACCTTGACGTTTGACCTACTTTTGAAAAACTTTCACCTTGGCTATAACTTTTGAATGGTGAGTGACAGGGCTTTCATATTTTACATGTGTATTCTTTGTGACTAGACCTTTCCATGAATACCAAATGTGACATTGACCTCAAAATGTGAACTTCTTTTTTCAGCTGTTTTACTGAAAAAAAGATGCCAACTGGAGCATTCGTATTTCACAAACATGTTTTGTTTTTTTAATGTTTTGGCTAATTGGAAGGTTATTTTTCAAAGATAGAAGTGGATTACAAACAGAAATAAATATTGGAAGGTTTTTCCATTGATGTGAAAGTGCGACTACCAGACAGACAGACGCACACACTTGTGTCGCAGGTGACATAATACTACTTAAAACTGTTTCATTCAATATTCTAATATGTATACTAGTATTTCTATGAATGAGAATCCAGAAGTTTTTACTAGTTTATTCCTTTCATTCTATAAAAGTGAAATATGATCAAAGTTTAAACACTGACTGTGTATAAGTAAAGAACAAAATTCATATACACTCAAATTATTCAGCTGTACTTTCATCTCAAAATAAATAAAAAAAACAAAAAAGCAAATACAAATTCAGAAATGTACAAATTGTATAAGCAAAACTTCCACAGAAATTAACAATGAAATTCACTAACTTCGATGAATTGTACAGAATAAAAGCATCTTTACTACACATAAAGTATTTCAAGTATTCTTAAAACAATACTGTTTTGTGACATTCAATGGGCAAGTTCACATACAAAAATAAAAAGTATTTTGCTGACAAAAGCAAGGTAAAATTGCAATGACATGTTCAATTATTTCAAGTCCTAAGCTATTCATACAGATTTACAAATATAATGCACCTCTAGTTTCTACCGTATATTACAACTTGGCCATTTCTATACATAAATTACGAATGGCACAGGTTTACTAATGGGCTCCTATCTCTATACATTGTATCATATGACTCTTTTATTCATTGACAAAGTTCCTCTGAAAATGTTTGAAAAATTATCTTTTATTTCTCCTATACTTTCTGTCATATTAATTTGACCATGAACTTGAGTCAAGGTAATAATTCCAAGGTCTAGGTCACATTCTACAGTACATACCTTTGTAATTGGTCAAAATCTGTTGAAACAGTATCTAATTAAGAGAAAAAAAATTCTTAAACTAGTTGATTTCAACTAGAAAATGTAGGAAACAGCAGTGCTAAATTGGCTAAACATTATAGACTATAATTTTTCTAAGCTATAGAGATACATTTTTGAACTTATCATAAACTATACAAGTTTTCTACTTTAAAAATCAAAAGCAATAAATCACATTCAAATTCAGAATGTCACACTATAACATCAATGGCACAGATGTAAATTGCTTCAAGCAAGACTTGCATACAAACATATGATCAAGAACTTATTTTTTCATTTTTTGAAAACGAGGCAAAACAAAAATGCTTTGTTACGATTATAATTTTGCAAAACATTCATCATACATAATGCTTGTAACTAATGATAGAGATTTTTGTTAGTACAGTGGATAGACATAAACATCTTCACATAATTATTCAATATGCACTGAATTCTGAAAAAAATAATAGAATGCGTAGCTAACAGATAGGAGATCATTATTTCCACATGTGTCGGATAATAAACGGACGGTTACTTTGTCATCAAAAATTCAAAACACATGCAATATTTTTTGCTGGTTCTATGTAATACAGATTACTTGTTAGTTGGGGGCGGGGGGGGGGGGGGGGGGGGGGTGTTAAAATAATTGATGACTTTCCATATTAAGGAAATAACAAATATTATAGTTAGACAGCCATGTAGTTGAAGATTTTACATTGTCATTGTGTTTTGAATTTTATGTTTCAAAATTGTCAATTACAAAATACATAGAAAGGGTATTCTGTCACTACCTTTATGAATAAGATAATTTAAGTACTGAATAGAAGACGAGGTAAAACTTTCATTGTCATAATTGTGCAACGTATGGACGGTGTGGGGGAAAATATTGAGTACAAATAAAAGATTTTTAGTTTAAAAAGAATTAAAATTTATATGCTCATTTAAAAAGAATATTGATTAGTAAATCTTTGATATTATAAAGTATGAGATAGTCGATAAAAGATATAAGTATTGCAATTAATTTTAATTTCTTAAAAATAAAACTACTGAATGCTTAGTCAAGTTAAAATGGATCAGATATGTACAATATTCAGAGATTTCATAAAAAATGTCTAAAATTCGCAATATGACACAAATATGATTGAAGGTTAGTGTATAAACCTATAAAAAAAAATTAAATCAAGATAAAACCAATGATGTACATGTATGTAAATTGTGAGAACTTCTGATTGCTTCGTTAATTGTGAGATCATAGACATTGGGATGGGATGTTGATGAACCGTGTAGAATATAAAATGGATTCTTGGTCATCAGATTTTGACATCAGCTGGGACAAAATTTGAAAAACTGGAGTATTCATGGAACAAAAATGTTGCCTGCCACCTTTGAACTACATGTGACCTTGACATCTGGGTTCTGAAGTGTCATTGAAATTGCCTGTGATCTCATTAATTGAGATTTTGACCTCAATATTTTTGAGTGTCATTGAAAAATTAGTGACCTTGACCTCCATAATAATTTTTACCTCTAGGTATTAGAGTGTCAAAGAAATTATCTGTGGTCTTGACCTCAATGGTATTTTTTTGTAACTGAAATAACCTGTGACCTTAAACATCGATTCTGACCTATAGGTTATGGAGCATCATTCAAATGGAAATTAACTTCAGTCAATTTATGACTTCTAACACAATTTTTTATAAACATTCATGTAAAATGTGACAACTAGACGGATGAACAGACAGATGCCGGACAAAGTAATATATCCCTTTTTGCTACGCAATCGACACAAAATTGAGGTAATGTACGTCACTTTGCTCACATGTGTCAAAGTCAATATGGGGACTAGAGCAAAAATCAATGAGATACTGCTATAAAACTGAGAATTCAAATAAAATAATAACCTGAATATAATAAATAAATAATAAAGATAATCGTAAAAACGCCGTTCTTCATACGATTCAATAAAGCAAGCTAATCAATGTCCATTTTCTCTTTTTTTTTCCATAAAAAGCAACTGACACAAAGATCTAATTCTTAACGATTACAAAGTCTACAAATTCTGTGGACTGGTATACAAAACGTACATCTCGATTTTCAAAACAGAAATGCTGAGTATCGCTTCTTCTCCCTATCACAAATAAACACTGCCGGGTTCCTACTTCAACTCAAGTAGATCTACATGGAAGAACCCTTGAGTAGATAACCAAACCAAACTTCGCCAGAACAGTATCTCAGGTAAATGATGTAATATTTCCGAGGCGCCAAAAGTCATTCCAATAGCTTCAAGAATGAAATTAAGATTTATTGTTACGGCCTAAAATCACAAAGATCCATTAAGGTTGGGGATTTTTCGATAATTGGCCAGACAAATTTTCTCATAGGGAAGAAAGGTTTCTATATATATCGAACATTAATTTTCTCTTTTTTTTCTAAGGAAAGATGTATGAACACTTTATATAAAAAGAAGGATCAATATATATATACTTTTTTCTTTTTCTGAAGTAAAGATATATTTCATACACTTTACAAGGGCGGATGCAGTACACTCTAGACCGGGGGAACAAGAGGCCAACTTGCCCATTTTGAAAGAAAATTGTCATAAATATGAGGTTTCAGAATAAAAGTGTTTTACTGCCGGGGAAGGGGGGAGCACCCCCTCCACACCTCTAAACCCGTCACTGCTGTTTTAAGAAGATGAAAAAAGACAAGTATGGAACACTAATGACGATGTCATCAACCTTAATGGGAAGACACTTCTCAAGGGATGGATTACGTATATCAGACATCTCTTCATCACTTTAATCAAAACCCCCTTCAATGGCAGATTTACTAGGAAAGATAGATCAAAAAGCTATCGCTAATAATGCCCTGATTGCTCTCCACTAGACCGATAACTAACTAAACAAAAAATAAACAGCTCTCAAATCAGCCGATGAAGATATTTTTGGTTTAATTTTATTTCTTCATAGAATGCAACCCTGCAAATTGCGTACTTACGAAAGCTTATGGCAATTTGAGTGTATATTCTTTTATGGAGTGCGTTAATAGAATACACCGCTTGAATAGAGTGTAAATATCTCCAAACAATTCTCAAACAATTTTGTACATAACAAAACACTTAATAGCTCGGTGTCTTCAAAGAGATCAAATAAGCTCGGTAATTTACTAGCACTTCTGTGTACAATTACAATCTTGGTCCATCTAGAGGCAAACGCGTGCAGAAACCTGTACAATCTTATCATTAGATCTACCTCTTCTGTGTTCGTTAGCAAAACACATTGTGTAGGAACATTCTACTTCTGTTTTCGTTAACGAATCATATTCTTTAAGAACATAAAATTGTTCTATAGCCATCAAATCTCTCCTCTGCTCCTCCAAAAATCAAGTCCCTCCTCCTCCTCTTCTCAAAATCACTCCTCCTCAGACTCGCTCTCGGTTGGAGGCTCAAGTCCCGTCCGTAACGTGATTTGTACATTTCTATTTATACTTATGGCGGGAAAAAACACGCCGTGGAGATCCGTGAATGCGATTGGTCCGTGAGGTTCCTCGTCGACAAAGTAGCTGAGTGTGTGTTTGTCAAGATCCAGTAATATCCCTATGACACTCCCCCTCCTTATACCGCCCTCTGTGCGGCTGTGGTGGCTGTCGTCACACATAAACCAACTCCGACTCTCGTCTATGTACATACTCCATCCTTTGTTGTCTTTACCTAACAAAAGACAAAGACGGTTAAGACCATCGTGTTTGTGAGACACTATGCCCCCAGTTAACAGCTATCCCTTTGGGTATAGATTAAGTTTAAGCCCAATCAAATTCAAGGTCAAATTCAATATACCAACGAAAAGGCCTTGGAATATATATGTGAAATATGGAAATTTCAATGTGTATGAAATATGGAATTCAAATAGCTTACCGTTCAAAAGTTATGCGAAAGGTTAAAGTTTCAGACAAACAGACAGACAGGAAAAAAGCGATCGTTCGTTCGTCGATCTTCGATACAGGGTCACAAAAATTATTGTACACTTCTGCATTTTATTCTACCTCTACTGGTCGGGTACATATTATCGCCTGGCACATATTATCGCCACTTCATTTATATCTCTGCTTATTGTTGATGTAGGAATATCATTTTTTCACCATAATTACATCTTTGATACATGAAAAGGTATGCAAAATTTCAAATAATTCCATTCCATGCAAACACTGAATTTTATGATAGAAAGTCGTTAAATCTGAATGTATTTCCCCCGCCTCTCCGGGGAAAGGTCACTTTGTCCTCCTATATCTTTGGTTTTTGAAAAATAAAATGTATCAATTTTACACATACAAAAAGAAGAAAGTTCAAAGATTTAAGTAATGTAAATTCTGTCCAAAAACTCTAAGATTTTCAGTGAGAGCCGGAGGAGGTGGCGATAATATGTACCTTCCCTTCGTTCAAACTTAGCCCAACCCTTACATCCAAGAATCACTGGTATACAAGAACCAATCGTCAAATTTTCATGAAAGTTGGAAGAAATGTGTATCAAGGGTTCTTCTTCCTTCTGTGCAAGTTTCATTAAGTTGCATAGAGAAATAACAATTTTATAGTCTAAAACATTGAAAAAAGTGGCGATAATATGTGCCCGACCAGTACTGGTTTTAATTCTTTGGTTCTTGAATTAAGACATGGTTTTCGTGCAAATTGTGAGCAAAAAAAAAAAAAGCCATAAATTTCGCCCTCATTATAAAAAAGTTTTGTCCGTTATAATGTATCGGAACTTCCCAGTTCTTTTTATTTTCATAATGAACTCATTAAACTAAGTAAAACAAATGATCAGCTGTTGAACCTAAATAAAGTTCTTCAGCCCTCAAAGACGATGTTATTTTAACTGGTGCCTACCAAGAGTCCCGGAGATGGGTTAAGAATGTTGCTTACCTAGCTAAAAACGACAAAGTTGAACTACAAGAATTTTATTTGATCTTCTTGAAACATATGGCAGTTATTGACATTTTAAGGAAAAGAAGGGGGAGGGTAATTACTTCACACGAATTACATATGTCAGAGAAACTTCGGACTCGCAAATGAGATTGTACTGAAGCGAGGTCGGCAAAATCTAAATCTTCATAAAAGCACAGTCGAATGCAAACCTTAATGGTCTGGCTAATTTTCACAGCAAGATCTCCTCGGAGCTTTTACATAAATGTAATATATTGTAGAACTGTGTAATCCCGGGATGACATTTGTCATCAGATAGAGAGTGTTCGAATATATAAGCTAATTCTGTCAAACCGCGAAAACGTGGAGGGAGACGATGAATTATAGAAAATGTTATGTATCATTCCCCCGACATAACATATCAATCTCCGTACAATTAATTACAAATGAATAAAACAAATGCCAAGTTGATTTATCCTAATTTCTCGGCCGGAGGCTCCGAATGAAAGATGCTGGAGCCGAAGGAATAACAAAAGAAATCAGGCATTCCTCAATAATCTTATGATGTCATCTCCCCAAAACGTGAGAGAAAAATCGTTTTGTGTGAAAAGAAATCATGAATAAATTAACAAAACGAAATAAATATCGGGCTGAATAGAATTTTTCATCTCGAGTCAGAAAACACTTCATAATACTGGGGGCATAGAAGTAACAAAAATTAGAAGATGAAGTATGAAAGAAAGCGTGTACATGTAGTAGCAATTTCCTGTAAAACAGCTAATGGTGTTTACGGTATATTTCACAACTTACTGAATAACTTTGGCACTTGCCTGGTTTGAAACTAATTTTCACTCAACTAGGAGCAGATGGCACGTGATTAGGTACAAATTGAACATTAATCATAAGGTTGCTTCACATTCGACGTTAACAAGACAAGAATATGCTAGCGCCCCCGTGCTCAAGTGATTGACAAGAATCTAGCCAAGAAATGACGAAAAGTTATAGTACGTTGCTTTTTTTCTCTCCATTTTTTTTTTTTTTTGCCTTTTTGCTATGCAAGGTCTGCTTTCGCAGGTTTGAATTTTCTTTCTGATGTAATTTGTAAAGGGTTGACAGATATTTTGTAAATCTAAGACCATACTGGCAAGTATCTATGCATCTTTGCAACATTCTTCCTTATTAGTTTTCGCTACTGTTTTAGAATCGTTAAGCTTCTATTTAGAACAACATATAATCTTGAAGAACGACTACTACTTATTGTCACGAGATGTATCTGTAACGCATTATAAAGTACCCCAAGATAGCAGCTACTTTTTGGATTAAGGCCGAAGTCAACCTTCCGGCAAGGTCAAGACGTCGAGTACCAAGAGGAAGCTCTATCAGAAGGAATGGGTATGTGGATATAAAAACGTTTTAAAGTTCAGCATCGGACAAACAAACAAACAAGTCAAAACAACGTTAACATTGAATTTCCCGCCGATTTTACGATACAGGGTGCATTATGTCGCCACTGATGCAAGATATTTAGAATCTAGGACTAAAAGTCGATGAGTTTTCGATTTTTTTTTCATTGAGTTTCAAGAAGTCTTGATTTCTATATTGAGTTCCAAGAAGTCTTGATTTCTATATTGAGTTCCAAGAAGTCTTGATTTCTATATTGAGTTCCAAGAAGTCTTGATTTCTATATTGAGAAATAGTTCATTTTCTGTAACATGTATGTGCTCTTACTGACAAGTACTGCGTATACATGTATGATGTACTCCATATTGGTATGCTGGACATGCGTGTATTCCATCAACATCAATTCGATATTCTAATAAATTTCTGCATTTTGCAGGCACCAAGAGATACCGCGGAGGAATATCTGATTCTTCTTCACGAAACGTCAGTGTCACGTGCCCATCTAGAGTGTTCGCATCTATCAACAGTACATGATCTGACAGGAAATGCACCTCTATCAATCAGTTATACTTTACCATTGATTCTATAGTTTCCTATTACCAGCGTGAAAGTATATTTTTACAATTGTATCATCGTATGAATTTAATTCTCATTGATAAGCATCAGTTTTTTGTTGAACAAGGATTGTTCGAACAGATGCTAGGAAGGTTTTTTATGTTGAGATTGCGATAACGTTAGCTTTTTTAATAGCTTAAGGGTTCTATTGAGCTGTATACGACCTTAGTTAATCTATCAATGTTGTATGTCAGATTTCACATATTTTTATATAGATAGTACATGCTACCTATAGAAAAAAAATCTATCCATGCCCCCATGTATAACAATAAAGATCGCTTTGACACTGTAGGGATTTGAACCAGAGTTTGATTCATACAATTTGACAAGATCCCGGGGCGATGATCGAAAATCAAGAACTGGCTTGAGAGTGAGATATAAATAATAACTAACACTCTCATCACTTGTACTTGATTTTGTTCTTCACTGTTCTTTCTCAAATCAGTTCTACTGTGTTAAAGTGCAAAAACAATAAAATTTGTAAAGTCCCGCTGAGAAAAAAAGAGCGCATGCGCGATAGTGTTAAGGACGAAAATTTTCGTTTGAACTTTTTAAAATTTTACATGCGCTCTCAATGACAGAATAATCAACTCGTTAATGGTGTCCATTCACTACGCTTGAATGAGAACAAAATTTGGGTGTTTGTCCTACCCCCTCGGATAAAGAGACATTGGCTCGCTTCAGCCAGTAGAGCATTTGCGATGTAATGAATTTTCTTCATACCGTTTGATGGTCATTTGCACAATTTTCTTACTCTAGGGTCCTACATCAACAAATTATTGATGTGTCATTTCAAAAGTCTGAGAGCTTGGGTGTACAGAAGGGTAGTATGAAGGTGATCCGGATAGCACCATTACCTGTGATCAAAGCAAATGAAACAGATGACACGTTCAATGAAACAGATTTTCCTAACGCTTTTAATAGCATTACTTACGAGTAACCAAAAGATATTATGACTAGCAATGAATATAAAACGCGAATTCAATTTCAGTGCAAAATGACACAAAAAAGTTCTACAAACAGTAAACACCCACTTTCCCGAGGGGATTGAAACAATGTCAAATGACCCTCTATATATACTCTATAAACAACCCTCATCAGACATGCACGCCACGTTTCCCGCCAAAATCCTTTGATGAGCAGAGCAGAACAAATACTGGAGGCTGAAATTGTTTCACATTGTCAACACGGTCTGCAAATCTAGTCTGGAGGGACTAAGCTTCAAAAGCCGGGTCATACAATGTTATATAACGCTGAGAAGTCGACAAACACTCCAGGTCGGTGCAAATTGATCTTGTGTGATCAAGAACGCATGAATATTGCATACTTATCAAATAATTATATCTTTAAAGACATGAAAATCAATGGCAACAGAAAAAGCTACACCAAGCCAAGCGCGAATAACGGTACGCTATTACAGAGAGCTACATGGGAGAATCTACAATTTCCACACAGTCATAGGAGGTTGTCAAGCCTATGGTTTGGACCGAAATATACATCTAAACGTAAGCCGGTGAGAATTAGTATTTTTGGCCATTTCCAGAGGAAGGGGGATGCCCCCCCCCCTCATCGGAAATACTCGTTGCTAAAAATGCTGACAGCTATGTTGCTAACCTAGCATTGCACATTTCTCCACGTCGAACCTGGCTATTCCGATGGCAGGGTCGGAGTGGTTCTCGTAGCGGTCAATGGCTATCTCCCAGTAGTGAACGCCCTTGGAGAAACCGACCCCACCCATTGCCACTCTGTGGTCGTAACTATTGCACGTTACCGTCTGATTGTCGTTGGAGAACACGAGATCTGGATGAGCTGAGAGGATATCAAAGTTGAACCAGGCCACTGTAAAAAGCAAGAACATGGTGAAACAAGAACAAAAACTTGGCTTTCTTCTTTAAAGATAGTGTATCAAAAACGAAAGGAAATCATTACAACTGCATAGCTCTGCCTACTTTTTTCTTGAAGTGAAAATGATTTTTGTATGCATATGAAAACAATAAACCAGTTAAGTGCATTTGGTGCTAGCGACTTTCTAGTACTTTTTTATCATTTTTTCTCTTGACGGCTCTTTTTATTAAAAAATAGTGGCATGAATATATAAAGAAGCATTTCTGCAAGACTACAGACTCTCTGAAACAACGAGGATTCTCTGTAAATGATGAGACTTTTGGTTAGGTTATGGGGAACATAGTTACCATCCTCCAAGACTGGGATGCGCATTTAGATTAGATTATAGTACTAGCGTTGTTGCAGTCTGTAGTCTTGCAGAAATGCTTCTTTATGGCATGAATATATAAAGAAACGCTAGTACTATAATCTAATCTAAATGCGCATCCCAGTCTTGGAGGATGGTAACTATGTTCCCCATAACCTAACCAAAAGTCTCATCATTTACAGAGAATCCTCGTTGTTTCAGAGAGATAGATTGGCAGGGACGGGCCTTTCTTTATCATCTAATTGGATTAACATCCTCAGCAACCCAACTCCTTCAAATTCCTCGATATCTCAAATCTATTTTTTCGAGATATTTACATAATTGATACCCCAGAGGAACGTGCATGAAATATCGTGAAATATGATGCAAATTCAACAATTAGTTTCAGTTGTATGATCAAATTTAATAGTGCCTAGTGTTCATTAAATCTGATCAAGGAAAAGCTTCGAGTGTTGGAGTCTTTAGTTAACAGCAGTTATTCCATTTCATTGATTCAATGATATTTTTGTACATTTTTCCGATAATGATTCATTCATATTTGCGCTACAATCGGTAATGAACTTTTGACCAGAATATTGCAACCACAAAGAACAAAGAGAAATTAAGATCTGAGAATAGAGAAATTGGTAATTGATGGAGAAAGGCGGTAGATGTATGTATAACGTTTTGTCGATCGGGGATTCTTTTGATTGCGTGTAAATTTCCCGTCGAAATGAGCAATCTAAACGGAAATCTACCATAATGGATCCAATGACGTCTTTGATGCAATATATATACCAATCATAATGTTAACAGTACAATTGTTTGCCAATACAAGTAATATATTTCATATCTCATCAAAGGTTTATGTCGACATTTCATGTTTCAAATTTTGCTGAAAGGTAATGTTCATTATTGGGTCACCTAAACCTTTGTTATTTCTCTGTTGCTTTTGAAACAAAGTAGCACCGGAACTCCACGTTTTTTTTTCAAAATCCGCCAATACGATTTTCTACATTCAGGTCAAGGTCATTAGTTTGGCCCTTTGACCAAACTGTTGTCAGACAGGCAGACAGAAATACAGGTATCACCACTCTGCAGATTTTTGCAATCCTGCCAAAAACAGAAAACAATGCAATCTCCCCTTTTCGGGAATCATGACATTCTACCATATCTACAGTGAGATTCGTCATCCCTAAAACAAAATGGTAAAGCCGCGGTGATCGGGAAATGGGAATATGGCCCCTCCTAACAAGAACCCTAAGGGACTTTTTCAAAACGGATTGTGCTATTTTTCAATGTGAAAGACTTTAATCCATTCGGTCAATCAATTGTTCAGTTGAATGTAGGAGGATACGAGTCCTTGAAATTTTCAAAAGTAAAAGTAGAAATGTCAAAATGACGTCTCTTACCTTCAGCGGTCTGGAGACTGATAGGGTCGCTGTACTCGCTGTCCCCGGCGTGGTTACTGGCCTTGACACGGGCGTAGTATAGACTGTTAAAATGCAGTCCGTCCACAGTACAAACCGTCTCCCTACCCACGTATACCACCTGCAAATAAAATTACGTAAAATTATTAAAACTGTTATGTTGAATTCATCATTGCAGTGCACGGACCAATAATAATGTTACTAAGTACTTGACCTTGATTGGGAACCAAATTCAAAGCGGACCCCGTCTCATTGAGGGGGAGGGGGGGGGGGGTGAGCATATATCGATTATGAATTACGTATATGCATAATTCTGAAAATGAAAGCATCTATTTTGTGGTAAAATACAAGAGGGATTGAGTTCATGACCAGCCAACCCCTAGTCTAAATCTCTTCATGCATCAAGAGCGAATAAAAGCTGTCTCTTGAAGTTTGACTCGCACGGTCCAAATATATTCACTTAAAGAAAATATTCTAATGCTGAACATGCAGAGAATGAAGTAAGTTAAGTTTGGAGGGGAATTATGCATGGTGGCACAATTAACCCATGCCCTCTTCGCTTTTTTTCTGCTGTGTTTGCTATGAAACGCAAGTTTAAAGGAGTTTAAACTCCTGCGCTCCGGTTAACTACACCACACGTAAATCATCACAACTGCAGCTCCAGTGGTAGACTGCTTTACTGTGGGTACTCAAGATTCTTACATGACAACTATATTAAACTCTAAAATCTTCTTTAATACTGATCGGTCAACAATCGCTATATACATATCCAAGATATTTAATAGACATTTCGCCGAATTGTTAATGCGCTTTCGGAATAAGAGCGCTTCATCCCGTTCATTCTATCTCCATCATATTAAGTATTGACAAAGTAAGTGCATTTCACTGTCCTTGATTGATTGGGGACATTGAACTGAACGTCTCTTCTTTTTCATCTTCTTCTGGGAAAGGACAGACCTATTAAACTATCTTCCGACAAATAAGTCGTGTAATTGACTTTAGATTGAGGCGTCAAACTCCACTAATAAATGTCTGCTTCTTACTCTATAGCACTTCTTTCTCTGATGAGGCACCCTCGAGCCTGCAAATTATGGTTTTGAAATGCAAGAGTTCAAGGAATAAGTATGTCCGGACGATTTGTTCAGTTCCTAATTGCGATTGTTCCTACAGTGGTTTTAACAAAGTACATGTGCATGTAGAAATCGTATACATGTAGTCATAATACAGATGTAAATATTTCAATATTTCAAATATGTCGTAGGACCTGTAAACAATAAAAAAATATGTGCATACTTTTTTTTGTATTAAAAAGCGTCAAAGTCTCAATAAATGACTCTTACTTAAAATAATTACAAGGTTATTCAGGAAAATTTGTGATAACTATGAATTGGAATTTTCTGTTCCAAATTGAGAAAAAAAATCATACTATTTTACGTTGTGAAGGGATCCTTATACTAGTAACGGACCCAAATTGGCTAGAAAATAAACATTGGAGTCTACATGAAGCATTTCCCCCCGTAAGGACATGCTTGTAGTACGCGATCTCGGATTTACTGATTTCAAATTGATGGTAAATCGCTTACAACGCCTTAATTTCCTGTAGACATTAGGACCGATCGTATTAGCCCAACCGGGGATATAGATTTTTGGTCCATTAGTCAACAGATCTCTTCTGTAATATATAACCTCTCTGCGACTTGTTCTCTTTCGGAATCCTACTAAGGGGCTAACAGATCTGTGCTTTTCTCACGAAAATCTGCGACAAATGTCGTCTGCCGCCATTCTTTACTTACCAATGAAATCTATGGTCATGGCGGGAGGCTGTCTTCATATGGCCTTAAGATTTGATTAGGAATCACAGACTAATGTAATCAGCGGATGGCGCACCACATATAAATAGTTTTTATCCGGAGTGACATGTATATGAGCGTGCATTCTTCCTGGAGAACAGTATCAGGGTTCCTAATGCACGTCAGAGGGAGGTACTCCGGTCTAAAGTAGGAAAAACCACGCAGGTCTCCCATTAATCACGGGCTAATGGCCCCTATCCACGGGGAATAATCACTCTGATCACTAGATTTATATACTTATCTCTATCAATTCTGTATAAAGGATGGATGATGCGCATTCTCTCTTTTAATGAGCATTCTTTGATTTTTCCAAACACGACATCATTAATGGTATTCTACAAACAATCTTGCGGATTTTCCACTCTCTTTTTACTTTTTCAGTCTTTTTGGAAATATATTATTATTAATGAGACCCTTTGAAGAATTAAATTGTATTCTGCACTTCAGTGCGATGTGTTCTTTTTTCTGTTATTTATTGCATCATTGTAATTTTTCATAATTAATTCCAAAACTTAACGAAATAAAGTGCCCCAGAGGAGTAAGCACAACTATATAGTCGAGACTTAAATAATCTAAAGAACCGAAGCAACCCTCTAACTGCAACTTCTCTCTCTCTCTCTCTCTCTCTCTCTCTCTCTCTGGGGAGAAACAGACGGGTCTGTTCTTGATTCCCTAACAAGGATATAAATCGAGCGAGGCATAAGGAAAATAAAATGACAGAAAACATAAAAGCTTTCTCAAAGAAAACTGTCCAAATCCCATTATGGTCATAGTGCACTGCAACAATTGTCATTCCGCGGGATGACATCACCGCGGTGATGGAGGAAAACTAATTACGACGTCAATTTTCAAATTTGGGGGAGACAAATCCATTTCCCACTGGGGAGCCCAGTTGTGACTAAGCTGGGTATGGTCTTTTTCATTAGAAGGGGATCACTCTGATGGGGAGTTTGAGGGTTAAGAGATTCTCTGCGCTGCTGGTCATTGATTGAAACAAAAAAAAATCCCAATTAAATCCAATAATATTTAGCAGTGCCCCCACATCCATCATGACTCAATTATACTGTCACATTCACCAGTTGAGTTAATGGTATTATGTGTAAAAAGGGGCTGATCTTAATTAGACCTGGCTCTACTCATAAACCAATTCTCTGAACGTGCTTTTCTGACATGCTCTTAAGAGTTTCAGCAGAATATTAGCATTCTGGTATTTTTTCTTTCATATTTTGCCTTTCCCTCCCTCTCTATCAGTCTTTTTTTTTCGAAGGCGACGCCAGAACGTCTCTAAAAGTAGTAAAATCTGTACTTTTCTCAAGTTAATATGCCATGCTCGATAAAATACATGTAATACTAAATATCATTTCATGTCACCATGCATTATCACCTATTGCATGTATAATTTTTTACCCGTTTTTTCTGCCATTTGTATGCTTGTAACTATTTGTTATGTAATTTTTAAACAATTTGCATAATATATATATGATGCTTGTCACCATGTACTAGTATGGATTTGTTATAATAAATCTAAAATCTTTAACAAAAAAGTGCTGATTTTACTATAAATTTACAACTTTTAGATGCCTAATCTAGAAAGATTCGAATCATAACAGAAAAGGTTTCTTCGAGGTCCCTCATTCAGACCTTATCGGGCTTTGAGAGATTAGACTGTCGATACAGCAAAAAGACTGAGAAAAATCATCTTATTTGAGTAGAGTAATAACTCAAACTCAATCCGATTACAACGGGTCAATTTATCAACGGGACCCTAGGAAAATGTCACACCAAACAACGGAGACATCCAGTTATCAATGGGTTACACAAGATCAATATAGACTATAACAGAAAGCTGAAATATTTGTCTAATATTTGGCCAAAGGATTTGTATGCGCTCCATTCAGATAGAAAGCGCCGCACGAAGGAGCGCAACGAGGAAAAACGAAAATTGACCTAATGAAATCAACTTCAATCTGGTCTATCGGTTTTGCAAAGGCAATTTTGGAGGGATTCTGAATTTGCGACGCACGGTTTCTTAGAAAACTCTTAGAAATGCTTGATGATAATTTGATTATCCTTACTAAAGAGACGATGGTGATGAAATAAAAGCTCCAAGAAACAATCTTTTCCATTCCCCCATTCTAATGATTGCTCTTGAATATCAAATTTACCGTCTTCTCTGAGAGCGCGTCTAATTGAGTACTGCCTAGGGAATCCATGAAACTTATATTATGTAACATGTCTGGTATGGTAGTTCAGAGAGTCAGCCTTGTTCCTTGAAACTAATACCATCATAAATTGTGTATTCCATGTTTCCTAGGTAATGAAAGAAGCATGGTGGCCGATTTAGCTGTCTTTGAAACAGGAAGGGTTTCCGCCTGATATGGATGGCGACAGATTTGATTTATTGTTTAATTCTATGAGCATATATCCTGTTTCAGAAACTACTAGACCTTGTAATACTAACAAAATAATTCATGTCTTTTGTCATTGTTAGTTCTAGCATTTTTTTTTTCATTTTTGTAGGGAGGGGGAAAGTATTTTACAAGCCATGTCATGTTCAAGAAACTAGTTGACCTTGTTCATTGTCTCTTGTCTGACTGCAGTTACTAACAATTTTTTTTAAGTGAGCAGGGGGTTATTTTTCAAGCAGGACTCCCGCAGTACAATAGATTGTCATCTAAAACTGGTTGAAACCCTATGAGAACCGATATTAATAATGACTACATCCATTTTTACAACTTAGAATAGTCTGTATATCATTATTACATTTTTGATTTACATAGGGGACAGTACTTTACAAAAACGAGATATTGTATAACTATAAACTTTACAGTCCATGAGTCCAAGCCCTTGTCTTGTCAATCGACACTCCATATAATTAAGAAATCTACAAAATTTTGAAAATACTAATACTAGCCAATAAGATATCATGATGTGTATAGTTCTGACACTTTCCATACCAATTTGTCTAATGATATCTGATTGGCTGATATTTGTAGGTTTCATACCCGGAAGTCTCCCCCACATCCGTCGTCAAGTTCTAGACTGTAGCTCTCAGCCACGTTACCAAGGTGAGGTTGCCAAGCAATCGTGACACTGTTGTTTTCTGCACTGCAGTCCTCTGGAATTATGCGAGGTTTGCCCGGAGCTGAAAAAGTAAAAGCTAAAAATTTAGAAGCCTATTTCCGACAAAAGCCGTACATTTTTCGTTAGTCCTTATCCCTTTTTCATCTTAACTTATGTTTTCAGTATGCGGGTTTTGTTTCATGTTTTGGTTTTTCCTTTCCTTATTTCTTTTTGGAAAATATCCTGACAGCTTTTTGTTTTTTATCTCTGAACTCTGGATATCTGAGTGTCAACAAAGGAAAAAAAATTCTTAAATTCCATTATTTAAATTCAGATAATGAAAAAAATTCTTTCAATGGCTTGTTATGAATACGAAAGTCTGCAATGCAATGGGACAATTAAAAGGAGACATGCTCAGATGCAATGAATCTTAATAATGAATGCAGTTATTACTCAATAAATCCATATAAAACGAGGATGCAATACAACATTCCGGATGCAATAAAAATTGCACGACACTTAAAAGAAGTTAGACCATTAAAGCACAAACGAAATCAAACTGATAGCAATATTTTCAGTAGAAGTATGGTTTCCTGGACGCCACAGTTGCGAGAGCATGCGCGGATCTAGAAAGGATTTCTAGGAGGAGGTCCAGTCTGGAAAGGGGAAAAAACTACGATTTTGAGGAAGAAGGAAAGGATGGTATTTTTGACAAAGGGGGGGATTGACCCTTCCGACACCCTCTAGATCCGCTCATGGAGTTTCTTCCCTTGTAAACGATATTCGGTACCAATATCAGTAATTTCTGTTTCCTTTGGTTATTTTACTACCCTCTAATACATCTAATTTGGATACATGTCTGTTTTATTAAGGAAAGCCTTATTTACACAAAGAAACCTTATGATTGTGACACCAGCAAGATCGAGTTACTAATCATGATTGACTTTTATATCGCTTTTATGATCCAAACTGAAATGGAATAAAATGTGTAAGGCTTTTTCTTTTTTTCAGCAGAAATCTGAATAGGAGATACCGTAACTAAAGAACCTTGCTTATAAAAATATCAATCCAAGGAATGCTTGTGTCGTCTGCGAAGCGGCTTATTATTATTTTTAAAGTAGGTCAAATATCTATGGTAATGTCATAAATTATTGAATGTTTCGAAACCTATTTTCATCAGGAATACACCTGTGAAATATCAAAGCCCTATCACTTACCAATCAAAATGTATAGGCAATCTTAGTTTTTTTATGAAAAATAGGTCAAATACCTAGGTCAAGGTCACGAGGTCAAAAGTTATGGTATGTGTAGAAAGGTCTTGTCACAAGGAATACACATGTGAAATATCGAAGCCATATCACTTACCAATCAAAAGATATAGCCAATAATTTTTGGGACAAGTAGGTCAATATCTAGGTCAAGGTCACGAGGTCAAAAATTATGGTATGTGTAGAAAGGTCTTGTCACAAGGAATGCACATATCAAATATAAAAGACCAATCAAAAGATATAGCCAATCTTATTTTTTGTTAAAGTAGGTCAATTATCTAGGTCAAGGTCACGAGGTCAAAAACTATTATTTGTGAAGAAAGGTATTGTCATAAGGAAATCAAAGCTCTATCACTTAACAATCAAAAGATATAGCCAATCTTAGAAAGGTCAAATATCTAGGTCAAGGCCATGAGATCAAAATTATGGTTTGTGTAGAAAGGTCTTTTCACAAGGAATACACATGTGAAATATCAAAGCCATATTACTTACCAGTAAAGAGTTATGGGGTGTGACACCCAAAGTGTGACAGACAGACGGACAACGGACAAAGTGATCCCTAAGTGTCGCTATGCTTCGCAGGCGACACAATGATCCCTAAGTGTCGCTATGCTTCGCAGGCGACACAAAAATTTCCCGTAAAATTTCCAAGAATTCTTCTTGCATACATATTTGATAGTGTGTATACATCGCACCATTGCAAACAATATCTAAAATTGATGGCAGTATAGCAAGGATGAAGGAATGAATTTAAAACATCTCCATTCTACTCTAGAATAAAAATATTTAAGTATAAAGAAGTTGTACAGCTCTGCATAATTTTGAAGTATTATGCAAAATACAGAATGCGACACTTTACTACTTCCATCACGACACTAGAAGCTTTTTTTATGTAAATATAAAACGTGCAGCTCTGTTGAACATGATTAATAATATTCTCGAAACAGATTATGGAATAAAGAATAACAATATCAAAAGTTCGAGCACATAGGTGGCGCCACTAAGCATGTGCTTTTTACTCACCCACAACGCCCTCTATCGTGGATATAAAAGAAATCCTTAATAAAGGTTTCTTTGATACATGACAAGTAAAACTTAAAAAAATCTTTCTACGTAAGAAATGCAGAACTTTTTCATATTCTTGATATGTTGATGTAGTTTATTAATTTAGTAATTAATTCACTTTTATCAATTTATGTATGAAACGAAATATAGTGCAGGAAGAAACAAGACTTCGTGAAAGTATATTACAGCAAAATTATAGAAAAGAGAGGAGAATACTAGATAACATCAAAAGTGGACTAAAATGTTGAAAGCATCAGCCATCAAAGCCATTCTGCCTTTTAATCATGTAAAATATATTCGCTAATTAATTTATTATCTGTCGGGTTTCAAGCGCTAATGAATGATGTATATGTTAACATCGCCTTCAAAGATTTCGCCGTGCTATCATGTTTACAAACAAGGTCTATATGTAGACAATACAGCACTATCATATCTCACTTCCCCCTCTTTATTACCATCCCCCACGGGATCACATAAACTTGTCTGGGCGCTTCGTCTCCGACCCAAACTTCACTACAATAAGTTAATCGTAAATACATCTACATGTATCACAAGCGCGTATCTAGACCGGGTAGGGGGTTACCCCCCCCCCCCCCCTTGAATTTACCAAAAAACCCTATTTTTCCGGGTATTTTTTTTTTTTGGACTGGACTGGAAACCCCCTCCCCCTCTTCAATGCCCCCTAACTCCCCCTCCCCCTTTCCTTGGAAAAAATTAGATCCACCAATTTTCATCATTTGAAATTTGAGGAAAAAAAAACTGTCCGGCGAGTGCGTGGCATCATGCGCAAGTACTCGAAGTATTTGACCCATGGACTATTACCCAATCTTCTAGGATGCGAATTGTTTCCAACTTGAAAGTAGGTTGAGCGAGACTGACCTATTACAGTATCAGTAATTTTATCAGTGATATTCATACAGATTAAGTATTCTATAATACCACGTAAGGATCTTATCTTTTTACGATAAGTTGTTATGACTTGTAATCACTCGATGCCTCGTTTAACGAGCACCTTGCGTTGGCTTTTACCTACATCCGCGATTTTCCATTATTTATTTTCGTGCATGTTAGTACTCCGTTTTCAGGCAGTGAAGTTGCACGGATATAAAGAGATCTTATCACTTTTAATATGATCTTATCATTTGTTATTCAAAACAAGTGGATAAAATTGGGTACAGCATGAAAGACCAAGGCTACTACAATGCATAGGTTCTCTATCTTTCGTAATCACTTAAACTTTTAATTTCGAATTGTGTAATTAAGGTCAAGTCCTTGCCATGTCAAAGACATGAGAAAACAGAGTGTCAACCCCCCAAAAACAATACTTCAAGATACACCGATATCCATCGCGTGGGACCGAAACGTATGGTGTTGGTTTTTTTTTTCTAAATTAAACTTTACAAAACTGATGAGCCGTTGCAGTAGGGCGATGCCCAATAAATCAAGTCATATCGTATAGATATATGAAAAATTCATAGTTTTTGCAAATGCTTTAATAGTTCGTCGACTTGACCTATCATTTCTTTTTACGAAGTGTTTGTAAAAACTATAGACTTTTCAGATATATTAACAATATGGACTTATTTGGTAAACATTGTGCCATTGCAACGTCTCATGAGTTTTGTGCAGTATCACTTAGATAATGAAAAAATAAACCCCAAAACCTCCGTAAGGAATCACATGATACGTTTCGATCCCATCGGCTGTATCATGATTAATATTTCGGTTTAACCCGGTATTGGCCTTAACCAAAATATTAATCAGTTATCATGATTAATATTTTGGTTAAGGCCCATACCGGGTTAAACCAAAATATTAATCATGATAGGCTTGTATCAATTCTGCACTGAAGGATCACCCTAAATACCGGTACTGAGAATATCGATCACATTGGTCAAACAGTATTGAACCAAAAACAACGTTTCTGAAGAACAGTACCGCTATCACAGATACATCCAAAATGCATGCACTGTTATTAGTGCTCGAAACACCAGTGTTAAACCCACTTTGTCCAAAAAATGAAGTACTACAGTGCAATAACCACTGTACTGAAAACACCAGACGGTGACCTAAGGTACTGTTTTTGTACGTGAGGGTATGTTCTTTATCTATACTGAGTATATTCCCTAATAGATTCCCTAGTAGATCCTGTGACACGTTTACTTAGTTTATTATAATAGTAAATTTATCATCAATCCTTCTTTCGCATACCACACATGGTTTCTGATAGTGTCAGTAGAGCTATTTCAATATTTCTGCGTGCTCTTTTTCATTATAGATGCCATAACTTCTTATGAAATTCCACATGGTACCCTACATATAATTGGAGTCATTTAATTCGATTTATGAAAGATTTTTTATAACGCTTTTAAAATAGCGCGTTTCCGGCTTATTGAAATCCGGTGTTTGCTTTTCAAGTGAGACTTTCATTTCCTAGTGATTCTAAATAGAAGATAGAACGAAGTTTACAACAGAAATGAAGTAAAGTGATATAATAGCTTATTGAATCTCAGGTACAGGTATATAAACTCCATGCACGTATATAAAGAACTACAACACGCAGTTTTGATTAAAATACGAAATAAAAGTAAATCTAAGAAGTGGCGGAAACAGGGAGAGGATGGAGGGAAAAATGAGGAGTTCAAGCATTCAAATTCTTCCAGCTAAACTTTTCAGATCTTAAATTGGATGCATTCTCTCATCCAAACTAAACTAAAAACCACGACAATAGAATGGAGACCGTAAAAGCTTCCCTAAAATATCAAATCTAACGCCAAGCAAACTGGATCCGCCTAAGAAAAGAAGAATGAAGAAGAAAATCATAATGATCACACATACTGTAAGGATCCATGCGGAAAGAGTGAGAACTGAGTATAAAAAAGGCTCACAAGAGGCAGTATAACTCAAAGGATCCATGCGGAAAGAGTGAGAACTGAGTATAAAAAAGGCTCACAAGAAGCAGTATAACTCAAAGGATCCATGCGGAAAGAGTAAGAACTGAGTATAAAAAAGGCTCACAAGAAGCAGTATAACTCAAAGGATCCATGCGGAAAGAGTAAGAACTGAGTATAAAAAAGGCTCACAAGAGGCAGTATAACTCAAAGGATCCATGCGGAAAGAGTAAGAACTGAGTATAAAAAAGGCTCACAAGAGGCAGTATAACTCAAAGGATCCATGCGGAAAGAGTAAGAACTGAGTATAAAAAAGGCTCACAACAGGCAGTATAACTCAAAGGATCCATGCGGAAAGAGTAAGAACTGAGTATAAAAAAGGCTCACAACAGGCAGTATAACTCAAAGGATCCATGCGGAAAGAGTAAGAACTGAGTATAAAAAGACCACAACAGGCAGTATAACTCAAAGGATCCATGCGGAAAGAGTGAGAACTGAGTATAAAAAAGACCACAACAAGCAGTATAACTCAAAGGATCCATGCCGAAAGAGTAAGAACTGAGTATAAAAAAGTCCACAACAGGCAGTATAACTCAAAGGATCCATGCGGAAAGAGTGAGAACCGAGTATAAAAAAGGCTCACAACAGGCAGTATAACTCAAAGGATCCATGCCGAAAGAGTAAGAACTGAGTATAAAAAAGACCACAACAAGCAGTATAACTCAAAGGATCCATGCGGAAAGAGTAAGAACCGAGTAAAAACAGTCCACAACAGGCAGTATAACTCAACTCATGGAACCTTACTCACTCTGATACTCATAGTGAGCCAGCTCCGACCTCCATTTCCATAAAAGATTAGAAAACTTTGATATCAGTGCCGCGGTACCTTTCATTTGAAAAAAGTTCATGGTTTCTATGGCGTGTAGTACAGACTTGTTGTCCAGGGTGAGTTCAAACTCGGGTGATACTCGCGGGCTGAGCTCCATCTCCCGATTAAAACTCTGGTCCACGTGGGCGACTCTCCCGATCAATCCGCTGGACACCTACAATATAAAATGAAATACATGAATATATATATATTTTTTTTAAATGCTTTCATTTTCATATGGGGCTTTTTAATTCTTCAACTGAGTTCTTCATTTCATACAGATCTACTGTCATATGTAGTTAAATCATGCATGTTTTTTTTCAAAATCTCATCAAAATCTTCTTCCCCTACTTGTAGAACTTTTTAGACGCCCTACTCCAAATTTGAATATCACATTCAACTCACGAGTCAAAAGCTCTCTCTCTGTCTCTGTCTCTGTCTCTCTCTCTCTCATAGTATCATGTTCAAAGATATCAATCATTACACTATAAGACAAATCAAACGGAAAAACAAGTCCAATGACCCATTATTTAACATTCTCAGATTAAGATAATGGAAAGAAAATGAGTACATTGCTTCTCTTAAGCATGCAATCAAGTTCACTGAGTATCTAAAATGAATTTGTTTGCCATTTACTCTAAACAATGAAAATGACACGTGCATAATGCATCCTCTGTTAGAAGACCATCAAAGAGCGGCTAAGCATTTGAAAGGCACGCGTCCATTGGTCTTTGTGAAATGGTTGCTCTTTAACGATGTTTTCGTTCCTAATCGAACACGAGCGCGACGTCAGCTGACCGCATGTCAAAAGTTCAAACGGGAGACAATAGCTCTTTACTTATTCATTCTCTTTGTTTCTTGAAGCGGTTTTTTTTTTCCATTCGGTCAATAGAAGACTAATATCAGTTTTGTTGCATTTTTTCTTTTACAAAGAAAGTTTCAATGTTCCAAGCAAAATCAGTTTTTGGTGCATTTCTGGATGGAATAGAATGTACGTGACCCTCGTATCAATATTCCGTGCACTTTACATGCATTTGTGTTTGTTTCATTTTTGTTTGTCTTGTTTTTGTTTTCGGTATAGCTAAATTAAATTGAAATGAAAGAATGTCATACATGAAAATGTCGCGATTGCTTTCTCCTATTAAATCGAAACTATACATTGCAATGAAGCAATATCTGATAAGAGCTAGCTAAGCTATTGGAAACAGAAGCTGCGATCATCATGATTTCCAAGTGAAAACCATCTACATACACCCCATATACACTGACATTTCATTATTATGCCTTGATGTAGCCCAATCAGTGCGCGTCAGAATACACAGGATTCAATAAGAAAGTCATCTCCGCCGTAGAACACGCTCATTTATTTTTATTGAATGTAGTTCTCCCGTACGTATTGATACTTATTTCCCCATGAATTACTAATATATTCAATTATAGATTTATTTGCCCCTGACATGACAATTGTTTCATATCGCTAACAGTAGTATAACAATTCCGCAAGGGATAATTGGAGAGGTTTATAACCCTAGCTTTTCGTGTATCGTAGTTGCGCTGCTCGCTAAAGACTTCATCAACAGACATTTTCTTTTCCTAGACTTTCATAATTGCCTTACATACACCACATACCATATCATAGCTACTCAGAAATGGAGACGATAGAGGTTAATTAAAGGAACCTCCGAGTCAGAATGACGAGACTATTCCCGTTTCGAAAAATGGAAGTTTTCTGAACAATGTAGGCGTCGCCACTTGTTATTAAAAGCATTATGATTACATTTTTGATTCGCATAGGGGTTTAACCAAAAATGTGAATAAAAAATATTATCATGATAAAAGTACCACTATCATAAACAAGAAACTGAATTTATTCGTTATTGGATTGTTCTTTTGAAGAAATTTGTTCAATGTGTGACAACTAGACAAACCGACTGACGGACAAACAGATAGGTGAACGTACGAAGTGATCTGCCACGCAGTAGTTATGAGAATCTAAACAAATTTGTCTCAATCGACCCGATGCAGATCCGTGACGTCGAGCTCCTGTGTATTTCGCTTATTTCCAACCTCGAGGATCATGGAAATGTGTACAGGTCAACTAACGAGAAAAGTTCAAATTATTAAAGAATCGATCAAATACGACGAGTCTGGGGGGTTCGATCTTTTTGAAATTTAAAAACATTTTTCATAGAGAAATGGTGACTAAAATGTAACAAAATATGACAAAGGGACCCAGCCACAGAAAATATGAGCAAGGAAATGAAATTCAAACCAGTATCAAATTCAACATTGTTTCAAAGGACCTTGCTTGATTTACTGGTACTAAAGATTGAGTTAATTTCCAAAACCAACACGGTCCCGCCATTCCGGAGCCAGACTTATTTTCCCCGGAGCCACTCTAACGATCAGTAGAAATTAATGCCTAATCATGCACTGATGACCAAGCTCTTTGGCTCAGGGGATACAGTGAAGTCATTTCTCCTACAACAATTTTCGTTCTTAGGGAAATTAATGGCTAAAGATTTGACAAATCTAGGTAATTTGCGCCGTGTCAAGAAATATTGAGTAAAACCGTATGTAAGAGAAGGTCCAATCTAGACCTATCCATATTTGCAACAATCACCTGATTCGTTATGAAGGAGTAATTGCCTGTAAGGAGTACGTGATAATATGCAATATCTGTGTGACGAGATCCATTAAAGGGGCGTTTATCATTGATGGGGACTTGACAGATCAATCATCTACAAGCCAAAATAGGATGTGTACCCATCCACTATGCCAAGCAATGTCAAGGTCACAAGGTCAATCTTGATATAAACACATACCGGTCAAAAGCACAATCCGCACAAGGTCATACAGACAGACGGATACAACGTGTAGGAACAACTGAACGCTCAAAAAAGGACACTCGGGGATTGTTTCCTCTTCGTTTTTATTTTGTCAAAACACATTCTAATGGTGGTAGCATGGAATCTGATTTTGAAACAAGAAGAACAATGGTGACGAATATATAAGGGAATTGCCATTTACATAGAACAGTTGCTATCAAATGTTACAAATAAATCCAGACACATCTTTCTGATCTACCTTTTGTTCCATCGAAAACCGTAAATTCCATGGGATCTAAATATTCATGACTTGACAAGAGGTCCCAAGGGAAAAGTCTTCAGTATTGCATAACAACTCGAGGAAATTTAGAGTGATTTATTTATTTAAAATATTCTGGGATCAATGCGCATGTTTACAGGGTTATTTATGTATAGCAAATTACTTCCAAACTCAAGTATTTCCTGGAGTTGACACTGATTTATGTAAAAACACAAATATCATAACTCTCGCACGTACTCCTCAAGGAACTCTCTGTTGCAAGCGCGGATCTAGAGGGGACAGCATAGTTCCATTTTTGAAATTTACCAAATATTCTAATTTTCCGGTTTTCATGGGTTTTTTTTTCTTCAAAATAATAGGATGGACCGTCATAATGGACTAGAACCAAACCACCCCCCCCCTCGATTTTTTTTTCTAGATCCGCCAATGTTCTCTATGGAAATATCACGAGGAATGATAATTCGGTTATTTATTTCCGTTTGGGTTGCAACTTTTTTAGCTTTCGGAATTTCATAAACTCGTATCAAATTGGGATGCTCCTCACACGAGAAGTTTAGTGATAATCAAATCACCATGCCTAGAAATTTGAGAAATATTCAAACAGTAATAGAAAGAAGCATATCTAATGAAATATTGATAACAGAGAGGCTTTTATGGGAAGATAAATGTCCGTTCATGAAATGATATTGATTGAAGTCACAAAATACTGAATGATTTACGATGATAAAAGTGTACGTGAATGAACGTGATGATGAAATCGAGCTCAAAGTTTAGGATCTTGTTGATCTACAGACCACAGAATCAAGAACTCTTAATGACCCAAAGAACTGTAAATTGTCATATATTCCACTCAAACGCGGATCTAGAGGGATTCAAGCTGAAGGCTGATTAGGATCTCTGCTGGAATTAAAAAAAAAGCCGACCCCTTCCCTTCATATTTAATTTCAATTTTCTCAAAAATCCAATTTTGGAAAATACCCCCCCCCCCCCCCAATTCTGACTGGAACCCCTATCCCTTTTGGAAAAAATTTCTAGATCCACGAATGCATCTCGTGTGGTAGGTAATGATGGACATGTATACATGTAGTGCCAAAGAAAGGGTCGCAAAAATTATTCTAAAGCCGCGTTTACACTATCAAAGTTTTCTTTGTCAAAGTCCGTCAAAGAAAACTTGGTCAAAGTGTTCTTGGACAAAGTCGTCTGTTTACACTATCAAAGTTCTTTGACGACTTGTACAAGAACACGCGGTACATATGCATCAAAACAAAGATGAATCCTGCCAATATTGTACATGTTTCTCATTAAAACATGATAGTGTTTGTTTGTAACTGCTTATTGGAGTTATTACATAATATGGACACGATTTCAAGGAAATTTTCTCGTGATTTCTAAAATTATAGCAGATGAAATTCACTGCATCGCATCGTTTGTCTTTGTCTCTACATTCTTTAGTTTTGACATTTATAAATTGTTTTTACTTCTTTCTTCAATACTTAAATACTACTGGTGTCATTTTGAATCTCTATTCTGATTGGTCGATTCCCGTCCAAGTCCGTCAAAGTTTCAAGAAAAATAGGATGGAGTTCTATTCCGTCAAAGTCCATCAAAGTTCTTTGACGGACTTTGATCAAAGTTTTCTTGGATCGTTTACACTATCAAAGTTTACGTCAAAGACTTTGACCAAGTTTTCTTGTACAAGAAAACTTTGATAGTGTAAACGGGGCTTAATAAGCAAGCCCTTGTCTTTATAAGAACGTAATAAGTTTCAAAGTATGTTATCATTGCATAAGACGTCAAACATCAGGGACAATCGTCGATATAATAAAATCGGTGGCAAGTTGTCGCCAAAAAAATAATATTTTCCGGTTAACAAAATTCCATCAAATAAAGCTAATTCAAGTTTCAATATGTAATTTCATGAATTGAAAATATTTGAGGTTACAAATTCAAAGTTTACTCCAGCGTAAATATTGAGGTCAACTGTGACACCATTCAAAAGTAACAAGGCGTGAACACATCCAAGGGAAGAAAGGGGGACTTTTGACACCTCTATTGTAAAGCAACTCGAGTGTTCTACACGAAACATCAAATTCTATTTCGTTGTATAAACTAGCAAGTGCTAGATCGACACAAAGGAAACTATCTTTAGGCAACCAAAATTAGAGAGCAAAGACAGGATTTATGTACCCAGTTAACAAAGGTTCCTAAATATTAGATTTAATATCCTCCTGAGAGGGAAGCAGAAATTGCATCAGGGTGTGTACGCGTGACCCAGAAGCCCTTCGTCTGGCAGAGCCTGCGATAATGAGTGATGAATAGGACGTTTCCCCAGCCCCTCACCGGTGGTAGGAATTCACCCTCCCCCAAAGTGCAAGGGGCTAATTGCCCTGTAAGTGACAAGTTATGTGGTTTATGATACTTTTTCTCGTAAAAACAGACAAATCTAACAAAAAACTTTTTAGCAGGCAATAAATCGGAGGATAGAGTGCAGATGCCGGGATGAGAGACCGTTATCTAGTCAGATTAAATGGTGTGAAATGAAATCTTCTGAATGCCAACATCCCCCCGAAACTTGATTAGATTGGTGTAAAACTGCAAGCTATTACAATGAAAATAGAAACTTCTAATTACCACGCTGAAATCGTTTCCAAAGTAACAAGACCATGCCTGTCTTCAGCATTGCAGCCGAAATTTGACTATAATGAATATACATTCTCAAATAATTTAAGAGTCGACATAAATTTTTATACATGTATACGAGATCATAGATCTTGGGAACAACTATGTGGAGTAACAGAACAACTCGGTGATTTACTTTCTTGTAATTTGATAGAAACTATAGGAAGTTAAATTCAAAATTCGGTTGGCTTAAAATAGGAATTCGGGAGTTATGTTTGTTCTATAAACCCCCCCCCCTTCTCAGGAGAAGAGGAAAATTTATTTTCAATTTTTTTTGCTTTTCTTCCTCTGAACAAATAAAACGAAAAAACGACTCTGACAATATGTTCATTTGTGTGAAAGGGGGAAAAAGATGCACTATTGGTGTGCAATTCTAATCAAAATATTCATGATGAAAAACTCTCGTTACGTAATGGCGATAATGAAAAACTAACAAAACGAAAATTACAGAGATTGGCGCGGGGAGTGAAAGATCAATGAACGAATGGTTGACGAGCTAAAATATTAGATGACAAGATGCCATCATGTTTATTGGGTCGTCAATAAAATATAATTTCTTTGACTTGGGACAGAAACAGTCCGGATAATCTGATTAACACATCGTAACGGTATCGGTCCTCTCTTTTCCTGGATGCTAATGATGACGATTATAGTATCTTTCATTAAGAAGGTTATATAATCCGTCCTTTGTGTAGCTTTGATTTACAATACAAGCAGGTGCGAGCATGTGACTGGCGGTTTGTCGAGCATACATCTGTCACCGTCTTGAGAATACCCTTATTGTTTCTTTTATGTTCATCTTTAACTTTGCATCTTAATTTTGGCTTTCCCAGATTAAATCCGTCTGTCTTGCGACAAAGACAATTTTCTAATATCTTGGCGAATAATGAAAGCTGATTTCAAGACTTTCAAGTGAAACGAATCGAATAAGGTATTTTCTTGATCATAGGATATCAAAAAGAATTACCTCCCATAACTGTAGACATTTGACGTCAAAGCCTCTTTGACGTCAAACCAGAGATAAGACCAAGAGAGACATTGACCTATATCATCGAACTCAGTTGGATCAAAATACATCATATTTTGTACATGGTGCGCTGTGATAGTGATAATTTTTTCTCTTCTTTTGTCATAAAAACTACATTAGAGGAGAACCCCCTTTATAAATAACTCTGTCGATCTACCAATGTCTGAACAGAAAAGAGCCCAGAGATTTCATTATAAAAAGAAACATCTGAACTTTTCCAGTTTGCCTAATCATTATATAGATTCAGAGGGTAAACTATTTTGTTCTAAGTGTTAATCCAATTACCGTACACAATAGGGGTCATGATAGATTACATAAAAGTCGCCAACTCGGTGTCAATACTCCGATCAAATTCGATATAAAGAAAACATGTATATTGGCTAACAAAGAACGGACGATTTACGTTACGTGATGGGCAAATTGATTATCGACACCTGTGCATTGTCTACATACTGCCGGCGATTAGGGCCAGAGATGCATAATGGCAATTAATTCTTTATGAGAGAATAAAGGGACCTGTTTTGTATGTATTAAGCACCGAGATCTGACACTTCGAACGTTTTCTTGTCTGAAGTGTTTAACGTCAAGGACACATGAAAAATTGCTAGTGTCGACATGTTTGAAGCAATCTCTAGGATACGAACGCGAATCTAGATTTAGTTCGGTCCGAGAGGAAGGGGGAGGGGTGTTCCAATCTGGTTTTTTTATGTACACAAATCGTGGAAAAAGCTTGACATATTCTGGGTAATATTCCTTTTCTCTGTTTCGCGCAATAGATTACTTCATTCTGAACAAGGGTAGGAAGGGGGTTAACATGTGCCATGTCAGGTAATCTGCCAGTAGAAATTGTGGTAAATGCCCCGTGCTCCCGTTACAGAAAGGTTATGTAATATTCCCCACGCAGACAGCTTGTCAATTACCCGAGACTAACCCATCAAGTTCCATCTCATTTAGTATCGACAGGATCATTCACGAGATGGATTAAAAATCACCATGGTAACAGCGGTGACAGAAACACCATGTCAATTTACAAAAATTCATAAAGATACAAGATATTCGACAAATTCAAAACAGGTAGACCAGAGGGGTATATTAGTTCACAATTCAAGACATTTATCACCATGTGACCATAAGATAAGTATGATAAATGGGCAGAAACAATGTATACCCTGTAGTTATGACCAGAACGTTTACCTACATGTATCCTGGGCTTTGTTAATAAACTGAAAACATGCCTTAATGTATCAATAGGGCCCGCAGTTATGGAATGTTTCTACACAATGTATACAAAACTGGAAAGTCAATCTAATACAAGATCAAAGATAGAAGACATGCTTTGTCTGTTTATACAAAATGAAAGGCTCATTTAAAATTTCAGAACGCTATTTTCCCTCCCCCTTTTGATCTCGGCGTGTCAAAAGGCAAATATTAAATGTTTTTATTTTAGATTACAATTTAATGGTGTTCCATGCGTTTGTAACTACAATAAAGCATGTGAGAAAGTTGAGGGTCTTTCAAATATCACTCTTCAGAATTCCTATACATAATATCATCATAATCTTGCTCGAATCTAGGACAATTCTAAGGTTGGGGTCACTAGGGTTCATTCTAAACAAAAATAACAGACTGAACACCCCCTCCCTTTCAGTTTGGTCTGAATCATTCAAACCAAAAAGGGAGGAGGTTCAGTCTGTATTTTGTTTGTTTGTTTTTTTTTTTTGTTTTTTTTTTGGGGGGGGGGGGGTTTGTAAACCTTGACCCTTTGTGATATTCAGATAACACTGATGAAACACTGATAAAATGAAGTACATAATAGAACCTTGAAACACGCATTTTGAATCGTAGAGGGAAGGAGGATACCATCGACGAAACCCCCCCCCCCCCCCTTACCCCACCCTCATCCCCATCCCTCTAAGATCCTCACTCAGTAATGGCTCACTGAAGAAATGCTGACGCTTGGATTTCTTTATATAGCGCACAAGAAAATTGAAGTGTAGCTATTTCTTTTTCAATCACTAGAGAGTTTACACAATGAGGTATTGGGTCACTAATCGAACACTATTTCAAGCAGCTTTCTGATTATTAACATCGCTTGAGAATTAACTCTTCACTATACATCGCCGACATCAAAGGACGTCATTACACGTCATTGAACGAAAATCGAACACGCTGAGAATCACCCCAGAATCAGCGCAAAATGATTACTTTAATTTGAATTTATTTCAATCTCATTTACGGCGCAACAACTGTCGACATTTACATAGATCGGCATTAATTCCCGCGTTTATTTAAACATCTAATGAAGAGAAGATCCTTTATAAAACACCGAGAGAGATTTTCCAGCAAATAAATCTACGAATGATCTCTCAGATGTATCTCTTTTAGAAAGAGGACTACACAAAATGTACATAAAAGAACGACACGATGCACAGGAAATGAAAAACTAAATTAGTTCGCGAAATGATTATCCAACTTTGAATTGAAAGTCGTAATTTTTTCACACGCTAGTTAATCATAATCAAGTGATCAGGTTTTTTTTTATACAAATACGTTATAAACCTTCATTCGCTTTGATTCGTTCGTTTATGAACAGTACCACCCTCTACTCATAGCTAATTTAGGAAAGGGTTCTGATTTCTGATTTTTTTTTTCTTCGTATGATGGCATTGCATTGTTTTTCTCTCATCTATTTAGAAAGAAGCAGCGTCACTTTCAATAGATGCAAAGGTATAAACCTTGATTCGCTTTGATTTGTTCGTTTGTGAAGTATAATTAACTAAAAAACCCTCTATCTCTTGTAATTTTAGGAAAGCCTGACTTTGAAAAGGGTCTGATTTCTCACCTGTAAGAAAGAAGCAGGGTCGCTTTCTTTCAGGACTTCTATAGAGAAGTGAAGTAAACCCGTGGTCCTCTGCAAAAGACTAGTACACTGCGACGCCTGCTCTCTCAGAATCCGGATTTTCAAATCTTTCTCCTGCTCGACATGGTCAACAAGTTCCTGTTTCCGTTTCCGGACAGCCTCGATTAGAGCATCACATTGCGCAACGACTAGAGCTTCAAATTCTAAGCTGTTTCCCTGAAAATGCGAGATTTAGAAGCAAATGAGAGAGAATTAAAAACAAGGCGTATGTAAGAATTGAATGGAAAAGTATTCACCAGATGAATCGCCAATGACATTGAATAGTCTCGATGAAGCGACGATCGAAAGATTCCGGCGAAACATCTCATTTGATCTTTATTTTTAGACCTTTTTTGCCCTCTTTTTTTGTAGAAATCAGTCAGAAAATTTTTTTCTCGCTACGTAATTATAAAATGCAACGAAGATTGGATCGCTAAATTGGATAAACGGAAACAAAATCGGCTTATTCGATCGCAAATACTGGGATAGTCTTCGTGTGATCATCCTTCAGACAAAGCTGGATTATTATAAATGTGTAACCCCTATGGAAGAGGGCCTAAGTGCAATGATACGCAAAATGGTTCCCTAATCTACAACGACACGAAAAGGACTATGGGCCATGGAGAGCTTATGCGGTGATACGCAGAATGTTTCCATAATCTACAGCGACACGAAAAGGATTCTGGGCCGAGTATGGAGAGAAAATGGATACTATATGCTACCGGATATCCTGTCGTGTCGGTGTCGTCTGCGCTGACATGCACAAGCTGTTTGAACGAGCAACTTGCTTCTGAATAAGAGCTCTTATCTTATATGATTGTCTGACGTGATCAATGACAATATCAAGTATGTTAAAGCAATACATGTGGACTGTTTTGAGCTACATGGCAACTGCACCTACGAAATACATGTATCAAGAACCATGAGCGGATTTGGATTTTTAGTATTTACTCAAGGAAAGGGGGGGGGGGGGTGGAGGGAAGTTCCAACCCAATATTTTGATAAAAATAATATTCGGAATAACAGAAAAGTCAGCAGATTTGGAAAATTGGGTCAAGACACCTATCCCAGTCTCCTCTGCGTTAGCCCTTCAAGAGAACAGTTTCTTTTTTAAGCAAATCTTTTAACTTTTCAGTATGCATGAACAAGTTTATTGAGACCCTTGGCAACACATGAACTCGTTTTTAATGATAACCTTTGGATGAGAGAGGAAGGAAATTTGTCCACAGTTCACTGACTTCACGGATGTTATTATAATGTATTCAGTGTCCCTTTCTTTGTTCAGCCAAAGACTTGAGGCTAGAACGGACTTTTTATTTGAATTTCATTACTAAGACGTTGTGCGTATGAATTTCATTACTTGTGGTCCAAGAACTATGGGATACAAATCCAGTCTTTTATGTTCTTTCCATCATAAATTATTCTGTTTCATCAAATCTTGGAAACATGGGACCGTATACTTGTACATATATGTATAATAAACATACCTGATTCCATGCTAAGAAAAAAATAATAATTTGAAGAAATAATTGTTGTTCATATGCATGCGTCGATGAATTGCATTCTATATCCAAGTTAAATTTTCAATTTAAAAAGGAAAATCTGACTAAACATTTGTATGTGTGTACAAGTATTCCGAATTTCTAGCAGTATTATATGACACGCTAAAATATTGTTAGGATGTCAGACAGAAATATAAATGAATGTATGTACAGATGTTGACGGACCGTTCAAAGGATTAATCTCATGATGCAGTTGCCAGTGTTTTGTAATGGCTAAGGGAAATCAAGCAGATTTGGTGGAAAGAAATGAAGCATGAAACCTAATTTATCCTTTTTTTTTATCATTTTTCAAAAATAAAACTGGGGTGGGTTGGAGACATAGTGTTGTGCCGATTATCGTCAACTTCAGGGGTATCGTCGCCAGACCCTTTCGATTACGATAATCGATTATGATTTTGGTAATCGATTATAATCGGGAAATTAAAAATGATAAGAATGCAAAATTTGCATCATTAAACCGTATTTTGCTAGAGAAACAGTTCACACGTCGTACTAATAATTTAAGTCAACTGATATGTATCTTTGACTTAGGTCAGAACGCATACTCGTATGAAACATTTTGCCGAGTTTCCATGAAATTTGTTGTCAATAGTAAGTTATGGACAAATCATGAAATATTTTACAGTTTTGAAGTTTATCATAAGAATCTTATTATAATCGATGATTAATCGAAAAACTTCGACGGTTCTACACCACTCGACCCCCCTCACTCCCCGGTCATATTGTTTATGATTGTATGTATGTCCAAGGAAGGAAAAAAGTTTTCATAGATATTTCATACTTACATGGACCTTGTCAATCATGGCCTTTAGCCCTTGGATGAACTCTGTTCCCGCTTTGGCTTTCTCTGACAATGATTGTAAACTCTGCGACAGCTCCGTCTGTAATTGCAATGTAGATTATTTTATATAGGATAGAATTCTGACATCTTTGTCTTCCCGTCTCTGATTAATCAGGAAAAGGGGGATACGATTCTACTTAGTTCTTTAATTCGTCAGCCCAGCACGTAAACCATATATATAACTTTCCTTTACATTGATTTGTCTGAATCGGCAACAGACAAATTTTTGCTTTGATATTTTTTTTCTTTTAATCATCATTTAAGCAGAGAGAAGAGTTATGCAAGATTGCAAACAGTGCATGGTATTTTTTTTTTGTCTAGATCGTTTTTCCCGGAGATGTTTCAAAAGATGCTGTCAATTGCATGCATATAGAATCTCCAAGACGCCGGTGAAACCCCGTCCCCGCGGGGAGCGTGTCGCGCTGACAGAAAAACGAGGAGATTTTATCTAGACCTTTCTTGCCATAAAATATATCATCCCCTTCACAGTGAGACAATAAATGAATCTAGATAAGATGGAAGCTGAGGTTTTTGTCTGTTGTCTAGACTATTATAATAAATATTGTATACAAGCCGTAGATCAGAGGGAGCAGGATGATACAGAAATTCAAGAGAGACAGAAATCGCAACGTTTAATATAGACCTGATCATATGTTTCTATAACTGTGATTGGGTAAGAAAATTTGTTATTGGGCTATTTCCCATGATTTCAACAATTTGCCTTAACCTGTCCTTCCTAATCACTGTAATACTGTAAAAACGAGGAAAACATCAAATGTAACATTGAAATACGTACTCGATCGTATACGAGAAAGTGTCATAAAATGGAGGCTATGTCAATGGCCGTTTGTCAAGGACGCAAGAGTTTCTAGACAGCAAGGACATCCTGACCTTGAAACATATACTACGTGACAGACAAATCATATAAATCGATTGAGACAGACGACTCCCTAAGCCCTGACCGTAGGGACATTTTGAGTGTAACTTTTCATGCAAATTCTGCAAAAATGATACATTTCCGAGTATACGAGGAGCAAGGCTTAATTTCCTTGCATCCCAGACCCTCCATAGATAATCACAGCCACCCTAGGTGTAAAGAGTAATTCACATAGGCGCCAGACGGACGCCTGAAGCCGTTACTATAGACACATCCTAGCAGCTTCTCCCCTTCTATTTATCAACATTTTGTCACAAGGGAATAGCTATTATGATTATTCTAGAAACACAGTGAAGCGTCCCCTGTGTTCGCATGTGTAGTTTTCTTGACTAAATAGTGACACCTCTGGTACCCCCTCCCCATTTCTCTATATTTCTAAAACTTATATAATCGCGCGAACTTCGTATGTTTTACATTCTCTTGTATGCTCTCTCTCTCTCTCTCTCTCTCTCTCTCTCTCTCTCTCTCTCTCTCTCTCTCTCTCTCTCTCTCATGTTTTTCCAAAACTTTTTATACGCGTACTTTGCATGTTTTAATTGTGCATGGTCTCTTGCTTGCAAATCTCTCCCCCCCCCCCTCTCTCTCTCTCTGATCTAAAACATGGTAATGGATGAGTCAGTGCACAAATGATGCTCAGGTGTGTTTCAAACAAACACGATTTCTTGTTTCCTTTTTTGGTCTTTGACATTTGATTATAACATTTTTACATAGCATCAAATATCATTTATGACTAACTAAATGATTTCATCTGTCTGGTTAGATTCTAAATTTTATCAATACGACACAGTAAAAACACAAATTAATGTAAAAATATTTTTCTGCATCAAATTGACGCTGTTTATCTTTCATCAATTTTCCTCAAAGCAAATAATAATTGCAAGTGGTCATAAATTGAAATTGTTTTCCCAAACAAAGAAAGAGAGGGAGTTAATTTGATACCAAGACTTTGTGTAGAGTCATAAGTTTGGGTAACAAAGGCGTTAGAGTAAATTGGGGCCATGGAAACTTTAAAGATCGAATTTCCAAATATTGATCAGGTAAATAAGAAGTTTGATTAACTCAGGTAGAAAATTGGCCGGTGTGAGCCTGTTGTTAAGGAAGTGTTACCATTAACGCCACAGAGTCTGAATAAAATCCGGAAGGTGGCTACGCCTGGAACAAGGCTAGAAGTGTTGAATTTGCGAGATAATTCTGGAAGTCTGTCAATAAAAAAGTAATAAAACTGTTTGAAATTGGAAATTTGCACTTCAGATCCTTTGGCAGCATCACGTCAATGAGACAATGGGGCAGCGTTTGTTTTCATACCATCTCGTTATAGGTAATAAATACGTTTCTCTTGATAGAGGTTGCCGACCAATTGTCTGTCCGTTAGAATGGATAAAATGAAGGCTCGTGACATGAATTGAGAAACATCGTGGTTCTCTTTATGTCAGATCAAGACAAGAAGAAAAGTATCTGACCGAGAGGAGTAAGACTTTGCTGTATTATCAATCAAAACAAACTTCTTCCTATGTCATCTGTGTGATCAAGGGCATCAGTACTCCGCACTCTACCCCGCTAATGACAATTGTCTATACTTGTAGACATTTTTTTCCAGATAGAAACTTGATTCGAAGGAGTAGCTCATCATTGAGATATGTATGCAGAAATGCAATTTGCAGCAAATATTGGAGGCAGCTTCATGCCTTTATTTACAATCAATTCACTTAAAGTACATGGATACGCACACCCAGGAAGGTACAAGTATATCAAAAGATTGCACATAATTAAATGAATCGAAAATCGGGAGATACTGAGGAGAGGAGAGCAGAGAAGGGGTGGGGGGGGGGGGGGGCGGTCAGATCTAAGAGAAGAAGATTCTGAACAATTTGTCCGCACATTCCCGGACCTCTGCAGAAATACTGGATTTGGTAAGGACAAAGAAAACTGTTCGACCTTTTGATAACTAAATACCCGACTTCTTCCTCAATCATTCAACGGTCTCCTCATTATAAACTGGGGTTTGTTATGATTGCCTGACTTATCTCCAGCTTATCGCCTTACAGTCCAGAGGGGTTCCGTGTACATACCATGGAGGGCTAGACCCTGTCACCTGTTGTTTCGCTTCAGGGGCAGATCCAGCACTTGATGAAAATTTAAGCATTATTACTGATGAAGGGGCGGATCCGGTACTTGCTGAATTTCCATGCCCTTCTGAATTCTGATGAAGGAAGGGAGGGGCCGTTATTTTTATGTGGTCGATGTGGAACTCAAATTTACCCATCCCTACCCCGCCTCATCCGATCATCATCAAATTAGAGGAAGTTTTAGATCCTGTCCTTTGGATTCGCACTTTGGTGTGAAGGTGAGGTCATTCTTACGTTGACCCCCAAAGCACAGTGACATTGATAATGCACTGGAATGGCAAACATGGCAGAAGGAAATGACTAATTTATCCAAATTGTCAATAAACCTTAAGTCTAATTCCAAATTTCAGAGAAAACTTCGATAAGATTTCAAAGTTTGATCAGTCGTTATGTGCGAAAGTGCAAATTTACAAAAGTGTTACCTATATCTAGATCGTACTGAATCTTAAAATTCAGCAAATTTGATTGTACACGTAGTTGAAATATTTTGGCTTTACGAACTACCGGAGAAATAATATGACCGAAGTCAACAGTAAATATGGCTTCGTGCATAACGAAACCTCCAACTTAAGGATTCGTTGTATCCATATATTTAACTTTTCGTTATGTCCACAGAATTTCAATATAAAACATCAGTACTTCCCTATACATGTAAATATTTACAAGGAAATACGGTTATCTATAATAAAGGCAAATTTTAAATGGGGGATTAAAAAAGTAATGTATGGATTAGTTTTAATATTTTTGTATATTTATGTACTATAATACTTAATAGAAGAATTCTGAAGATTAGGCAAAAATATGTTCACAAAAAAAGAATCGTTCTGATAAGTCCAGAAGTTTTGAATTCTTATCGTTAATGAGGAGTGACTTCCTACATTCATGTTGTAATACCTTTTGTCATATAGTAAGTTTTATTTACCTCGATCTTTAAACATTTAAAAGGAGTGGGTGTCATAATACATTTTGTACTTGCTGTTGGTATAAATTAACCCAACTTTTGAAAAGGCAACGATCTCAAAGGCCGAAAGCTTGAAAATATATCCAGTGTCATCATGGTCATGAGTGTACCAAAGTCCATTAAAAATTTTTGCAATAAATAAAGCAAATTAGAAAAAAAAAAGATTTTTTTAAATGTTAATAGCAATTTATAGCATCATCCCTTTATCGAGATGCAGTTTTCCTTTTCTATATAAAAAAAAATCCTACTGAGTAACTCTCCCATTCATTTTCACAAGAGAAAATCAAAGAAAGCGACGAGAATTCCGGTAAATGATTATAGTTTTACCTTATTCAAGTCACTTACGGGGAACTGAGATGCCCCGTGGGGGTCATCATTATGAATAATTGATAGAACGAGAGTGAGAAAAACACAGCATCTGTCAAAAAGCCGTTCGAATTTCTTCTGATATCTCACTTTATATACGTTGAGAATAGATATTCTGTCCAAGATACTAATTATCGTATACAAGTATAGCATGTTATAAAGAGAGAGAAACCGGGCAGAGTTCGAGTAGGGTTTAATGTGCAATGAACATGGGAATAATTTATATCTAAGCAGGTCATTATGACCATAAAGAGACTCAGCTTCAGATGTCACTGACAATGCCTATTGCAGAGCCAAATACGATCAATTATTCATGCAAAAATAACTTGGTAGAAATTAACCCTAGGTACATACACAAACTTATAACATAACATGGGGGGGGGGGGGGGAGAATCCTGAATGAGTGAATGAGATCCGCCAGTAATGTGTATCGCTTGGTTGGTGGGTGGTTTTCGAATTTTCCTATTGAGAGCGTTACAATCAAAATTTCTTTGTCAATAGGGGAGAAAGAGGTGGGGGTCAAACCGTCCTTAAGAACAAGCAAATTTGTTTTTTTTTTTTAATTCAAGGTAATCTTCTCGATATGAAATGCAGGCGCTACGTGTACATGGATCCAACTTTTTTAAAGAATGGATATATTTTGCCTAAAAATTAATTTCTTACGAAAATTGTATCTCTTTTGCATGACATCAAGGTACAATCCTCTTCTTTTTACTTGATCCGTATAAAAAGTGTATGTAAAGCCTGAAACTTTGTTCCTCAATATTCTATATTCCTTGGACAAAAGATGGAATATTTCAATTCGTTTGATAACATGACAGTATAGGACTATCATCCAGGGTATTTCCATGTACGAAGTACCGCGTACATTATTATTATCCTTCATACAAAAGAAGACAAAAGCTTGTTTATTTACGAACAAAGCCAATTGGATCAATGAACAAATGGGCCAGAAATAAATTTATTATTAGGGTATTATCTAAACAGGCGACATGACTCATGAAGTGGCCATAAAAACGTAATGATTTAACCAAACTATTGATGTAGGGCTAATTGAGATGGGAAATCTGTTAAGAAAACAAGATTTTTTGTTCCAAATTTCACGATAACTATCGCGCTCATAAAATTATAAATGAAACAAACGACGTCGTTTGGAGTGTATACATAAGAAACGTATCGTATTGCCGGTGAAATTTGAATTTATCAAAAATTAAAGTGTTTTTTTTTGTACACAGAACAAGTTTTACTTGAAATTTGAATCGTCTGGTAGCTAGTCATCATATTTTATTTCCCATTTACTTTCTTCACCAAAGGTCACTGAATGAAATGTATTATTTATAAGAGTAAAGATACTCTTTTCCCAAATAAACTATGTACTGTTTCCGACTAATGTACGAACTTCCCCCCAATTATACCAATTTTATTTTCTCCAGAGATTAAAACTTCAATTTTTATTCCTGGAGGCAAACGCAGAAATCAATATAGCTCAGCAGTTTCCAAGTGCTCCGTGAAAATCGTAACACTAGGTTGGCAATCTTAGTTCTCAATTTGTGATGTGCTCTCGTATTGGCATGGGCCATGTTTATATTAAGGATCTGAGAGAGCATACACTTGTTAATTACATCGCCTTGATGAGATGATATCATTCATTTGCTCCAAATCAGCGATGGATCATGGATGCATATGATATGTAAGGTGCAATGACCGGGATAAGAAACAATGATTTTTTTCTTTTACTTTTTTAAAACCCCATTTTAAGAGAAATGTGGAGAGATTAAAAAAAAAAGTTCAATATTAAAAGACCGAGGGTTGATCAAATGATAGCACGGTGGTTTCAGGAGTAAAATGAAGTATTTTTAATTTATGAGCGTTTTACGGGTAAGGAGATCAAAGGATCTTGAAAAATATGTACAAAGACACAGGTAGATACTGATAGTTTGATGGTAAGAGCTTAGACAGGTGTATATAGAACAATCAGAGGCATTTTACAAAAGGTACAAAACACATGTATTACAAGGTACTTATTCTCACCTTGTGGGCCTTGCACATCGCCCCTAGGGCCTGGACATCGTGATTTATGTGACCTCCCTCTTGATGACAGGTGTAACATACAGGTACACGACATGTAAGACAATACATGCTAAGATGCTCATCAACATGATGTGAACATTTGGCCTCTTTCCCTTTATTTTTAGCTCGTTGTAAGGCCTTGCCTTGGATTGGGTCTACAAGATTATGTTTTGCAAGGGGTCCCCTGGACGGGTGGCATCCCTCCTTGCAAGTATCACAATAAAACACGTCACATTGTTCACAGAACACGGTGGCTTCTTTGATATCACCCGAATCACTATGATCATGTTCACACATTTGACATTTGGAAGAGAGGAGGGGGATGGGTTTATGTTTTCCTGCACAATATTTCTCCACAATACTTTCAAGCACTTTATTGTGGGGCAACGATTTATATCCATTTTCATCTAAATAAATAATTTTCTTACACACTGGACACCGTATCCCATAGGAAGAAGTTTGACTATGTTGAACAGCGTGGTATATATTACCTATACTCGGGGTACCAACATAACTACTAGGTCTACTGTTACACACTACCCCACTGTCTGTTTCACTCAAAATACTTATTTTATCCACGTCCGGAAAATCCCTCAATATTTCACTTTCATGTTGTCCAGGTGTAATACCCTCCTCGATCGGAGGTAAAAAATGCTGAGACGTTTCTTGTAAATCCTGTGCACATTTTTCACAAATAGAATGCGAGCACGGAAGAAGTAAAGGACTACAATAAAACATAGAACATTGTGGACATTTTAATTCCTCCTCCATTCTTCTCTCACCTGTGTTCGAGTGACGATTTGAAGCGAGCGCTTCGTTCGACATGGTTCACTGCTCTCGTTACGAGCCAACTATCTAGCACTCCGAGGAGTTACGAAGGCAAAGATGGCGGCGCCCATCGGTTGTAATGTTAGCAGGTTGATTTTCAAACAAAATCCTGCTTTTCGCACAAGTAAATTAATTCTTTGCAACACACATTTTAAGCACCAATTATTCAGGCAAGTAGATATGCATTTTGATTTGTCAACATGTGTGACATTATGTTTATTTCGGGTGAGGTGAAAAAATAGAATGAAAATCTGGCGTTATCTTACATAATTCATTGACCTGTTCTCTTCTTCTTCTTCTTCTTCCTTGCTCTGGCCACCTTCAACTTTATGAATACTCTGCCAGTAGTGTGCGCATGTTTAAAATTTTAAAAACAGGATAAAAACAGTACTGATGGTAGGCTTTTACATGGTTTTAGTCACCTGAGACTTGAATATCTCAAGTGACTTTGAGGCAGCTATGTCCGGAGGTAGGCTGTTCCAATCTCGGATGGTGTTGAGAAAGTATGACCATTTCCTACTGTCCTTGGTTGCTGATGGAACTGCATAGGCATGATGGTGCATGTGCCTGGATCTCCTAGATGGCTTCTTAAAGTATTTATCGGGGTCAATGGCTACTTTGTTGTTAACTATCTTGTACATCATGGAGAGTCTAGCCTCTTTCCTCCTTGCTTTTAAACTTTTCCATTCCAGATGTTGTATCATTTCTCCTACGCTAGATCTATCTCTATATTTCCCCATGACATACCGTGCTGCTCTTCTTTGCACTTTCTCCAACATATCTATGTGGCCTTGTTGATATGGGTCCCAAACTGTTGATGAGTATTCCAGTTGTGGTCGAACTAAGGACATGTATGCTCTTTCTTTAACTGATCTAGATGATATATGGAGGTTACGTTGTAGGAATCCAAGGGTCTGATTTGCTTTACTGGTGATGTTCGATATATGTTTGCCCCAATTTAGATCTGTAGTAATGGTACATCCTAAGTATTTGGTATATTCCTCATGAGCTAATACATGGTTATGTAGAGTGTAGTTGTAGATGATAGGATTCTTCTTTTTCGAAACTGTAAGTACGGAACATTTGTCGGGGTGAAATTCCATTTTCCAAAGATCTTCCCAAATCGCAAGTTTTGTTAAATCCTCCTGAAGTGTATTACAATCTGAGTCTGAAGTAATGGTAAGGTATACAATGGTATCATCTGCAAATAAGCGTACTGTAGAGTTGAGATTTTCTGTTGATTTTAGAATTTCACATTCTCGCGAGCCAATGCCATGATGTGGATACCCTCTGTTGCTTCTCAAATATTTTAGAAGCAGCAAAGTGTGTCAGTAACATAGGCTTGCAAAGATGTAAGTTCCATGAATGTCGCATCAACGATAAACAGCTAGGGAAAACTTCAAATCGAGCTATTATAGCCCGATTGGGCTATAATAGCTAGATCAAGCTATTGATTTTTAACATTTTTCATACAAAATTAAACTAAAATTAGAATTTTTAAAAGATATTCACGGATTCCATTTGCACTCACTATAAATTGAAAAATTTAACATGGCAAATATATTCAAATATGTATTGATGATGATCGAGCAACAAGATTTTGAAAATATGAAAAGTTTGAGATTCTTTATCTCCTGATCTGTTGACATTTCCACTGGGGTTCCTATATAAAAGTTGTAGTATTTTATCAGTACTAGTGCAACTTGAAAAACAAAATTTAAAGATAATATTTTTTATATTTTTTTCTTAAGAAAAATATAGTTTTGTGATAGCTACATGGAGGTAGATAATAGCCCGATCAAACTATTATAGCTCCATCTGAAGTTTTCCCCAACCTGATAAAGTTAATATGAAAAAAATCAAAACATCAGATTCTAGATATACATGTACATCATAAATGCATTTTTTACAAATTATAATTTATTCATTAAAAATTTAAATTGAATTATTTAGTAGCATATCCAAATAAAATCGATGTTCAAAATAGCAACAAGAAGTAAGTGTTTATATTTACTGATTAATAATACGGAAGTGTTCCAACTCTATGCCTTATTGAAGAAAATTTCAAACCATTGGTTTGAAACTTCCTTCAAGAAGGTATAGAGTTGGAACACCTCTGTATTAATATAAATACTTAATTCTTGTTGCAGTGTGGGGCAGTTAAAATTGTTCCCTGTGACTTGATGTTTGTTAAGTGAATTAATTACTTCTTTCCAGCTCTGTCGCCTGAAAGAAGCTTTGTTTTGGTCCATTATCAATTTGACATCATATATATTTTCTTGCTATTTCAGAAATTTGCCTTTCCAATTTGCCCCCTCCCATCCTCCTTCTGCTCCCTCTCCCTTCCTTCTACCCCCTTTCTCCTACTCCCTTTACCCTGTCCACCCCCTCATATATGTGCCTACTTACTTTAGGCTGGAAATGGACCTTTTTCATTTAGTCCTAGATCAAACAAACTTGTATGGATAATGCATCTATGGATGTTCCCTACATAGCATACTACGGATGCTGCATCTGACTTATGTTTCATGCTTGAGCACTGAAAATGGGACTGATCCATTTCCAGTCTATTATAAGTCCTTGATCAACCAAACTTGTGCAGAGTTTTTTCCAAATGAAAAACAACAAATCCAGTGATATTCAGCCCCATTCCCCACTCCCTGGAGTATATATTTTTTGTCCCTCTTTTCAGAGAAATTTCCCCCCAAATAAAAGATCTTTTCTTCCACAAAAAATCATTTTACAATTGTGTGTAAATTTAGCAAAATTCATGAATCAATATAGTATTTTTTGATTTTGATTTGATTTATTTCAGGATTAAACCAAGTCACAGGGCAATATAAAAATATATACATTTGTAAAATAAACGAAGCAATGAGTATTAATTAAAATTTGATGATGACAATAGGAATTAAACACAAATAATATATATAATATATATGAATATCACAGTTTATGTGAAGAAGCTCAATTGAAATATCATAGTGTAATTAAATAATTTAAATAAAACTCAAGATAAGGTAAGTAAAACATGGTTGCCTTACTGTCCCTGTGTGATATTTAGGCAATGCCAATGCTATCTTATAAGAGTTTTTGCAAGATTTTGATTTAAATAAAAAAATCCCCTTTTGAGTAGTTGACACACAATTATTTTCCATTATGTATGGGCCCAAACCCCCTTCCCACAAAAGTGAGAGAAAATACTGCATTATAATTACATAAATGAGAATGTATGTTTTAATTCAGTTTATGATTTTCATGAATTCAGACATTGTTCTTCTTTTCATTAGCACAACTGCAGAGAATAAATATGATGTTGTCATTGTTGGAGGCGGTATTGTTGGCATGGCAACAGCAAGGGAGCTTCTGCTCAGACATCCAAAGCTGACATTCGCCGTCCTAGAGAAAGAAAAAGAAATTTGTAAATTACTAATATATGTAATACTAGATTCTTAAAGTAGATCCTGAGACACTCAAAAGAAAAATGATGAAGGGTGAATTATGAGAATCTCTTAAGGTTTATTATTTAAAAAGAGACTTGACAGACTTTAAATCATGTATTAAACATCGTGACACATTTTATCCTTACATGTACATATTTGCTACTAAGAAATGGTTTTATTATGGTCAGTATGAAGTTCCTTTTTTAAAAGTCTTATACCTCTAACATTGAGTAAAACATTTTTTAAAGAGCTGAAAATTTAACATTTTATCAGACAATGATGGTATCATCTCATCAACCCGATGTAATTAACAAAGACGTATGTCCCACTTATTAGCCTTTACTAAGATGCATAAAATCTATGTGCTCTTTTTTCAAACTAGTAATCAAGTGTTTACTAAAGTGTTTATTTTAAAAATGAAGGACAGAATGAGACAAATGCTAATACAATGTATCACAAATCTGACAGAGTTATCCTTCTTGTAATATTACAGCAGCACATCAAAGTGGCCACAACAGTGGAGTTATCCATGCTGGTATATACTACACCCCAGGGACACTTAAGGCCAAGCTGTGTGTAGAAGGGGTGGAACTTTTATATAAGTACTGTGATGAAAACAATGTGCCTTACAAAAAATGTGGCAAGGTGGGGTTTGTATTTTGCTGTATTTCTATGTACATTGTATACACATGTAATTTTATGAAAATGATTTTTTCCTAGAATCCTATTACAGCAATGGTCATGGGTTCGAATCTCACCGTCATTGATCATTGCAAAACTATTGTAACCTTGGGCAAGTTACTTTACACTATGTTGCACTCTCTCCACCCAGGAGTAAACTGGGTACCTGGCACATGAAACAAGCTTGTAATGTGAATGAAAAGCATAAGCGCCTAAACGGCAGCTCTGCTTGTATACTCCCAAGGGAGTTGAGAATGCACTGAATTGTACAGGTCTCGCCAGGGAGGTAATTGTAGAAGTCGCGCGAGACTCAGGCAAACAAGACTATAAACCCTACCTTTACCTTTACTGATCATGCGCAAAAAGCATATTATTGGTAAATGATGTGCTAATTAGTGTTGAAAGCAAGAAGAATAAATATTGAAAGGAGTTTGTTTGTTACTGGTAGTAATTAAAGTATTGTAAAAAAAATGAAATCCAGTGCTTCTGATTTCATTACACTTGTACAATTCAAATGCAAATTTTGTATGAAAAAGGATGATGAAAAACAATTTTTATTTCAAAAAAGAATCCTTATTGTACTTTACAGCTTATAGTTGCCGTGACTGAGGAGGAGATACCAAGATTGGATGCTCTGTATGAAAAGGGTAACAAAAATGGAGTAAAAGATTTAAAATTTCTTGGTCCGAAAGAAATCAAAGAGTTCGAGCCAAATTGTGAGGTATACGCATATGTATATTTGATTTTTTTTTTCATTATTTAATACAAGTGTACATATATTTTTTATGACTTTTTTTTTTTTTTTTTAATTTTTATTTTTTAGACATATATATATATATTAGACACATACATACATATAGACATTGTTCAAAAGTCCCAATGCATTGAACTAACGTAAAAGCACATATCATGCACTGTACCACATAGAAGCATATAACATGCGCACATAGTTGACGATACCACATATACTGTAGCTCACTATACTACACAAAAGCACATAACATGCACGATACCACATATATAGCTCACTCACATGTACTTCACAAAAGCACATAACATGCACACATAGTTGACGATACCACATATAGCTCACTGTACTTCACAAAAGCACATAACCTGCACACATAGTCGACAATACCACATATACTGTAGCTCATATAGCTCACTCACATGTACTTCACAAAAGCACATAACATGCACACATAACATGCACGATACCACATTTATAGCTCACTCACATGTACTTCACAAAAGCACATAACCTGCACACATAGTCGACGATACCACATATAGCTCACTGTACTTCACAAAAGCACATATTAACATGCACACATTACAATACCACATGTAGTCATAGCTCACTGTACCACACATTATAGCACATGTACTTGCAATATATTTGCATTGTTTTCAAGCAAGAAGACAAAGACACATACACACAGTCAGTCATTTGTAACACATGACAGCACAAATAAGCACACAGGTATATATACAAACAATACATATAAGCAACATATACTTATAAAGCAAAGAAGCACATATAGTCACATCAAATATACTATATATTACTTCATATGTTTCTGAATCAGCAGTTTGTTGCTGTCTAAATAACTAAAGAATAAAAAGCATACAGCACTAACACATACACAAAGACTAAAAAAGAAAGGAAAAGAGAAAAAGAAGAAAGAGAGAGCAAGAAAGGGAAGGAAGAAAAAAAAAAAAACTTGGTTGTGACCCATTTGACCAAATGAAAAATATATTCTGTTTCCCCTAACATGTCTGAAAAAATTTGGTTGGTACATGTAGGCTGAATTGGACAATTGATACCGGTATTAAATTCAAAATACTTCGACCTTTAAGTTCATGGTCACACCCGTACCGGTATAGCTATAAGTTACTTGATATGCATCCTTTCATTGATGGTCAAGAATCTGAATGATGAAAGTTTAAAATACCTTATCAGGGTTCAAGTCACCTCCAAGGTCAAGGTCACAGAAATTTATAAAGGATCAAACATTTGACATGCAACATTACATGTATAAAGTAAATTGATGTAAATTCATTACAGATATTTTATATGCATTAATAGAATGATGCATTTCCATTCAGGGCCTTAAGGCAATTCACTCCCCTCACACTGGTATTATAGACTACAAGGAAGTTACACAGTCTTATGGGAAATATTTTGAAAAGCATGGTGGGAAAATTCACACAAACTTTGAAGTGGACCATTTTGAAATTACTCCTGAGAGCAAAGGACAGAATAATGAAGGTTTAACACATCCAATAGTAATCAAAGATAAAGAAAATAAGGTGAGTTAAAAGGAGAATATTTTTCAAAGATGTTAGATATTACAAACAAATTTGATGAGGACATCTGCTTGTTGGTTCAGAATCAAGTATCTCATCTACTCATGCAGACATGTATTCATTCATCATGTTCATGTATTCATTCATCATGTTCATGTATTCATTCATTCATTCATTCATTCATTCATTCATTCATTCATCCATCGGTCCGTCTGTCTTTCCATTCATTCATTCATTCATTCATTCATTCATTCATTCATTCATTCATTCAGTCATTCATCATATAATGACCAAATTAATCATTCTTATGTTTATTCAAATTTTATAATCAAACTTTATAAATCTCTACTCATTCGATTGTTCAAACACTTTATACAACAAATTTAAATCTTCCTTGTGATTTCAGACAGTGCAGTGTCGTTTTGTGGTAACATGCGGAGGTCTGTATTCTGACAGGGTAGCTGAGCTGTCTGGTTGTAACCCAGAACCTAGAATAGTTCCATTCAGGGGAGACTATTTGCTCCTCAAACCTGAAAAAACAAATCTAGTCAGAGGAAATATATATCCAGTAAGTATATAAATTAATCATGTGTTTAAACTTTTAAGCAAGTGTTTTAGCTTTTAAGCAAGCCATATCAGTATTTCAATCTGAATGATATTACTGTTCCCCTTGTGTCAGTTAATCCCCTGTTTAAAAATGATTTTCCAAGATTGTTGCAATATGACCTTTAATTTGATACCTTTGACCTAGGAGTTTGATGTACTTATAGAAAATATACCTGTCTCAATGTCTCTGTCATTATTTTAGATAGAAAGTTGACATTTTCAATGTGCATTCGTTTGTGACATGAGCTTTGATTGACTTTGACCTTCAACTCAATGACCTTGACCAGGAAGACAATCTGATTAAAACCAGATCTCTACATGCTCCCGATTTTGTTATGTCGCGTATGTTACCGGGGTGGATTTGGTGTGGTGTAATGAATAACCAAAGTCCGGTGGATAAAGTTTGGATCCTTTATTACTGACTGTATAATTAATAATAACAGTCCTGAAACATATTAATAATCAACATAAGTATATAGAATATAATATCATTTGTATTTCATATATATTATTTCATATCAACACAAAAATCACAGTCTGCATAATTATGTTATCGACACGGTATATTGTATTTAAACATGACCAATTTACAAATCTGTTAATGAATCAATTCAATCGAGCATCTCATTTCTAAGGGAAATAACTCTGATTGAAAAATAGAGATACGGTAAGTATAGAGTCTTTACACAAATATCAAGGTCAAAGTATATGAATTAAAATGAACAATAATATTGCGTACCAGTTTATGGAACTAGACTGGGTTGCGATAAACTCGTCTTAGCTATCCTCAAATCTTTTTAGCCAACTACATGATGGTCGAAATACTACAAACAATATAAAGTTCGATACAATATTCGTACGGGCGAATTAAAATAAGGTAAGTATGAAAACAGCTTTCTAAACGACAGCAAACTGATCTATTCAAAAATATAACTCATAAAGTCTGAGAGACCATACAAAATATATCTTCGACTCAGAAAAAGGTAAGTATTCAAAAAGTTCATAATATACGGATTTGTAACAGAATTACTCTTTCATAAATTACTTAACTAGATAAAGCTAACTTTCGTTCATCTCGTATTCTCAAAGTTAAAATAACGTTAATCTCAGAAATAAAGAGGAAAGTGGAAAATCAAGAAAATAAAGGAAAGTAACTTACAGTGTTCTGCACCAGGTAAGTATACAAGTGAATGTAGGTACTGTATTTAATTAATTGTGTGAACAACTCAAACTCCGAGAAGACAATCATAAATTAAATACAATGTCCGTCTGACTAGCTCGGGGCTCAGGACAAATCTGGCCGAGCGGGAGTCTTAAACAAAGGCTTGGGCGCTAGAATGTTCGTAACCAATGAAAAGGTGTCATTTAGTCATATGTCTTAAAGAAAGTCGGTAATTGGTTAGTATGTAATTAGTTAAGTGACGCAGTGTGCGCAATGCGGCATTTTAATCGCTTTATTAATTAAACGGAAATGAATCGCGCGCATGACCGGGACTCGCGTACTATTTAACAGGAAGTACGTATGTAAATATGGGATAAAAACGGACGTAAATATAAATAAATAAATACGGGTCCAAACTCACTCTACCACATACTCCCCCTGCTTGAAAAAAATGACGTCCTCGTCATTTCCATGTAATAAAAATAGGGAGTATATGGATTAATCATCAAAAGTCAATGCAAGTCAATAATCATGGTAGGGCATATCATGATAAACCTTGACAAAACTTTTCATCATACTAAAAGTTGGTATCACGAAAAAGACAGTTTTTCAGGAAGCATACTTCTGAACTATATCTTCAGAATAATGACCAATTCAAATAAAACAATTGTCTCATCATATGTTGCTTCAATCAGAGGGAATCTATGTGTGAAATATGAAATGGTTTCCATCTGAATGATTTTGCAAAAAGGGTTAAAATGATATATACAAATCAGGCTTACTCTTTTATGATACTGAGCATTGTATCAATGACTTTTTCCTCAAAGCCTTTACAACTGCCTGTTGTAATCAAGCTTTGCAAGTATTGTACCTTTTCTTTCCAGTCCCCATTCTTACCTCTTTGTATGGTATTCACTATGAAATCTCCACTAGACATCCAAGCAGGTTGAGATCTATTTCTCGTACTGCGTCTCGGATACTCATTATCATCATCTTGACTGACATCTGTTTCCTCATTATCAGGAACGCCATCTGTGTTACCTGAAATATCAACATTGTCACCAGAATGTGACATCCCAACCCTGTCAGCAGAAGAATGCTGATCTCTGATCTTTGTGTCAGTAGATTCAACTTGTTGAGCGTCCTCAACATCTTCTATCTGACTATACTCCGACTCAGTGGTACTATCTAGTTCATCATGTGGGATGAAAGATTCCACTGTTTGCGGTACCGGTACCTCTTCATCATCTGTATCATTATCATTCTCTGAATCTATGACATCAGTCTGTTGTTTCTCTTTTTCTGACGGTGTGATTGGTTGACTTTGCTTTCTGGGTGCTGGTATTGGTCTTTTTGTGTCGGATGGTTCTAGATATCCTATAGGCAAAAGTAAATTCCTGTGCAGTGTTCTCTTCTTTCCTTCTCCATTCTCTTTCTTTACAACAAAAACTGGTATCATGGGATTAGGTTGTTTTACGATTATGTATGTATCATTTTCCCATCTGTCTGCTATTTTGTGCTTTCCGTCAAACGCAACTACTTTCACCAATACTCTATCTCCCTCCTTAATGTTAGATCCTCTTATCTTGTAGTCATAATTCTCCTTTTGCCTAGATCTTGCTTGCTGTGCACTTGCTGTTGCAACTTCATATGCTTTCTTCATTCTGTCTCTTAACTCTTCAACATACTTAGTCAGGCTTTTCTGTTGCTGTTCGTTGATACCAAATGCAAGGTCGACGGGAAGACGGGGTTCTCTGCCGAATAGTAGATAGTATGGGGAGTGACCTGTACTCTCATGTCTGGTGCAATTGTAAGCATGAACTAGTGGTGCAACATGCGGCTTCCAGTTGGATTTCTGTTGAGGTTCCAGGGTTCCCAGCATATCTAACAAGGTTCTATTAAAACGTTCCGTCATCCCGTTCCCCATATGTACGTGCGTGTATGTAAACTACTTCAGAAAGGCATCACAGTAGATAGTTATAGCTTGTTAGAGCATTTTATATGCATCTCGAACACTCTTCTCGTATACTTCAATACACTTATCTTAAAGTTACATAAAATAATGACACAAATAAGTTCTGTATATGGGAACTTTTCAGTGTTGTCAAAATCAGCTGTTTTATTAAACCAGCTTTTCACTTGTTGTTTGGTCAAGTGAAACCGTCTATAGCTCAGGTAATAGACTATACATGCATGAAATGAAATCTAATCAAAAAGTGATTTCTTACCGTGTCGCAGACTGTAACACTAATACAAATCTTTCAATGAATTATACTGATACTAGAAGTATAAGAAATGTCAATTGTGGTATACTGCACATCTGAGTGTCCGAATCTCTGTATTCACTATCAAAGTTTGAATCACTGAATAGCGTCTATATCTATAACACTGTCCGATATAACGTACGTCACTTGAGTGTTCGTATCACACGGAAAGTATCCTGGATATCCGCCGGTCATCAATCAGTGGTGGATCCAAATCACGTTGGGTGCCATTGTTACCGGGGTGGATTTGGTGTGGTGTAATGAATAACCAAAGTCCGGTGGATAAAGTTTGGATCCTTTATTACTGACTGTATAATTAATAATAACAGTCCTGAAACATATTAATAATCAACATAAGTATATAGAATATAATATCATTTGTATTTCATATATATTATTTCATATCAACACAAAAATCACAGTCTGCATAATTATGTTATCGACACGGTATATTGTATTTAAACATGACCAATTTACAAATCTGTTAATGAATCAATTCAATCGAGCATCTCATTTCTAAGGGAAATAACTCTGATTGAAAAATAGAGATACGGTAAGTATAGAGTCTTTACACAAATATCAAGGTCAAAGTATATGAATTAAAATGAACAATAATATTGCGTACCAGTTTATGGAACTAGACTGGGTTGCGATAAACTCGTCTTAGCTATCCTCAAATCTTTCTAGCCAACTACATGATGGTCGAAATACTACAAACAATATAAAGTTCGATACAATATTCGTACGGGCGAATTAAAATAAGGTAAGTATGAAAACAGCTTTCTAAACGACAGCAAACTGATCTATTCAAAAATATAACTCATAAAGTCTGAGAGACCATACAAAATATATCTTCGACTCAGAAAAAGGTAAGTATTCAAAAAGTTCATAATATACGGATTTGTAACAGAATTACTCTTTCATAAATTACTTAACTAGATAAAGCTAACTTTCGTTCATCTCGTATTCTCAAAGTTAAAATAACGTTAATCTCAGAAATAAAGAGGAAAGTGGAAAATCAAGAAAATAAAGGAAAGTAACTTACAGTGTTCTGCACCAGGTAAGTATACAAGTGAATGTAGGTACTGTATTTAATTAATTGTGTGAACAACTCAAACTCCGAGAAGACAATCATAAATTAAATACAATGTCCGTCTGACTAGCTCGGGGCTCAGGACAAATCTGGCCGAGCGGGAGTCTTAAACAAAGGCTTGGGCGCTAGAATGTTCGTAACCAATGAAAAGGTGTCATTTAGTCATATGTCTTAAAGAAAGTCGGTAATTGGTTAGTATGTAATTAGTTAAGTGACGCAGTGTGCGCAATGCGGCATTTTAATCGCTTTATTAATTAAACGGAAATGAATCGCGCGCATGACCGGGACTCGCGTACTATTTAACAGGAAGTACGTATGTAAATATGGGATAAAAACGGACGTAAATATAAATAAATAAATACGGGTCCAAACTCACTCTACCACACGTAGAGGATCTGGTATAACCCAGTAGATATTGACGTGTAGTTGACCTTTCTAACTGACCAATCAAAAGATCAGCCTGAGAACTGTAGAGATGATTGGGGGCATGCGGATGCATAAGAACTCATCCTACAATGCTTAGTTCCGAAGAGATGACCACAGCGCACAGAACCAGCTGTGTGTAAACATTGGTTTACATGAAGACCGCGAGCTTCACCTGATTGGAGTTATTGTGGTCACATACGATGAAAAAAAACGCTGAATGTGTTATTTTGAAAAATTATTAAACATGGGATAGAAGACAGAAATTAATACTTGTAACCTCTATTCATCATGTTTATATTTCAAAACCGGGAATTTTTCAAAGGGTTTATAGAATTTTTACATGCTACACACTATACACTTTTGCTTGGACTCCCTTCGAATCATGCTATCATTTCATGTAGATTTTACTTCAATCTTACTGCGACGACCAGCCAAGGAAAGGGCAATGTTACAAATAGAAATAGAAACAGTGACTTTTAATCCGTTCTTTTTCTACATAATCATTTATCATTAATTCTCATTCTTGTAAATTGAAGGGTACTGATTTTCAATTTGTGGAAAACCATTTGAAGTACTGTTTGATTTTATTAGACGATAAGATATCGTACTGCAACTATCATACAAATCATTATGGCTCTACGTCTTGTAATCTGTTGTAGTGATCCAGATGTATCCGTCTGATAAGACGGGAAAGCTGGCCTGTGGTCATCTTATGTTGGGCAGAATTTTTGCAGAACCGACCTGCGTTTGATACGCATATGAGGATTGGTTGAAGATTTTCGCTTGAAACTTTTTTGATTGGACAGAGAAATTTCTCAGCTAAGGTCACCTGCATGTCGATGTCTACTGGGTTATACCGTCGATGTCTACTGGGTTATACCAGATCCTCTACGCGACATAACAAAATCGGGAGCATGTAGAGATCTGGTTTTAATCAGATTGACCAGGAAGACTTTCCTGCCTCTATGAAAATCTGCCAATGGGGTCAAGGCGTTTCACAAAGAGATCTTATTTTTTTTTTCATCGTAGAGTTAGTTCTTCACTTTATTTGATCACAGGTACCTGACCCTCGTTTTCCATTCCTTGGTGTTCATTTTACTCCCAGAATGAATGGTGACGTTTGGCTAGGACCTAATGCAGTGCTGGCATTCAAACGAGAGGGATATAGCTTAACTGACTTCAATGTCAAGGACACAGCAGACGCAGTTGGATTCAGGTTTGTACTTACTTAGCCAGGGCACTGCATTTAAAAACCGGAGATTTACATCAACTATCAACCTTTTTGTGACTTTTACCTAATACCCATCTTGTGACAAATGGGCATTTATAAAGAAAAAATTGTCCATCTTTTAGTCAGCTGCTTATTTCAGTTTAATTCTTGTTTCCTTCAATGGCAAACGTCTTCAAATTCAATAGCATCATTTAAGAACAGATCAATTTGCAGCATGGAGCAGACATGCACGTTTCGGGTACTTAACCCTCGTCAGTGATCCTCAATCTAAACAATGTAATATGACCAAAGAGTGTGAAAATTATGTCCAAAAATGTACTGAAAAATGAAGCAGGATGGGTGGGATATGATGCTACAGGACCCATGTTTTGGAAATTTCATGATTTTTTGATAACAGAATTTTTCAAATGCTTTGAAGAAAGAAACGATCAACCGAAGTTGATGATCGGACTTGGCTACATGTGCCCTTGGGGACTCCTGGTCCACCAGCAGTGACACTAACTTAGTGGTTCAAATGGCAAATGTCTTCAAATTCAATAGCATCATTTTAGAACAGATCAATTTGCAGCATGGATCAGACATGCACGTTTCGGGTACTTAACCCTCGTCGGTGATCCTCAATCTGAACAATGTAAATATGATCAAAGAGTGTGAAAATTACGTCCAAAAATGTACTGAAAAATGTAGCAGGATGGGTGGGATATGATGCTACAGGACCCATGTTTTGGGAATTTCATGATTTTTTGATAACAGAAATTTTCGAATGCTTTAAAGAGAGAGATGAAGTTGATCGAACTTGGTTACATGTGCCCTCGGGAAATCTGAGAAATCTTCGTGAATGATTTTTTTCATTATTCACATTTTTATTATGCCCCCCCCCCCCCCCAGAATCAAAGAAATAGGGGGCATATAGTTTTTGGCCTGTCCTGCTTTTTGCCTGTTTGTCTGTCTGGTAGTCTGTCCAAAAATTTCAACATTGGGCATAACCTTTGAATGATTGGTGATAAAGCTTTCATATTTCACATGTGTATTCTTTGTGACAAGACCTTCAATCTATATCAAAAGTCTTGCCCTCATGACCTTGACATTGACCCTTGATCTACTTCTGAAAATCTTTAGCAATTAACATTGGCATAAATTCTGAATGGAAGGTGCTAGAGCTTTCATATTTCACACGTGTACTCCGTGTGATAAGACCTTTCCATTGATACCAAAATTTATTACCTTGTGACCTTGACCTTTGACCTACTTTCAAAAGTTTCTTAACCTTCTGAACAGAAAATGTTGTTAATACTAACAAAGATGCTGACAGTTGCATATATGTTTCACAGACACAGTTTTTATTGTAAATGCATATTAATCAGATGTAGACCCAGGATTTTATCATAGAAGAGGGTGACTATATTATTTTATAACATCAATATTACTATACAAGAGCTTGATAAGGTGTCCAAATCATGATGCTCCATGATATTTATAACTTTAATTTATTCAGGGGTCTAAGGAAATTGGCAATAAAGAATTTAGGTTTTGGAATAAAGGAGATGTACAGAGGGTTCAACATCAGTGCTCAAGTGAAACAATTACAAAGATATGTGCCGTCCCTAAAGGTCTCAGATGTGACCAGGTAAGGTTTGAATTAGTACAATTTTGAAAAACACAATGCCTTGCATTTTCTTTATGATATGCAGATAATATTTAAATTGAAAAAAAAACCTACCGTGAGAAATGCATGATGAAAATGAAAGTATGTGCTCCTTGACTATTTTTTTTCCTGAAGGATTCTAGAGGCCAGTTTTCTAACTGTAGAACAGAAATTTTAAGAGATAACAAAGTATTTAGCAAATGCATTAGATTCTCTCAAGCCTTATGTAGATCCATTTAATACAAATCTCTATTTGATATCTATTTCTTGCAAACCATGACTCTGTATTGGAGTCGTCGGCAAAAGTTGCATGGACAAAACATGAAACTGAGCTATATTTCGTGAATTATAAGGGCTAGGGCTTATTTCAAATGTGTATTCCTCATGATCCCACCTTTAATTTTGGACCTTTATTGACCTTGTGACATTGAGATTGGAATTTGACTTTGTTATTAACCTTAAACCTAGGCTATATCTGATGAACTATAAGGGGTAAAGCTTGGTATAACTTGATTAGGCCTTTCATTAGAGAATTTGACCTTAGACTTAATGGCCTTAACCTTGATATTTGACCTACTTTTAAAATGTTTTTAACCGGAACTATATCTCATAAATTATAAGGGGTAGGACTTTAATATTTATCATATAGATGCCTCATAACCAGACCTTTCTTTTCAGACTTTGGCTTTCTGACCCAATGACCGTTACCGTGGAGTTTGTCCTTCTTTTTTAGAACTTGAATCTTGGGATATTTTTCAAGAACTTTGAGGGATATAGCTCAGATATTGCACATGTTGATACATCATCACCAGACCTATCATTTGAGTTCTTATCGTTTGATCTGGTGACCTTGACCTTGGAGTTTGACATCCTTTTAAAAACTCTTTAACCTGGCTAGAATTCACTATTTCATTTTAAAATGACCATTTAAGTATTTAAAAAGTATTTTAAAAATGTTGTTGTTTGACAAGTCTATTTTTGTAGGGGTCCATCTGGAGTCAGAGCTCAGGCACTGGACAGGGACGGGCAGCTAGTGGATGATTTTGTGTTTGATTCAGGGGAGGGTGACCTAGGAAGTAGGATCCTCCATGTAAGGAATGCCCCCTCCCCTGCCGCTACCTCCTCACTAGCCATTGCCAAAATGGTCGCTCAGAAAGTAGAGCAAACATTCACTCTGTGATATTTTGTAATTTCAATAAGGAACATTCAGCAAATTGTGATATTTTATATCTTTATTGAAAATAATATTTAGAATTACATGTACATAACAAACTGATTAAATACATGCAAAGAGCAGTTGCTCTCTTTTGTCATTTCAAAAATTATGCATGACTAACTAAGTACATGTATATACCTTACCATGATCATGTGGAGGTGATGGATCAGCAATGTAGTGAAAATTATGAACAACTGATTATCTTACTTCATGTGTCTTTGCTTTTGGGGAAAGATCGATATCCAATGATATCAACCATCATATGTAAGATTCCAACTTTGAAATATAGTTACAGTACTACAAGTGTAACCCTACCATATGACATAAAAGTTTCTTACTCTTGTTGTGAAAGATATGCACAAAATATTCTCCCCAACCCAAGGGGCCAGATTTAAAAAGTGAAAGCCAGGTGCATTATTATAAGTCACATGATAAATATGGATAATGACCATATCACTGTATACAGCACAAAATTGATAATTCAGAAAATCAGAAACCGAAGGCATACAAAATCAGGATAAAACAGGAACCAAAGCAAAGAAACAAAAAACTCCACCATATGAAAAGAAGCGAACTCCCGATATGGGAGTGAGACCAGGTGCCCAGGAAGAGTAAGCATATGACACCATAGGAAATTGTTTAAACCCTGTATTTAGGGAGGAGAAGCTTGACCTAGAGTTTCTTACCCTGCCCTGAATTGCAATTTACCCCCACGGGTCAAAACCAGGTGCACAACTTTAAGTCACATGATATCATAATTATGACACCATCAAAACATTCGTAACCCCATTAGATATGAAGGAGTAGTAAGGATACGATTTTCTTACACTGCCCAAGTGGTCAATCCTGAGTGTCAGATAGAAATTCTAAATCAGTGGTGCACAAGCTTTCCAATGACACCAATTTTGTTTTGTAACTCTGTAGACTGTAGTAATGGAGAAGTCCAGACAAGATTTTATTATTCCTCTTTTTTCTCTTACCCAAGAGGTCAGATCTAAATCCAAGTGCACAACTCCAATTAATTTCCTTTATAATGGAACTATCAAAAGTTGTGTTTTGTACTTACAGAAAGTCCAGACAAGATTTTTGGGACAGATGGTTGGACGAAAGGGATATAGCATAAGAGGTTGTATAGAAAGCAAATCTAAAATGTTGGGAAGGAATCATAGAAGCATTCCTATGTTTTAAATTTTCATTTCTATTATTTGTTAATATAGAAATGTAAATAGAGATTATTAAAACAATGGACACATTACTTTTGTATACCAATCTTTAAAGTTGGTCCTTCTATATGTATTTATTATAGGGGTGTGTGTCGACTGAAGTTGCCCGGCCCAGAACTTCGTATCATCTGTATAATTTGAATAATTCTTCACAGCATGGTTAGCTATTTTCAAATGATAGATTACCAGGAATAACAGGGATCGAAAAAAAGAAATTACGCAGTACGTAAAGGGATACATACAATCTTATTCAAGAAAAACTGTAGAATGACAAATATGGATAATGACCATATCCCTGTATACAGCACAAAATTGATAATTCAGAAAATCAGAAACCGAAGGCATACAAAATCAGGATAAAACCGGAACAAAAGCAAACAAACAAAAAATAATGAGTTTTACCCTTTGTTGGCATATTGAAACAAGAAATGCAATATTTTGGGATATGACAGACATATAGTCCAAATTAAAATATTGATCTTGTCTATAATTTGATATTGTTGTAATACTGATCCGTTCAATACCAATCCATTCAAACACTTTTTTTCAGAATCATTTAATACAGACATGTTCAAGTATTCATCCGTTCGTCGAATTGTTGATTTCTCCTTAATTATATAAATAAGTGACTGATCAGCATATTAAAACTTTACTGGTATCTAATTTCCTTAATCTTCGAATAATAACTAGTATGTTTTCTCAAAACTTGTGCAGCTTATAAAGTCTGGACAGAAGGGAAAGGTGGGATTTTTAAGTCGTATCAAACTTAAATTAATGATAGTCATACTACTATCAAAGTTTCTGGAAAAAAAAAAACCTTTTGAATACAGAGAAAAAAGACAGAATAGGAAATATTAAGATAAACATTACACGATATTAATGAACAAACAAATAAAGACAAATCATATAAGCTCCTCGAACAAATTACGAAAATAAGTCCAAATGTTAAACAGAGTCTTTATTACAAAAGTTACTGTACATCTAAGTACTTGACCACTTTTATTTCTCCATTGTCCTGTGCTATCCACAGATTATTGTCGTCATCCAGACACAGACATCTCGGTGTACTGATTCCTTCTGATTCTCCCACCAGCTCTCTAACAGACATGTCTTTCCCTATCACATACACACAGTTATTCCGCTGATCAGAAGCCAGGATATTACCAGCTTTGTCGGTACATATTCCCTTTGGCCGGAATATCGCCCTTCCTAGTGGATTCTGTACGGCATGTCTGATGTTACCATCTGAGTTCAGCACTTCCAGTCCTTTGACTTTGCCATGGTAACTGATACAAAATCCACCGTCCTGTAATTGTACAGCCTGGATAGGGTACTCATACAGGTCATCTGATCCAATGTGTCGTTGATTCCCTCCTTTACTATCACACAATATCACACGACCTCGGCACCTGGAAGCCAGACATACGAGAATGTCTTGTTTCTCTGTGACGGATATGAAGTTCGCATTCAAAGTGGATGTATCGAATAATGGCGTCAGCTTATTTTGCCCATTTAAGATATAAATGTTATCTTTTTCTTCTGGAGATACTATGATATCACCGCATGCCATAACAGCTATGGACCGACATTTATTTTTCAGTGCTTTTTCTTTCTTCTGTAAGATATCTCCATGAATATTGATAATGTGAATATACATGGAGTGTGTTGTGCCTAACAAAACTCGACCATTTCCAGCATAGCAAATGGATGGTTCCCCCGTTATGGTGCTGGAGAAAGACGAAATGACTTCTGCTGCGACTACTCTCAGGTTGCTGCTTTCTATCATTGATGGACCTTTACATTGCCTCGTGATTTCACCAAAGCCTTCACTAGAGGTATTTGAGGGTGATTGATAAGATGGTGGAACAACTTCGATGGCATCCAGTAGTTTGCTTCGTAGGACTCTACTCTCATCCAGAAGTTCGGCCATACCAGTTGTAGTCGTAGAATTTAGACATTTGTCATGTTGTTCCAGGCTACTTGATATCTTGGTTCTTTCTCCATCTAGACGTCCCTTGGCTGTTTCCCATGCTGCTCTGTCTTGATGCCTCATATGGTTCAGTTCATCTTTCCTTTTTTGTGCCATTTTGTCCACATGGGAATGAAATGCCTCTGTGTCATCAGAAATACTTGATTCTATAGTTTTGACAATGTTTTCATAATCTTCCCAACTTTGCTCACTCTTTTGAATTAAAGCATCCACATCCCTCATTCTTATCTCCATTTTCTCCTTACTTTCCTCTATTTTCCGTTTCAGATTTTGTAGGATAATTGGCATTTCGGAGAATTTGTGGCCATTATGGGTTTCAGCTTTACATTTTGTACAGACAGGAACGTTACATGTGTCACAATGGAGACTGGTCTTCTGATCTGGATGTTTCTTGCAGAATGGCGAGCCCTGGTCATTGGTGTGTCTCTCCTCTCTGAGCACCACTTGGTGGTCCCTGGTGGCGCGGGCTTTGTTGTGGATCGCTTTACATGTAGGACACATTGTTTCCTCACAGATAAGACAATAATGTCTGACATCCTTCACTTCTCCACAGTGATCACATTGTATTGTGGCCTGCGCATGTTCGAAATTTACAGACTCTGGCTGCGACATTTTTCCTTAAATAAAAAGATACCAACGGTCAGATGAATTAAGATTTTCCATATTGAAGTTTACGTTCTCTTTTAAAATATCAGTACACCATATGTCTCATCAGTAATGCTCGAAGCCAATAAAGAGGAAATGAAAATGAAGAGCAAAAGTCTAAATTTAACCTAGAAATTCCCTGCTAAGGACAGAGCTATGCAATCGGGGAGATATACCTTAGAGTGTGGAATGTATCATCCATCAAAACCAGCCAAATGTCGTAGCATTTTTTGTACTCTTTTAGTTAAGATAGAATGTTTTGTGGAAATTCCTATTGCGAAAATGGTGTTTTGGGGAAAAAACTTTCTTTTAATCGATACTCACTGGAAATAGGAAAAACATATAACTATTATATGGATGATGATTTTAAAAAGTGAGAAAAGGGAATACAAAATGTATATAGTATTTTTGTCGCTCTTTCAGATGAAATGTGTATTAATTTCCAATTCCTACTTTTACCGTATGTTTTTTTTGGGGGGGGGGGGGGGGGGTAACAAATTTGAAAAATTTCAAAATTTCATAGAAATTGGAGGAAATTTTAATTCCTTCCTGCTTCTCAGTTCCCTAGTATTGCATATAATGATGATGATTTAAAAAAAAAACAAAACTTTAAAGTCTGGTATTTCAATTGACAAGTATCTTATATTCTTATTTTCTTTGCAAAACCCTCGAAATTTTCGTGCTTATACAGAAACCCGTGTTTTCAATTAGTAGTTAATTCAAGTATGTTTGAGGATAAACGCATGTATCATTAAAACTCGCTGAGTTCTAGAGAATGTTTATTGAATCTATATGATTTCTTAATATGATAGCTTAAATGTATTATCTCAACTATACTTATTCAGCTTCATTAAGGAATTACATGTTTGAAACAAAAAGGGTATAATTTTTACATCATTTTTGGGCAAAGTGCCTGGTTTTTTTGTTTGAAAATAAAAGATTTCTGGAAAAATTCTAAAAAAAATCATTATCTTAGCTAAAATCAATGATTTAAAGCTTTTTTCGTATATGAAATAAATTATCTTATTAAATCAATGAAAAATGAAATGTAATAAGTCATTGAAGTCAACATTGTGGGTAAAAATATGCATTTTAGTCAAAACACTTAGTTTTAGTAAATCATGACTATTTCTTCCAATCTGCCAAAATTGACACTTTTAAGCGTTGATAGGATGCCGTTTCTTATTGTAAATGGATAGGAATGTCATTTTGACGGTAAGGGTTTTGAATATTTTTCCCTGACATTGTCGTCCAAGCACTTTCTATATAGATAGAACCACAGACGGTGCATGCATTAAATAAATTGTTTTCATTTTCGTGCGTGAACATCGACGGCGGGTGCGGCTAGCCAACAGGGGATGCTTGCTCCTCCCGGGCACCTTGCCCCACCTCTAGCTTGCTAGGGGTCCGTCGATGCTCAATTTGGTACTCTATTGTGAGTGCTGTTGAGATTATCGTCAGGATCTTCTTTAACTCATTTATGTCACACTTATGCCTTTTGCCGTGTGGAGCTCGTAAAAATGTTCCCCGCGAGGGGTTTGACAGTAAGTGTTTTGAATATTTTCCCCTGACATTGTCGCCATAGCACTTTCTATATAGACGTGACCTCAGACAGTGCATGTATTTCATATATTCTTTTCATTTTCGTGCATGAACATCGACGGCGGGTGCGGCTAGCCAACAGGGGATGCTTACTCCTCCCGGGCACCTGGTCCCACCTCTAGCTTGCTAGGGGTCCGTCGATGCTCAATTCGGTACTCTATTGTGAGTGCTGTTGAGATTATCGTCAGGATCTTCTTTAACTCATTAGGTTATTACAGTATAATCACATTCCTAAAGAGAGTTACTGTATAAATGAATTAAACTCTTTGAATGTTTACAAAATGATAATCAGGATGTTCACGAAAGAAAAAGCGAAAGATTTTTCATACATTTGTCTATTATTTTTTTATTCAAACCTATCAGTAATTAATCGTTCTGACACTTTATTAGATAATATTCTGAGATGATTAAAACAGTTTGATGATTTGAATTGTTTCAATAAAAATAATTAAAGTACTTACCTTTTCTGTATTAAAAAGAAGGAAATCTCGTAGCCCGAAGTAAGACATACGTATCCTGTTTTCCTAAAGCCATCTATTGGGATAGCTTCGTAAAAGATAGAATTGATCAAACACATCACGAGAACGACCTCCGTAATTAATTAATTTGAAAAAAAAACAACTTCAAATCAACAAATCAACTATTTCGTATTAAATACCACGCTATTTAGAATATTTATAGTTTATCATACAGACATACAAATCTACTTGACCGACTTTATGCAATAAAAAGGCGCCGCTTATTTCTTCATATCAAGATTACAATTTCGCAAAGTCGTCAAGTACGATTTGGATTTTTTTCAGTCTCGTGACTTTAATAGGATTAATAGATGATAAAATAGATATGATTACAAATTCAAATGAACAGAAGATGGAATTAGAAGCAAGCTTTCTGGTTAATTGTATAAGTACCTGATTACGTAAATTATTTATGACGTGGAAAGAGTTTTTGATAAAAAGGATATTTAATCGAATCTACCCTCAAACATGAAATACTAGTAGTTTACTTTCCAAAGGACCTATGGTTCTCTTTAAATACATATGAATTATCATTATTGAATGATAGGTTCTATCATTATAATTTAGTTAGATGAACATTTCATTAAAAAGTGTATCATCAGAGCTACTTATGGGCATAAGAGGGGAAATGCTACTAGTTCGGCTATTGTTATAGTTAGTAATACAGGGTATAAGAAACATGTTCAATCTTGACAGGTCTGCGTTTCACTGACATAAGTAATCTACCTAGTGACCTTTATCTTGCAGTTTGTCCATGATACATTTTCATAAACAACTACCTATTTTGTATGGGTGCGTCAGATTTTAGACCAAATACACGGGACTGCTACTTGATTCATTTATGAATTGGGTAGGAATGGTAGCAGGCTTCTCCATCATGATAGGCACAACTTATTTCCTGTCGCTATCTCCTTACCAACTATTCCTCAAAATAATTCCAAGGCTGAAAAAGGAAATATTATGCTATATGTATTTTTAACCTTGCCCTACCTTCTCGACCTTATCCTACCTTCTAAATAACTGATGGGTACTTCTTTGATGTTCATTGTTTGTGCTTTGTTTTTTATATTTTATTTTTACATATATCCCTCTTTTTCTTATTTTGGTACCTGGGTTTTGGTGTCTTCTGCTGAGATTATCGCCAGGATCTTCTTTAAGTTCTTTGTGCTGTAATATAATGAAGAGGTTATCATACAGATAATTTGTGAGACAGGAAAATTAGGAGGGGGATGGTTGAACGCATGGATTCCGGATAACTACAAAATTTTCTGCGAACGTATATACCGTTTATACCATGGATAGGATGTTGAGCACTGTCACAAGAATACTTTGCTCAATTTGCTTCTCTATTAAGAGTGCTGTTGAGATTGTCGTCAGGATCTTCTTTATCTCATTTGCATGGTACTTGACCAATATGCATTCTTGTACCAACTGACTGAGACGACGGGACTCTTTATCAAAACCTTTCAAAACTTAATTATATGTAAAGAAGACATAACCCCGAGATCTTGACGTCGATCAATGTCGTTCGAGCTCTTCATCTGATAACATGCATGAGTTCGATCCAGGCGACAGAGTACGGACTCTTTTTCGTACGCCCTATGCATTTGATATCAATTTACATATTAATCTATGTTTTAGTTTGGTCCATGCGTCTATTCATGTAAATTGATTTGGAATTTTCTTCAAGAAGGTAGAGAGTTGGAACCCTTCGACATTATTAATATAGACACTTATTTCACGTTGCAGTGTGGAGCAGTTAAAATCGTTCCCCGTGGCCTGATGTTTGTCAAAGAAGCTTTGTTTTGGCCTTTTATCAATGAGACATCATATATATTTTTTTGCTATTTCGGAAACTAGCCATTTCACCGATACATATCATCGAAATTAAAGGAGTTTAACATCTAAGCACCATCCCTCCAATGCTATTTTGAACATAGATTTTGTTTGGATATTCTACTGAATCGACCCTACAGGAAATTTGGAGCCGCGCACTCTCTGTAATGTAAATGTAAAAATCTAACTTCAAAAAATTAAAGAGGGCGCTACTGAAATTATTTTTGGTGGCTCCGCTGTAAGCATCACTGATGAGAATTTAATATTCGAAACACGTGTCTGGTGCATGTAAATTGGTTTGGAATTTTCTCCAAGAAGGTAGAGAGTTGGAACCCTTCGACATTATTATTCCTTTATTTGTGTGGTTATCTTACCGTGATGAGACGGCCGGGTTAGCGCAGTGGTAGCGCGCTCGCTTCTCACCTCTAAGGTCCCGGGATCGAATCTCAGATTCGGCAAAGGGTCTTATGTGGGAGGGTAGGTGGTCCCCCACCAAGGCCTCTGCAGGGGGTTTTTCTCCGGGTACTCCGGTTTCCTCCTGCTCCTTGGACCCCCTCACGCCAACATCTGAGCCAACGTGAGACATTAATATAAGATGTGTAACTTGTTTGTTAAACGTTGTAAAATAAATTAAGTTTAATTTTTTTAATTTACCGTGATGAGGATATTATACACAAAAATTGTGCGTTGTTCGAGACACTTGCTAACTAGAAATGAAGCAGGCTTATGTTACTAACGTGGCAGATGGCCGTTCCGATCGAATCCCTAGTGGTCTCGTTGATTTATGGTAGTCTTATCTGTTTGTATGTCGCATTTGTCGTTTCTCGTCATCTTTTGCGTCACTTGATGTGATGCCTACTCTGTGTTTTCAGAATAGGGGTGTTCCGCTGTTTAACTGTAGGTGCTGTTCATTGTTAAACGTCTTTAAATTAAATAGCATCATTTAAAACCTGATAAATTTACAGCATGGACCAGACATGCACCTTTCGGGTACTAAACCCTCGTCAGTGATCATTAGTCTAAACAATGTAATACGGTCAAAAGGTATGAAAATTATTATGTCCAAAAATGTACCAAAAGACGTAGCAGAATGGGTGGGATATGATGCTACAAGACCCACGTTTCAGCAATTTCAAGAAATTTTGTAACAGAAAATTTCAAATGCGTTAAAGAGACAGACGATCAACCGAAGTTGATCGAACTTGGCTACATGTGCCCTCGGGGACTCCTGGTGGACCAGTGACACTCATCAAGTAGTTCAAATGTTAAACGTCTTTATACTGAGTCTTCATGCTATTTAATTTGAATCTTCATCATCTTCATAAATTGAATAAGTCTTATGTAAAATCCCAATTTTAAATTCAATTTGCATCAGGTGAAGTTAATTCCTATCATGTAACACCATTTAAAAAAGTTTTGTAATCTTATTGTTTTGATGAAGTCAAGGAAAGATTTTATTATCACTCCTATTCTCTGTCAGATTCAACACTCACATCTTATCTTGTGGAACCATAAAAAACCATTGAGGTTTTATATCAACAAATAATAGATATACAAAGGTATATCTCCTCCTTTGTTTTTCGGTGAAGACCAGATATAATTTTTGGATCAGACAGACGCACGACAGCGGTGTAGAATAAGATACCCATGGCTTGTGCGGACTTATATTATATGTATATAAACTGGATTAAAAATGGTGGGAAAGATCAAGGTAGCACTCCTTTGTTTTAGATTTTATTTTCTATCATTTGTTTCTATAAAAATGGAGATATTGAGATAATGAACAAATTACTTATGTACACAAATCTTGAAACCTGGTATATCCTTATGTCTTTATGATAATGGTGTTTGTCAACTTTAGTTGTCCAGGCCAAAACGACCAATCATCTTCATGAATTGAATAATTCTTATAATTCTATATAGTTGTAATACCAATCCATTTAAACAATCATTTTTAGAATAAGTTGTATCAGAGGAAAATTATCATAGACGTAATGTAGTATTTAATCATCGTCGTATTGTTTTATGTATCAATTTGTGCCTTTTAGTCATACTTATTTACTGGTATCTAATCCCCTATATCTCTGAAATAAAGATTTAGTATGTTTTTAAATGTAAATAAGCTAATGTACCAAAAAAATATAATACATCTCTACCTTTTTCAATAGTCGCGGTATTATCATACAAATATCAAATTTACTTACTACTATTTAGTTTCTTGGACAAACTTACGCACATAGAAAACAGACGGGCGGGGGTTATTCTGAAATAATACTAATAGGGGATATATGAAGAATTAACATATACCAACATGTTTTATGAACAAAAATAATCAATATAAAATGATAAGCTGGTGAGTATTGTAGCTTGTTCTTAAAAGATGCTATTGAATACGGTATTGACCCAATGTTTCTAATACACTGAAATAAAAGATAAAACCAGCGTACGCCACTGAAATGAACTTGAGATTTGTCTGAAAATTACTTTTGCAGGAAGCATCACAGATGATGATTTGTTATCCGAAACACGTGTCTGGTGCATTTAAATTGATTTGAAATTGTCTTCAAGAAAGTAAAGAGTTGGAACCCTTCTGTATTATTGAATACAAAAAATAAGGCCATAATGTTGAACAGGGTCTGCATTACAAAATGTATTTATCTTCTAAGTACTTGATGACTTTGATTTCGCCATTGAATTGTGCTATCCACAGATTATTGTCGTCATCTACACACAAACACATCGGCTCTATGATTCCTTCTGTTCTCCCCACCAACTCTATCACTGACATGTCCTTTCTTATCACATACACACAGTCGTTACAATGATCAGATGCCAGGATATTACCAGCCTTGTCCGTACATATTCCCCTTGGCCAGAATTGTCCTCTTCCTGGTGGATTCAGTATTATGTGTCTGACGTTCCCATCTGCGTTCAGCACCACCAGTTGTTGTTTGCCATAGTCGCTGATACAGAATCCATCATCCTGTAATTGTACAGCCTGCATAGGTTCCACATACAAGTCATCTGATCTGATCCAATGCGTCGTTGATTTCCTCCTTGACTATCACATAATATCACACGACCTTCACGTCTGCCCCATTTTATCAAACACACCAGAATTTCCTGTTTCTCTGTGATAGTGACGACTCGCGTCTTATATGAAGACGTTTCAAATAAAGTTTTCAGCTTATTTTGCACACCTAAGATTTTTATACCAGTGCTTAATATGGGAGATACTAAAATGTCCCCGGAATATGCAACAGCCAGTGAATAGTATTTATCTTTAAGTACCCTTTTTCTCTTGTAAACAATCGTTCCTCTACTATTCACAGTATTTCCCATGTTGTTCTATCTTGGCGCTTAATGTTGTTCAGTTCATCTTTTCTTTTTTGTGCCATTTTGTCAACAAGGTAATGCAATGTCGCAGCGTCATTAGAAATTCTTGATTCTATATTCATGACATTGTTTTCATAATCTTTCCAACTTTGATCTCCCTTTTGAGTCAAAAGATTAATCTCATTCATTCGCGTTTCCATTTCCATCTTGCTATTCTCCATATCTCGTTTAAAACTTTGTAGGATTTTTGATATATCGGAGAATTCGTGACCAAAATGAGGTTCAGTGACACATTCTGTACAAACGGGAACGCTGCATGTGTCACAGTGGAAACTGGTCTTCTGATCTGGATGTTTCTCACAGAGTATTGAGCCCTGATCCTTGATTTGTCTCACCACTTGGTGGTTCATGGTGTAATCGACTTTGTTGTGGATAGTTTTACATGTTGGGCACATTGTTACCTCACAAATAAGGCAGATATTATCTACATCTTTCATTTATCCACAATGATAACATTTTCTTGGGGTCTGTGCATGTTCAAAATTTGCAGACTTTAATAACGACATCGTCGATATGATTTTTCCTAAAAACAGAATAATCAAAGTAGTACGATTCGTTTTTGATGCATATTACATGCCTAAATGTCGGACTCATTATTGTCGGGCAGTAATCACCATTGCATGAAATCTTTGTCATAGAAATTTTTAATATTCAATATACATAAAATAAAAAAAAACTTATGAGGAAGATCGGAGGCAGAAGGACATGTACACCTAGCCTGTATTAACCACAGCGGAACACAACCGGATGATTGCAACAAAGAATAAACATAAGAAAAAGAACATTCATACTTATGCTGCATACCAAAAATGCATAAGAATCCGTACAAACAATGTTTCATCGCTGGTTCCTCAAAATGTTCTACCAAATCTGTATCGATCTTACTCACCAAAGTTTTATCTGAAATCAAATCTGGGCTTCAAAAATATTGTTCGACTGTATATTCTCGCAGTGTAATCAACAAGATGTGGATTTTAAAGACTTCGAAGGAACTTTTAGAACATCTGAAATCCACTCATTTAAGTAGAGTCCATTCGATCAAAGCCTTTGATTTTTCGACACTTTACACTACAATTCCACATTCTAAATTGAAAGAGAAACTCGCAAAAATTATAAGTAATGCGTTTACAAGTAAGAACGGTAATCGCAAATACAAATTAATTGTTGTTAACTATGACAAAACCTATTTTGTAAAAGAAAAGTCCGATTCCGAAAATAAGTACACTGAAACAGATATTATTCAGATGTTAAACTTTCTGATCGACAACATTTTTGTGGTGTTCGGAGGAAAGGTCTTCCAGCAAATTGTTGGAATTCCAATGGGGACCAATTGTGCCCCACTTCTTGCCGACATTTTCCTTTACTCGTACGAATCTTTGGTCTCTGAAGGGAAAAGATACTTAGCTTCTGACTTCAACTTAACTTACAGATGCATAGACGATGTGTTGACCACCAATAATCCTAAATTCGCGGATTACCTGAGCAGTATCTATCCTTCGGAGCTTGAAGTCAAAGAAATTACAGACAAATAATTCAGCATCCTATTTGGAAATAATGTTGTCCTACGACACTGATGGTCACATGAACACCTCACTCTATGACAAACGTGACGACTTTAATTTCAGCATTACAAACTTTCCTTTTCTGAGTAGCAACATCCCTTCATCGCCTGCTTATGGCGTGTTCATATCTCAGTTGATACGCTATGCCAGATCAAGTTCCAAATATACGGATTTTGTTCTAAGAGCTTGGCGTCTTTCAGATAAGCTTCTCAGTCAGGGATATGTTTGTGACAAACTAACATCGTCTATGATGAAGTTCTACGGTCGATATGGGGAACTCGTCATACACTATGATGTCCCACTCTCCAGAATGGTGAATGATATTCTGTCATAGACCATTTGAACCATCCAACCAAAGATTGTACACTATGTCTTCCGAAATGGAAGTAACCGGATGTGACAGTTCTACCGAATTGAAGCGGCGGGTGTTGCATGCAATCAGGAGATGCTTACTCTTCCTGGGCACCTGGTCTCACTCCCGTATCGCTTCTTTTCATGTGTTCGAGGTTTTTGTTTATTTGCTTTGGTTCCTGTTTTATCCTTATTTTGTATGCCTTCTGTTTCTGATTTTCTGAATTATCGATTTTGTGCAGTATACAGGGATATGGTCATTATCCATATTTGTCATTCAACTAGCAATAGGGTACAGGGGGACATACAATAACATTTACACTAAATAGACAGCGTCTGTCATGGATTCCCTTCGTTACGCAGGGTGAGTGTACAATGCTCGGAAACTGCAGATAGGTCTAATACTATGCTACTGTTCTTTTGATGACATCAGTATTATTGAATCGGAACAAAAGGCGATTATCGCTTCATGTTCAACTTCTCAAATGTGATGTGGAAATGTCTCGAAAGGAGACTAGCATATTTTCTGTAGAATTTTCAGACATATTGAACAAAAGAAATGCATTAAGTCATAAAGTCAAAAAGTCCTTACAGCCGTTTACGATATCAAAAGTAGAGTTAATATACGAACTGTTTGAAAGCAATGGATAGCACAGAACCTTTTTATACATATACACAATATAACTGATTTAAAAAATTGACTGTCTGTTTCATTTGGAAGAACCCGCACTTTTAAGCGTACCGGCCGTCATTAGAATTTGTATAAAAAGGTTCTGTGTTGGCATGTCCTTTCATAAGATGATATGGGCGGGTCTAGAAACATTTTCAGGGGAATATAGCCGTTAGGGGAGGGGATAACAACATAGAATTGAAAATATACGTAAAAACGGAAAAAAGTTACTCGAAATATTTCCATGAGCTCGTGAACCCCATCTACATGTAGATACGTGCTCGACTAACTTTGCATAATAAACATTTTTGGGTAAAAGATGTTTTAAAAAGTGAAGATATGTGTTTATGCATACACACCTGTATATACATAATTTTCATAAAAAGAATTGGTCGTTTTGCGACAATTATGTTGACTAAATGATCGGTTCCTCTGGTGATGAAGGAAGAATAATAATTCAAATCTTTCACAGTTCAAGTACATTCGTTCAATGCTGATTCAAAAAATAAGTTTAAAGTCTGCTCTTTCAAATGGCATTTATTCTATATTCTTAATTTTTGCAAAAGTATCAAAATATCGTACTTATACAGAAACCTTAGTTTTCATTAGAAATCTCAGATTTCTGTTTATCGATATAAATAACGCTTTTCCATTATTAAAATAATGACTAAGCTATTTTCTAGTGTATATTTTCATACTCTTTCGGGTTATAAATGTGAAAGGGAAGTTAGTTATGTGGAAGCTGAAATCGTCACGCTTCTCATACAATGAGGTGTTCAAATCGCCGTTTGCGTCGAAAGATAGAAGTATATCCAAGTACGAAGAGGATCTGTCAGTCTTGGTTGTTTCCCTGATCTCTAGTTCATAAGGATAGATTTCATGTACATGATCCTTAAAGTTCGAATTACTGATGGACAACACGTTATCTATGTATCTGAAGGTACTATTGAACTGAGATGCGATGTGCTTTCGCCCAGTAGAGAGCAAGGTCAGGATTGAGTCAGCTTCGTATGACTTCGTATGAATATAAAAATAAGTCCGCAGGAAGTGGGGCGAAATTGGTAAAGAACAACGAATATTTTTGCTTAAAATTGATAAATTTCAAATTATCAATGAAGAAGCTAATTATTTGCTAAAAGAGAATCAAATGTCAATTACTAATTCTTTGTTTATTTAAAATTTTTCCTGCAACCCCACTCACCCAATCAAATTAGCGTAAATTAACTATTGTTCCACCTCGAGAAACACAAATCCGCTTTCGCAGAAAATTTGTATGACGGAGATACATCTTATGTAGATGTGGTGTTGTGTTTCACGTGGGGGGGGGTTCGATGTTTTTTTAGACATTTTTCTATTTTTCATTCATTTTGATACAAGATAAGGATAAGCACATTAATACTCAAATATCTCTCTATTACAGCAATTTTACGATTTTGAAGAGGTTTTATCTTTTAAAATCTATCATCAACTTGATTACAATTGGCTAGAATGTATAGAGTTGGAACACTTCCATATTATTATTATAAACACTTATTTCTTGTTGCAGTGCGGAGCGGTTGAAATCGTTCCCCGTGACTTGATGTGTAGAAATGTATTAATTACTTTTTTCCAGCTCTGTCGCCTGAAAGAACCTTCGTTTTGGCCCTTTACCGATTTGATATCATATATATTATTTTCCTATTTCGGAAACTTGTCATCCATTCAAAAATATCACCGAAATTTCAGGAGGTTAACATCTTTGCACCATCCCTCCAATGCTATTTTGAACATAGATTTTATTTGGATATGCTACTGAATCGACCCTACAGGAAATTAGGAGCCACGCACTCTCTGTATAGTAAATTTATTTTAAACTCATAAATTGAAACAAGAGAGGGCTACTAAAATTAATTATGGTGGTTTTGCTGGAGAATAATTTATGAGAATTTAATATTCGAAACACGTGTCTGGTGCAGAAAAATTGGTTTGAAATTTTCTTCAAGATCGTATAGAGTTGGAACACTTCCATATTGAAATTTCAATATTTCGGGGCGTATATTACGTCTTTTAAATACAGGTCCTTTATAATCTAGAGGAAAAAGATAGATATTCTTTCGCAATAAAAACCTAAATCATCGAAGTTAATATCTTTTGCATTGAATCATAAATGAAAGTACAGGATTTTTTTTACATTTCATCATTGCTTGCCCACTGTCAAACCCATCAGAAAAATGATCTTGACATTTACATTTGTGTTCTTATTTTATATTGTACATAAAGTGAAGATGTTCGACAAATCTGTGGATAAATGTCATTATTCTTCGTAGTATTTGATGACTTTGATTCCCCCATTGTCCTGTGCTATCCACACATAATTGTCGTCATCCACAGTTAGACATCTTGGTTCTTTGATTCCCTCTGCTCTCCCCACCAGCTCTCTGACTGACATGTCCTTCCCTATCACGAACACACAGTTCTTATACTTATCAGCAACCAGTATACTACCAGCCTTGTCGATACATATTCCCCTTGGCCAGAACTCCCTTCTTCCTAGTGGTTTCCGTATGATGTCTCTGACTTTACCATCTGACTTTAGCACCACCAGTTGTTGTTTGCCAGAGTCGCTGATACAGAATCCACCATCCTGTAATGCAAAGGCCTGGACAGGGCGCAGAAACGGGTAATCTGATCCAATGTGTCGTCGATTTCCTCCTTTACCATCACACAATATAACACGACCCTCAACTCTATCATTGACATATCTTCACAAACAGACCAGTATTTCTTGTTTCTCTCATATGGCGAGGTATCAAACAATTTTGTTAGCTTATTTTGCCTAATGAGGATTTATACATGCTTCCCTCTTTCGGGAGACATTAAAATATCCCCTGATATGGTAACAGCCAGGCAACAGCATTTCTTTCTTATTACATTTTTTCTCTTTTGAACAATCTTTCCTTCTTTGTTGACGGTATGGATATCGTTTGACTCTGTCGTGCCTATCAAAATTTGCCCATTTTCAGCATAACAAATGGTTGGCCATCCCTTTAATATGCTTTTGAAAGACGATATTACTTTTGCTTTGCTTACTTTAAAATTGCGGACTGTTGATGGGACTTGCCGTATGATGTCCCCAATACCTTCAACGGAAGTATTTGAGGGTGTTTGATAAGATGGTGGAGGAATTTCAATTGGATCTAGTCGTTTACTTCGTAGGATTTCAATTTCCTCAAGAAGTTTGACCATACCAGCTGTTGTCGAAGAAGAAATACATTTATCATGTTGTTCAAGGCTTGTTGATATCTTGATTTTCTCTCCATCTAGTCGAACCTTGGCTGTGTCCCAAGTTGTTCTGTCGTGATTTTTGAACATTTTCAGCACTTCAGCATTCTTCTTTGTGCCATTTTGTCTACAAGGGAATGCAATTCCTCGGCGTCATGCGAAATACTTGATTCTATACTCTTGACTTTGTTTTCATAATCTTTCCAACTTTGCTGATCTTTATTAATTAAAGCATCCACATCCCTCATTCATACCGCCATTTTCTTCCTACTATCTTTTATTTCCCGTTTGAGATTATCTAGGACTTTTGAGATGTCGGAGATTTTGTGGCCATTATGGGGTTCAACTAAACATTTGGTACAGACAAGAACCTTGCAGGTGTCGCAGTTGAGACTGGTCTTCTGATCTGGGTGTTTCTTACAAAAAGTGGAGGTCTGATAATCGGTGTTTCTCTCCTCTCTAGGCACCACTTGGTGGCCCCTGTTGTGGATGGTTTTACATGTAAGACACATTGTTTCCTCACAGATAAGACAGTAATGCTTGACATCATTAACTCCACCATAATGATCACATTGAATTGTGACATGCACATGCTCGAAGTTTGCAGGCTTTGACAGGACATTTTTTAATTAATTGTCCTAAAAAGAAATTATCAATGCGATCAATATCTGATTTTTGTTTAACTTTGTTTAACCATTTTTAGAATATTCATGCAATCATGCTGAAAAATTAGCCACCTGAAGCTTATGAAAGAGAAATGGTTCATTGTTTGCATCGATTAAATTATTCGGGCACGTTTATAATCATCACACAAAAATCATTGTATCATTTCTATGTATCTATATACAAATTCAATTTCTATCAATATCATAAAGTTTGAATAATCTAATTGATAACCTTGCATTATTACCGGCAGTCATGACTGCCGGTATACTGTAATCAATCGTGACATACTTGCACGGATAAAATAACTCTTTGCAATATGATTGGTGGACAATTACAAAATATGCAAATATTCGTCAAGGTTATTCAGAATCTGTGCATAAGATACTTTCATCAGGTCGGCTCAAGAGTCTAGATGACTTGACAAATGATTGTCATATTGCATCAGTGCATTTTCATCCGAAAGATGCATCGAAAAGTCTTTGTACCGATACGTCCTACAACAATCACAGATCCTCGGAAATTTCCGTAGCTTGAATCGGAAATAAAAACGGAAAACCCCGGAAATGTGCGATTGATCAAAAAGAACAAAAATCGTTCATTCCAATTGTTTCTTACTAGTAATTTACAACATTTAATGTCAGCTAACTGACGGCAAGCTTTTTGTAAAAGCTTATACTTGTTTATACCTCCATCATTTTCCTGTATTTTACCTGTGGGTAGATACTTCTAAAGTCCATTGATAAAATAGACAAATTTAACTGTCATATGATAGATATCTGTACTTTACTGATAAAAGGATTATCAATATTGAAGTACGTTTTCTATCGTAATGATTCAGTGCAACATATGCGCAGCTCAACATATAATGTCTCGTGAGTGATGGACGACTCCAAAAGAGGGGAAATCCAAATAGTCAATTTATATCGAGTGAAATTCTTGTTCATTAATCCTTACTATTTTTATGAGTTATAGAAGATCCTGACGATAATCTCAACAACACTCACGATAGAGCACCGACTTGAGCATCGACGGACCCCTAGCAAGCTAGAGGTGGGACCAGGTGACCGGGAGGAGTATGTTGTCTTCTCCGACTGCTTTTCCGATTTTTTTTCTCGAAGTCTTGAAATTTCTCAAACATGGTTCCTGTAGAATCATATCCCACCTATCCTGTTACATCTTTCGGTATATTTTGAACATAACTTTAACACTTTTTGGCCATGTGACATTGTTTAGAATGAGGATCACTGACGAGGGTTAGGAGCCCGAAACGTGCATGTCTGGCCCATGCTGCAAATGTATCTGTTCTTAAATAATGCTAGTGAATTTGTTTTTAACATGTAAGATTCACTCTATCATCTAAACAAGAAAAAAAAAACATTGAGATGACTATGGGACCTTTGCAGCTGACCTTGAAATCTATAAAAAGGAGTGTCTCCACTGCGCGAACGATTTGGTTTCTGGGTCATTTTGGTTTATCACTGACATTTTTTTCTTTTAATTCAAACATTACGAATTAATTTTTTTTTCAATCCATTGTGTTAAAAAAGATCTTCAACATGATTTATATATTTGTCATTTGAAAGAGGAGACTTTAAAGATGTTTTTTAATCATCATTGAACGATCATATGCAATATTGAGGAGCTGAGAAGCAGGGATAAATTACCCAAAAACACACAGTAAAAATAGGAATTGGAACTTGCAACTTATTTCATCTGAAAGAGCATCAAAAATACTATATATTCACATATTTCAATTTTTAAAACCATCAACCATATAAAAGGTATAATTTTTTTCCTATTTTCAGTGATTTTTGACTAAAAAAAATCATGTTTTCCCCCAAAAAATCACCACTTTTACAATGGAAATTTCCATGAGAAAATTTTTTACCTGAAAGAGCGTAAAAATGCTACAAAGTTAGGCCGGTTTTGGAGGATCAAGAGGGGGGGGGGCACCCAACCCAGTGATACATCCCAGACTATATGTTATAATAGGTCTAATGAAAGAGTCAAACAGATTACTAGCTGTATTCATTGGTACATTTACAAAGTTTGAAAGTTTTGGATTTTAAACTTTAAAAAAAATTGAGACCTTTCTTATCTAAATCTTCTGCAGAATGTTTCAAATTTCCATTATAACTGAAACTCAATCCAAGATATTATATTTTTCTTGATACACATATAGGTATTTGAGTACATATTTTTTATTAAAATGAAAATTTTACCAGAAATACCAATGTTGTTTAATTCATATAGTAATGCATCTCGCAAGACGGTATTAGTCGGGGAGCCAGTGGGGACCCCCATGTACCCCCTTGAGTACTTTTTTTCACGGGTACCATGTTCCTTAGGGTCGGTTTTCAGGATGTACTCAAAAGTAAACTCATTTAGGCTATGTGTTTTTTGACCGTTTCCATGGCAACCCCCTGCTAAAGTCACGAAAGCACTATTGGTTAAGTAAAATAGCCATATCTTGGCCAATTGTTGAACTTAACTTCTCTAAGTGGTATCAATATGACGAGGAAAGGTTGTTATATTAATCACGTGATCATATGCAAAATAACTATTTTGCATATTCATGAATATTCATGAATTGAAATAAAAATGCTTGAAAGTTACATAAAAATTGACACTTATCATTTTGTTTTGGCTCCTAAACGCTATAGTTTTATCTATGATCGTTATTAGATTATATAAGAAATACATTCAAAGTCTTCTCTCTCCAATGACATAATATTTGGCTCAATATTTTTTATTCAATGGCTTCTAAATTTATGTTCTTACGGATAAATGGCTATTTTAAGTAAGATAAGCTGATTTTTGTATACTAAATATAAGATATTTACTACTTATAAAATCGAATATCTGAACCTCTTTTCTAGTGTATTTTCATGTTTCTCTCATGTAATACATGTTTACAAAACATGATATACGTAATTTTGGTAATTTTGGGGCAAAAACCGTATTTTTCAGTAAAAAAACAACAGATATCTGGATATTATCTATAAAAGGCAAACAGTTCCTGTAATCTATAAATAGAGATTTTTACCTAAGGCCTAGGCTGACAATTGACACTGGACACCGATGATTTCGGGGAGTTCTCAAAATATTTTTTCAAGTTTTAGTGAAAATTTCTGTCTGCCTAACTGATAATTCAAATTATATTTGAGCAGTTTTGTTGGGTGTTTTATATTCTTTGTACAAGTAAATTTATTCCTTTTCACTAGTTCATCTTTCAAACAAAATTTTAATTTGTAAAGAGAAACACATAATTTTTTTTCACATCCGAAAGCATTGTTGTGGATATGTCTTCAGGCTTACGAAGTCCATAACGTAATTGTCTTCTAAATGCCTCCCCCCCCCACCGATAATAAATAGTATGACTTTTTAGAGGCCGAAAATAAACATTCCTTGTTATATCTTATATACTGATTTTTTATCGGAATAATACCCGACAATCCCCTTCCGAACCTACGCACTATCTCATGAATTTGTGTTAAACAGCTGCTCACAGTTAATGACTTTATATTTAAAAAAAAAAAAAAAATAGATGTAAAGAGAAAATTCAATAATACAAAATTTGAAAATTTGAAAAAAAGTTCAAAAACACCATAACCATGAGTAACTGGAAAATAATTGATTCGACAACTTGGACTCTGGAAGTAAAATTCATATTAGTGTCTGATCCCCCTCCCCCTTATAGTCGTCACCCAATCTAAAAAAGGTGCCTTTTAGAGCAAAACTTGATAGATGAAAATGTAGCTAAAATATATAATTTTAACCGCATATTCCAGATTAACTTTTTTCGAGTAGTAATGACTTTATTTCACCAACTTCTAGAATAATTTGGCAATAGTATAAATCTTAGATAATTTTCATAAATAATGAACAATTGTAGATGTCGCCACAGTCCGTTCGCATATTTATTTCTTATCTCGAGAGATTCAAAGCGGATCCAGGATAGAACCCGCTTTCAATGGGATAAACATCCCGAACAAAAAAAAAAAAGATTCCGCATTGTTTTTTTTAATGGAAAATGAGCACCAGTATAGCAGTTTCAATGAAGTATCTATTTGAGAACAGCGATAGTCAGGCTTATTATATGATCATGTAACTCTTACTTTGCAATTTTTTAGAGAAGACATGCGTCACTACGCCCCTACCCCCTACCCCCTCCTCACTACCTCTAAATTTGTCATTGTCTTCTTTGTTAAATTAATCACCATACACAAATATATTTGTATAGATGTTCATATATCCTTGCCCTATGTGCCACAAGGCATAACAAGGACAAAGTAAGTAACATACAACTGGAGAAAAAGAGGAAAAAGGCGAGCACAAGCAGGTCATCGTTTCGAAATAAAAAAGATGGATGGTGCTCATTTCGCTCCTCATCTCAGAATTTTCAGTAACAGCATATCTAACACAAATATGTTCTCGAAATTCGATTCTAATTACAATAATTTTTATTTATATGAATGTCTATCTACAGGGCCAAAAAAAAACCACATACACATTATACATGTATTATACAGTATTATGCAACTCAGCAAATGCCGCTCACCTTTCCGACTAAATCTTGGGTTTCTTTCAAAGTGTCTTGCCCCTCAATGCGGAGGGGCAGTGGCGGATTCAAAAGGGGTGGGCCCCAAAAAGCAAATCATAGGTAAAACGATAATTTTCAATCTAAAAAGAGTTAATACAACATGTATAATCAATTTCATTTACGAAAATGAGTTCGAATGAAAAGGATGAAAGGCTGGTCCCCCTACCAGGGCTCCGCCTTGGACCCAATGAGGACATAGGCGGTCCCCAGATCTCTCGTCAATTTAACCCCCCCCCTCAACTAAAAAGTTGGATCCGCCACTGGAGGGGATGGGAAGTGTTTAAGCCTGAAAAATATTCTACGCATCTCAGCATGTTTGGCAAATTCCATGAGGTGGTAGTTACTGACTTGCCCGTCCCGTCCCCTCTAACCCCCCCCCCTCCCCTTGATAAACGTCCAAACGCATTGTCTTCTTCCCTTGATAAGAAGTTATATTCATTTTCGATTTCTTGTTTTGAAATCACCCCTACAGGTAAAGTCATCGTCCGATCTCAATCGTCAGCGTAGACTGTAGGTAAAAATCTCTATTGAAACGTATATGCTGATGTTATTTCATGGTTCTAGGATCTATGTTTTTATTAGAAGCAAAAATACTACTTTTTTTCTGCTATTTTGGGTAAAAATGTCGGTTTTTATACTAAAATTACAGATTTCTGAGAAAAATTTCAAATATAATTTATTTTTGTTGTAATGTAGGATATGAAACTAAATTTATTTGTACATATCATGAGAGTATCAAATTAGAAAAATATAATAGTAAGAAATATAGAAATTCATACCTTAACCACAGAACAACATTGCACTCATTGAATCGTGAATAACACGGTATGACCACCCAATAACGTAACAGAGCAACTCAATAAAAAAAGAATAACAAACCAATAACATAGCAAAGCCACTCAAATTATGGTCTTTTAACCCTTCATTATATATACACAATTAATGATACAGTATAATCACTTGATAACATAGCAAAACCACTGAATAACATAGTCGTTTGATCCTTTATTACATAGGAACTACTTAATTATACAGTGTAAACACTCAATGACATAGAAAAACCCCTCAATAAAGTGGTTGTTAGACCCTTTAATATATCAAAATCACTGAACAATACAACATTACCAACCAATAACGTGATGGTTTGAACATTTGCTATAACAAAAATTTAGAATAACACCGCATAGCTACCCAATAACTTAGCATAACGTGATTATTTGGTCCTTAGCTTAGCAAAACCGCTCAATAATGCAGCATAGCTACCCAATAATGCAGCATAGCTACCCAATAACTTAGCATTACAACTCAATAACGTGATTGTTTGATCTTTTATTATAACAAAACCACTCAATAACAAAGTATAGCCAACAAATAACATTCTTACTCAATAACGTGATGATTTGACACTTAATTACAAAACCGCTTAATATCACACCATAACCATCAAATAACTTCTCAATAACGTGGTCGTTTGCCTCTATTTCATGATGAAACCACTCAAGAACAAAGCATGAGTACCCAATAACATTACAAAACCACCAAATAACGTGATGGTTTGACCCTTTATTGTATCAATTAACTGATTAGCATGTCTGTTTGACCATTTATATTGCTAAAATCCACATTAAAACAGTCCTGGTTCCATAAAGAGAACGAGGAAAGATTGTTATTGAGTGGTAATGCTAAGTTTTTGGGTAATTATGCAGTGTTATTAAGTGGTTTTGTTACAATAAAGTGTCAAACCATCACGTTTTTGAGTGGTAATGCTGTGTTATTGGGTGCTTATGCTGTGTAATTGAGTGGTTTTGATATAATTAAGAGTCAAACGACCACCTTATTAAGTAGTTATTTGGCGGTTTTGTTATAATAAAGTGTCAAATCGTCACGCTATGGATTAGTAATGCTATGTTTTGGGGTGGTAATTCTGTGTTATTGAGTAGTTTTGTTACAATAAAGGATCAAACTTTTTAAAAGCATCACGTTATTATGTAGTAATGCTAAGTAATAAGGTGGATATGCTGCGTTATTACAAATGTAAGTGTTTTTTTGATCTAACAAAGGGTCAAACCATCACGTTATTGGGTGTTTTTTATGTTATTGGTTGGTTATGCTGTATTAGTTAGTGATTTTCATATAGTTAAGGGTCAAACAATGTCTTTATTGAGTGGTTTTGCTATGTCATTGGGTGTTTACACTGTATTGAGAAATGTTTTTATGTTATAAAGGGTCAAATTACTATGTTATTGAGTGGTTTTGCTATGTTATTGTGCGGTTATACTGAATGATTAAGTGGTTAAGGTTGAAGGATCATGTTATTGAGTGGCTTTGCTATATTATTGGCTGATTATACTGTATACATGTAATTGAATTGTAAATCATATTTTGAATATTTCTCAGAAATTTGTAAATTTAGTATGAAAAACCGACATTTTAACCAAAAATAGCAGAAAAAAGTAACAATTTTTTACTTCTAACACAAAAACCGATCTTAGAACCATGAAACTACATCAGTATATACGTTTCATTTATAGATTACAGGAACTGTTTGCCTTTTATAGATAATATCCAGATATCTGTTGTTTTTTACTGAAAAATACGGTTTTTTGCCCCAAGATTACGTATATCATGTTTTGTAAACATTTATTACATGAGAAAAACATGAAAATACACTAGAAAACAGGTTCAGATATTCGATTTTATAAGTAGTTAATATCTTATAATTAGTATACAAAAATCAGCTTATCTTACTTAAAATAGCCATTTTCCTGTAAAGCATAAATTTAGAAACCATTGAACAAAATATTGAGCAAAATATTATGTCATTGGAGAGAGAAGACTTTGTAGGTATTTCTGTTATAATCTTATAAAGATCATAGATAAAACTATAGAGTTTAGGAGCCAAAACTAATGATAAGTGTCAATTTTTATGTATTTTGCAAGCATTTTTATTTCAATTCATGAATATTCATGAATATGCAAAATAGTTATTTTGCATATGATCACGTGATTAATAGAACAACCTTTCCATGTTATATTGATACCAGTTACAGATGTTAAGCTCAACATTTGGCCAAGATATGGCTATTTTACTTAACCAATAGTGCTTTTGTGACTTTAGCAGGGGGTTGCCATGGAAACGGTCGAAAAACACATAGCCTAAATGAGTTTATTTTTGAGTTCATCCTGAAAACCGATTCTGTAGACCCTAAGGAACATTATGGTACCCGTGAAAAAAAAGTACTCAAGGGGGTGCATGGGGGTCCCCACTGGCTCCCCGACTATATCAAATACTTTTTAGAGAAGTCAATGAAACATGCAAATACCGGGGTTTTTTCCAGATACCCAGTGGTCTCGAATAAGTGTTGGGTATAATAGCCCTCTTACAACAAAATGACAATACAAACAATACAGCAAACTGCAGTTGCCCAGGTTACACATGTAAATGAATATCAAAGAAATAGGACTTAGGAAACAAACGTTCGGTCTTTGCCTGCTGGAGCGAGCTAATGAATTCATCACCCGAGGAGTCCGACCTTTACTCAAAGAGAACTGGTGTTAGGGACCCTGTCCTATCCTAGGAGATTCGGAAAGGGCCCGTCATGGAATCCTATTGTCAAATGCAGAGATTGCTCAGGTACCACGCAGAGTGTCCTTTGAGTTACAGCTGATTCATATTTACAGTTTAAAAGACGATTGTTTATTCTGACGCTTTTTGATATGTCCCTTTCTACATTTGATTCTTCATACTTTGTTTATTGTGGCACCATAAAGGCAGGTTGTGAAGTTTCATAAAATCCATTTAGTGTTTCCGTAGAAGTTAAAAACTATAAATGTCACTTGAGCTTTGCAGAGATGAGTTAAAATTCTACAGATATGTATAATGACAAATATGGATAATGACCATATCCCAATACATAATATAAAATTGATAATCCAGAAAATCATAAATAAAGGCATATAAAATCAGGATAAAACAAGAACCAAAGCAAACAAAGAAAAAGCTCCTCCACATGAAAAGAAGCGAACTGGAGTGAGACCAGGTGCCCAGGAAGGGAAGAGTCAGCATCTCCTACTTGCATGCAACACCCGTAACTTCAATTCGGCAAAATTGTCAAATCCGGTTACTTCTATCTCGGAAGATACAAGTATATTCGGTGGTTGGATAGTTCAAATGGTCTAAGACAGAATATAATCCACCATTCTGGAGAGTTGGACATCATAATGTATGACGAGTTCCCCATATCGACAGTAAAACGTCCTCAATGACGATGTTAGTCGGTCATAAACGTATCGCTGACTGAGAAGCCTATGTGAAAGACGCCTAGCTCTCAGAACAAAATCCGTATATTTGGTACTTGCTCTGGCATAGCGTATCAACTGAGATATGAACACACCATAAGCAGGCGATGAAGGGATGTTGCTACTCAGAAAAGGAAAGCTTGTGATGTTGAAATTGAAGTCGTCACGTTTGTCATAGAGTGAGGTGTTCATGTGACCATCAGTGTCGTAGGACAACATTATGTCAAGATAGGATGCTGAATCATCTCTGTAGTTTCTTTGACTTCAAGCTCCGAAGGATGGATTCTGCTCAGGTTATCCGCGAATTTTCGATTATTGATGGACAGCACATCGTCTATGTATCTGTTAGTAAGTCAAATTTAGAATCTAATGAAATAACTTGTGTTCTTATTTTCTATTGTACATTTACACAAAATTTTCAACAATATTCTGGATTACAAAAGCGATTCTTCTTCTAAATACTTGATTACTTTGATGTCACCATTGTATTGTGCTAGCCACAGATAATTGTCGTCGTCTATACACATACACCTCGGTTTTCTGATTCCCTCTCTTACTCCAACCAGCTCTATGACTGACATGTCCTTCTCTATGAAGTATACACAGTGATTAAAAAAAAATCCGTAGCCAGGATATTTCCAAACTTGTCGGTACATATTCCCCTTGGCCAGAACCTCTCCCTTCCTAGTGGATTCTGTATTGTGTGTCTGATGTTACCATCTGTATTTAGCACCATCAGTTGTTGTTTACCAAGGTCACTGATACAGAATCCACCGTCCTGTAATGCTACTGCCTGGACAGGGCTTTCATAAAAATCATCTGATCCAATGTGTTTTTGATTACTTCCTTCGCCATCGCACAATATTACGCGACCTTTATATCTGCCATTGACAGATTTCCGTAAACATATAAGTTGTTCTTGTGTCTCTGTGACGGATATGAATAGGGTCTCATATGGAGTGGTATCAAATAATGTGCTCAGCTTATTTGGCCCATTTAAGACGAACATACAATGGCCTTTTATTGGAGATACTAAAATATCCTCTGATGCAGTGACAGCCAGGGAAAGACATTTATTTCGAAGCACGTTTTTCCTCTTATGTACGATCTTTCCTTCTTTTGTATTGACTGTTACAATGTCGTTGGATTCTCTGTAGCCGATCAAAACGTAACCATTTCCTGCATTACAAATGCTTGGAATTCCCAAGGTGAAAGAGAATGAAGACATGACTACCGCTCTGCCTATATGTAGATTACTGCCATGTATCATTGGTTGGACTTCGGATGTCCTGCAGATTTCCCCGATTCCTTCGATCGACGTATTTGAGGGTAGTTGATACGATAGTGAAACAACTTCAATAGGATTCAAAAGTTTGCTACGCTGTTCTTTACTCTCATTTAGAAGTTCGGCCATACCGGAGATAGTTGTAGAGGATAAACATTTATCATGTTTTGCCAAGTTTCTTGATATCATGATTTTCTCTTCGTCTAGTAGACTCTTAACTGCTTCCCATGTTTTGCTATCTTGACACTTGATGCTTTTAAGTTCTTCCTTTCTGTTTACTTCCATTTTGTCTACAAGGGAACGTAGAGAAACAGCATCATGAGAAATACTTGATTCTATACCTTTGGCCTTGTTTTCATACTCTCTCCAATTTTTGTCTCCTTTTTTAATCATATCATTTACTTCTTTCAACCGTGTCTCCATTTTCTTTTTACTGTCTCTTAATTCCTGTTTTAAGTTTTCCAGGATTTTTGATACGTCGGAAAATTTGTGGCCATTATGGATGGTTTCAGCTATACACTTTGTACACACAGGAACATTGCATGTGTAACAATGGCTACTGGTAATTTGATTCTGATGTTTCGGACAGAATGTTGAGGTCTGCTCCTGGGTGTCTCTCTCCTGTCTGAGCACCACTTGGTGGTCCCTAGTGGCACGGCCTTTGTTGTGGATGGCTTTACATGTAGGACACATTGTTTCCTCACAGATAAGGCAGTAATGTTTGACATCGTCCACTCCACCACAGTGATCACATTGTATTGTGGCCTGCGCATGCTCGAAATTTGCAGATTTTGACAGGGACATCCTCTAATTAATATTCCTAGAAACAAACAATAAATTAATGCGAACATTAACATTTAAAGAAAAAATGTGTCACATGAATCAGTTTTAAAAGTTTTATCCAATTACATGTATGCCGAAAAATAGGTCTCCTGTTGAAAAATTTATGAAATGATTCATCTTTTACATCGATAGAAATTAATCGAGCACGTATACAATCTCAGCGCAAAAAATATTGTATCATGCTTCGAAATTCAAATAGTATTCAAATTCAAATCCATAAATTTAATATTCAAAATAATGGTTTTTACCTCATATGATAAAAAATGATAAAAAAAATCTTCCGAGGCTTGCATAATGTACACCTCAATCGTTTTACATTGTTTTATATGTGGGTAGATTCTTCTAAAGTCCAATGATAAAATAGATAAAGTAAACGGTCACATGATTGATATCAGTACTCTATTGATAAACGATCATCAATATTGAAATACGTTATCTAATAATGATTTAGTGCACCATATGTGCAACTGAACATATAATGTATCATCAGTGATGAACCATGCCGAAAGAGAGAAAATCAAAATAGTCAATTTATAACGAGTGAAACTCATAACAACTTGTTCTTTGATCATATTCCATTGATTAGATTGAGGATCACTGACGAGGATTAAGTACCCGAATATCTGGTTCATACTGCAATTTTATCTGTTCTTAAATGATGCTATTGAATTTGAAGACGTTTAACATCCTTGTTTCTATGATTACGTGCTGTTGTCTCCGAATGTTTTTTTCTTTTCTCGAAGAAGCTTTATTTTATATTTTTCAGCTTTAATAAACGGGGTTTTTATGAATCGTCTTGGAGGGGGGTGTTTTATTTACAATAGGATAAAATAGGACTATAGGACTGCTTCATCCAAGATATATTTCAAGTGTAGTACTGGTATTGACGACAGAGCATTTAACAGCTCATTTCTGCCGCCATTAGGTGTTATTGTAAGCAAATCGTTGAGAGAGCGTTAGATTCTGGATCGTTTTCTGTTTCGTCTTTTCCCGTGCGACCTGTATTTTCTTTTAGCGTTTGGGCGATTTGAAATATGTTGATATTGGTTGAGGTTGAAGAAAGGTCTCCTTACAAGTTTCGATACATTGCTAACTCTAGCAACTGCTCAACTACAATTTTGTCTAGAAATCTGACGTCAGCACTCACGGCTATAAAGGAACACATGGCAAAATACTGTGAAACTGTCATGAACAGGAATGGCGTAAACTTCTTTTGGTCTATTAAAAATTCAGGGGATGTTATTGACAAAATGAAATCAAGAAATTTTGAAGCAAATACGATATCTTCATACGACTTTTCTAATATGTACACCACATTTCCTCACGACAAAATAAATGCTCGACTGTCCAAACTCATTAAATGGTGTTTTGATCGAGAGGGGAAAACTTATATTTGTACTTCTGAATCGAAGGGTTTCTTTTCCGCCACAGATTACAAATCATACAAATCATGGACATGTGGTGACCTGTGTATTGCCTTGTCCTTCCTTTTGGACAATATTTATGTAAGATTTGGTGAGAAAGAAAAAAAAGAAACTCTACAAGCAGGTTGTAGGGATTCCAATGGGTACTAATTGTGCGCCTCTTGTTGCAGATTTATTTTTATACACGTATCCAAAATCTTCAAACGCAAAGAAAAAATGATGATGTGAAATGTTTCATTGGTAGTTCTAGAGTAATGGAGAGATCCATACAAGTGTGTATGACAAAAGAGATGATTTTGGATTTAACATAGTAAATTTCCCCTGGCTTGACGGTGATGTTCCTAGATTACCGTCCTATGGTATCTATATTTCACAGCTCATCTGGTATGCTGGAGCATGTACTGATGTTTTGGATTTTCATAGTAGAAATTTACAAATTACCAAGAAACTTTTAGGACAAGGTTTTCGCTTTCACAAACTAGTAAAGACTTTCTGGAAATTAAAAAAAAATATTGTCAACTTCTTCTGAAATTCGGACCAATACTGGCAACAGAGTATATTACTTTGGGTATTTCACAACCTGCATTTTATGGTGACATTATTAACAAGATAAGAAGGATCAAAGATAGACAACATCACTATCGAAAATGCGTCAGAATCATCAAACGCCTTTTATACCGTGGATATGATCCTAATGTCACCAGACGGACAATAGGCTTGGTGCTTGACCAATCTACAGTCTTGTACAAGCGCATTCTTAGAACTTGCACTCTGACTGACTGTGACGACGGGACTCCATGAGGGACCCTGTCCAAACCTCTTTAGAGAAGACAGGGCCCCGACCACCTGTCCTCTCTGAATGTCAGTCGGACTCCTCGGGTGATAACATACATGAGCTCGCGGCGGCAGAGCACGGATTGTATTACGTACGCCCTCTTTTTATACGCCCGTCATTTGACGGGTCGTATTATGGTATGGCGAAGTCCGTCCGTCCGTCCGTCCGTCTGTCCGTCCGTCCGTCCGTCCGTCTGTCCGTCTGTCCGTCCGCCTATGGAACGCAATAACTTGAATATACGTCAACGGATTTTCATGAAATTCATACATAATGATTGGACTGTGGAGAGGAAGCCGCCTTTCGATTTTCAGGTTCATCCGATTTGTCGTTACAGAGTTATGGGACTTAGATTTTAAAATTACAGTGAAAATATACTAAAATATTTAAAAATTATTTAAAAATCTATTTCATGTCGAAATGTTTTGAAATTTTGTATACTTCAAGTAGAAAGGATGTTCTTTGACATATGTAACGGGTTTTAAATTTTTTGGTCGCATAATCGAGATATTGTGTGTGATAGGAAGGGGGGGTTATATGCACATACATGTTAAGCTAAGGGCAAAATATAAGCGCATGGAACGCAATAACATAAATATGCGTCAACGGATTTTCATGATATTCATACATTATGATTGGACTGTGGAGGGGAGGCCGCCTTTCGATTTTCAGGTTCATTTGATATGTCGTTACAGAGTTATGGGACTTAGATTTTTAAAATACAGTGAAAATATACTAAAATATTTAAAAATTATTTAAAAATCTATTTCTGGTCGAAATGTTTTGAAATTTTGTGTACTTAAGGTAGAAAGGATGCTATTTGACATATGTAACGGGTTTTTAATTTTTTGGTCGCATAACCGAGATATTATGTGTAATGGGGGGGGGGTTATATGCACATACATGTTAAGCTAAGGGCAAAATATAGGCGCATGGAACGCAATAACTTGAATATGCGTCAATGGATTTACAGGATATTTCTACATTGTGATCAGACTTTAAAGAAGAAGCTGCCTTTCGATTTTCAGGTTCATCCGATTTGTCGCTACGGAGTTATGGGACTTAGATATTTTAAATACAATGAAAATATACTAAAATAGTTAAAAATTCTTTAAAAATCTATTTCTGGTCAAAATGTTTTGAATTTCTGTAAACTTCAAGTAGAAAGGATGTTCTTTCACATATATAAACGGGTTCTTGAATTTTTTGTCACATAATCCAGAAATTATGTGTAATGGGGGGGGGGAGGTTATATGCACATACATGTTAAGCTAAGGGCAAAATTAGGTCATGGAATGCAATAACTTGAATATGTGTCAACAGATTTTCATGATATTCGTACATTGTGATCAGACTTTGAAGAGGAAGCCGCCTTTCGATCTTAAGGTTCATCCGATTTGTTCTTATGGAGTTATGGGACTTAGATATTTTGGTGTTGTGAAAAAATCCCAACGGGCGTATCTTGCTGCGTGAGCGTAGGCTTTTTATATCATCTGTGTTGCTTGGGCCCTGCGTTTTGCGGTCTTGTTTGTGTGTGGTCATCTGACAGTGAGGAGGTTGTTTTACACCACAATTGTACGTTCTTCGAGACCTCTGGGTAATCGGAAAAGTGGGAGGGTTGTGCGCACGTAATCCAGGATAACCACACCTTCTGCTATTTCCGTGGCAGATGGCCGTCCTAAGTCGGCACCGTTTGCCCATTGGTCTCGTTGGTTTATGTGTAGTCCTTTGTGTTTGATGTTTCTGTGTTGTGCGTTGACGTTCCTTGTCCCTTGTGCGTCACTTTCTGTGCATGTCTGCTTTGTGTTTTTGCATTGGGTGTTTTGGGGGTTTTGCTGTGGGTGCTGCAGCCTGGTGTTGTTGGAGATCCCCTCCTTTCCTTTAGATTTGATCGTTTAAAGCAAGACGATATGCAGTCTGAAGATTGGTGTTCCAGGCAAGTTCAGGTTGTAATCAGCCTTTATTAATTTCGGTCTTACTTTCATTTTTACTTTTTGGAAAGTCTGAATTGGGGTAATAATGATATCCGAAATAGAATGGTTGTATTTAACAAAGTGATTATATCAAATATAGAAAGTTTCTTTATTTTTGATGACGTGAGGTTCTGATCTTATAAGAATGGTTCCTAAAACGAGATTTTAAAGATTGGCCTTCTTACCAACATATTGTGCGCCACATCCATTTAGAAGTATCATGATGTTTCTGTGTTGTGCGTTAACGCTCTTTGTCCCTTACGCGTCTCTTTTTGTGCTTGTCTGCTTTGTGTTTTTGCATTGGGTGTTTTGGGTTTTTGCTGTGGGTGCTACAACCTGGTGTTGTTGGAGATCCCCTCCTTTGTGTTATAGAATCATTTAAAATCCATCTAGAAGTACCATTGAATCAAGTTTTCTTTGCTTTTGAAGATTTTGGATAAGTGTATAAGGTAAATCTTCAACTAAAGACGAACATTTAATACCCAAATAGATCTAAAATAAGATGCTCATTTATATTTTCACCACATCTATCATAAATGTTGTCCAAGAGGAAGGACAATTATACAGGTCACAATTTGTCCGTGATTTGTATGATTGTCGTCTGTTGCGGAAAAGAGACACATTGAATGGCCCTGTCGAAACCTCTTTAGAGAGGACAGGTCCCCGACCATCTGTACTCTCTGAATGTCAGTAGGACTCCACGGGTGATCATATGCATGAGCTCGCTACAGTCGGCAGAGCACAGACTGTATTTCGTGTGCCTTCTCTTTTTTATATCAATTTACATATTAATCCGTTAATTAATTTGTGATTGATGTTTCTATGGTATGAGTTGGTGTTCCATGTTCCTTTTGCGTCTCTTTCTGTGCGTGTTTGCTCTGTGTTTTTGCATGAGGTGTTTTGGAGGTCTGCTTAGGGTGCTAGAGTCTACTGTTGTTGGAGATCCCCTCCTTTGTTTTGTTAATGGCATAAAAAGAAATCTAAATCTTCGTGAACTTCATGACTCGACAAGCATCGTCATAGATAGTTATCTTCATGAGCACTCGGAATAACATAAGTACCTCCAGGAACGTTATGTAAGATCCTATCTATTTAAATCAAAACAGTATTATTCCTTACCTCACTTACAAAGAAAACATGAATTTCTTCTATATTGAAAGTACATCCCCCATGTCATCTACCATTTTCATATCAAAAGATACATTCCTCGATTGACAAGGAAGTATATCTGCAATGGGATCACGTGTCCATCTTCCGACTCAGTCTGATACCTTATTGAAATAATTGAGTGTACGTATGAAAATTTTCTTCCTCATGTCTTATATCAGCCCAACATTTTCGCTTACATTCTATCTTCATCTGAACATAGCTTTGTACAAAACAAAGGAGGGGATCTCCAACAACATCAGGTTGTAGCACCCACAGCAAAACCCCAAATCACCCAATGCAAAAACACAAAGCAGACAAGCACAGAAAGAGACGCGTAAGGCACAAGGAACGTCAACGCACAACACAGAAACATCAAACACAAAGGACTACACATAAACCAACGAGACCAATGGGCAACCGCTGCCGACTTAGGACGGCCATCTGCCACGGAAATAGCAGAAGGTATGGTTATCCTGGATTACGTGCGCACAACCCTCCCACTTTCCCGATTACCCAGAGGTCTCGAAGAACGTACAATTGTGGTGTAAAACAACCTCCTCACTGTCAGATGACCACACACAAACAAGACCGCAAAACGCAGGGGTCCAAGCAACACAGATGAATATGTAAATGGATATAAAAAGAGGGCGTACGTAATAAAATCCGTGCTCTGCCGCTGCGAGCTGATGTATGTTATCACCCGAGGAGTCCGACTGACATTCAGAGAGGACAGGTAGTCGGGGCCCTGTCTTCTCTAAAGAGGTTTGGACAGGGCCCGTCAGAGCCCGTCAAAAACCTCTTTTTAAAATTATTACGTTTTACTTTGAAAATAAATGACAACAACAATAACAACAACAAAATGCTATTTTCTCATAATCACAAAAAGTGAATTGTAGAGAAACATACATAATATATTTACAGGATGTATGTTGATAAATTACATTAATTAATGACAGATACACGTTATTGCGACTCAAGAAGGTAATGCGGCCTTAACTTATCTTGACATTTTAAAGGACTCAAAAATCCGTTTCCTTTTCAGTTTTTTTTCTTTACTTGGATCAAAAAAAGTTTGAAAGGTATCTTAGCAGCTTATTGACCAAGTTATCTGTCCAATATCACTACTCTATCATAAGGAAGTATATCTGCAATGGGATCACGTGGCAATCCTCCGACCTACTCTGACACGTTACTGAAATAATTATTTTTCTTCCTTATGTCTAATGTCAGCCCTATATTTTCACTAAGATACACTTCGATCACGTCTTGTTCTCGGTTACCCATCTATTCTACGCACTAACTAACCACGACCCATACGCTCAGATTTAATGTTCGCCGATTTGCCCGAGCCCTTGTTTATGGTCATATCGCGATGATCAGATGAGTGATATGACCCCGTTGGGCCTTTTGTATCATTTCCAATGATGGTACAAACTTGACAAATATGGATAATGACCATATCCCTGTCTACAGTACAAAATCGATAGTTCAGAAAATCAGAAACCGAAGGCATACAAAATCAGGATAAAACAGGAACCAAAGCAAACAAAAACAAAAACCTCCACCATATGAAAAGAAGCCAATTCCCGATATGAGAGTGAGACCAGGTGCCTAGGAAGAGTAAGCATCTCCTGCTTGCATGCAACACCCGTCGCTTCAATTCGGTAGAACTGTCACATCCGGTTACTTCCATTTTGGAAGATATAGAGTACAATCTTTGGTTGGATGGTTCAAATGGTCTATGACAGAATGTCATCCACCATTCTGGATAGTGGGACATCATAGTGTATGACGAGTTCCCCATATCGACCGTAGAACTTCCTCAGTGACGATGTTAGTCGGTCACAAACATATCCCTGACTGAGAAGCTTATCTGAAAGACGCCTAGCTCTCAGAACAAAATCCGTATATTTGGTACTTGCTCTGGCATAGCGTATCAACCGAGATATGAACACGCCATAAGCAGGCGTGATTCACGCACAGTATGCCCTATACGCCTGTACTCGAGGGAAAGAAATCTATTGTGTATTAGTTATACGGAAGGGTTCCAACTCTATACCTTCTTGAAGAAAATTTCAAACCGATTTTCATGCACCAGACACGTGTTTCGAATATAAAATTATTATCAGTGATCAGTGATCAGTGGAGGAAAGGTCTTCCAGCAAATTGTCGGAATTCCAATGGGGACCAATTGTGCCCCACTCCTTGCCGACATTTTCCTTTACTCGTACGAAGCTGAATTCATTCAATCTTTGGTCTCTGAAGGGAAAAGATACGTAGCTTCTGACTTCAACTTCACTTACAGATACATAGACGATGTGTTGTCCATCAATAATCCAAAATTCGCGGATTACCTGAGTAGTATCTATCCTTCGGAGATTGATGTCAAAGAAACTACAGAGACAAATAATTCAGCATCCTATTTGGACATAATGTTGTCATACGACACTGATGGTCACATGAACACCTCACTCTATGACAAACGTGACGACTTCAATTTCAGCATTACAAACTTTCCTTTTCTGAGTAGCCACATCCCGTCATCGCCTGCTTATGGCGTGTTCATATCTCAGTTGATATGCTAAGCAAGTACCAAATATACGGATTTTGTTCTGAGAGCTAGGCGTCTTTCAGATAAGCTTCTCAGTCAGGGATATGTTTGTGACCGACTAACATCGTCACTGAGGAAGTTCTACGGTCGATATGGGGAACTCGTCATACACTATGATGTCCACCTTTCCAGAATGGTGGATGATATTCTGTCATAGACCGTTTGAACCATCCAACCAAAGATTGTACTCTATATCTTCCAAAATGGAAGTTACCGGATGTGACAGTTCTACCGAATTGAAGCGACGGGTGTTGCATGCAAGCAGGAGATGCTTACTCTTCCTGGGCACCTGGTCTCACTCTCATATCGGGAGTTCGCTTCTTTTCATATGGTGGATGTTTTTGTTTGTTTGCTTTGGTTTCTGTTTTATCCTGATTTTGTATGCCTTCGGTTTCTGATTTTCTGGGTTATCGATTTTGTGCTGTAAACAGGGATGTGGTTATTATCCATATTTGTCATTCCAACCAAAGTGCTTTTCATACGCCAGCCAAATTCATTTCACTATCGCCCTCTGGTTTTATTTTCAGAATTAAAATTTCTGCATTTACTTTACAGAGAGTACGCGGTCCAAATTTTCTGTAGGGTCGATTCACTAGCATATCCAAATAAGATCTATGTTCAAAATAGCATTGGAGGGATGATGCTAAGATGTTTTCCTCCTTTAATTTCGGTGACATTTTTCGATGAAATGGCAAGTTTCCGAAATAGCAAGAAAATATATATGATGTCAAATTGATCTCTTTTTGGTTATCTTTGATTTTTTTTTAATCAGTGTTACGTTTACGTAGGATTTTGACTCTGAAATTATGCTCATTTTATTTTCTACGATGATTGATTGTTCTTGCTAAATAATCGAATTGAAAATTCGGCAACAAATTATGTCTAAATCAAGTCTTGAAATAATTTTTGAAAAAAAAAACAATCTCTAGATAATTATTAAGTCAATCCAAGGTCCATCGTACTAATGTATTTCATTACTGCATTACCCCTAGGGCGATCCACCCATTAGTACATAGGATAAATCCCGAAAGCTGTCGACTACCGAGTGATCACGAGTCCGATACGATAGACCCTTGCCATCAAAACTTCAGTTTTGTGAAGTCGAGATGAAATATTGGATAGCGTGCCGGAATCGTGATTGCCATGCGGAAGGTGTCGTAGGTAGGGGGTTCGAATTCCAGGATGCAAAGAATAGGCAGCTAGGGTACCTTGTGATATGCACTTCTTTTTAATGTGCTTTGTCTATGTTATTTCTCATGTATAGTCTGTGACTATCCAAGGTCCTTCGTATAAATATGGGTGTTGTACTGTTTTGTTTGTGCTTTCTACTTATTAAGTCAATGACAATGTATATAATATATCATAATACTAGTATATTGTGGTCTTTCAGCTCGAAGGGTATGGTGTGATATTTTCTTTATTTGAAGTACTTCTATCGATAAAACATACATTATTATTGTACACTAAAACATAATATTTATATCACTTGTTATAAAGAAAACATTACTCCACTTTGAGGTGAAAAAATCTTGCCTCTAATTCCTGGGGCAAAAATCTTCCTGCAGCGATAATAGCAAATGAACCGTGCGTTATTTCTCTCGTTTGTACAATTTTCCGTTTGCTATTGACATTGTGAATTCCATTGTCATTTCCAGTTTATCAAACGGAGAATTGCTACACAAAAACTGCTTTGCCTGTTTTGAAGTTTGTGCTACGGACTGTTGATTGATCATTGGATTGCTTTGTGATTTTCCCGATGCCTTCTATAAAGGTATTTAAAGATGATTGATAACATGGTGGAGAAACTTAAATGAAATCCAGTTGTTTGCCTTGAAGGACTTTACTCTCCTTTAATAATTCGTCCATACCAGTTGTAGTTGTAGAAGACAGTCGTCTATCATGCTGTTCCAGGCTTAATGATATCTTGGATTTTTCTTTATCTAGTAAACTCTTTGATGTTTCCCATGTTATTCTATCTTGATTCTTGATCTTGTCCAATTCATATTTTCTTTTTTGTGCTATTTTGTCTACAAGGGCATGCAATGCCACAGCGTCATGCAGAATACTTGATTCTATACCCTTGACCTTGTTCTCATAATTGTTCCAACTTTGCTCACACTCATAAATTAAAGCATCAACAGTCCTCATTCGTGTCTCCATTTGCTTCTTACTGTCTTTTATTTCCCTTTTGGTACTATTTAGGACTTTTAAGATGTCAGAGAATTTGTGGCCATAATGACTCTCAGCTATACAGTGTGTACATACAGGAGCTTTGCACGTGTCACAGTGGAGACTGGTCTTCTGATCTGGATGTTTCTTACAGAATGTGGAGGCTTCATTCTTAGTATATCTTTCCTCTCTAAGTACCACTTGGTGGTCCCTGGTGGCGCGGGCTTTGTTGTGGATGGTTTTACATGTAGGACACATTGTCTCCTCACAGATAAGGCAGTAATGTTTGACATCTTCCTCTACTCCACAGTGATCACATTGTATTGTGGCCTGCGCATGCTCGAAATTTGCAGTCTTTGACAATGACATCATATTGATTTTATTCCTATAAAGAGAATAATCAAATTGCTCTCGCCTTTTCTTCAAAATATGTCAATTTGCAAAGTTTTACCATTTTACAATTTAACAAAACGACCTATCAACAAGACATATCGATTAGTACTTTGCGGAAAGGAACAAAACTAAGCAATGAGAATCCACCAAGGGAATAAGAAACAATGGTATGGAATGCTTGTCCTCAACGCGATGAAGTAATGAGAGACTCACTATGTTGTCGTCCAGCCTTATTTAGACCTAGAGTTTTTACACATAATTTAACGACATCATTAGGACCTTTAGGACCGAACGTTTCGGGAATGACCTTATAATAAAGACATAATATTCTATTATATATAAGTGCTACTTCATGTTCTTGACAGCGATACCTAAAGAGCAGTCCAAACTTGCACCGCACATCGGAGACTGTACATATGATAAATTTTCCTTCGTGCTTCTATGGAACGAGCTGTGTCCGCCTGGTAGTCCCATTTTTCTTTTCGCGTGAGAATGGAGCTGGATATTTTGATCATTAATTTTTCAAATCAAAATCTGTGTGAAAAATGAATGAATGAAATATGCACGGATCCTATTTGAAGCGACATTTGGTCGTACCTTGGTCGTATAGAGCGTGAAAATTTCGCAAGATGATCATGAAAATGTAATCGAACAATATTAATACATTGTGGAAATATCGTGGTAGGAGCGTAAATAGACGGGTAAAGTTCGCGAACAGGGCGTAATTAAAGCGTATCTTGTGCGCGAAAAGAGCGGGGGTTTAGTTAAATGCCGATCAGACCACGCTCAATCCACACTCTTACCCGACCAGGCCATGATTAACCCAGATTTTATCCCCGACTATCCCGACAAAACCTTGACAATTCACGACCACAAAGAGAGGGGGACAGGTTTCCGTGTTTTCTTTAACCGGTTGAAAAAAAACTGGAACTTTTTCCGACATCTAGAGCATGTATGCTCTAATACCGATCGACTTTGGAACAACATACGCTGTATCAGACCAAGATACGACTAAGAGCCGTTCTCTCCCAAATTGGCAATTTTCGGAGTCGGGAATGAGCTAAGGTAAAGGGTCCGCTCACCGCTTTTTAGAGTAAACCCAAAATGTCAAGGTGGAAAAGCTGAAATAGGGGAAATTGAGTGGTTTTGAAAGGTGGGTTGAGAAGACCATTATGAAGATAGTCTATAATGGTAAGATGCATATTGTAGAGTATGCCTGCCTTGTGTAAGAGCAATAAAAATTTTAGGTCACATGACTAATTTAGTCTAAATATAGATATTTTAAAAGGCGTACCGGATTTTCCCTGTTTGACAAGACTTCATAAGGGAAAATATGAAGTTTTTGGGTTTTTACACATTTTTTGAGTTACATGTGTTGGAAATTTTTAAAATTTGGCTAGAATGGAGTATAAGATAATAGCTTTAAGGAAATATAAGCATTATTTCTGAAATTTTTCCAGGAGACCAGAAACAATACACAGAAAAATGGCAATAACCATGAATTTTAGGCCAATTTTCTGAACCTTTTTCAGCAAACATGTATGAAATTTATTGTGTATAGCAATCTTAACATGACCTTGAGACTAGTATCATATAAAAGCTGTAGATATAACGAACAGATTGATATATAGTATAATAATGTGAAATATATAGAAATAAAATGAGATGACGTCAAATTATGTATGATTGCGCAATATTTCTGTGCCGCGTGACCGGGTAAGAGAAACTGGTGAGCGGACCCTAATAGAGTCGAAGACAGTGTCGCGACAAGAAATTTTGTTTAAAAAGTTCTTAGAAACCATATATCAGAAAATACTACAAGGCATACAGATTAAAAAGATACCAATATCTTATATGTAAGTCTTCTGGTAATTATCCTTTGAGTGTTATAAAAGAGCAGTAACGGTTTACGCAATGTCGAAATTGAAGGGAAAAAGGGTCCATTCTGTGATGTCGAAGGGACCTTTGCGCGGCATATTTCTGGGAAGGTATTTGCGTACGACACTATGTAGTATATCAATTTGTGCGAAAAGTCAAATTCTATCATTTTATCAGAAAACAAAATTGAACGCTAACATAGGAAAAATTATTAGGGTCCGCTCAACGCGTTTTAGAGTAAACCCAAAATGTCCAGGGTGGAAAAGCTGAAATAGGGGAAATTGAGTGGTTTTGAAAGGTGGGTTGAGAAGACCATTATGAAGATAGTCTATAATGGTAAGATGCATATTGTAGAGTATGTGGCAATAACCATGAATTTTAGGCCAATTTTCTGAACCTTTTTCAGCAAACATGTATGAAATTTATTGTGTATAGCAATCTTAACATGACCTTGAGACTAGTATCATATAAAAGCTGTAGATATAACGAACAGATTGATATATAGTATAATAATGTGAAATATATAGAAATAAAATGAGATGACGTCAAATTTTGTATGATTGCGCAATATTTCTGTGCCGCGTGACCGGGTAAGAGAAACTGGAGAGCGGACCCAAAGCGGGATTGCAGTGGAAAGGGGCTTTAAACATACATATATACATATGTACTAATGGTAATTATCCACTTTTTTGGAAAAATATTCACTTTGTGCAATATATTTCCTTTTTTATATCAATAGTTATGACCACATTATATTGTGAAAAGATACTTATGACTATAATTCTTTCTTTTCGTAATTTCTTACATAGGTCTGGAGACTGTTTATTGGATAAATTTTCCTCGTGCGTGCTTCGATGTAGCTGTGTTATTGCCTCCGTCTGTTTGTCCGATGTTTCGTCTCTCGTTAGAAAGTGATGCTTCATATTTTATCAAGAATTCGTAAGCCTTTAAATTGTGATTTTTGGAATCTGATTTCAGCTATTATTTTTTTATTTCGTTCCGTTCCGCAAATTCCTAAAACACGTAGTACAATTTTAATCAAGCTGACTTTTCCTTCCTACTACTGATATTTATTTGTTATTCTGAAGTGAATTTTTAAAAGAAAATGTATAATATAATATCCTCTTTACTTACCTACATACTCAAATTTTCTTTCATTCTGAAAATTCACCATTATATACATTTGTAAAATATTACCTGTTGGTAAAACGTTCATTAGATGTACATTTGAAATTTGATTTAACTAACCTAGATTTTCAAAGTATCGATCTTTTTTCCCTTATAATAAGAAGTTTAAAACAATTTTATAACTCCCAAAGATACTTGACGAGAACATAAATCTCCAAAAAACATAAAATACTAGAAAAGAAAGTGTCTACTGTCTGTTATGGTCTATAAATTACATTGCTGTCTGAAAGGCTATGGTCATCTGCTTGAGCTAATTTTTATCAATACTTTGATGTTAATTATTCGCTTTTGTGTCAATAACTTAAACTTCTCCTGAAGCACTGTTACACTGAATTTTACAATCGTATCCATATATTTAGATGACATCACAATCACTTGACTTCGAATTTATTTGATATTAATCATGAGAAAAACATAATTTCATTGCCATCATTTTTACGTTTAATGAAAATCTTGAGATCGATCGAATGTTCAATCAATTCATAAGTATAAACTAATGAGATGAAAAAAGTTAATCAATATGATAAATTGATTATTAATGATTTCTTTTTTATATCACACGCTTTTATGCCCTTTGGTAATATTACATTGTTTATATTGAAGATAACTGTCGAAGATTCAGTACCCGAAACCTTCATGTCTCGTCCATGCAGCAAGTTAATCTGTTCTAAAGCGTGTGTCCTGCAGCATCATATTCCACCCATCCTACTACATCTTTCGGTAAAATTTTGGACATAATGACTTTCGCACCCTTTGGTCATATGGCATTATTAAGATTGATGATCACTGATGAGGGTAAGAACTCGAAACGTGAATGTCTGGTCCATGATGCAAATTTATCTATTCTTAAATGATCTATTCAATTTGAAGACGTCTAACACTGTCTTATTATCACAAAAACAAATTCTTGCTTCATAAGTGTCGAATTACATTTTACCTTACAAGAAAATCTAATATGAATCAAGGCAAAGCCTTTTTGTGCGAGCGGAGAGAAAATAAATATGATTTTAGACTATGACGGTTTATCCTATCTTACAAAACTTTCTGTTTGGTGATTGCCAAAAAAAAGGCAGTATAAGGCGAGTGGAAACACAGAGGCATTTATAAAACTGGTCTAGACCAGCAGATGAACATTTTAAGGGGGGGGGGACTTAAAATATGGTTCTTTATACGTTCCTGTTTTGGCCTTGACCGGCAAATATTAGATTAGGTTGAGGGGGGATTCCAGTCAAATTTACAGAAAAATACGAGCAAACACAAAAGGTGTATGATTTTGAAACTTTATATCAACGATCTAGTTTAAAGAGCTCAGCTAGAACTGGTCAGACCAAGGATTTATAAACAGACCTGGTTATATTTCCTACATGTGATTGTTTTTATTTCAAGCCGTTTTAATTTTGTTATAAAACGGTTAAATGAAAATAAATAACTCATTGCATATCGCCCAAAAGAAAAAAAATCCATCTCGCCGATTTCAAATACAATCGTCCAAAGCCTGTTTCATAACATTTCAATAAAGAAAACCACTTTAATATCGGACATCAAAATTATAATTTTGGAGAAATGTTCGGATGCCTCCAAATATTATCGTAAAATCCGAGAAGTGTTCTGGATTGAGAAACTTAATAACGTGAAGCCATCCGGATTGATCACAAAATCGCCCATGGGAATACTTTGGCCGGTTTATTGACCTTTTTAGAAGAGTTTACGTCAAGCAAAATACGTCCATTAAAGGAAAATCTTACAACGTCAAAGTGACATTAAGAATTTGGCGCGATGACGTCAATAACGTCATAGAAGCACAGTAAACAAAATACTCAAACGAAGATGTCGGCTTTCCTAAAAAGATTCCGCGGTTGCGCCGAGTTGTCGATGCTATTTCGTAATCTGCTTTACGAAAAATTATGTCAATAAATTTAACTTAACAAAAATTGAGTATAACATATACGTATACTCGGAGTCAAAAAAAAATTAAATGGCAATATTCAGCATCTCCGCAGTAACTCTGTCTGCGAGGGGACGAAAGTTTTTTTAAAGCATAGTAGTACATTCTCATTCTTTGATTTAGCATATTTTCTCACTAAGGTAAGTGTATACGCGTTACCATAAGGGCGAGCTTCGCTCGCAAAGGCCCTTCGGGCCTTTTGCAGCGAGCTCCGCTCGCTATAAGCTATCTTTTTTAAAGTGATTAATCAACTACATGCTCGTTTACAATTTGGCCTACTATTAATTATGACGTCGGTTACGGATACTTGTGAAGATCCCCTACGTCGATGTGAAATACCTGAGTCCTTTCCATATTTTTGTGTTCTGAATCTGAAAGAAATTTAGTTTTAGATTCAAACTATTGAATGTGATTAAAAACCGAATGTTAAAAAAAAAACCTTTTCCGATCCCCTTTAAGTTTTGTGCTGCCCATGTTTATTTTGGTCACATTCATAGTGGCAATTCCTAATAGAGTAAATATTTTTTCATGTTTATGGTATTGTTCGTCATCTTCTTTATGACGTTATGTTATTGTCTGTGTCTGTTTATCCCAGTTTTCATTTCTGATGAATGTAAATCCAATGTTGTAACTGTGACGTCGTCATGCTGGAGATATCCTCCTTACCTTAATACGATCTAAAATTTGATTTTCCAATATAAATGTCGAACTCCCTCCTAAAGGATAAAAATAAATCCCTTCAAAATTCAAAGAGATTTATTGACGCATTTATGGTATCAGAATATGATTGAGAAATAAAACTGTTAGAACAAATTGTTAGGCCATTATATTTTCATGAATACAAGCATGCTAGCATTTATTTTAAATTGCGGAAGGGTTCCAACTTTATATACCTTCTGAAAGAAAATTGCCAACCAATTTTCATGCACCAGACAGGTGTTTCGAATATTTAATTCACATCAGTGATGCTTCCAGCCAAAGCACTTTCAATAAGCAGCCAAAACTAGTTTCACTAGCGACCTCTTGTGTTATTTTTAGAATTTAAACTTCTGCATTTTCTTTGCAGAGAGTGCGCGGCTCAAAAATTCCTGTAGGGTCGATTCAGTAGCATATCCGAATAAAATCTATGTTCCAAATAGCATTGGAGGGATGGTGCCAAGTTGTACCAAGATTGCCATCGTTCGGCATTTACATCTCTCAGCTCATCAGATATGCTAGAGCCTGCTCCCATTTTCGGACGTCAATGATTAAAACGAGTTAAAGAAGGTCCTGACGATAATCTAAACAGCACTCACACTAGAGCACCAAATTGAGCATCGACGGACCCCTATCAAGATAGAGAGATAGGGGTGGCGTGGCTCAGTTGGTAGAACACTTAGTACGTCGACTCGTGCCCAGTGAAGCATGCCACTGACCAGCATCAAATCCGACGAGCGCCAGGTGGAGGGACGATTACCAACTTTGAGCCTCGCCAGGTGTTGTGGGCTAACACCTTGTATATAGCCAAGTAACCCCAGCCTAGTCTTTCGGAAGGGACTATAAAAGGGGGTCCCGTGTCTCGGATAGGCGTAGGCACGTAAAAGAACTCTCACTGCTTCGGTTGGGTCCGTTGCATAGGTCAAAATTCCAACATATAGCTTACGTCTTCGGACGGTAAGCCTAGTAGAGGCGGAATCTATAACTGAACTGAACTGAACTGATAGAGGTGGGACCAGGTGCCCGGGAGGAGTAAGTATCCATCTGTTGACTAGCCGTCGATATTCATGCACGAAAGTGAAAACAATATATGAAATATATGCACTGCACTGTCTGAGGTTATGTCTATGTAGAAAGTGCTATGGCGACCATGTCAGGGGAAAATATTCAAAACACTAACTGTAAAACCCCTCACGGGAAACTTTTTTACGAGCTCCAAACGACAAAGGGCATAAGTGTGACACAAATGAGTTAAAGGAGATCCTGACGATAATCTCAACAGCACTCACAATAGAGCTACAAATTGAGCAAGAAACAAATTTCAAAACAAACTTATAAGGTAAGGATTTATAGATATCATAAACTTGTAGAATCTTTTTGGAAATTTTACAATAACTATTTTGCACTTTTTTTCAAAATTTTTTATCATTGACAGTTTCATTGCCTTCATTTGACGGTGACCTGATAAACAAAATCAAAAGGATCAAAGACAGATCAAACATCTATCACAAATGTAAGAAAATTGTCGGTCGCATGCTTTACATAGGATATGACCCTTTAGTCATCAAAAACTCTGGGCATGGTACTGAACATATCTACAGTTTTGTACCAGTGTCTTTCCCAACGTCGTACACTGGCCAACCGTGACGACGGGACTCAATAACCTGCCTTGTTAAAATCTCGTCAGAGTTAACTCGTTACTTAATATATTCTGTCCTATCTACAAGAAGCCTCTGCGTTTAACTATATCTCGTTTGTGGTGTCACGTTACAGTGACAAAGTGTTATGTTTATACAACAATTGGCCGTCTATGGAGACGTCTGTGTGTCTGGATACGTGGGAGGGTTGTGTGCATGTTATCCGAATAACCACACAATTTGCTAATATCAGATGACAGTCCAAAGTCGGCAACGGATGCAAATTGGTCTCCTTCCTTTTGTGTGTTTTCATTTATATACATCTGTTCCCATTGTTCTAGTGAATATTGTTGTGTCTTTTTGCGGTTTGTAGTTTTGTCTTGTATATGTGTCGCTTTCTTGTGGGTTTGTTTCGCTGGGCAGTGCCGGATGGTCATGCTGGAGATCAACCCCTTTTCTTTCACTCACAAACTTTTTGATTTACATTAAACTTCAATCAAACTTCCGTACGCCCTCTTTTGATATCCATTTACATATTCATCTGTGTTGCTTGGGCCCCTGGGTTTTGCGGTCTTCTTTGTGTGTGGTCATCTAACAGTGAGGATGTTGTTTAACACCACAATTGTACGTTCTTCGAGACCTCTGGATAATCGGAAAAGTTGGAGGGTTGTGCGCACGTAATCCAGGATAACCACACCTTCTGCTATTTCCGTGGCAGATGGTCGTCCTAAGTCGGCACCGGTTGCTCATTAGTCTCGTTGGTTTATGTGAAGTCCTTTGTGTTTGATGTTTCTGTATTGTGCGTTGACGTTCCTTGTCCCTCATGCGTCTCTTTCTGTGCTTGTCTGCTTTGTGTTTTTGCATTAGGTGTTTTGGGGGTTTTGCTGTGGGGTGCTGCAACCTTGTGTTGTTGGAGATCCCCTCCTTTGTTTTACAATAATGATAAACAATCCATGAGGGTCAAGGTCATCTTCCAAGTCAAGGTCGCAAAACGTTCCCGATGTGACACCATTAACAACATTTTGGTAGGGTTGGTTTGCTCCAGATCACCAACCTTACAGAGGGAAAATAGGAAAACAGTTTATAAGGGCGCATATGGTGAATTAGATGATGACTATAGAACCTATTTTATCAATATTGATAAAGTTAAGCTATTACTAAGAAATTGATATACATTCTATATCCTTCAAAATTACAGAGATAGTGAAACATTGAACATTGCTATTGAAGTTAAAGACGTTTAACAATTGAAGTGTAAGATTACTCTCAAGGTAAAAGAAGAGAGGGGGTCTCCCACCAGAACCGGTAGCAGTACCAACAGCAAAACACCCGATGCGAAAACACCTAACCGAGAAGGAGTACTGTTAACATTTCTTCACTATAAAGGGTACAAAAGTGTTGTATGTACATCTAGCTTACATGAATATGATGTTGGCTACTTCAATCAGAAATCATTCCGGATCTTTAAAACAATTCACTCATCTCAAACTGGTATCATAGGATACAAGGAAGTAACAAAATTACAATGGAAAACTACTTGAAAAGCATGGAGGACAAATTCGCACAACTTGGAAGTGAACCAATTTAAAATTACTCCAGATATCAATGGAAAGAATATTGAAGGTGTATCACTTAAATTAGTGATCGAAGACAAAGAAAATACAATAATTCAAATTCAAACGACATATTTTCCTTATATAGTGGCATAATATACGATGACGAGTTTCACCATGTATGTTAATCTAGCTGTTCAAACATCTCACGTTTTCCTTTATCATTCATTCATTCATTCAGCAAATAATGACAAAATAGTCTTAAGTTTACTCAATTTTAAAAATCAAACTATGTAAAAACATTACTTATTATTACTGCTTTTTCGGTCAATCGATGCTAAATATCCTCTCTGACAAGTAAAAAAGAATGATTATGTAAAATAAGTAAAAGTATTCAAGCTAGACTCTATGTAAAAGAAAGGAGGGGATCTCCAACAACACTCGGTTGCAGCACCCATAACAAAACCACAAAACACCCCAAAAGTGTACGTAAACTTTGTTGAATGTTTTTTAAAAACCTCTCTTGTTTCAGACAGTGCAGTTCCGTTTTGATGTAACTTGTGGAGGTCTGTTTTCTGACGATTTACTGAGCCGTCATGTGATAGTAATGAATCAAGAATAGTTCCCTTCAGGGGAAATAACTTACTCCTCAAACTTGAAAAAAAAACCAAATCTTGTCAGAGGATATAGATATCGAGTAAGTATATCAATTAAACATGTGTTTTAACTTTTAAGAAAGTGTTTTAGCTTTTAATCAAGCCATATCAGTAAATTTCAGTCTGAATGAGGACTACTGTATGTCCATGCAGCTCATTTCAGAAATTGTAAAATTGAAGTTTTGTCTCATTTGGCGAACTATTTTCACATTAAAATTATATAGGGGATAGATCTCAAACTTTCGTAACTAACGTTGTACGTTATATGTCCGGTCGACTAATACGCAGCTTACAGGCTCACAGTGAAAGAAAATAGATTTAGATGGGGATTGTCCTGTTATGTTGACATTCTCCATATACTCAACATTAAACATCAATTCATTTCTTTATTTCCTTATGCCATTTTGGCACATCAGCAAGATGACAATACAGTTTTACATTTACAATTACATATAACGTTACTCTCACTCGCTCTCTCTCGGTGGTAATAATAAAAAGTTTAAAGAAATTCGGAATACTGTAAATTACTACAATGCAATCTAACGTTATTAATATTAATACTTATCTACTCTCAAAATAAAATTAACATAGAAAATTTCAACTAGATCTATTTTCTTTCAATGTATTGGTCGTACGGACATATAACATACACCGTTACTTACGAGAGTTCGAGATTTATCCCTCTTTACGAATTACAATCTGACCAATCTTTGCTGACAAAGAAGACAAAACTTCAATTTCGATTTCTGAAGTGAGTTACACGGTCATTAATGCTGTTCTCCATGTGTGAACTGATCATCTGTCTAAACTGATTTTTATACTTCTTTATTCATGATAATTGTAATATGACCTTTTATTTGATACCATGGCCTATTGACCTTGACCTAAAAGATACATAAAGGAAAATACATTTACCTCTTCTTATCTCTATTATTGTTTGAGATAGTTTGTATTTTCCTTACGTATATGTAGTCATTCGCGACAGGGGCTTTAATTAACCTTGACCTTCAACTCAATAACCTTGACAATGCATTAAGACTTTCCTGTCTCAATAAAAATCTGCCAATAGGATCATGTCGATTACAGAAAAATTTTATTTCTTGTTTGGATTAAGTTTGTTCAATCGTAAAGTTTCTTTTTTACTTTATTTGATCACAGGCACCTGACCCTCGTTTCCCATTCCTTGTCGTTATTTTACTCCAAGAATGAACGATGACGTTTGGCTTGGGTCCAATGCGGTTCTGGCATTCAAACGAGATTATAGCTGAACAGACAACAATGTCAATGAAAGGAGGGGATCTCATACAACACTCGATTGCTGCATCGACAGCAACCCCCCCCCCCCCAAAAAAAAAACCACACAATGCTAAAAAACACAAACAGGGCAGACACGCACAGAAAGAGGCAAAATGTACAATGAACGTCAAATCACATAGAAACATCAAACACAAATGACTACACATAAACGAACTAGACCAACGGGCAATCGGTGCCGACTTAATTAGGACGGCTATCTGCCAAGCTAGCAGCAGACAATGTAGTTATCCGGATTACGTGCGCACAATCCTCCCACCTTCCCATCCAGAGGTCTCGCGTAATCTGTGGCGGAAAAGAAACCCCTTCGATTCAGATATTGCAGACATAAAATCCAAATTTTTATATTTACATTTCTGGTAGATTCCCCATGTTAAACGTGTATTAGAGAACTACAAGTATATTCCAATAACTTGGGTTGCTATTGTGAAGTCATGCACATTCAAGTTTTTATATACGGGAATTTACCAACGTTTAAAAGCATTTGACATTGTTACAAACAAAAGGTGCGATGTACATGCATATAAAAATAACCGATAATAAGAATAAATGTAAATATAGGTGATGTTTGTCTTACTTTTGGTAATTTGTTTAATAATATAATGATCTTGTTTATAATTTTTATGTAGTTATAATACCAATCCATTAAAACATATATTTTCAAAATCATTTATAACAGAGTTCTATTAATAGAAATGTGTTGAAGTATTTATCCGTTCGTCGAATCGTTGATTTCTTCTTAAGATTAAATGAATAAGTGACTGATTATCATAAGCATGAATTGGTATCTAATTTCCTTAATTAATCTCTGAATAGTAACATTAGTATGCTTTTAAAATAGAAATAATTATATGTATCAATAAAAAATTTCACAAACATCATGCCAAGTCTGCACAGGATCAACCTTAGATAATGAAAGTACTACGACTCATAAACAAGTTTCTTGGAGAAATTTTTATATAAAACATAGAAAAAAAGACGGAATATAAGTATTAAAATAAACATACAACGATATTAATGAACAATTAAAAAATGATAAGCTCTTCGGACGGATTACGATTTGCAGCTTGATGCAATGTTTCTGGTACATTAGATACAAAAGATAAGTTCAAAATGTTAAATAGAGTCTTAATAACAAACATGATTACTCTAAGTACTTCACTACTTTTATTTTCCCGTTGTATTGTGCAATCCACAGATAATTATCGTCATCCACACACAGACACCTTGGTTCTTTGATTCCCTCTGTTTTCCCGACCAGTTCTCTGACTGACATGTCTTTCCCTATCACGTACACACAGTTATTCCAATGATCAGATGCCAGGATATTACCAGCCTTGTCAGTACATATTCCCCTTGGCCAGAATTGTCCTCTTCCTAGTGGATTCTGTATTGTGTGTCTGACGTTACCATCTGCGTTCAGCAGCACCAGTTGTTGTTTGTCATAGTCGCTGATACAGAATCCACCATCCTGTAATTGTACAGCCTGGATAGGCTCCACATACAAGTCATCTGATCCAATGTGTCGTCGATTCCCTCCTTGACTATCACACAATATCACACGACCTTTATTTGTAAGTAAATTGACCTTGTTACTCATACACAAAAGTATTTCTTGTTTCTCTGTCACGTTTATGAATCTCGTCTGATATGGAGAGGCATCAAACAACGTTGTCAGCTTATTTTGCTTATCTAAGATGTCTACACGGTTTCTTTCTGAGGGAATTACTAAAATATCCCCACGTATGGAAACAGCCAGGTGATAGCATTTATTTCTAAGTACATTTTTCCTTTTATGTACAATCTTTCCTTTATTATTAACAATGTGAATGTCGCTGGACTCGTCTGTGCCTATAAAAACATTGCCATCTTCAGCATAGCAAATGGATGGACTTCCCTTTAAGGTGCTGTTGAAAGACGAAATGACTTCTGGTCTGCCTGCTTTCAGCTTGTTGCTGTGAACTGTTGTTGGGACTTTGGATTGCTTTATGATTTCCCCAATACCTCCAACAGAAGTATATGATGGTGTCTGATAAGATGGTGGGAGAATTTCAATTGGATCTAGTCGTTTACCTCGTAGTACTTTACTTTTCTCTATAAGGTCGGTCATACTACTTGTAGTTGTAGAAGACAGACATTTATCATGTTGTACCAGGCTCGTTGATATCTTGTTTTTCTCTTCATCTAGTCGACTCTTTGCTGTTTCCCAGATTGTTTTGTCTTGAACCTTGATGTTGTTCAGTTCATCCTTTCTTTTTTGTTCCATTTTGTCAACAAGAGAACGGAGAGAAGCAGCGTCGTGAGAGATGTTTGTTTCAATGCTCTTGATTGTGTCTTCATAATTTTTCCAATTTTGTTCCCCCTTTTGAATCAAAGTAGTCACTTCTTTCATTCGTGTCTCCATTTTCGTCTTACTATCCTCTATTTCTCGTTTGAAGTTTTGTATCATTTTTGAGATGTCGGAGAATTTGTGAACATTATGGGTTTCAGCTATGCATTTTGTACACACAGAAACATTACATGTGTCACAATGGAGACTGGTCTTCTGATCTGGATGTTTCTTACAGAATGTGGAGCCCTGATCCTTGGTGTGTCTCTCCTCTCTGAGCACCACTTGGTGGTCCCTGGTGGCGCGGGCTTTATTATGGATGGCTTTACATGTAGGACACATTGATTCCTCACAGATAAGACAGTAATATTTGACATCATTAACTCGACCACAGTGATCACATGGTATTGTGGCCTGCGCATGCTCGAAATTTGCAGACTTTGATAGCGACATCGTCAAGATGAATTTCCTGGAATGAGAATGATTTAAATTGAATTTCCGGTTGGGTACATATTACATGTATTATTGTTGGATGTACTTTTGTTGGACATTTTTTATCATTGCATGCATGCATTTGATGCAGGAATTTTAATTATTTGATCGAAGACAGTATATGGATATAATGTCAGGTTAAGACACCTTACTTGGTGGCTCCACTGAAAGCATCACTGATTTAATATTCGAAACACATGTCTGGGGCATGGAAATTGGTTTGGAATTTTCTTCAAGAAGGTATAGAGTTGGAACCCTTCGGCATTATTGCAATGACAGAGAGTGGAACACAGTCGCAATATTGAAACAAAAAATGGACATGAGGAAAACCAACGACAACAGGGAACAAGGAGACATATAAGTCTAATCACATTAATTGGCACACGTCTTTTGTGGAGTTCCGTTGTCACTGTCGGTCAGTGTACAATGCTGATCAAAATAATGTACAAAACTGTAGATAGGTTATTGATCTTGCTCTTTCTTATCTTATGATATTTTCGGGATAAAATTAAAAAGACGAATTTTTCTACAGTTTCAAAACATCAAACCAACGTCAAATGTTTTCGAAAAAGTTCGTGCTGTGATACCAAAAATAGTAAAAAATCTCGAAAGGAGCAAAGATTATTTCTGTAAAATCTCCAGACGAATTTATCAAAAGAAATCTATGAAATCGAGATCCATGAACTTTAAGTTGTAGTCTATAGTTTTTAGTTCATTTTAACCAAAACAAGCATATCGGATCTCTGAAAATGTTTATTACCGTGTAATAGAAGTCTAGGAACATCCACGTCAAAAGCAGATTAAATATGAACCTCATCGATGGATTTAGATTTTTTCCAGGAGTCAAGGGCGTATGGTTTTGAAAAAATATATACCTAGGTAAACTAGGGGGGGGGTCGGACATCTTAACTATCTCCTCTCTAGAACTACACTTTAACCACCACCTCATCCAGAGGGTATCCAATTCTTATGTCTTGGATTAACAAATAAGAAGAACTGGTTTCATTCCATGGAGTCCTGAATCCCTCCCTCTCCCTCTAAATCCGCGCCTGACTAACTTTGCATATGAAACTATTAGGGTAAAAAACATGTTTGACCTTTACTTCTTTGTGTCGCCTGCGAAGCACAGCGACACTTAGGGATCACTTTGTCCGTTGTCCGTCTGTCCGTCTGTCACTCAGTCAGTCAGTCCGTCCGTCCGTCCGTCCGTCCGTCTGTCTGTCTGTCACACTTTGGGTGTCGAACCCCATAGCTTTTCTTTGGTAAGTGATAGGGCTTTGATATTTCACATGTGTATTCCTTGTGGTAAAACCTTACTATACATGTCATAATTTTGACATAGTGACCTTGACCTAGATATTTGACCTACTTTTCAAAAACTAAGATTGGCTATATCTTTTGATTGGTAAGTGATAGGGCTTTGAAATTTCACATGTGTATTCCTTGTGGTAAAACCTTACTATAAATGCCACAATTTTTACATAGTAACCTTGACCTAGATATTTGACCTACTTTCAAAAAACTAAGATTGGCTATATCTTTTGATTGGTAAGTGATTTTTTTAAAGATTATAAAACCTTAATGTATGTTTTCATTTAACAAGGTCTTGATAGAAACACCAAGTATTGAATGAATTTGATATTTCACATGTCGATTCCTTAATTTTTTTCCCACTGATACACGTACAAATATTAAACCAAGTGAACTTGACCTATAAATTTGATCAACTTTTTGGAAATAGGCCGCTTCGCAGGCGACACAAGAATTCTTTGGATTGCTATTTTTCTATAGAAGAATTTGTCGTTTTGCAGACAATGATATCGACGAAAGTACTGATTCATCTCGAGAGGAAGAATGATTCAAAACCTTCACAGTGACCTACACTATAATTTATAAGACGGTCATTGTTGGTCGACCTACTAGATTTGTAGATGCTGTCAATCATCTCATGGACACAGATACTTCCGAATTGATTCCATCAGATTCCAAGATACAATAGATCCTTTAAGAAAGAAACGACTTGTGAAAAACACGTGACCAGAAACATGCAGTCTGATGTCCTTGCACTTTATCCGCTTCAGAAAAATAGGACATGTCGTCTAACAACGCTTTCGTAGCGCAATTCTGAATTTGAATATTGCAAATTAACGTAATATTTACATAATAGTTTTTCAAGAACAATTTTACGTTAAGACCAATTGGTGAGTGATGCAGTGAACCCTACGCCTTCAAATGAAATCCTTGATGACATTTCGGGATCCTAGGATCGATTGCAGCAAAGAAAACGTTTGGACACTTTGAATGCGAGGTGCCAGTGGGCTAAAAGTTTCTCACCGTCCAGCCGATCGAACTAAACTGTTTTGTTGAGGATATACCATTTTGTTTGTTCGTTTATTTTTTATCAAAGACAAATTGATAAAAAGCGCAACAAAGAAATTGATGAGCGGTAAAAAAAATCGATAAGCAGCCTGTGCGTAATTTACTAGGAAGGTTTTAGAAGTTTCCCCTAGTTTCCCCCAAAATTCTTATTCCGCGTTTCCCGCGAATTCATATATACAGAAATGCTTTTGATTGGTCAAGTTAATAATGGAATTTTCCAACGCCCGGGCCAAGGAATTTATGAATGACTATGATGAGTATTGCATCCTGAGTTGACTAGTGTAAATGTATCTATTTCCTAACTTCACAAAATGATCAACACATATTAAGTTTCCACTGTGTATCCAGTTTTTATATGAATTCATGCAAAGCTTTACTAGTTCTTCTCTTCACTCTTTATTCTAAGAGTCAATTTTTAAAATCTATTACGACGAAAAAAATTATTACGAGATTAAACAAATGTTGATATCGACCAAGCTTTTATGGAAAGCTAATACTTTTTGAAATATTGACACAAGAACTTGAATAATTTTCCCTCAAAAGGAAAGTAAGTTGAATTTTCACTTTAATGAACATTAGTTTTCTTAACTGTGAAATCAATTATTGAATAATTATTATTTCAATCATATATTTTACCTGGTCTACATATTCACTGAATACAAGAATTTTAAAAGTGCGTCCTCCATTTCTCAAACTAAGGCTGGAAGACTGTCACATGATTTGTCTCGTTGTATAATTCTGTAAAAAGTAAAGGTAAATATTGTGAATTGTTAAGTATCCAGTCTATAGCAGTATGCATCGATCGATATAGCTTTCGAAGTTAGTAAATGTACGCTCCAATGTCGATCCATTAATTCTTCCTGTTTCTGTTTTCTGTCGCCGCCTTGGTCTAGTGGATAAGGCGTCGGACCAGTGACCGAAAGGTTGCTGGTTAGAGCCTCACTAGCACTACGGGTCGGTCGACATATACTCATCTATGTTCTGTGTTATATACTAAAAAATGTCCTTGTCTGTATATTGTATACATGTCTGTGGTGTTTAAAAAAATTCTTCCTGTTTCTCCCACTGTTGAAAGTTTTATATATAGAAGTTTAGAATAACGTTAAGAACCAACAATCGCATGTTATGTAACTAGTTCGGAGTGAAAATGTACCTGTAATATGTATATTGTCGAATTTAACTTGTATTTCTTTATTTGTTTTGTTTTATTTTAAGACCCTACCGGCAACGCCGAAGGGGACTCTTCGGTTCTCTCGGTCTGTCTGTCTGTCCGTCCGTCTGTCCCATTTTCAGTTTTCCGGACTTTTTATCGCTGTTGTTGCATATACTGAACTCATTTTTGGTATGTGGATATATCTCAATGTGATACATATCAAATTTGAGTTTGCTTTTGATTGACCTAATTTTAGAAGAGTTATGGCCCTTGGACTTAGCAAATTTTATGAAAAATTTCAGTTTTCCGGACTTTTTTCGCAGTTGTGGCATAAATTGAACTCAATTTTGACATCTGGATATATCTCAATGTGGTACAGATCAAGTTTGAGTTTGCTTTAGATTGACCTATTTTTACATGAGTTATGGTACTTGGACTTGGCAAATGTTATGAAAATTTCAGTTTTCCGGACTTTTCTGCGGTTCTACTGCAAAAAAAAGCACTGATTTTGTTATATTAATACATCTCAGTGTGATACAGACCAAGTTTGAGTTTCGTTTCCATTGACCTATTTTTACAAGAGTTATCGCCCTTTGACTGAGCAAATTTCATAAATTCTGTTTCCCAGACTTTTATTGGCTGTTGTTGCAGATAATGAGCTGATGAGCAGAGATGCAGGACATAAATTTATGCCGCCGGTAGGGACTTATATCACACAGCGATAATTACATATATTTGCTTAAACAACATTTATAGTCATGCTAACCTTTCGATCATTTAAATAGAGTTGTATTCCTAACATATTTCTTAAGGTGACAATATTCCACTGTGTCACTATAGGAAATAATCTTGGAAAATCAAATGAATAAATTCTCGCACGAAATAAATATCAAAGCATAAAGTAACGTAAATCTGATAAATATGCAGGAAATGAAAACATGAAACCATACCTGTTTAAGTTATTCTAAGAAATAGGAGAAAAAAAATTGTTGACGAGAGTACTCTTTCAGACTTATTGTCCACCTCTAAATCGATAAGGTTCTCGAACATTATCTTTCTAGTGTATTATGTATATCAAGTTTCATCAAAATCCTTTTAACGATATCGGAAAAAAGTGAAATTTTATGAAACTCCAGTCTCTATTACATGTATATATAAGGAAACAATCATTAAAAAATTGAAAGTAAATACACAAAATTTTACATTTCTAAGTGTAAACGTCTTCAAATTGAATAGCATCATTTAAGAACAGATAAATTGGCAACGTGGACCAGACATGCACGTTTCGGGTACTTAACCCTCGTCAGCTATTCCAAGGAGTTCAAAGGTTCTGGGGAAAATAAAGAAGGTGTAATCTTTTTGGACAGTTTGGGCCAACCTGGATTCAACCCCGAACGAACGTGAATCTCTAGCACAATTTTGGTAGGCGATACGTACATCATGTGTACAAAGTCTCATCAAAATTCTTCAAGAGGTTCGGGAAAGAATTCGAAAATGAAAAGTTAATAACGGACGACGGAACGAGACGGTACGGTATGACATTACCTCATTTGAGATTTGCTCAATCTTTGCTACATTGTTGAAGATGAATAGACGGGAAATGCCAATACATATTGAACGGTGTTGCTCTGTACACATTCTCTGGCCACACAAACAATAATGAATCAAAACGTGACAGACAGGGTACTAGACTATGTGCAAAAAGTAATCTAACAAACCTGAACTACACATGTATATACATATAGGTGGCTACCTTTCAATTTTACAATATTACATTTTTGAAGCTAGCGACCTTGACATCTAATAATGTTGAAGGGTTCCAACTCTATACCTTTTTGAAGAAAATTCCAAACCAATTTTCATGCACCAGACACGTGTTTCGAACATTAAATTCTCATCAGTGATGCTTCCAGCGGAACCACCAAAAATAATTTCAGTAGCGCCCTCTTTAATTTTTTGAAGTAAAGTTGATTTCGATCAACTATAAGACATAGAACATTAATGCTTCATGTGTACGTTCTCTTTAACCAGAACATTTTGCTTTGCACCATGACTTTTGACCTGGTAACCTTGACTCTGGTCTTTGACCTTCTTTAAGAATGTAAGACTTTTATCTTTTTCAGTCTGAGGCATGACGTTCCATTGTCTTAAAGGTGGATTCTATATAGTATAGTAAAGTATAGTACAGTATAGTATAGTTTATTGATCGAATGCATGATACAGCATATAGATAATAAATCATGACAATATAGATACAATAATCAAGGTCAAGACACATGAGTAGACAATACAATAAATTAAATATTTGGAGGAGGCTTTTAAACTTTGGTACTCTTGACATCATGACCTTGACCTTTGATCTACTTATCAAAATATCTTATTTACACTATACCTACACAGGATTCATGGCAAATGGAATAAACCTATATAAACTTGCTACTCAGAAAAGGAAAGTTTGTAATTCTGAAATAGAAGTCGTCACGTTTGTCGTAGAGTGAGGTGTTCATATGACCATCAGTGTCGTAGGACAACATTATTTCTGAATAGGATGCTGAATTTTTTGTCTCTGTAGTTTCTTTGATCTCAAGCTCCGAAGGATAGATACTGCTCAGGTAATCCGCGAATTTTGGATTATTGATGGACAACACATCGTCTATGTTTCTGTAGGTGAAGTTGAAGTCAGAAGCTAAGTATCTTTTCCCTTCAGAGACCAAAGATTGAATGAATTCAGCTTCGTACGAGTGAAGGAAAATGTCGGCAAGGAGTGGGGCACAATTGGTCCCCATTGGAATTCTGACAATTAGCTGGAAGACCTTTCCTCCAAACACCACAAAAATGTTGTCGATCAGAAAGTTTAACATCTGAATAATATCTGTTTCAGTGTACTTATTTTCAGAATCGGACTTTTCTTTTACAAAGAAGGTTTTGTCATAGTTAACAACAATAAATTTGTATTTGCTATTACCGTTCTTACTTTTAAACGCATTACTTCTAAGTTTTGCGAGTCTTTCTTTCAATTTAGAATGTGGAATTGTAGTGTAAAGTGTCGAAAAATCAAAGGCTTTGCTCGAAAGCTGGCACCAATTTCCTATTTGTCTCGTTGATTTATCTGTATTTGTTTGTGTCAAGGTTTTTGAAATGGCGTATTTGGAGTTCATTTTTTTCTTTTGCGTCTCTTTTTGTTTGATGTTTACATGTCGTGTGTCTCTTTTCCGTATCGTGCTGTACTCGTCTTTTGTGTTTTTGCATCGGGTGTTTTGGTGCTTTAATGTTGATGCTGCACCGGGGTTTTGTTGGAGATCTCCTCCCTTCTTTTTGTGCTTGTCGGTCCTGTGTTTTCGCATTGGGGTATTTTGATGTTTTCCTTTAAGTGTTGCAACCGATTCTTGTCGGAGATCTCCTCCTTTCTTTTTCATTATATCGACAATGACTTAACTTTCGTTATTGCGATATAACTAATGAGTTAAAGAAGATCCTGACGATAATCTCAACAGCACTTACAATAGAGTACCAAATTGAGCATCGCTAGCAAGCTAGAGGTGGAACCAGGTGCTCGGGATGAGTAAGCATCCCCTGTTGGCTGCCGTCGATGTTTTAAAGTGACAAATTTACAAGTACCATGGTGTTAAGAATTTTGGTATGGCGTATTTAGCGTTCCGATTCTTGCAACCAATTATTTTTGGAAATCTCCTCCGTTCCTGCAACCGATTCTTGTTGGAAATCTCCTCCTTTCTTTTACATTTATGTCTACGATGACTGGACTTTCGTTACTGAGATATACCTAAGACAAATTTAAAAGAGAATGGGCAAATAGAAAATTAGAATTTATGGTTTGTTAGAAAAAAAAGCATAAAGATTAAGATATTGAAATATACAGGCCACGATATTAATGAACAAAAATGATAAAACGAATAAGATTCTCGGTAGACTTACGAACTGAATATGCACGCAGACCTATTGGACAAGTTTCATTTGTACATTCAACTAACACTGTATTCAAAGATATTGTTCTAAATTAACTGCTAAAATATATGTAGGTTAAACATGTTGAACAGTGTCTTGATAGCTATAGTTATTTTTCTTCTAAGTACTTGATGACTTTTATTTTCCCGTTCTCTTGTGCTATCCACAAATAGTTGTCGCAATCAACACACATACAACGCGGGTCTTTGATTCCCTCTGCTTCATCGACCAGTTCCCTGATTGACATGTCCTTTCCTATCATGTACACACAGTCATTGTACTGATCAGTAGCAAGGATATTACCAGCCTTGTCAGTACATATTCCCTCGGGATAGAACCTCTCTCTTCCTAGAGGATTCTGTATGATGTGTCTGACGTTCCCATCTGATTTCAGCACCACCAGTCGTTCCTTTTCATAGTCGCTGACACAGAATCCACCATCCTGTAATGCTACAGCCTGAATAGGACTCTCATACAGGTCATCTGATCCAATATGTCGTTGATTACCTCCTTGACTGTCACACAGTATCACACGACCTTCATATCTGTCATCGACATATTTTCTCAAACATACCAGTATTTCCTGCGTCTCTATGATGGTTACGAATAAGGTCGTATATGGAGAGGTTTCAAACAAAGTTTTCAAATTATTTTGCCCTCTCAAAATGTTTATCATATCGCCTTCTAGAGGAGATACTAAAATATCTCCGGAACTGGCAACAGCTAATGAATGGCATTTATTGTTCAGCACTTTTGTTCTCTTGTGTACAATTTTCCCTTTACTATCGATGGTGTGAATGTCATTGGACTTATTTGTGCCGATCAAAACCTTGCCATTTCCAGCATAACAAATAGATGGACGCCCCTTTAATCTGCTTGCGAATGACGAAATGATTTCCGTTGTGCATACTTCCAGATTGCTTCTTTGCAGGACTGATGGAGCTTGAGACTGACTTATTATTTCTCCAATACTTTCAATTGAGGCATTGTCATGTGATTGATAAGATGGTGGAACAACCTCAATTGGGTCCAGTAGTTTGCTTCGAAGTACTTTACTCTCTTCCAGAAGTTCGGCCATACCAGTTGCTGTCGTAGAACATAAACAGTTATCATGTCGAGCCAGGCATATTGATATTTTGTTTTTCTCTTCAGCTAGTCGATTTTTCTCTGATTCCCATGTAGTTCTATCTCGATGTATAATGCTCTTCAGTTCATCTTTTCTTTTTTCTTCAAATTCATCTGCAAGGGAACGAAGAGAAACAGCATCGTGTGAGATATTTGCCTCAATGCTCTTGATTGAGGTTTCGTAATCGATCCAGCTTTGTTCCCCCTTCTGAATCAAAGCGTTTACTTCTTTCATTCGTGTCTCTATTTTTGCTTTACTATCTTCTATTTCCGGCTTGAATTTTTGCAGGATTTGTGAGATGTCTGAGAGTTTATGGCCATTATGGGTTTCAGCTATACATTTTGTACAGACAGGAACTTTGCATGTGTCACAGTGGAGACTGGTCGTCTGATCTGGATGTTTTTTTACAGAATGTGGAGCCCTGGTCCTTGGTGAGTCTCTCCTCTCTGAGTACCACTTGGTGTTCCCTGGTGGCGCGGGCCTTGTTATGGATGGCTTTACATGTAGGACACATTGTTTCCCCACAGACAAGGCAGTAATGTTCGACATCGTCAACTCCTCCACAGTGATCACATTTTATGATGGCCTGTGCATGCTCAAAAATCAAAGACTTTGACAGAGACATCGTCTAGTAGCTGTTATTCCTATATATATATAGAGAGAATGATGTAAATTTCATTTGAATTTTTCAAAATACATGGGCGTTTTGACCTTTATGTAGGCAAAACGACCTTTGCAGTTTATAGGAAGAAAGGTTAATATATATACATTATTCTATAATTCAGAAAAAAAAACATCTGGATGTACATAAATGAAATATTTACAGATAGCTTATTTTTCCTTTAACCAAAAGTAATAAACATAAGATTTACAGAAAACTGATTTTTCCTTTAACCAAAAGTAATAATACGGAAGTGTCACTTTTTTGAAGTAAACATCAAAGAAGTATCTAACAATTAGTCGAGAAGGCAAGGCCAAACCGTGAGAATTCCCATCGGAACGACTACGAAACCCGTAATGAACCACACTCCGAAGTGAGACCAGGTGCGCAGGGAGAGTCAGCGTCTCCTGACTGCATGCAACACCCGTCGCAACAGCTCCATGGAAACCTGTCAAATTCGGTGATTGTCTCGAAGTACATCGATGTTTTTTAATTTAGATTTGTGCATTTAGTGTGCAAAGAGAACGCGGCTACAAATATCCTGAAAGGTCGATTCAATAGCATGATAAAATAAAATCCATGGTCAATATAGCATAAATAAGTACGATTTCCCCAAATATAATTGGCCGTTTTTCATTCTGAAATGAGTTAGAGCACTAAGCTTGGGAAAACCCTCCATTTTGCACCCTGTATTATATCTTCCTGTCTACCCTGCCTGAAGTTGAAGTAATCATTTGTTGAAGTTTTTCGTTGAATGTAGGTTTCAACACCCCCTATAAAGATTCATTGAAATAATGTTTGCAAAAACGTGTGTAAATACATTGCTTACGTCCGGTTCTGTTAATGCTTAGATACTACCCAAAATAAGTTTTGCCCCACAAGACAATTTACCGCAAACTTACACGTTGTATGATTTCTTGCTCCGATGCCATAATGCATGATAGGGATACTAGATTTTGACGTTTCTTTCCATATAGACAATACTTACTTATAGGACTCTGAATTCCGATTGGTTTAAACTTCCCTTCCAGGAAAAACAGAGCAGTGTGAAAATTTCAATAATTTTTTTTAATCTTTCATCAGAAAAAAATACACCCCTTCGTTTCATATAAGCATAACATTGAAGGGAAAATTCATGTGTTGCAAAACTTATTTTGAATGGTATGTAAATTATACGTAGTGAATTAGAAGTATTATCAATGGGGAAAAAAAGTATCGAACGCAATGTCACAGGAGTCCATGCCCATGTCGATTGAAATTCATTCCTCAACAAACCTCGCCATAGATACTTATCGTCACGGGCAGTCGGATAACATTGTCTGTTCCTTCTGGAGTTCTATGTAAAATCCTATTTATCTAAATCCTTCCGGAGTTCTATGTAAAATCCTATTTATCTAAATCAAAACAATAAACATCAAAGGATACCTAACAGTAATTCAGTCTCAAAGTCGAGAAGGCAAGGCAAAATCGTGAGGATTCTCATCGGAACGGTTGCGAACCTCGAAATGAACATCATTATTATTCCTTACCTCACAAACATAGGTATTCAAAACGTGAAATCTTTCTGCATTGAAAGAGCACCCTCCGTGTCATCCGTCATTTTCCTATGTAGATATTTACGTTCCACGATTCACAAGAAAGTATTTCTGTGAAAGAGATCACATGAACCTCTTCTGACCAATCTGAACTCTTCCTGGAATACTTGAATAGACTTAGAATATTCTTCCTTTATGTGATTTTACGATGGCCAATATCACCAGTATGTTATTAACGTACGTACGTTCTATCTTCAAGCCTTGTACAAAACAAGCTTCTTTGCTAGTTGAAGATATGCATTACGTCTTTACAGTGCACCTCACCAGTCTTAACTGATCTATACACTTTTCAAGCCTCAAAATTCATTTTCACTTTCAAATTTTGTCCTTAGGTGAAATAAAGTTTCTAAGCTATCGTAGCACATGTATTCAAAAGAGCAACAAAAGAATATGATTTATTGATTGATTTATCAATTTATTTTCTTTTTGAGGGAGGGGGGGGTTTACAAAATCTCTGCAAAATAATTCTCATTTTGAGTACCGTAAACATGGAAAATTTGTGCCTGAGGATAATATTTTTCGCGAAAATAACCCCCTGTGAGTTCAACCAATGTAAAAGACTACAGGGAATACTTCCGATTTCGCAAAATCTACCACCACGCGTACTTTTTTAATGATAATTTCACGAAAATTTTCCCCAACGAAAATAACTACGTATATATTAAAATTACATGCACTGTCATAGATCTTGTCTTGGTCTCATCAGAAATGCACTACAAACATATTTCTTATCCTTTCAATGTCATGAAATATAGGGAAGATAACATGTTTAATGAAAAGAAAAATGAGTTTCCATCTTGTTTGATTTCAAAAAGTTTTTCTACAGAAACTTTTATTGAGCTGATTTCTTTTCAATGGCTATATATTCTTAAAAATACATGATATACTCTTATTGCCCAGTGATGAGGTCGACATAATCAAACCAATATAGTTCGAAGCCAAAGGCTTTTGTTGATATTTGAATAATTCCAAAAAGCATCCCTTCAACTTATCTTTGCTACAAATGTTTTATCGTTTATATGAATACTGTGAGGAAACTTGTACTTATCGTCGGAAACCGATGGTCTATATAATGCACTGCGATTATAGCACGTGGGTTGAATCGCCAGGATATTGTCAATTTTAATATCATGACTTTACTTGGGATTACCCAGAGTTTGAAAGTTTTGAATGATTTTATACAATTATTGCACAGTGATGAGGTCGATATGATGATTAATGGAGTGATAAAACCAAGATCGACCGAGGCCGAAGGCCGAGGTTGATATTGGTTATATCACTCCATAAATCATCATATCGACCGAATCATCTGTGCTATAAGTGTTTTATCATATACATGAAAACTGGAGAAGAAAAGGATACCAATAATGTTTTGCTTCCCTATCACTGCTCGCTTTCACATTTTTTCTTCCAGTTAATCATTTTGTATTCTAGTAACATGCTTTACACTTCATCTTTTCTTATAATTTTTTCATTAAAAAATGCTGCCAGATAGCATACTCAGTTATGTCAGAAACACACAGTTTGCTGTCGACTACCATTTTCCTCTAATACACAAAACCGGAAACGCGTCAATATAACCGATTTTATACGACAATTTATCGCATTGCATGTGACCTCGTTTTGGCCAATGGGAAAACTTATCAACGGTAACGTAAATTAGAGTATATGATAACATCAATTACTTGTTGATCATAAGCGAATTTTTAAAACATTTGTATTGGACAATGTTCAATCCCTGAGAAGTAAAACTGAGCCTTTGAGTAAATCTGAATAATAAGCATTATTGACAAAATTGATTTCAATTCTTAGTTATAATATCCGTTGTAGATTTGTGTATGTGTATATAAGAGTAATTGTCTAAAGTATCGCTTCTAATGGTGACTTGAAAGACTCTCTGAGAAAATGTAGGTGAAAACGAATTTTTCATGTTACCCAAGGTCTCTAACTCTTGACAGCATGGTTACCTATTATCAAATGCTGTGACATGATCAGTAATAACAGGGGAAATTTTATGAATAAAGAGGTAAGATTTTCTTATATACTACTCGAAGAAAGCACAGAATCACATTTCTCGAATACATGCAGCTAAGGGGTATGCCGTTTTGATTCAAAAATTATGAGGAAAAAGTGAAGAATGCAAGAACAAACTCTGACAATGGGATACTCTAAACATGAATACAACCAAATGTAGGATATATTTGATTTCTTTTAAAAATCGCTCCTGGAAACTGCTTGTTAATCGATAAATGTGATAGTTTTTGTAATATTAGCAATTTTCAAAAATTGCCATAAATCTACCTCTGTTACATCAGAAATCATGAGTGTCAAATTAAGAAGAAATAAAATGTCTCCTTCGTAATGAAGATGTTTCTGATCCAGTTTCATCAGTTACCTAAAAGAATATGATAAAATTCAAATAGGGAATTTTCAAAAATACCATTTTATTGTATATCTTTCGTGTTTTCCAGGACGGTAATTTTCAAACAAGTGATATTCAGATTTGTACATAGATATGTTAATCTTATTTAGTTAAATGAATAGAATTTGAAATAAATCATTTGGTGGAGGTTTTGTTTGTTTGCTTTGGTTCCTGTTTTATCCTGATTTTGTATGCCTTCGGTTCCTGATTTTCTGGATTATCGATTGTGTGCTGTAAACAGGGATATGGTCATTATCCATATTTGTCATTCATATATTTGTTAAAGTGATTTGAAAAGGATGCAAATTGGCTAGACATATGAGGGAAACAATAGTGTGATTCTAAACTTTTTATGAACGTCATAGAATAATGAAGTTTATATTTCCATGGTATATTGAAACAAAGAATATCTTAATACCAATATTTTTAAACAAAGAATTTTCAATACCAATGCATTCAAGCAATTACTTTCAGAATTATTTATACTAGGAACAGAGTAAAATTCAAACAGATGTGATATAATATTTATCCGTTCGAAGAATTGTTGATTTCTTTTAATCATAAAAATCTAAATGATTAAATGTATAAATGAACAGAAAATCCGTCTAAATTTTTTTCTAAACAATCACGCTAAAGTCTGCACTGAAGGCGAGATCAAAGTAATATTAATATACAGTAAAGTGTACCACTGAGGGAGTTAGCACTCTGGTTTCCCGAGACTAGACCTATTTTCCGAGGCGAAGTCGTGGGAAATATGTCTGGTCGAAGTAAACCAGAATCGTGATAACTCCCTCAATGACATACTTTAACTGTTTTATTATAACGTAACTAGAGTCAAGAGCTGAAGCTCCGCCCAATTTCGCTGAAGCTCCACCCCATTTCGAAGCTATTTCCCTAGGGAAAGAGTCTTCACAGGCAAATATTCTTATCAGGCGAATTACAGCTAGTTTTAATGAGTATCTTCTTATATAGGAAAAACAAGTAGAGGTTAATAATGATAGTTATGATACTATTAAACAATTTTCTGGGAGAACTTTTTTCTAAAACAAAAATACATAGAAAAAGACGGAATATGACGTATTATAATAAACATACCGCGATATAAATGAACAAATAAAAAATACAGAATAATACACTCATCAGAAGAATAACAAATTGCAGCTTGTTGAAATTTATCTGTTATATTTATTACAAAAAAACGTCCAAAATGTTGAACAGGGTCTTGATGACAAAAGTGCTTATTTTAAGTACTTGACAACTTTTATTTCACCTTTGCCCTGTGCTATCCACAGATTATTGTCGTCATCCAGACACAGACACCTAGGCTCTCTCATTCCCTCTGTTTTCCCCATCAGTTCTTTAACTGATATGTCCCTCCCTATCACGTACACACACTCATTAAATTCATCAGTAGCCAGTATATTACCAGCCTCGTCAGTACATATTCCCCATGGCCAGAACCTCTTCCTCCCTAGTGGATTCTGTATGGTGTGTCTGACTTTACCATCTGTGTTCAGTATTACCAGTCGTTCTTTGTCATAGTCGCTGATACAGAATCCACCATCCTGTAATGCTACGGCCTGGATAGGTTCCCCATACAGGTCTTCTGATCCAATACGACGTCGATTTCCTCCTTTACCATCACACAACATCAGACGACCGTCATATCTGCCATTGACCTCCCTATACAAACACACCAATATTTCCTGTTTCTGAGTGACGGTTATGAATTGCGTCTGATATGGAGAGACATCAAAGAACGTTGTCAGCTTATTTTGCTTATCTAAGATGTCTACACGATTTCTCTCTGAGGGAATTACTAAAATATCCCCATGTATGGAAGCAGCCAGGTGATAGCATTTATTTCTAAGTACATTTTTCCTTTTATGTACAATCTTTCCTTTACTATTAACAATGTGGATGTCACTGGACTCATCTGTGCCCTTCAACACCTTGTCATCTTCAGCATAGCAAATGGATGGACTTCCCTTTAAGGTGCTGTTGAAAGACGAAATGACTTTTGGTCTACCTACTTTCAGCTTGTTGCTGTGAACTGTTGTTTGGACTTTGGATTGCTTTATGATTTCCCCAATACCTTCAACAGAAGTATTTGATGGTGTCTGATAAGATAGTGGAAGAATTTCAATTGGATCTAGTCGTTTACCTCGTAGTACTTTACTTTCCTCTATAAAGTCGGTCATACTAGTTGTAGTTGTAGAAGACAGATATTTATCATGTTGTACCAGGCTTGCTGATATCCTGGTTTTTTCTTCATCTAGTCGACTCTTTGCTGTTTCCCAGATTGTTTTGTCTTGAAGCTTGATGTTGTTCAATTCATCCTTTCTTTTTTGTTCCATTTTGTCAACAAGAGAACGGAGAGAAACAGCATCGTGAGAGATGTTTGTTTCAATGCTCTTGATTGTGTCTTCATAATCTTTCCAATTTTGTTCCCCCTTTTGAATCAAAGCAGTCACTTCTTTCTATCGTGTCTCCATTTTCTTCTTACTATCCTCTATTTCTCGTTTAAAGTTTTGCAGCATTTTTGAGATGTCGGAGAATTTGTGACCATTATGGGTTTCAGGTATGCATTTTGTACACACAGGAACGTTACATGTGTCACATTGGAGGCTCATCTTTTGATCTGGGTGTTTATTACAGAATGCGGAGCCCTGGTCCTTGGTGTGTCTCTCCTCTCTGAGCACCACTTGGTGGTCCCTGGTGGCGCGGGCTTTGTTGTGGATGGCTTTACATGTAGGACAAATTGTTTCCTCATAGCTGAGACAGTAATGTTTGACATCCTCAATTCCACCACAATGATCACATTGTATTGTGGCCTGCTCATGTTCGAAATTTGCAGACTTTGATAGCGACATCGTCAAGATGAATTTCCTGGAATGAGAATAATTTAAATTGAATTTCCTGTTGGGTACATATTACATGTATTATTGTTGGATGTACTTTTGTTGGACACTTTTTATCGTTGCATGCAAGCATTTGATTCAGGAATTTTAATTATTTGATCGAAGACAGTATATGGATAAAATGTCAGGTTAAGACACCTAACTTGGTGGCTCCATTGGAAGCATCGCTGATGAGAATCTAATATTCGAAACACGTGTCTGGTGCATGGAAATTGGTTTGGAATTTTCTTCAAGAAGGTATAGAGTTGGAGCCCTTCGGCAATATTGCAATGACAGAGAGTGGAACACAGTCGCAATATTGAAACAAAAAACGGACACGAGGAAAACCAACGACAACAGAGAACAAGGAGACATATAAAACTAATCACATTAATTAGCACACGTCTTTTGTGGAGTTCCGTTGACACGGTCAGTCAGTGTACAATGCTGATCAAAATAATGTACAAAACTGTAGATATGTTATTGATCTTGCTCTTTCTTATCTTATGATATTTTCGGGATAAAATCAAAAAGGCGAGTTTTTCTACAGTTTCAAAAAATCAACGTCAAATGTATTCGAAAAAGTTCCTACTGTGATACTGAAAATAGTCAAAAATCTCGAAAGGAGCAAAGATTATTTCTGTAAAATCTCCAGACGAATTTATCAAAAGAAATCTATGATATCGAGATCCATGAACTTTAAGTTGTAGTCTATAGTTTTTAGCTCATTTTAACCAAAACAAGCATATCGGATGTCTGAAAATGTTAATTACCGTGTGATAGAAGTCTAGGACCATCCACGTCAAAAGCAGAGTTAATATGAACCTCATCGATGGATTTAGATTTTTTATTCCAGGAGTCAAGGGCGTATGGTTTTGAAAAAAAATATATACCTAGGTAAACTCGGGGGGGGGGGGGGGGGGGTCTGACATCTTAACCCACCTCCTCTCTAGATCCACACTTTAACCATCACCTCATTCAGAGGGTATCCAATTGGATTTACAAATAAGAAGAACTGGTTTAATTCCATGGAGTCCTGAATTCCTCCCTCTGCCTCTAAATCCGCGCTTGACTAACTTTGCATATGAAACTACTAGGGTAAAAAACATGTTCGACCTTTAGTTTTTTCTATAGAAGAATTTGTCGTTTTGCAGACAATTATATCGACGAAAGTACTGATTCATCTCGAGAGGAAGAATGATTCAAAACCTTCACATTGACCTACGCTATAATTAAGAAGACTGTCATTGTTGGTCGACCTACTAGATTTGTAGATGACAAATATGGATAATGATCATATCCCTGTATGCAGCACAAAATCGATAATTCAGAAAATCAGAAACCGAAGGCATACAAAATCAGGATAAAACAGGAACCAAGGCAAACAAACAAAATCCTCAGCCATATGAAAAGAAGCGAACTCCCGATATGGAAATGAGACCAGGTGCCCAGGATGAGTAAGCATCTCCTGCTTGCATGCAACACCCGCCGCTTCATTTCGGTAGAACTGTCACATCCGGTTACTTCCATTTCGGAAGACATAGAGTACAATCTTTGGTTGGATGGTTCAAATGGTCTATGACAGAATATCATCCACCATTCTGGAGAGTGGGACATCATAGCGTATGACGAGTTCCCCATATCGACCGTAGAACTTCCTCAGTGACGATGTTTGTCGGTCACAAACATATCCCTGACTGAGAAGCTTATCTGAAAGACGCCTAGCTCTCAGAACAAAATCCGTATATTTGGTACTTGCTCTGGCATATCGTATCAACTGAGATATGATAACGCCATAAGCAGGCGATGAAGGGATGTTGCTACTCAGAAAAGGAAAGTTTGTTATGCTGAAATTGTAGTCGTCACGTTTGTCATAGAGTGAGGTGTTCATGTGACCATCAGTGTCGTAGGACAACATTATGTCCAATGCTGTCAATCATCTCATGGACACAGATACTACCGAATTGATTCCATCAGATTCCAAGATGCAATAGATCCTTTAAGTAAGAAACGACTAGTGAAAAACACGTGACCAGAAACATGCAGTCTGATGTCCTTGCACTTTTTCCGCTTCACAAAAATAGGACAGTCGTCATGACAACGCTTTGGTAGCGCAGTTCTGAATTTAAATATTGCAGATATAACTTAATATTTACATATTTTTTCTCTAACAATTTTTACTTTAAGACAAATTGGTGAGTGATGCACTGAACCCTATGCCTTCAACTGAAATCCTTGATGACATTTCAGGATCCTTAGATCGATTGCAGCAAAGAAAACGTTTGGCCACTTTAATTGAATGCGAGGTGCCAGTGGGCTAAAAGTTTCTCACCGTCCAGCTGATCGAACTTAGCTGTTTTGTTGATGATATACCATTTTGTTTGTTTGTTTATTTTCTTACCAAAGACAAATTGATAAAAAGTGCAACAAAGAAATTAATGAGCGGTAAAAAAATCGATAAGCAGCATGTGCGTAATTAAATAGAAAGCTTTTAGAAGTTTCCCCTATTTCCCCCAAAATTCTTATTCCGCTTTTCCAGCGAATTCATATATACAGAAAGGCTTTTGATTGTCAAGTTAATAATGGAATTTTCCTAAGGCCCGGGCCAAGGAATTTATGAATGACTATGATGAGTATTGCATCCTGAGTTGACTAGTGTAAATGTATCTATTTCCTAACTTTTCAATATGATCAACACATATTTAGTTTCCATTGTGTATCCAGTTTTTTTTTATGAATTCATGCAAAGCTTTACTAGTTCTTCTCTTTACTCTTTATTCTAAGAGTCAATTTTTTAACCTATTTCGACGAAAAAAATTATTGCGAGATTAAATAAATGTTGATATCGACCAAGCTTTTATGGAAAGCTAATACTTGTTGAAATATAAACACAAGAACTTGAATAATTTTCCCTCAAAACGAAAGTAGGTTGAATTTTCACTTTAATGAACATTAATTTTCTTTATTGTGAAATCAATTATTGAATAATTATTATCTCAATCATATCATATTTTTACCTGGTCTACATATTCACTGAATGCAAGAATTTTAAAAGTGCGTCCTCCATTTCTCAAACTAAGGCCGGAAGACTGTCGATATAGATTTCGAAGTTAGTAAATGAACGCTCCAATGTCGATCCATTAATTCTTCCTGTTTCTCCCACTGTTGAAAGTTTTATATATAGAAGATTAGAATAACGTTAAGAACCATTAATCGCATGACATGTAACTAGTTCGGAGAGAAAATGTAACTGTAATATGTATATTGTCGAATTTAACTTGTTGTTTTTTTTTTTTGTTGAATTGTTTTTTTTTATTTTAGTCCCCTACCGGCATCGCCGAAGGGGACTCTTAGTTCCTCTTGGTCTGTCTGTCTGTCCATCCGTCCGTCCGTCTGTCCCATTTTCAGTTTTCCGGACTTTTTTCGCTGTTGTTGCATATATTGAACTCATTTTTGGTATGTGGATATATCTCAATGTGATACAGATCAAGTTTGAGTTTGCTTTTGATTGACCTAATTTTACAAGAGTTATGGCCCTTGGACTTACATGTAGCAAATTTTATGAAAATTTCAGTTTTCCGGATTTTTCTTCGGTTCTATTGTAAAAAATGGACTGATTTTTGGTATATGAATACATCTCAGTGTGATACAGACCAAGTTTGAGTTTGGTTTCCATTTTTTTAATTTTTTAATTTAATTTTGATTGACTAATTTTCACAAGAGTTATGGCCATGGACTTAGCAAATTTCATGAATTCAGTTTCCCAGACTTTTATTGGCTGTTGTTGCAGATAATGAACTGATGAGCAGAGATGCAGGACATATATTTCATGCCGCCGGTAGGGGACTTATATCGCACAGCGATCATTACATTTATTTGTTTAAACAACATTTATAGTCATGCTAACCTTTCGGTCATTTGAATAGAGTTGGATTCATAACATATTTCTTAATGTGACAATATTGAACACAGTGTCCAACTCCAGTGTGTCACTATAGGAAATAATCTTGGAAAGTCAAATGAATAAATTCTCGCACGAAATTAATATCAAAGCATAAAGTAACTTAAATCTGATAAATATGCAGGAAATGAAAACACGAAACCATACCTGTTTAAGTTATTCAAAGAAATAGAAGAAAAAAATTGTTGACGAGAGTACTCTTTCAGACTAATTGTCCACCTCTAAATCGATAAGGTTCTCGAACATTATCTTTCTAGTGTATTATGTATATCAAGTTTCATCAAAATACTTTTAACGATATCGGAAAACAAGTGAAATTGTATGAAACTCCGGTCTCTATTACAAGTATATATAAGGAAACAATCATTAAAAAATTGAAAGTAAATACACAAAATTTTACATTCCTAAATGTAAACGTCTTCAAATTGAATAGCATCATTTAAGAACAGATAAATTGGCAACGTGGACCAGACATGCACGTTTCGGGTACTTAACCCTCGTCAGCTATTCCAAGGAGTTCAAAGGTTATGGGGAAAATAAAGAAGGTGTAATCTTTTTGGACAGTTTAGGCCAACCTGGATTCAACCCCGAAAGGACGTGAATCTCTAGCACAATTTTGGTAGGCGATACGTACATCATGTGTACAAAGTCTCATCAAAATTCTTCAAGAGGTTCGGGAAAGAAGTCGAAAATGAAAAGTTAATAACGGACGACGGAACGAGACGGTACGGTATGACATGCCCTCATTTGAGATTTGCTGAATCTTTGCTACATTGTTGCAGATGAATAGACGGGAAAAGCCAATACATAGTGAACAGTGTTGCTCTGTACACATTCTCTGGCCACACAAACAATCATGAATCACCACGTGACAGACAGGCCTTTGCATGGTACTAGACTATGTGCAAAAAGTAATCTGACAAAGCTGAACCAGGTAAATACATGTAGGTGGCTACCTTTCAATTTTTACAATATCACATTTTTGAAGCTAGCGACCTTGACATATAAGTAAAGCTGATTTCGATCAACTATAAGACATAGAACATTAATGCTTCATGTGTACGTTCTCTTTTACCAGAACATTTTGCTTTGCACCATGACTTTTGACCTGGTAACCTTGACTCTGGTCTTTGACCTTCTTTAAGAATATAAGACTTTTATCTTTTTCAGTCTGAGGCATGGTGTTCCATTATCTTAAAGGTGGATTCTATATGGAGAAGGCTTTTAAAATTTGGTACTCTTGACATAATGACCTTGACCTTTGACCTACTTATCAAAATATCTTATTTACACTATACCTACACAGGAATCATGGCAAATAGAATAAAACCTTTTTATCCTGTTTATTTAAAATGTGTATTTATGTATGGCGATTCAGATCAACTTATAAAAGGTACATAAGTCTCATATCTGAAAGTGGCATATTAGGTTCACCACATGTATGACGACAATGGTATCACTTCTTTCAGAATACTGTAATATTTATATAACCAAAATGTAATATGTGTAATACAATACATTTTCAAAATACACTGCTAAAAAAAATTAAGAGAACAAAGTTTCTAATTTCATATCACACATGTTTGCAGCTGCTTAAGGGGTAACGAGGGTCTGCTTGTATAAATGACAGAAAAAAATTAAGAATCTGAATAACTTTTTTCAGTTATTTGTAATTATTTACTGAAAATATGAGTGATTTTGAAGCATATGACAGTAATTTTGATACACCTTTCCATCAATACTTCATCAGAAACTGACATTGAAGATGATGACAGTCTCATGAGACAATGCACAAAATTTGTACACCTAATAAAATCTCAAAAATTTACTGTTGCAGAATATTTTTGGGGGGATGCAACTTATGTAATATTCATGTACTGGGACGTAAAAAGCAGAAAAAAGCATGAAACACTGAGGTATCCATCAGTACTTTTATGTTACAGCTCGGCAAATCTGATCAGTTTCAAAGTTTCAAATACATAAGTTGCTAGAGTTATCTTTCCTGTATAATACATTCCTGTGAAGTAAAGGCAATCACACAACATGTCATTTCCTTCTCATTTTCGAATAAAAACCTGATCCTTTTAAGAATTATTTAGAATTTCTAAATGAGAAAAAATCAGCAAAATAAAATTAAATTTAAGGTAAGGGGAATACAATTTTGAGGAAATCATCAAGAAAAAGAATAAGTCTTGACGATTTCCACTGATCCAGAGCACCAGACCTGATAAAAACTATGCTATATCAAAAAATAGATGCCCTAGTCTTTTCGTTTAACCGTTAAATTTTTTGTGAATATTCCCATTATTTAGCGATCAAGTCATTTGGATTTTATCCTCAATGTTTTAAAAAGTTGTGTGTGCATTCCCGCGTTGAACTAGTAAAGGGTTGTCAAATGCGAATATTTCCAGTGCGAAAACGTTTTTGTGCGAGTCAAACCCCAACCTTTTTATGTATCTCTTTATTAAAGAGTTCTGATAATTTGTAAAATTTGACTCCACCTTTAACGGGAAAACCGAAACGAAGTAATTGACTGTGCGAGTTAGCTCGCTTACCAGCCACTCATTACCCCTTAATCTATATGAAAAAAATAAGTGTATAAAGACATATTTCATAGTCATTTCTTAATTACCAATGTCTGTATTGGACAGATTAACCATATAGACATGATAAAACTTGATTATGTAGCCTTGCTTATCCCAAAAGATATTATATTCTGTGTATCATTATATTACAATGGACAAAACGCTCCTTTAAACTTTTTCAGCAGTGCAGTATGTCATGGCTATGAAATAACAACTGTCTGTTTTCCGCTTATTTTTTTTGTATAAGACAGACATAATTCTACTGTGTACATGTAACAGATGGAGATGAAAATGAGACCGGTTTGGGAATCAAACAATAGACATTTGCTATCTTAGCAGATGTTGTTATCAACTGAGATATTGTAGGCTAAAAAGTCTCACTATACTCATGAGGTCATACCAATGACACCAGATACTGTAACAGACAAAGATTAAATTTGTAATTTTGGGGGGAAAGGAACCCCAAGACTTTGTGCTACTTTGACAGATGTTCTTACCCACAGAGCTAAATTTGCACAATTTCTGACTAGTTTCAAGTGAAGGAACAATAATATTGTACATAGGAAAGTTTTACAATTACATTTATGAAATGATCAGGAATTATTGCCGATTTTGCTTATTTCTGATTGGTGGAGACGCTGTTTGATAGAGTGTACCTCAGAGAGAGTTGACCGCTAACGCTCAAAAGCGGTCTATTCGGGATTAACGCGTGCGTGTCCAGTGCGTGCGTTAATTTTTGTAGTGTTAGACCTTTGACTTCGCGTATAATTACAGTGCAAATTATAATAAAATCCTGATACTTTAATAAAGCAGTTATTGACTTTTGATTTCGGTCAACTCGTGACTATACAGACCTGGTCAGGCATTGGTTAACCTCGGCCTTCGGCCTCGGTCTGCCAATACCTGACCAGGTCTGTATAGTCACGAGTAGACCTCATCAAAAGTCAGTAATTGTATAGTATATATGATAAAACTTTTCAGCAAAAACAAATTCTTGTGAAAAATGAATTGAATAACAACAAATTTAAACATTCCAGACTTGTTTTGCTTGGTAGGAAGGAAAATTTGTTAACTTTTATTTAGGGACAAATTTTTGTCGAGGCAGAGTCATTTTCATCACGACCTTCATTGAGGACTAAAAATCCTTCTTTCATATAAACTGTGGACTGATCATAAAGGTTACATTTGAAGAAGAAAATCTACCCATCTTTTATTTCATCGCTAATACACGATTTTCACATTACCGCAGTAAAAACTTGCATTTTACAACATCACAATATTTGACGTAACTTTTAACTGTGACGTTGTAGCAGATATATGACGTCACAGTTAGAAATAACGCCAAAAGTAGTGATGTCGGGTCTTAGGGTGACTAAAATGCAAGTCTATAAGTAGTATGAAGAATAATATGTTCTATCACGATTTGCTAAGTGAGACATAAAAATTTACACGAGTGACCGAAATTTCCGTAAATTTTTATGTCTCACTAAGTAGAAAGTGATGATATCTATTTCTTCTTCCATGAAACATAAGAAAAAAAAAAAAAGAATTCAAACAACGTTTCATGCCATCTCACGCCATGTTTTCTGACGACAATACTGTGACGTCACAATAAGATTCGCTTTTATCATTGGTCAATTGAAGTCTTTGAGACAACTTAGGTTCCGCTCACCAGTTTCTCTTACCCGGTTTCTGGTACATTAGATACAAAAAATAAGTTCAAAATGTTAAATAGAGTCTTAATTACAAACAAGATTACTCTAAGTACTTCACTACTTTTATTTTCCCATTGTATTGTGCTATCCACATATCATTGTCGTCATCCACACACAGACACCTTGGTTCTGTGATTCCCTCTGTTTTCCTCACCTGACTGACATGCAGTACATAGAGAGGTACGTTAGATCTTCAAGGGAAACTATAGAGTAATGAGTTTTACCCTTTTTTGGTGTATTGAAACAAGAAATTTGCAATATATTGGGATATGACGGACATAAATTCCATATCTAAATATTGATCTTGTTTATAATTTGATGTAATACCAATCCGTTCAAACACTTTTTTTCAGAATCATTTATGACAGAGTAAAGTAAATACAGACATGATATACATGTATACTGAGCAAAAAAGAAAAAAATCACAGATAAACTGCTTGCTCTTCCAGTTTTCGATTTTGTCAAGTTCCTGATAAACTGATGTCCGTGTGACGTCATCATCAATGGTTGAAATCAAAGGAATTATTCCTGTTCGACCTCCTCTTGTCCCGATATTTCTTGTTTCAATCGAATGAAATTTTGGATTCGTTCATGCACCGTCTTAGGTATCCTTAGAACGTGGTATGGATTGTCGAAATCGCGCATGACCTTCATAGAATTTTAAGCCTGTTTTTCCTGATTTTTTGCGTCATTCTTCTGATTTTCATGCTTAATGTTTCTGAATTTGTTTTTATTAATTTCATTTTCAGGAAGTCTCCCTAGATTTTTTATAGACAGTTTCCCACCTGGAGCAGCCAACCAGAACAAAGAAGAGTAGCATTTTCTAAACTCTCTACTTCGACACTCATCAGTGCATTCAATGTCCAAGTAATGAAAAGGAAGTGTCTTAGTCATTATTGAATAAAATTCACTAATTCGAGGAATTTGACCTTTCATCTGTATATTGCTTAGCCTTTCAAAATATGATAATTTTTTTTTTGCTCAATATAGTATTTATTCGTTCGTCAAATTGTTGATTTCCCCTGAATCATATTTATAAATGACTTATTATCATAAGCCTTTACTGGTATCTGATTTCCTTAATCTCCGAATAATAACTGTACATGTAGTATGTTTTCTCAAAAGTCATTCAGCTAAAGTCTGGACAGAAATTTAGGGTTTTTTTTTTACTCTTATCAAACTAATATTAATGATAGTTATACTACTATTCATGTTAAACATCTTCAAATTCAATAACATCATTTAAGAACAGATAAATTTGCAGCATGGACCAGACATGCACGTTTCGGTATCTTAACCCCATTAGTGATCTTCAATCTTAACAATGTAATACGGCCAAAATGTGTGAAAATTATCATGTTCAAAAATTAAACAAGTTTCTTGGAAAAACCTTAAATACATAGAAAAAAGACCGAATAGGAAGGATTAAAATAAACATTACACGATATCAAAAGACAAATCATAAGCTCCTCGGACAAATATCGAGAATGAGTTCAAAATGTTAAACAGAGTCTTCAATACAAAAGTTACTGTACATCTAAGTACTTGACAATTTTTATTTCGCCATCGTGTTGTGCTATCCACAAATTATTGTCGTCATCCACACACAGACACCTAGGTTCTGTGATTCTTTCTCTTTTCCCCACCAGCTCTTTGACTGACATGTCCTTCCCTATCACATAAACGTAGTTATTCCACCTATCAGTAGTCAGGATATTACCAGCCTTGTCTTTACATATTCCCCATGGCCAGAACGGCTCCATTCCTAGTGGATTCTGTATGATGTGTCTGATGTTACCATCTGCTTTCAGAACCATCAGTCGTTGTTTGCCATGATCGCTGATAAAGAATCCACCATCCTGTAATGCTACAGCCTGGATAGGGTACTCATACAGCTCATCTGATCCAATACGTTCCTGATTTCCTCCTATACCATCACACAATACCACACGACCTTCAGATCTGACGTCGACATATTTTCTCAAACACACAAGTATTTCCTGTTTCTCTGTGAGGGTGAGGGATCGCGTCTCATATGGAGAGGCATCAAACAAAGTTGTCAGCTTATTGTTCCTGCCTAGGATGTTTATACAGTTTCCTTCCTCTGGAGATACTACAATATCCCCTGAATGGGTGGCAACCAGGGAATGGCATTTGTTTGTAAGTACATCTTTCCTCTTATGTACAATCTTTCCTTTACTTTTGACTGTGTGAATATCGTTGGACTGGTCCGAACCTAAAAAAACCTGGCCATTTCCAGCGTAGCAAATGGATGGATATCCCTTTAAGGTGCTGTTGAAAGACGATATGACTGTTGGTGTGCCAACTTTCAGATTGTTGCTGTGAAGTGTTGTTGGGACTTTGGATTGCTTTATGATTTCTCCAATTCCCTCAACGGAAGTATTTGAGGGTGTTTGATAAAATGGTGGGAGAATTTCAATTGGATCTTATCGTTTACATCGAAGGACTTGACTCTCCTTGAGTAATTCAGCCATACATATTGCAGTCGTAGAAGACATACATTTATCATGTTGCACCAGGCTTCTTGATATCTTGGTCTTCTCTCCATCGAGTCGTCCTTTTGCTGTTTCCCAGGTTACTCTGTCTTGATGCTTGATGCTGTTCAAATCATCCTTTCTTTTTTGTGTCAGTTTGTCTACAAGGGAATACAATGTCGCAGCGTCATGTGAAATACTTGATTCTATACGATTGACCTTCTTTTCATAATCTTCCCAATTTTGGACGCCGTTTTGAATCAAGCCATTTACTTCTTTCATTCTTTTCTCCATTTTTCGTTTGCTATCTTCTATTTCCCGTTTGAGGTTCTGATGAAATTGTGAGACGTCGGAGAACTTGTGACTATTATGGGTTCCAGCTATACATTTTGTACAGACAGGAACGTTGCATGTGTTGCAATGGAGACTGATCTTCTGATCTGGATGTTTCTTACAGAATGTGGAACCCTGATCCTCGGTGCATCTCTCCTCTCTCAGCACCACTTGGTGGTCCCTGGTGGCGCGGGCCTTGTTATGGATGGCTTTACATGTAGGACACATTGTTTCCCCGCAGATAAGACAGTAATGTTTGACATCGTCCACTCCACCACAGTGATCACATGGTATTGTGGCCTGCGCATGCTCCAAATTTGCAGATTTTGACAAGGACATCGTCTAATTAATATTCCTAGAAACAAATGTTACGTTATTGCGAATATCATTTTTTTTATATTTAAAGTGTCACGTGAACCAATTAAAAAAATAATGCAATTACAATTGTATTCCGAGAAATAGGTCCCCCTTGGGAGAAACTTATAAAAGAGAATTATATCAAGGTTTACTTCTATGAAAATCATTCGAGCACGTATAATATCACCGTGCGAATATTTTTGCTTTCATGCTTTTCGAAATTCAAATTCATTTTCTTCAAATTCAGAAATTGAATAATCTAAATAATGTCATTACCTCGTAGGCTGAAAATGATAAAAAAAAACTTCAAAGAATCACATTATTTATTTTCCCTGTGGGTAGATACTTCTAAAGTCCATTGATAACATTGACAAAGTAAACTGTCACATGATTGCTATCTGTACTTTACTTATAAACGATTATCAGAATTGAAATACGTTTTTATCATAATAATTTAGTGCACAATATGCGCATTTGCCATGTCGGTGATGCTCGATGCAAAAACAGGGGAAATAAATCCAAATAGTCAATTTATAAGGAGTAAAATCCATGTCGAGTGTTATCCTTCGTGTTTCTATGATCAAGTGTTGTTGTCTCCGACTGCTTCTCCGATTTCTTTGTTTATATTTTTCAAAAAATGTGTAAACCTTTTGGTAATGATATTTGTATTCTGAGTTCGGTTTCATTCTCTGATTACAAGCATGACAAAAATATATGTTAAGATATAAATTCTATCTAAATTTATTTTTTGTCATTCGATAAAATTCTTAACCGGTGATATATATTAGATAATCCCCCATAGCAGATCGTTCCCTAGACGATCTACTATATAGTAAAACATCCCACTTGGTCAGTTGTCCCCTTGGGGTATATATCCGAAGGGATGTGACATTCTACACAAAGAAAATAGTATGTAGGTATGGTCAAATTCGAATCGAAATGACCTATTAGACCGATAAGGAAGTTGCTTTTTAACATTCTAAGTTTGAAAGATTAATATGGAACAAAAGTTTGAATGGTAATCCGGAAACACAACACAGAAGGGGATAATTTAATCCTCCGGGGAAGTTTTGCTATAACGGGGATGATCTACTATATAGTGAAATGTCCCCCGGGGGACGATCTACTATATAAAGTGAAATATCCGGGGAGATGACCTGCTATATAGCGGATCTTACTATATAGTAAATTGATCCGGGGAAGATCTGCTAGGGGACGGTCTGCTATATGACACCGGCATATAGCTGAAATTTCTAAAACATGGATCCTGTAGCATCATATCCCATCCATCCTGCTACGTCTTCGGTACATTTTTGGACACAATAATTTTCACACTTTTTTGTCATAATACATTGTTTAGATTGAGGATCACTGACCCGAAACGTGCATGTCTGGTCCATGCTTTAAATTCATCTGCTGTAAAATGATGCTTATGAGTTTGAAGACGTTAATCATTTGTACCACTTGGTGAGTGTCACTGCTGATGGACCAGGAGTCCCCGAGAGCACATGTAGTCAAGTTCGATCAACTTCGGTTGATCGTCTGTCTTTTCAAGGCATTCAAAATTTTCTGGTACTAAAATTCTTGAAATGTCCAAAACGTGGGTCCTGTAGCATCATATCCTACCCATCCTGCTATATCTTTCGGTACATTTTTTGACATAATAAGTTTCACCCTCTTTGACCATATTACATTGTTTAGATTGAAGATCACTGACGAGGGTTGAGTGCATGTCTGCATGTCTGATCCATGCACATCGTCATGCAAATGAGTTAAAGAAGATCCTGACGATAATCTCAACAGCACTCACAATAGAGTACCAAATTGAGCAAGACCCATCGCTTCAATTCAGCAGAAATATCACATCCGGTTACTTCCATTTCGGAAGATGAAAGTAAAGTCTGTGGTTGGACTGTTCAAATGGTCTAAGACAGACCATCATTCGCTGTTCTGGACAGTGAGACATCATAGTGTATGGCGATTACCCCGTATCGACCGTAGAACTTCCTCGGTGACGATGTTAGTCGATCACAAACGTATCCCCGACTGAGAAGCTTATCTAAATGACGACGAGTTCTCAGAACAAAATATTTATATTTGCTACTTGCTCTGGTATAACGTATCAATCGAGATATGAACATGACATAAGCAGGGATGTTGCTACTCAGAAAAGAAAGTTTGTGATGTTGAAATTGAAGTCGTAACGTTTGTCATAGAGTGAGGTGTTCATGTGACCATCAGTGGCATAGACCTTTTGTCATATGCTATCAGTGTTTGAAGTTTGGTTAAAATCCAATCAAAACCGCGGGCTCTAGGCTGTACACAAGGATTTTGACCTTTTCCAATCTGTGATCTTGACCTTTGATCTATGACATAGAAAATCAATAGGGTTCCTCCTCTTGTCATAATTAAGCTATCAGTGTATGAAATTTGGTTAAGATCCAATCAATATTTCACCCTTTAAGCTGCATACAATGATTTTGTGACGCACACACGTACACACTCACTTACACACGAACGACCGTGTACTATATCCCCCGGAAACTATGTTGCAAGGGATTAATTATTAAGTATATGCAAAGTGTATTTCTGTCACTTCAAGGCATGGAGGTGATTTGCTGTGGTTCAGATTATGCATGATTCATTTTTTTGGACTTGACGAGTCGTTGATAAAAGGAAGATTATTATTTTTCAAAACTTTATCTTAACAATGAAAAATATGAACAGAAAGAATTTTTTTCAATGGGCAAGACTTAAACAGTCAAACCCATAAACACTTTTTCTAAAGACACATCCTTGCGTATGACACCGTGAAAAAATTTTGTAACCTGCATTCAATGGGAGGCTTGACCAAGAGTTTCTGATCCCGTCAAATTCACCCCATTTCATTCCAATTTTAAAAACCAGTCGTACAACTATGATGTAACATCTATAGATCTTCTTCAACTCTATAGATATGGAGGACATGCCTAGACAATGTTATCTTACCCTGTCCCTTTATCGCACTCAACGTGTCATTTCTGTGGATCATATCCCAATCTTAAATTCAATGTGAATCAGTTGTAGTTTAATCCTATCCATTAAACGTTGTGTAATCTTATTTTAAGGAAGAAGTCTAGACAAGATTTTATTTCCCCTTTTAATTTTCCCCATAACGGGAGTCGGATTCAACATTGAAATTCAAGTCCACATGTTCAATGTAAAAATCAAAAGCATTGTAGTTGAAGTTTTATTTTTACAAATAATAGATGTACAATGGTACACCCCCTCCTTTTTTCTAGGTGAAGTCCAGACATGGTTTTTTTATCAGACAGACGGATAAAAGCAGTATAGCATAACAGACAAATGTCTCATGCGGACACGTATAAAGTAAATTCACTGACGGGTTAGCGCAATTTTGACGCACTCGCTTCTCACCTCTAAGGTCCCGGGATCGAATCCCAGATTCGTCAAGAGTCTTATCTGGGAGGGCATGGCGATCGCCAACCCAGTCCTAGGAGGTTTTCCCAGGTATTGCAGTCTCCTGCTGCTCCAAGGATCCCCTAACGTCAACATCTGAGTGAACTTGAGACATTAGTATAAGTTCATAACTTGTTTGTGAAACGTTGTAAAATCAATAAATGTTAACAAATGAAAATCCAAAATGATGGGAAAGAATCTAGGTAGCACTCCTACGTTTAAGATTTTATTTTCTAATTTTTGTTAATATGAAAATGAAAGGATGTATATTGAGATAATGCACCAATAACCTTTGTACACCTTAAAATCTGGTATATCCACATGTTTTTATCATAACAGTGCTTAACAACTGTAGTGTCCAGGCAAAAACTACCAATCATCTTCATGAGTTGAATAATTCTTATAATTTGATGTAGCTGTTATACCAATCCATTCAACACTAATCCATTCAAACACTCATTTTCAGAATAAGTTGCATGATAAAAATGATTTTCTAATATGCCTAGAGATTTTCTCCCTATATGTACCTTAGAACTCGCCTGGTGTAAAATCTCCAACAAACTTCCGGTGCGCTAAGCTCCGCCCATTCACGTGCTATATTAGAAAGAAATAACAACTAGCTAACCCTGTTTCATTGTCCAGTAATTCCACTCGTCACATGAACCAATCAAATTATCACCTCGCCGCTTCGCGGCTCGGTGATAATTTGATTGGTTCATGCGACTCGTGGAATTACTGGACAATAAACCACGGCTAGCTAGTTGTTATTTCTTAAATAGACGTAATATACTTAGTATTTCAACCATCGGTCGCATTGTTTCATATTCAAATTTGTACATTATACTTATAAGTATGTTCTGGAATCTAATTTCATTTCCGAAAAGATCACTTTAGTATCTTTTTTAATCTGAATAATTAAACGTACATAAAACATAATACATCTCTACATTTTTTTAATAATCGCGTTTAAGTCTTCACAATAAGTCTTACTAAATATGGGACAAACTTACACACGGACGGGGTTTGTTCTGAAATAATACTAATGGAGGATTGATGAAGAATCAAATTAAACATATATCACAATGTTTTATGAACTGGAAAAAAAACAACAAATAAAATGATAAGCAGATACGTTTTATATTCTGATTAAACGTTTCTGTAACACTGAATACAAAAATAAGGTCAAAGTGTTGAACAGAGTCTTGATTACAAAAGTTATTCTTCTTCTAAATACTTGAAGACTTTGATTTCACCATTTTCCTGTGCTATCCACAGATTATTATCGTCATCCACACACAGACACATCGGTTTTCCGATTCCCTCTTTTCTCCCCACCAGCTCTCTCACTGACATGTCCCTCCCTATCACATACACACAGTCGTTACGTCGATCAGAAGCCAGGATATTACCAGCCTTGTCTGTACATATTCCCCATGGCCAGAAACCGTACCACCCTAGTGGGTTCTGTATGATGTGTCTGACGTTCCCATCCGTGTTCAGCACAACCAGACGTTCTTTGCCATGGTCACTGATACAGAATCCACCATCCTGTAATACTACGGCCTGGATAGGCTGCTCATAAAGGTCATCTGATCCAATGTGTCGTTGATTACCTCCTTTACTATCACACATTATAACTCGACCGTTAGATCTGCCATGCCTGTCATCTTTAGTCAGACATACGAGAATTTCCTGTTCCGGTGTGATAGTTATAAATCGCGACTTAAATCCAGACGTATCCAATAATCGCGTCAGCTCGTTTTGCCTATTTAGGATAAAAATGTCATTTTTTTCTCTTGGAGATATTATGACATCACCGCATACCGTAACAGCTATTGCCAAACATTTATGGATAATCAATTTTTCTTTCTTTTCTATTACTTTCCCATGTATATTGACAATATGAATGTACATGGAGTGTGATGTGCCTAACAAAACTCGCCCATTTCCAGCATAGCAAATGGATGGTTCCCCTCTTATGGCGCTGGAGAACGACGATACGACTTCTGCTTTGCCTACTTCCAACTTGCTGAAATTAATCATTTGCGGGAATTTGGCTTGCTTTATGATTTCCCACATGCCGTCAATGGATGTTTTTGAGGGTGATTGATAAGAAGGTGGAATAGCTTCAATGGTATCCAGTTGTTTGCTTTGTAAGCCTTTACTCTCTTCCAGAAGTTCGGCCATACCAGTTGTAGTTGTAGAAGAAAGGCATTTATCATGTTGTTCCAGGATGTTTGATATTTTAATTCTTTCGTTGTCTAGTCGACCCCTTGCTGTTTCCCATGTTACTTTGTCTCGATGATTGATTATGCTCAGTTCATCTTTTCTTTTTTGTGCCATTTTGTCTGCAAGTGAGTGCAATGTCGCGGCGTCATGCGAAATACTTGATTCTATAATTTTGATCTTGTTTTCATAATCATTCCAACTTTGATCGCCCTTTTTGATCAAAACATTTACTTCTTTCATTCGTGACTCCATTTTATTTTTACTATCCTCTATTTTCCGTTTGAAGTCTTGTAATATTTTTGAGATGTTCGAAATTGGATGACCATTATGGGTTTCAGCTATACATTTTGAGCACACAGGAACGCCGCATGTGTCACAATGGAGACTGGTCTTCTGATCTGGATGTTTCTTACAGAATGTGGAGGTCTGGTCCTTGGTGTGTCTCTCCTCTCTGAGCACCACTTTGTGGTCCCTGGTGGCACGGACTTTGTTGTGGATGGCTTTACATGTAGGGCACATTGTCTCCTCACAGATAAGGCAGTAATGTTTGGCATCCTCATTTCCACCACAGTGATCACATGGTATTTTGGCCTGCTCATGCTCGAACTTTGCAGATTTTGAAAGGGACATCGTCTAATTGATATTCCTAGAAACAAATGATACATGAAAGCGAACATACTTTTTAAAGTGTCACGTGAACCAATTTATAAGAAGATATGAAATTGCATATGTCCCTTGTGGGAGAAACTTAAAAAAGGAGAAACGATTCATCGTTTACGTAGAGTAACATCTTTCGAGCACGTATAAAATCACCCGTGAATATTTTTACTTTCATGCTTTTCGAAATTTAAGTTCAATTTTCTTCGAATTCAGAAATTGAGTAATCTAAATAATGTTCTTTACCTCGTACGCTGAAAATGATGAAAAATCTTCCAAGGTTCAGATTATGTATACCTCCATCTCTCTCTCTTGTCTTTTACCTGTGGGGAGATACCTCTAAGGTCCATTGATGAAATAAAGTAAACTGTCACATGATAGCGTTAAGTAACATGAGGGTTAAGGGTTGAGTACCCGAAACGTGCATGTCTGGTCCATGCTGCAAATTTATCTGTTGATAAATGATGCTATTGAATTTGAAGACGTTTAACATACTGATAAACGATTATCAGAATCGAAATACGTTGTATCATAATAATTAAGAGCACAATATGTGCATCTGTCATGTCGGTAATGCTCGATGCAAATGACAAATATGGATAATGACCATATTCCTGTATACAGCACAAATACGATAATTCAGATAAACAAAAACATAGGATTAAATAGGAACCAAAGCAAACAAACAAAAACCTCCACCATATGAAAAGAAGCGGACTCCCGATATGGGAGTGAGACCAGGTGCCTAGGAAGAGTAAGCATCTCCCGCTGGGGGAGATGATTACTTAAAAACAGGGGACATCCAAAGATGTGGTAGTCAATTTATAAGGAGTAAAAGTCATGTTCATTGTCATCCTTCGTGTTTCTATGATCAAATGTTGTAGTCTCCGACTGCTTCTCCGATTTCTTTGTTTATATTTTTCAAAAAATATGTAAACCTTTTGGTAAACGTCTTCAAACTGAATAGCATCATTTAAGAACAAATAAATTGGCACCGTGGACCAGACATGCACGTTTCGGGTACTTAACCCTCGTCAGTGATCCTCAAATCTAAACAATGTAATATGCCAAAAAGTATGAAAGTTACTTTGTCGAAAAAGCGTACCGAAAGACGTAGCAGGATTGGTGGAATATGATGCTACAGGACCCACGTTTTAGAAATTTCAAGAAATTTTGATAGCAGAAATTTTAGAAAGCGTTGAAGAAACGATCAACCGAAGTTGATCGAAAATGGCTACATGTGCCCTCGGGGACCCCTGGTCCACCAGCAGTGACACTCACCAAGTGGTATCAATGTAAACGTCTTCAAACTGAATAATGAACTGGTAATGATATCTGTATTCTGAGTTCGGTTTCATTCTCTGATTACAAGCATGACAAAAATATATGTTAAGATATAAATATAATCTAAATTTATTTTTTGTCATTCGAAAGAGTTCTTAACCGGTGATGTATATTAGATAATCCCCCATAGCAGATCCCCCGGACGATTCACTGTATAGTAAAACATCCCCCTTGGTCAGTTGTCCCCCTTGGAGTATATATCCAAAGGGATTTGACATTTTACACAAAGAAAATAGTATGTGTAGGTATCGACATGACCTTTCAGACCGAGAAGGAAGTTGCTTTTTAACATTCTGATCTTCAAAGATGAATATGGAAAAACGTTTGAATGGTAATCCGGAAACACAACACAGGAGGGGATAATTTAATATACAGTAAAACATCCTCCGGGGAAGTTTTTCTATAACGGGGATGATCTTCTATATAGTGAAATGTCCCCCGGGGACGATCTACTATATATAGTGAAATATCCGGGGAGATGATCTGCTATATAGCGGATCTTATTATATAGTAAATCGACCCGGGTGGATCTGAAAGGGGACGGTCTACTATATCACACCGGCATATAGCTGAAATTTCTAAAACGTGGATCCTGTAGCATCATATCCATTCCATCCTACTTGGTCTTTCGGTAAATTTTTGGACACACACAATAATGTTCACACTTTTTTTGTCATATTACACTGTTTAGATTGAGGATCACTGACGAGGTTTAAATACCCGAAACGTGCATGTCTGGTCCATGCTTTAAATTGATCTGCTATAATTTTTTTTGTGGTGGTTGGGGGGAGGGGTTATTGCGATAATTTTACAAATAACACCGCAACCTCTGATTGGCTGACACTTTGTTTTTCTTCACATGTGCTGCACATAATTTCACGAATGTTAAACGTCTCATAAGAAGAAATAACGTACACAACATCATCTAACCTAGCAGGATGATAAACAAAAATGCTCATTCGACTTCTCCTTTATAAATACTGCATAGAATAAACACAAAATCAAGTTCCTCTACGAAATCGGCCACTTTGTCACGTGAAAATGTTTTTATCTTTCCTACAAGGGCTGCAAAAGAAACGATTAATATACTTGAAATTTGCAGGCTTAACCAAGACTTCACTTATGTTAGGATTATTTGGGTTATAGAATTATCAAACTTTGCTACCGAATCGACCCTTCAAGAAATTTGGACCATGCAAAGTAGATAAACAAGATGTAAAAAAAATCAAACTACAGGGCGTCACAAAAAAATTTTTAAAAAATGGCGGCGTCTGCCGAAAATCTATTTGGCTGGTAACATCACTGAAGAGGATTAAGTATCCAAATGACTTAAAGAAGATCCTGACGAAAATCTCAACAGAACTCACAATAGAGCATAAAATTAAGCATCGACGGACCCCTAGCAAGCTAGAGGCGGGACCAGGAGCCCGGGAGGAGTAAGCATCCCCTGTTGGCTAGCCGCACCCGCCGTCATGTTCGGTGAAATTGGTTTGAAATATTGTTCAAGAAGATAACGAGTTGGAACAACTCAATTTTCTTGGCAGGATATTATATGTTAAATGGCTTTAATTTTGTCAGCTCTCTCAAATAAATTTAGTTTCGATTTTTAACTCAGAGTTAAAATGGAAGGAGGGTATTTCCAATAATACCAGCTATTAAAATAGCCCCAAGTGAAGAAACCAAGAAGTCATACACAGCAGGAGATGCAAAGGGGATAAAACACTAAATACGATATCAAAACACCATACACAAAAGAAAACTATACATAAATCAACGAAACCAATGGGCAATCAGTCTCTTCTTATGACAGCCATCTGCTATGTTCTAAGTCAATACCGCTGATGGTTTTATTAAACCTTTTAAATTAAGTGTTTCTATGTTGTGTTTTTGTCTTCCTGGTCCCTTTTGCGTCTCTTACTGTGCGTGTCTGCTCCTTGTTTTTTGCATTGGATGTTTCGTTGTTTTGCTGCTGTGAGAGCTGCAGCCGAGTGCTGTTGGAGATTCCATCCTTTCTTATGAATGTTGTGGTTATCCGGATTGTGTGCATTTAATTCTTCTACTTTTTTGGTTACCAAGAGGTCTCCACAAACGCACAATTTTACTGTAGAATACCCTCCTCACTATGAGATTACCATCCATGAAAGAGCAAAATGCCATGGTTCAAGCAACCCATAGATGAATATGTAAATGGATATAAGTGACTACGAAAATCAGTCTGTGTTCTTCCAGCTCGAGTAAGCTGGTGTAAGTAATTACCTGAAGAAGTAATGAATTTCCGAAAGGATTTTCTGACACAGCCAAATGTATAGGTTCATTCATATGATAGGGGTTTTTTTTTGACATTGGAAAAATATTCCAAATCGCTGCTCTTTAAGTAATAAATCCTCTGCATCTTTCTGTACTGTTGATATAAAAAATTAATGTTTTAAAAAGTTTGATAAATTGACGTTCACTCATTATTTTATTCATTGTTTCTTTCATTGATTAATTCGTAATAGAAGCAATTACTAAAGTATTCCTACATTTATCTTTTGATACGACCTTCCTGTCTCCAAATCAAGTTCCGGGGACTTCGCATGTAACCCTAACCCTAACCCTTTATATATTATATCGAAGATGATACTTCAAAGTCAATGGTGGGCACATTGACCTTCCGAAATTTATTTTGTTTCTTGTTTCCTGCTTTGATTTTTTTTGTTGGTATATTTGTTGTTGTTGTTGTTGTTGTTGTTGTTGTTGTTGTTGTTGTTGTTGTCGGTTCTTGTTGTTGTTGTCGTTGTTGTTGTTGTCGTCGTTGTTGTTGTTGTTGTCGTCGGTTGTTGTTGTTGTCGTTGTTGTTGTGTCTTGTTTTCCCTTGTTGATCGGCTTATATCTACTGTATTTGCAATCCTACAGGTGTAATTTCCAGCGGGTAGTCTTTATGTGTATGATTCCATATCTGTTAAGCTATCAAATAAACTTGAAATTAAAATTAAAAAGTACTGTAAATTGGTTTTTATTCGTCAGGTACCAATTTTCGTCATTTTCGTCAGTGCCTCCCTTGACGAAATTACGTATCAACGAATATAAATACTCCTGACAAAATATTAGTGTAGAAACGAAAAATTGAATTTTAAGAGTTAATACGACAGGCAAATGATAAATCATTGAAAACTGAATTCGCACACAAAGTCGCATATAATGTACTTCTACTTACCAAATGATCTGTTTTCACAACAAGCTAGGTGGTAATCATGTCTCTAATTGTTTGTACACCAATAATTGTTAAACACATGCATACGGCCTATACCTGAATGTTAAGTTGGTATTTGAACAGACAAATTTATATTTTAGGGACCCTTGGATGACGAATTTATGTACTGACGAAATGGTCATTTTGAACAAATTGACGAAAATTGGTACTGACGAAAATAAAACAATTTACAGTATTGTAGATGGCGCCAGGAAAATTAACTTCGGCTTTATCTAAACTGTTTGGCATGAGGTACTACTGACGAGGATACAAATATCCGAAAAAAGTGTCTACAATAAAATTCGTTGTATAGAACATATATTTCAATATTGACAATTTCAACATTTCAACCACTAGGCTGGCATCGCTACTGATGGACTGTCAGTCCCCGAGGATATCGCTCACCTATTGTTTACGCTTTACATTTTAAATTTCCTGTCACCAAATTAGACCTAAAGTTCTAAAACTAAGGGGTATCTCCCTCATTGCATAGCTCTGTCTTTAGCTGGGGTTGCGGCATATTGTTTCGGATAAATTTGCAGCATGGACCAGACATGCACGTTTCGGGTAATAAACCCTCGTCAGTGATCCTCAATCCAAACAATGTAATATGGCCAAAGAGGGTGAAAATTATTTTGTCAAAAAATGTACCGAAAGATGTAGCAGGATGGGTCGGATATGACAAACGGATAAATTTGCAGCATGGACCAGACATGCACGTTTCGGGTACTCAATCCTCGTCAGTGATCCTCAATCTAAACAATGTAATATGGCCAAAGAGGTAGAAAAATATTGTCAAAAATGTACCGAAAGATGTAACAGGATGTAGCAGAAAGATGTAGCATAACTTAGACTTTCTGTTTGTTTACATATTTGTAAATCAAATATAAAGTACCGAAAGATGTAGCAGTAATTAGACTTTCTGTTGTAAAGACAAATATGGATAATGACCATATCCCTGTATACAGCACAAAATCGATAATTCAGAAAATCAGAAACCGAAGGCATACAAAATCAGGATAAAACAGGAGCCAAAGCAAACAAACAAAAACCTCCACCATATGAAAAGAAGCGAACTCCCGATATGGGAGCGAGACCAGATGCCCAGGAAGAGTAAGCATCTCCTGCTTGCATGCAACACCCGCCGCTTCAATTCGGTAGAATTGTCACATCCGGTTACTTCCATTTCGGAAGACATAGAGGACACTAAATATAAATTTTCAGACTAATAAAAAAAGTGAAAAATCTATTTTTCAACGTAATATCTATAGTACTTTGTATATTTTCCGCGCCGCACAATTTAATGTTGACAGCGCCGCCTACAATGAATTTCCATTTAAAAAACAATTCGACAGATATTAAAATTATACAACATTCTGCAAAGAAGCAAATGAAATGAAATTAGGCGTCTGGGAGAGTAAGCATCTCCTGTTTGCTAGCATCGCCCATCACTTAGGCCTTGCAGAATAAAGCCTATCTTGGTTTTTTTTTTAATTTAGTGTTTTGGATAGATTTAACCGAAATATTTCTTAGCATGTTCGACAAAAATCTGGATCAAAACATTATTGTTATTCTTCCTCCAAGTATTTGATCACTTTGATTTCGCCATTGTCCTGTGCAATCCAAAGATTATTGTTGTCATCCACGCACAGACATCTAGGCTCTTTGATTCCCTCTGCTTCCCCAACCAGCTCTCTAACTGACATGTCTTTCTCTATCAGATACACACAGTCATTATATTGATCAGTAGCCAAGATATTGCCAACCTTGTCGGTACATATCCCCCTTGGCCAGAACTCCCCTCGTCCTAGGGGATTCTTTATTGTGTGTCTGACGATACAAACTGCGTTCAGAACCATCAGCCGCTGTTTGCCATAGTCGCTGATACAGAATCCACCATCCTGTAATGCTATGGCCTGGATTGGCTGCTCATACAGATCATCTGATCCAATATGTCGTTGATTTCCTCCTTTACCATCACACAATACAACATGACCGTTATGTCTGCCGATGGTATTCCTACTCAAACACAGCAGGAATTCTTGCTTCTCTGTGATTGTAGCGAATCGCGTCACATATGGAGAGGCATCAAACAAAGTTTTTAGCTTATTTTGCCTATTTAAGATGTCCATATCATTTCCTATTGCGGGAGATATCAACGTATCGCCGGCATTGGTGACAGCTAAGGAATTACAATACCTTTTTAGTACATTTTTTCTCTTTTGTAATATCTTTCCGTCACCTTTGACTGCGTGAATGTTGTTTGACTCCGTCGAGCCTATCAAAACCGTACCATTTCCTGCAAAGCAAATGGAAGGATTTCCCTTTAAGGTGCTGGAGAAAGACGAGATTACTTTTGCTTTGATTTCATTTAACTTGCTGCTGTTATTTATTGTGGGGGCTTTGGATTGCTTAGTGATTTTCCCAATACCTTCAATGTAAGTATTCAAGGGTGATTGATAAAATGGTGGAACAACTTCGATGGGATCCAGAAGCTTGCTTCGCAATTCTTTACTTTCCTGGATAAGTTCGGCCATACCAGTTGTGTTAGTAGAAGATAAACATTTATCATGTTGTTCCAGGCATGCTGATATCTTGCTTTTCTCTTTATCAAGTCGGCCTTTTTCTATTTCCCATGTTGTTCTGTCTTGATGCTTGATGCTGTTCAATTCATCATTTCTTTTTCGTGCTGTTTTGTCTACCAGAGAATGCAATGCTGTGGCGTCATGCGAAATACATGATTCTATACTTCTGACCATGTTCTCATAATCTTTCCAACTTTGCTCACACTTATAAATCAAAGCATTCACACCCCTCATTCGTGTCTCCAATTTCTCCTTACTATCCTCTATTTCCCGTTTGAACTTTTGTAGGACTTTTAAGATGTCGGAGAATTTGTGGCCACGGTGGGTCTCGGCTACACATTTTGTACACACAAGAACGTTACATGTGTCACAATGGAGACTGGTCCTCTGATCTGGATGTTTATTACAGAATGTGGAGGTCTGCTCCTTGGTGTGCCTCTCCTCTCTGAGCACCACTTGGTGGTCCCTGGTGGCGCGGGCTTTCTCGTGAATGGCTTTACATGTAGGACACATTGTCTCCTGACAGATAAGACAATAATGTCTAACATCCTCCACTTCTCCACAGTGATCACATTGAATTGTGGCTTGGGCATACTCAAAATTCAGGGACTTTGATAGCGACATCGTCTACTAAATGTTATACCTAGAATGCAATGAAATAAAATAAATTCATTATTAAGACTTGATCTTAAATGTCGATAAAACGACATTTTCCAGATGGGGATAATTAGGATGAACAACAGAAGAAAGGAGGTGATATCCTTTAAGGCTCAGTTGCAGCATCCACAGCAAAACAAAGAAACACCCCTACAAGTCCCGTCGTCATAGTAAATCCTATTGGAATTCTAAAGTATGTGCTGGTACATGGCTGTAGATTGAACAAGTACCATGTCGAATGTCCGTTTGGTGACAGAAGGATGATATCAATGGTATCAAAGGTGAATGATGATTCTGACGCATATTCGATATAAAAATCTTTCCTTGACCCTTCTTGTGAAAGAGCCGTAATTTTGTCAGCTTCTTCGAATCTGCTATTGCTTTTGTTTTACACCACAATTGTACGTTCTTCGAGACCTCTGGGTAATCGGAAAAGTGGAAGGGTTGTGCGCACGTTATCTAGGATAACCATACCTTCTGCTATTTCCGTGGCAGATGGCCGTCCTACGTCGGCACCGGTTGCCTTTTGGTCTCGTTTGTTTATGTGTAGTCCTTTGTGTTTAATGTTTCTGTGTTGTGCGTTGACGTGCCTTGTCCCTTTTGCGTCTCTTCCTGTGCTTGTCTGCTCTGTTTGTGCATTGGGTGTTTTTGGTTTGTGCCTGGTGTTGTTAGAGATCCCCTCCTTTATTCCATTCGAGGTAATTCATCAATTTTTCATTCAAAGAGATTCTAGTCATATAGTAAATTCCTTATATTATACACTGTGTGATATACCCAGAATGCATCCCCTTACTAATTTCTGTGCTTATGCATGTGTGCTAGGTGGTTTTTTAGCGTTGAGTATTTTGGGTTTTTACTGTGGATCCCCTCCTTTCTTTTATCTCGATCAAAACATGTATGTGACATCTCGCCAATATTGAGAATAGGTACGAATTTCAGAAGGCGCAGAGTATACTTTTGTATGATTTTCAGAAGGTCTTTAAATTTTATGAAATCGAAATATTTTGCCTAAAAGTTGTTCGGTTATTTATAAAATTCTACCGTGAAAATTCAAAACATGCTCTATGTAAATACATGACGGTAGCCTAGGAACATCACCGTCAAACCAGGCAAAATTTACTACGTTGAATGCAAAATCATTTCTATGCGTGGCAGATTGCCAATTGGTTTCGATGGTTTATGTGTAGTCATTTGTGTTTGATGTTTCTCTGTGATTTGGCGTGCCTTGTACCATTTGCGTCTCTTTCTGTGTCTTCTATGTGTTTTTGCAGTGGGTGTTGTGGGATTTTGCTGTTGGAGCTGCAATTGGGTGTTGTTGGAGATCCCCTCCTTTATTGTCATATACACTCGTATGAGCCTTAGATTTTTAATTCTGATAATGAAGTCCACAAATTGGGTTTCTATGTTTGAACGTTTGCTTTTTTGAGCATCAATTCTATATAGATAAATATTTTTTTCAAAACATGCTTTTCAAACATTATAGTATCAATCAGGCACATAGAAGTACCATTGAAACATTTTGACGTTATCTTTGCTTTTGAAGATTTTGGATAAGTGTATAGGTTTATAAAGATAAAATCTGCAACAAAAGGCGCACATTTGATACCCATAGAGATCCCTAAAACTTCTCGTTTATATTTTCACCACATCTAAAATAAATGTTGACCAAGAGGAAGGACAAGGCATTACACAGGTCATAATTTGACAGTTGTTTGTATGATTGTCGTCTGTTGCGGAAAAGAGACACATTGAAGGGCCCTGTTCAAATATCTCGAGTGAGGACAGGGCCCCGACCACATGTTCTTTTTAATGTCAGTGGGACTCCTCGGGTGATCACATGCATGAGTTCGCTAAAGCAGGCAGAGTACGGACTGCATATCGTATGCCCTCTGTTTTTATGTCAATTTATATATCTATCTGTGTGTTTCTTGGGTTCCTTTGGCATACTGTCTGTTTGTATGTTTATTTTACAATGAGGAGGTTATTCGTGCGTTCTTCGATAACTCTGGGTAATCGGGAAAGTGGAAGGGTTGTGCGCAGTGCGCACGTAGTACGGATAGCCACACTGTCTGCTACATGCGTGGCAGATTGACGTCCTAAGTCGGCACCGGTTGCCAATTCGTCTCGTTGGTTTATGTGTAGTCTTTTGTATTTGATGTTTCTATGATGTGCGTTGGTGCTCCTTGTTCCTTCTGTGTCTCTTTCTGTGCCTGTCTGTTGTGTTTTTGCTTTGGTACAACATAGTGTTGTTGGAGATCCCCTTCTTTGTTTTGTTATTGATTAAGAAGGGATCTCAATATTCGTGAATTCAATTAATTGACAAGCCTCGTTATTAATGGTTATCGTCATGGACATTCGAAATAACATTTTCTGCAACTCACGTAACGTTATGTAAGATCCTATTTAATTAAATCAAAACAATATTTTTCCTTACCTCACCTTTATAGATTTTAAATACGTGAATTTCTTCTATGTCATCCACCTTTTTTCTATCAAGAGATATGTTCCTCGATTGACGAGGAAGTAACTCTGCAATGGGATCACGTGTCCATCTTCCGACCCAGTCTGAGACCTTCCTGAAATAATTGCGTGTATGTATGAGAGTTTCTTTCCGTATGTCTAATATCAGCCCTACATTTTCGCTTAAAATCTATCTTCATCTAAATGACAACAACAACAACAAAATGCAGTATTCTCATGAATACGATAAGTGCATTGTAGAGAAACATGCATAAAATATATATACAGGATGTTTGTTGATTAATCACATAAATTTATGACAGATAAACTTTGTTCGGGCTCAAGAAGGTAATGTGGTCTTAACTTATCTGAAAATTTTTAGAGATTCTCGAAATTCCAATTTCAATTTCTTTTATCTTAGATCAAACAAAGTTTGAAAGGAATCTTAACAGCTTATTGATCAAATTATCTGTCCAGTGTAATTGTCCTGTCATAAACGGCTCTATCATCAACATAAACATGGAAATTAGGGGAAAAGGTTAACTCATTGTCAATTATTTTTATGATTATTTCTAAAATGTTTCAATTTATTATGCACAAGACACGTGTTTTGGACATTCGCAACCGTTTCGATGGGAATTCTCACGATTTTGTCTTACCTTCTCGACTTTGAGACTGAATAACAGTTAGGTACTTCTTTGATGTTTATCCTCTTAATGCAGTGATGCTTCCAGCCAAAGTGATTTTCAGATGCAGCCAAATTTCATAACTAACCAGTATACGACAATTTACCTTAATTATCAAACATAAAAAATGTCTATTTGATCTATGTGTTTTGTTTGTTTTTTTTTGGGGGGGGGGTGTTGCGGTGTTTTGCTCTTGGTGTTGCAACCAAGTTTTGTTGAAGATTAAAGTTAGGACCAATTCTATTGAATATTGACGAAGGGTTCCAACTCTGTACCTTCTTTCAAAAACTCTCTACCTTCTTTCCAAAGAAAATTCCAAACCAATTTACATGCACCAGACACGTGTTTCGAATATTAAATTCTCATCAGTGATGCTTTCAGCGGAGCCACCAAAATTATTCAGTAGCGCCCTCTTTAATTTTTTGAAGTTCGATTTTTACATTTACATTACAGAGAGCGCGCGGCTCAAATTTCCTGTAGGGTCGATTCAGTAGCATATCCAAATAAAATCTATGTTCAAAATAGCATTGGAGGGATGGAGCTAAACTCCTTTAATTTCGATGATATTTATCTATGAAATGGCTAGTTTCCGAAATATCAAAAAAAAAATTGATGTCACATTGATAAAAGGCCAAAACAGAGCTTCTTTCAGGTGACAGAGCTGGAAAGAAGTGAATAATCGATAGGAAGACATGATATTGACGAGCTCCATAGAAAAATATTTTTTTTGTAGTCGTTAATTTCGTAAAGCTATTTCCATTAAGCTTTTGAAAGTTAAACTTATGCCAGCTTTCCACTGCAATCCCGCTGTACCTACAACCAGTCACGACTTTAAAAAGAAGTTGGCAGATCGGAAGAGAACGGCTCTTAGTCGTATCTAGGTTTGTTGCAGAGTATGTTTGTCCAAAATCGATCGGTAGTAGAGCGTGCACGCTATAGAGGTCGGGAAAGTTTCCCGTATTTTTTTTTTTCAACCACTCCATTTTGATCATGAAATGGTCGGGGGTCGATCGGCGTAGTCGAGGGTACAGGCAAGGTAGATCGTATCTTGGTCGGGCTACAGCGGGCATTGAGCGTATTATGATCGGCATTTAACTAAAGCCCGCTGTCCTCACGCATAAGATACGCTTTGATTAAGCCACCGTTCCACTGCAATCCCGCTGTATCTACGACCATTCCCGATCGAAATTTTCACAAGAGCGGGTGAAACTTCTCCGACCTTTATTTTTTTCTTGACATTACGCTCTGTACCCGACCGATTCCCGATCAATTTATGACCGATTCACGTTTCATCGCGGACTTACTCACGCTTTACCCACTCAGCTCACGATCATACTGCCGACCAAGTCCCGTTCTATCCGATCAAACTCCGATCTATCCCGACCAAAACCCGATCTATTCCCGATGCAATCCCGATCTATTACCAACTGTTTCCGACGCATTCCCGCTCAAAACACAATTTCTAACTTCAGCTGATCTCATTTGTCATCCAATGATCCTATCGACCAAGAAGAAGCCTATATTTCTCGTTTTGACCAAGCCTTACCCAAACGTGTCCCGATAAAAATAGAAAAAAAATCCTTACTTAAAAAGTGGAATTGGATAGCCAAGAATCCTCGCCGCGATATTTTGATAATAAGTATTTTGAACAATTCAATATCAGTGCAAGAAAATGAGTGAAATATGCACACATCCTATTGGAAGCGTCGTTTGGTCGTAACGTGGTCATTTGAGCGTAAATAGATCGCAAGATGATCATGAAAAGGTCTTGGTAAGATTAGCAAACATTGAATCTGTAGAGGATAGATCGTGGTAAGAGCGTAGAATAGACGGGTAAAGATCGGGGACAGGGCGTAATTAAAGCGTATCTGATGCGTGAAGAGAGCGGGGTTTAGGTAAATGCCGATCAGATCACGCTCAAACCACGCTCCTATCCGACCAGGACACGATTAACCTAGGCTGTACCCCCGACTATCCCGACCAAGCGCCGACTATTTCACGACCACAGAGAGAGCGGGAAAGTTTTCCGTAATCTCAACCGATTGAAAGAATACGGGAAACTTTTCCTGACCTCTAAAGCGTGCCCGCTCTAATACCGATCAATTTTAGACCAACATACGCTATACCAGACCAAGATACGACTAAAAGCCGTTTTCTCCCGACCTGGCAATTGTCGAGGTCGGGAATGAACGTAGGTATAGCGGGATTGCAGTCGAACGGGGGCTTTACATCCTGTTCCCGGTCTAAAGTTACCCATCTATTTTACGGAATAGGTAATCACGACCCATACGCTCAGATTTAATGTTCGCCGATCTGTCCAAGACCCTTTTATAATCATGTCGCGACCAATTTACGCTATACCTGACCAAGTTCAGACTGTACGCTTCAAATGCGAATATTTGTAAACGTGATCTCTTGCATCATTATAGATTTGAATTACTTATTGTCAAAACGGCAACGTCAGCGAAATATAATGGATGATCTGGGCTAGCTAGAGGTAATTTTAAAATGAGAAAAAAAACATGCATTTGATATGAAAGACTGCAAAACTTTTGCTTACTGATTTAGGAATATGTTTGGTCCAAACAATCGTTAGGTGTCAATTATATGACTGTGTTGGAAAGGTTGTTTTGATCGTGGATTCGTTTGGAAAGGTCTGAAATAGATCGGGAAATGGACAAATGGTTGGAGAAATCGGAGTTTGGTCGTATAGAACTGGACTTGGTCGGCATCTGATCGTGAGAAGAGCAGGTATTTGAATTTGTCGTAAATTCATCGGAAATTGGTCGCGATCTGACCGCTATTTTCAAAATTGGAGAAACTTTTACAAAATTTCCCCCGCTCTTGTCAATTTGTTTAGTCGGGAACTGTCGAAGGTACAGCGGGACTGCAATGGAAAGCTAGGTTTAGATGAAAAGTTTGTATTGAAAATTCAGAAACTCTTATACTCATATGTGTACAATTTATACGTACAGCTGCTTTTAAAGCTTGAGCTTAAAATATTTAAACATACAGAATGTACAAAGTGATTGTTATATTACTTTAGCGTTCGTTGTGTTTCTATTTTGCCTTCGCAAGTTCCACAAAATTTTCATGTTTCGCGGGCTTAAGGGTCAATGAAATTGCATTTATCAATCATAGTGACACCTATTTTTATCGAATTTATTCAGAATGGCACTCCTTACTAATAATTCTGGTCATTCCGTGGCCAAGCAGCGAACTGTGGGTACGTGTAACACTACGACATAAATTGGAATGGACGTTGGGCTTCCTTTTTGGTCCTTCCTCACAGTGTAGGAACGCATTTGTGCGAAATAAGTTTTTTTGCGATTTCCGAAGCGAGAGATTTACATGTGTTAATTTTATATCCTTCTATCGCGTAAGCACTTGAAGGTATACTGCTATAGAATCAGTGTAGAACATTTCCTTAAAGGCCCGGTCACACTGCCCTTAACGGTTTGATCACGGCCATAGCACATCCAGAAAAGGTCTCCCGTGAAGCAGACGTTGTTGTTCGCTTTAAGACTGATACTTCATAGTCATAAATGAATTAAGGAGGTATTGAACACTTGGGCGCCAAATTCAATTTTTCTAAAAAATTTTCTGAAATTATATAATTCTTGTCTGTCCTTGACTATACAAACTTACATTTGATTCTATCCACGGGAATTTTTTCTACAAGACTTTGAAAAATGCATTAATCGACGTTTTCGTGAAATTCTTGATGACGTCATAATATTGAAAGTGTCATTCCCGTTCTCGTAAAGCTATTGAAAATTAATTTTGATTTAACTTCCTAAATATCCATAAATATATTGCACTTACATATGATAAAGATAAAATGAATTGTGTTCTAAACACAGGCAGGATACTTGAATAAGAGATGACACTGTCGCTAAAAAATTGCAATTTCGAGCCAATTTACTGAAGCTGCTAGTTAATTATTAGGAATCCTGTGGATGAATCTATGTCAAAAACTATCAAAATTATCAACAATGTCAAGAGATGATTTCATGATTAAATGGGAAAAATTGAATTTAGGATTAAAATATTACAAGACTTTATATTTTCCATTTTTTTCTTCCAAAATCATCCATTTTCGATGAAGTGACATCCGCTTTCCTGTAACGTAAATTTGTCAACGATTACACTGTGATGAAGGTTTAATTTTCTATTTTACACATTCAAGATTCAATGCAATACGTTTCGTAATAATGTTTTTATTGCATTTTGAATGCGAAGGTTTGTGACGCCATTTTTTCCGACAACGTCGAAATGACGTCGTGGTTTGCTCATGGATAAAACCCCCATAGTCCTAAATTTCGAAAATCGCCATAATTTCTTCGAATGACGTCGGAAATTATTCAAACTTCATCAGGATACTCAAATGCGTATATCAATCAGCGTATCAAATGTTTTAAGGGAGTAAAGACTGTACTTCTCCTAGGAAGCGAGAAAACAAATAATGCCGCCGCCATCTTGGTGTTCAAACCCTCCTTAAATTGCCGAGAAAATGCAACATGAAGAATATAACCAATGGAATACAGTAGAATTCTATAGTTTAACTGTGATTTTCAAGTCCCCATGTATGTCCACTGTGACAAGTTCCATTTCTAAAGAAAGCGTACATAACCTAGTACTCCATGAACGCGAACTTGTTTGTGTATTTATAGAAATAAAGCTTAAATAATGAAAAATCAGTAAACACGTACTATGCGATTTTATGCAGCCATTGTAAGAGTTCTGTACTTATCATATTTGATCGGCACCTTATATACACACCAGTGGAGGATATGGTATATCACCGTAGCGTATCATGTGATATGAAAATAATCTCTTGCATGGGAATCCCCTTCGATTAACAAGGTAAATGCTGTCTAAATCTACATTGTATGAATTTATTCTAGGCCTATCATACGATCATCGTTATAAATTATATGATGGTTATCTATTCTGACGCGGCTCGGTAATAAATGTGATTGGCTGAGGACGCTCGGGCATTATGAGACAATAGAACCCGGCTTGTCATTTTTTATTTCTTAACCAAAGCATCGATTGAGTGTTGTTCGTGAACTCTCATCTCTACTGAGTTTTGTTACTTCTTTCGTATCTGGTGATATCACTTGAATCATGTCCTCAGCCAATCACATTTATTACCGAGCCGCGTCAGCGGCGAGGTGATAAATGTGATTGGCTGAGGACGCGAGGGCATTATGAGACAATAGAGCCCGGCTTGTCATTTTTTGATTTCTATTCTAATGATGACATAAATTAGACCTTTTGATTCTTGGTAAAAACCAGTTCCTGTCGGTTTATCTGCTTTCAAAAAATTGGTAGGCGTGGCTTATCGCTATAGGGCCTATATTGGAGTATAGAGCCCGGCTCGCGTCTGTTGTCTTAATAGGGAAAAGAATCAAGTCATATAAGAATATACCATAATACCACAAAGTATTGGAGTTAACCGTTTCAGGGATGTACAGGTCGAGGAAAGTGCCAAATATGGATATGAACAAACATATTGCATGGCATCTGACGCATATTTGTCATAGTAGAAAACTGACCATGACAGTCAACTATTTACAGTCACGTGATTTATTTACTACGAATTACTACAATGAGCCACGTGCGTTTAGGGTGTATCTGTATTAAAATGACTGGGGGTTAAGATATCTACTGGGAGCTTTAGCTTTTTTTGTATCAGGTGGTGATATTATGGAAATAATTAGCACGACACGTTCTAATAGCGCCACCTACAATGTATTCTGAAATGCCTTCCACACCTGCATTGGAAATGATTCTTTTGTTTTTCTTCGTGTTTCTGTGGGGTTGTTTCGTTGTCGTTGACACTAGGAATTATTTATTTACATTTCTTCAAGTGGAGGAAACTTGTACGTTTCTGAATGGTAGTCGAAATTTAGATCAAGGTCATAGAGTAAAATAGTAAAAATTTCATGATTCAAAATGTAAGCCTTGATCTAAAACAAACCGCATCTACAATATCAAAGCTGTATCATTTACTGTTCATTGATTAGAGCAAATTGTCCAATATACAATACAATTTCAAAAAAAGGCCGAAGGTCAAGGCCATATTTTCATTTCTTGTATTATGTAATAGCAAGCTCACGTCTATCGGAGAGAATCTATGTACGATATAATGGTCCTATCCCTTACATATAAAAAGATGCAATTGAACTGAATCACAATACAAGGAGGTATAGATCAGGGTCAAACATGGATCAGAAATGGCACAGAACTTCTGATGATCATGCACTGAAATTGATGTACATAAGAAAGGAGGGGATCTCCAACATCACCCGGTTGCAGTACCAACAACAAAACCCAAAAACACCCACGGCAAAAACACAAATCAGGCACGCACAAAAAGAGACGCAAATGGTACAAGGAACGCCAAATCAGATAAGCACAAATGACTACACATAAAGCAACGAGACCAATATACAGCCAATTGTGCCTCACATGAAATTCATATGAAATGAGCATCATGTAAATTCCATATGAAAGTTCATGTAAAATTCATATGAATTTCACATACGATTTATGTGAAAAATATTTCACATATTTTTCACATCAATTTCCTTCACAAGAATTTCACATGAATATTTCTAAGTGATCTTCACAGGAAACTGAATTCACATAACATCCATGTGAAAATCTTCAAAAGAATTTCATGTGAAAATTTTCATGTAAATTTCATGTTCGTGCTCGTTTCACATAAATTTCATGTGAACTTTCATGTAAAGTTCATGTAAATTTTACATGAATTTCATATGAGGCAAAATTGGCTGTGTAGGCAATCGATGCCGACTTAGGACGGCCATCTGCCACATCATTAGCAGACAATGTGATTATTTGGATTTCGTGCGCACAACCCTCCCACTTTATCGATTACCCAGATGTCTCGAAGAACGTACATTTGTGGTGTAAAATAAATCCTTACTGTAAGATAACCATACATACATACAGCATGACGCCCAAGAAAAGCACACAGATGGATATGTAAATGGATATAAAAATAAAAGGTGTACGAAATACAGTCCTTGCACTGACAGCTGTAGCTTGCTCTTGCATGTTATCACCCGAGGAGTCCGACTGAGATTCAGAGAGAACAGATGGTCGGGGCCTTGTCTTCTCTAAAGATGTATGGACAGCGCCCGTCATGGAGTCCTCTGGTCACAGTCAGTTAGAGCGCAGTTCTTATTAATGCGCTAGTACAAGGCTGTAGATTGGTTCAGTAATAAGTCAAGTTTCCGTCTGGTTACAATAGGGTCGTTTCCAATAAGTTTTCATATTTTTGGCCATATTACATTGTTTAGACTGAGGATCACTGACGAGGGTTAAGTACCCGTAATTTGCAAATTTCTACTATTAAAATCCAAAACATCAGTACATGCTCCAGCATACCGGATGAGCTATATGCTACAGAAGAACCCAGTGCTTTGTTGTTCAAGTAAAAAAAAAAGGCTCAACTTAGATTTTTTTAAACGGAATGTATCAATAGTTATGATAGCCCTTTGCAAGATTTATTAACTTATCATGAATAAAGTACTATCCCGAAGGTGGAAAGATCGTCCGGCTCTTGATTTGTATCTTATCCTAAAAGTCCCTTCTCGCATATTGAAAAGTTCTGTTTTATGTCAAATAAACACTTTTAACGTACGCACTTTAAAATGAAATATAGTATATCTCAATGTCCCGAAAAATAAAGATTCTAGGTGTCCGCGTTCTTCAGGTACATGTATTTACAATACAAACCAGAAAACCAGATCAAAGAGATAATTCAGCGATTTATCTGTAAATGTAATGATAATGTAAAAGGACTATTTGACCGACTATAAGTTCTTGGACAAATATTTCAAGGTAGAATGTTGACGACTGCCCTTTCATTAGCTCACCTGAGCGAAGCTCAAGTGAGTTATTGTCATGTCATAGCACACAGTCCGTCGTAAAGTTTTAACATTTTTGACATCTCCTCTGCAACGGCAGCTCAGAATTTTACGACATCTTACAGGTGGCAAGTACTCAAGTTCCTCAACCAGATTTGTGTTTTCGTGCCGATCGCTCAACAAATGTGATCGACAAGGGATCTGATTGGCTGACACATGTTCGACTTCATCCCTACAACCGCCGCACAAAAATTTAAGAAACCTTTCAGAAAGCAAGTACTCAAAGTTTGTGCTTTCAAAAAGATTGATCAACAAACATGGCAACCGAGGGCGCTGATTGGCTGTAGCATTTTTGACTTCTTTGTAACTGCAGCATAGAATATAGCAAAAGCTTGCAGGTAGCTAGTACTCTTTTGAAAGGTTCTCTACCACATTGGCCACTTCCAGCCCTTCGTTTGCTATCAGATGAGCGATGTGGCGCCTTTGGACCTCTTGTATCATTTTCAATGATGGCATAAACATGATTCCTGTATAGCATGCCTCTAGCTGTACTCGAGGGACAGGTATCGAAATATTATCATACTGTGTTCCAGGTTACAGAAATATGACCGGTCTGGAAATTAAACTCAATATACTGTTATCTTGACAGTCCTCTTTTATGTAGATGCATGTATATACCTACTATCACTAGGTCCTATAATAACCTTTGCTCAAAGTAAGCTATTTTATACTTGGAAGATATGAAATACTAATGGTTCCCTTCAACTAGTTTTTACGTCCAAATTCCTCAATAGGTTGCTTCACCATAGGTGAAGTGAGAAACGGGCTAACCTCTTTTGACAAACTTCTTTTTTAGAAACGAATCATAATATATCGACAAACTAAAAACATTTTATTTAAAGAAAGATGCTTACTCTTCCTGGGCACCTGGTCTCACTCCCCTATCGGGAGTTCGCTTCTTTTCATATGGTGGAGGTTTTTATTTGTTTGCTTTGGTTCCTGTTTTGTCCTGATTTTGTATGCCTTCGGTTTCTGATTTTTGAATTATCGATTTTGTGCTGTATACAGGGATATGGTCATTATCCATATTTGTCTCATATCTCGAAGGATGTCTGAAGTTCCAATCTGAAGTGTTATTGACGATTTGTTGACTTATTATGGCACTTTGTGTAAAACATGGTGTAATTTCTCTGTGAATGTTTTGCTTTCTGTACTTAAATTGCTCTTTATTTGTCACATTTAGGTGGCTCGATGCTCCAATGTAGTTGTTTTGCCTATATGTCATTTTCTATTTTCCCTTGTATTTTTTTCCGATGTGAAAAGGAGAGGGGATTTATCTTCATACATTTTTTACTTCCTCTTCTAAAACTTAACATCTTTTGATGAAACTTGAAGGTATGAAGTATGAAGTGATCCCCTTTAAATGTTGTTTTTCGTTAGGATCCGCTTGGAAGTCGCGTTACCAAAGGCAGAAGTAGTTCACAGTAATGGTATCCTCCTTTATCAAACTTCTTTTTCACATCAGACTCATTTATCGACAAGCCGAAAACATCAGAATAATCTACAAGGATATCTGCAGAAGATAAGTCATTTAGGTACTTTGTCAAAAAATGAGTATTTTTGTTTTTGAATGACTTGATGAAGGTATTTAAAGAAGCACAGTCGATAGGAAATAATTATCATTTACAATTTATGAACGTCTTTTCTTCCGGTCTGATATTATAGTATATATTAGATATAGGTTAAATAAAGAATCAGACAAATTTGGTAATTCTTAACGGATGTATCTAGTAATTTTAATACTTTAGGGACCGCAAAATTCAATTTTCCTTTTCCAATCTTTTAATGACAAAACAAAGGAGCGGATCTCCACAACACAAGGCTACATAACCCACAGCAAAACTCCAAAACACTCAATTCGAAAACACCGAGTAGACACGCACAGAAAGAGACGCAAAAGAAACAAGGAACACCAACGCACAACATAAAAACATCAAACACTAAAAACCACACAAACATACTGAAACCAATGGGCAACCGGTGCCGACTTTGGACGGCCATCTGCCAAGCAAGTAGCAGATGTTCTTACAAAAGAACGCTACGGATATTATAGATATGTTTACACGGCAGTTTCTCGATTATTCATAAATGACAAATATGGGCAATGACAATATCCCAATACACAGTACAAAATCGATAAATCAGAAAATCATAAACCATACAAAATCAGGATAAAACAGGAACTAAAGCATACAAACAAAAACCTCAACCACATGAAAAGAAGTAAACTCCCAATATTGGAATGAGACCAGGTGTCCAGGAAGAGTCAGCATCTTCTGCTTGCATGCAACACCCGTCGCTTCAATCGGGCAGACATGTCACATCCTTTTACTTCCATTTAAGAAGATACAAGTATATTTTGTGTTTGGGTGGTTCAAATGGTCTTAAATAGAATATCATCGACCATTCTGGACAATGGGACAGCATAGTGTATGACGAGTTCCCCGTATCGACCGTAGAATTTCCTCAGTGACAAGGCTAGTCGATCACAAGCGTATCACTGACCGAGAAGCTTATCTGAAATACGCCTAGCTCTCAGAATAAAATCTGTATAGGATACTCGCTCTGGCATAACGTAGCAATTGAGATATGAACACGCTATTAGCAGGCGATGAATGGATATTACTTCTCAGAAAAGGAAAGTTTGTGATGCTGAAATTGAAGTCGTCACGTTTGACATAGAGTGAGGTGTTCTTGTGAACATCAGGGTCGTATGACAGCATTCTGTCCAAATAGATTGACAAAACCTCGTCTATACATCTGTAGATGAAGTTAAAGTCAGACGCTAAGTACCTAAACACATTGTCTATATATCTGTGAGTGAAGTTAAAGTCAGAAGCTAAGTTTCTTTTCCCTTCAGAGACCAAAGATTGAATGAATTCATCTTCGTCATTTTACCAAACAGTGAAATTTCACAGCGGTACATGTTTTTTTACTACAAAGTAAAGAAGCAAAGATGTCGATGTGGTACTCTTCGGAGTTTACCGTCTTTCCATTTTGTTATAGCAGATTTCACAAGTTGTTATGAAGTTTTGGGATACATGTAAATGGAATTCCATTCTTAAATAATAGTGTACTTCTAGTTTCTTCATTTAATCATTCAAGATTGCGCCACGTGCACTTACACTGATTTATAATTGTCATTCTATTACTGGGGCTAATATGCGACCCCTTGGTTTGAAATGATAATGTGAGAGAGAAATTAAACTATGTCACTGAGAATATCATGAATTCTGTTCAAAATCGTAGAAGTACCAATCGGTCATTAAGTCTCAAAGTAGAAAAGGTAAAAATATTAATATTTCAATACAAACAATTGCGAATTCCGGAATAAACGCTATTTAAGTCTATCATACTAAAAATTCGACACTTTATGGTTGCAATTGTCACATATGTCCTTTTACCAAACTGTGATAAATTATTGCTTATAAAATGGGTACCCATAAATAACCTTCTTTTCTCCGTAGAGGACCGAATTCAAACACATATTCGTACTTATTCGTAAATGGTAGTTTTGTATCAAAACAAAACAATATGGAGACGCATAACATGATTAAGTTAAAGTGAATCAGAGAAGAAAAATGAAACATAAACGATCAACAGGTAAAAAGGTAATGGACAGATGGAGGTCTTATAGAAAAATACCGCGTCCTTTAAACTGAAGTCGGACAATAATAAACCCACAACTCTGAAGAATCAGTGAAGTACTCTGTTTATGTAGTTATCGTTGTTATATCTATAAATTCTTTAAAAATAGAAACTTGATATTTTCATATTCACGACAATCAACTTTCATTCATCTTAGTCTATATCAAATATGCAAAAAAAAACCTGAAAATCCTACGGTTAATAACAAATATGGATTATGATCAAATTTCCATACACAGTACAAAATCGAAAATTAAGAAAATCATAAACTGGAGGCATACAAAATCAGGATAAAACAAGAAACAAAGCATAACAAACAAAATCCTCCTTCACATGAACAAAAGCGAGCTTTCAATATTGGAGTGAGACCATGTACTCAGTAAGAGTAAGCATTTCCTGCTTGTATGCAACAACGTCGCTTCAATGCGGTAGAATTGTTACATCCGGTTACTTCCGTTTCGTAATATATATTTGCATAATCTGCGGTTAGATTGTTTAAATGGTCTAAGACCGAATATAATCAACAATTTTGGACAATGGGACATAAATATGTATGATGAATTCCCCGTATCGACCGTAGAACTTCCTCAGTGACCATGTTAGTCGGTCACAAACATGACAAATGTATCCCTGATTGGGAAGCTTATCTGAAAGACGCCAAGCTCTCGGAACAAATTATGCGGTCGGGTTAGCGCAGTTGTAGCTCGCTCCCTTTTCACCTCTAAGATCCCGGGTTCGAATCCCAGATTCGAAGGGTCTCTTGTGAGAGAGTGGGTGGTCCCAACACCCAGGCCTCGGCAGGGGGGTTTTCTCCTGGTACTCCGGTTACCTCCTGCTTCTTGGACCCCATCACGCCAACATCTGAGCCCACTTATTGGCTCTGAGACATAGATATAAGTTCTGTAACTTGTTCAACGTTGGAAAATAAAGATTTTTTAATCGGTGTATTTGGTACTTGCTGTATATATGTAGTTTATGGTCATGATATTGCTTCTCAGAATTGGAAAGTTTGTGATGCTGAAATTGAAGTCGTCACGTTTGCCATAGAGTGAGGTGTTTATGTGACCATCAGTGTTGTAGGACATCATGGCCAAATGGGATGCTGAATTATTTGTCTCTGTAGTTTCTTTGACTTCAAGCTCCGAAGGATAGATTCTGCTGAGGTAGTCCGCGTGACGGGGAATTAACAAAAATGTTTCAAGTCAACTGCCAAAACACAAATAAAAATAATATAAATAAATGTTAACGTCTTCTAATTCAATAGCACCATTTTAGAACATATCAATTTTCAGCATGGACCAGACATGCACGTTTCGGGTACTAAACCTCGTCAGTGATCCTCAATCTAAACAATGTAATATGACCAAAATGTGTGAAAATAAATATGTCCAAAAATGTACCGAAAGACAGGATGGATGGGATATGATGTTATAGGACCCATGTTTAAGAAATTTCAAAAATATTTGTAACAGAAATTTTCAAATGCGCTGAAGAGACAGACGATCAACCGAAGTTGATCGAACTTGGCTACATGTGCCCTCGGGGACTCTTGGTCCACCTGCAGTGACACTCACCAAGTAGTACAAATGTTAAACGTCTTCAAATTTAATAGCATCATTCAAGAACAGATCAATTTTCAGCATGGACCAGACATGCACACTAAGCGAACGATAGTCTCGGGGACTAAACAATCAACCAGCAGAGATACCAACCTAGCTTTCAATTGTCAGTTTTGAAATATGTGCTCTATTGGTAACTTTCTATTCTATAAAATTATAAATAACTTGCTCTAGCAAAGCACGGACTGTATTTCTTACCTCCGATTTTTATATCTAATTTGCATATTCATCTGTGTTGCTTGGGCCCCTGAATTTTACTGTCTTGTTTGTTTGGTAATCTGACAGCGAGGATGCTTTTTTGCACTACATTTGCGACTCTAGACCTTAGAGTAACCGGAAAAGTATAGGGTATGTGCGCACGTACTCCAGATAACCAAACCATTGGCTACTTGCATGGCATATGGGACTGATTGTCAATTGGTATAAGTTTTCTTTTTCACTATATTAAAATTTTCAACCACAAAAAAATTACAGTTTAATTACTTGAGGTCGTACTCATATTTTAACTAGTTATGCATAAAAGGTTAATCCCCGTGTATCGATAATATGTAGCGTTAAATAGCAATATTAAATGTGGAAAATCAAACACTTTCAAATGCCTAACAACGTGTTACGCTTTAACGTAAGACATGTGTACTCTGTTTGTCCCACATAGGGAGTTCGCTTCTTTTTATGTGGTGGAGGTTTTTGTTTGTTTGCTTTGGTTCCTGTTTTATCCTGATTTTGTATGCCTGATTTTTTTAGTTATCGATTTTGTACTGTATATAGGGATAAGGCCATTATCCATGTTTGTCATTAACCACAAGGTTAGTCTCCGAGAGAATCGTTTGCCTAGTTTCGCAGTGTTTGATTTGAATGGATTTATAAATTCTCCGTCACAGAATTTAATGAAAATTTTCAGAAACTTAGAAGTATCTCCCGGATTGCATGGCATTGTCCTTTGTAGGTTCTTTGGCAGAAATTTTAGGTCAGGTGTAGATTTTCCCTCATTATAGATTCATATCATTTAGGTTTACTTCACCGATGTACTCATAAGTTGTTGAAATACCCATATGATGCACTGAAATTTTATGATAAAACATACATATATATTTCAATATTATCACGATAGAAGTTCAAATTAATAAAAATAAAGGTAAGAGAAAAAGAATCAATTCTTCGCAGTTCAACCCTAAATTCCAACATAAATTTATACTTAAGTCAATTCTTTGTTTATGGTGCCGGGCCCAGATCATATACTTCCGATAACACTTTACATTGAACATGCCATGATGTTATTTTTTTTTTTTAGCTTGACTAGTCATCTTTCACAATAGAAATGGTTCAACCAATTAGCAGTGTATTTAGATCAGTTTTCATATCGTAGCTAAATAGATGGTTTTCCATAAGCTATAATCTGCAAGGGTTACCTCCCGTCGGCGGCCATATTGTATGGCAACCTAGCAAAGTTTCTTCATAATCCAAGCATTTTGTGTTGAAATTTTTTTAAATGTGTAGCTTAGAATAAATGTTTTTTCTTTACTTTTGTTATTAATTAGATTGTACTAATTCTAAAATTGAAAATGTGAAAATATAGACGATTGCTACGAACACAGGCCTTGAAATTGGTAAGAATAAGAAGAAATATCACTGGCTTGCCATACAATATGGCTGACTAAGGGAGGTAACTCTTGCAAATTTTGGCCCTGTGTCGTCAAAGGAAAATCATCTATAGAGAAAAATGGGAAGATATGGTTTTATAAAAATTAATTCGTTTGTGAAACGAGTAGGTGCGGTAACCTCTCATTTCGGCCCTATTTTCAAAGTTGTGTATGTATCCACAATATTCTAGTTTATAAAATGTCAAATGTATGGTGAGTCCAAATCATGAAAGTTTTTTTTTTATTATTTCACAGTCCTATACTGAATAAAACGTCGCTCAAAAGGTCTAAAAACGCTGTTCCAAATCATTGAAAATATCAATAAATGAGCGATATTTCGATACAAAACTATAAAATCAAGTGGTTATCCAGGCCTTGCCCATAAATATTTTTGTGTCAATCGATGAATTTCTGATCGGCCTTTTAATTTGCATAAAAAATTCGTGGGCGAGGTCTGGAGCATAGATGAATTTTGAAGATTTGTGTGTAAAATACGATGATTTTCCTGAGTTTTGCGTTATTCAGGGTAAATGACGTCAAAACATGACGTCATACATCACGAGCGTGGCGTTACGAGGGTTCAAAATAATGACGCGGTATTTTCTCAAACATTCAACTTTGCAAAAAGTGATAATTGATAATTCGTTTATCAAAAATATTTTTGTCGAAATTATAGGGCCGATATGAGGGGTTAGCACACCAATTAAGATTATTTTTGAGTCATCATCTATGTAGTTAACGTCACTACAAATTATACCATCTTATCATCCATGTTTAATCTACTGTGTCTTGAATAAGACAAAATTATACTTGATAATATGAAAAAGAAAGGACAATCAGATGTTCCTTAACGTGTGATAACATTTTGGTTTTGTCTCTCTCATTCAACAATTTTTCGTTCTCTCTCAGAGCAATTTTGAAAACCAAAAACTTCCATTGAAATGATGAAGTGCTCTAAAAAGTATTTCGAACCCAAAATCTACATGATATATTAATTTTATGAAGTGTTGTTGTGGTAAATAAGCAAAACAAAAGTCATGATCCATGACGTGAAAATGACTCTTAAAAATACCTGTCATGCTCTAAATAATTGTGTTTGTCCAAAATCAATAAGCGATTTCAATAATTCAAGTAAACAATTTTATGACAGCCGAATGATAAATGTCACTCATCTGATCAATTAAGACAAACATATTTATCAATGCATTTAACCTGTTTTATGTTAAAAACTTCCCCTCCTGGAACCCACTAGATATAAGTAAACAAACATTTCCAGTTTTATTGTTATACTGATTCAGAAACTTCGTCATCATTAAGAGGAAACTTTTCTTCTTCGAATCTATTCACAATTACTCCTTCTGTATAAAATTCGGTCTTTTCGAAATACAGAGTTACTTCCCATTTGTGCAGGTATCTGACGTCAACGCATTGTGACGTCATCAAATTCTATGGAAACCAGCACGGAATTCAGGGAAATAGGGTTACGTATATAACGTTTTCAAAGGAATTTAATGACGTCACAATGCTTTTACGTCAGATACCTGCACAAATCGAACGCAGGCCTGTAAAATCGAAAAGCCGGAATAGTTATTAAGAAAAATATATAAATTCCTGAAAAGGATTCCATATTTTGATGAAGTCATGTTTTGTGTTTACTTTCTTTACTTATTCTTCAAAATAGTCAAATCAGAGCAGCATATCTCTTTACTCTCTCAAGTATACGAGAAATGAATGTGACTCTTATTTTATTAAATAGAAAATATATTAAACTCGGTGTTGAATTTTAGAATCATAAATCAAATGAAGCACTCTCTGCTGAAGTCTGGTATTCGAAATTTATGGTAGTTTTAAAATGGTTATAAGTGTTTTACAATGGTTATGAATATAATTAAAGGCAGACATAAATTTATATAAAATCACTTCTTTTATTCTTCCTCTTGAAACGAAATGCCAAATGCTAGATAGATAGGTAAGGTAGATGGTTTATATTTAGAATGAAACAAAGTGGAAGAGGACAAAACGTCAGTTTTTCACAAAATAGATAAAGAAGGTAAGTGTTTTAAAAGTTATAGATTCTAATTTAATTCAAAAAGTTTTCTGTTATTACTCATCCCGAGCACTTGGTCCCACCTATAGCTTGCTATAGGTTCGTCGATGCCCAGTTTGATGCTCTGTTGTAAGTGCTCTTGAGATTGTCTTCGGGATCTTCTTTCTCTCATTTGTGTCACACGTATGCCTTTTGCCGTGTGGAGTTCGTAAAAAGTTCCCCTCGAAAGGATTGTCAGAAAGTATTTAAAATATTACCCTGACATGGTCGCCATAACACTTTCTATATAGACATAACTTCATACAGTGAATGTATTGTATATAATGGTTTCATTTTCGTGCGTGAACATCGACGGCGGGTGCGGCTAGCCAACAGGGGTTGCTTTCTTCTCCCGGGCACCTGATCCCATCTCTAGCTTGTTAGGGACCCGTCGATGTTCAATTTGGTGCTTTATTGTGAGCACTGTTGAGATTGTCGTCAGGATCTTCTTTAACTCATTCGCTCTGTTGTGAGTTCTGTTGAGATTGACGTCAGGGGAATTAAGTATTCATCGTTTGCGTTAAAATTTTACAAAAATAGTTGATCATGGTTTGATCTTGACGAGACCTAGATTAACTTTAAAATTTTCAGCGTTATATATCTTATCTGAGCTTATGTATTGTCATAGCACCGTTTTTCTCTTTAATTTCAAAATATTAACATTAACATTATTATTAACATTATGAACATTCCATATTTTTGACAACGGCACCAGAAAAAAAAAACCGAAAGAAATGTAAAACGTCTTCAAATTCGATAGCATCATTTTCAAAAAACTGATAAATTTGCAGCATGGACCAGACATGCACGTTTCGGATACTTAACCCTCGTCAGTGATTCTCAATCTAAACAATGTAATATGACCAAAGACTGTGAAAAATATAATGTCAAAAAATGTACCGAAAGACGTATCAAAATGAATTTACAAAAATAATATAGCATATAAACTCTTCCCACGCTATATCGCTCCCCCCCCCCCCCCCCCCCCCGTTGTAACGCCAAACTCGCATACCGCTACAATTTTTTGAAGAACAGTATTCTCCCTATATAAACCCCCGTTATAACGCCAAACCCACATACCTCCATCCGCCACTTACGTAAAGGTAAAAACAACCGTTAATCCCCCGATTAATACTGCCAAACAAAGTAATTATCCAGGTAATTAGGCATTCTCTAAAACAAATCAATAATTGTTATAAATAAACACCGTCTCATGTAAGATAATTATTCCAAAGAGTTTGGTTTTCACGTATACATGTAGATTTTACCGCGCACCAGAAATTTATACTTATATCAAGGGGGTGATAGAAAAAAAATAACAGAGAATCGAATTATTGAATCTTCCTCTTCATCGTTATTCATATTCTATGTCATCATATTCTATTTATGTTGACGAATTTACCGCCTGATCGCTGCCGTAACCTACGTCATATTCAATGACAACGGCGAGTTTTGGAGACGAAAGTGACAATTCGAAGTCAAACAAAGAGCAGTTGCTCTTGAGATTTTTAGACTATGAAATACAAAATGAAGTTGTAAACTAAGCGTTGGATATTAAAGAGGCGTTCAACGAACAAATTTGTGTATATTCACCATTAGAATATATCATGTAATATAATACCGAAGGATGTATATTCACAGATTGCTATTTACGCCGTTCTTGGTATTCAAATTTTCATTATGCTGATGCACACAGTGACCGATTTATTGGCATTAGTAAACCTCAATATACCGCCAAATTCTAGAAAAACAAAAGGTGGAGGTATAACGGGGGAGAAGTGTATACGTTAGTGTTTGTGCATGTTTAATAGAAAGAGAAAACTATGATTTAATGGAGATGTTCTATGAACCTTCTCAGAATTTTTAAAAACTTATATTTCTATAATAACATTTTCTTTTCAAGTTCCTTTCTACAAATGATGTTAGCGTCAACTTTATCTTTCCTCATATTGCTAATATGGATGTCAAGCGTCTTCAAATTGAATAGCATCATTTAAGAACTGATAAATTTGCAGCATGGACCAGACATGCATGTTTCGTGTACTTAACCATTTATATATTGAAAACCCTTTTGTTGCTCAATCCTTCTCCATATACATTTGTATATTAAGTCTGATCTGTATTTATAACTTGAACAAATATTGTTTAAAGTAGAAATTGAGGTTTAGTGATGTCGTAAGACATGACGTCTCAGGAGGGTAATATAACGTATCTGGAGGGAGACATGAAGTTTTGTCGTCTTCCCACTTGACGTCTTTAGACTAATCAGATTTCTTTATTCGTCATATCAATCATATGAGGTATAATAAACATATTTTTTACCATATATGTATATATGTTCCACAGGCATCGCGATTGTTTCGTATTGATTTATTTTCGTACTTATTTCTTTAAATGATATTCTCTAGGGTTTTTTCACGTTTTATCCGAAAAACAGACAAAATTGTTAATGCTAACTGGACATAACGCATTCTTTTTCTTCGTTTTGTGTTGAAATTAATCAAAGAATTATATGCGATTCTAAATTGTTTTATCTTTAACAGAAAGAAAGATGTTTTTTTTTTCATTTTGCAGATATGCATCTAAGTCTGATAATCGTGACTTTTGCCGTCCTTGACCTTGTGACGGGGAATGACCTTTGTCCCTTGGCACAATGTCAATGCTACCAATCTACAGATGATACCACCAAGCGTGTGATAGACTGTAGAGACATAAACTCAGGAGGAGACATCACGAACATTGTGAATGTGGCAACACCTACAAACGAAGTATTTTACGAATTAGCTTTACAAAGAAGTAGGATAACTTCTGTGGGACCCAATGTATTTCAAGGGTTAAAATTTGTGAAACTGGATTTAACCGAGAATTTTATTACGTCATTTGACATAGATGCTTTTTCGGGTCTACATAACGATCTCCGTATAGTAAGGCTTGAAGCGAGCGGAAGTGTGTCGTTTCCGTTCGAAGCCATGCAAAACTTGACGGGCTTGCAAGAAATCTACTTGAAGAATTTTCAACAGCAAGGATTGGATTCTAACACGAAGTTTGATTATTTTCCAAATCTTCAAAAACTATCTTTGATTAGTTCCAATATACAGTTTATTTCTAGTTCTGCATTTGACGGGAAGTTGACGAATTTGAGAGAACTTGAATTTACCCACAATCCATCAGTATCATCATTTCCCGTTCCTGCCATAAGGAACTTACGTACTTTGACGAAACTCACGTGGACCTTTAATGAAATGGATCAAACGTCACCCCAGATGTTCTCTCAGCTCACGAATCTTGTGGAGTTAGACTTGAGCCACAATAAGATCAACAGCCTAGCCGATAACTGGTATACAGGAATCACCAGTAAGCTAGAATTTCTGAATTTACAAGCTAATAACTTGAGTACCGCAACCATACAGCCTATGGGTATCCCAGACTGGCCCAAACTTCACCAACTAAACCTTGCAGTCAATAACTTGCAAGATTTTCCGAGTGATTTCTTTTCAAAGATGCCCGATTTAGCATATCTTGGACTCGGATCCAACAAATTAACCACCTTAAGAAGCACGTATTTTACGGGATTAGCAAATATGTATAGTTTGGATTTTCATGAAAATTTAATATCATCTGTGGAAAGCGGTGCCCTTGCGCATATGCCATTATTAAGGAGTGTGAACTTAGAAAATCAAAACGTGGCTACGTTTAATTTCAGTGCAGGGAGCATATCTGGTGCCGAAGCGATAGAGCAATTATACCTAATAAACACTCCTGTCATACAGAATGAAATATGGGGCGCAATACGAAAAATGACGAATTTGACCGAATTACATTTGACCAGAACAAGAATAACTTCAATTCCTGATTTGGTTTTTCAGAACCACCAGCGTCTCGTTTTACTTGACGTTGAGGGCAATACCCTGGGTAGTGTAACTAAGGCGATGTTTCACGGCCTGGCTAGCTCTTTAGAAACGATCTCTCTTACAAATACTGGAATTCAAACTATTGGTGAATGTGTTTTCAAAGACTTTAACAAGCTAAAGACCATACATCTGGGTCAGAATAGTTTGACATGTGACTGTGAACTACGTTGGCTTTATGATTGGATTCAAAGCTCCAACGAACCCTTTATTGAGTCTATCGTTCTGGCTGTTTGCTCTACACCTGCCTCCCTGAAGGACCAAAACATAGCCAATGTGAACAGAAATCTTCTAGTTTGCGAAAGTGGTTATATACCTGAACCGTGTCAAGTATTCACAACCACTGTAGCCACCACGACCATACCCCTCCCTTCAGTATCGTTTGCGGTCTCTACCACCGGCACTACTTATATTTCAGTATCGTGGGCTGTGACTGGAGATACCACATACCTTCTGAGTTTTGACGTTACATATCGAAAGTTAGGGGAACTAAACCCGATAACGAAAAAGTTTCCTGTGGATAAGAGTAAAAGGGACTATAGACTCGATGGATTGGTCTATGATACCACATACTTGGTTTGCTTAGAAGCTCTCATCCAATCATCTCGGCCCATTACGTCATGTGTCACGCAATCAACAATGAAGGACACCGGAGTTACCATGGGACCACAAACCGGCGATTCTAGTGAGGTGGGGATAATCGTAGGCGTGGTGGTCGGAGGGGTGGTGGCAATCGTCATTATCGTATTAATATTAGTTATACATCTATATAATAAGGGTCGTATAAAGATAATGGCTTCCCCTGTGCAATCAGTATATTCTACACGCACCCCGCAAGATGCACCTCGGGTTGGGAATTATTCAAAACATTTCTCGAAGCCCAAGACAGCATCCGCAAACGGCCACGTAAACATTACAGTTATTTCGGACGGTAAGAATACTTAATAGGATAATAAGTAATAAATTGGCAGTAACAACACCTTTAAGCTAAATACCAAGATAATTTAGGTCGACTTAAATATTCTTATATGTCGATATAAAGATCTGACGAAGTCGACTTAATCATTACCTAGTCGACATTGACATTACTAGTATTATATAACAAGTGGATGGCATAAATACATTACCATAGGAACGATTTAAAAGTCAAATGTCCGATTTGCATCCTTCTGATGGGACATTTCTCGGATGCAACTTTATTGAAAAAAGAGAATAATCATAATCAGACAATGGTTTTACCAACAGGCATATCATCTATAGTTCTTGCCTTTGGTTTAACCATATGCGTCCATCAAACATTGGACCTACCTCAAAATGACGTACGTGCTATCTTTTACACAAATATGGCAGTGATAGCTGAATGTAATGCTATATCATCAATATATAATCACTGTACCATACCACACTTTCCTTCGAGTAATTTTCTACATAACTTTATTCAGAGCATATTATATCTCGGTTTACAATATTTTTCATTAAAGTGTTCAGCTGAACTGATACTATTTGTTGAAAAATAAAACTAAAAAAAATGTGTATATGAAAATTTCATAGTAAAATATCCGTACTGAAAAAAGAATTTCATACTCCGAGGTCAATGCCTCATTGTCAAAACTTTTGGTATCCATTGACAGGTCTTGTCACAAGAAATATAAATGTGAAATATGAAAGCCTAGCCCTTACCATTCAAAAGCTATGGCCAAGGTTAAAGTTCTTTAAAAGAAGGTTAATCTCCAAGGTCAAGATCACTAGGTCAAAAATTTTGGTATCCATGGAAAGGTCTTGTCACAAGAAGTACACATGTGAAAAATGAAAGCCCTATCACTTACCATTCAAAAGTTATGGCCAATGTTAAAGTTTTTGCGGACAAACAGACAAACAAACAGACAAACGGACACGCCAAAAACTATATGCTCTTCGGTTACGGGGGCATTAAAAACAAATTTTTTCTTTAGTTGCAGAACTGTTTGTAGTACGGTTTCAAAAACGGAGACTGTTGTTTTTGTTTATCGTTGTCATAATTGTTGTCAATCATACACGATATATATGTTAGCGGTAATAAGCTAAATTAGGCATTAAGCCTATTCCCTAGGCATTAGCTTAATGACTAGTCACTATGCCTAATGCCTAAACTGTATCAGGCAGTAGGTTTAAGGCCTAGGTTTTAAGGCTAATAACTGAAAAATATCGCCCGGCTTTAGGCTTAATGCCTACTACAAAAATATAAGCACAAAACTCAATTTCAATGAACATATTTATATTTGATTCACTTATTAGATCAGTGATATATTCACAGACGTTCACTTATTTTCACATGGATTGGAGCCATGGCATCTGCTATTATACAAGTTCCCCATACGACGGCATTTTAAAAACCTTTTTGACACGTATTTTGAGCTGCAACTGCATCGGAGGTAACCTTGTCCTCCTGATAACGACTGTTTATTTGCAGCCTCCCGGACCAAAATATTCCTAGTTTTCCCATTTTCGTATCATATACGCATTTCTGCATAGATGTATCCTCAAATTTCGCCATGACCGACAATATTTAAATTCTCGGAACGTTGACCAGATCTCACTTCGAAATTTCACAATAGCTTATCTCTACCTGGCAACCATTAGATTCTTATGGGGGGGAAGAAGACTTTGCAAAAAAATTCCGTATCGAGATTTTAGGGAGAAAAATTTCCGGCCCGAAGGGCCGACGAAAAAAAATTGCGGATCATGAAATTGCCCTACCCCCTTTCGACCTTTCAACATTCCCGGTAAACACTTTTTAGCTCACCTGAGCCATAGGCTCAAAGTGAGCTATTCTTATAGCGTGGCGTCCGTCGTCCGTCGTCGTCCGTCGTCGTCGTCCGTCGTCGTCCGTCGTAAACTTTTCACATGTTCAACTTCTTCTTCAGAACGGCTGAAGGGATTTTGATGAAACTTGGTAGGTATGAAGTACTAATGGTCCCCTACAAGTGTTGTTGTTTTTCGTCCGGAGCTGTCAATAGGTGGCGCCACCACAGCCAAAAGTAGGTCACGGGGGGTACCCTCCTTTGACAAACTTCTTCTTCAGAACCGAAGCATGTATCGACAAACCGAAAGCATCAGGATGATCTAGAGAGATGTCTTAAGAAGTGTTGTTACTTTTGGTTCCACTTCGAAGTCAAATTTTTGACGCGTTTTTGACGTCTTTTCGGACTTTGTCAGAAATGCACATTTTTGCACTATTTCTTTAAATAACTCAATAAGTGTATGATTTTACACACTCATTTAGTACATATTTATCATATTTAACTTACTTAATGCTTTGATATGTATTTTATGCTTAAATTTTATTTTTTTGATTTTTTATGAATTTATTTCTTATGTAAAAAAGGAAGGGGGGGGGTGATTTTCATACATTTTCTGCTTCTTTTCTATAACCACTCTTCAGATTGTCATGACAATTTGTATTTGTAGGTATGAGGTACTCATGCATGGTACCCTACAAGTGAAAGAATTTTGTCAAGATATCCACTTTTGGATTTTTAAGGAATATTTTTTAAGATTGTACATAGGTATAATGTATGTTTTCCATGCCCAATGGACCCATGGGGAGTGGCTTCAAACCCCGGCGGGACCCCAACAAAAATGTTTTCCCCTTTTTAGCTCACCTGAGCCATAGGCTCAAAGTGAGCTATTGTTATAGCGTGGCGTCCGTCGTCCGTCGTCGTCCGTCGTCGTCGTCGTCCGTCGTAAACTTTTCACATTTTCAACTTCTTCTTCAGAACGGCTGAAGGGATTTTGATGAAACTTGGTAGGTATGAAGTACTAATAGTCCCCTACAAGTGATGTTGTTTTTCGTCCGGATCTGTCAACAGGTGGCGCCACCACAGCCAAAAGTAGGTCACGGGGGGTACCCTCCTTTGACAAACTTCTTCTTCAGAACCGAAGCATGTATCGACAAACCGAAAGCATCAGGATGATCTAGAGAGATGTCTTAAGAAGTGTTGTTATTTTTGGTTCCACTTCGAAGTCAAATTTTTGACGCGTTTTTGACGTCTTTTCGGACTTTGTCAGAAATGCACATTTTTGCACTATTTCTTTAAATAACTCAATAAGTGTATGATTTTACACACTCATTTAGTACATATTTATCATATTTAACTTACTTAATGCTTTGATATGTATTTTATGCTTAAATTTTATTTTTTTGATTTTTTATGAATTTATTTCTTTTTTAAAAAAGGAAGGGGGGGGTGATTTTCATACATTTTCTGCTTCTTTTCTATAACCACTCTTCAGATTGTCATGACAATTTGTAGGTATGAGGTACTCATGCATGGTACCCTACAAATGAAAGAATTTTGTCAAGATATCCACTTTTGGATTTTTAAGGAATATTTTTTAAGATTGTACATAGGTATAATGTATGTTTTCCATGCCCAATGCTTCAGGTGCAACTACAGGAAAAAAAGCCTTCTTTGTATGATTAATCATTTTTTGATCGACCTTTCATCCATAGTTACAGCTGATAATTCAACAAGTGACACATGCTTCAATGTCTTATTGATTGACCTTTTATGTGATATGATTCAATTATTTAAATTCTTTATACTTATTTAGAATTTTATTTTTAAAGTCGGGAACAAGATTTCAAAAGCGGCCATGTTTTGCCGTGTACCTGAAGGTGTCATCCAAAGAAATAAAAATCTTCTTTGTATGATCAATCATTTAGCTCAATTTGAGTGACTTCCAATCCTTCATTCAATAATTATGAATTTGGTCTCGTTGGATTTGGACACCTTTGACACACATAAAAAAAATAGATAAAAGGGGGGTCATGCATACCGTTTTTTCACAAATTCCACTTTTTTACATCACCCCTCTATCCATTTCGAAAATTTTACAAATTTCATCTATTTTTAAATCGATCAATAGATTGCATAAAAGACAAAAACAGGTTCAAAACTCAATTTATCCCGACTACAGGGAATGGTACTTTGATTTCATGTGCTATTTTTAAATTTTCAATAGTTTTGACCAATGGTGTGACACCTTTTATTCTGCCCTGTTCACCAGTCAAAACTGAGGGGATTCCCCGCTAAAACGATTTCCTTGGATTACACCTGAAGGGGATTCCCCTTGTAGAAAATGTGATACCTTTAGTACTGCGATACATTTCAGGAGATACAGTGCAAACGGAATAGATTTTTATTTAATGAAATGTGCATTATACTTGGAACACTTTCATAATGGTTATCATTCATGTACTTGGAACACTTGCAACTTGTTTATATCATGCATAAAGTTTGCTCGAATTTCCTCTGTCTTAGACTATCTTAGATGAAGTAATTTACGGACTGATTTCTTGAAGAAACGTCTAATGAGTAATCTCTTCCTCCGGATTTTGAGAATGCATAGGACATTTAATATCTGAAATTCTTGAAATAAATAATTCAGTTCAGAGTTCCTGAAATCCGGCTTCCTATGAAATGTTGGACCACAGAAAGCTGTTGTTTAAATAGAGTAAATAAATTATTATTTACAACCATAAGCCACTGTGTTCGACATCTTGTATGTATAATATTTCTAAGAGGAACACAGAGGCCTGAGGTTGTGAATAATAAAACATTTTCTCTCATAAAATGACAGGTTCCTGTGATAAGACATTTGGGAATTTTTATCTGTTCAAATAATAGATACATGATGAGTTTTTATCGGACCAAATAACTTTTTGTCGGCAAATCCTATGCAACCGATACATTTCATGAACTCTCTCCGCTAACAACTTGTCCGTGTAACAGACCTTTGATGAAGTAAAACAATTTTTTAACAGTAAATAACGATGTTGTAGGTCTGCTAGTTGGACAACCTTAACAATTTCATGGGCCTTTTAATTTGTTTCAAACTACGAAACCTAGAGAAATCACTTGAGTTGTTGAACAGCGTATGCTGAAATGCGACGCTCCTTCTCGCCTGTTGAAATATGCATAGGCAAGAAGCGCCGCATTTCAGCATATTCACTGAAAATTATTTGTTCAAGTGACTTCACTGGGTCATGAGGTTTGATACACCATACACTGCTTTTTGGAAAACAAACTGGCCCAATTTCTGCACAAGTAGCACAACTCACTTGAATTGATAAATATTGGATTAAAACGATTTTAACTGTGCGTTTCATGAATTTGAGATGAAATCAATACTATTCAAAAGCATTCATAGATTTCAGTATACTTTAATATGAATAAAGGCAAAACCGAAAAATCTTTGTTTTTTATGCCCCTGGAATAAAAGATTCGGGAGCATATAGTTTTTGGCCTGTTCGTCTGTCTGTTTGTCTGTCTGTTTTGCGAAAAACTTTAACATTGGGCATAACTTTTAAATGGAAGCTGATGATAGAGGTTTCATATTTCACATGTGTATTCCTTGTGACAATACCTTTCCATTGATACCAAAATTTTTGACCTCGTGACCATAACCTTGACCTTTGACGTACTTCTCAAAAACTTTAACATTGGGCATAACTTTTGAATGGCTAGTGATAGAGGTTTCAATTTTTACATGTGTATTCCTTATGACAAGATCTTTCCATTGATACCAATATTGCGCTGACCCTGACCTCTCACATACTTAACAGAAAATGGCCTTTATACTAACAAAGATGCCGCCGGGGGCATTCTCGTTTCACAAACACAGGCTTTATAATTTCTGGCATGCTAGCTATCAATAATGAAAGGTTTTGTGTTCAATTTTAAATAAACTTAATTTATGAAATCGTTTCATTGTTTTATTCTTTTTCTGCTGCACATTAATGTACAATATGATTTTATTTTTGATGTTGCATAATTGAACTATACTAGCTGGGCATATGACATTGGACCACTTTATCCGTCTTTTCAAATCAGTAAAAAAGTTATTGTTTTGAAATGTGGCTATTTTTTCTTTTTTGTACTTTCAAAGGTTGTCTGAAAAAAAAACTTCTCTGCATCCGGCAAAAATCTTTTTAGAAAGGTTGTGGGCTAAAATCCTGGTACTGGCACTATCAGTATTCGATGTCAGTATGTCAATTAGAGCGTGCATGGGTATCAGGTGAGCGTTGTGCCCCCTGGGGCTCTTGTTTTGTGTGTCTTAAACTAAGTACACATAAAAATGAAGCAAACTTTATTCAAAAGAACGAAATGAAATTCAAAAGTCATTAGCACCATATAGCCCATCTGCGTATCATTTAAAAGATTATATGTTTCAGTGATACTCCTCCTTGGCCGTGTTTGATATATGATATGGCCTAAAAATCATACTAAATTATTTTGGAAATAAAAAAAAAATCCGGCACTAAGGTCCAGCGAAAAAAAAAATTCCGGCTCTTTAAATGGCTGAAAAAAATTCGGCTGGCAAAAGCCCCCCCCCCCTCCCCTAGAAATCAAATGGTTGCTCCCTTCGATGAGATTCATAGGGATCTTAATTGATTAATGGTCATTGGTATCAGAGTGCTGTAAGTACATGAGATTATTGTACGAATGTACTTCAAATAAAAGGGCATTGTCTGATATTAGTAGAAGCCACCCCCTCGAATTGAATGAATGTTTAATATGGATAAACCTCCGCAATATCAAATAATAATGCAGTTTCTGCGAAGCCTTAATTACATCCTAGGCAATAGACTGAATCTTTGAACAAACTTTTTAGGGATTAGGCTTAATGCTTGATTTTCAAGGCATTTACTAAGTGACTAGTCATTAAGCTAATGCTTAGGGGACAGGCTCAATGCCTTATTCTCCTTGTTGCCGCTAAAATAATTATACAAATAAAGTGTAATAAAAGGTTTTACGGCCAATCCATAATGCAATTATCTTTAATGTAATAAGTTATAACATTATAGATTTTATAACATTACGTGTTGCGATAGCGGGGTGCAAAAAAAGCATATTCTGACAAAGCTGTATAATGACCAACAACGTTTATTGGACTCTATATAGCTAGCGAGAACAGTCACAAATATCTCTTCTTTATGATCGTAAGATACATTTGCAGCATGGACCAGACAATGCACGTTTCGGGTAATTAACCCTCGTCAATGATCCTCAATCAAAACAATGTAATATGGCCAAAGAGTGTGAAATATATTATGTCAAATAAAATAAGTTCAAAATCTTAAAAAGTCTTGATTTCAACATTTACTGTACTTCTAAGTACTTAAACGCTTTGATTTTTCCATTGCATTGTGATATCCACAGATAATTATCGTCATCCACACACAGACACCTTGGTTCTTTGATTCCCTCTGTTTTCCCCACCAGCTCCCTGACAGACATGTCCTTCCCTATCACGTATACACAGTCATTATATTGATCAGCAGCCAGGATATTACCATCCTTGTCCGTACATATTCCATAAGGCCAGAAAAACCTACCAAGTGGTCGCTCTATGATGTGTCTGATGTTACCATCTGCGTTCAGTACCACCAGTCGTTGTTTGTCGGCGTCACTTATACAGAATCCACCATCGTGTAATGATATGGCCTGGATAGGCTGCCCATACATGCCATCTGGTCCAACTTGCCTCTTATTTCCTCCTCTATCATCACACAACACTACACGACCTTCATAAATGGGTGGATTTCTTAGATATCTACACAAACACGCCAGTATTTCTTGTTCCCCCGTGACTGTTATGAATCGCATCTCATATGGAGAGTGATCTAACAATGATCTCAGCTGATTTTGCAAACTTAAAATGTTTAAAAACCTTCCGTCGGAAACTACAATATCCTTGGATTTGGTTAAAGCAAGGGAGTAGCAACTATTTCTAAGAACATTTTCCCTCTTATTTATAATCGTTCCTTTAATGTTGATGGTGTGAATGTCGTTGGACTGGTGCGTACCTAGCAAAATATGTCCATCTCCGGCATAGCATATGGATGGCCATCCCTTCAATGTGCTTTTTAATGACAATATGACTTCTGCCTTGACTATTTTGAACTTTCTTCTGCGAATCACTGGTGGGAGTTTGAATTGTTTCATGATTTCCCCAAAGCCTTCAATGGAGATATATGAGGGTGATAAATAAGATGGTGGACCAACTTCAATGGGATACAGCGATTCGCCTCTTAGGGCGTTACTTTCCTCTAGAAGTTCGACCATACCGGTTGTAGTCGTAGAAGATAGACATGTATTATGTTGATCAAGGCTTGTCGATATAATGGTTTTCTCTTTATCTAGTCGATCCTTGGCCATTTCCCAGGTTACTCTGTCTTGATGCATGATGATGTTCAATTGATGCTTTATATTTTCTTCCGTTTCGTCTACAAGTGAACGAAGACAAACAGCAGCGTCCGAGATTTGTGTCTCAATGCTCTTGATTTTGTTTTCATAATCTTCCCAATTTCGTTCTCCTTTTTGTATTAAAGCATTTACTTTTTCCATTCGTTTTTCCATCTTCTTCCTACTACCTTCTATTTCTCGTTTCAAATTTTGTAGGACTGTTGAAAAGTCGAATAATTTGTGGCCATTGTGGGTTTCAGTTCCACATTTCGAACACACAGAAACGTTACATGTGTCACAATGGAGACTGGTCTTCTGATCTGGATGTTTCTTACAGAATGTGGAGCCCTTGTCCTTGGTGAGTCTCTCCTCTCTGAGCACCACTTGGTGGTTCCTGGTAGCTCGGGCTTTGTTATGGATGGCTTTACATGACAGACAAATTGTTTCGTCACAGATATGGCAGTAATGCTCAACATTGTTCACTCCACCACAATGATCACATTCTTTTGTTGCCTGTACATGTTCAAAATCCAAGTAATTCGATAGCGACATCGTCTGGTAGATGTTCTTCCTTGAAAGCGAATAATATAAATTTCATTAGTACCCAAAAGTCATAATATTCAATATTTTTGAAAAAAAAGGAAAATATAACAAATAGTAAGTGAAATATTTTCCCTTAAAACTAAAAGAAAGGAGGAGAACTCCAACAAGTGTCCGTTGCAGCACCCACAGCAATGAGTTAAAGAAGATCCTGACGATAATCTCAACAGCACTCACAATAGATCACCAAATTTAGCATCGACGGACTCCTAGCAAGCTAGAGGTGGGACCAGGTGTCTGGGAGGAGTAAACATCCCCTGTTGGCTAGCCGCACCCGCCTTCGATGTTCACGCATGAAAATGAAACAATATCTAAAATATATGCACTGTCTGAGGTTATGTCTATATAGAAAGTGCAATGTCAGGGTAATTATTCAAAACACGTACTTACTGTCACAACCCTCGCGGGGAACTTTTTTACGAGCTCCACAAACGAGCAAAGCATAAAAACGCCTGCTGCGAAACACAGAGTAGACAAGCACAGATAAGACGCAAAAGAGAATAACGACATTAAATCATTTTTAAAAAGGACTACATATAAACCAATGAGCAACCGGTGCCGACTTAGGACGGTCATCTGCCACGCCATTACGAAATACATGTAGTTTGGTCATCAGGATTACATACGCACAACCCTCCTACTTTTCCGGTTACACAAAGATATCAAAGAATGCACCTTTGCAGCGTAAAAAACCTTTTCACTGTAAGATGCATGATCACACAAACAAGACAGCAAAACCTAGGGGCTCAAGTAACACTGATTAATATGTTAATGGATATAAACAAGGAGGCGTAAGAAATACAGTCTCTGCCAGCTGTAGCGAGCTGATGCATGTTATAACGTGGAGTCTGACCGACATTCAGAAAGAAAAGGTGGTCGAATCCCTGTCTTGTCTAAAGAGGTTTGAATAGGGTCCGCCGTGGAGTTCATCATAACAGTCAGTCAAAGTGTAAGTCTTATGAATTCAATGGTATAATGCTGAAGATTGGTAAAGTAACAATTTACCATGAAAGAAAGATATCTCCAACAATACTTGGCTGATGTACCCAAAGCAAAATCCCAAAACACCAAATTCAAAAACACAGAACATATACACTCATAGAACGGGATGTAAAAGGGACAAGGAACACCAACTATTACCACAGAAACATGAAATACAAAAGACCACAGTCATTAAGAGCATGTGATTCGACTCGTTTCTATTTAATCCATCTTTTTGTTAAGTTACCTAAGTCATCAATGAGCATTTCGCGATATTTTTTCAAATCTACCTTGAATTGGATTCTATACTAAGGTATTTTCTTAGAAGAAAGGAGGGGATCTCCCACGACACTCAGTTGCAGCACAAATGGGCAACCGGTGCCGACATAGGACAGCCATCTGCCACGCAAGTAGCAGACGATGTGAATATCCAGATTACGTGCGCTTAACCTTCCCACTTTTCTGATTACCCAGAAGTCTCGAAGAACACACAATTGTTGTGTAAAATAACCTCCTCACCGTTAGATGAACATTGATGTATGATGCAGGGGTCCAAAAGACACACAGATGAATATGTAAATTGATATGAAAAGCGGAAGGCATACGAAATACAGTACGTGCTCTTCAGGCTATAGCGCGCTCATGCATGTGATCACCCGAGATGTCCGACTGAGATTCAGAGAGGACAGATGGTCGGGGTCCTGTCTAGCTCTTATTGAGTCCTGACGTCACAGTCAGTCATAGTGCAATTCTTATGAATGCGCTTGTACAAGGCAGTAGATTGGTCCAGTTCCAAGCCAAGTGTCCGGTATAAAAGGCGTTTGATGATTCTAAAACAATTGATCCTTCTTATTTTGTTAATCATGTCACAAATGCAAGTTGTGAAATACCAAAAGTACTCTACCCTGTTGCTTGTATGGGTCTAAACTTCAAAAGAAGTTGACAAAAAAAAATTGTAAATTTTCCAGAAAGTTTTTACTGGTTTATGAAAGCGAAAACCTCGACCTGAAAGTTTCTGGTTTTGTGCTCTATTGTGAGTGATGTTGAGATTATTGTCAGGAGCTTCTTTAACTCATTTGTGTCACACTTATGCCCTTTGCTGTGTGGAGCTCGTAAACAAGTTCCCCGCGAGGAATTTGACAGTAAGTGTTTTGAATATATTTCCCTGACGTTGTCGCCATTGCATTTTCTGTATAGCCATATCATCAGACAGTGCATGTGTTTAAGATATTGTTTTCGTTTTCGTGCGTGGACATCGACGGCGAGTGCGGCTAGCCAAACAGGGGGTGTTCACTCCTCCCGGGCACCTGGTCCCACCTCTAGCCGTAAGGGGTCCGTCGATGCTCAGTTTTGTGCTCAATTGTGAGTGCTGTTGAGATTATCGTCATGATCTTCTTTTAACTCAGTGGTAATTTGTAAAGGAGATGTCAGATGATAAGGGCTTGATGTAGCCCTGAAATCATTCGATTATTTCTTGTGCGCTTTCCTTCCTTCTGGATAAAAATATTATATACTAAATTAGTATTTTATTTTTAAAAAATTGATGTTAGACTTCATAATAACGGCTTGAATAGGTTGGGGTAACAATGTCTGAAAACGTCAAATAGCGAACAGAAATATATAAAAAATGCATTTTTACATAAATTTTAAGTGTTTTATGTTTAATCACCTCTTATTCTAAAAATGAGGGGAAAAATAACTTCGAAACAATTAGGTCAATGTAATAGGTAAAATAAGCAATCCGGAAACTGAAACCCGTTATATTTTGTACTTAACAGCCACATTGTAAGCTTTCAGGTGCGAAATACACACTGTGTAGAAACAGACATCTTTATATCGTTTATTTCATTCGTGTATGTTGTATATTTCATCGGAATCCACTCAGAATAGATTGTTACATTATATAACAAGATGAAATGGGCATTTTTTATCTATCTTACCGCTCTAAAGTCAGATTCTTGAGAAAATGCCCCTCCCCCTTTTTCGTCTGTGGGACATCGTTCCACCCTTTGTTACAGAACCACACTTTATGAGGCGCCGTTTTACTATTTATTCCCTATTGTTTGATATCACAAATTCGAATTTTTGATATCACAAATTCGAATTTTTGATATCACAAATTCGAATTTTTGATATCACAAATTTATATTTTCATATCACAAATTTATTTTTTTGAAATCACAAATTCGATTATTTGATATCAAAAAATCGAATTTGTGATATCAAAAATTCGATAAGATTTCGTGATATCAAAAATTACAATTTTTGATATCACAAAATTGATTTTTTTATATCAAATGATAGAATTTGTGATATCAAAAAATCGATTTTGTGATATCACAAAATATGACGAAATTTATGATATCAAAGAATCGATTTCGTGATATCACAAATTCTATTTTTTGATATCAAATAATGGATTATTTTATATCAAAAGTCAGTTGTATTAGCCGTTTTACTATTTATTCCCTATTTTTATATCCAAGAATTGAATTTGTGATATCACAAATTCGATTTTTTGATATCACGAATTATCTTGCCGGTATTTGATATAAAAAAAAAATCAATTTTGTGTAATAAAAAAATCGATTTTTTGATATCACCAATACCATTTTGTGATATCACAAAATTGAGTTTGTGATATCAGAAATTCAAATTTGTGATATCGAAAATTCGATTATTTGATATCACAAAATTGAATTTGTGATATCAAAAAATCGAATTTGTGATATCAAAAAATCGAATTTGTGATATCAATAAATAGTTAAACGGCGCCTTATAACATTTGGTCAGAAAATTGGTATTAATAATATACACCTTTGGTAAAAGTTGCATTTTGTAACTCGGGGTGGAACAATGTTGTAGAAAACTTTTCAGTTTCCATTGATTTCTAGAGAAAAAACGTACATTTTAACCCAAATATCAGTTTTGTTATTGATATTTCATTCAAACAGATATTAGATACAGATATGCATTAACTTAGTTGATATTTCTACTGAAAAATTGCTTCAAATTTTGACTTTTCAGGGCAGATTTTACTTCTTATCGTTATAGCTCCTTTCTACTATGAAAATTCAAAACATCAGTAAGTTCTAACTTGCTTCAAAAATATTGTTCGATAGTATATTCTCGCAGTGGTGTCAACCAGATGTGGATTTCAAAGAATTCGAAGGAACTTTTAGAACATCTGAAATCCGATCATTTTAGTAGAGTCCATTCGATCAAAGCCTTTGATTTTTCGACACTTTACACTACAATTCCACATTCTAAATTGAAAGAAAGACTCGCAAAAATTATAAGTAATGCGTTTACAAGAAAGAACGGTAATCGCAAATACAAATTTATTGTTGTTAACTATGACAAAACCTACTTTGTAAAAGAAAAGTCCGATTCTGAAAATAAGTACACTGAAAGAGATATTATTCAGATGTTAAACTTTCTGGTCGGCAACATTTTTGTGGTGTTTGGAGGAAAGGTCTTCCAGCAAATTGTCGGAATTCCAATGGGGACCAATTGTGCCCCACTACTTTCCGACATTTTCCTTGCTCGTACGAAGCTGAATTCATTCAATCTTTGGTCTCTGAAGGGAAAAGTTACTTAGCTTCTGACTTCAACTTAACTTACACTTCACTCATGCCCTTTGCCGTGTGGAGCTCGTAAAAAAGTTTCCCGCGAGGGGTTTGACAGTAAGTGTTTTGAATATATTTCCCTGACGTTGTCGCCATAACACTTTGTATATAGATATAACGTCAGACAGTGCATGGATTTAATATAATTTTTCATTTTCGTGCTTAAACATCGACGGCGGGTGCGGCTAGCCAACAGGGGATGCTTACTCCTCCCGGGCACCTGGTCCCACCTCTAGCTTGCTAGGGGTCCGTCGATGCTTAATTTTGTGCTCAATTGTGAGTGCTGTTGAGATTATCGTCAAGATCTTCTTTAACTCATTACAGATACATAGACGATGTGTTGTCCATCAATAATCCAAAATTCGCGGATTACCTGAGCAGTATCTATCCTTCAGAGCTTGAAGTCAAAAAAACTACAGAGACAAATAATTCAGCATCCTATTTGGACATAATGTTGTCCTACGACACTGATAGTCACATGAACACCTCACTCTATGACAAACGTGACGACTTCAATTTCAGCATTACAAACTTTCCTTTTCTGAAACAAAGGAGGGGATCTCCAATAACACCAGGTTGTAGCACCCACAGCAAAACCCCAAAACACCCAATGCAAAAACACAAAGCAGACAAGCACAAAGAGACGCGTAAGGGACAAGGAACGTCAACGCACAACACAGAAACATCAAACACAAAGGACTACACATAAACCAACGAGACCAATGGGCAACCGGTGCCGACTTAGGACAGCCATCTGCCACGGAAATAGCAGAAGGTATGGTTATCCTGGATTACGTGCGCACAACCCTCCCACTTTTCCGATTACCTAGGTCTCGAAGAACGTACAATTGTGGTGTAAAACAACTTCCTCACTGTCAGATGACCACACACAAACAAGACCGCAAAACGCAGGGGCCCAAGCAACATAGATGAATATGTAAATGGATATAAAAAGAGGGCGTACGTAATACAATCCGTGCTCTGCCGCCGCGAGCTTATGTATGTTATCACCCGAGGAGTCCGACTGACATTCAGAGAGGACAGGTGGTCGGGGCCCTGTCTTCTCTAAAGAGGTTTGGACAGGGCCCGTCATGGAGTCCCGTCGTCACAGTCATTCAGAGTGCAAGTTTTAAGAATGCGCTTGTACAAGACTGTAGATTGGTCAAGTACCAAGCTTAGTGTCCGTCTGGTGACATTAGAGCTGTTCGAATAAGCGACGTAAACCTACCAACGAACTTCGTACTACGTATTGGTACGTAAGGAAACAAAATAAGGGGTGGTTTCAAAAGTACATTATTAAATATGCTAAAGTAAAAGAAAGGAGGGGATCTCCAACAACACTAGGTTGCAGCACCCACAGCAAAATCCTAAAACACTCATGCAAAAAAACACAGAACAGATACCCACAGAAAGAGACGCAAAATGGACAAGGAACACCAACTCACAACATAGAAACATAAAAGACTACACATAAACCAACGAGACCAATGGGCAACCGGTGCCGACTTAGGACGGCCATCTGCCAAGTAAATAGCAGACGGTGTGGTTATCCTGGATTACGTGCGCACAACCCTCTCACTTCTCCAGTTACCTAGAGGTCTCGAAGAACGTACAAATGTGGTGTAAAACAACCTCCTCACTGTAAGATGACGTCACACAAACAAGACCGCGAAACGCAGAGGCCCCAGAGACACAGATGAATATGTAAATGGATATAAAAAGAGGGTATGCGTAATACAGTCCGTGCTCTGCCGGCTGTAGCGAGCTCATGTATGTAATCACCCGAGGAGTCCGACTGACATTCAGAGAGGACAGGTGGTCGGGGCCCTGTCTTCTCTAAAGAGGTTTGGACAGGGCTCGTCATGGAGTCCCGTCGTCACAGTCAGTCAGAGTGCAAGTCTTAAGAATGCGCTCGTACAAGACTGTATATTGGTCAAGTACCAAGCTTAGTGTCCGTCTGGTGACATTAGGATCATATCCACGGTATAAAAGGCGTTTGATGACTCTGACGCATTTTCGATACATATGCTGTCTACCTTTGATCCTTCTTATTTTGTTAATTATGTCACCATAAAATGCAGGTTGTGAAATACCTAAAGTAATATACTCCGTTGCTTTTATGGGTCCGAATTTCAAAAGAACTTGATCATAATTTTTGTAAAATTTCCAGAAAGTCTTTACTAGTTTGTGAAAGCGAAAACCTTGACCTAAAAGTTTCTTTGTTATTTGCAGATTTCTATTATGAAAATCCAAAACATCAGTACATGCTCTAGCATACCGGATGAGCTGTGAAATATAGATACCGTATGACGGTAATCTAGGGACATCACCGTCAAGCCAGGGGAAATTTACTATGTTGAATCCAAAATCATCTCGTTTGTCATATACACTTGTATGAATTTCTCCATTGACAATTTTGATATTTAGGTCCAAAAATGATGTTTCAGTGTCTGTAAAGTTTGCCTTGTTTAGAGTCAATTCTTGTGGATAAATAACATCTTTATACTTTTCAAAAACAGGATTATCGATAGTAAGAATATCATCAAGGTACCTTGAAGTACTAATGAAGCATTTCACATCATCATGTTTTCTTTGCTTTTGAAGATTTTGAATAAATTCCTTTTCATATGTGTATAAAAATAAATCTGCAACAAGAGGCGCACAATTTGTACCCATAGGAATCCCTACAACCTGCTTGTAGAGATTCTCACCAAATCTTACATAAATGTTGTCCAAGAGGAAGGACAAGGCACTACACAGGTCGCTACATGTCCATGATTTGTATGATTTGTATTCTGTAGCGGAAAAGAAACCCTTTGATTCAGATGTACAAATATAAAGTTTCCCCTCTCGATTATAGCACCATTTAATGAGTTTGGACAATTGATCATTGATCTTGTCGTGAGGAAGCGTGGTGTACATATTTGAAAAATCGTATGAAGCAATCGTATTGGCTTGAAAATTTCTAGATTTTATCTTGTCAATCACATCCCCCGAATTTTTTATAGACCAAAATAAATTTACATCATTCCTGTTAAGAACAGTTTCACAATATTTTGCAACGTGTTCCTTTACCGCCGTGAGGGCTGACGTCAGATGTCTAGACAAACTTGTAGTTGAGCAGTTGCTAGAATTAGCAATGTATCTAAATTTGTAAGGAGATTTGTGCAGTTTTGGTATGCAGTATATTGTAGGAAGATCCAATTTAGAAATAGGGATGTTGAATGAAGAAATTTCACTGCTATGTTTGCTCAAAATGTTAGGGACACTTTCATTGCTTTTGATATAAGTATTTGTAGACGAAAGTTCCGAAACTAAAGTTGATATATAGTAAAGTTTTCATATGATTATGGTGTTGTTGGCTGCTTTATCTGCAGGAGCGAAGACAAATTTTTCATGTAAATTACGTAATTTGGATTTAAAATATCTTTCAGATCTAGAACTTGGATTTTCAAAAAGATGAGGATTTTTGTGGAAGTTGTCTATTCGAATGTCAGTAATGTCCAAAATGAGGTTTTTCCAGTCATTCAGAGAATGCGATTCGACTCCTTCCGATTTACACCATCGTTTGGTATAGTTATCTAAGGCTTCCTTTAGTACTTCGCGACATTTAATAAAATCTATCTTGGACGGGATTCTATACTTAGGTCCTTTTTTGAGAAGACCACGGAGCTGCCTATCTTGGATAATTGAAAAGTCACCTGTAATAATATGACCAGCTGGTTTATATAGATATTCAGATGTTGCACATTCTCAAGAAGCAGGACATGATTCAAGTATTTTAGGATCTATGACAAGAATAAAGAATAAATCAAGCTGTATTCATAGAGTTGTGATGAACCAAAGACGGACTGACAGACAAAAATAAACAATATTTCCTAAATCTTTGATAGCGGGGTAGGATAAGTTGTAAAGGTATTTCTCTGCTTCTTTACTACAAAAAAATTGAATTGTTATTTATTATATGACAGAAGCATAGCTAGAGTGGCTTCGACGTTGTTGTGAAGGGGGCTTGTGAAAGCCGATAGATTCTACTTTGGAACGCTATTTTTCAGCATTATTCATTCCTACTTTTATGCTACTTGTACTATGATATGTTTTGATTTCCGTAAACGAACGTGTCCATTTATCAGTCTTCAGACTAGATACAAGACGAATAGGCGGATCCAGATTTTGTTTTTAAAAACAGGGGGAATTGAAAACTGAAACATCTTAACAGAAAACTGAAATATCTGAACAGAAAATGGTTAAATTCATTGTGTGCAGTTTTTAGTCGATAATGTAAGAAAAGGTAAGCAAAATATTTCTAGACTATTCATATTCATCATGAGATAATGACGCCTCTGTCATAACTTTTCTTCTTTCGAAACACCCCCTTATATAGACATGTTTTCTCTGTTTCTCTAAATTCTCCTTTTTCGGTCTGATCAAAAGGAAAGGAACTCAAGATGATCTGATATTTTGTAACATCAAGAAAAAATATCTATAGGATTTGACTGGGGGATATCAAAAAAGGAAAGGGGTCTGGGGGCCTCATCAAAGTGGGACTTGTATAGGGGTTTCTGGGGGACGCCCCTCACTCCCAAAGAGAAATTATCTTTTTTTTTTTGGCTGCAGAAAATACTGAAATAGAATTTTAGCCTTTTAAACGAAAGCTTGGAATATCAGTAGTTGAGAAACTAATCTAGGACAGAAACTTATCTTTCTGATAAATTAAAGTAAGATCTGAAATTTTGTAACAGATCAAGGGCGAATATAGGATGATTTCACTTGGAGGAGGGGGCTTCTAGGAACATCAAAGTGGACCTAGGATGGAGGTTTCTGGGGGACGTCTCCTTGCTAAACAGAAATTATCTTGCGGAGAATGACAGAAAGTACTGAAAAAATGCTGGCCTTTTCATCAAAAGCTTGGAATATCAGTAGTTGATAAACTAATCTAGGACAGAAAATTTTACGCCAGGTTCGCTGATAATGCTGCTAGATTTACCCTTTTGATGAATTATAGTACGATATTTTGTAACATTAGTTTATAATGTGTTTTTGAGATCACCCCTTATTTTGTTCCTTTACGTACCTTATACGTAGTACGAAGTTCGTTGGTAGGTTTACGTCGCTTATTCGAACAGCTCTATTAGGATCATACCCACGGTATAAAAGGCGTTTGATGATTCTGACGCATTTTCGATAGTGATGTTGTCTATCTTTGATCCTTCTTATCTTGTTGATAATGTCACCATAAAATGCAGGTTGTGAAATACCCAAAGTAATATACTCTGTTGCCTGTATTGGTCCGAATTTCAAAAGAAGTTGACAATAATTTTTGTAAAATTTCCAGAAAGTCTTTACTAGTTTGTGAAAGCGAAAACCTTGTCCTAAAAGTTTCTTGGTAATTTGTAAATTTCTACTATGAAAATCCAAAACATCAGTACATGCTCTAGCATACCGTATGAGCTGTGAAGTATAGATACCATAGGACGGTAATCTAGGGACATCACCGTCAAGCCAGGGGAAATTTACTGTGTTAAATCCAAAATCATCTCTTTTGTCATACACACTTGTATTGATCTCTCCATTAACAATTTTGATATTTAGGTCCAAAAATAGTGTTTCTGTGTTTGAAACGTTTGCCTTGTTTAAAATCAATTCTTGTGGATAAATAACATTTTTATATTTCTCAAAAACAGGATTGTCGATAGTAAGAATATCATCCAGGTACCTAGAAGTACCAATGAAACATTTAACATAATCATTTTTTCTTTGTTTTTGAAGATTTTGGATAAATTCCTTTTCATACGTGTATAAAAATAAATCTGCAACAAGAGGCGCACAATTAGTACCCATTGGAATCCCTACAATGTAAACGTCTTCCAATTGAATAGCATCATTTAAGAACAGAAAAATTGGCAACGTGGACCAGACACCTGCTTGTAGAGTTTCTCACCAAATCTTACATAAATATTGTCCAAAAGGAAGGACAAGGCAATACACAGGTCACCACATGTCCATGATTTGTATGATTTGTAATCTGTGGCGGAAAAGAAACCCTTCGATTCAGAAGTACAAATATAAGTTTTCCCCTCTCGATCAAAACACCATTTAATGAGTTTGGACAGTCGATCATGTATTTTGTCGTGAGGAAGCGTGGTGTACATACTAGTATTAGAAAAGTCGTATGAAGATATCGTATTTGCTTCAAAATTTCTAGACTTCATTTTGTCAATCACATCCCCTAAATTTTTAATAGACCAAAAGAAGTTTACGCCATTCCTGTTCATGACAGTTTCACGGTATTTTGCCACGTGTTCCTTTATAGCCGTGAGTGCTGACGTCAGATTTCTAGACAAAATTGTTGTTGAGCAGTTGCTAGAATTAGCGATGTATCGAAACTTGTAAGGCGACTTGTGAAGTTTTGGTATACAGTATATTGTAGGGAGATCCAATTTAGAAATAGGGATGTTAAAAGAAGAAATTTCACCGTTATGTTTGTTCAAAATATTGTGAACACTTTCGTTGCTTTCGATATAAGTATTAGTAGAGGAAAGTTCCGAAACTAAAGTTGATATGTAGTAGCGTTTTCAAATAATTATGGTGTTGTTGGCTGCTTTGTCTGCAGGCGCGAAGACATATTTTTCATGTAAATTACGTAACTTGGATTTGAAATTTCTTTCAAATTTAGGAATTGGATTTTCAAAAAGTAGAGGATTTTTGTGGTAGTTATCTATTCGAATATCGGTAATATCCAAAATGAGGTTTTTCCAGTCATTCAGAGCATGCGATTCGACTCCTTCCGATTTACACCATCGTTTGGTATAGTTATCTAAAGCCTCCTTTAGCACTTCGCGACATTTAATAAAATCTATCTTGGATGGGATTTTATACTTAGGTCCTTTCTTAAGAAGACCACGGAGCTGCCTGTCTTTGATAATTGAAAAGTCACCTGTAATAATATGACCAGCTTGTTTATATACATGTAGATATGCAGACGTTGCACATTCTCAAGAAGCAGGACATGATTCAAGTATTTTAGGATCTTGTGTAACTTTGTTGTAGTTAAAAACGAAATTTCAAATATGTCTCTTATATTTGTAACAAATAAGAGGAGGTTCTAAATTTTCAAAATATTGAGGAATGGCACTTTGTACGCGATGATCCCGAAAAATATTAGAGATGTTCAGAAGATCAAATCCTTTGTTAATAAATGGAATTTTTATGAATCGTCTTTTAGGGGAGGTGTTTTTAACCAAATGATATAGTTAATTTTGTGCGAATGCAACAATGATATTTAGCCTGAATCAATCAGTGTTTCTTAAGAATGCAACCAGTGCTTCATCCAAGATAGATTTTAATTGAACTGCTGGAACTGAAGAGAGAGCATGTAGCAGTTCATGTCTGCCGCCGTTGCGTGCAATGATCAGTAGATCTTTGAGGGTACGATGTACTCTAGCTCTTTTTCTGAGTTTTTTGTTTCGCCTTTTACAGTGCGACCTATGCTTCCTTTTAGTGTTAGGGCGGATTGAAAAAACATTAATATTTGAAGAGGTCGAAGATATGTTTCCTTGTCCATAAATCTGATCGTTTAGACCAAGGGGGTACGCAGTTTGTAGTTTGGTTATCCAGGCAAGTTCAGCTTGTAAGCGGCGTTTTTTTAATTTCAGTTTTACTTTGATTTTCAAATTTATGGAATGACTGAACTGGAGTAATTGTTATATCCGAAATTGAATGATTGTATTTAACGAAGTGATTATATAGGAAATTTCTTTGTTTTTTCTGACGCGAGTTTCTTATCTGATACGAATGACTTCGAAAACGAGATTTTAAGGCCTGGCCTGTTTCCCCTACATATTGGGCGCCACATCCCTTGGCGTGTCATGTAATGACGTAGATGACATCTTGATACGATCAATCAATGTCCTTATCAATTTCGATTTTAAGGTCTGCCCATTAACACTAGATTTAATTGTTGTGGAATTGCAATTGATGAGCGGACACATACCGTATCTTTTCCCGTTGCACCTGCAAATGGTTGAGAACCCTCTATGTTTGTTGTTAAATGTAGAGCCTGCAGATGGAGAAGTGGGTGCAATACGTCTACGAGGTTTTAATTCTAGAGGTGATAGAAGTACTTTTGGTGAGGAAAAAAGTTTCTTACTGTTAAATGTTGATGATGGGAAAGTGACTGTAGTAATAGAGGGTAATCTCAAAGGAGTTAATTTGATACGAGGCGACCTTAAAAATGCCATAATGAAATGATCTGTGAAAGGTGAATTATGATCCTGCGTAGAAGACACTACAACTTAGTCAAGTTAGAGAACGTAATGGAATTAAAACACTTCAAACATCGGGTCGCGGGGAATTGTATTACCAACTCCACACTGCAACACGATATAAGTGAAGATATAAAACAAAGGAGGGGATCTCCAACAACACCAGGTTGTAGCACCCACAGCAGTTCTGAGTAGCAACATCCCTTCATCGCCTGCTTTTGGCGTGTTCATATCTCAGTTGATACGCTATGCCAGAGCAAGTACCAAATATACGGATTTTGTTTTATCTTTCAGATAAGCTTCTCAGTCAGGGATATTTTTTGTGACCGACTAACATCGTCACTGAGGAAGTTCTACAGTCGATATGGGAAACTCGTCATACACTATGATGTCCCACTCCAGAATGGTGGATGATATTCTGTCATAGATCATTTGAACCATCCAACCAAAGATTGTACTATATGTCTTCCGAAATGGAAGTAACCGGATGTGACAGTTCTACCGAATTGAAGCGGCGGGTGCTGCATGCAAGCAGGAGACATATCTGGAGTTCGCTTCTTTTCATGTGGTGGAGGTTTTTGTTTGTTTGCTTTGGTTTCTGTTTTATCCTGATTTTGTATGCCTTCGTTGTTGTCGATCAGAAAGTTTAACATCTGAATAATATCAGTTTCAGTGTACTTATTTTCAGAATCGGACTTTTCTTTTACAAAGTAGGTTTTGTCATAGCGAACAACAATAAATTTGTATTTGCGATTACCGTTCTTACTTGTAAACGCATTTAATTTACTTATAACTTTTGCGAGTCTCTCTTTCAATTTAGAATGTGGAATTGTAGTGTATAGTGTCGAAAAATCAAAGGCTTTGATCGAATGGACTCTACTAAAACGCAAGTTTTGTACATGTAACGCTTGCACTTTACTCGAAATTGATTTTCAAAATCAAAATCACTCAAACGCAAAAATTAGGCCAAGGTCATTATATGAAAGTTTGATGAAAGATACATCCAATATGCAAGTTTGGTACATTTAGCTTTTATAAATACTTTGCTAAGAATTGGCTTTTAAAACCAAAATCACTCAGGCAGAAAAAAGCCACTCGAGGGTATAATGTAGATCAGATGCAGCATCCGATGCATGGATATAGATTCACCTGTGCATGTTGGGTAGCTACAAAATGTATATAGGGTCAGTCCTTTGTCAGATACTGAGCTACTCCTTAACCAAATCACTCAAGGAGTCAAGCGGAAAATGAGCAAGGGTTCAAAGATTCACATCAGCATCCTGTACAAGTTTGGTTTCTATAGCATCAGAATTTAAGTGGTGAAAATTGGGAGTTACCATTGGCTTAGATGGTGACCGATGGCAACAATGGGTTTATCGAGATGACAACTAATGAAAATTTCACTTTTCCATTAAACCGAAAGTAGACTGTATTTATCCCAGTAGGGCAGGATTTTTATTATTCTTAAGTAATTATTGCTAAATAATCATTATCTAAATCAATATAATAATCATCTTACCTGGCCTACAAAGTCATTTTAAAAATACGGGATTTTTTAAAATCATTTTATCACGTCCGCATCCTCCTTCCTCAAACGCCAAACAGAGTTATCGCTCCTTCCTCGCACTAATACATACATTTTTGCAGAGCTTTTTTCTCTTAAATGTTTTCAGATCAGCCTCCATGTAAATGTTCTGAAGGAATTTTCCTCAAACTTGGATGGTGAAGAAAGTTATAGAGGTAGCAAATTTGGTTGAATTATATAGAGGAATTTTTCCCGCCTTTTTTTTCCTTCACAATCCTTTATCGATTATGAGGTGAATATCTCGTTTCAACATCGCTACCTAAGAAATAAATATCATATGTTTGATTTGTACCACATGTATGTCTCAAAACAGAAATAAAAAGCTTTGAAATAATTCTGATGTATCAACCTTGCCTGTTTCTTACGTGGACCAAAAATGTTAAGGTTTTTCAACTGCCTGATCCTTACGTGGACCTGTACTTAACCCTCTAGTGCCTCACGTATCAAATATGATACATCAAGTTTGATTTCTTTTGAAAAGAAGAGTAACTCAATCAGCATTTATTGCTTAACCTTACACCAGGGTATAAGCTTTCTAAAGGAGTTGTCTCCATTTTGGATTTTTCTACAAGAAATTACATCCCGAAAATGACTGTATCATATATGATACATTCGGCAGCTGAGACATAAAAATCATGGGAAAATGAAATTTATCAAAAACAGTATTTCATCTATCAAATTTGTATATTGTTCATATTTCATTCTATGCACATTAAGATGGGAAACTTTAGTATTCGTTTAAATTTTTGAATAAATAAAAGGATAAGAAATAAATTGAAGATTTAGAAATTCCACTAATGCCCGATGTATCATATATGATACATACCAAAAAATTGTTAGAGAGGGAATTTTTGAAAAATTTCTTCGGTTTTGTTCTTACATTTGGGTAACATATCAACATGGAAAAAATCATGATTCTCCGTCAAGTATAAATAGGTGTGGGCACTAGAGGGTTAAAAGAATAATTAAATTTTTACACACGATCAATTTATTTCATAGAATAAAAGAACAATTAAATTTTTACACACGATCAATTTATTTCATAGAATAAAGGTATGGTTTTATGAATTCATATGTTGATTAAGATCCAACAAATAGAAATTTGGGCATGTTTGACAATTTTTTGTACTATTTCTTCTTTTTCTAACTGACACTTTGTGTACACAAAGTCCTCTAAAGAAATCTCTGGTTAATACAGCGCAGGTTAATACATTGTAGACTAATATTTTACTGTAATCTTTTATGGAATGATGTCATCTTAAAATTTTCTACAAACCACCAATTAAGATTATCTAGTTGATAATAGTTCTCTGAATAATTCATGTTTCCGGAGAAGATAGTCGAAGAGAGTACCCTTTAAGACTTTTGGTTCCACAATGGATCCACCGCTAACTCGAGCTGGTTAGGCACGGTTGATTTGATATTACAGGGAAGGGGGCTTGGGTCTCTTCCAAAAGAATATAGCATTGGATGGGTGGTACTCTGATTTTAACCTTATTTAATTGCAATATTTTTAAATGAAATGACAAGTTTCCAATATAGCAAAATAATATAGATGATTTTAAATTGAGAAAGAGCCAAAACAAAGCCTCTATAAGGTGACAGAATTGGAAAGAAGTAATTATTACACTACAAACATCCTGACACAGGGAAAGGGTCTAACTGCTCCACACTGCAACAGGAAATAAGTGTTCATAATAATAATACGGAAGTGTTCCAACTCTTTACCTACTTAAAGAAAATTTCAAACTAATTCAAATGCACCAAACACGTGATTCGGATAGTTAAAATAGTAAAATTAAGTAAAACAATTCTTAATAGCCTATCCATATTGATTATCTAAATGCTTTTAATTTTCTGATCCATGCAATGGTTCTGGGGAAATTTAAATAGAAGGCGTACCCTTTCATGCATTTTTGCCCAGCCTGGATTCAAACCCAAAATGATCTGAATCTCTGACTCAATAAGTGCATCATGTGTACAAAGTCTAATCATAATCCTTCCAGTGGTTTCGGGAAAGAAGTCGAAAATTAAGAAAAGTTTTTGACGGACGACAGACTGTACGGTATGACAATGGCTCACTTGAGCTTTGATCCTTTGTTGAAGATGAATGGAGAGACAACACAAATTCATATTGGACGGAGTCTGGTCAAACTACACAAAAAGTAAGTACGGTTAAATTAACGGTCAACTATAAGACATAGAACTTTAATAATTCATGTGTAGATTCCCTTTAACCAGAACAGTTTGCTTTGCACCATGACTTTTGACCTGGTAACCTTGACATTGGTCATTGACCTTCTTTAAAGAATATAAGACTTTTATCTTTTTCAGTCTGAGGCACGATGTTCCAATATCTTATAGGTGGATTCTACGTGGAGAATGCTTTAATTTAATGGTACTCTTGACATAATTACCTTACTCTTTGACCTACTTATCAAAATATCATATTTGCACTACACCTATACAGAATTCATGACAAATATAATAAACCTTTTTATCGTATTTATTAAAAATGTGTATTTATGTATGGTGATTCAGATCAACTTAATCCATGTCATTAAACAGAATCTTTATATAAGAGGTACATAAGTCTCATAATTGAATGTGGCATATAAGGAAGATCTATGTAGACAATAGTATAACTTATGTACGAATACTGTAATATTTACAAAAAAAATACATGTATATGTAATACAATATATTTTCAAATAAGTAAACCTTATAGCTATAACGTGACAAATTCAAACACAAGGAGTTACTGCCTGACAAACATAATTGTACTGTGAAAAAGGCAACAGGTGGGGATGAAAATGTGACTGGTTTGGATATTGAACAAAAGACATTTTGCTATATTGGTTGATGCTTTTATCAATTGAGCAATTGTTGGCCCAAGCAATCACACTCTACAAATGAGGTCATACCATGACACCAAATACTGCAACAGGCAGTTATTAAATTGTAACTTGCTCAGGAAAGGAACTCTTAGACTTTCTGTTACTTTGACAGATGTTTTTACCCACAGAATTTCTGACCAGTTTTAAGTGAAGGAACAATAATATGGTACATAGGACAGTTTTACATTTACATGTGTATGTGATAAAATTTTGCAGCAAAAGCAATTCCTTGTAAGGAATGAATTAATAACTACAAATTTAAACATTCCAGACTTATTCTGCTTGGTAGGAATTAGGAAAAATGCTGTGAAATGTTAATTTTTATTCCGGTACAAATTTTCATCGAGGCACAATCATTTTCATCACAGCCATCATTGAGGACTAAATATACTTCTTATGTATATATAAACTGCGGTTCGATCATAAAGGTTACATTTGAAGCAGAAAACCTACCCATCATATCTAGCATGATGGTAAAATATATAACTGATAGGTTATTTATGAGGAAAATACAGACACATCAAAAAGTCCAATGATTAATATGTAAGAACTAGAAAGGTGGAGCTTCTTATCTTACGTTGTCGGAAACCTTAGGTCCATTGTACTGCATTTACCCACTCCTTTCTTTTATAGCCACTGTGCTTACTCGCCATTGTCAATTCAACTTTATTACTTCTACTAGTGGTAACCAATGAACTTGAATGTTTGGAATAGTCTGAATTAGTTACTTGTTGATCATTTGCAAATACACATTACAGTTCTATTTTATACAAAAATGAAGGGCAGGATTGAACTCAATCCCAGTGTGTTGAAAAAGATACAGATCAGATATTCACTGTATGGTTTTATGGTTGTGAACTTAGTCTTACTGCAGCCAGTAAAACAGTCAAACAGACAGACGAACGGACAGATGCTGGACAACATGATCCCCTAATGTTGCTCTTGCATTGAATCATACATGTCAGATTTTTTTAGCCATTCTGGGACATTGATGAAAATTTTCCGGGACAAATGACAAAATTCTGGGACAAAAAATTTAAAAGTCTGGGACACATAATTCCGGGACATCTTTCTGACTTATCAACAAAATGTTATCATATTATCATGTACACAATCAAGTCCCTCACTCCTTGTGATTCACATGACAAGGACACGTCGTTTTATTTTCCAGGTGGGTCCAATAAGTTGTTTTTAATTATGAAACATAACGTTTGTCTCCCGAGGAGTGAAAACGATATTTTACAGCATTAAAAATTGAAAGATTTATGTTAGCATTAATCAAAGCAACCCTCAGTCTTACCATGTAATGTACTTGGGTTATTCAAGTTAGCTTACTATGTTTCTCTAGCGGTTGTCGGTGGCGACTGGTATTCTTTGTGAGCCATTGCTACTTCGGAGCATATTTATATAATTCTATTGACTGGAAGAGGGGCACGTGGCCGAGTCGTCAATGGGTACAACTGTTTGACATTATTTTACGATGCATGGATAAAGTCTGGACGTAAGCATTTTCTATCGCACGCCTATTGTAAAATTACTCGTAACGTCACTTTTTTTAAAATACAGGACACCCTGTGATTACTGAAATATCTAAATAGGACAACGTAATTTCCTTTAAATAAATTGATACTTATAAATTTAACAAGCGATGAGACAAGACAGATATTTTATCTGAAAATAGTATCATAGTGGGGGCAGTGTCTGAGAAACAACCAATCAGCCTAAGATAATCTTTATAATAATGAAATAAAAACATGTAAGCTAACAGTAATCACTATCAAAACATGTTTTCACACCTATAATCTCAGATACACCGTAAGTTAGATCCGTTGATCAGCTGTTTAACCAACAATTACGTGACTCTCTTTGAACGATGAAAGAAAAAATTGACTTTGCACTGAAATACAGGACATTTCGGACAAATTTTAATTTTATGGGAATTTTTGTGTCCCGGCGGGACAGATTTTTTAGGTGTGAATTTCCGGGATATTTCTGTCCCGCCGGGATACCTGGCATGTATGGTTGAATACACAAATAAAAATAAAAATCATGCACTATCATTAACTGATATAAAACTAGATTATGCAGTAAAATGCTTCAAATTCATAGCATCACTAAACGCTATGATAAAGTGTATAAAGTAAAATATTTTGATACACCTTTGTAATAATATAAAAACATTTCATCTTCAAAATATTTTTTTTAACATTGCAATCAATACAATGAATTAAAAGATTGTTATATTCATCATCATTATGCAGCCAGCTTTTGTGTGTATGTTTTAAATGTATGTCAAGTTCAAAGCTTTTATGTTTTATGTCAAGGTCAAAGCTTTTATGTTTTATGTCAAGGTCAAAGCTTTTATATTTTATGTCAAGGTCAAAGATTTTAGAGGTCTTGACTAAACATTTTCATATGAATAATGAAAACTTTAATCATCATTCATTTATGATAAATGTTTAAAAAGGTTTCCGAAATTAGGTCAAAATGGGGAGGTCAAGGTTAAGTTATTTTTGAGAGAAAAGTATGTACATGTACAATAGGTATTAAAATCTGATCACAAGGCATTGCAAACAAAATTATATACTGATATGGTTTAAGTTGTTCAAGGTAAAGTGAGATGGGAAGTTCAAAATCTCTAATACTTTAGAGGTCTTGTCAAAAGGTAAAGACACGTCAGATATGAGAGACTAGGTTTTTGTTTTACATAGAGAGCTATATAGTATCTGAAGCGTGTATGTAAAGAATTTAGTCTTCTAGTCATACATTTTTTTTTGTAAAATTCAGAACGATACAATGCAATTTTTTATGTTTGACTGAGGTTTGAAGCTTGTTTGTCTGAGTTGCAAACATTGTGATGTCACAAATTTTGGCACTTTATTTTCCAACACTCAAAAGAGTCAAGTACTCTTTAACTCAGCATTTTGTCTGACAAAATTAGCACTAGAAAGTGGTTATGTTTTAATATGCATGTCAAATTCTGGGAGCTAAGGGCTTGATAGTAAAAGTTGTAAAACTTCATTTTGTAAATAATAATACAACTTTTTGTATCAACCAGATATAAATAATAAATAAAACATTATTTATTTTAACAATTGGTTCATGATAAAATTTTCAAACTGGTAACAGTTAAGTTGCATGTATATATGTACTGAATACTGTAACAATATCTTCATTATACTACAAGTCATTTCCCAGCCTGTCTATCTCATCGATCACAAAGTCCATATCTTTCTTCACGATTTCAAGATTGGACACGATCATACGGAAAAAGTTCACTCGTTCTCCATCGGGCTGGTATCCAATCAGCATTGTGCCGTTCGTCGTCATCCTTTCCTTGATAACAGGTGCTACCTATAAGTTAAATAGATATTTTCTTTTTTTAGTTCATCAAACATGCTAAATATTCCTACATATGAAGACCTGGCCAAGTTAATTTTCAGATATTGGTATTTGGTATTGAGCCCTTGATGAAGGGGAGTGAAGTCAAGTACACATCACCACATTCCCTGTAGAACTAGCCTGCTGAGGTGACAGTTCAAGTGGCTTATATTCCAAAGCTCATAATTCATTACAATAAAATTACAATTTATATATCTTATTCACTTACAAAGAAATCAATTGATGGATCAAAAACTTTATAACTCAGAGAGAAATAAGTCTAAGCAGCATAAAATTGATTTCCCTTCGGTTGAAAACAACATTGCATATTTTGGTAAAAACAAAATATTTTTTTTTCAAATCTTTAATCAATTTTTTTTTTAATTTTCTAAAAATTACAAAAAAAAGAGTAATTACTGATCTCGTCAAACTGAAAGTGGTTTTAACTAAAATGTCCACATCCATAAGAACATAAAATTTGTTTGACTGGTGAAAGTTTTTTTTTATGTAAAATACAGTAAATCTGTAATCTGTATAAGATGAATAAAAGATAAATAAAAATTACCTTAGCAAGTGATTTCCACCAATCTGCTGTTCTCTCTTTCCCTCTAAGACTTGGGGGTATATACCAGAAACAAACATTGGTACATTCAGGCTGAAACAGAACATTTCACTATAAAGAATATCACATATACGCAAATTTTCATTTGTGACACTTAAAATATCTATGGTTTTGTGTTGCTATAAAAACTGAAATGGTTTCAGCGATTAAAAATCCATATGCAGTTCAAGATAGGCATGTTTCATTATAATCATAATTAAACAAAATGTTTTTCATAAAAAAACAGATGTCTCCCCCCTCCCTCTAAGTTACTTTGACCTTGGGCCAAAATGCAAAATAATGTGAAACCTTTGAGTCATGGGCAACATCATACTAAAACATGAAAGTGATTCATTACATTGTTTGAGGTAAAGCCCAAACATGATTGGCATATACAATTTCATTATAAGCATATTTAAAGAAATTGACTTTGGTCACATGACCTTGGATATAGGTGATCTGAAACCTACACTCACTGATGAGGGTTAAGTACCCAAAACATGCATGTCTGGTCCATGCTGCAAACTTATCTGCTTTTAAATGATGCTAATGAATTTGAAGACGTTTAACATTGTATGGATCATGAGCAACAAAACATAGTGAAATCAAAGATTACACAGCTCACCTCGCGGCAGCAAAATTCAATTAAAACATATCTCTAGGTACATGTATATTGGCTTTAAAAGAAAAATCGCTCAAGTGGAAAAAAGTAGGTCAAGGTCGTTTTATGAAAGTTTGATCAAAGATACATCCAATATGCAAGTTTGGTACATGTAGCTCTTATACTTTGCTCAATATTAGCCTTTAAAGGCAAAATCACTCAAGCGGAAAAAGTAGGTCAAGGTCATTTTATGAAAGTTTGATCAAAGATACATTCAATATGCAAGTTTGGTACATGTAGCACTTATACTTTGCTCAATATTGGACTTTAAAGGTAAAATCACTCAAGCGGAAAAAGTAGGTCAAGGTCATTTTATGAAAGTTTGATCAAAGATACATCTAATATGCAAGTTTGGTACATGTAGTACTTATACTTTGCTCAATATTGGACTTTAAAGGTAAAATCACTCAAGCGGAAAAAGTAGGTCAAGGTCATTTTATGAAAGTTTGATCAAAGATACATCTAATATGCAAGTTTGGTACATGTAGTACTTATACTTTGCTCAATATTGGACTTTAAAGGTAAAATCACTCAAGCAGAAAAAGTAGGTCAAGGTCATTTTATGAAAGTTTGATCAAAGATACATCCAATATGCAAGTTTGGTACATGTAGCACTTATACTTTGCACAATATTAGCCTTTAAAGGCAAAATCACTCAAGTGGGAAAAGTAGGTCAAGGTCATTTTCTGAAAGTTTGATCAAAGATACATCTAATATGCAAGTTTGGTTTATGTAGCACTTATACTTTGCTCAATATTGGTCTTTAAAGGTAAAATCATTCAACCGGAAAATGTAGGTCAGATGCTGCATCCAATGCATGGGTTCACCTCAGCATCCAAAGATGAATCACTGGTGCAAGTTTGGTTACTGTAGCATCGGTACTTTGTCAGATACTGAGCTACCCCAAAAACTTTAACCAGACATTGACAAAGTCATTCAACCAGAAAATGTAGGTCAGATGCAGCATCCGATGCATGGGTTCACCTCAGCATCCAAAGATGAATCACATGTGCAAGTTTGGTTACTGTAGCATCCGTACTTTGTCAGATACTGAGCTACCCCAAAAACTTTAACCAGACATTGACAAAGTCACTCAACCGGAAAATGTAGGTCAGATGCAGCATCCGATGCATGGGTTCACCTCAGCATCCAAAGATGAATCACTTGTGCAAGTTTGGTTACTGTAGCATCAGTACTTTGTCAGATACTGAGCTACCCCAAAAACTTTAACCAGACATTGACAAAGTCATTCAACCGGAAAATGTAGGTCAGATGCAGCATCTGATGCATGGGTTCACCTCAGCATCCAAAGATGAATCACTTGTGCAAGTTTGGTTACTGTAGCATCAATACTTTGTCAGATACTGAGTTACCCAAAAACTTTAACCGGACGCGGATGCGGACGCGGACGTGGACACCGGGGTTATAGCATAAGCTCATCTCAACTTCGTCGAGGTGAGCTAAAAACTGAATTAGTGATTGGATACACGGTTCAAAATATAAAGCCTAAACATTATTTGCACAGACAATTTCTGCCTGGACATGCTTAGCAAATACAATTTCATTACCAAAGTAAGAAGCTACCTTAACCATGTGACCTTGGGACAATGTGATAAGAAACATTCAGTCCTTAGAAACAACATACTAAAATATGAAAACAATTGTAAGAAAGGTTCAGGAGATATAGCCCAGACAATATTAGTACGTACAATTTCATTAAAAAGAACTAGATGATCTTGACCTTGGGCACATGACCTTGGGTCAAGATGATAAGAAACCCTCCAATCCTGAGCAACAGCATACTATAGTATAAGAGTGATCCAGTATATGATTCCACAGATATAGCCCAGACTCAATAGCATTTACAATTTCATTAAAAAATGTAATACTTGACCTTAGTCATATGACCTTGGATCAAGGAGGTGTGAAACCTTTGGGTCATCAGCACCATCATACTAAAATATGACGTGATCCGATCACAGTTCAAAAGATTAAGCCTGGACATAATACATGTAACAAATACAATTTCATTTAAAATATACTAATTGACCTTGACTTTGGTCACATGACCTTGAGTCAACGTGATGTGAAACCTTTACGTGATAAGCAACAACATACTAAAATATGACGGTGATCTGATAAATAGTTAAAAGAGATACAGCCCCAATGGGATAGCATGTACAATTTCATTAAAATGTACTTAGTAACTTTGACCTTGATCAAATGACCATGGGTCCAGGTGAAACCTTTTGGTCATGACTAAATACATTCTTAAACTTGAAAGCAATCCAGTATGCAGTCCAAGGGATAAAGCCTAAACAAGAATGTATCTACAATTTCATTAAAAATGTAGTAAGTGACCTTGGCCTTGGGTCAAGGTGATGTGAAACCTTCAGGTCATAAGCAACAACATACTAATATATGAAAGTTATCTGGCAAACGGTTCAAGGGATATAGCACGGACTGGAATGTATGTACAGTTTCATTTAAAATTTACTAAGTGACCTTGACCTTGGTTACATGACCTTGGGTCAAGGTTATGTGAAAACTACGGGTCATAAGCAACAACATACTAAAATATGAAAGTGATCCTGCAAACAGTTCAAGAGATATAGCCCGGACAGGAATGTATGCATAATTTCATTAAAAATGCACTAAGTGACCTTGACCTTGGTCACATGACCGTGGGTCAAGGTGATGTGAATCTTCGGGTCATAAGCAACAACATACTAAAATATGAAAGTGATCCTGCAAACGGTTCAAGAGATATAGCCTTGGGTCAAGGTGATGTGAAACCTTCGGGTCATGAGCAACAACATACTAAAATATGAAAGTGATCGGGCAAACGGTTCAGGAGATATAGCCCGGACACGATGTGTGACAGACGGACAGACGGACAGACAGACGGACAGACAGACGGACGACGAAGGCAAAACCAATATGTCTCCTCCCCGTGGGGGGGAGACATAATTATACTAGATTTGAAACAAGAACATTTTATATCAAAAATTTCGTTCATATGAAAAATCATTAAAAAAAGAAAGTTCTGTATGATAACATACCTTCTGAATCAGTTCAAAGCCATCTCTTTTTTCTGCCAGCTCAGCTAAATATCTGAAAGTAAAAAACCAAATAATGGAAAGCAAGGAGCTAATACATGTATATGCAGGTACCATATGCTAGGAGAAATTGCCGTATGGAGAGTACCGACTTTGTACATATCATTTTTTTTACCCCGATATGTATATGGGCCTCCGCTGGTCAATATAGGACTGGGTCTGTTGCCTCAAATGGATCCAAGTGCAATCAAATTCAAACGATAATGATAAAACCATGAAATATATCATGTGTGACGGTTCAGGTATTGTGCTTAGTTAGTTTAGTCAATAAGAGCATCTGCCCTGTAAGCAGATGGTCTCGGTTCAATTTGTATCATTCCCGGACTGGCCACATTTTCCTTCCTTTGTGAGGTTTCCAGTTAACAACTTTGGAAAACCTCAAAATTTGGCGGGGTGGAGACTGTGACAGTTCATGTATCGGTGCCCAGTTAGCTCAGTTGCTGCCCTGTGAGCAAATTAGGTCCCGGGTTCTATTCCTGGACTGGCCACATTTTCCATTCTGCATGTCACTCATGCACAAATTTCAAAATATTCAAGAATTATAAATACTTGATAATCAAATCACTCTTGCAACACCAAATACTTTAATAGCTATAGATGTTTTAAAATGTCTGCAACAGGCAGGGAAAAACAAGTTGCCAGACCCAGAATCGAACCTGAGACCTTCTTCTTTACTTACAGAAGCTCTTTACATGTCTGAGCTATCTGGACTGATACTCTAAGTCTGCCACATTCCTCCCTATTTAATTCAAGTATTTCCACATTTTCATATGCCTTCATTGGCTTTATTTGTGGAAATTCTTCACAATTTCCCTGGTTCTCCCCTTCAGTGCTATGTGCCCCAACAGCAACTGATGAGATCACTCTCATGGTACCAATGTCACAGGTGATGGAAAATAAGTTGCCGGGCAGGGAATCAAACCAGAGACTTTCTGCTTTCTTGGCATAGGCTCTTACCATCTGAACTATCCAGGCCAATACCCCAAATCTGCAACATATAACTTGGCACACAATCTTAACAATCGAGCTACCATAATCTGGAACAATTAATACTTGAACAGTCAAAGACTTTATAAGACGCGACTTACTGTGCACAATCGAAAAGGTTGTCAATATCTTTTTCGAAGCCTTTATCTCCTTTTGCCTTCCACATCATCCAGAGTTTGAGGCAGTCGATCTTACGACCACACTGTATTGACTTATCTCCTGTGTCGTAGGACACATCGTAGAATTTATCTTGTTGGAAGAGGTACTGTGCATTAGCCGAGTGGCACTGTGGAAGGAGGTCCTAAAAAATAAACATAACCTTATATTTTTCAACACGTTGTACTAATTTCATAGACATGGCTCTATGAAGCAGTAGTACCTTTAAATACTTTCATATTAGTATATGTAGTTAAATGCACTCCTGTTATTTGAAATGAAACTACATGTATATCATATACTTTGCCTGATACTGTAAACGTGGTCATTTTTGCTGGGGGCAATTTTCGCAAAATAACCATTGCAACATTATATATAGGGGGTACTTTTGGCGGAATTAGGAGCATTCCCTCAAGTCTTTTACACTAGTTGTAATTTTCACGCAGAGGTTATTTTCGCGATAGTACAATTGCGAAAAGTGCAAAATTGCCACAACGCAAAAATTTCTACCTTTACAGAATCCACCAAAAGAAAATGCCTTAGGTATAAATATCTTAAAAAAAGGTATTGCTCTATAGGATAAACATACCTTATGTCTAGTAAGGAAAGCTGCTGTTTGTAGAGGGGCTCCCATCATCTTATGAGGATTCCATGTCATCGAATCGGCCCTAGTAACAGAAGATATAATTTTTTTCATGTTTATAAAATTCGGGGTATTTTAAAATTCTTCTTAAACTACATGTACATGTATGTTAAGAAATTGACATGTAAATTGTACCATTACTTGTTATTAGAGTATGTTTTAAATACTGGAGTCTATCAATATATGAGATTGCCTTAACCAGTTCTGATTTTCCTTTAAAGTTTATACAAATGAAATCATGCGTTTAATTTCTTGGGAATTTTTTTTAATTACTCTTCAGTCAAAGAGCAAAATCGTAAAGATATAGTAGTACAAAATGGATCACATTCAGACCATAATTGAATTCATGAGTTTGAAGAATTACACAAAAAGTGTCAGATACCTTTAAGTATTCTTAAGTTTAATGGACTTCGATTCATGACAGCTGCAGAATTTAGTTTAACTGTTCTTCATTTCTAAAAGAAGTACATCATTAAATAACACAATTACTTACCTTTCAATCCCTTTCATTAGATATTTCATTTTCTTGGACAGGACAGCACTGCCGCCCCATGCTCCATCTACGTGCATCCACAGATTGTATTTCTTGCAGATGTCAGCAATTTTGTCTAACGGGTCATAGACTCCCAGTACGGTTGTACCAGCTGTGGCATTTACAAGGTACGGCCTCTTATTCTGAAGAAGTACACAATCAACAAAACATTATGTAAAGCAAATGCATGTTGACATCAGCTTAGAATGTAGAGCAAATGCATGTTGTCAGCATAGAGTGTAGAGCAGATATATGTTGTCAGCTTAGCATGTAGAGCAGATATATGTTGTCAGCTTTGCATGTAGAGTAGATATGTGTTGTCAGCTTAGCATGAAGAGTAGATATATGTTGTGAGCTTAGCATGTAGAGTAGATATATGTTGTGAGCTTAGAGTTAGAGTAGATATATGTTGTGAGCTTAGAGTGCAGAGTAGATATAAATTGTATGTTGTGAGCTTAGAGTGTAGAGCAGATATATGTTGTCAGCTTAGAGTGTAGAGTAGATAAATGTTGTGAGCTTAGAGTGTCGAGTAGATATATGTTGTGAGCTTAGAGTGTAAGTAGATATATGTTGTGAGCTTAGAGTGTAGAGTAGATATGTGTTGTGAGCTTAGAGTGTAGAGCAGAAATATGTTTTCAGCTAAGAACGTAGAGTAGATATATGTTGTGACTAAGAGTGTAGAGAAGATATATGTTGTGAGCTAAGAGCGCAGAGTAGATATATGTTGTCAGCTTAGCATGTAGAGAAGATATATGTTGTGAGCTTAGAGTGTAGAGTAGATATATGTTATCAGCTTAGCATGTAGAGTAGATATATGTTATGAGCTTAGAGTGCAGAGTAGATATACATTGTATGTGGTGAGCTTAGAGCGTAGAGTAGATATATGTTGTGAGCTTAGAGTGTAGAGTAGATATATGTTGTGAGCATTGCATGTAGAGTAGATATATGTTGTCAGCTTAGAGTGTAGAGTAGATATACATTGTATGTTGTCAGCTTAGAGTGTAGAGTAGATATACATTGTATGTTGCGACCTTAGAGTGCAGAGCAGATACATGTTGTGAGCTAAGAGTGTAGAGCGGATATATGTTGTCAGCTTAGAGTGTAGAGTAGATATATGTTGTCAGATTAGAGTGTAGAGCAGATATATGTTATCAGCTTAGAGTGTAAAGCAGATATATGTTGTCAGCTTAGAGTGTAGAGTAGATATATGTTGTCAGCTTAGAGTGTATAGTAGACATACATTGTATGTTGTCAGTTTAGAGTGCAGAGCAGATATATGTTGTCAGCTTAGAATGTATAGTAGACATGGTAGATATATGTTGTCAGCTTAGGATGAAGAGTAGACATGGTAGATATATGTTGTCAGCTTAGGGTGTAGAGTAGACATGGTAGATATATTTTGTCAGCTTCGGATGAAGAGCAGACATGGTAGATATATTTTGTCAGCTTAGGATGAAGAGTAGACATGGTAGATATATGTTGTCAGCTTAGGATGAAGAGTAGACATGGTAGATATATGTTGTCAGCTTAGAATGTATAGTAGACATGGTAGATATATGTTGTCAGCTTAGAATGTATAGTAGACATGGTAGATATATGTTGTCAGCTTAGGATGTAGAGTAGACATGGTAGATATATGTTGTCAGCTTAGAATGTATAGTAGACATGGTAGATATATTTTGTCAGCTTAGGATGAAGAGTAGACATGGTAGATATATTTTGTCAGCTTAGAATGTATAGTAGACATGGTAGATATATGTTGTCAGCTTAGAATGTATAGTAGACATGGTAGATATATGTTGTCAGCTTAGGATGTAGAGTAGACATGGTAGATATATGTTGTCAGCTTAGGATGAAGAGTAGACATGGTAGATATATTTTGTCAGCTTAGGATGAAGAGTAGACATGGTAGATATATTTTGTCAGCTTAGGATGAAGAGTAGACATGGTAGATATATGTTGTCAGCTTAGAATGTATAGTAGACATGGTAGATATATGTTGTCAGCTTAGAATGTATAGTAGACATGGTAGATATATGTTGTCAGCTTAGGATGTAGAGTAGACATGGTAGATATATGTTGTCAGCTTAGAATGTATAGTAGACATGGTAGATATATGTTGTCAGCTTAGGATGTAGAGTAGACATGGTAGATATATGTTGTCAGCTTAGGATGAAGAGTAGACATGGTAGATATATTTTGTCAGCTTAGAATGTAGAGTAGACATGGTAGATATATTTTGTCAGCTTAGGATGAAGAGTAGACATGGTAGATATATTTTGTCACATTAGGATGAAGAGTAGACATGGTAGATATATGTTGTCAGATTAGAATGTAGAGTAGACATGGTAGATATATGTTGTCAGCTTAGGATGAAGAGTAAATGCATGTTACTTTTCAGTAATAAGCTGATGATAGTACCTCTTTCAAATCTGGATAAAGTTTAAAGTAAAGTTGCTCTATAAAGTGTTATTTACATACAAATATGCTCATTTTGTATAAAAATGAACATAATACAGAATTTAAAAACCAATTGTTCCCTCCTCCCACCATAACAGGTCCTTACAAATCTGACTGTTTTCTATAGCTACTTATATTTAACCCCCTTCCCCACTCCATCCCCCCCTTCCCCACTACATCCCCCCCTTCCCCACTCCACCCCCTCCCCCCTTGCAGCAAAATTCTTTCAATATCGTGAATCATATACATATGTGTTGGATTTGATTAAAGGAAAAATAATAAGTTAATCAGAATTTGTGGTTATCAATAAGAAGGTCAAAAATAGCACTGTTTGAAAACAGGAATGTCGCCTGTCACATCTTTGGCCCTAAGTATGTGACCTTGACCTTGAAAGTGACCTTGACATACATTGGGTGCTGAGTTTCATCATGCTTTACCATCACTGCAAGTTTGAAGGTGTCTGATGTATATCAAGTAAGTTACAGCCAAATATGTGAAAGTGTGACTACCAGACAAATGGACAGACAGATGGACAAATTAATGGACGCCTTGTTGCAGGTGACATAGAAATGCATACTACTGCTGTTCGCAAGCATTATCTACATGTACATACCTCAGACTGAAGTTTTAAAATCATTTTTTCTAGATCCTCCGGATCCATCCTTCCTTTAGAGTCCGCCTTCACAGAATATAAGTTGTCAATTCCAATTCCTATCAGCGCCACACCTTTCTTCAATGAATAATGACCCTAAATAATAAAATATACATATATAAATACTCAAAAACTGCTAAGTTTGTACTGCATTGTACAGATTGAATTATGAAAACCAATTCTAGACCAAGTTTTCCCATATATATGTAGGATGTAAATGTGCATGTTACATTGGACAATACTATGTAACAAGGACATATGTAATATATCATTTCTATAATTTAGTAAAAGTAACCATTTTCTCGAAAAATCGTTGGTATATTTAATAATGTATCCATGTAATAATTCATCATTTACTTTTTTCTTCCTCTAAATTTGATCTTTCTTTCCTTTGTTTTCTTATTTCTACTTGCTTTTTATTTATATTTTTTATCCTTTCTTTCCTTTTTATAACGAAACCATCAGTGTTGAAGATGAAATATTCCATGCTTTGTGATATATACCGTAGGATGCAGAATAGAATATATGTGTCCAATAATTATTTTTAAGAAATACTCTAACATGAATAAAACCATTTATCACCAATGAGATATTGGCATATCATGTAAAAATCGAATTTTAGTTACTCACAATTAAGAAATACAAAACTAACTAATGTCAATTTTCAATTAGTTTTGAATACTTTGCTTACGAAAAAAAAAAAAATCTGTTCAGAAAGGATTTTTAGAATTATGTAAACCTTACATTTATCAAAAGCCCCAATAGATACTTGACTAGCAATATGATTTCATTTGAATCAAAATTCAACAGTATTGCAGAAATGAAGTCTAATTCAGTTGACAATCTACAATTGAATAAAATTGAATGAATGGGAAAAAAATAAACAAGAGGCCCAAGGGGGCCACATCCCTCACCTAAGTTGCACACCAATCAGAGCCCTGGGCGGCCATATTTTATTACCAGTCCGCATGAAAAAACACAAACTTGGTAGAGGACCTTGAGTACTTGCTTCCTGTAAGGTTTCATGAAATTCTGTGCAGCGGTTGCAGAGGAGAATTCCAAAATGTGTCAGCCAATCAGAGCCCTCGGCGGCCATATTTGTTGATCGATCAGCACAAAAAAACAAACATAGGGTAATCAAAGATTACATAGCTCGCCTTCACAGGTTTTTGTCAGAAACCAGGTTAAAGTTTTTGAAAAGTAGGTCAAAGTCCAAGGTCAAGGTCACTAGGTCAGAGGTCATGCTCTCAAATGAAAGGTCTCGTCACAAGGTATCTACATATGAAATATCAAAGCCCTACCCCTAATAGTTCAAGAGATATAGCCCAGGTTAAAGTTTTGTGTACGGACAACGACGCCGAGGGTATAGCATTAGCTCTCCGGACTTTTTTGTCCCGGCGAGCTAAAAACTTGGTAGAGGACATCGAGTACTTGCTTCCTGTAAGGTTTTATGAAATTCTGTGCAGCGGTTGCAGAGGAGATGTCGAAAATATGTCAGCCAATCTGAGCCCTCAGCGGCCACATTTGTTGACCAATCGGCACGAAAAACACAAACTTGGTAGAGGACTTTGAGTTCTTGCTTCCTGTAAGGTTTTATGAAATTCCGTGCAACACTTGCAGAGTAGATGTCAAAAATGTGTCAGCCAATAAGAGCCCTCAGCGGCCATATTTGATGACCGATCAGCAGGAAAAACACAAACTTGGTAGAAGACATTGAGTTCTTGCTTCCTGTAAGATTTCGTGAAATTCTGTGCAGTGGTTGCAGAGGAGATGTCGAAAATGTTAAACGTTTACGCCGGACGACGGTCCACAGACAGACACGCTATGACAATAGCTCACTTGAGCTTCGCTCAGGTGAGCTAATAAAAAAGATCAGCGTCTAAATGTAAAGAAATGAAGATGGAAGACCATTCACTAAAGATTATGTGCAACACTACAGATATGAAAGCAAACAAGATGCGATATATATTTCAAATACAAATTTATATATGATACAGAAATGTCAAGATCTCTGTCTTTGACAAGCTTCGTATCGAAGCCTTTCTTCTACCTTCTCTGATGTTAAAACGCATAAGTGAGGGAGACCCTGCATCCCCGTCCTCTTGACATCCGGGAATTGTTTAAACCGGGCCACATTAAGGGCATACATATTGGCAATAGAGCCGCCTGAAATTGATTATTGTTAAGTAGCGAAGTATCATACCTAGTGTAGGTGCAACTATACTTGAACTATTTCTTTTAAAAAATCAATTGATAATATTTGGAATTTTGTCTGGCATATAGATTTATTCAACAATTTTTAATTTTTATGCATTCTCTACCACATAAAGTGTCAAAGATGATGAAATAATCATGATAATTACTGAAGCTCCTATTACTTTACAACTAGATATAAACAATTTTAAATTTCTAAAAACTAGACAATTAAAGAACACATATGTCATCTGACCTTGATTAAGTCATCTTTACCTTGAAGGTTACCTTCACTTTGACCCTCATTGGTCAATGAGACTACTCTTGCAAGTTTGATGAAAGTATAAGGCATGTAAAGTAAGGTGAAATCATTTATTTGAAAGTTTCTTTAGCATACAGACATTCGACCAGACAGACAGATGCCAGACAAAATGATCTCTATATGTGCACCCTTGAATTGAAGGTGACATAAAAATATACTGTGATACATCAAACATAACTTAATTCTATACTAATCTAAATTAATTTCCTTGTAATTGGGATACCTTATATTAAATTCAGTTAAAAGCAAACAGTGCCATAACTACGAAGCATTTCATCTTTTACTTATGCTTTTCAGGAAGCGAAAAAAAAAGGACACAATTGACAACTATGACGTGAAGATAAAACTTAAGCTCACCTGGAGTGAAAATGGCATCACCGTTTGTGAAACCGATCAACTGTAACATTTTACCGAGGAGGGTCTTCTCCATGAGAGTGAACACTGGAGCAACTTCAAAAGTATACCTGTAGAGAAAGATTATGTAGCATGTGCCGATTGAGATGGATGATATACTATGGAAAAAAGACTGTTCTAATTAACTCTTCCACATACCCTTGTAAAAAAATTCTGATCCTTTAGATGGCATTTTCAAAAAGTGTACTTGCTGTATGGATTTTAATGTAACTATGTGTCATTTCCCATAACATGTAATGGTTATTTAATCATTTTTATTTTAGGGCTCCGATTCTGATAATAAAGGTTATCTTTAAGGAAAGGCATAGCCCATGATACATAAGTTTTCAATCCCCTTATTAAATTCATCAATAAACAAAACAGAATCATTCCTCATCATTTATTTTCTACAAACAAGATCAAAATTTTTGGATCTATCAAAAATTTGTAAACCCTACAGTATACTAGGAATTACTTTATCAGAATTTTTGTGACAATGAAAGATAAAACATCAATTATACTTACTGACTGGTATTAAGCACCTCTGTCAGCCATGCTCCTCCTAAACTGTACTCGTCTAAACCTCCAAACAGTTGGTTGAAAAAACGTGGGTGACCTAAAATATTTATTCAGCAGTGAAAATAAATGAAGATTTACTAACATTCCATTAGTATCATACTACAGTGTGGAATTTTGACATTTTAGCAAAACGTAATCCTACAAATTCAATGTAAATAAAAACTTGTGTCCAGTTTCACAAAAATTTTAACAAAAAAATTAAGAAATTTTCATAACTTTCATCATCAAATAAAAAATTAAAATGTTTTTCAATCAAGATTATATTTTGCTTTCTATTATAATTTCTACACATTTTAAAAATAAAAATTCAAGACCAAAAATTGCAATTTTTAGTTTATAAGAGGTATTCAGCAATCAAATGTTACGAAAATCCCTTAAATTTTTCTTAAGTTTTTTTGTGAAACAGGTTGCTGGCTCTACAAATCTGAACATCATATCTTGGTCATGACCTTTACTATCATACCATGAACATGACAATAAATATCATAAACATTGAAAGGCTTTACATGAAAAAAAAGTTATGAATTAACATACCTGTTTTTACACTGTACTGTATGACATCTTTGCAAATTTTTAACAAATCTTCATCTTTCGTCTCATCCTCGTTGAGCTGTAAATCGATCGTTTTCTCCAGTTCCTTTGGGTGCTTGAAATTGACAACCCTGGCTTCTCGTTTCCTTGATCCAATAAACACGTCATTAATCATCATCGTGTACAGACGATCCAGAAACTCAGTCTGATTCTCTGTGACACCCATACCTCCATTGGTAGTTCCGTTTAAACTGCTCATGATTCTTGTATTCTGAAACGACAGAAAATTCTTATTCAATTTACAAAGGTGGATCTTAATTTTTTTTTCCTTATGAGAGGAAGAGGGTAGTGTTGTGCTGATTATGGCTGATGTTGGTGATATCGTTGCTTGACCCTTCCGATTACAGTAATTGATTAAGATATTGATAATCGATTATAATCATAAAATTTAAAATACATGCCTATGACAAAACCATTCATACTCCATATTTATAACTTCTTATCATTGAATAATTTAATTTCAATCGTATCAAGGAATTTGATTGGTCGTTGGAAGCATATTATACCTTCATAAATTGGTTTGCTTAATATTGGACACGCCCACTTCCGGGAATGCTTGCCGGAACTAATTTTGACCTAAAATACCATAGTTGCACTAATTTCCTGTACAAACTGACGTGTACGTGACGTGAAACCCATTGTGACGTCAATATCTTCCCGCCAGATGACGGTTAAATTCAACACAAAATGGCGACCTGCTTCCGTTGAGTTACTGTGTACAACCCATATTTTCCCCATTATATGAAAGCCGTCCCTCGTTTCGGAGGGTCTGCGACGCAAGACAGTTGGATATAGAAATCGGACTAAGGTAGGGATATTTTCCCATCTAAAATCATCATTTTTCTGACCAAGACACTGCCGTGGTTGATAAAAGCAACCATCTGAGCGAATACTTTCCTCCACTCTTGTTGTTTCAATTTTGTTTGTAGTTTAATGTTATTAGTTAAGTATGAACAGAAGTTAATAGAAGTTTTTCTAGTATTTGATTAAATTATAAGGATTAAGTTTAACAATTTTTCAATTTATTGAGATATTGATATCGAAATAAATCTTGCAACCATTATGTTGCGTTCATTTATCTTAAAAACCATTTTAAAGAAATCATGGTGTAGCCTTCTTTCGTTTTCACTGGAAGAATTAAACACAAAATAGTACGTTCATCTCGGCGTCTAAATCATCTCAAATTCTTTTGCTTTTGAAACTGAAAAATTAACATAAAAATCTCTCCATCTAAAATCATTTTCTACTACCTGTCTAAAACTATTTTCTGTCACTGTCACTGTGTGCGTAGGTTTAGTCGTAGGAACATATAATTTACACCATTAGTTATAAGAGTTCGAGATCTATCCCCCTGTTTAAATTTTAATCGCAAAATTTGCTAAGTAGAAAAAACTTCAATTTTCTGATTTCTGAAGTGAGGTGCAAGGACAGTACTGGTGTCAGAACAGTTTCCGGACAGTAACAGCTTCCGGACAGTCGCCTTTTTAAGTACTTTGAAAGAAATCATTTTCAAAATTTTGATAATAAAAAACAAAATAATTTTGAAAATAGAACCGAAAGTTCTCAAATCACGTAGATTAAAATAGTATGGTTCTCGGCGACTTCCCCTGGTGCGCGATATTAAACGGGGCACTATCAAATTTACCGTCTCCTTGAAATGGTCCCCGTTTGGGGTTTCACATAGAGTCCCAGGGGGTCCCGAGAATACTGACAAACAGATTGTATGGTAATGTTCAGAAGCATACCGAAAGGAATGGTGTCAAATTATCCTTGCGCAGTGAAATCACAACAAAGGACTATTTTTCAGGCTACCCAATGAAATATAGTTCTTCCTTGGTGGATGAATTAAGTAATCAAACTTTCCGACATATTTTTCTCAACCGGAAGTGGATTTTTTTATGCAACATCATTGTTCACCTGGTGACTTTCTTATTTTTTTTCTAAATGAAGTAATTTTTTGTTGATGGAGCTATATTTTTTTCCATGACCTTGAAACCGGGAAGCACATGTAGTTTTATTTTGGTCTTGCGACAAGAACGTTTACAGGTGCGTCAAGCCTCCTGAATATTTGAATTATGTAGAAAATAGTGAAACATCTACACTTTAAGGTCAATATATTTTTTTTACTGTAAAATATGAATAATTGAATCAAATTCATGCATTTTTATTGATCTAACAGATAGGGAACATGTCAAAATATTTTTTCGAATTTTGTACTGCAGTGCTGAATATGCAAGAGTTACCGCTCTTTGTAGGAGACACAAATGATAGAAAAGATTTGATAGTGCGGGGCAGAGAGGTAATAAGGTGGTGTGATAAAGCAACTTAGATGCAAAATTTTGTTTACATGATTTGTGATTTGAATTCTGCATTTAAAAGTATACAAAATTGTGTCCAAATTTTGAAAATAATTTCCTTCAAAGTACTAAATGAAAAGGGTGACTGTCCAGAAACTGTTACTGTCCGGAAACTGTTCTGACACCAGTAGGGTAATAAAATCGGTCTAGAAACCATATTTCTTGAGAGATTTAATATTTTCTTTCAACATGAGTATCTGTGGAAAGGGCATAGCATTATTCGAGAGAAATTTGAATGCTTTCCATTGATGGATGGAGAAGTTATCCCCGAAAAACCTTCAAAATCGTCCGGAAACTGTTCCGACACCAGTAATGTTGATTTCTAATGAAACTTTACAAGTTTCCTTAATTTTATCCAATTTCGTTAATTCAAATACCCCCTACATCGTAATCGTTCGGTAACTGCTTCCGTTCGGTTACTGCTTACTTCCGTTCGGTTACTTTGGTTACACTAAACCAGTACTTATTAGTGCATATGCACCATTTTCTCACCTTGTGGCCTGAGAGGTCCTCAGTATGTTATGAGATGCAATGCATGCAGTAGATAACATATTTTCAAAATCTTAACACTAAGTAGACAATTTTGTGTTTTTAATGAGTTCATGAAAGTAAAAAGACATTATAGAAAAGCATATTTAACAATGACAACAAGAGCATCACCTTAAATAACACCTGCAACCGGCGAAAATTTTCCCCTTTTCAGCATGTAGGTCAAATCTAAATAAACGAACGGGAACGGAAACGAACAATTTTTATTACTGAATCTTTGCATCTGTATCACATCTTTTGGGACAAACTTGATTCAGTATTGTTCTTCGTGATAATGTGATATAATTTAATGTTGTTTCGAAACCAGAATGTTTAATTTAAAGGTAATTAATAATCCAATTTTGTTCCGGACAGGTTTGTTCGGACCAATTCTATTTTTGACCTAGTTGATCTACCACGTGACGCAGTACAATGTGGAAATTCCCCAATGTGTATTGCATTAATGCCCTATTGAGCTTGACCTATTATCTTGCCCGCGAAATATGAAATTGTAATGAGCTTAAACCAAGCACCTTTTTTTTTAAGTCCTGTGTGATATGCAATATCTAGAGGGGAAGACAGTGACTGATTTAGGATTATAATACATAGAGGGGTGGGTTCAAACGAGAACTTAAAAAGGTTCTTGCTTCAAAGCAAAGAGAAACTGACAAGCACAAAAAAAATCTGTGTATTTTGTCCGCAGTCACTAAATGTTCAATACGCGGACGATCAAATATATATAGACACCTCCATACATATTTTGTCAGATAGATCTTTTAATTAATTTTAATTGTTCATTTCAAAAAGATTGATCATGACCGCAATTTTAAATCGATCTTAAAAATTTTATGGAAGGCTATATATCGAGTCTCTGAAGATTTGGTAAAGAAATATGTGTTTTATGCCTTGCACAGGACCCTTATTCTCGATTCATCTGGGTCTCAGATGAAGACATGATTCACAATCATGTAGGTCGTTTCCGAAACGTACGTAACGTACGTCCACGCACAAACGATGAACATGACAATCCATCCTTCCCGACTTTGTTATCTATTCCCGGGAAAATTTTGGAAACTTTATTCAAATCAGTGGTTTCTGGGGTGTTTGGGGGCTATTTCGGACTAATTTCATAGATTTATTTCGGAAACAGTAGTTTAATGCTTCCAAAAGCACGTCATATGTGCCCCCTCTTTGCATGGGCACTGCCCCCGGCTGAATCCGCCACTGAAGCAGCAATTTTGCTCAAAACGAATTCGGGTACATATTAGTTTGACTGCTTTAGCATAATTATAGCAATATCATAGCTCTACACGTAAAAAAAATGCAACTGCAGACCTTAATTCATTTCTAGCTATAAATAAAAATTACAAGTTGTTGCCATGGCAACAAGCAACATCGTACTTATCTCGAAATAGCCTTTAGTTCAGACAAGCTATAAGAATCTCGAAAATACGGATATATATGATTTTTTTAAAATGTCATGCATTACCAGATATATGTAAAGTTATCAAATGGATTTCTTAAAAAAATGACGAATGTGCTAAAATAGGCAAGAAAATTACACTTTTAGCCAAAAACGAGACGGACAAATTTTTTGATTTTTTTTTTGTCTGAATATTAGTAGTCTCCAAGGCTCCAAATGTCTCTCTACGTGAACATTTTCATATTTCTTCTACCTGTCGCAACCCTGACCTTATAATTCCTTACACGGGCGATCCAAGACGGGGTGTTACACAATATCAGCAACATGGAAAAACAATGTACGAGTCTCCGACGTTTAAAATTTCGTATTTATTGTACTACAAGACGGAGAGGGCATGTATATATGCTTCAAGAAGAAAACCCAACAACATTGTCATCCACTTCTCGTGGTTTCAGATACTGTTATAAGCACAGGAGCTCGATGCTAACGATCCACAAGAACATTCGCCTCTACTCTCCTTATATACTTTGACTATAGAGAGATGTGAAGGGGCGGGTGTCATTGAGGGTTGTTGGCATCGAGCTCCTGTGGTTATAAGTTACGTGATGTAAGAAAAAACATCCCTCGAGCTTGTAATGGTAGAAAAACAAAGAACAAAAATACATTTTAAAATGAATTAGCAAGATTTTGATGAAATTCCATTTTCTATGTAGGATGTTTTGTGAATTATTATACTAATAGTATCATTATTTTGTATTAATTAAGTTTGTTAATTAATTAACAAAAAATAAATCACAAAGCATCCGATATCCAAAAGAGAATCTTGAATTTCATCAAAACTATACTTCCTTTGCAAACATATTGTGGATTGTAATGAATGTGTAAACCAGATGAGAAAGAAATGAAAAATATAAGAGTTTTGTATGGACATAACCAGTCCAACCAAAAGGCGTGAGAGTATTGCCCATGACCTGTACTGGTATTTGACTGGACCCACATCCGAGGTGTAATTTTAAAGGTCACTAAAAGTAGCGCATGCATTCTCGGTTTTGCATGTCAGGAATTTTTATGCGGAGTTGGGGGTGAGATTAATTAAAAGAGACCCGATCAATTTGGTTTAGTTTTCTCCAAAATGATTACCATTACTAATAATGTCGAAGGGTTCGATCCAACTACTAGAATTATACAACGACTGTTGAAGATATATATCATTTAAATTAGCTTGTCTTTTTTTTTTCTTCTTTTCTAATATGATCAATTCTAAGTTATTATTGTGTAGGCTATGTAATTTGAATACCTTTTTACCCCTCCCTATTTAGTGAATATGAAGTAAATTAAGGAACACTTACTTGAAAACATTTTCTCTCAAATCATTTTAAAACATACTGTCAATGCCAATTTCAGTTCAATAACAACCAAGAAGATTAATTAGAGTGAGGGCAGAATAGACATGCAATTTATTCATTTCATTCTATTTTGGCGTGCTTGAGAATTAGAATTTTCGAATAAATGAACACGAAACATGTCATTTATCGGCCCATATTAACAAAGCATAATCAGATGACGCAATTTCTTTTATCTAGTTATCTAGCTCCAGAAATGGGGACTAATTCCTTAATTTCCCTTTTACTGTGAAAAGACAGCAAATGTGAGCGTTGAAAGTTTGTGAATTGCTTTTGTAGCTAACAACTCTTTCCAAATGTTGATAAATTGCTCAAATTGTTACCCTCTGGAAATCTGAAATTGAAATTCTCGTGCATGAACTAGAGGCGAAAAGAAAGACTCGTTGTGACTTTTAAAATCAGACGTAGTACGATCTTAGCGACGAAACGTCATCCCAACGTTTGCTAAACGTTAAAATTACGTAGCTTGAAACTGATATTAGAGAGGTTTAGAAACCGTTACGTGTACGGTTACGTGTACGTGTAGACGCAATAACTGTGTATGACGTCATTATCTATTGCGTACGGGAAATCCTATAAGTTGTCAATAACGTGTAAATCGCGAGCTACACGTACGTACAAACGTGTAGATATTTATGTTTATATAGCAGATGTATTTCATGAATACTTGTACCAAGAATACCTTATAAGTTTTAATTTTACCTTTTATCTAAATATCAGTCTCGTATATGTTAGAATATATTTATTTTACGTCATCGCTAAGGGCACCAGTACACGTACACGTACTCGTCAATTTTCTAAACCTCTGCTATTTTTTTTTTACTTGTAGATGTACTTTTAGATTACACGTACGCGTACCCGTACACGTTAGTCTTCTAAACCTCTCTATTATCAATATCGAGAAACGAAGATACTAAACGCAAAACGCTAAAATTGCTGCCGTTTACACTTCCAGTCTTTTGACAGTGAGAGATATTATCTATCTCGCTCAAGAGACATCGGAGTTTGATTCAAGTTTGTTCATTTCACTAATTCTTATGTGTTTTTGGCGTCTTTTTCTACTTCATCATTACGATTTAATAATCGATATTTCTTTTCTCTCCTTGTGAAACGCATCACACCGATTTTTAAAATTCATTTTAAAGATAAGATAGTACGGTGGCATAGAGGCTACATGTAGTTCTTTTTCTTTTATTTGTTTTTTTTTTTGGGGGGGGGGGGTGTTTCTTTTTAGAGAGAGAACAGAAAACAAATTATTTGTTTTATCTCTCTCTCTTATACGTTCCCTCGAATTACTAGTACTAGTATCATGTCGTGAGAACGAGTTTTTTGTTTTCTGATCTCTTATAAAAAAAGAGAACAGAAACAAAATTTGTTTTCTCTGTCATTTTTATCATATTTATTGTGAGAAAAGTAATTGTGAATTTACGGACAGACAGACAGACAGACAGACAGACAGACAGACAGACAGACAGACAGACAGACAGACAGACAGACAGACAGACAGACAGACAGACATAGTCCCCTTCGGACTAATAATGAGAATCGGCACACAGGTTTTGGTGAAAACAGACTCTATGTTCCCTAAACAGTATAATAAGTGCCCTCTTGTGTAAAAATGCATATTAATTTGTATGATGTGCAATATTTCTCTCCTTAATTCAATTTTAAAATGGGTTTATGTAATTATTTCATCATGATACTAGTAAGCATTCAAGTTTTATTTATCTATTCATTTAGTTTTGTTCTTTTTTTTTTTCTTTAACGAACTCGAGGAAATGTTTTACATCGTGCAACTTATTATCTGAAACCACGAGCAGTGGATCACATTGCTGTTGGTTCATGCGCTCTCCGCTCTAAGATTCTCACATCAGCTCTAAGATTTCATGCTATAGTTCTGATGTGAGCGAATACTGTGTAACAATAGCATATCAAGCAAATTCTGATTATTAATGTATTTTGGTGTGCTATTTTGTACCTTTGAAATTATCTCGACAAAAATTGATATTCCATAATAAAAAAAAAATGTGTAACATAACGTATGATTCAAAGTCATTTAGTTTAAGTATTCCCATTACAATTACAATAAATGTAATATACATACATTGTATACATTGCAATGACTGAGTTTTATTGAATTGACCATTTATACAATTTAAAATTTCAACTAACTTATTAAAGAATACAGCTTCAGTTCTCAAACCTTCATAAAACCAATTGTCAGTTCTACTCAAATCTACAAACATTTCTAAACTCAACAACCTACTGGCATATATCCGAACTATATCAGAATAAAATTTCCGTTGATTAGTTGTTGTTTTTTTTTTTGTTTTTTGTTTTTTGTTTTTTTGCAGACCATCACGACTCTCAGATAACAGAACTGTGTCATCTACATATGAAAGAAGAAAAGAAAACACTTCAATTGAAACGACATATATATACATTATGAATTTCTCAGTAAAATTGCATTAATAAGATATCTAGAAAGGTTACGCATAGTGTTTTTCTATTCCGAATAAAAAAAAGCTGAACTAATTTGAACATCGATAGTCTTCTCCAGTAGAAAAATTTGACATACTTTTATGTAAATCTTAACATTTGATATATTTTTATGTAAATCTGAACACAAAGGACCAGATAAAACAAAATGAAACTCATCGTTTATATAAAATTTTTCACATTTCCTCTGTAATCCTCTGTATAAGAATATTCTGCTTTTTTCTATTAGTAGTTCTTGTGAAGAAGTTGTAAATCTACTCAGAGTAAAGTCACAAAATTTTCCGCTAAATCCTTTCTTTAAAAAATATTTCAAACAAAAACTGGATGCCTATATTACATACACTTGGAAGAATTTTCAAAATAAATATACCTTTTTTGACATATGAATATGAAAAAGTACTGATATTACCTGATGAAGACCTGCGAAGATATCTGATAAAACATCAAACTAATGATCGTAAAGAAGGGAGCTTTCTCATTTTAAATAGGACTTTTATGCGCATGCTCGTTGGAAAATATGAATATGTATAAATTAAAGGTATATATGCATTGGTGATTCAGGTTTACCGCATAGGAAACGAGGGTCTACTAGATGGGGGGGGGGGGGGGGGGGGGGGGGGGGGGGTTCGCCCACTTTTTTTTTTTGAAGAAATGAAGCAACTGTGGCATCTGAAGCGTATTTGAATTGAATATAGGAGGGATTAGGCGCGCGTGATTCAGTCAGAGTCAGTAATGATAATTTGGGTTAGTATATCTTAAAATTTTTCGACATTTCTGATGCTGTATTAATTGTTTTTGCACGGCATGCAGAAGGCAACATGTTCAGGATTTTCTAAGTAAATGGACGGGTCAAGAAAAGTTTTGAAAGGGCAGTCCATGAGAGGGGGTGTCCAGCCGTAAATTCACGTAAAACTAGATTTTTAATTTTTGTTTGCAAATTCCAGGTGGGCCCGACCCCCCCCCCCCTAACCATCACTCTAGATTATGATAAATTTCGTTGTGATACATGAGATTACGGGTGCCCCATTCTCTGCAATTGGCAATTCAATTCTATAAAATTGATAAAGAAAAACATGCATTTTCGACTCTTTGCTTCTTAGAGGTGTCCGGTCCAGATCTGGCCAAAACAATTTTGAAATGTTCATTTTAAAAAGATTGTTCATGACCTTAAATTCAAAACGATTTTTAAAAAGTGAAAAAAAAATGTTAAATTTATAGAAGGTTATATCAAAGATTGGTAAAGAAATATGATCGAGTGTTTTATGACTTGCATAGGACTGTTATGTAGATTGTTTCCGAAACTTGTATGCGTCTACGTACAGAAGCATCCTTCCCGACTTTGTTATCTATCCCCGAGAAAATTTAGGAAAACTTATTAAAATTGGTGGTTTCTGGGGTGTTTGTTTTGGGGCTATTTCTGACTAATTTCATAGATATTTTACGGAAACAGTAGTTTAATGCTTTCAAAAGCATGTCATAAGTGCCCCTTCGTTGGGGGGGGGGGGGGGGGGGGGGGGGCACGTGCCCCCTCTTGCTGAATCCGCCACTGAACAGTATGTAAAAATACTATACTGTTAAAATCCAAGAGAGTTATCTACCTTGAAGGAAATCTTCAGTAAATAAAAACAACATTACGTCACTTTTGTAAATACGATGGTGGCGCAGAAACAGAGAAAGAAATCAGAAAATTCGAATACTTCTCTTTAACAGGTGTAAAACACTCTAAACAAGAATGCCCTGGAATTTTCCCTGGACAGAATTTTTAAAGAAAAGGGCTTGTAGATATATTCTCCAACATTATCTGGGTCATTTTTTGAAGGAAAAACTGACATTGGATCAGCTGAGTGTAGATTTGTACAATGGAACTGGGAAAATAAAGGAGTTGGAGTTAGATGTTGAGGTAGAGAGATTGTTAGATAAAGTTTAGCTGCACAGAGAGTGCAGTGGCACATTTAACCTTGTAAACATAGAGATGTAATATGAATCTCGGCAATGCCTTGGCTACGAGGGAGCGTTACATACGGTATTTCAAAGTTATTTGAAGCACTTGAAGTAAACTGAGCTCTCGTGCCCTGAATGGGATTCGAACAGCAGTCATTGGTTTGGAGTACAAGAGCGAGTGAGCTTAAGGGTCAACCCAATAGCTTAGTCATTAAACACTCTGAACAATTCAAGATAGTAATCCCACAACACTCTTCCCTCCTTTCTTTAAGTGTGTACCCCATTCTGTTCACTCTTATCTCCTTTGGATGCATGCAGTGCAGTGGTATCCTTGTTATGTAAGATTGAACACACTGCCATTGTTCACCTGGTCGCCAGTGAAGTGAACTGAGCACTCATACATGTACCCTGACCTAGCTGCCTCTGGAGATTCAAACTGCGGTCGTTGGCTTGGAATACCAGAGCGTTACTGAATGAACTAAAAGGTCAACCCGATATCTCAGTCATTTAACACTCTGAATTACCGGTAGGCCATAATTAAAAAATTGTTTTTTCCCCTCGCCCCGACCGGGTCAGGGAAAACGCCTCCGAGGCAGATTTTTTTTATCATGTTTATAGCCAAAAAGTCCGATTTTTTTTCCAAGAGAAAAAGAATGACTAGGTTCGCAGCAAAAATACATATTTCTCTTCACTGTGGGAAAACTTTTCATAGAGAGGGACAATTTGACTGATTTATGAAGAGGAATAGCAATACATGTACATGTACTGCTGAATTTTGTCAGTATTAAATTAGACCTTGAAAAAATCCATGTTTCAAGGAAGTTCTATTCATACATGCATGTATTGTACTTTATCAGATTATACCAGCTTTTGAAGTCCACACATGAGGGGTGTAACAATATTATATCGCGACGCAAAATGTGTATCGCAATATATCGCATCCTTATAGGATTATATAATTAAATCATTGAATCATTATATGATTTTAATCAGTTTAATTGAAAACAAGAGTCCCATCGACTCCCATGGTCCACATCGGTCACAATGGAAATGAATTATGACAAAAGCAATGATTTGTGTTTTTATGAGCAAATGACATAGACATGATGAATTCAATCAGAAATAGGAACAGTATGGACAAAAATATATAGAGGAACCTGATTTTTCATCAAAAATGATAAAAATAAATAGAAACAATATATCGCAATACAGCTAATAAAAAAACGCAATGTATTGCCATTCACTTTTGGCGTAAGGTTTCACCCCTTATATACATGTGCAGTTACGGGTGAAAATGTCATTTACTGTATGGTTACAGGGATTTTTCAAGTCCGTTTTTGGGTCCGATTATCGGACCCATTCCCAACGCCAAAATGGCCTGTATTTTCCCAATTTACGGTTGAAATTTCCCAATTTGAACCTCATAATTTTTTTGAAGTGTTCTTCAATAAAGAGCAAAATAATGACGACTGAAATACATTGCAGAAATACGACATTGACGATCTATGTGTAAACTGGTCAGAAATCTTAAATCCGGTATAGGTTTACGTTTTAATCATCAAATCGGATCTCCAGTATTGAGAACCCATGACCATGTCGTCTTACAACAGCAAATTTGATACCAAAAAAATGATAAAAGGGAGTACATCTTCTTTGTAGAGGAGAGATACGTTCTTCAAAATAAAATTTTGGATAGTGACTATAAAAGAAACAACAGAAAGTAGTTCATGTTCAGTAAAAAAAATAGGGCGACTCGGACAGTGGGAATGTCCCCCTTCAAACACTGACTTTGAATCTGAATCCTGATTGATCATGATCATTAAAGTAGCCCCTCTGACTCTGAACAGATGCCTGTTCCTGATCCTAGAAGATTATCATTATGTCCTTTGAAGTACAATCTAAAGTATAGATGGTTTTACTAGTACTTTGTTTATTTTATTGAATACACTTTGAATAAGGAGTTATATCTCTGTGTAAGGATTTCTTCCATTAAGAATCAAATTAAACTGTTGGAAATTCCCAATTTCATTAAAACGCCGCGATTTTTCCCAATTTTACCGGACCCTGGACCCAAAGTTAAATACCCTGAAAAATCCCTGGGTTACATTGATATGAACATGATGAATATTATACTCGTAATTCCTCCACATTTCAGTCTTTGAATGAGGCGTTAGACAGCAGCAATGTGCCACTTGAGATCGTGGACGGCTTTGTGGAGGAGATATCGGTAGCAATTCCATGGACACGTCTTATACAGAATAGTACAGAGCTAGAAATACATGGACTTCAGCTGACATTACAACCTAAACAAAGGAAGGAACATGGTAAGCAAAGAGGGCAAGGGGTAACGGTTAAAATCATTGATGCTGAGTAATGGTAACACGGTTGCAAAGTGTTGAGGAATCTTTAGCTTGTGATAAAAAGTTTGAAGAAATAATGTCAAATCCTTGGCATTATCGTTGTTCATGAAAGAAAATTTTAACATTTTATTGAGTCTTTGCGGAATTCAGAGTTATATCCCTTTTGAGATGGTATCTGATGTAAAACCATTATGACATCATGAAAATGGCATGGTAACGAAGATTTTGTACCGTCATTTCCCAGAGTTTAGGGATGGTTTCCATAGAATTTCATGACATCACAATAGGTTTACGTCATAAACCTTCTCAAAAGGGAAATTACTCTGGTTTTCGAAAATACAGAATACATGTACATGTATCTATAATTTTCTTGACTTTAGCTACAGATATGTTTTTGAAAGAGATGATTTAACCTTCGAAGTACTAAATTGCCATTCTTTGAGTGTGTTTCTCCTAGTTTGAGACGAACATTTGTTTCTGACTAGCTTTGACATTGATGCATTGAACATGTATGTTCCATACATGTATGGCATTATGTTTTAATACTAAGAGGTCAGAATTTCATTTACATACCTTGTTAAAATTGTGTACATGTACATGCAAAACACATATTTACAATGAGAAATGTTGTTCAACCATGTTTTTTATTTAATTCACAGTATCGGGATTGGAGGTTATGTTTAACAGCATGAGTAGCATGAACACAAGTCTCCAGATAGCAGAAGATTGTCTGAAATCGGCCAAATCTGAGGAGGAACCAGACGTTGATATGGGACAGCCATATGAGGGGGTACAGAAGTTTGCTCAAACCATAGATTCAGGTGGGTCAATGAAAATATTAATTGTACTAATCAGGTAGAACTTAAACAAATTGCGAACGAGTATGTAAAGTTGATGATACATGTATTATACATGTAATAGCTCAGAAATGCATTTTGAGATTCTGTTGCTATGTGCAATGATACAGTTTCCAGTCCTTCTTTTTTTCATAATTCTGATACTTCATTCAATGTCATTCCTCAAGTCTTTCAAAACTAGGGGACTGGGGGGGGGGGGACTGAATCGGGAAAGCAGCGTGAAATGAAAATTAACATAACGTCATAAGCAAATGTCATTGATACATAGAATTATAAAATTTTCAATTTCAGTTTTATGTAGAGTGAAAGTTACACTGGTTGATACCATCATACGGATAGAGCACTTACCTGTAAATTCAGACAAAGGTGTTGCCTTAGAAATAAGAATAAAAAGGTATGTGAAAATGCCAGAACAGGCACAGGTACAGGTGGGTATTAAGACTAATGAAATCCCTATACTATACAGGAAACATACTCAATGTACATCATACTTCATTCAAACTTGCAGAAATGGTGAAGCATGACGGGACTCAACACCCAATGAGGGTCAAGGTCACTCTAAAGGTCAAGGTCACATAGAACATGTGACAGGTGATATACAAGTTCTGGAACACAAATGAGACGTAATTATCCCCTAACAACTCTGTTGCAGAGGGGATATAGCATCACTACCTTGTGTTTATGTGTGTGTTCGTGTTCATGTGTGTGCAAATTTCTTGTGAACAGTGTAGAAGCCACAGCAATTGTGATAGAAACATAATATCTTCAATGAATGTTCCCCCTGGGGAGAGGATAAATCCTATTGATTTTCAGGGTCAAGGGTTAAAGGTCATTTTCATAAAGGTCAAGGTCACAGTGTACTTAGGCTAAATATGCTTGTGAACAGCATAGAAGACATAGCAGTCATCATAGGATCACCAAACCCTCCATAAATATTGCCCCTGGGGAAAGGATGAACCCTATTTCAAGGTCAAAGGTCATGGTCACTTAAGACTTTATCTTACTATCTTTTTGAGAATAGCATAGAGGATGCAGATGTGAAGGGATGCTACGCTTGTGCTGCCTTTATTTCTTTTAATGTTTTAATCACATATGTAAACATCCTATTTCTGTAAACATTTGAATTACTCCAAATAATCTAAAATGTCACATTATTACTTGTTGCTTATACTCTAATGATTTTATATTTATATTTATTTATATTCTATATTTAGAATGGAGTATTATGATGATATGGCAAAGGAAGAAGGTAGTCCCGTTGACGATCCAGAGCGTGCCAATCTGTGGGAGCCGGCAGCCATAGCTCATAAAAATATTGTATTAGAAGGTGTACAGTTACTATCGGACCAATTCTCCCGACACTGTCGACAAGGAGACACACCTGTAGACTCTCCATGCTCTACTCCTCAGGTGATTTATTTCATCTTTTCTAAAATTTTAGGTTGTTGGAGGTGATCGTGTATATTTTGATGGGTGTACACCTTTTGGCCTGTCCACTTGATTTTTTTATGTCTGTTTGTTTGCAACAACTTTAAACTTGGCCATAACTTTTGAATGGTATATGTAAGTGAAAGGCATTTTATAAATCACATGTGTATTTCCTATGTCAAGACCTTAATATTGGTACCAACATTTTTCACCTTGTGACTTTGAACAACTGCTAGTTTATAGCTTGTATTGACAAAGATACTGACAGGGGCATTTGTGCTTCACAATCGAATATTATTCTGAAAGCTATCAGCTGCATTCAACAAGAAAAAACCCCAAGATTACAGGTTTTTGCCTGACCTCTAGGTAACTGACAGACAAGGTTTGACTGCAAATAGTTGCAAACATACATCTATCATTTATGAACATTCATTTTACTTTGTTACATGATGATGGAGTTGAGGTACATGTTTATATGGGCTGTCCATTTAAAGTGAGCTGTGACAAATGTCCAGGGAGCTAAGAGTTGGCATCGGTTATGTGGACAAAACTTTAACCTGGGCTATTTCTCATGAAGTATTAGGGGGTAGGACTTTGATATTTCACATGGGGATAGCTCATGACCAGACCTTTCATTTAGGACCTTGACTTTAGTCTTTTGACTTAGTGACATTGACCTTGAAGTTTTACTTACTTTTCAAAATTTTTAACCTAGGCTATATCTCATGAACTATAATGGGTAGGGCATTGATATTTCACATGTTGATTCCTCATGACCAGACCATTCATTTGGGACCTTAACTTTTGACCTAGTGACCTTGACCTTGTAGTTTGACCTACTTTTCAAAAACTTTAACCTGTGCTCTATTTCAAGAACTTTAAAGGGTAGGGCTTTGATATTTCACTCGTGGATTTCTTATGATGCAGACCTTTCATTTGGGACATTTTGACCTCATGACCTTGACCTTAGAGTTTAACCTTCTTGTAATAGACTTTATCCTGGGCTATATCTCATGAACTATAAGAGACAGAGCTTTGATATTTCACAAGTGAAATCCTTATGACCAGACCTTTCATTTGGGACATTGACTTTTGACCTATTGACATTGACCTTGGAGTTTGACCTACTTTTAAAATTTAACTTGGCCATATTTCAATATAAAAAAAACAGTTTACATCAAAAACCTACACAGCGAGCGATGTTGTCTTCTTACAAGTCTTATTTTACTATTGTTGTATTATTAACGAAAGTAACAGTAACTCTTGCCTTTGTTGCAGACATTTATGTCAACAGTCAGTTCCCTTTCACCAGAGAGTTTTGACAAAACCCCTACGGTATCCCAGGAAACCCTGACAGATCCAGTGCAGATTGCTGTTCTTACTGGCCGCACAGGACTGAAACTGAAAATAAAACAAGGGGAAGCTATCCAAGGTCCAAAGGTTTGTCTTTTTGATCTTTATATAGGACTTTCTTACAGATACTTATGTAGTTTAGCTCCTGTCTAGCGCTTCAATTGTGAATAAAACTAAGAATGCTGATTTTAAACTATGGGTAGAATTCTAAGTTGTCAACTTCTGATTTTAAGTGAAATTTGATCAATATTTTGAATCAATTACTGTCCTGTTCACTAAATCCAGAGCACCCTGTTTGGGCGATTTATTCTGTCGTCTGAAGAATTTTGCCATAAATTATTGTTTCTGCGAATTGACCTCCTTTAGTCGTAACTGGAAATTAAATTCAACTTACCCTATCAGCTGCCTTCAAACCGCAATATGAAAAAATAAAATGTCTACGGGAAATGCCCATATTAATTTCAAGCCGCCGCCATATTGTTCTCCGTGTCAACAATAGTAAACAGTGACGTCAAAGCCTCCGACGTCACACATTTTCAGCGATTTTACTATAGAAAATCCCCGTAGACTTTTTATTTTCCGTCCTATTTCTAACTTAACTGACGCTCAGCCAAAACAATGGTATTTTCTTTTACGACTAAAGGAGTACTATAAAATTGATATCTTTTTGGAAGATGACATTATCATATTTTAGAGAAAACCGGGAAAACAGGGTGCTCTGGAATTAGTGAACAGGACAGTAGCCATTTGATTTGTTTGACTCTTTTGTTTTCATTGTAAACTATGATATTAAAACTAGCTTTTATTTCTTAGAGGTTAATATAAACTGTAATGTCTATGTATCAATAATTCATAAAGTATTTCATAATTTCAAAAAGTTGTTATGGAATACTTTGCAGTGGAGTTTTGAAATGTCAAATTGCCATGATCTGAAAAATCTCAGTAAAAATGGCAATCCTCATTGTTTGCCTTAGAATGTCATGAATCTTATCTCAGAAACTGAGGAGTATGTTCTATTGCAATGACTTTTATGATGATGTAAACATGATTTTCATGCAGGTTCCTAAAAAGATTCTAGATTTTTCTGAAAATCTCACATTTACATATTTACCATGAAATGACCTTGAGCCTTTGGCAAAACTATTAATTTTCCCTTCAAAATTGAATTAAAGGTACCGTAAATAAGATTGTTTATGTAATTGTCATTATCCTTTTGTAATAATAGATAGAGACAGACCTTGACATTGGTGGACTCCATTTATTACTCTCACCACAGCAGTTCCACGGTCTCCTAGATCTGATCGAGGGCCTCATGTCACCAGGTATGTCACTTAAAGTAACATTAATTTTCCTGAATTGACGTATTTGTGGTAGGCACATAAATGCACAGGAGCTCGATGCCAACACCCTTCAATGACACCTGCCCCTTCACATCTCTCTATCGTCAAAGTTCAAGGAATATCATGATTCATTTGTGGTAGGCACATAAATGGTAAAGGTTTGTAGTCTCTTATTGTCAAAATCTTGCACAATTTTACACATACTTCCCTGTTTTCTCATTTCCCAAGGGAGTGTACAGCAGAGCTGTTGTACTTGGTATTGATGCTTCCTAGTCATATACATTACCAGCTTGTCTCGTACCAGGTATGGGTGTTTCAACGGTTGGGCCCCTTGAACTTAGGGAGTGGGGGGGGGGGATGTAATTCACATTAAAGTAACTTTTCCAAGATTACATCTGTATTTCTGCATTTCATTTACTGCAGATATAGCCTATGACCTACAAAGTTGCAGTCTATTGCTTTTTAGCTAGCCGAGACGAAAAAGTCTTGAGAGCTAATGCCATACTCTCAGTGTTATCATCGTCGTCAGTAGACAACTTTAACCTGAAATACATGTATATCTCTTGAACTATAAGGGGTAGGGCTTCTTATTTATATGTAGTTTCCTTGTGATGAAACCTTTCATTGGAGACCATGTCCTTTGACCTAGTGACCTTGACCTTGGACTTTGACCTACTTTTCAAAAACTTTAACCTGGGATATACTTTTTCTACTATAAGGGGTAGGGCTTTGATACTTCACATGTAAATTCCTTGTGATGAGATCTTTCATTTGAGACCATGTCCTTTGACCCAATAACCTTGACCGTGGACTTTGGCCTACTTTTGAAAATTAGTTTGGTCTTCATCTCTTCAACTATATTAATGGAAAGGAATTTTATATTTCATGCATTTATTTATTATTACGATGACCATTCATTTGAGACAATGACCATTAACATAGTGACTTTGACCTTAACCTTTAACCTACTTTTTAATTACTCATACTTTTTGACTGTATCTTTAGCTCTCTAAGAGATAGGACTTATATTTATAGATGCATAGATTTCGCATTACAATACTTTTTGGATTTTAGAAGTTATTTGATTTTTTAAAAAATCTGCTACAGCAAGCTTGTTATCGCTGATTACCCTTTGTTTTCAATACATTATGTACTATACCACATCAAAACAAAACATGCAGTAATGAACGTTTCTTAATTAATGAAATATCACTGCAATGAGGCTTGTGCTGAGAGTGGGATGCATTCTTTGAACATTCTAGCAATAGAATGTAAAGAAAATACATTTCAGAAGCAAACAAAAGCTTGTCTTCTTCAAATATAAAGATAAAGAGTATTTATCTTTTTGATACTCTTCTGTAGCTAATGTTCATGAATATTCAGTGGCGGATTCAGGGGGTGCGGAGGAGGCATCCCCCCGGCACTGACACAAAATTTTCCAAAAAAACCCCCTATATTTTGGCCCATTTTCAGTAAAAATCGCCAAAATTTGCCCCTTGACCCCAGGCAAAGGGGGCACTGGATCTGCCTCTGATATTGACGGAGAATAGAGTGTGTAATGCACTGAGAGATTTGTGCGAAATTTCATTTGAATTTCACTTATGAAATAAGATACATTAACAGTTCAACATGTTCATACACTTGTATAAATTACAGATACAAATGATGGAACCAGCAAGAAAGGAAGAGGAAACAAAAACAAACCCATGAGTCCTGACGACTATAAGAAAGTCGAGACGGAGCTACAGCGCCACCTAGCCTCAGGACGGGTACAGCAGCAGCAGCAGCGGTTTCTACAGACACAGTACATGGGGATGGGAATGCAGGATATAATGACACAGTCTATAGGTAGATAATGTATATGTCATGCATTATCAGTTTGTAATACAGAAAATGTATATGCACAGGTTTTACTCACTTTGGACATGTATGTAGGCTTAAAATCCTTGTGCACAACATAGAAGACAAAGCAATCATCATAGGATCACCAAACCTTCCACAAATGTTCCCTGTTGAGAGACGAATAAATCTAATGATTTTAAAGGTCAAAGGTCACTTTGGCCAAGGTCATTGTAGTCTTGACTTTAAAACCTTTTTGCTGATGGCATAGAACATGCAGTTGCGAGGATATGTCTTGCTTTGGTTGCCTTTATTTAAATTGCAAAACAAGTTTTATTCACTCAAGATGGTATACGTCATTACATGTAGTTTTCCTTAAAAAAAAGGTAAAGGTAAAGGTAGGGTTTATAGTCTTGTTCGCCTGAGCCTCACGCGACTTCTACAATCACCTCCCTGGCGAGACCTGTACAATCTAGTGCATTCTCAACTCCCTTGGGAGTATACAAGCAGAGCTGCCGTTTAGGCGCTAATGCTCTTCATTCACATTACAAGCTCGTCTCATGTGCCAGGTACCCGGTTTACTCCTAGGTGGAGAAAGTGCAATGTAGTGTAAAATAACTTGCCCAAGGTTACAATGGTTTGCAGTGATCGGCGACGGTGAGATTCGAACCCACAACCTATGGATTCGCAGTCCACCGCGCTAACCACTACGCTACCAGCACTACAAATCTGTAAAGATATTGGTTTATGGTGTAAATACTAATTCTGGGGGAAATATCTACAATATGAAATTATCTTTCATTGTAAAAAGGCAGAAGGTATATTTTTGCATGGGGGAATTTTTTTGTGAAAATTAATCCGCGCGAAAGTCTCCATGTTTACAGTACATTGATTGGATGCTTTGCTGCTCGTTGCTTTGTTATTACCTATTGATTATAATTTTTTTTTTACATAGGAGAGGGTGAGGATGACCAGTATTTTTCCCTGGCCCCTGACAAGATGAGGGAGATGCAGTCCTCTGTCAATAGTAACTATAGCATGAGTTCACAGAGGACCACTAGTACTGTCTCAAGTAAGGCTCTATATAATTAATACATCTTGAGTCAATCTAATACATGTATACTATTTTCCAAACTTGTTATTGTACACATAACATCTATCAAAAATTGGTAAAGGTTCTTGTCAGAGGCAAATTTTCCAAACATTGCACTGAAGACTTCTTCTGTAACTTCTGAATGGCTCAATATTTGAATACAAAATTTGACTTTGACATAAATCATCATCAAATATTATAAGATGATTTGGTAGTGATCTAGCGAGTGGATCTAAATTCTAATTAAAAGAAGGGAGGGGATCTCCAACCAGACCCTATTACAGTACCAACATCAAAACGCCAAACACCCCGTGCGAAAACAAAAAGACGAGCACAACAAGAGAAAGAAAGAGAGACGTCCACATACAACATAGAAACATGAAACACAAAAGACTACACAAAAACCAACAAGATCAATGAGTAACCGGCCATTTGCTATGCAAGTACATATAGCAAATGGTGTAATTATCCCGATTACATGCACACAACCACATTAGTCTCATCTGAAAATATATATCTTTTTAAAGAGAGCTAAAGTGATATGTGTAAACTGAGGTTTAGTTTCTGTGAATTTTAAAGCACTTCATTATACATGTATAAATATGTTTTGTTATATGTTTATAGCTACAAGGCAAGGTCAGAGAAAAGAGTCTAGATCATCAAAAGGTAAAAAAATTGATCTGTAACACATGTATATACTTTAGAATTTATGCATGAAATGTTCCTGAAATTAATAAGGCAGTTTATATAGATAATGAATGATAAAGAGTATAAACAAAAGATGAATTTTACTATGCTTTGGGATTTTATACATGTAGTGTAATTATATTGATTCCTAAATACGTACATGTATGATTTGTTAAGTACAACTTGTTGTAAGATAGTCTTACCTCACATATAAACAACAATGAGTCTTCAACATAACAATTCATAATTAGGTTGTACATGTAAATACATGTGCATGCATAAATTTTGTGGAATGACACTCGGGTAGACTGAGTGGAATAGCTGTTCTTACTTGAGTTTGCTAGTAATTTGTTTGGATCACAATTATGATATACAGCTATGTCAGCCTCTGTTACAAGGACAATGATGCTGCCCTGTGGTTTAAAGAAGGATTTCCTTGTGCACCATATTTTTAATTATAAAAATTACTTGCAAACATGTATATTAAAATGAATTATACAACAAATGATGATTTCTGCATTAGAACATATTTGTGTATGAATTAATCCTTTGTTACGAGTATAGACACAACAATTAACATAGATTAGTTTGAGACACGGCATAAAAATTGCCGAAAGCATTCAAACTTTTCAAATTGTTCTTGGCCTTGTCAATGATATTTGTATCTTTCGAATCTGTGTTGGTTAATAAGTGTCAATTTCCCTTTACAGACACCATGCAGCGAATTCTAGATGACCCATCAGCAGAGCTATGTCGATATCATTTCCGATTGGCCTTCTTCTCTCTCTGTCTTCTTCACGAAAATCCTTCCCAGCGAGTTCAGCTCGCGTCTCCATCTAAGGGACATAAGTCTTCCACCAAGATGAGAGATATCTCCGCTGAATATTTCCAGAATGTGTTTTCGTTTACGGCTGCCGGCAAGTCAGATCTTAAGGCATTAAGGAGCAGGTTCTCAGATGTATTACAAGTGGACCATCTCAGGTAGGTTCAATTCATCGGCATAAACTTGACCTTTATAGTAGGATTTTTTTTTACATTTGCTCACCTTTGTCATGTTAGTCAGGTATGACTTATCATTTTAGATAAATTACAATTTGAATTGCATTGAAGTTGAAAATGAATTGAAAATAACATTGTATCTAGTCATGACTTTGACCTTTGGATCATTTCAAAGCCAATTGCAACATCTGTCATATTATCCAAGTGCACATATATACATGTATGTAAACTGTTCTTATCAAAACAGACAGACTAAACTGTTACTGTAGATTTAGTTAACAAGAAACTAAGAGTCCCCTTCGGCGTTGCCGGTAGGGGACTAAAAATATCTTGGATGTTATGACTAACCTTTAGTGAAGGTCACTATACTTACCATTTGTACTATGAACAAAATATTTCTGATAATAGAATTGTTGGTCAGAGCTTTGTTTCCTGTTTTTACAATATGATTGACCAAACATTTCTGTTGTATAGATTTGTTGGTAAGCCATTGAACATAGACTGTACAGAGAAGACAGTGACAACCCATCAGAGCCTGACCCTGGATCTGACCCTGGGGCTGTTTGAATGCTTGGAGTGTTTGTATAATAGGACAACAGATAATGCTGTCCCAGAATACACTGAGGTCAGTATTTATGGAATTACATGTAGCAAAAAGTCTATCGAATTCTTGTCGAGGTGAGCGAAATGATTACTGTAAAATTAGGATCATTCGCTGGTACTTTCTAATGTGATTTTATAACAGCAGACTTTTCGCACGGACATTGATTTGTTGATCCTTCATTGATGTCATTAAGTTATGCCTTTAGTATTTAATTCACTGATACAAACTTTTGGGGTAGGAGGTCAAGCATAAAAGTAGCGAAGGTAAATACACAGCAAAGATTCGACATATTCGGTAATTTCGAAGACCAGAGTTACTTCCCATTTTGGATGGTATCTGACTTGGACTGATTATGACGTCATCAAATTCTATGGAAATGGTCCCTAAACTCTGGGAAACGATGGTATGAAATCGTCTTTGCCATACCATTTTCATGACTTCATAATGGTTTTACATCAGATATTATCTCAAATGAGAAATAACACTGTATTCTGTAAAGACTCAATTAATACAGTATGACATACACACCTTATAAGCAAAGAGGCTTGGAAAATAGTTTGTCTTCATGTGTCACCCCTAATATTCCCAGTGAATAATTGTTGTATTATGCCTTCCTTCACCATTGCTGTACAAATTGAATGAGAGAGTCATGCTTATATTTACTAATATCGATGTACAAGAAAGAGGACGGAGAACAGGCAAGTGTTTATAATGCCATAAATGATGAGACATTACAGGTGATGTGATGAGTATATGTAAACATCTTCTTGTAAGTAATATTGACCAACTGATCCAATATCATTGTAAAGAGCAAATGCTGACTGCTCAGTCCATTTTAATATGACTGCTCAGTCCATTTTAATATGACTGCTCAGTCCATTTTAATAATGTAAAGGTTACAGAAATGTTCTGCAATATGTGTAATTGTACATGCCGATGTTCGGCAATTTAGAATTTAGTCTTTGCGGAATACAGAGTTTTTCCCCCTTACAGACAGTATCTGACGTAAAATCATTATTTCGTCATGAAAATGGTTTTGGTAACGTCGATTTAATACCGCCATTTCCCAGAAATTTTTAGGACTGTTTCCATAGAATTTGATGACGTCATAATCAGTCTACGTCAGATTCCGTCGCAAATGGGAAGTAACCCTGGTTTTCGAAAAAAGCAAATACTTATAAAATGTGCAAGAATTGGGCATTTGATTTGCTGTTAGTATTCTAACATGATTGTAGATGTTGTAAGCTGGTAAATCTGATAAGTATTTAACAGGTTGAGTGTACAATTTTTGTATGGCACAAAAAGTATGAAGTAGCTTACCTTGATGGTTTCACGGCCATTATGCCTCTGAAATCTTATAAATTGCTGATTTCAATTATGAGGCAACATTTCCTTAGATATAATCAAGTTTAGCGAGGTCATTGTTTCGTGTAGATTGATTAAAATTCAGTATCAAAGAATATTATATCATCTACCTGTATCACTCCTTTCAAGCCAACGCTTGAATGCAATGAATTTCACTGCAAGAAGTTCTAATAATCATAACCTTGACATATGAAAATGTCTACATCAGAAATGATAACTTTGATACCTTGGTGTGAGAAGAACTCTGCATCAGAAATGATAACTTTCATACCTTGAGGTATGAAGATACCTGCATCAGAAATAATAACTTAATTACCTTGGTGTGTGAAGAAGTCTGCATCAGAAATGATATATTAACTTTCATACCTTGGTGAACCAAAAAATTGTATCAGAACTTTTAATTACCTTGGTGTGTAAAGATGCATGCATTAGAAGTTATTGCTGATACCTTGACGTATGAAGATGCCTGCATCAGAAACTTTGATACCCTGATGTGTGAAGTAACCTTCATCAGAAATGATAACTTTGATACCTAGGTGTGAAGATATCTGCATCAGAAACGATATCTTTGATACCCTGATGTGTGAAGATACCTGCATCAGAACTTTGATAACTTGACATGTGAAGATGTCTGCATCAGAAATGATAACTTTGATACCTTGGTATGTGAAGTTGTCTGCATCAGAAATGATAACTTTTAATCCTTGGTGGGTGAAGATGTCTGCATCAGAAATAATTTTGATACCTTGGTGAACCAAAAAATTGTATCAGAACTTTTAATTACCTTGGTGTGTAAAGATGCATGCATCAGAAATTATAACTTTGATAACTTGACATATGAAGATGCCTGCATCAGAAATGATAATTTTGATACCTTAGTATGTGAAGATGTCTGCATCAGAAATGATAACTTTGATACCTTGGTGTGTGAAGAAGTCTGTATCAGAAATTATAACTTTTTTAGCTCACCTGAGCCAAGCTCAAGTGAGCTATTGTCATAGCGCGCCCTCCGGCGTCCGGCGTCCGGCCGGCGTAAACTTTTAACATTTTCAACATCTCCTCTGCAACCGCTGCACAGAATTTCACGAAACTTCACAGGAAGCAAGTACTCAATGCCCTCTACCAAGTTTGTGTTTTTGAGCCGATCTGAAATCCAAGATGGCTGCAACAGGCTCTGATTGGCTGACACATTTTTAGCTCGCCGGGACGAATGTCCGGAGAGCTATTGTCATACCCCCGGTGTCGGCGTTGGCGTCTGCGTCTGCGTCTGCGTGCGCGTGCACAAAAACTTTAACCTTGCTTATAACTTTTAAACCAATACAGATTGGGCTTTCATATTTCACATGTGCATTCCTTGTGACAAGACCTTTCCATGGATACCAAAATTTTTGACCTTGTGACCTTGACCTTGGAGATTGACCTACTTTTGAAAAACTTTAACCTTGGCCATATTTTTTGAATGGTAAGTGATAGGGCTTTGATATTTCACATGTGTATTCCTTGTGACAAGACCTTTCCATGGATACCAAAATTTTTGACCTTGTGACCTTGACCTTGGAGATTGACCTACTTTTGAAAAACTTTAACCTTGGCCATATTTTTTGAATGGTAAGTGATAGGGCTTTGATATTTCACATGTGTATTCCTTGTGACAAGACCTTTCCATGGATACCAAAATTTTTGACCTTGTGACCTTGACCTTGGAGATTGACCTACTTTTGAAAAACTTTAACCTTGGCCATATTTTTTGAATGGTAAGTGATAGGGCTTTGATATTTCACATGTGTATTCCTTGTGACAAGACGTTTCCATGGATACCAAAATTTTTGACCTTGTGACCTTGACCTTGGAGATGATTGACCTACTTTTGAAAAACTTTAACCTTGGCCATATTTTTTGATTGGTAAGTGATAGGGCTTTGATATTTCACATGTGTATTCCTTGTGACAAGACGTTTCCATGGATACCAAAATTTTTGACCTTGTGACCTTGACCTTGGAGATGATTGACCTACTTTTGAAAAACTTTAACCTTGGCCATATTTTTTGATTGGTAAGTGATAGGGCTTTGATATTTCACATGTGTATTCCTTGTGACAAGACGTTTCCATGGATACCAAAATTTTTGACCTTGTGACCTTGACCTTGGAGATGATTGACCTACTTTTGAAAAACTTTAACCTTGGCCATATTTTTTGATTGGTAAGTGATAGGGCTTTGATATTTCACATGTGCATTCCTTGTGATAAGACCTTTTTTATTGTTGTTGTTGCAATTTACATATGGTTGCCACCGGCGAGCTATGTTGTCATTCTGACAAGTCTGGTTGACTTCTCCTCTGAAACCACTTCACAGAATATCTTGAAACTTCACAGGAAGCAAGAACTCAATGCCCTCTACCAAGTTAGTGTTTTTCGAGCCGATCGGAAATCCAAGATGGCCGCCATAGGCTCTGATTGGCTGACACATTTTGGACTTCTCCTCTTAAACCGCTGCACAGAATATCTCGAAACTTCACAGGAAGCAAGAACTAAATACCCTCTACCAAGTTTATGTTTTTCAAGCCGATCGGAAATCCAAGATGGCAGCTACGGGCTCTGATTGGCTGACACATTTTCGACTTCTCCTCTGAAACTGCTGCACAGAATTTCATGAAACTTCACAGGAAGCAAGAATTCTATGCCCTCTACCAAATTTGTGTTTTTCGAGCCGATCGGAAATCCAAGATGGCAGCTACGGGCTCTGATTGGCTGACACATTTTCGACTTCTCCTCTGAAACCGCTTCACAGAATTTCTTGAAACTTCACAGGAACAAGTACTCATTGCCCTCTTAGTCTACCAAGTTTGTGTTTTTCGAGCCGATCGGAAACCCAAGATGTCCTCCATAGGCTCTGATTGGATGACACATTTTTGACTTATCCTCTTAAACTACTGCACAGAATGTCACCAAACTTTACAGGAAGTAAGTACACATTGTCCTTCTCAAAGCTTCACTAAAAGTGATTTTCTTCAGTTCTTATACTGACTTTGATTGAAAACATTCATACAGTCTCCTCGGGTGAGCGATGTGGCCCCCTTGGGCCTCTTGTTTTAAATACCTTGACATGTGAAGATACCTTCATCAGAAATTTTAATTTTGATACCTTGACATTTGACATGTGAAGATACAATGTACCTGCATCAGAAATGATAACTTTGATACCTTGACATGGAAAGATGCAATGAATTTCACTGCAAGAAGTTCTCTGAGAGATAATTTTGATAACTTGGTGTGTAACTTGACATGTAAAGATGTCTGCATCAAAAATGATAATTTTGATACATTGGTGTGTGAAGATACCTGCATCAGAAATGATAAATTTGATAGTTTGACATGTGCAGATGTCTGCATCAAAAATGATAACTTTGATACAAACATGTACATTGGTTTGTGAAGATACCTGCATCAGAAGTGATAACATTGGTAACTTTACAATTTAAGATGCCTGCATCAGAAATGATAACTTTAATACATTTAAAGATACCTGCAACAGAAATGATATCTTTGATACATGGATGTGTGAAGATGTCTGCATCAGAAATGATAACTTTGATAACTTGACATGTAAAGATGACTGCATCAAAAATGATAACTTTGATACCTTGACATGTGAAGATACCTGCATCAGAAATAATATGTTTGATAACTTGACGTGTGAAGATTTCTTCTTTACTGTCATCTATCATCATCATCTAAGTACATTATGATGAACCGATGTCTTCTGTGTTGCATATGACCTTCATTTTGTCCATTATGATTTTGAAAGTTATGCCTCTATTTGACTAAGTTTGATGTGCTTATCCACAAATCTTGATCTTTCCATGCATCAGCGTATGACCTTGATTAAGATTTATTGCATGATTGATAGCTTGACCTTAATTACTCCAGATGAATGATTTTGATTTAGAATTTTAATTTGTTTAAATTAAGTAAACACCCATGGGTTTTGGCCACATCTTTTATTAAATTAGACTTCTGAATAGACCCCACACAAAATTTTAGGTAGCTCACTCTTGACAAAGGAGAAGTTTGAAATTCAAAAATGTACTTTGGGGGGGGGGGGGGGCATGCTAATTAATTTTGGCTTCTTTGAACCACTGATGTCCCGTGCATTGCATTTCTAAATTTATCTCCAGAAGAATGCTTTCTGTTGGGACACTTCGATTCCTTCATACCAAGTTTTAGAAAAATCCCTCTTATCAATGGAAAGAGCTGAAAAAGTAAAAGTTAAAAGTTTACGAACGTTCTAACAGTGATTATATGCCTTTCGGACGCTGAGCTTGTAAGTCTGAAGGTTAACTGTCATTTTATATTAATGGATTTTTAAATAAAACCACGTAGACTTAATCCCCTATGATTGGGCGATCAGGTATAGAGGCAGTTTAGTATAATTTGTCATACGGTACAACATATACCAGACATAAGCGATGCATAATTTGTAAACTAGATTAAATTTGAAAGGATTTCGTCTTTGGACTGATATTTCAAAAAGTCTGTCTCATTTTGTCCGACATATGAAGTCATACACCTTCATTCATAATAATTGAAAACATTAGCCAATAATTCTGGTTGCTAGGTATGATTCAAAACTTTCAGTAAAATGTTAATTGGTGTTCGCCCATTCTCCTATACTAGTAATAAGCTGAGGATGCAAATTATCAACACTACGTGTATTGATTTATGTTTGTATCTATGCGATTGCAGCTAAGAATAGAATTTATCGTCATTTCGGTTTTCCCACACAGGTAAAGGAGGCCTAATTCTGACTAAGTGTCAACATATAAGATAGGAACCAGTTGGTTAATTGTGTCAAGATTTCCCTGTATGCAGTGGCGAATTTGATTGAAAGAGGAGGGAGGGGCGCTCCCCCCTTTGAAATTTCAAGAGAGAGAGAGAGAGAGTAAAACTCTGCTTTATTTGATGTAGGAAGAAATATTTTATATAAAAACGTTCCTCTGTACCAAAGTATTGTCATTCCAGACTCCTGATCAAGGTCTTAAATTCCAATAGCT